>WKLD01000032.1:289153-1666599 GCA_011316045.1 Picochlorum costavermella | reverse complement strand
CAGAGGAAGAAGAGAGGGCCCCTCGAATTGGCCAATGCGGTCCGAAAACGGATCCGACTCTCATGCAGCATCCGTGGAAAGCATCGGCACAAGAACAAGAACAAGAAAAAGAACAAGAACAAGAACATGAACATGAAGAAGCAACCAGAGGACGCCCAGGCTCTGGACGAGGTCTCCACCAAGGTCAAGGAGCTCAAGACCAAGGCCAAGCAGAGGAGCTGGGCCTCCGCCACGTCGGCGGCGATCGAGGCCGCACAGCGAGGAGACTGGGAACAAGTGTGGAAATATATCAAGGAGAAGACAAAAAAGCATGTCGGCCGAGCGACGGAGGTGCCCATGAGGGACCCCTCCACCGGCCACCTCATGTATGACGAGGAGAGCAAAAGGGGCATCATCCTGACCCACTTTGCCAAGTTGGCGGAGGATCCCGACTTGAAACCAGTGGAATGGTGGCACACAACACATCCGCTCCCCCTGGAGCCCGAGTGCGAGGAGCTGAACGCGGAAGTGAGCTGGACAGAGGTGTATGCAGCCCTGGAGCAAGCCGGCACCTCCAAGGCTCCTGGGCTGGATGGCCTGCCCAACGAGGTGCTGCGGGTGTGCAGAGGACCGCCCACCGCGCTGGAAGCACCCAATCCCATGGCTGAAGCGCTGTTGGAACAATGCCGAGCGATGCTGGAAGGACAGGTGTCCCCAGAGATCAACACCAGCGTCTTGGTGCCTGTGGACAAGCCGGGCAAAGATGCCCAGGAGGTGGACAATAGGAGAGGCATCAGCCTCATGTCGACACTGCTCAAGCTGGTCACCAAAATAGCCTCCAACAGGATACAGGAACATGTGCCAGCGGTCTCCAAGGAGCAAGCGGGCTTCAGGCCAGGGGAGGAGTGCATCCAGAACGTGGCGGCTCTGCATGACGTGTGCCACCTGCGACGCCACCATTGGAGCCAGCCCACCTACGTGGCCTTTATGGACCTGAAAAAAGCGTTTGATACAGTACCTCATGCTGCAATGCTACACGTGTTACATGCCAAAGGAGTACGAGGAACAATATACCGGTTCATAGAGAAGGTGTACCAGACAGGAACCTTTGTCATCCAGAGCAAGCATCCCACCACCACCACCACCACCACCACCCCAGCACCCATCCAACGAGGAGTCCGACAAGGGGACACACTCTCTCCTCTCTTGTTCAGCTTGTTCATAGATCATGCCTTGAAAGACCTGCCAGGGGTACCAGTGCCCGACAAGGTGGGAGAAAGCATGGGCAGCATGCGAGGACTGCTCGTGGCCGACGACGCCGTGTTGCTTGCCTCCACCGCCCAAGACATCCAGGCAGCACTCAACAAGTTCCAGAAATGGTGTGACACCTATCATATGCAAGTTGGACACGACAAGTGTGGCCTCATGGTGCCCCTGCCAGAATTTCGACACCTGCACCAACAAGCCAAAGAAGCATCAGAGCAATTCGTCTGCCAGAAAAGGGCCATTCCAGTGGTCGACCAGTACACATACCTGGGGCTGAGCATCGACACTCATCTAGACATCACCACGATGCGACAAGCAAGGGAAGAAGCTGGAGAACAAGCGCTGAGAGCAATGACACCCCTGCTGGCCCACACACGGGTCCCCCTGGTGCTCAAAGCCCTGTGCATCAAAGGGATGCTGCTGCCCACCCTCACGTATGGAGCCGAAATCTGGGGCATCCAACCCCATGGAACAGTCCTCGCCAATATATACAGTGATGCTATGCAACTTGCCATGGTGAGCAGCAGGAAATCCAAGGCCACCTACAGGAGGGACTTTGCCGTCATGGAGCTGGGCCTCCCCTCCCTCCAGGCCAGCATCATCACCTCCACCATCAGGGCAGTCATGCAGTGGACCCACGCAAAGACATGGATACACGACCTCCTCCACCACCACCTCCACCGATCTCTCCTAGAAGCAGCAACAGAACACCTCCATGCACCTCCAGCACCCCAAACACCAGAAGAAGCAGATGCAGAATTCCAATGCTGGCTCCAACAACTCCAGCACAACGAGGACCCAAACAAGTGCAAGGCAATATGGATTTACCAAGCCTCCATCACAGCTCTGAAAGCACTGGCCAGCACCCACAAGACAGTTGCACAATACCAACACCAGACCTTCTACGGGCTCCAGGAACTCTCCTCACCCACCTTCTCCAACCCCAAACAGCTGACCAAACACATCAGAAAGGTCGACAGAATCCAGAAAGTCATAGAGACAGCGGCGAACATGACCAGCAAAAAGACCAACAAACCGCCAGTGGTGGTGACATATCCATACCACCTGACCACAGCAGACAAACTCTTGCAACGAGGCTTACAGACAGGAGACTCGGCTGGACTGTTCATCACACCCTTGGTGAGAGCACGACTCAATGGGTATGGGAACCTGATGTATAGACAATCCAACTTCTCGGCACAAGCCAAAGCCGCCAAGAGGGCACACAACATCTCAGACAAAGACTACTACTGCTGCTCGTGCAAACAACAGGTCAAAGACGACCTTCACCACCTAGGATTGCACTGCAAAGCGTATACGGACTTGAGACAGCGGTACCTTGATCAGATAACCACAAACATATCCACGTACCTCAAAGACACACAGATAGTGTACACCTCGGAAGATCTCTGGACAATCTGCCTGGGAGGCACTGGGTTATTCGTTGACATGCATCCTGAGACTAATACACTGACCAAACTGACCAAGTACTGGCTACATGCAGAACCACTATCAACACCTCCATCGCCACCAACGACTGAGAAGCCGCCATTCATACAAATCTCTGCCTTCCTCAAACGCGTGATGAGAAAACACACCAGAGCCATAGACATCTTTCTGGGCAGACAAGAGAGAGGGAAAGCCCAGAAGCAACCGCCATCAAGCCAAGAGCAACCACAACAAGCACCGAGAGAGGGGACAAGCCACGCCGCCGGCACTGAGCACCAGAAGCCCAGGCCTCCTCTCAAACAGTCAAAGCTCACCTTCCTATGGAGGGAGAGATGACTCAACAACCGCCTCAGGACGGGGTACATCCTGAGCCTTACTTGAATTCAGAGCAGATCTGGCTGCACTGAGAGCAAGTGAATGACACCCAAGCCAATGCCTCTGGTAAGGCCTAGCTGTGTATCTCCGGGAGTCACCTTCTGGCTCGCTGGGGACTGAGCAAAGAGGAGAGGAGGGAAAGCTGGAATAGCACGAATTTACCCTGGAAGGAAGATACGGGATTCTTTTCCCTCGACACTGCACATAAAACACCCCTTGATGAGATTAGAAGCATGCACAAGCCACAGAGAATGGCACATCTCGGGTGTCCCATCGTCGAGGTTTTCTTGCCCAAGTGGACCGACCAGGAGGAGAAACAATAGACAACACAACAATGTCGACCGTTTCTACAAATACAAGAGCTGGGAGCAACGTACGCTGGATGGAGGCTGGGATTACCTGAATGTCTGTGCACCAGGAGCGGTGACTCCTGAGACCCCACCAAGCCAACCTGTATGACCTGTGCATAGATGACCACTCTTCGTCAGGTGACGCTGGAAAACAAGGTGCCTGAATTTGGGACCTGAGAGGCATCAACCGAAGAGGAGAACTTGGAACGCCCTCACGCTCATGGGAGAGACATGCATGCCAGCATCTGCTCCCCATGGACACCACTCGGTTGCCACCTCAGGAACCACAATTCACACATTAAATGTTTTTAGATCACAGTACGGAGTCGGAGATGTGACCACAATAAGGGAAGGCGGGCGACAAGGCAACCCGATGCTTGCTGGAGGGCTTGGAGGCGCCGGATGCCCCCATGGAGGATACCTTATCCACATGCCCATGGGCAGAGAATCTTGGAGATTCGAGAGCATCCCCCCACCCCCCACTCGGGCGCCCCCGCTGACCAGTGGTGGACCATCCCAGTACAGGTCACATTGGCCCTGGGGTCGAGACACTCAACCCTAATCCTACACCCCCACCCCAGCCCCGACCCTTGCCCCTGCCCTGCATCACGATTTTCCTATACTCTAGCTTCCTATCCTAGCCTGTAAATACCCGTAGTACCCTATACCGTACCCTATGCCCATCCTATACCGAGGAAACCTAGGGTAATTATGGCAATAGTGCTACTGCTGGCCAGGCAGGCAAACATTTATTCCATATTTTGATACATTTAAAACACACACACACACCAACGATGGTTGGAGGAGTGACAGCTGCAACACACCCAAGCCAGTGCTGCTACTTCACCTCGGAATGAGATACTGCTGCATCATCAAATACATTATATAAACTACTACTACTACTACTACTAATCAGTCTAGTAAAACGCCGCCGATTGTATGGCTAAAGCAAGGCAACGAGAAACAAACAACAACTGGGCAACACAATGTCGTCGGTGGTGACCAAACCAAAACCAAAACAAAATGACACTCCAAATCAGCATGGGATTGGCTTTGTTCACATCTCTACTAAAACAACAGGCGTATTCTATTAATATAACGTGTCAAAGAAAGAAACCACAACGACGTGACTTGTTGAGTTGAACTACCACAGATAATAAATAAAGATGGCCATCGTCCACCCTGTAGTTATGGCATTCATTTGGGGTCGTGAACCATGTGACAAAACTCTGATACGCCCCTTGTTGGGTCTGTGTACTATCATGACGGTACAAACGATGTATTATTGATGACGAGGAATGGTTGTTGTCAATCAGAGAGTGGTGAAAACAACAAACAACAAAGAACAATGGAGAGTGAGCTTGTTGACTGAATGGACTGCCATGTGCCTCATCGTCCGGTGCAAGCATTTGTTCGACCGGAGGCTCGACGCTCCACCACAAGCTCGTATGTATGTGCCGTAAATAACGACAATAAAAAATTGCGACCATGTACGCCGCTCGGCCACACTGGAGAAAAACAGCCATGACACCACCCATAGATATGCACGATGGTCCGGTGCAAGCATTTGTTCGACCGAAGGCTCGACGCTCCACCACAAGCTCGTGTCTTTTGTCTGTGAATAGAGACAATAAAAAAAGGCGACCTGCGCCCAAAGTGGACACGAGTGTTTTTCGTCCCCGAACTTCAGTCTTCCAACACCACAGAGAGCTTCAAGGTGATCCGGTCCATTGACTTGCTGGACCGTGAAAAGATGCCAAGCTGATATCTGTTAAACAGCACAGATGATGATGCCTCAAGGCACTCTCTAATTAAGGAATCAGGCTACTAAGAAGATTACACAATATAACCATGAACCAGAGTCTATACTCGAGGACTCATAAGATTATCACCCATTCTACTACATAAACCACCATGTAACACATTATAATCAAGGCCCGTGTTACCAGGATACCAACGTAGTGCAGTCTCTACTACGGTGTGGACCGTCAGTCAACCGGACTTCAACATCAGTCTCAGGACGCTCAGTGCACGCTATTACATCATCTTACTAAGAATGAGCGAAGATTTTTTGGCGTCATTGAGAATGCACCCAGTACTATTAAGTAATGGTATAATAATAATCCAAGTGTAGTATACTTGCGCTGTGACGAAGCGCACCAAAACTGTCGTAAACGGCAACAAGGATTGGTATACCAAAACGTTGGAATTTTGAGCTCAACGACACAAAGTTGATATAACGTGGATAGATTCAAATGAATGATGAAAATGATGTCGAGCAGCAAGATTGCGACACGATCGCCCGGGAAAATCGTGAATTTCCAGGCGTCTCTGGAAAAGTATTCCTCCTCACTATCACAGGACTGATTGTGCTTGCTTTGGGTCTGGGTCTGGGTCTGGGTCTGGGATTGAAAGACAATGATGACAATACAAATCTTGCATTCCAGAATGACCTTTCATGGATGAGTGAGCCAATCACTTTGCCATCAAATCTGTGGTCTGGAGAAAATGGAGTCTATGGTGGATACTCTCCTGCGGATATTCCGGGGGGTCTTTCGGATGATACGATGGTCTCATTATACGGTAAATCTGCGTTGAATAAAGCAATAGTGTGGGCAAAGGAAAATAGGGGTTTGTATTGCAGCACTGGCGAGGATCCGGATGCAGAGCCTCCGCTGGCAGGTGTTTTCCCATTCCAATCACCCCCAACAAAGAGCACCAGTTGGCCGGATGCCTGTCCCAACTCGCAACAGGCTCAAGATTTATTCGACAAGGGATTGTCATGGAGAATGCTCTTCAATGATAACGAAGCAACATGTGCTTTCCAGGCTGCTTCAAGATTGGATCCAACATGCAGCATGGCATTCTTGGGATCTGCTCTTGCCATGGGACCAAACGTGAATTATGCCTTCATTACATCAGATAAAATATACAGATTGATTTTGGAGTCTCTTGATTCGGCTCGGGTTGCATTAAAGAGCCAGGAACCGCAGGCTGAACTGGCTGATCAAGTGTACTATGCATTGAGCCATAGATATTGTGTCAGCGATCCAGAAATGCTTCAAGAGGCTCTGTCTTTATCCTTGGAGGCTTCATTCCAAAGATACAACAATATGTCTGCAGATTGCAATGTTCAATATGCCAATATTGCGTCATCACTCGCTGATAGTGTCCCGTATGATCCAAATGTTGCTGCCATTGCTGCTGGATCCTTGATGCAATTGCCAGCTTGGCAATGGTGGGCGCTTGGATCGACATATGCTGGTGATCTAGTCAACACTTCATCTGCCGCTGGACAAAGTTTGGACACAAGTATTGCGCTGGCAAGTGGTTTGGTCCTCAGGAATAACTCCATTGCAAATGCAATACTGCAGAGAGGTTTGCAGGCGCAGCCAAAGCACCTTGGAGTTCTTCACTACTTGATACACAATTTGGAGGCTTCACCACAACCAATATGGGCTCAATCAGTCGCAAACACGATGTATGATGAGGGAGGATCGACTCAAGGTCATGCGGCACATATGAAGACGCACATTGATATGAGGGTTGGCAACTATGAGGAAGCCATTCTGGGAAACTGGGTAGCAGAGAATGACGACGCCTGGTGGAATTTGAATAGGACTGGTGGTGGAATTATGTCAGTTCTTTACAAATATGTGCCTCATAATACAGCCTTCATTGCTGAGGCAGCTCAGCATGGTGGTAACTGGAAGAATCTAGCTGCATCCCTCACATTTTTGGGATATGCAGCAGGGAATCCACTGTTAGCAGATCCAAAATCTCAGTCTCTGGGACAATATCTTTCTCGACAATTCCTCCAGCCGTTGAGATTTGGAATGTATGAACAGGTGCTCGAAGGCAGTGCTTTGATGGATGGTGTTGGTGTCAATTCAACGATTCAAATAAGCCTTCCAGATGGCACAGTTGGATCAACAAAATGCGAAACATGCTACAGTAGCCTCAAGCTTGCTCAATCTATTGCTTACTCTCGTCTCGGAAATACAGAGAATGCAAAAAAGGAGCTCATTGATCTAATTCAATATGGTGCTCCATATTCATGTGGAAATGAAGACATACAAGCTTCGCTGCCAGATGCCTGTGCCCCATCTACTATCGCATCTGATCCGATTGCCAGTGCCATAGTTATTGCAAGATATTGGAATGATACACTTGAGGATTCTAGACAAGTAACAAACGATTTGTCATCCTCTTCAGCATCCGGAACATTGACTATTAATAATCTCAACCCAATTGGAATCATTTACATGCTGTTGCCATCGGCAGAGCTAAGAGGCGCTGACGGAGACCTTGAAGAAGAAATAATCCTCTTGAGACAGGCCGTGCGGGCACAAGATCAGCTCCAGTATGATGAACCTTCCCCTTTCTTCTACCAGATCCAAGAAACTCTGGCCGGGACCCTGATGAAGAGAGGAGGTGAAGAAGATATTGAGGAAGCAATACAAGCACTCCGCTCTGAATTGTTTGCATGGCCACGAAGTGCTCTAGCAACACTTGCACTTGCCCAGGCCATTCAAATGCAGACAAATGCTTCTGTAGAAACATCGTTTGGCATCGATATTATGCTGCAACAAGCATTGACCATGAACGACACTGAACTGGACACAGCCTGGTTGTAATGTCTCGTAGTATTACACATACTTGCATACATTGTGTAGGATGTAGCCGATCGTAATTAATTAATTATAATATACAATGTAATATTACATGCCATGAGCCAGATCTGGGCAGTTTTAGTCCTCATCGATCAATTTTGGCTCTTTTTTTCTCCTTGAAGAATGACCTTGGTCTTGTTTTGGTCCCAGGTTCTGTGACCATTGAAAAGCCTTCATCTACCAACGTTGGCGCAATTGTTGGTGGAATTGTGGATGGATTGTGTGGTCTGGTGATAATTTTGGTCATCGTCTGGTTGATTTTGAAGAGAAGACGTGACAAGCCACTCAAGGCTGGCTCTGACAGTGTTGGCACTGTTGTTCAGGGTGAGAAATCTGGAATGACCATGTACGCTTCTATTCATAGGCCATAGAAGCGGTCTTAGCTGCACGACTTGTCAATGGATTGACCAAGATTGGTCAAACCGACCAAATGCTCAAAATTTCATTACATGCACATAAATCAACCAGAAATCAATTTATGATGAACACCAGGTCGAGCTCCCCGAACATTAATGCCATCAGCTTGATTATACACGTGGGAGAAGACCTCATCTAATGGGGGGTATGGATCAGACTTTGCCTTCTCCACTGCACTGTCAATCTCTTTTTTCAGGCTCTTCTCTATCGCCTTCAGCTCTGATGCTTCACACATATTGTTGTCCAGTAAAAGTCTGCGGACATGCTCGATAGGATCGCGCTTCTGCCTAACGGTGCTGATCTCGTCACGCGAACGATACGTGCTTCCTGGATCAGACATGGAGTGCCCGTGGTACCTGTACGTGTCCATCTCGAGGATCATGGGCCCATTCTCGAGGGCATACTTCTTGGCATATGCAAAAGCCTGCTTCACTGCAAGCACATCCATCCCATCCACCTTCATTCCAGGCATATAATCTCCTCTTGAATAGAATGCAGGCGACTTGGCTGCTCTCCACTCAGCCGTTCCCATTCCATAATGATTATTCTCGCAGACGAACAAACATGGCAAATCCCACAATGCCGCCATATTAAAAGCTTCAAACACCTGTCCCTGGTTTGCAGCACCATCCCCGTACATAGAGATGCCGATGCTTCCATCATCCAAGTACTGATGGGCCAGCGCCAATCCTGCTCCAACCGGAACTTGGGCCCCAACAATGCCCTGCCCTCCGTAAAAGTTGCTCTCCTTGCTATACATGTGCATAGAACCTCCTTTGCCCTTGGATGCACCGGTGTACTTCCCCATGAGCTCGGCAATCACACCATGGACTGTCCCACCGCGTGATAAATAGAGCGCATGGTCCCTGTAGGATGTGATGATCGAGTCATTCTTGGTGATGCTAGCCTCCATACCGACGGCAACGGCTTCCTGGCCATCATACAAATGGCAGAATCCACGGATTTGCTTTGCTTTGTAAAGCATATCCGCCGTAATCTCCATTCGCCTCATCCTGTACATGTCAGTGAAGAATGCCACAAGTTCGTCCTTGGTGGTGGTCACCGTCGTCGACGGGCCATCACACTTGTGGGTCTTGAATGGATTTACCTGAATTACATGCGTGATATCGTGTCAAAAAAACGGCACATCGTAAGGCACGAAACTACACTAAAGTTCGTCCCGGTCATGCACGAGCCTTTCTCGCCCAAGGGACCGGTAGGTACGAACCCAGCATCCCATATCATGCATATTTATTCTGTAGGGTGGACATTGATGCGTACCTCCACTGTCAGTTCCTCCGAAGCAGCACTGGACAGGAGTCTCTGTAGCCCTAGCAAGAGCCCGGCATCTTTGCCAGCCTGCGGCGACTTGATCCGTCTTGCAATTGTTCCAATCATAATTATTATAGGAAATCGTTGTGTTCCCCCGCAGTCTGGGGGTACCCTGTCAACGCGACGACTTCCGCGTTTTGGGGTATCGAGTCCCATCAACGGTTGTGTTGGGTGGGCGTGCACTGTCTTCTAATGCACGGTGGCGACTTGCACGGCTTCGGATGAGATTTGGGATTGAGTCCCAGCCCGCTGCGATATCCACTACGGTGGGCCCACAAGAATCCAAAAAAGTACAGATTTCTCCAAGTTAATTTGATTGTATTCACTGCAGATCTGGAACATCCACCAACGTGTGAGAAATGGCATTTACTACCACAATCGCGACACCCAAGCCTGTCGCTGCAGGACACGCAACTGGGCGTGTCGGTCGTCAGGCCTCGCTCGCTAACCGTGTGCAAAAATTTGAACCTAGATATACTACGTTGGCAGCTAGAAACGTCGTGGTTCGTGCCGGGGATGCTACATCAACAGGTGCGTTTGTCTATGACTCTCGTAGTGGATTCAAGGCGCCTGTATCTCTTTCTTGTTCGCAAAAATGATCTATGCGTTTGTTCTCCAGGTGCTGGCGCTGTAAATGACGACACCTGGGAGGAGTTGGTACTGAAGTCTTCCGTGCCTGTGCTCGTGGACTTCTGGGCCCCTTGGTGCGGGCCATGCCGCATGATTGCTCCCATCATCGACGAAATTGCACAGGAGTACGGGGATAAATTGAAGGCGGTCAAGCTGAACACGGACGAAAGCCCACAGGTGGCCACCGAGTATGGCATCAGAAGCATTCCAACAGTGATGGTGTTCAAGGATGGTCAGAAAATGGATGCCGTCATTGGAGCAGTCCCCAAGTCGACGCTGGTGCAGACAATCGAGAAGTATATGAACTAGTTCTCTGTATTTTGTCCTTCTGAGAGGCACTACAATGTTGCAGGGGGTGGAGGAGGGAAAGAGCCTTCTTCTGTTTGTGGAGGAACAAAACACTGTAGAATCAACTACCACAGGGTAAATAATGTAATTGACAAACAATACTACCAATAATAGCGAGAAAAAACAATTATCAATCGACCCTGTCCGTGCTCCTCCCTTTGGCAACAGCTGATGCAGTGTCCGAAACAAGTTGGTGCTGGGTCACGAGGATGACCAGCATCACCACAATCAGCCCTCCCACCAAAGCGCTGATGGATACTCCACCGGGAGTCCTCACTTGTGTCCAAGCATACATGGCACTATCTGTGACTAAAATAATATCTGTGTATCCGTCCATGTTGTAGTCAGTCTGGACCACTTGTTGCACCGGAGGGCTTGGGAGGTCAACTGACCACAGCTCTCTTCCGTGCTCGCTCAAAATGGTCAACAAATTCCTACCAGCAGCGATTATACCTGATGGAATCGCATGTTTCCGAAAAGAGAACGGGGCGAACGTGGGCACTGCCCAGTCCTGTGCATCATAGTCCTCGTCTTCTTCGTCCTCCTCCAGCAAATCAGAGTCAAACTGGGGATACTTCTGCTTCCATGTGATTCCCGTGTGAATGGAGTACAATCTGTCTCCTTGGTGGTCATATGATATTATCTCACCTCTGCTATTGAAATAAAACAAGTTCATCTTTTGGTGAAGTACATTGGTGGCATAATGGCCATTCTTCTTTGGCACTGGAATTGCTACTGGAGGAGCAATGTCCAAGGAACCTTGCGGGCGATTGGTGACCGCCAAAGAACAGATACTTCCATTAAATAATACCGTGCTGGGAGGTATTCCAGACGTTACTTTAGTCATGCAAGGGCCCATCCTTTCGTGGCCAAACTGCCGTCGAGCCACATCCATCTCTATTCTCTCGGGTTTTGGAATCCCGCCAGTCACATGAACGTGGTCTGGGACGCCATCTCCATTTATATCTGCATGCAAGACATTTTTAGACAGTCGCAGGCGACACACTGGCCTCCCGGAGAATAAGTGCATGATCTCTAAGCCATCCTCCACATGAGAGACAATCACGTTGGGAGGCATTTTATGGGGCTGTTTCTTCTTGACACTCGTCTTCCATTGGAAATGCGTCGATGGAGGACTATTGACTTGTGATCCTCCTGCATCGATTTGAGCAGACCCCACATTGTGGCGCTGAGATCCAGGATGCTTCCGATGCATGTGGAAATGAGCAACGTGGATTGCCGAATCTGCATCCCCAAACCACCCATGAGGCAGCGAGGCCAGGATGGATTCTCTATAGTCTCTGCAAGAATGCTCACCGTAATGAATACCTCCCAGAAGTTCTGCCTTGAGCCGTTCGGAGTACAATGTTTTGACTCCAGGCTCCACCAACATCATTGGGTCTTTGTGAAAATCCTCTGGAGAGTGGCTCCACGCAATGTGCCCTGTGGCTCCACCAAAGGCAAAATAAGAGACATGTCTGGATTTCGCGCGAGGATCCGAGTCTAGTTCCGACAGATTTTCATCCTTTTCCCTCCCATGCTCGTGCTTCACTTCCTCCTCAGCATCTTCCTCCTCATAGTCATAATCATCGTCGTCCTCTTCCACAAATTCCCTCACACTGACCACCACCATGCCCGAGTCGCTCATCACACCACTATGGGGGGTCACCAGCACAGATACATCTTTCAAGTCTACTGGATCCCTAATATTTGGAATTCGTGCTCTCCATCGCACTTTGAGATTGGAGTCTAGCAGTGCCACCATTCCATTGGACAAAACCATTGCAACAACTTGCTTTCTTGGGCGACGTACGTAATCCTTCCTGGGCATGTCAAGGCTCCCAGAGGTCACAGCAAGAACTTCTGGAGTGTCCTCATCCCCTTTCAGCTGTACAATGTCCCTCGTTGACAGTTCTGCTAAAACAAGAGCCGGTGCAAAGCCATCTCCATGCTTCTTTGGTGCTGCTAAAATGACCCTGCCCTCGGGAGCTACTGCCACGAACTCTGGCTTTCCATCACCGTTGAGATCGACCTGCATGCGTGCATGATGTGGTAAGGCAGCCTATGGCACCATCGTGCACTGCAGCACCAACGTACCGAAGTGGGGCCTGGGAGACTATGTGATCCGGCACTAGCTCCGTCGCCTGGAAATTTCAAATACCTGTATACATCGCAGTGTATGATTTTTTATGTCGCAAAATGGCATTTAGATTCATACACAGGCACGCACCAAGCTTTCTGAAACGTGATTGGACCATCGCTCTGCAAGCTGACGAACACCGCGCAGATTGCCAGGATAAGGATCCCCACGTCCCTTTTATACATGCTACTACGTGTAAAATGTAGTAAAAATGTTCGATTCAGAAAAATATTGTATGGTGCGTATCAAAATCCCGTATTTGTATGCAGCCACTGGCCACAGCTCAAATTGATTGGCCCAGATCTGGGCCATCCAGATGGGGTGCTACTGCTTCTGTTGTTGTTGTTGCTGCTTTTCCAGCCTCTCCCGCATCGAATCAGCTTCGATTTGGAGGATGGTATCCACTGCTTGGTCTTCTCTCCCTTTGATATGCTTCCATGCATTGTGGCGACGCTTTGTTGATCGCAGAGATCTCCAGACAGCACTATTGCACTTGAAACCCGAGCCAAACCCAATTTGCCAGACACGCTGCCCTTGCTTAACTCCTTGCAGGCTCTCTATGAAGGCAAAGCTGTACCATACGGTCGAGCTCGACGTGTTACCGTACCAGTGCAGAGAGTTGGCCGATGGTGCCATCTGCTCTCTGGAAAGTTGCAGCTGTTTGCTCAACCCAGTCACAACAGCCCTGCCCCCAGCATGAAGACAGAAATGATTGAATGCCTTGTTGAATCGAGGAATATATGCCTGAAGCTTATATCCGAGTATCTTCCTGGCGATCCAGTTGATGGCAAAGGCAAGTTTCTCTCCCAGTGGCAGCACTAGTGGGCCCATCCTGGTCAGGTTGGCCTCCATGGCTCTGGCAGCAACCTTGACGAGGTCTTTGTTCAGCTCTACTCCAATTTTCTCAGATTGATCCTCCATTTGGTATACACACCTATACGCGTCATCTTGGGCACCCAGGTGCACCCTGACTACATGCTCTAATTCGTACGCTGCCCTCCTTGCCTCTGTCTTTTTGTTTGTCAGAAGAATTCCAGCGCCTCCCATCCTGAAAATGGTATTGGGAATGAGCATAGATCTTTCATTCCCCTGATACCAGTTTTGTGTGATATTTTCTGTCGACACAACCAGCGCGTATCCTCCCCTGTTCAGGCTGCCCAGAAGCCTCTTGGCCAGCCCAATGGAGATGATTCCCGCAGAGCAGCCCATCCCACCCAAATTGTACGATTCAATGTCTTTCCTCATCTTGAACTTGTTAATAATCATGGCGGACAGAGACGGGGTGGGGTTGAATAGCGAACAGTTGACAACGAGGATGTCGATATCCTTGGGCTTGAGCCCTGTCTTGTGCAACACCTTCTCAACCACATCAAATAGCACCATCTCTGCCTCTTCCCTTGCCCAAGCCATGGTCGTCTCGGGCGGATCCAGGTGCAATCCGCTTGGAAACATGGTCTCTTGCGAGAGGCCACTTTTCTTCAGCATTCGAAGCTGGAAATCCAGGCCGTCATCAGTAAAACAACCTTTGTCCCTTGATCCATGCTCAAATCTCTCGTTGGTCACCTGCTTGTCCTCCATGTTCTCAAAGCATTCAAAGTCCAACAAATACACCCGATCTTTCATCCACCAGCGCCTCAAAAGAATCACAACTAGCACCACCGCGGCGAGAAGTGCAAGGGCTCCCGAGTTGTCCGGGTTACGTATCACTTGCCACAGCCTCACGGTGTGCTCCTGTACAGGGGCGCGAAGAGCCACCAATGCATTGCGCGGGGAGTCCCACGTTTTCCTTGCTTTATTCTACAGTAAAAAGTAGTACACGAATCAGAATCGCTCGCATCAACAACAGCATGGCTGCAAAACCACGGAAAGACAACGACGCACAGCTGCGAGTCCCGCGGCAAGGCCGAGAGCAGGAGCAACGCCCTTTCTCAGGGTGTTTGTTAGATAATCTGTCACATCGGAAAACCATAGAGGCGGAAATTCTGCATGTATACATAATGGAAGAGTCAAAATGTCGCGACTCGCCCTAGACAGGTTCCAGAGTGTCAGTTGTTGAGTCAACAGCACGATTGTCAGGAATGCCAGGTGGCACAGGGGGTACATCTTTCATATACAATAATGACAAACCTTTCGCAGGATGCCCTGTGTGCGCACCAGGACCTTGGTCCCCAGCACCGTCTTTCACGCCCATGGTAACGGCTGCAACCACGATGTTCCCTGTTTGAGAAGACGGAACGCTGGTCTAACTAGCTAGTGATGAGAAAAAAGTTCAATTTAAAGATTCTGATCTGCCGTATTGAAACTGGGCTCTCTACATTCTGAGCTCCAGATTCACTGAGAATATTCTGGCTTGAATTCTGGCTTGTATTCATAGAACGGAGGGCTATCTTCAAATGCCAAACCGAGTCGGTGGAGTGGGAGATATAAATAAATAAATAAAATACTGGAACCATTCTATATAAGATGGATGGAAACCAGCAAGACGGTCCCTCCTCGACCGCTGGTTTGACGAATGCGGACTTTCGAAAACTGCTGGACACGCCACGAGTGGATGGATCTGGAAATAGGCGAATAAATGAGAAGGATAAGACTTCTAAGAGGCGCGGTAAAGCTGTTCGCCCGCAGGGGGCTCGGGAGGAAGAGGTCGCAGAACCCTCTGAGGTGTCCCTCTATCGAGACAGAGCGGAGGAGAGGCGTCGTGGAGTCATCGATGGGAGTACAAGCCACTTGAGTGACAGAGATGTGGCTACACTTAGCATTGAAGAGTCCAAGTATTTTGGAGGGGACGAAGAGCATACTCACCTTGTGCGAGGTCTGGACTATGCTCTATTGTCCAAAGTGAGGGCGGAGCGCGAGCAGAGGCAAAGGGAAGAAGAGAAAGAGCGGAGAAGGTCGGAGGATGCAGTCATGAAAACAGACCCCACGGTGGCGAGGAAGGATGTCTCTGGTCACTCAGCAGTTGGAAGGTCTGTACTCCAAGCACTGGGGCAGATCAGCAGGGAGGTAGTCGGGTCAACAGTTGAAACATTTTTACCCCGACGGACGGGATTCTCCTATTTGATGAGTTCCACGGACAAATTCGAAATGCCTACGGTTCGAATGAGGGCACTCGAGCACGCTCCAAGGACTCCCGCCTATGCTGAGAATACATTGTTGCCTAAAGAAGTAGTAGATGAGATAGTTAGCATTATGCAATATGCCAAAGTTGGAGGAAGAAAGTCACGGATAAAAGAGCCCGCCACGCGAGCCGCCAAGCAAGAGCACATCCAGTTGGATGGGGCTCCAGAAGAGGAGGAGAAGGAAACAAGGAGGCAACAGAAAGATAACGAGGAGGACGAGGATATTTTTGGTGACGCTGGAACTGATTACGTCCCAGAAAAGAGGGAAGAGGGAAAGAAACCGTCAAGCAAGGCCGTGGGCTCGTATTTTTTGGATACACCGAATGTAGGTGCCAGGGCAGGAGATCGCATTGATGGAGCACCTGTGGAGGAGAAATCCCCCACCACTGGGGGATTGCTCTCAGAGGAATGGAAAATACATCGACAAGGACGTATGCCGCGGCGTCAGCAAGAGATTGATGGCTACGAAGAATGCTACCCCTTTGAAGGAGGAGGAATCATGGATGAGAGTGATGACGAAGAGGGTCAAGTGAAGCCAGGGAAAGAAGCCCCCCAGCCCGATAAAAGAAAGGAATCAATGCGAGAGAAAGCAAAGTTAGATCAAGAACTGAGTCGCATTCAGAAGATATTCGACGACAAGGGCTACGAGCACGGAGCTGCTTTTGGGGGCACGTCTTCAAAGAAAGACACCAGCCATCCCAAGGATGACGACCCCTTCGAGCCCATTCTGAAAAAAAAGAGGCGTATATAGTTGGTTAAATACATGTAGATAAATACCTAGTTAATTCGGCCACCCTTGAACACGTCCGATAGTTCATTCCTTGGAACTTTGTTGGCAGCCAGGTGGTCCTTCCGCTGCTTTCTTGCGCCAACTTTGGATACGTACTTCGACTGTTTCGACCTTTTAATTGCCGCCCGTATTGCATTTGGGGATACATATGTGGGATTGTCGTAGATGACAGGCCCCCCGAAGGAACCCGAAAGAATCTTCACAGGGTTCATGCACACCCTTGGGCCCACCTCGATCAACGTGAGGTCTTCTGCTGTCTGCACCCTCTTCTCTGGGGACACCTGGTAGTTTCTAATCCATACTCGGTCGTCTACCACGCTAAAATTTAGTACATGGTCGAAAAATGGCTTTCGCTTGGGAGCCAACGGCGGCGTGGCAAATATCTGGCTCAGGACTTCCCTGATCAACTGCAGGTGAGGCGCTCTCTCAAAAGCAGCATCAAACGTCAGTACTGGTCTGGACCCCTTGAGATGATTTCCACTCAGTTTGAGTTCAGCCATGGTGTGAACTGCATATATACATGTATATTCACCACATGAGACAAGTACGATTCCATCACATTGTTCATCAAGGTGCATCACTCACCATTTGTGACATGGAACTTGATGGAGGGGCCGATGGGCGTCTTTGCAGCCCACAAATACAAGTCCTGATGCTTTCGAGTCTCGAAAAAGAGCGTTGAAGAACAATTCTTGAGATCGGCAACCTCGTTGATGACTCCTCTATCTGACTTGGTGTCTAGCTTGGCGTCCTTTTTCGAATGCGGGAGAAGCTGCAGAATATCTAAAAGCAAATGCCTTGACCTATACAGAAACAATATTTAATAGATACGATATGTCGAGATATCCCACCGCTACAACCAAGTGTCCCGCACCTAAAGGTAATGCCACGAGAGGACACAACGAGCACCTTTTCCTTGTTCTTGAACGATCCATTTCTCTTCTGGACCTTTCCTTCAGTCTTCATTACATCTTTATTGTCCTCAACTTTCTTCCCCTTCTTCTTTCCCATGGTGCGTCGTTGAATGCTGCAACAAAGTGTTGCATGCAGAGACCGCGGGACTGCTTGTGCGTGACAGAATTTGGATGAAAATCAAGAATCAATATGTATAGTTGAATTTAATTGTACAGAGTGACAGTGATTCTGACGAATTTGCTGCAAATCACCAAATGCGAGGGAATCCCTACTTGATGAAAATTGGAGGGATGATCCGGGATATCCCCATCGATGGTGCCAAGTATTCGTAGTGTGATAGCGCTATCATCCCATCAATATCGATAGAAAATGCCAGTATGACTTGGAGAGCGGCTGGTACCTGGGGGAGACCTGTGGCAGGTTCACCACTTGTCCAACAGCGGACGAGGCTCTTCAGAGTTGGCCACAACAGAATCCGCTGCTCCGCATCTCAGAAATGCGATCAATTGGTTAAAGTATGCGGGGTTGTGTCGCCAGAGGATGCAGCCTTTGCGGCCTCAGAGGGAGCTGACCTGATAGGCATGATATTGTGGCCCAAGGCTGGGCGAAGCGTCTCGCGTGAGACGGCCAGGGATATTGCAGCAGCAGCAAAACGATATGGTTCGCGCGCTGTTGGGGTGTTTGTAGACGAGACTGCGGAAGCCATCGCCGAGGTGTGTGAAGAAGTTGGAATTGACATTGCTCAGCTTCATGGAGATGCAGCACGCTCTGCGTTCGAATCCCTGCCTTTAGATTTGCGCGTGATATATGTCGTGCATGCAGACAGCGATGGGCAGGTGCAAACCGACGTGTCGGGACTAGAGAGAAGGCCGGATTGGTTCCTCGTGGACTCTTTGAAAGGAGGAAGTGGAATGAGGTTTGACTGGGGCTCTGTTCAGCCCCCGACTCACTCAAGGCATGGGTGGTTACTCGCCGGTGGTCTGACGCACGAGAACGTAGCGAACGCCATAGAAATCGCTCGGCCTGATGGCGTGGACGTCTCCAGTGGCGTGTGCGATGACACAAATCTAGCAAAAGATCCAAGCAAGGTGTCTCATTACGTACGACGAGCACAGACAGCTTTTGAAGAGAACTAATATATTACATTATGTTTGTCAAGGATGAATGAATGCATTAAAATTGTCTCAGACCAGCCTCTACCAGTGTGCGTCTCTCTAAAGCACGAGCTTCTCTTTTGGTCACCCCCTGCTCTAACGTGCGCTCTCGCTGAATGGTCAAAAGCTGAGCTACACGTCTTCGGAGAGCTTTGTACTGTGCCGGCTGGTATTCCTCACGCTTGGCGAACTTAATGCGCATAGTGAACATCTCACTTCTCAGTCTGTCAACCTCTCCCTGGACTGCTTCGGCGGTTGGGAACTCACTCCTACATTGCAATTAATATCAAAGATACGTCAATTCATGATATCTCCCCAATGCCCATTGTGGAAATTGTGTACTGTGCTCCCAAGCAGCAATACTACCACCGCAACTCTCTTGTGCACTTTTACCCGAGTATGGGCCACAAATTTCCACCAAGTATACTTGTATAGCATATAAAAATAAGACATGGGGCAATGTGCTTCCACCAGGTCGTCAGGGACCCAGTGGCACAGCGCCGTCCTCCCCGCTGTGGGTGTCCGACACAATGCCGAGCGTTTCTCGTACCTTAAGGTAGTAGCCTTCGCCTTGATGGCAGACTTTTTCTCTGGAGCATCTTCGCACACTATTCTGGAGACTGTTCTGGCACGCTGGGCTTGCTGTGGTCCAGTGGCCCTGACTTGTGGACCACGCAGGAAGGAGCGCGAGCCTATTGTGTGAGTTGCAGCAATCATGGTGAAACTAAGAAAATGTATATAGAGTAATGATAACCAATGCCTGATGGAATGTGTGAGCAGCCGCTTGAAACGCTGTCGACAGGGCTCCCCCGATGGGCCATCAGCCACTTGGTTGCGCAATTGCGGTTGTTCAACCCCTTTGATGGGACTATGAACAAAAGATATACGCATGTCAATCCACTCGGCGTCTCAAGGGATTGCAAAGCTGAGGAGACCATGCACAATAATAATATCCAAGAGATTTTGCAGCAGATTAACCTAGTGCATTGTGTTGCGGTAGGAGCAGCATCTCGGGACGTTCTCTTTGTAGGAGGAGTGTTCTCTCTGTGACGGCCAAAAGGTGAGTTGCTCTCGCGAATTGGAAGGCAGTGTCTCTGTGATACTATAATATGTGAATAATAGGCTGTGAGGGTGGAGTATCTGGCGTCTGCATACCATTTCCCCGTCCTTGCTGGCATTCGTTTCTCTGGAATTTATACTCGTGTGGCGTATCGATGTTTCCAAGGCCGAGTTTGGGGTCGCTTTTGATCGAATCTATGGTACTTTAATTCGTGCAGGGTGCTATGGAGTGCCTCAGGGCAAATATGGCCCTTCATTGTGGACAAGTTCAGGGGCCAGGGATGATGCAGCTTCTTGCAAACAGGAGAGTCCAAGGCCTTTATAGTAGACGTTTTCATGTGCATTGTTCGATAAGGAAAATATATACATTTAGAAAGAGCGTGACGCCAGGGTCTGAGCGCTTGTCTCGCAGTTTAGTAGCACGGGTGGCCAGCCAACAGTGTCCAGACTCGGATGGGCCCAAAACTTCTTGGTCTGGGCTGCTCAAGGGCAGTATTGTCGGAGCAGCTCTGCTTGGTGCATTTTTTCCGTTAATGGTGCCAAAATCATCCGGCGCCGCCCCTAGAAGACCAGAGACGGCGGAGTCTTTGCAGACTCCGACATGGATGGCAGACATTGCTGATGCTGGTAGGCGAGGCCAGCCTATGAGCCCCGAGGAGATTGATGCCGAGACAAGGGCAGCTATCGCCCGTACAGGTGATGAAAGGTTACAAAAGCAAATGAAGAGAGCCAATCATCGTTCCAAAGGTGGCAAGCTCGTCAAAGATCCCTCAAAATCTAGGGTTCCGGATCCGACATCCATCCCCTCAAACAAGGAAATCGAGAAGATGGCCCTGCAGTCGGCTTGGAGACCAGATAAGTTGAAGGATATGACGTACACTCAATTCTGGAACTTGGTTGAGGAAGGACATGTTGAGAGTGTCAAGTACACGTCCGACAGAAGATCTGTGGTAGTGAGGACGAGGAGCACTGCTCCAGGAGGTGCTCGAGTAGAAAAGGTCGGCCTGCCGTACGATCCCGAGCTTTTCGATCACATGGTCAATCATGGGACCTACATAATTCCTTCAGATCCAAATCCTGCCCTCCCTGTGGTGCATGCGCTCGTCAGGCTAGTATTCCCAGTGTGGTTTTCATTCTTGCTGATCAAGTTTGCATTCCGGATTGGCAGGAAGAAGAAGCGGGACAAAATCTTTGGAGGTGCCAAATTGGAATCAGTGTCTTCTAAAGATGCCACGATCACGTTCGATGATATCGCTGGGATTGATCAGGTGAAATCAGAAATTACAGAGGTGGTCTCTTTCCTCAAAGACCCCCAAAAGTTCCTTAAATTGGGGGCCAGATCTCCGGCTGGGGTTTTGCTCGTGGGCCCTCCCGGGACTGGTAAGACACTTTTAGCGAAAGCAATCGCTGGAGAAGCAGGGGTCCCATTCTTTTCAATCGCTGGGACTGAGTTCATGGAAATGTTTGTTGGGGTAGGGGCCTCGAGGGTTCGTGACATGTTCCAGCAAGCTAGGGAAAATTCACCATGCATCCTATTCATTGACGAGTTTGATGGTCTAGGCAAAGCCAGGGAGTATGGGGGAGCCGGGAATGACGAGTCTGTCCACACAATAAATCAGTTATTGGCCGAGATGGATGGGTTTGAGGATAATACAGGGGTAGTGGTGATGGCAGCTACCAATAGACCAGCCGCTCTGGACCAGGCGTTGACCAGGCCTGGGCGCTTTGATAGAATTGTACACTTGCCTCTCCCGAACGTTGAAGGTAGGGTTGGTATCCTAAAAGTTCACGCACGGGACAAAAAGGTGGACCCCAATATCGACTTTTCGAAACTGGCTCGGGCTACAGCGGGTTTCACAGGTGCCGAACTCATGAACTTGATGAATCAGGCTGCTATAATTGCTGCACGCCAGAAACAACCGTTCATAGGGAACGAAGAGGTATTCGAAGCTTTGGAAAAGATTCACAGAGAGAAGATGGGCGGTTCTATCACGGCAACAGAGGTGGAACAGGACACCATCCCCGAGCGGATGAGAAGAACCATTGCAATTTATGAAGCAGCACGGGCGCTGATAGGGTACATCACGCCCAAATTTGACGAGATTCAGCGCGTCAGTGTGTGCCCAGGAGGTCTGGCGACTGGTTACACGTATTTTTTGCCGATGGAGGAGAGGCTTGAGAGCAGAATAACTACACGTGCGTATTTGGAGAGCAGAATGGTGGTTGCCCTGGCAGGTCGATGTGCCGAGCAACTTGTGCTGGGAGAGGCAAATCTGAGCACAGCTGGAGCATCTGATTTGGAGATGGCCAATTCAATCGCAAGAGAGATGGTGTACAGGTGTGGTTTTGGGAGGCGCACAGGCCCAGTAGCTTTGATGGATAATGAAGAGGTCTACCTCAACAAGAGCAAGACCAGAAAAATATCAGACATTTCCACAGATATGGCCAAAGTAGCATATCAAGATGTTGTGGAGTTGCTTGAGGGGGCCGAGGCGAAAAGTTACTGGGCCTTGGTAACGAACTATGAAGCCCTCGAGAAACTCTCCAAGATCCTGTATGAGGAGGAGACGTTAACAGGAGAACAAGTTGCAGAAGTTATAGAATCATGCAATCCTACTAAATTTGATGCTCCATATGTGAGTGGATTCTCCTGGAGTGAAAATGGAGAACTCATCTGCCCAGATGAGAAGAGCCAGACTAGTACTCAAAATGGAGCAAGGAAAGAAGACATGCCTTCATGGTGGTCCACGAAGAATCCCTACACCCCACCAGCGGATATAGCAAACTTGCTCGGCGAATATTCCTAAAAATGATTACGTATCGCGTGAAATATGTAATAGACTTTGTAAAAATAAATACAGGGCGAATGTTTAGATGCTTTCATCGATGGAAAAGACTGAGAGAAGCTTGTTAGCTTGGATTGACACTAAAACTTGGTCCTCTGCCGTCCAATTCCTCACCAATGTCTGCAGAATCGTTGAGATCTTATTTTCGCTGAGGAATTGTTGTGGATGTGGCTGTATCTCGTAAAGAAGTTTCAGCAGATCCATCAGTGACAGGACTGTTGGAGGGTTGGATTTTGCCATCAGCTCGGTGATCCTAGATGCCAATCCTGAACTCGTGAGGGCCAGCCCAATCTTTCTCGACTTTGTCACGAGTTTAGAGATGGGAGACGTGATATTTGGAAGATTGTCAAGCTTTGTCTCAGAGACATCGGTGCCACAAGGCATGAGGAGTACTATTCGGGTAATGGCGGCATCCTCTAGCAGTTTGGGCTCCATCCTGGCAGCATCGCAGTCCAGCCAGAAAGTGATGGCCTCCAAGACGGATGCTTGACAAGCTTCATCTTTAAGCAATTGGAGAAAGACGTCCAGAGCATTGGATTTCCAGAGGATATCACGGGTTTTCGAGCTCGAGTGGACCATGGCACAAAGCAAGGCAATGGCATCATCCTCACCAGCATCCTCCCTGTCTGCAGACACAGAATGAGAATTGAGCTTTGGTGGTTGAATGGCAAGCCTGCATAGCCAAGGTACAGATCCGGCTTTCGCCGCCTTTTCTTGCCTTGTCCGGCTGAGTTGGCACATATTCTTCAGAGTCTTCAGTCCATCAGCTTGAAGCCGTGGAGAGTCTTCCCGAGCCAGTTGCGCTGAACTATAAGCAACACCATTAGCCTCCTCCAAACTGCTGATGGCCGTCTCCTCACCCGACAAGGACTTTATGGCCAACAGTACTTTTTCTTGCATATCCGTGGGCATCCTCAGGGTCAATGACAACAGCAGAGTGACTGTGTCTTTTCTGGCACATCTTGCTTTGACAACCTTGTCGCCAAAAGACAGGGCGACAAAAAGATTGACAGCACCCTCTGCAATTTGCAAGATATCATCCAATTCCCGCATGATACATGGTTCCGAGAATCTTTCTAAGGGACTGTCTCCTGTGTTCACAGAGGACTCAGGTTCGCCCTCCACATTCTGTGCCTGGTTCTCACTCTGTGGCCTCGGAGGTCCCTGCATGGAGCCCATCTCGGAGGCACGCCTCAGAGCATGTGGCAAGATCTGGACGATTCTATGCGGTACTCCATGGTGTGCCATAAGCCTCAGATATTGGTTTGGCCAAACAGAGGCGCCTGGAAGTGTGGTGCGCCTGAGGATGGCCCAAAACGTCGAGATTGCTAGACTCACCAACTGGAAGTCTTCCACACGCTGAGGCTGCTCATCGATCAGCGCCATTAAAAATGGTATCCCTTGGCACGATACCAGTAATCGAGACGAAAAAGAAGAACTTGTTGCCAGAATATGACCAAACTGACCAGCCCGCATCCGCAACGAGACGGGATGCTGTTTTGCAGCAAACCTGAGAGCTGATGGGACGATCCCAAGGCAACAAACTTCTTCCAGAGCTTCTAAATCCGCTGTTATAACAGTCATTAATAAGTCTAGACAAGGCATTAGCACTCTTTCAGAGGAAGAATCGAATAATTCCCGTAAGGATGACAACCCATCAGCTTTGACAAAAACCTTTGCAAGTTGGTGGTGTTTGGCAATGTAGCCATCAATCGTCCTCGCCGAGGCCGCTGCCGCCGCTTCCTCCACTAAGCTTCTCTCTTTAGAGTTCGAAGATATTTTTAGGGAGCTGATTTGTCGAATAACATCCGTGGCATCTTGAACAGTGGCGTGAGGATTCGTGGGTTGTCCCACTGAGAAAGGATCCTGATGAAAAACGCCAGACTCCACAATACGGGTCAGAGCGATTTGACCGGCTGTATCAGTCTCATTTTCTTCATTGAATTCAGTTTGATTGATATTGTCTACCTGATATCCTTCAGCTGCGTCTATAAGATCGCTGGGCCGCGATGAGCTGGGCCGAGTTTCATTGGCCGTCTCAAAGGAATCTGTGCTGGCCTCTGCATTAGAGGCTTCTGAGACGGAAGATGTAAGATCTGCAGCGATCAAACGCTGAACCACAGAGGCCACCCCAGCATCATATTGATCATTCGAATCGGCCTTAATTGTCTGGCCCCATAGAGACTTGATGGACTTCCTGTTTTGGACAATCCACGGGTGCATTGTCAGGGCCTGAGCTGGTGGCCTTTTCATTGGGTCCTGCAGATTTTGTGATAACCCCCGTCATTCGCAGGCAAATAATGCAGTGAAAAGGAAAAATACTCGTACCTTGTCAAAACAAGACAGCAAGAAATCTTTGAAGGTCTCAGACGCTCCATTCGGCAATGGTGGGTGGGGTTCCTGCACAATGTTGTACAATGCACTCAAAGGTTGCAGATCAAAATACGGTGGAAACCCCGTCAAAAGTTCTATTGCGACACATCCCACGCTCCATATGTCTGATGCCGCAGTAACAGTCTTGAGTTCTACAATTTCTGGTGCCATCCAGTATGGAGTCCCCGCTGGCTGCATGTACTCATCCTCTGATTGAGATCTATCGTGCTGGGGAGCCTCCTCCAACCTTGCGGCCACCCCAAAATCAGCCAATTTGACCAATCCCTCCTTGTTCGTCAAAATGTTGGCCCCTTTGATATCTCTATGCACAACGCCCTGCGAATGGAGGTAGGCAAGTCCCTGCAACACCTGGTCAATGTAGACAGCTACAAGGCTTTCAGGAAACGGACCAAAATGATTCTTCTTGATGATGAGTGCGAGAGACCCTGCTTCCACCAATTCCATGACAATGTACAAATAATGCCGAGTTTGGAATGAACCAAGGTACTGCACCACATTGACATGGTTGAGAGACTTCAACAGCTCCACTTCCCCCATGATAGCCGAGATATCGCTTGGCTGCATTCTTTCCAAAGACACCTCTTTCACGGCCACATGCTTCCCCGTCTTTGTATCCAGGCCTCGAAACACCACCCCAGAGGCTCCTCGACCGATTTCTTCACCTAGCTTGTACCTCTCTCCAATCAGTTTCTGCTGCTTATTCTCCTTGTTCCTGCTTCTAGACAGCATCTTCTTTTCTACCCAGGGAGCCCTGCGCAAGGAAGACTCTTCGCTGCCCACCAGATCGCCTTCTGCTTGGTTCATTGCAAGCGAGTCAAACACCTCCCCGGTACACAAGTAAACTCCCGAAGCAAGTTAAAAAATCTCTCAGGAAAGAGCAAGCCCTGAAGGAAGCTCGTGCTGTCAGTTGTCGTGCATTGCACACATTGAACCGGTATCTGCAACGGAAATGCCGCGTTGAACAGTGCTGGAATCTCTTCCCGAGAACTTCGTATATGTTAAGTACGTGTCACGTTAATCTACATTCCCAAACGTACTTGAGTTTCTTTTTTCACCACACGGTGAATGAGGCCGCGTTGATACCGTCGGTGGAGGGGTTTGTTCGACAGGACAGGAGTCCGAGGGTAACTTCCCCGGAATTCAAATTCCAGTATGCCATAAGGAGCCACGACGGTGCATGGCTGTGACAGTCTGATTCATATTGGTGATTGTACTACTGTTTCTTAGCATCTATCCTCCATGTACTCTGTTATTGCGTGACAAACATAGGTTGTTGTTGTGAGGGGCAGGCGTAGGGCGTGTGAAGGTTTCTGGCGGTGTATTTGTCACCGGCGGGTCTCTATTGTGTTTCTAATTTATATATGAGTCACTAGATATCTTCATCTGAGGTAGTGGTACGAGTTGAGAATAGCGCCTTGGTCGCAAGGTTTGAATTTGGTTGCGCGGGTTCCTCATGATTTTGACGGATTCCAACCAGTGGGTCAAGTTATTCGAGGCTTTAAGGCTAGAGACTAGAAAAAGCGCAGAGAAGCATGTGCATATATACGTGTCAGCGTCGGATGCGGACTCAACGTGTGCGCTGAGAATTTTGGAGTCCATGTTCCAGAACGAGATGATTCCCCACGGGTGGCTTCCTGTGAGTCGCTATCAAGAGATTGTGGATGATTTCATGCGGGCGTATGATGACGAGGACGAGGTGGTGCGGTATATAATTTTGTTGAACTGTGGTGCCTCAGAAGATGTGGGCAAGATTCTAGATCTGGGGAGAAGACCCAACGTGTGTGTCATCATTTTCGATTCTCACCGCCCAGTGATGCACGTAGCCAACGACAACGATCCACAGAGCCAGGTGTATGTCATTATGGACGCTGAGTCGGAAGGGATCTCGCTGGAGGACATACCGTTTGCATTTGATGACGAGGACGGGGATGGACACAGTCCATCGTATCGAGAGAATACGGATGGGATGAATGTGGTAGAGCGCGATGCTTCGGGAAGGAGGGCTGATAAATCCAACCGTACACAGTCGGCGGCAGTGAGGCGGGCAGCGTACTATCAGACGGGTATGCATTACGGGAAGCCTACTTCTTGTGTCTTGTATGATTTGGCCTACCATTTGCGGCAGGAATCATCATACTTCTTGTGGCTAGCGATCGTCGGGCTGACGGATTATTTGATTCATAACAAGATGCCAGCTTCCAAATATGAGTCATACTACGTACAGTACGAAAATCACGTCGCCTCTGCTGGGCACCTGGACGATCCTGAGGAAATTCAGAGAGAGGATGGATTGGAGGAGGGTGCCACCACATCAAAGCCTATCTGTCGAATTGCCCGCGAGGATGACTATAGATTTGGTCTTGTCAGGGAATGGACGTTGTGGGAAGCTATGATGAATTCCCCCTACGTGGCAGCACGACTACAGACATACTCGGAAAAGGGCAAGGAGAGACTCGAGTTTCTCCTTGCCAAGATCGGAGTACCTCTGCGCGAAGCGAAAAGCTCTTTCCAATTCGATATGAAACCTATATATCACCGAAAATTACAGGAACAGTTGGCTTTGCATGGAATGTCGTACAATCTGGGCGATTGCATGTTTCACTCCTTCCAGCTTCAGGACGGGTTTAATCGATGTGTCATGGCGGTAGATATTGTGCATGCCCTGTCAGCGCTGTTAGAGTGCGGCTCGAGAAAGTCTGAGACAGACGGGTCGTCCCACATTGATAGGTTTTGGAGATGCTGGAACGCCCTTAGCTGGAGCAATGACTCGAAAGAACTTAGAAAGGGGCTGGAATTGGCAAAGAAGTTGCAGAGTGCATTGGTCACGGACGGCGGTGCCGTCATTGCCCAAAGATTGTATCACAACTTCCGGTCTTTCAGGGTGTTCGACCTTTCGGAACATAAACTCACGAACCAAAATCTCCTGGTACACCCAGTAGCGTTGCAAAGGATGGCAGAATTCTTGCAGGAACAGTATTACCATCAAAGCCAAACAAGCAAAAGGAAGCCTGTTGTACTCGTCGCACCAAAAGATGAGAGTGGTCGCTGCTTGGTTGTTGGATATCAAGTATGTACTCCAGGAGAGGGAAATAAGCTGGGTTCGGCTTTTGTTCAAGCAGCTGAAGACGTCGGGGCACAGTCGTGGCATGATCTCTTTGACACAAGTGTCATGGAAATTATGTCAAATGACGTTGAAAGATTCAAAGCAGAACTGTTAAGGATTGCCTCAGAGATATTATAAATTCAAATTTTAAATGAAAAACTCACAAGTAGCTTGAAAAAGTAGTAGTTTTCAATCCCGAATGCACAATGTCACGATTGATCTATATAGTAGCATTGATTTCTTTCGTCCAGTGGACTACAAAAGGTCACGCAAACCAGCAAGAGCAGCACCGAGGCCTGAATTGTAGTCTACTGCAACTTCATTAGTGACATAGTCGTCACGTTTGTCCCAATATGCTTGATCAGGGTTCTTCTCATCCTTTCTCACTCCTCCTGGTCCTGCAACCATTGCCCCATACAAGATTTGAGGGTTTGGATTTGGGGATCTGAATGCTGCGTTTCCACATGGAGCAGGCAGATCTGGGCAGGATGCGGGTGCATGGTGTGGGTTCTTTGGGTAGTTATACCCATATCCAATCACGTAACTTCGGATTCCATTTCCTCCAATAGCATAATCAACTTGGCTTTTGGCAAAATTTATCAATGATGATCTCTTCGCAGTATCCTTTGTGTATTTGGCAGTAACCAAGGCCAAGGATGCAGAGGTTGTGGAGAACTGAAGATTTGCCCATGCATTCCATTTAGGATAGTGCATTCCCCGAGGCGTCTTGATAATCGACTGATAGCCATCAGCTTTCAACCATGCGCGATAAAACTTGTTATCTAGGTACCGCCTGTATTCCGTAATCCCTGGGACGCCAATCCCTTTGTCTGCCAGGGAAACCATGTGTACGGCATGAGAAGCCCACAAAGAGTCCCAGCATGGATAAACATCTGCAGAACCATAGTCCCAATAAGACTCTGCTTTTCTGAGCCAGCTGTAGTCTTGGGTTGCTCTAAACAGCCACCCTGCAGCTGATGCCATGCTGTCATCTGAATCTCCTGATTTGTATATCTTAGTTTGATCTTTGTAGTAATTACTGTAGCGCCCGGGCCTGCCATCGCCCCAGGAGTACAATGTTTCTGCAGCATTGAGCAAGTCTGAAGCAAATCCATATTCGCCTTCTTTCTTGAACACAATAGATGCTGCTGCCAGTGCACCAGAGGCAGCTCCATACAGGTCTGCAGCAGGCATGGAATCCTTTTTGTAAATGTATGCGGGCCTAGAGACGCGTTGTTCCTCTGGTCGACCCCAGTAATTGTGATCAATCTTAGGATCACCAATTTGCCCGACAAACGTCCCGGCATTTTTGTCCAAACAGTCATACAAATACTGCACTGCAATCCTGTAATTTCTGAAGGCATTGGTCTTTGTGCTTCCAGAGTATGACTTTGGAAATTCGATGATTCCCTGTCCAATATAGATCAAGCTGGAGGCCAACGGGAAAGAGAGTTTGAGTGTGTCTCCAGCATCATACCATCCACCTGGTATCTTGTCAGATGTGTGGGATGTGCCTCTCCAATCAATGCGATTCCAGGATGGTTCCTGTCCACTTCTTTGTGCCTCGTAAAACATCCAGGTCAAATCGAGAATTTCTTTGTACTTCTGTGTCCCAGATGGTAGATTGGGGGAATCTGTGGGTCCAAACTCGTAAATGTCATTGGGTGGTGGTGGTGGTGGTGGCGAGGTCAAGAAATCATCGCCCCATGATGGGAGTGGCGGTGCTTCGTACGCACCATCGCCCGTAGATGGGAGTGGTGGAGCTTCGTACGCTTCCTCATTCGAGGGTGGGGGAGAGGATGGCTGCCTGGCATCTCCGATATAACCACTCCAGTATCCCTTTTTGGTGATACTCCTCTTGTACCCTGCTCTCCGTAAGTAGCATCCCCTGATCTTTCCAGTAGACTTTGGCTTGAGTGTCCAGGCAGTGCAATCTCTCCTCTTGCCGCAGGCATCACAGCATTTATCTGGTGATGAGATGCTCTTCACAATCTTGATGAGCTTGCCAAGATATGCCTTATTCTTGAACTTTCTGCAGGTTTTCCTGGACTTGAGTGCTCGTGCTGGTTTTCGGCAGCTATCGTCCGCCTGAAGACGTCTTCTACTGGAGCTCTCCTCTTCCTGCTCCTCCTCCTCTGGAGGATCCACACCCTTCCACTCTTCGATGGCTGCTTCCTTGTTCAGGATAAACTCAATCTTGCTGACCACATATTCAAACATGGGATGTTCTGTGGCATTCATGGCAACCTGCAATCATATATGCCATGTATTTAGAAATGTGAACCGAACTGTTGGGCAGCCGTTCAGCAGTATTACCGTCCCATCGGTCCAAGAGGCCTTGCGATGGGACACCGGCGCTCAAATTCAGCCACGTACCACACGCCCAGAGGACAGGGTTTTCATTGCCTCTTTGATGGCAATCTCCCTGAATTTCTTTTGTTCATTCGTCTGCAAACATAATATGGATATGAAATTTAGATCTTTGCCGCGCAATCGGTCGATGCAGTATACATCCAAAGCCCTGTGGCCACACCAGATTCGATCTTCGAACCCCTCCCCACCGGGAGGCAGCACCTGATCCCTTCACCTACCTCTTGAGCTGTGACAGCAAATACCAACAATAGAATCAAAGATGAGATCTTGAACAATGCACGCATCATGTTGACTTTGAGAACGATTCAAGGAGTCAGCGCAGGTTTCGATCTGGCTGCCAACTTCAGCCTCCTACAGTGTTCAAATCTTCTCGCGGAGATCGTGCAGTAACAACTCTCAAATGCACATGAATAAGAGATAAATCAAAATAATAGTGATGATGAATGGCCATCGTTCCAGGGATGGGCGGATGAAGAGCCTGATGCTCATGCTCGCAATTTCCTGGCCAGGTCCTGGCCACCGCATTCGGCAGGGGTCGGTTGGATCTGATCCCAGGTTGGTTGGGTGCGCCAAAAAGCGGTTGGTCTCCTGCATGGCATACCAATGTCATTTACTAAACATATGTATCGTCAATGCATATGTCTTGTTGACTTTGATTCTTCCCTTCTGTTGACTTTTGAGAGGGATGGGTCATCCCCATCAGACTACTCATGTGACCGGACAGTGTATGATTTCAATTTTCTGTTGGCTGTCGCCGATGTGACATGCGCTGCATCGGGTCCGCCTGGCACAAAACTCCAGAGTCAACCATTAAATCCTATTTACAAAATTCACTGAAATCATGGCGGACATAATGACCGCCCTACATGGCGGAGACGCGGTTGCGTTCGAAACGCTGCTGCAAATGCTCATGGCGACTGACAACGAGCAGAGATCTCAGGGAGAAAAAGCATTTCAAGAGCTTCAGAACAGCCCAGATGTATGTGCTAATCATTTAATTCGTGGTCTGAGGTCTACAGAGAGGGCAGAGTTGCGAAGTTTGTCTGCTGTCTTGTTGCGACGGGTATGTTGTGAGCAGTTCTTCTGGTCTGGTGTATTCCAATCGGCTTTGATGATAATCTGATTCGTCTTATTTATATAGGTGTTAACGCGAGATGAACCGCTGTGGCCAAAAGTTTCTGTGCCAGTGAAACAAACGATCAAGGGCGAACTGCTGGCGTGTCTGCAGCATGAGCCAGAGCGGAGCATCACGAAAAAGGTTTGCGACAGCGTGAGTGAAATAGCTGCTGAGATTTTTGATGAAGTCAAAATCGACGTAATGAAGAGGCTGAACGTAGAGAAAGAGACCGACCAAGTGACACAGCATGCAGCAGAGATTTTTCAAAAGGAGAGTCAGGGTTGGCCAGAGTTGCTCCCTTTCATTTTTCAATGCGTTCAATCGGGAAATGCAGGTCATGCTGAGAGTGCGTTTTTAGTATTTGACCAGTTGGCCCGATTTTCTATCGATCAACTGGCACAGTTTCTAGGAACCATTCATGGAGCACTGTCTGCTGGTCTCTCGAATCCGTCCTTGGATGTGAAAATCGCCGCATTCAGTGCCACTACAACCTTTATAGGATGCCTGGAAAAGCAATCTGATAGAGAAAAATTCCAGTCTTTGGTTCCTTCCTTGTTGGGGGTTCTTGGGGAGGCCCTCAATTCTGGGGATGAGATTGCTGCAAATACTGCTGTCGAGAGGTTGATCGAGGTGGCAGATGAGCATCCTCGATTTTTGAGGAAGCAGATTAATGACGTGGCTGGTGCAATGATCAAGATAGCAGAGGCGGACTCACTAGATGATGGCACCAGGCGGCTGGCGGCTGAATTCTTGGTCACACTGTGCGAGGCGAGAGACAAAGCACCAGGAATGATGAGAAAACTTCCTCAGCTCGTGCAACAGCTGTTCAATTGCTGTGTATCATTTTTGCTAGAGGTAGAGGACGATCCAGAGTGGCACACTGCGGAGGATGAGAAGTTTGAAGATGCTGGTGAAACAGAGCTCTTTGAATTCGGGCAGGAATGTCTAGACCGGATATCCATCGCCATCGGGGGGAAATCAATGCTTCCGGTGGCTGGCCAGTCCTTCTCATTATTGATGGCGGATGGAGACTGGAAGAAGCGTCATGCTGCTCTTGTTGGCCTTGCTCAGATTGCAGAGGGCTGCGAAAAGGTCATGAAACAAGAGCCAGTCATGTCAGAGCTTGTGGCCATGTGCATCAAAGGTACCAGTGATCCCCATCCAAAAGTACGATGGGCTTCCTGTCAGGCTTTGGGCCAGCTTTGCACCGATTTAGGCCCAGATTTGCAGGAGTCTCATCACGAGACAGTCCTGAGGGGGTTGATTGGGTTGATGGACGACTTTGACAACCCAAGAGTGCAAGCGCATTCATGTGCGGCTATAGTCAACTTCGCAGAAAGCTGCGACCAGGATGTGATGGCACCGTATCTGGACGATCTCATCACCAAGATTCTTGTTCTACTGCAGAAAGGGCGTAAGAATGTGCAAGAGGGTGCACTCACGGCGATGGCTTCTATTGCCGACTGCTCGGGTGACTATTTCATCAAATATTACGATACTTGCGTTCCACTTTTGATGCATATTTTGGAGAATGCCAATGACAAATCCTACCAGATGATGAGGGCTAAAGCACTGGAATGCATCTCCCTGGTTGGTATGGCGGTTGGAAAAGAAAGATTTGCTGCCGATGCCGGTAAAATTATGCAATATATTCAAAATGTCCTGAATGTGGGTATTGAAAACGACGATCCGTTCGGTTCTTACATGCTGCAAGCTGGTGCCAGAATTTGCACTGCCCTTGGTCAGGACTTTATCCCATACTTGCCTGTGATGATGCCCAGAATGCTGGAGATAGCAGCAGCAAAGCCAGATTTCAAAGTCGATGACGCAGATGATGAGACAGACAATGGTGATGAAGACCTGGAGACTTTCTTTGTTGCAGGAAAGAGGGTGAGTTTGCATACATCTGCACTGGAAGAGAAGTCAACTGCATGCAGCATGTTGTGTTGTTTTGCCTATGAATTGAAAGAAGGATTTTGTCCTTATGTTGAACAAGTTGCTGAAATAATGGTACCCCTGTTGAAGTTCTACTTCAATGAGGAAATTCGGATAGCATCGGCACAGACTTTGTCAGAGTTGTTGAGGTCATATGTGGAGGGTGCTGGAAAGGGTATGGGGCCAACGGAGGATTCTTGCAGACAGCTGCTGGGCCGAATGTGGCCACACCTAGTGGATACCCTTGCGAAAGAAGTAGACCCAGACGTAGTGCAGGTGATGTTGACAAGTGTGGACGAGTTAGTTGATGTGGCCAAAGGTCCAGCTCTGATGCCCTTGGATCTCATGGCTCCAGTATTTGACGCGTTCAAGACTGTTCTGAATGATTACGAAGAAAGGAGGATGATAAGAATGGAGAGGACAGAAGGAGAGGATTTCGATGCAGAGGAAGAGGAGGCTCTCGAGGAAGAGCACGAGGCTGAAAGTGAACTTTTGGATGCCCTGGGCAACTGCCTGTCCACAATTCTTAGGCTGTATGGAGATGCCGCGCTTCCTTTCGTAGAGGCTCTGCTCCCTGCATTCTATGAGCTCATGAAGGAGTCAAGGTATACGGAAGAAAGAAGAGTGGCTCTTATTGTCTTGGATGACATCATCCAGTACTCCCCAGCCGGTGCTGCCAAGTATGTTCAGCAAGTCTTGCCATATCTTTTGACCGGGGCAGCTGATGCAGACGCCGGAATACGACAATGTTGCGTGTATGGGCTTGGAAGAGCGGCCGAGCATAGAAAGTTCGATTTCGAGCCTCACGTCCAGGGTGCCATTCGAGTGGTATTAGCAATGCTGAACGACCCAGCAGCCCGCTCAGATGATAATGCAATGGCGACAGAAAATGCCGTAGGGGCGCTTGGGAAAATTTTGGAATTTCATCCCAACCTTGCGGATCCGTCGTTGGGCACAGTATTTGTGCAAAATCTGCCATTGCTGGAAGATGAGGAGGAAGCACGCATTGTGCATCCACAACTGTTGAGGCTGGTGTCTGCCAACGACTCCAGAATCCTCGGCCAAGGTAACTCGAACCTCCCGAAAATCATGGAAGTCTTGATCAGAGTTGTTGGATCGGGTGAGAAGCTGGTGCAGAGTAACGATGTGCCAGAGATGGCCGCGTTGATCAACCAATTACGGGGCGCCTTCCCCGATCATTTCGAATCTTGTGTGGGGGCCTTGAAGCCCAAACAGCAGGAGGCCTTGATGAAGGCCCTGGGATCATAAGGCTCGCATCACTCATTGCCAAATATATAAAATTTTATGTAAGTAAAGGTAGATGTTTCATTTGTCTCGATAGCTGGTTTGGACGGCATGGCTGTAAGGGGTCGTTCGAAGGTCAATGGAGCAACCACTGCTCTGGCAAAGACAAAAGGAGGCGAATCTCAAACGCAGGAAATGCAAAGCAATAATGTGACCGCGCCGTCAGTGGGTCTGAACCATTGTCCCCATGTACTGGGGTGGAAAGAGGAAAAGGGCGACAATCTGACACGGTTGCTTGCCACGCTCGTGGGTCAATGCGACGAGTCATGTTCTGACCCATACTCCGTCCAAAACGGTGCATTAATGCGTCCGTTGTCAGCGACTGTGACAACTGCCAGTGCCATGGCGTGTGCAGACTGTCAGCTTGTAGCTGAAACACCCAAGGAGCTCAGGAGGAAACACGGCAAGAAGAGGTCAAAGACTCATGATATTTGTGTTGATCGGAAGCTTAGGGAGCTATACTGCACGAAATGCGATGATTATGTATACCTAGATGATTTCGATGTCGTTGTGTATGCCTTGGAGAAGAGGGGTGCAGGCCAGGCATTGGTACCTCTGGTCAACTCGGGCACAGGAGGGCCAAGGTCTGTCCAGGGCGAGGGCAGTGGTAGCGGTGATGGGCAACCAACAGAAGAGTGGAAGTCAGATTCTGGAGAGGACGAAATGATACCGGGCGAGGTGCCTGACGTCAAGAGTGAAGAGTTTGTAAATGTTTCTAGCAAGGATGCATGGCCTCTAGGCCTTCGAGGGATGAATAATATGGGCAACACGTGTTTCATGAATTCAATACTCCAGGCATTCATCCGAACACCCAAGATTCGGGATTATTATTTGCAAGGTAGGCATTTTAAAGGGAATTGTAGAGTTTCAGGGGAGGGAGGGCGCTGTGTCGAGTGTGAGTTGGATGCTGTCATCTCTACGGTCTTCAGTGGAGAGCGGACTCCATATTCGCCAGTAAACTTTTTGCATACCTGGTGGATGATGGCGGGTGGCATTTTGAGTGGGTATAAGCAGCAGGATGCCCACGAATTCTTCCTTTTCATTCTGCAAATGTTAACAGGTCCCAGCAGTATAGCCACGACTCTCTTCATTGGGCAGATGGAGTCGCACATATTCTGCCAGGCGTGTGGGAGGACGTCAGTCCAAAACGACGAGTTTTCCCATCTTTCACTAGATGTCCTACCGCCCGGTGGCCTCCTTCCTCAGCCGATTCTCCCAAAGTCCAAAGCAAAGCCCATCCGTCGTGCAAAGAGAAGCAAAGCGAGCAAGCAGGCAAAGTCTGGGTCATCTCACATTTCCCTTTCGGCGTCGCAGAGTGCTCTGCAGACTGTGTCAGACATACAGTCGGTTAAGACAGTTTCAGAAGCGGGTGTAGACGATATTCATGATACGTTATCCTCCCCTGGCAGGAAACAGCTTTTAGACGAGGATGACACAATCGAGACCCAATGCCAGAAGAAGGTTCATTGGAATCATCCCTCCCTGGCAGGATATCTTCATTGGCCTGGAGACTCGCTATTGGGATGTCTGCGGCGTTTCACCACGCCTGAGATCTTGGACTCGAATACCCACAACTGGTCGTGTACAGACTGCAATGCAAAGTCTGGAGCAGCAAAGCAAATTTCCATCCTCAGATTGCCCCCGATTCTGACCTTGCACTTCAAAAGATTCGAGCATATTGGAGGTACACAGGCTCGGGGTCGCAAATTAGAAACTTTCGTAGCCTTTCCATTGGACGATTTAGACATGTCGCCCTACCTGACATCCAGAGTATCGCTTGACAGACACAGAATCAGGAAGAGCCAGGGCTTTGTCAGCAATTCCAAGTTCGTGTACGATGCTTTTGCAGTCATTTGTCATCGAGGAACTTTCCAAGGAGGCCACTACGTGACATATGTGCGGTGTGATGACGACAAATGGTACCTTTGTGATGATGCCTTTGTCATCGAGGTGACGGAGGACGTGGTGCGGAATTGCCAGGCCTACATGGTTCTATATTCACTACAGAGCATTTCGCCATGGCGTCTTATACGGAACAAAAATAATACATCGTAATTTCTGATGGTGTGTAAGAACTGTACAGTGTTTACTGCAAGGAGAATGGCAATTTGAAATTCGTACCTTTTCCCAGTGGAGGCAAATATGGTGAAACTATCTGGATTCACGTCAGTGAACCCAAATGAAAAGGATGAGGAAGGACTCTCGCCGACATTGGAGGCTGAGGAAGCGGCTGTGATCGAATCGTACGAACAGGGAATTCAGGCTGCCCTGGACGGAGATGAGCAGGAAGCTGAGGTACGATGGTTTTGAAATGAATTATATATCCAGTATGGAACTATGAATGGCGGATTTGGGTTGTAGAAATGTTTTCGCTCGGTCTTGTCGAGTGAACTGGTTGTGAGAGGAGCCACTGAACAGTTGCAGCGTTTGGAGGTTCTGTCGGCGAAAAACTTGGCAATTACAGTTGGGAAACAAAGGGATCGTATCGAAGAAGCAATGGTGCTTTTTCGGGAGGCAATCGAAAAAAATCCAGAGGATTCAGGGCTTATAGACCGGTACGGGACACTTGCTGCTAGGCTGGGAGAATGGAATGCTTCCAAGGACGCTTTCTTGACCGGTTTAAGCCTAGATAATGAGCATATAACGATGAGAATGAAGCTGTACGAGGTTGTGAGGCACATAGATGATTATCAAACTATGAATAGGATTTGCCAAGTTCTTCCTCGTGGCACTCAAAGCAGTCGGGAAGGGTGGAGGAATCTGCTGGGGGAAATCCCACAGGCTATACAGTATGATGAGGAAAAAGATGAAGAAGAAATAAACAAATGTACTATCACGGTATCTGACTGGATGGAGCTATTGAATGAGGTGGGAGCAATGATGTCGTCTGCAGAGAGACCGACACGCATCAATATTCTCGTGACAGGCTGTGACGACATTGTCCTGGAACTGGATGGGAACACAGACGTCGAATTGGACGACAATGACGCGGAGTGGATGGTTTCAGAAGACAGGAGAATGGATGAGAGTGGGTCACATAGGGTACATGAGATACACCAGGAGAAACAGCAGAAGGTGAAACAAAACTCACCTCGAAAAACAAGGTATGGGGATGGATGAGCATGTGTATAATCCTTTCCAGGACGGTGGATTAAACTTTCTTGTGTTACTACAGGCGGTTAAGAGGTAATTGTACTCCTGAACCTGGGAGCACAGAGCTAGATTCGACGCCCAATCCATTCAGTTTCATTGATGGGTGGTTGGGCAAAATCCAGGAACCGTCTGCCTCCCTCATGGGAGACTGCTCTATGCCAGAGTCGTCAGAACGTATAAAAGATTGTCCAGCCTCAAAATCCAACTCTTCTTTATTATTACACTGCACTTGCCGCGATTGGACACTCGACTCACTATGTGAGCTTCTTGTTTTGTATTTTTCGCAGTCAGAAGAGCTGAATAATCTGGAGGACCAGTGCAAGGAATATCTTATAGATATCAGTAGATCTATAAAGCGCAGCATACCACTAGGATCGGCCCTTAGATTGACAGAATGGCTTATTGACGGCCTCTGTACCGTCAAAGCATCCACCAATATCGGGGGTCCAGCCAGAGTCCAGGAGAAGTTCGAGTCAATCCAGACGTTGGCTGAGAAATTTCTAAGGACCTGCGCTATCATCATGGAGCCACAATTAATGGAAAAAACGTCTGATGGAGAAGAAGATATGAGGAGATCTAGATACTTATTTGCAAAGGCCAAATATTTTGAGATTTTGGAGCAGATGGAAACAGCAAAGCAGTACTTTATGGAATGTTTGGATGCCATTAGGTGCTCTGAAGAAGGCTTACGCCTCTGTCACGTAACTGAAGATAACATAATCAGTCACTCTAGGGTAAAATTCAAGTATGATACCCTGGATGTGCACAGCGAGATTCACAAGGTCAGGGATCTTCCAGACAGTCTGGACTCTCAGATGAAGGTGGACTCTATTGCCAGCAGTATATTAACCGGTCCAGAGAGAGAGGCCTTTATGCTGTCCATAGATCCAAGAGGCTGGTCTAATATTCTCAGAGAGCTGAATGATGCTGCTCATCGCGCCAAAAATACACGTGTATGCCTCCGGTGCCAGATACGGCTGTTGAATGCCAACTTGCCTTCAGCCACAGCTATCGACATGAAGACCGCCAGAGAGCAACCAGAAGAATACGTGCAGCCTCTTTTGAGCACAACATTCATGAACTTCATCATGAATTCCATCAAGATAGAGAATATTGTTTATCGCACGGATATCTCAGCTGTCCTGGAGGACTTTGAAATTGAGATTTTTAGGGATGTACTGCGACGGCTTCTTCTGGTCATGCATGCATCCTATCACCTTCTGTGCGCTGAAATGGATCATATAGGCAAGAAGAAGAATCTGAAGGTGCTTTTATCACATTCTTGTGCATTTTTCATGGCCCTGTTGCCACTAGGATGGGACGTGGATCAGGATTTGCCTGCAGTTGAGGTCCTGGATGATTCATTCAGAGCGCTTGGGCAGGTAGATGCTCTTCTATTCAGAAAGTCTCTAGTGCCATACTGTGCTATCCCATTCCTTGCTAGTATTGAGAATCGTCGAAGTAGGCATGATGCCAACGACCATCGTTTTGGTCTCTTGAACGAACAAATTCAAAATTTATTGAGGTTTGCGTTCGGAGTTGTACTGCCCACGACAGAAAGGTCTGAAAACATTCGTTACGTGACATCATTCGGTGGTTATGACCACCGCAACCCTAGGTGCATGGAGGAACTGAGTGTTGTTTGGCCCTTCTGTGACGAGTACTTCTCATCTCTGAGCAAGCAGATGTTGAAAAAGAGAGGAGGGGAATTTTTGGACAGATGCTATGTTGTAGCTTCTGAAACCTTACCCACGGCGATGAAGTACCGGGTGATTTCTGCTTTGGACAAATTTGGATTGCTGATGCCACCAAAGTTGGGAGATTGCAATAACACAACCGACTTTGCCCGTAGCTCGGATTGCGTTAATCAGAATCCTTTGGGCATTTATACGACATTAGAATTACCAAACGGCGGTTCTGCGGTATACTCGACAGTCTTCCACCACTATTCGCGCATATATGCTCCTGATTTTTCTGCACTGCAACGGCAACAAGGAAGACAGGTGCTCGAAAAGCCTGACAGGTATTTTGAGAGCAAAATGGATGCATGTATCTGGGACTTGGCCTTCAACAAACTGCGCGTTGAGAATTGGCAGGAACTTGCTGAATTTCATCAAGCTTTGGCGGAGTGGATCCTAGACGAATGCATGATGGAGGGTCGTCCGTTGACCTACACAGAATCTCTGCGCGTCTCTAGACATCGCAATATTGGTTATTGGTGCTCTCATTTCGCTATCAAATATTCAGAGCTTGAATGGCATTCTCAAGGGATGACTCAAGGCCGCCAAGTGCTGATGAGTAACATGTTTGAGTTCTATGGCTTCTCCTTGCTGAATCAGATAGCAGATGCTCCTCCAGAGTTTGATCAATGCTTGAAAAAGCCCCACGAGCAAGATCAGAGTGTTCTAGATATTTTAGAGAATGCATTGCATGCTTTTATAGGAGTGTCTCGAGTTTGCCCAAATAAATGGTCTGGCCATTTGTTCATTGGGATTTGCTTGAAACGCCTGGGATACAAACCTTCAGTGTATATGCCTCCCCTTGCACATGCGTGCCGGCTCGCCAAGGAAGAATTCGGGGCTATAATTGATCCAATCTATGAGATACATGCATCCAGGCTTGATTTACTCGAATCCGTCTGGGACTTTCGCAGCAAGTCTCTCACACCAGGGTTGGGTGATGCTGAAGTGGAGGAAATTCTACATCAATGTGCCTTGTATTCCTTCAGGGAGAAGCCTGCAGTATCGGTGGATGATATGCACGAAAAAGTGATAGGCTTGTACACAGACGCAATCGAAGCCATGGAATGGTGTTTGGTAATAGATTCGCACTACTACAAGGCATCATTGAGGTATGTCATGGAATGCTGATATTTGTTCTTGGTGTTGGTCTGATCACTTGGTTGGATTTTATTTGAACTCGCTCTATCGTGCAGGCTGGGAAATTCAAAATATTATGATGCCGAGAAACGTTTTGATTTCATGAACAGTCTCTTTAGCAAAGGCAAAGGTGAATTTGTTTTCAACATGTGGGGCATTGTCACAAAAGGTCAAAATGTGCAAAAAGCCAAGGAGAAGAGAAAACGAGCGATCCGGAAGGATGACATGTTGGTTGATTCCCCATACTGTGATCATCAGGAGGCTATCAAATGCATTTTAAACGGTGATCTGTACGCAGATATCAATTTCGAGGGTGCCTGTGCCAAACCCAGCCAAAGATTGGTTGGCATTGGCCTGAAGGAAGATCGACAGTTTTCTCGCATCTTCCGAGGAAAGCTGAGAAAAGCTCTTTTGGAATATATTGCAATCATTAGAACTTTGGGAGCAGTCGAGGTATTGGAGAAACTCATCTTGTATTTAGAAGGCGGGGGCCAAGGAGTCTTCAACACAGAGGAATATCAGGATATTTCTGCTGTGTGCCAGGGGTGTAAACTCGTCCTGACCATCTCCGAGTTGGACTCCATATTCCCTGCCTTGCAGCTTCTTGAATTAAAAAATTCAAATATGTTCTTTGCTGGCCCCGAACCCCTCTCAATGGTCTCGGAATGCAAAGCTCCTGCTGAGCACCAACTGGACTTGCTACAATCCATATACAAGATTTTTCTCAAATATCTCTTTTCAGAGGGAGAGGAATGGTCATTGAACGTTGTACAGCCTGTAAGTAAATATTTGCTGTGGAAAATACGAGAAGGTGATAGATCTGACGAGATATTTGGGAAGTTCTTCATCACAAGAAGAAAAGGTGCCAAGGTGTTGGGTATGTACGCATGCCTGTACGTACGGCGCCTGGTGGATCTCTCAGAAGCAAGCACACTTCTTGATATGTATCACGAATTTTTCAGACTGAAGGGAAACACGGTGACAACTAATGGCAGCGAATCTCTCGGTATGGTTCTCTGTATGAATGCATGGCCTTTTTTGAGAGATCTTATTCACAAGGACGTACAGGTGTGCACCCCGCAAACTCCTACTGCTTCAAATACACTGAATTCCAAGGTACCAGGAGAAAGTACACTGTCGTCCTTGACCTCAGTGTGTGATCTGATATCATCATATGCAAAAATTGTCACGGGGTATGCTTCTCTGAACTTGGGTGATGATCTGGACAGGCAGCTACAGGAGGCTCTACGCAGCACCATTCCTGAAGTAGAGCTCTTGATTCAGGAAGTTGTACAAGAACGAAAAAGAAAGGAACTCGGAGATAGGAGCTTCCAGATAAGTATCCAAGAATCCATGGACTTCCTTGGGGTGTCTCCTCAAGAGCAGAGCGAAGGAACTGAACAGGGCACAAGCGAGCCCGTTCAAGAGCCAGATGCACATCAAGAGGTGCAGCGTAAACAATCTGAGACCCCTGGGGATAGAGACCAGGTAAAAGAATCGCCCCAGATCGTCCCTTCCGAAAAAGGTTCGATTGGGAATGAGACAGTCCCTGTATTTGTTGGAGGTGGCATCGCTGCTGAGGCCATCATGGCAGCCATGAGAGAGGCAGAGGATAAAATTAATTGATTAAGTATTATTATCCGATTCATCGATGCAACAAATAATTATTATGAACTGTGACGCATAGAAAATCGGTAATAGCCCTTCGCTCTGCCAGTGCTGTAAACTCACATTGAATTGCAGCCATGGTGTCAACAAGGAGGTCGAAGTCCCATTCTACCGATAATTCAATCAATAAGAATGGCCAAAATACAACTTCAGATGGAGCAGCCACATTGGATAGCTCGAAAACACGAGACCAGGGGCATGCAACTTTGACGGACTCAAAGTCCTCGGACAATGCGCTGATTGATTCCATTGTAGATATATTTGAAGCGCATAAAAACACTGAGAAAAGTAGTTCTGGTGCGTCAGTGTCGATTGCAGGCTTGTCTTGGAAACCAGACGTGAGCCTGGTGCCTGAGAAGAGCTTCCGAAGGGAGAAGGCTGTGGGAGGCATTGGCACAAAGCCTGGCAACTCGTACAAGGCTATCGAGGCACCGAGGAGGAAGAGACTCCCACCTAAAAATGCTTCGAAGGAATGGTTCCAGCTTCCCACGCAGGAGATAACAGACCAGTTGAAAACAGATTTGAGGGTGTTGAGACTTCGATCAGCATTTGATCCAAAGCAGTTTTACAAAAAGTTTGACGAGACCAAATTTCCAACTCAATTCCACGTAGGTACCGTTGTTGAACCAGCTGCAGACTTTTATTCATCTAGGCTGACAAAGAAGCAGAGGAAGAGTACTATGGCTGAAGAGATCATGCATGATCCACACCTCTCCAATGTCAGGAAGAAGAGGTACAATCGCATCCAAGATGAAGCAGGATACTGGTCCAAAAAGCCACGGGGTCGAAAAACTGACAATCCCCGCATGAAGAAGAAGCCGAGGAAGGCCAAGCACTGATGTGTCTCCTGGTGTGGGTCCCACCATTCACAGCTTCTGAGATATTGTCAAACCCAATCCAGAGCCACCAAACTTTCGCGTCGGTGTCGCATCTAATTGTGAAAAGGATCTAAATAACCTATCCAAATCATTCGTATCTATTCCACCGAGCTTGCCTTGGAGTACATCGTATTGAAGACAAAATCCAACAGAGGAGATGTTATTCCAAAGTTCTTGGTGTGATCTACATAGTGATGGTGCATATGGCTTCTTGATACCCTATTGTTGTACCAGCCTGAATGAATGAAATAGTGAGAGCAATCATATACGACATAACCATAAATAACTCCAGAAAATATAGAGAGTGCCTCTGCATAATTGTAAAATATTCTAATCACTGAAAAAATCAGCCCAGCTATCATCGAAGCCGGAAAAGGAGGGAACACAAGACGGTCAACGTCGGTTGGGAACTTGTGGTGGCAACCATGAAAAAGAAAATGCATATACACTGCAGCCATGCAATGAGGCTCCCAGTGAAACACAAAACGGTGCAGTCCGTACTCAATTCCCTGCCACACCAGAATTCCCATGCATGACAGCAACGCAGCACGTGGCAGTGTGATTGACCCACAGGATATCACAAGACAGGCACATGCAATTGGAATCCACAGCAATGGCACCAGCCACCATTTGACCTTGGTCAATTGCTCTGCTGATTTACTCTTGAAAAAGATTGGCTGGACACCAGCAGGTCTATGGATCCAATCCATGTACCTATCCTTCACCAGTGGCAGCTGATCCATAATGGGCAGCCTCAGGTCAATGGGGCCATCCCTCCTCTCTCCCTCAACCTCCCATTTCTTGAGCAAGTCCTTGGCTGCAGCACCGTGCTTATGGCCAGATGTATCTGTTCCGTTGAACAATGACGTAATATCTTGCCCAGAATGAGCCCTCAGTATCTGCACACGAGCGCACCTCAGTCTTCAAAAACCACAGAATACACTGTAACCACAAGGGCCGTACCTCATTCCCCCCTGGATGAACAAAAGACTCATCAATTCTATACAAGGTATCTTCAATCACAAATTCCATGCCCAATCGCCCTAAAGTTGAGTTGCATTGGTTTACTGCATTCTCGTAGAGGTACTCCAACTTTCACCGCATGATCGAGGACATGATATTACAATTTGTTACATATTTTTATTTGCCAAAGAGTTGAGAGGGACAAAGATGACATCAGACCAATCCCCTTTGGAATCCTGCTGCATTTTGACCAGGACTTCTTCAAAACTACCCACATCAACCCTCGGGTACGTCTTTTTCTCTTCCTCCGACTGCTCCTTGCGAAGCTTTTTTGTGTATTCATCCACCCGTTTCTTTGCCTCTGCCAGCGATTTCTCAGCCTTGCTCTTTTGCTTGGAATCCTTCTCACGGCGCACCTGCTCCTCCAGCTCACTCATCTCTGCTCTTGCTCTGTCAACCTTCTGCATCAAATTCTTCAAGGAATTCGACAACTGATGTGAATATGTCTCCTTGAGTGCCACATCCAGGTCGTCTTTCGAAAAGAAGAGAGGAGTGTATCGTGACGCATCTCCCTTGACAGTCAGCCCCTCAGCCTGGAAGAGCGGGACTCCCACAAAGCCCTCCTTGGGGATACCAGCTGATTTATACAGGTCCAAAGCTTTCATGACCTGCTTACTGTCTGGCATGAATCTAAATGACACATTTTCTGCCCCACCCACCGAGAATCTCTTATTCTTGGCAGTTGTAAGCTCATACACTGCCTCCAGGGACGTGGCCAACACCTGCGCAGCCTTGCCCAATTTAGGATTCTCCTGCTTGATCGTCGCCTGAAACCCTTCAGCATCCTCTTTACTAAAGAAAAGGAAGCTCATCTGACGGCCTGAGTCGTCATCACCGCTGACCAAGATGAACTCCTTTTTACTGTTCACCACAGCGTACACAGGAACACCTGCCAACCTGGCCCGAATCTCTGCTGGACTTGCTGAAATATCTCCAAGAACCGGATTATCCACTCGAGTGCCCCTCCGGTTCCCCATGGTCGCAGACAGGGACGCAAATGCAGGAGCAAGCTTGTCCTCGTTTCCTGCCATTATATGCTTGCTAATAGCATGTAAAGACTCTGTGGTACGTTGTATAATATTCTGAACCCCATCAAAGGCGACTTTGACGTCTAGACCAACCTGTTCCAGGTGGTGGTGGACAGAGGAGTGCCAGGATGGGTGACCCTTCTCCATTGAATTCACCTTGTAGATTTTTTATAGAAAAATAGTACACAGTCGAATAAATTACTTTTTTCTTCCGTGTGTGATGGATTGCCATGCAAAGGACTACATCGGTGTCACGGTGCTCCATAAATGAACTACATAAATACGTACATGTGATGCGGTTGTACCCTACTGCCTGAAGCATTGTTTTCAGTATACAATATTGTATATATAGTAAAGCAATTGTAGAGTCCTGGAATTGGCAGGGAGAGAATGGTTGCGGATCAACAACGACCTGGTGGTTCTGAACGGAACAGTATTCTTCTCAAGGGATCGACGGATACGGTGTCAGAGTTCTTTCAATATGCTTTAAGTTCAGTTTTATACCAACGTGGGGTGTATCCAGCGGATAATTTTGAGCCTACGAAGAAGTATGGGATAACCGTTATGACAGTCAGGGACATGAAACTGCAGGTATACCTGAGAGATGTCCTCGAGTACTTTACAAAGTGGTTGGAGACTGGTGGTTTGCAGAAGGCTGTGTTGGTGATCTTGGGGGCGGCGAGTGGAGAGGTGTTGGAGAGATGGTCGTTTGATATTCAGACTGACAAGGGGGTGGTCAGAGGAGAGACAGAGGCCACGGAGAAGGACGAGGGGCAGGTGATGCGGGAAGTGCAGGCAATCATTCGTCAGATAACTGCAAGTGTGACATTTCTGCCCCTGTTGCAAGAGACTTGCTCCATAGATTTACTAGCGTACACTGATAAAGACTTGGCTGTTCCTAGCGAGTGGTACGTGGCATCAATCGACTTGTTCTTGTTGTTGATATCATTCCAATAGATTCATTGGTTGTATTGATGTCTGCAGGGAAGAGAGCGATCCTAGGATCATAGAGGGCGGTGCTAATGTCCAGCTCAGGTCTTTCAAAACATCTGTTCACAATGTAGAAGCCCTCGTGTCGTACAAGGCAGAATAAAAAGCAATATGGTATTTATGAATATTCCTCTACGTCAATAGGAGTGTTATATCGTTCAAAATTACGGAGCATCCGTCGTTTCTTGGCCTTGGGGATGTCCACATAAGGAGGTGCCTTTCGGCGCTGACTGTCCATGATGTCCCGTCCGACCACAATCAGGGGCTCTACATCACTAATTGATATACCATCATGGTCTATTTGTCTCCTCTTTGGAAGAATACTCTCCGTGCGTGGACGTTGCCTTTTGGTTTCCTTCTGATGTGGGATGCAGTCACCTTTGACTTTGGGCCCTCCTCTGAATAATCGCAACCCTGGGCTGCTTTCATCTCTACCAGGGTCTTGTATATCTCTTTGTCGCGAGCATGAAGGGTTTCCGCTGTTGGAGTCCTCATCAATGGTACCGAATTCTATTCCCGTATCCAACTTTTTCCACAGTGCCTCTGAAACGGATTTAGCTACCCCTTCTGGAACCGCACCACCTTCCACATTGCTCCTACCGCGAGTTGATACGCTCTCTCGTCTCACATCATCTGCATTCACTGCAACAGATGCGAATTTGGCGTATTCTTCGTCGTCCTCTGACGATGACGACGTTGCACCTGCATGACCTGTCCCCATCAAGGTCCTCGGCGAAAGATGCCTTTTCTGCCACCTGAGGATATAGATATGGACATTGTATGATGAAATTGTGGCCATGCTACCGATCAAAAGGGGCGAATGGCAATCATACACATTTTCATCAGAATAGCCTTTATACCCATCAATACGAGGACTGGATGGGAGGTGACTAGTTACTTTCCTCAGAGAGAAGAAACCCATGTTCCAGAGTACAGGGTGAGTCAAAATCGCTAAAGTATTTTACCTAATGAATGAATAAACGATTTTGTATGCTGGGACACGTCCATAGGTTGGGGAGAGAGAAGCAATAAGACGCTGTTACTCTAACTGCAACTCGGGAGGCGACGTTGTCGCCTTTTTATCGATAGATACCGGCGATTTATGTTAAAATATTACACTTGATACATGTCTAGCGAGAACAGTCTGGTCGGGGAGTACAAGCTCTTGGAGCTTGTTGGAGAGGGGTCTTTTGGCAAGGTGTGGAAGGCCCGGAAGGTGGGCAAGTTACGGACTGTAGCGATCAAACTCATTCCCAAGAGGGGCAAAAAGGAGAAGGACATACGAGGGCTGCGGCAGGAGATTGATATACTGAGAAAGTTACGGCATCGGAATATCATTGAGATGATTGACGCTTTTGAGACTGGCAGTGATTTCTGTGTGGTGACGGAATTTGCTCAAGGTATGTATGCGAGGCCTGGTTGGCGCCATGGCGGAATCTCATGGCTATTATATGATTGCAGGCGAGCTTTTTGAGATTTTAGAGACGGATACCAGTCTGTCTGAGGAGGTGGTCCAGACATTGGCTGGGCAGTTGGTGGATGCCTTGCACTATCTACACTCAAACAGAATCATTCATAGGGATATGAAGCCACAGAATATTCTTATAGCAGCAGATGGAACGGTAAAACTGTGTGATTTTGGCTTTGCAAGGGCAATGTCGCAGAATACAGTCGTGCTGACTTCCATAAAAGGGACTCCTTTGTACATGGCCCCAGAGTTGGTCCAAGAAAAGCCGTACACCCATGCTGTCGACTTGTGGTCATTGGGTGTCATCCTGTATGAGCTGTTCGTCGGGAAGCCTCCATTCTATACATCCTCAATTTACGCGTTGATTAAACAGATTGTTCATGATTCGCCAGTCTATCCATCCAGTATGTCTGGGCCATTCAAGTCGTTCCTGAAAGGTTTGCTGGAAAAGGATCCGAACAGAAGGCTTGACTGGCCAGAAATAATGCATCATCCTTTTGTGGCAAAGGTTGTCCAGGATAAGCGGCCTGAGGAAGAGTTCAGGGTGGTTTCGAGCCCAAAGGTAGAGAGCAGCGAAGTACATACAAGCACAGCCCCAGATCATGCTCAGCACAAAGGTGCACCATCACAGAAGCGCTCGTCTCCTTCCAAGAGTGCTATCAATGTACCCAGCACATCTCCAGCATCCAGAAAGCCTAATGGTGGTTCCGCGAATCAAGGCCACGAGCCAATGTTTCTTGATCCACCCCAATTCTCGCCCCAGGGGTCCCCAGGAGATGGGCCCATGGGGTCTGCCATAGCTGCGTCATCTCTATCGAAGGGAGCTGGATCACCCTCACCATTATCATACCCGTATCAAAGTCCTCCTATATTGACTGTGCTTGTAGATGCCGAGAGGAAAGCCAAGAAGGTGGAATACAGCGATGCTGTGAATATTCTGCTCAATCCCTCTATTCTAGAGGCAATAAAAGGGGCCCTCAACCCCCCTTCGAGCGGTTTAGCATTAACCAAGTGGTGCAAATTACAAGAGACGCAGCATGTTCTCACACTGCTGGATCAAATCCTGGCAAAGCTACCTAGTAATGCTAGTTTGCAGGAGGTTGATCCAACAGGCCAGTTGGTGTCTGTTCTGGTCCTGCTAGCAAAAGCAGCTCATCTTTGTGTTGGAGCGAATCCTCATTTCTCTGCTGGAGCTGCAAGAGTTCTCAGAAAGTGCAGTGACTGGGTCATATCTTTAGAAACAGTTTCTCTTTGCTGTGAACTGGTGAGTTCCAGGACATCCTGGGCCGTGGTAGAGGAAGGATGCTGCGGAATACGCCATTGGGCCCTCAAATCTCAGTACACAGTTCTAGAAAAGGCGTCAAAGTTCAAGGTTATGTCTGAAAAAGTCATCGATACATTGTGCAAGAAGAGAGTGGCAGGAAGAATATGCCGGTGCATTGAGGATAATGCCAGGTCGTCGCAATCACAGTCTGATTCTTTAGATATTGCTGCATTGACCTGCCTAGCAACTCTTTTGCCTTGTTCTCACGGAGCTGTGTGTGACTTGGAAAGTAGAGCTGACTGGTCACCATGTTTACTATTGTGTGAGGATGTTGATGCTGTGATGGGCACATTGAAATTCAGTGACTCTAGCCATTTGCTGTCTCTCTGGATTTTGACGACGCAATCTATTTATGAGTCAAACGAAGCATTCAAATGTCTAGTGAGGCATGTGAGGGAAAATGTGCAACCAGCTTCAGCCAGTATGTTGACCTGTATGCTTAGTAGATTGATGCGTCTGGAGCCTAGAATGTCTAAAACGGTCTGTCTCGGCAAGGTTACGGATGGTTTATTGAGAAATTCAACCAGAGGTCAGATGATATCTTCAGCCTTGTTACTATCAAACGTTTGTGAGGGAATATCAAAGACCTGCGCCCCAAAGGATGTTGCTTTTGTGGAACAGCAATTCGCAGCCTCCATTTTTGATGCAATGAAGAGCCAGTGGATTCCCATGATTACCAGCAAGAGAGCCGATGATATCGTTATTTCTGCTTTCTGTGATGCTATTGGGTCTTTAATGCTCCTATTTTTCAGATACTGGTCAATAGGATCACGCTATTCGCATGTGACTGCATTGAAAGGCTGTGTTCCTGTGATTAGGGATATTCTGGATACATGGACACTCACCCCGGGGCCCCCTGCCTTTTCGTCATTAGAAGGGGTACCATGTGCTAGGGGCCTCATTGACGGCCCCGTGAAGCTTGTACACGGTCTAGCCCTCTTCGATCACAAAGGCACCATTGATGCAGGCATGGTCTCATGTGTGATGCATCTTGTTGGTAGCCTTGCTGCCGATTCAAATCCATATGCAATGGAAATGACGCCTATAGGATTGCTCAATGCCTTACAATGCATTCAAATAGGAGTGGAAAATAGCCTGGATGCTCTGAAAGTTCTTGCTGAGGACGAATCTCTGGTGAAGACACTCATCTCCATCATGTCTCCAAACTTCCTCACTACAACGAAGAAATTCTATGCCGGCGCGGGAGCATTGGAAAGAAATTTGCTGCACGAATACATCAATGGGAAGTCCTCAGGGCCAATGTCGTTGGCAAATAATATATTAGCTGCTACGCTTTCAATCCTCCAGGCTCCATGGACACATGCATCAATCTTCACCAGCGATGTCGACAAAATCCTCGATCCTATCAAAAGCCATCTGAGTATAGAGTCCAATATTATTCCTTATTTGGTAGGGATCTTGCATTCTGTGAACTTTGAGGATCCTTGTGGAAAGATATTGTTGCCTTCTTCAGCAGCACTGCTTGCTAGACTGGTACTCATCCATGGAGATGAAGCAGTTGTTATATTTGCCAGATCTGGAGGTCTAGATAGTGCTGTATTAGAAAAGTACGTTGAGTTGTTTTGAATATAGTGGAAGATTTGTATTCATCTTGATGTGACCTGTATTTTGTAGTTTACTTAATGATGGCAATTCAGATTCAATGCTTGCCAGCTCGCTGCTAGTTGTGTCTCAACTGGCAAGGACCGCGACCTCAAAGCAGCAAATCGAAAAGTTTGTAGATTCTGGAATCATGAACTTGATTCCTCCCTTGCTGAGTGACTCGATGTCCTGCGGAGTTAAGGCAAGGGCATGCAATTTGCTTGGCAATCTGTGTCGGTATAGCGACGCTGTGTATCCAAGTATTCAGGAGCTGGGGATTTTGCCACCGCTGATCGAGCTTTGCCAGGATGATGATCGTTCGACCAGAAAATTTGCATGCTTCGCCATTGGAAATGCTGGCTTCCATAGCGATTACCTTTATGATGACCTTCAGCGCGCAGTGCCCATCCTAGTGAGCTTGCTGGAAGATGAGGAGGACAGAACAAGGGCGAATGCAGCAGGTGCACTCGGAAATTTGGTGAGGAATTCATCTCTCTTAATTCCCAAAATGCTTTCATGTGGAGCTGTGGAATCCCTTCTGAGGATAATTCGCGAGGCAATTTCTTCTGTTGATGGAAAATCGACAGCATTTCAGATATCCTTGTTCTCCCTTGGCAATCTTGCTGCTCACCATGAGTGCTTGTCCAAGTTCGAGGAGTTGAGAGTTGCTGATTTAATGCTGGACGTTGACAGCACGACACAAAATTCGACGATACTCAAGTATGCGAACCGTGTCCTGACAAAAATGAATACAGCCAGTAGTGCAAGCAAATCAAGGTCAAAGGCAAAAGTACAGCAAACGCCGCTGAAGGAACGAGATTCAAGCAAATCAACGCCATGAGTGAAAATTACATACATTATGTAAAATAAAATGGTTTCACATCGCCTACACCAAACTTTTCTCCGCAGCCAGGGCACTTTCTGTGCCTGCTGGACAAGTTGACGTCAATGCATGCAGAACAGAATAAATGATTGCATTTGGTGATCATTCGATCTTTCAAACGTGTCGAACAGACACTACAATTGACCATCTTTCTGAGTGCCTCCCTCTCTGCTTCTTCACCTGCTTGCAGCTTCAGATCTTTTCTACCAGACAGTATCCTCTCTGCTCTATCAGCTCTAGTTTTCTCAGACTTCAAAGCTGCCAAGTGTTTTGCTTTGTCAGCTTCAACCATCTGGATATCTTTCTTAGCGTTGGCTAATTCGGATCTCAATGCGTCCATGGAAATCCTCAAAGCTTTTGCTTCGCTCTGTAATGACTCTATTTGCTCCTTTGAGTGCTGCACATCTGTCTTGTAGGCATCTCGCTCTGTTGACAATCGATCAAACCTTTCTTCTAAATCTTTTGCTCGTTCCTCGGCATCTTGTGCTTTTTGTTCCATCGACTCCATCTTTGTTTGTGCCATATCCCTGTCCTCCTCCATGATTGTTCTGTCTCTCGCTGCAGCTGCTGCTTCACTCAGCAGTCTGGCATTGTCCTCATCTCTCTTGGACATGGCGGACAGCAGTTTTGTATTTTGTTCTCGCGAAGCTTCATAAGCCTCGCTGACGCTATCCATTTCCTTCCAAAACGTATCTGCCTCGATCATCAAATTTGCCTTCTCAGAACGGACCTTTTCAACCTCTGCAAGCAAGCCTGCCTGCTTCCCCTTGATGCCCTCAAGTTCATTCCGAAGCCCATCGATCTCTTGACTCATCTTCTTTTCCCTCTCTGAACACGACTCTTTCATTGCTGTCGTGATCCGACTTTCTAAAGACGACATCTGTGTCTTCAGGTACTCGTGTATGGCATCCCTAATACTTGTCTCCATTGTCTCATGTTTTCCCAGATACTCGTTGGACAATTCCAAGAAACACCGGAGCTCTTCATTTACCTTTATTTGATCCACATACTTTTGAATCCAATCGCTGAGCTTACCCATCGCGATGCTCACCTGCTTATCCATATCAGCAACGCGAGACTTGTACTCTGCAATCTCCACTTCATGGGCAGACTTGAGCTTCTCTGCTTCCTCCACAACCTCTGCAGCCTTTTGGTGCTTGGAAACCGCATCTTTCAGCATTTTCATCTCTGTCTCCATTCCCTGCATTTGTTGGAGCAACTCATCCCGAGTCTGAGAGGAATCATTCTGCTTACATTGCTGCAATTGTCTTTCAGCCTCATTCCGCTCTGTTCTGAGGCGCTTCACCTGTGCCTCCAGCTCCGAGATCGCATGCTCCAGCCTTGATTCGCGCCTGAGGGCTCTTTCACCCCTGTCAAGATCTCGCACTGCATCCCTCAACTTGGAATTCAAGCGATCTTGTTCCCGGTAGGAATCCTTTAACTTTTGCTTGACTCTTTCCACATCTTCATTCAGCAAGTCAAGTTTTTCTTGGCGCTGCGCGACTTCTATTTTTGTATTCTCGGATTGTGAGTTCATTTCACGCCTTAGCGTGTATAATTCACTGCAAAAACAAGACAAACGAGTCAAAATCAAAATCGCGCGTGCGAACTCTGCATGGATCCAGGCAAGCAGAAATTCACTTCTGACACTATGCCGCCAAGGCGCCCAGATGTCATCTGGAGGTCGCGGGTTCGATCCCCGCAGGCGATGATTACGCTGAAAATGGTTTCAGCAAACTCCCGTCATGGGGAGGGTCACACAGTCTGACCTCTTTCATAGAGGTACTACGCGGGAACGAGGTTGTCTCGTTCTGTCGCCTTAGCGCAGTGGATTAGCGCGCCAGACTTCGGCACTACTTTTTACTTTTGCACACACATACCTCTCCAAACGAGCAATTTCTTCATCCCTTTTGTTCACCTCATTCTTGAGAGCCTCCACCCGAGGTGCGGCATCATCCTTCTGCTCCACTAGTTTCTGCTCAGACCCATTCCGAGACACACCCTTGCTCACCTCAGGAGCCTCCTCCGACCGAGACACGCCAACATCCCCACCACCTCTTTCCACACTCTTATCCATCAGGAGCTTGCGCTGCAAGACTTGTATCTCTGCTTCCTTATCGGCAATATCTGCCTCCAACTTCCTAATGGCTATCGAGTCTGATAGAGAATCCTTCACTAATTTACCATTCTCAGACTTCAATATATTCACAAGAGCTGCCAATTTTGACTCCTGAAAGCCAGGAAGGTCCCCCCCACCGTTCCCTGCTGCCCTCAACTCCTCTATAGCGTTCAAAATGGATGCAGCCACGGCCATCGTATCCTTCATTTTATTTCGCAGCGCCTTCTCAGTCTCAGATAAATCCTCCGCAAGGTTCTTCGCTGACTTTGCCGCCACTGGATCGTCTGGCAAATATCTATGAAGGAGATGAGCCAGGAAAGGATTCGTTTCCTCCAAAAGAGCTTTGGCAGAAGACGCATCAAAGCCAGGGGATGCGACCTCGGCGCTCTCATGGACTCTGAATACACATGTATAACCATTTAGGAGCAAATCATCACAGAAATACTATCATCACAGACGGCCACGTACTTGAATTGCAAAAAGTCAAGCGATGAGTTCAGCTCGTCCCATACTGACGTCAGACAAGCAGCTGTATCCCTCCATTTATTCTCTTCATCTTCTAAATTATGCAACCTGTCCTTCAAATTATTGATTTCCTTCCGCTGCGTCGCCACTTGAGCACTTAGTTTCGTATTCTTGTCCAAAAGCAGTTGTTTACCACCAATAGGTGGCTGAGGCTGGGGCATGGTAGTAAATTATTAAAGTAAGAGTGTGCATTGGGGAGAGGGTGCTTTATACCTTCCAAAGAGGTCCTGGGAATGGGGCTCCCAGGATGGATGCCTCCTTGAAAGATTCGTGTGTGATCACATGGATGCAGAATGGCGCCTTTTCTTCTGCATGCATGGCTGATGTAATGTATTTGTATTTATTTATTCATCGGGTCATCGCATCCGGTGTTTGGTGCGTACCATGTGGGGGTCCCATTCTCAGGGAATTGACGATATTGTGAGACGAATATCCGAGAACGATGCTAGTTTAACGTCCTTGTACCTGATGAGACATCGTAGGTTCAATGAGGAGGATGCGGGAAAGCTGGCCGAGGCCCTGTCTCGGTCAGAGACGCTTGTTGAACTTAACCTGAGCAGTCATGCTATTAGTCCAGAGGTAGCTGGTATCGTCGGGGCGGGGTTGAAGTCAAATAGAAGCATCGAGTTCATTTCAATCGGGAATTCGACTTTTGGAGACGAGGCAATGGTTGAGTTATGCGGGTATTTCGCTGAGAATATGAGCATCACGACAATAGATTTGGAGAGGAAAGGGTTGACTGGCAATTCTGCAGCTGCTGTATGTAGTGCTGTCGAGAAGAGTGCTGTCAAGCACCTGATGCTTTCTCATAATGACTTGCAAGGAGGGTTGGAGGATGTTCTACCGTGTGTGTCAGGTTTGGAGAGCTTTGTATCTCATTCTTGTGGTTTAGGATGTGAAAAATCATCGACGGCTTTGTCTGCTGCAATGAAGAAAGCCTCAGGATTGAAACGGATAGAGCTTGATCACAACATGTTGGACGCTAGCAGTGCAGAGTTGCTTGCTGAGGGGCTCTCTCACTGCTCTTCGCTGGAGAAAATATCGCTTAGTTCGAATCCTCTCGGCCCAGAGGGGATCACATCTCTGGTTGAGGCTCTACCAGCAGGAATACAGAGTATTGATATTAGTCATACAGGTGCTCAGGATGCCGGGATCTGTTCTTTAGCTGAGTGTATCAGGTCTAAACAGTTACCACACGTACGATCTATCAATATTTCGGGTTGTAGTCTGACGACACAGGGCATGTCGAGATTGTTAGATGCCGCCTCACATCTACCATCTGGGGAAGGTTTGGAGTTGGATGCTGGTGAGAATGTAGGGCTGAGCGACGATGAGTTTTGCTCTCGCATTCTCACATGTCCTCAATTACTATCTCTGAGGCTTCATGGCTGTAATGTAGGGACGCGCGGCATAGAGTCCTTGATACGTGGTCTGGAAGCTCACGCAGGAGGCAGCCATGGCCTGAGAGATTTGGATATCTCTGGCAATAATATTCCAGAGGATTGTATGCTCACACTCCTCTCTCGATTGGCAAGTCCTCATGCGATATCAGTATTTGCCGACCTGCAAACTCTCGTGATCGCAGCCAACCCTGATGTTGAAGGACACAAGGTTGCAGATGCTGTGGAGGCTCTTTATCAAGCACGTCCCACTATGGTTGTGATTCGCGCAGCTACTGACTCATCTGGACAAAGATAGAACAGCGTGCAAAAGAACTAACATCATTTTTACACCATTGTAAATTGTATTCATGATTCGAGATTCAGGCAGTGTACTAGACCCATTCCGGGACCAGTCTATGGCTTCAACATGCTTACGCAACGGTGAAAGAGTTGAAGCAACCAAGAGCTTCGTTCTTGACTCCCTTGAACCAACGCTTGTCTCCGACCTGGACCTTGCACACCCACAAGTCTCCCTTGTTCACTGTGGCGGCAATCAACTGGTGGCGGCCTCCCTCATCTCCATCAGCAGTTCTGCAGAGGACGTAGTATTTGTAGTATTTCTTTCCATTCTTGTCAGTGGCCTCCTCAACATCGAGGATAGACGCAGCTGCGACGGATCCTCTCTTGAATCCTCCCTCAGAAATTGTGTCTCCAGAGAAAGCAGCACTCTGTCCCAACAGATATGCATTGTCCTGGAGGAACTTGTCGGTGGAACCGAGCTCCTCAATAGATCCCTTTCCAACCTTCTGCTGAAGGACAACAACGTTGTTCACAGCGTCACCATTGTCCTCGTATCTGAGTACAGTTCCTGGGAAATCGTTCTCAGTGGATGGGTTCCACTTGGATGGAAGCAACAAGGCAAATCCTTCACCGGCATATGGGATGAAACCAGACTTATTGGTGATCTTAGAGGCGAAAACTCTTGCTGCATCACCATACTCAGCCTTGGATGGGGCTGCCCCAGCGAGAGTGGCAGCAGCAGCCATCATTCCGAGGGTGGCACGACGGTCAACCTGCATGACATACGACGCCGTCAGCATCCAAGAAAAGCATTTGATCCCATCCTTCCATCAATAGAAGCCTCTGTGAGGGCTTGCTGGGCTACTGGGCGGCAGGAACACATAGTTCACTTCCGACAGAGAAAAGGCGCCTCCTCCAATCTCCGTGGCAATCCACCTTATCCATCATTATCACTGGACTAGGAAAGATGCGCCACTCCACAGTCTCCCGAGGCCCACTGGACAGAGATGATTCAAAAATAAATATGTGAATCATTACCACATGAACATACCTCATCGGCAGAGGCGCGGACCATCACTGCCGCTCTGCGGGCTGATGGTGCGTTTCTCGCCTTGGTGGACACAGCCACACCAGATACGCAGGATTTCTGAGTCAAAGCAGTCTGCATTTTAACTATGTGTAAATGTTGATATTTACCAAGTGAGTACGATGATGTTTAAGACAAAGTTTTGTGCTGGATGTCGAGAGATTCTCTCCCTAAAAGGGAATTGTCGCATCACGTTCATGGATAGGGTATTACCGGTCATACTGGTGCTTGGACAGTACGCCCTGAATTCCCCTCTGGCGACGCAGCGATCTCGCCATGTTTTGGGCGAATGGTCAGTCTGATGCATTATAGATCAATATTGAGGTAGTATGGGTGAGGAACAACGGTGCCATGGCACCTGGTGGCTGGTGCTCTGGGAGACGGTGGTGGTTGCTGTAGAAGTGCTTTTTCAAAAGATATGGATGATGGGTCTGCCGTCGCTTGAACACGTTGGAGAGGCAGAAAACAGTGATGAGATATCAGAGGATCGATATTGCATCGTAACAGGCCCAACGAGTGGCATTGGTAAGGAGACTGCTAAAGAAATGTATCGGAGAGGCTGGCATGTGGTTTTGGCATGTAGAAATGAGACCAAAGGGAGGGCATTAGCCGAAGAAATGAGAGCGAACTTTGAAGGTAGCCATGCTGGAGAGGTGCAGGTGATGCGGCTGGATGTGTCATCGTTGCAGTCGGTGAGAGAGTTTGCAGAGACATGGGGGAGCAAGGCCAAGATGCCTGTGCATGTGTTGATCAATAATGCAGGAGTGTTTGCAATGTCAGCTCCGCGAACAGAGACAAAAGATGGATTTGAATCTCATATAGGTACGAATTTTGTGGGGCATTTTCTCTTGACCGAGTTGATGATGCCGTGGATGGCAAAGGCCCAGCAACAGTCTGGTGTGCCTGCGAGGATAATCAATGTGTCCTCAAAATTGCATCGAATGGGCCAAATCCATACACATGATCCAAATTTGAAATTAAAGGGTAGTTACAACTCCTTGGCGGCCTATTCTCAGAGTAAACTGGCGCAAGTTATGTTCTCAAAGGAGTGCAACAGGAAGCACGCAGGGATTGTGCATTGTGTGAGTGTTCATCCAGGCGAGGTGCTCACCGATGTCGTTCGAAGCTTGCCACTTTTTATGCAGCATCTATACAGAATGATTATGCGTTTATTTTTACTGACACCAGCTCAAGGTAGGTGATCATGTTCAGTGATTCAGGTTATACATACGTTCAAGATTTATTCATTTGTTTGCTTTGTCACGCAGGTGCAAGATCGACTGTGTACTGCGCCACGAGCCCAAATTTTGATAAGCAACAATACGCCGACGTGTGCTACGTCGACTCCAATTGTGAACCAGGGACCCCACACCCATCCATTCATGATGATTCTCTCGTCTCCTGGCTTTGGCAATGGTCCGTTGACGTCACACAGGCAAATCGGCAGAAATAGCGCCATCATTCTTCATTATTTATTATATATTCCTAAGTGCTCAGTTCATGAAGCACAGAAAATTCATCGTTACAAAGGAAAACTGCATGCTCCGCCATCCAAAGTCAAGCTTGGTAGGATGCTCCAGCAGCAACAGCTCAAGATCAAACACTATTATAGCAAACAATCAATAGCAGCATGTGGCCCCGGTCAAGCCCAATATCTTGGGCCACTGTCAAGTGTCAGTCCATCCCCACTGAGGAAACGATGCATCAGGCTACTTGTGGCCTAATCTTCCCGTCCCTCATATCTGTCATCACCTCGAGGGCTATACTCTCGAGGTGGACTTCTGCTCACACTTCTTGATCTTCCTCTTGGTGATCGTGATCTCCTCGGCGATCGTGACCTCCTTGGTGAAGGTGATCTCCGTGGTGACACGGACCTCGAGTCAGGCCTTCCCCTCGCCGAAGGCGACCTCGAGTCCCCACGTCTTCCTCTTGGCGAGTAGGAACGAGGTCTCCTCCTTGGGGGAGAGCGTGATCTAAATCGCCCTCTGGGAGGTGGCCCTCTGCCCCTCTGTGGAGGGCCAAGCTTATCCTCCATCACCTTGATCACTCCAGACCCAAACGGATTTCTAAATTCAGATCCGTCCAAGTCCCTGATCGCCCTATCCATATCTCCACCAGTCTCAAACTCAACAATGCCAAGAGGTCCGTCTCTGGACCTCTTCACATCCGTGTACACAGGCGGTGCTGCCTTTCTAAAGTAATCCTTCAGGTCTTGCCAGGATACATTCTCAGGAAGACCACGAACAACCACTCTAAATCCTGTCGTAGGAGGTGGGGCTCGCCTGTCCTGGAATCTGTCCCGTTCCCTCCTGTCGCGACCACGGGCAATTTCGACCCTCATGCGTGCACCCAAAAGCTCGCGTCCATCCCTGCCTCGAACGGCATCTTCGGCATCCCTGAAAAATATAATAAATTAATTCAGAATCGTTTCAGTACCTTTTCATCCTATCAATAGCCCGCTTGGAGTCATCTGTCTGTGGCTGCTCATCAGAACCACGCATCAGGGCTTGTTGGCACATACCTCCAGTCATCGTACTCAATAAAGGCAAAATTTGGTGGCCTAGCAGGAATTTTGATCTCAATATGGACAATCTTCCCGTATTTCTCGAACAGATCCCCCAAATCTCGCTCTCTTACGTCCTCTGGCAAATTACCCACGTACACAAGGCGACCTTCGTCAGCTGCAAGCCTACTCATCTTTATTATGCTTTTGATGAGATTGCAATAGTTTTAAGAACTGTTCTGTGGACACACAAAGCGATGGCCAAGGCTGTAATAGAAATGGGATATGGTGATGGAAAGACGTCCCATCAAGCAGAGGTCTCAGTAGGAGATGATGGTTCAGAACCCTTGGCAGGGTTCTAATTCCACACAAGGTCTCAGGCACCCGTATTAGTACTTTGTTACTATTGATTCTACTAGATTCCTGAGAAGCATCGTCACGATGGGTCTTCTGGGGAAGAAGGGCAAGGCTTCAGTGGGCGTTGGTCTAACTACAAAAGTGCGTCAGTTCTCTGTTGTGATGAGGGCAGGGACAGCAATCTTCTCATCTGATATGGCCATTATGACTGAAATGTACTGGTTTTGTTTGCAGGATATTGATGTCGCTGTGCAGAAGGCAACTCGTGGCCATCTGCCAGAGGACCCACCTAAAGAAAAGCATGTTGTTGGTACGTCCTTGTCAGTATGGTTTTTTCATGGATGTCCTTGCCTGAATAATATATGGTTTATGCAGCATTGAAAATGGCAGTCCCTTCCCAGGGTGGATATGTCGTCTTTTCTCTGTTGAAGCGTCTTCATGGGGCCAAGGACTGGGTGGTACGTTGTTTCTTCTCTGTCATTATATTGTGTGGCTCTTCGACGTGACGGTGAATGTGATGCAGACTGCGTTGAAAGCTTCCTTGGTCATCCACAGGTTGATGAAAGAGACGGAGGGCACGCAATTTATGGACGAATTATGTGCGGTGAATGGAGGGGAGAGGCAGGCACAGCCACAGCATGGCACAGCATCGCCAGCGAAACAGAAGAAACGGAGGATTCATCCATTGAATATGGATGGTTTCTTAGATACAAAAGCGGTGGAGGGGAAGTACGATTTCTCTGAATGGGTTCGAGCGTACTGCAAGTTCATTGATGAAAGCTTGGATGCATACTACCAGAGTGGGTGGTACGCTGATATGGAAAAGTCTGGGAAGGAGTCAACGTTTAGAAGTTTGCCGAGCGACAAACTCTTGGAATATTTACCGAGGGTTCAGCGAATACAGAGGAGATTGGTGGACTGCAAGCCAACTGGGAGTGCATGTCAAAATGATAATACGTTGTTTGCACTTTCCTTGGTTGTACGGGACTCTTTCAAGATCTACAAGGCAATCAGCGAAGGTGTCATTAATCTGGCAGATAAATTCTTTCAAATGGAATATTATGGTGGAGTGCAAGCCAGAGAAGTGTACAGTAAAGCTTTGCAGGAGGGCGAGGATTTGCAAAAATACTATGCCTCGTTGCAGCAATTGGATGCTGTGAAAAGAGTCATCGAATTTCCAAAGATGGAGGTTCCTCCAACAGATTTCTTGGACTCTATGAGCGAGCATTTGGAGCAGTTGAAGAAAGAACGTGGTATTCAGAGCAAACAGGTATGTGATGTCTTGTGTGAAGTAGGGAAACAGAATATGTTGTTGACGAGTATGATTATTGCAGGCGAATCAACCTCTCAGGCGCGGTAAAGAGTCAAAATTAAACTTCAGCCCCCCTGATATCGGTACAGCAATAGGATCGATGGATCCAGGGATGATTCTTGCTCCGTTGTCAAGGCAGATATCTGCTGTTAGCGAGGCACAGGATCAGGTTGAACCATTGCCTGCTGTAAAGGACGAGGCCGACGCAAAATCGGAGGAGCCCATCGACTTATTAGATTTAGGACAAGCCGAGCCAGAAGCTGAGAACATGACAGATGAGTATCATCTTCCACAAGAAGAAGCTGCTGTAGCAAAGGAATCCTCTCCCCTGGATCTCCTGAGTGAATTGGACTTCTCCTCCCTCCACGTCGTGGATACCGAGAACAAAGACCAACAGCCTGTTGAAGAACAAGTACTCAGTCAACACTCAACAACGAATCCCATCCCGGATGCGTTCGTCATGGGTGCTGCGGGGGCAATCTATGGCCATGCGTTTACCATGCCTGTGAGCAGGAAGGAATCAACTGCATCCTCGTCAAGGTCACAGAACCCATTTGCAGACTAAGATATTTATTTATTTGTAATTTCAGTCGTACATATTACAATGTCAGAGGCCAAAGCAAAACGAAAGGTATACTCCAAAACAAAAGACCTCTACCAAAAGGTGATTGACAACACCTGCGCCAGGATGAAGTCAGAGTTCGTGGAACGGGGTATCTCTGAGTACGTGATATATATGTTTCATGAATTATGTAACATACAGCGCCTTAGAATGCCATTCACGGCGCATTTTTTTCACTCCAGAGATGTCTTGATTCAACTGAGAGCTTTGTGGGAACTCCACGTGGCAAAATCTGGAGCCTTTGGGGATCCTAGCAAAAATACAGAGGTCAAAGTGGAAGAGGGAGGAGATAAAGAGCAGGTATCCAACCAAAGGTGTGACTTTTTCACTGAGCGTATCGCTCGTACCTCGGTTATCTACTTGATATCGATTTGTGTGGATGGTTTCTTACATTATCACCCATATTCAATGCAGAGAATCAATTCCTGGGGGGCTGGGCGAACCGGTAGGCAAGGTGTCCCTGCCAACTCCGAATACAGCGAATGGCGCTTCAAGCCAGAGCGAGCCTGGTCCATCCTTGACAGGCAATAAACGCGGGATGGAAGAGGGACCCAGTGCAGGGCGACCAGAGAAGCAGCAGGTGATTCCTCAGAGGGATGGTCCGGAGGAAGACGAGGATGATGACGAAGAGGCACTTGGGTCAGACCTAGATGATAGTGAGATTGAAGCTCTTGGGGTGCAGGACGATTTGGCAGATGTGGATAGTCTGAAGAAGGTTGACGAATCAAAGGTGAAGAATATGGTTTTTGGTCAATTTGAGAGGGTTCATCGAAGCAAGAATAAGTGGAAGGTGAACCTAAAGGGCTGCGTGGCCAGTATTAATGGACGTGACTATTTATTCAAAAAATTGACCGGAGAGATGGACTTTTCATGATACAAGTACTATAGAGTGTTCAAATTGCTTTTAAATTTATCAGCACTCGGTGCCAAGAAGATTGTTCGAGCAACCTTTTCAATTCAAAATTTTCTTTTGGGTGTCTAGGTACATCAAACAACATTCCAGTCGGACATGCATCACCGATCCCCAAGGCCCAAACAGTCTGGTTCTTACGTTGCGACAAGCTCGCACGACATGCGAGTGGCACGCTTTCTGCTTCCTCACACCTAATTGAACGCCATCGCCCATCTGATGACGCAAGATATGTACACGCACCATCACCTGGATGCCCTGCGGCCCATGTCCACACTGCTGATGCAGCACGTTCAGGAGTGAGCAAGTCAGGGCATGGCGCATTCAAACCGCACTCCAAAACCTGTGGTAAGATGACTTCATCCAAAATAGGAGAATTTTTGTTTTTCCACACAAAGTCACAGTTCAATGGACCATATTGAATCTCACATGATGGTGAACGGATCAAAGACCCGGTCTGAAAAGCCACGTCACCTGTTCGGCTGTGCACCGTGCATTCTGGGGGCCCATGAATCCTTTTCAGGCTTGGCTCAAACCAATTGCACACATCACGCCCCCTTGGAAAGATCAAGGAACTCATATCTTCCCCATAGTTTGTTGAGGATACAAAAAATATCCGAAAACCTTGCTCACGCAAGGTGGCAATAGATGGCCATTCCTTGTATGCAGCAAAGTCGTCGGGTGTAAATATATCCTGGCGGGGAAAGACATCCAAAATATCTTGCAAAAGCCTTGGTACTACGCCCTGCCACCATAGTATACGTAGCATTAATACAGTTACCACGACTATACCATTATACAAGAAGATTAGACACGTACCCATGGTTTTAAATCTGGCTCATCATCAAAATATACAATGAGAAACTGATCCTTGTTCGACTCTACTTCCATCCACTCACGAATCTCCTTCAAAGCATCGATAAGAGTTCTCTGATCCTGAGCAGGAATCGATGACAGCGAAGGGTCGCATCCCACTGTCTCTGTATCCCACCGTATATCATACCCCAGCACTTTTGCTGCCACATTCAAAACTTTGACAAACTTGTTCAAAGCATCCACATGTAGCCCTCCACAATGAGCCACCCGGAGACACCCTTCCACCCAATGCGTATCAATCTCTATCATCCGCACTCCCATATTCAATTGATCCGTCAAGCTAAAATACTGGTCATTGGTCCTCAACACAGATGATGACCCAATCGGAGTCAGCCATTTCACATAGTCAAACATAGATTCATACAGAGGATCCAAGTTCCCATACCCATCCGCCAACGTGATTGCACTGTTATGAGTTCCAAACCAAGACGAATAGCATAATGGAAGAGAGGCAGACAGCCTATGCTGCAACCTGTGAGCCTCTCTCAGCCACTCTGACACCTGAACAGAGCCTCTCTTACAAATGGTAGAGCATGCCGTGTCATCGCACCACTCCACCTCCTCGCACTCCACATTGGGTGGAACCCCCCTCCTTGTGGCTCGTATAGCCGCATTGCTGCCCCCAGGAACAGACCCGTCGACTGGCAAACACACGTGTCGACCAGCCAGTACCCTTTCGTCCTCTGTCAGCTGTGCCCATGGGGGAACCTCCAAGCATCTCGGAATATCTATTAAAGAACCTTTACGGAGATCAGGAGGCCGCAGAGATGCCCCATATTGGAACAAAAACACGCAGAGGACTGAGGCACGTAAGGAATTCATTCATTCATTCAAATACATCAGAACCCTTTACATAGTACTACTAAATACTCATTTCTTTCATACGAAGGGTGGTTTTGACCTCGGTGGCTTCAGTATGAGCAGCCATGTATGACTTTTGGCACCACTCTTGAGCTTGTTGGCACTCGTTGATCATCACAGCGATTTCATCCTTGGCTTTCTTCACCTTGGCCTGTTGCATCACATCTCCTACCATTCCAGGCATCAGTAACGCATTCAATACCACACCCGACATGGCACCCTGCACTGTCGCAGGCCTGATGTGTGGAATTGTCGGCACCAGCTGCATGGCTCTCTGGATATCTGCTCCTGCTTCCTTGAGGGCACCTTGTGCTTTCTTGACTGTCCCCATTTCGAGCATTGTATGGCCAAAATCTCCTCTTCTGCCACGAATACCTCGACCTCGGCCTGGTCGGCGCATGTCCTGCATCATTTCCAGCCCACCTGATGCCTGCGTGATTCGAAGCGCACCTGCAGCAGACTGCATCTTCTTGCATGCAGATTCGAGCAGGGTCGATGCTCCAGAATACTTTTGTGCTGCAGATTCTGCTGTCGTCAGTTTTTCTCGCAGGGCAGACACATCGTCGGCAGGTGCAGTCTTCTCCTGCTCCACTGGAGCACTGGGCTGGGTCGTCGACACGGGTGGCTTGGTTACAGCCCCAGATGAACGAGATTCAAGCTCCCTTTTAATCTTCTTAATCTATACAAAAGGGTATAGGGTCAATACATGCACTCGTGGGTTTGCCTGTCATTCGTCTTTCGTACCTGCAGATTCGAGCAACCCAAACTCTCCCTGTAATCCTCATCCTCGAGTTCTGATAAATCTTTTCCATTCACCCCATTGTCTTTGAATTTGGGTGCAAGGTGTCCGAGCCCAATATCTTCCAGGAAGGTTGCTACGTCAGCCTGACTCCAATCCGATACACCTGTACCCGCCATGAGGCTGTCTTTTGTTTACAAAAGGTAGGTATACAATTAATTCCAAATAGCAGGGGATGAGCCAATTCTCATAGATGACTGTCGAACAATCTCTCGGAGGGCTACATACCTCACAAACCTTCCATAGACGTGGGGATGGGATTCTGATGTCTCTGTCAGATCTGGCTTTCTACCATGTTTGTTCTCATACGCCTCCATCCACAACGTCAACTGATCTCGTAGCATTGTGACCTCAATCACCGCTTTTTCCAGCTCAATCGTATCCAGGATGAGGTCATCCTCTTCCTCTTGAATGCCAGAGTCAAAAAATGCGGGTCTCAGATCTGCAGTTGCTGCAGCTGCAACAGAGGCTGCCCTTTCGGCCAGCCTCTGTTTCTTTAGCATCGTCTTTGTGGATGACACTGCCCTCGCAATCTTCTCTCTCGTGTCCGGGGAGTGGCATCTCCCCCTCTTGGATTCTGCAATGCGAAACCTATGGCCGATGGACAAGGTCCGCCTCTTCATGGCATCCGAAATCTTTTGCCTCGTCTCCTCCGTCTGCTGCTTCCCTCTCTTTGACGCAGCAATTTTCCTCTTGGTCTCCTCGCTCATGGGCCTTCTCTTCTTCTGTATTGCCTCCCTATCAGAAGTAGACTCCCCAGGGCTCACCCTCTCCTTGTCTGGTGCATCCTTCCTCCTAGCCTTGCATACAGAAGACTCATGCCCATGGACTCTATGCGTGGCACTGCCTGGCAGTCTCACGTGCAGCCTCTGTTGAACGTGGACTGTTCGAAGTATTGTTGCCTTCCTCTTCTTCAATCTTCTACGGAGAGATTGTACTTGGGTAGACTACTCGTAAGAATATAAAAATTTCAATTTCAATGTCACGAGATGACAAGTCTCAGTCTTAGATGCACTGTAGAGAGCATCGAGATCTCGTACGTTTACAGAAGAGATCTCTGGAGATCTGGACCTCTCCTGAGATCAAAGGCAACTACTTGGACTACTAGGCAACTACTGGTATTACCATGGATTTTTGGTGGTTGAAGAGGCCATCATCATGGAATCTGCAGAGGAATCCTCTGGTTCCAAGCGTTCCTCTGGAGGGCACAGACACTGTCAGAGGCCTTTCGACCCTCGAGAGAATGCGGACAGCAGATCTGATTGTTTCAAATCATGACGATTCACCAAAGAAGGAGAATGTCGGTGTTCGTCGACGGTATCAGAGGTACAAGGGGCCATTTATAGAATATCTGGGATTGGAGGATGTGAAGCGAGATGCCAAGTCATGGAGGGAATTTGGAGGTCAGGAGAGTAGCAAGGTACCACGTGGTGGGGGTTCTTTCAGTATACCTGCCAGTTTGGATCTTTTAGCAGAGAGAGTGGATGTACGTGGGGACCAAGAGCATGTTGCATGGGTTGCACTGCTGACGCTTATTTCATGCCTGCAGGAGAATATCGTGTATTATCTTGGCAACTATATGAGGCTGTTTCTGTGCATACTTGTATTGATGACGTACCTGCGGCCAAAGTCGATTGTAGGGATTGCTGTATTGGGGTACAACATGTACAGCAATTATGAGAGGGCATTGCAAGCATCGGGCGGAATGCAGCGGGAGGAGGAGGATAGATCAGCTGACCCAGGTAGCAGTAATAAGACTATTTTGATAGCAGCGTTGACGTGGGTGGTGATGGTGTACTCCAAATGTATGCCAATACTGCTTCTTGCCATGATGGTGTCACTCGTAGCCATTATGGTGCATGCTGCGATTAGGGCGTCTGCGTCAGAGTGTAGATATCGAGGGAAGAAGGCTATATCGTATTCTTTCAAGGATGTGTGGCGGGGAGATGGTGGTGACTCGCGGAGAATATATAGAGAGATTTTCTTGGTATGCAGGCAATCTTGCATGCAGGGATTTCGCTGGGCATTATATTATGGTCTGGTGTGGAGAGACAGGCTGCTGCAAGTATGTAGCCGAGTATATAGAGGAAAAAATGAATCGTGGAAATAATATTTACTGTATGGCTTCTAATTTGGCTAAGAGTTCCTCCATCATCATATCCTCTGCTGCACTCCTGCCCTCAGGCTTGGAACTGATGGGCTGTGAATGTTTTATATCATGAGCATATTGTACGCCAGCGGGAAGTTGTGCTGACGCTGTTGATGCAGGCGGCGCAGAGGGGCCATCTGTATCATCAACTACCTCTATACCCCACTCATTTGTCTCATGGACCACGTCATCATCTAATTCGGCAATCTTGCTAGCTTCCTGTTCCTTTTCTTCAAGAATTCGTCTTTCTTCCGCACCAGCATTCCATTCCTTTTGGCGCATGATGCATTCTGTGTTATCGCATGTTGGGTTGGGTTTTATTTCCATTGTGGGGAAATAGTCTGTCAGCGATGAGTATCCCAAATATTGCGTCACCTGTCCGAATCCAAGCAAGTATTTCAATGTATTCTGCACCAACATGCCAGCAACAATGCCCATTGTCGTGGGGAGGGATGCCGCACAGACACCCTCCCTCTTGAGCGTCTTCTCATCAATCCCAGAGGCAACCACCAAAGGGGGAACGCATGCAAAGCATGCAGTCTTTCCAGGATGTACAACCTGAATATGACCAGACACCGCATCCTCAGACACCCCCGACTCCATCCACGTCTGTCCCAGCTCCAAGCACACTTGGTTGATGGTCATCCGAGCCTCATAATTATCCACACATGACAGCACCAAGTCCACCCGCGACGCACCCTTCTCATCACTTATAGAATCCTTGAAATCATCAAATCCCTGCACCGTGGTAATATTCATGGTATATGGCTCAATCTCAACATCAGGATTGATATCAGTCAATGTATTGGCAGCTGCCTCTGTCTTTGTCAACCCGCATTGCTCTGGCCTGAAAAATAATCTATTCATATTTGCCAACTCAACCTTGTCATAATCGTACAACAACAACCGACCGATACCACACCGTGTCAACATCTCAGCGGCAACACTCCCAACACCACCAATTCCAACAACTGCCACCGTGCAGGATCGAATCTTCTCGTAATTCTCCACAATCCCCATCCTCTGTAGAGCCATAAGACGACTATATGGGTTTGTATCCACGACCTGATCGCTCATCTTCTCCGTCTTCGCCCGTGAAGGAGCCAGATCACCATTCTTCTCAACCAGTGATCCGAGGGCCATCTGAACCTCCTTTGCAGTGCGTTTGATATCATCAGACAGAGTAGTATCAATCACTGCCTCCTTCAGTGCATTCTGTATCCACACAATACAGAGCTGGAGAGGAATGTGTCATTTTACCTGTAGGCAGAAGATTCAACGTACCTGGAGTGATTGGAGGTGTCTGCGTAGTTCCTCCATATTGTGAGTATAAGATGTATTTTCTTTTTTGATACAGCCCCATGGCAGTGCGTGGTATCACCAGTGACTCACTGCCAGTGAGTCAATCAGAGTCCTACATTAGATAGATTGAGAATAATGTTAGTGGCCATGCCATGTACCACATAATGACCTCGTAGCATTGAATTAAAATACAATATATCCGCTATTTTGAATTATTCACCTGTAGGCGCATTGTTGTGAAACATCGTATCGTCTGTGGTAGTGGGCACTCGCGAAGGAATCACACCGTCTCGTGGATTGTTGACAACACTGGCTGGAAAAAAAGTATTTGAGTCATCTGTAGCATTGCTGTCCAGGCTTGCGAGGAATATTGAGAGTATGCGTTTTGGAACCATGTCACGGAGCACGTGTGTGTCTTCTTCTTGTCCTACGTCGCCCTGTGTGTCAAAGGTGTCTGGGCTCTGTGCGGTACGTTTTTATTATATTAATGGATGTATTGTGTGGATAGAATACGACGTTGGTCCTCGGTGGTGTGCAGAAGAGGATGTACAGCAGCAGTGTGGTCAGAGGCCTGAGGCCACACACTGTAGTGTCTGGGAGTCATTCCAGGAGGATGGTGTCTGTACCAGCTGCCTCTGCTGCAGCGGAGACAGAGAAAGCGTTATCACAGGCTCCAATGGCGAAGCAGGCTCATGGGTTCACCTTGGTGGAGGAGCAGTATATTCCAGAGTATGGGTCTCGGGTTGGACTGTATAGGCACGACAAGACGGGCGCGCAGGTGATGTCTGTCGTGAATTCGGATGAGAATAAGACATTTGGTGTCACTCTGAGGACTCCTGTGGATAATTCAAAGGGTACTCCCCATATCTTGGAGCACAGTGTTCTCTGTGGATCCAGAAAGTATCCCATTAAAGAGCCATTTGTGGAATTGCTCAAGGGGTCTCTGAATACCTTTTTGAATGCGTTCACCTATCCTGATAGAACATGCTATCCTGTTGCGTCTGCCAACCTTCAGGACTTTTACAATCTGGTTGATGTGTATCTTGATGCTGTGCTGCATCCAAATTGCATCAAAGATCCTCAGATTTTTGCCCAGGAGGGATGGCATTTGGAACTAGACAACCCATCCGATCCTTTGACGTATAAAGGTGTCGTATACAATGAAATGAAGGGTGTGTACTCGTCTCCAGACTCTGTGAATGGGAGGGTTACCCAGAATGTTCTCTTCCCAGACACATCCTATGCTAAGGACTCTGGAGGTGATCCAAGGAACATCCCTGATTTGACTTTTGAAGAATTCAAAGGATTCTACGAGTCGTATTATCACCCAAGCAATGCTCGCTTCTGGTTCTACGGAGATGATCCAGCAGAGGAAAGGCTGAGGATTCTTAGTGGGTACTTGGACGAATTTGAGGAGAGAAAGGTGGACTCTTCTGTGCAGTTGCAGACGCTTTTTGATAAACCTAGAAGAGTTGTGGACAAATATGCAGTCGGGGAAGCAGATGGATCGGAAGAGGAGCCAAAATCATTCCTGTCTGTAAATTGGTTGCTCTCTGAGGAGCCACTGGATCTTGAGACTGAGCTTGGTTTAGGGTTCCTGAATTATTTGATGTTGGGCACCTCTGCCTCACCGCTCAGAAAAGCTTTGACAGACAGTGGCCTCGGAGAAAGTATTATTGGAGGAGGCGTTGAGGATGAATTGTGCCAGCCAATATTCTCGATTGGTCTGAAAGGTGTGAAGCAGGAGGATGCTGGCAAGGTTGAAACATTGATCTTTGAAACTTTGGAGCGACTGGAAAAGGAAGGATTCGCATCAAGTGCCGTTGAAGCAGCCATCAATACGATTGAATTCAGCCTTAGGGAGAACAACACGGGCAGATTCCCAAGGGGTCTGTCTCTCATGTTGAGAGCAATGTCTAATTGGATTTATGATAGGGACCCATTCAGACCAATGAAATGGCAGGACGATCTTTCAGCTTTCAAGGCCCGCCTGGATGCAGGAGAAGATGTCTTCAGCCCTCTGATCCGCAAATATTTGCTTGATAATGCTCACAGGGTGACTGTTGAATTGAATCCAGATGACAAGCTGGGCAAGGAGATGGAGACCATAGAAAAAGAGCGATTGGAGCAAGAGAGACAAAGGCTCGAGGCAAATCTAGATCAGGTCATTGATGCGACTAAAGTTCTGAAGGAGAAGCAGGAAACTCCAGATCCACCAGAGGCACTTTCTTGTGTGCCCAGCTTGAGTGTCGCAGATATCCCCAAGGAAGTCACGCCTGTCCCAACAGCCATCACTTCGTCCGAGGCTGGAGTCACGACTCTTGCACACGATCTCTTCACGAACGACGTTTTATACATGGACATTGCATTTGACTTAAAAGCGGTTCCAAGCAATCTCTTGCATTTGGTTCCTCTTTTCTGTCGATCTCTGACACAGATGGGAACCGATAAGGAAAGCTTCATTGAATTGACGGAGCGTATTGGCAGAAAGACCGGTGGCATTGGTGTGTCCCCATTCGTCTCAGCAGTCAGGGGGTCTTCCGATCCTTTGGGATACATCATGGTTCGGGGAAAGACAATGGCTGGGAAGACGCAAGACATGCTGGATATTACACGAGATATTCTCATCTCGGCCAAATTGGACGATAAGGAAAGGTTCAAGCAAATGGTCCTGGAAACAAAGAGCTCTCTCGAAGGTGGCATCATTGGCAGCGGCCACAGTTTTGCTGGAACAAGACTGGATGCGCAAAGGAGCACAGCTGGATGGGTCGGAGAAGAGATGGGAGGAGTGATGTATCTAGATAACATCAGAAAGTTAGTGGCGAGAGTGGAATCAGACTGGGAAGGTGTGAAGCAGGACCTTGAAACCATCCGTTCAGCAATCTTGCAGCAGAAAGGTGCCTTGGTGAACATCACGGGCGACGAAGGAGCTCTTTCGGCTGCAGATAAGGCCCTGAAAGAATTCTGGACATCCATTCCTGCTTTGTCTCATTCAGGAGAGAATGACTGGAAAGCAATCCTGCCGAGGCAGAACACTGCCTTGGTTGTTCCCACCCAGGTCAACTATGTCTGCAAGGGAGCAAACCTGTATGAAGACGCTGGATACGAGCTCTCTGGGTCATCATATGTCATCAACAAGCTTCTCGGAACGACTTGGATTTGGGACAGAGTCAGAGTATCTGGGGGAGCATATGGAGGGTTCTGTGACTTTGACACTCATTCTGGTATGTTCTCATACCTCTCATACAGAGATCCAAATCTCCTCTCCACTGTTGATGTATATGACGGCACTGCTGATTTCCTGAGAAACCTTGATCTGACATCTGAAGAGCTGAACAAGTCAATCATCGGAACAATCGGTGACATTGACTCATACCAGCTCCCTGACTCAAAGGGTAGGACAGCATTCATGCGTCACATCCTCGGTGTCACGGAAGAGCAGCGCCAGATCAGGAGAGACGAAGTACTTGGAACGACATTGAAAGACTTCAAGGAGTTCGCTGAAGCATTGGAGGCAGTGCGCACGAATGGGCAGGTGGTTGCAGTCACATCTTCCGAGCGTGTTGAGGCTGCAAATAAGGAACGGGAGGGATTCTTCCAAGAAATCAAACGAGTCTTGTAAATTTTACAAATTAAATCATGTAACTTGATCATTCATTCCTTGTACCATCGTCCAGATAACATCCATTTGGCCTGCATAGAAATCCTCTCAAACAACAACCAAGGGCTATCCAGAGCTGGCCGAACATCCAGATGTAAAGCTGCGGGCATGTTGGCCGACGATGCTCCGTTGTAAAAATCGATCACATATCTAACCTCAGTACCGCAGCGGTCTACAATCCAATCATGTCTGTCAAAGGGAAGCTTGTACCCCAGCATGTTTAACAATCGTGCCTTTGGAGAATAATCCCGCGGTCTGCCCCGAAATTTCACTAGTTTTGGACCACCACACGACGAAGAAATACCCTGATGAGCTTCCCAATTCAGAATCTCAGCCCACGCGCGCTCATTTACCGCATTATGGATTGCTACAACAGCAGGCATGTCCTCCTCTGTTGGTGTCCACCCCTTCCTCTTCATTGCATTATAAAACATCTGTTCAGAAGGATACACCCAATTGTCTCCTTCACCTTGTTTTTTCTCCCCCATGGGGATCGATGAAACTTGCCTATCTTTCTGCAACGGTATTTTCTGGTCAGAAAATGCTGGCTGGTTTGGGGAAGGAGGCATTTGGTTGCCTGGATTCACACCCACAACTGGGCATCCTCCCCCTTGAACCTGTGATGGCGAAGTAGTATTGCTTTCGATAACTGGACATCCCTCTCCTGGCTTGAACGTACTGCTGCTGGAGAGAAGAGCCGATGTCTTGACAAATTTCTTCGCAATTTCTGGGTCTTCCAAAGGATTTGTGGACATTTGACGATACGTTCTTTAATGAAATATAAATACTCTTTTAATCATTAAGTATGGTTTGCATAAAGAATCCCTCTATCCAGGGAGTGAATTTCACTCACATTGTGTGAAAAGGATGGGTACCCATCATCCTGACCACAGTATTAATGCATTCTCAATACATCCGACATCGCAGATTTTTGATAGAAAGAGTAGTTATTTATCCAAATACTGCCAGGAATAGCCATTGCGATGCACGCACGATTGAACAGAGCGGCATTGAGCACGTCGAAGACCTCTGGACCTGCAGTGGTGTCACGACGCTGGATTTCTCGCACGAGAGCGCAGAGCGCCGATTTCTCCGAGGATGAGGACCCTGATGTTGTGAGAGTCACAATCAAGCAGCCTCTGGGAATTACATTGGCAGAGAATGTGGCCGATAATCTCGTGTTTGTGGAGAGCATTCAACCCGGATCAAATGCAGACGAGAGCGGCCTGATAAGTGTCGGTGACATTCTCGTGGGCTGTTCAGGGGTTGTGTTGAAAGAGGCAAAGCTATCAGGCAGTTTTGAAAAGGAAGGGTACGGTCAAAGGCCGTATGATAATTGGGAGACTGTGTATTTTGATTGCAGGGGCAAGCAGTACGAGACTGTCATGGCAGCTTTGACCAGCAACAATCCACGATGGGGAATAACAACAATAACGCTCGGGCTCAAAAAGCAAAAATAGACATGTTACACTACCGTTATATTGATAGACTCTCAACATTTAATACACGCTCAAAAAGCAATAAAACTCTCCACTCAAAATACTTAATTTCAAAATTTAAATCATACTCCATTTCCTGGGCTTGCAAACATTGTGCCCCCTTTCACGCTCTTCTCCAGCAATTTATCGACCTCATTAAACGAACCAATGGCATGCACGGAACCAGATAATCTCCTTCCGGGAGATCCCATGCGTTCTTCAAAAAGATCCAAGGAATCATAAGATCCTGGACTGAGCATTCGAAGGAATTGTCTGAAATTCATTCCATCTCTGATTGATTTGTCGTATGCACTGCCATGGGCACTCGAATCTTTCCCCACCGATCCCTCTGGATCTGCTGGTTCATGTTCTTCACGTGGCTCACTGCGGCGCTTGGCTGCCTCTGCAATAGCATGACGCAGTGCACCTTCCACCTCTGATGGAGGTAATTTGTGGCGCAAAAGGGCACCCATATCTTCAGCACTGAGAATACCATCTTTGTCTTTGTCAAGGTCAGCAAACACCTTGCGCGCATAGCTGAGCCACTGCTCTGTGTTGCCCTGGATGGCTCTCCAATCCATCTGAGAGGCGGCAAACTGTGTCTTGCCAACTTGGCCTGTGAATCCAACGTCCAATTGGTCCAGCAAGCGCTCAACCTCCTCATCCGATAGCTTGTACCCCATATCTCGAAGGCCTTGAGCCAAAACTGATCGGTCCACGGATGACCTGTCAACCAATCTGAGCCTCTCATACAAATACTCGAGGGGTGACGAAGCTGGATGCATGATCAATGCTCGACTGTCTTCCCCTAGAGGGCAATCGATTCCACCTTGCTCACTGGCATCAAGTAATTCTTCAGCAATCATTTCCAATACAGTTCTCTTGAACACAGATGCTTGTGAGTATCTCTGAATCCTCTGCACGACTGCCAACGACAATGGACTTCCCTTGGAGCGCTCCTCAATGGTTCCCTTCAGCCAAGGGTGCTTGAGAGCTTCCTTCGCCGATGGACGCTTCTTCGGGTCTTTGTCAAGCAACATTTTCACAAAATCTTTCGCTTCCTCGCTGATACCATCCCATCGAGACCCTGACAAGTTGAGCTGGTCCATGAGAATCGACTTCCACACCTTTGTTAGGGATGGATTGTACGGGTTTGACTTGTCATTGAATGGGAATTTCCCCGTCAACAACTGATACGCCATCACTCCTGCTGCCCATATGTCGGATTCTGGGTACACTTCAGACTGCAGAGTCTCCGGAGCCATAAACCACGGTGTCCCTTCCAAACCAAGGTCCCCACGAGGTTTCTTCATATCTGGATTAAACACTGCCAGACCGAAATCAACAGCCTTCAATGGGGCATCCTCTTTGTCGGACGCCAAAAGGAAATTTCCAGGCTTGATGTCCCTGTGCAGAATTCCATTCCCATGGCATTGAGCCAAGGTCCTCAGGGTAGCTCGCATGAATGAGGCCACGGTGCGCTCAGAATAATGGGCTTTTCCAATACGATGAACGAGTTCTCCTCCAGAGCAATATTCCATGATAATATGCACGTGTGTATCATCCTCATACACACTCTCAAGAGATGCAACATTCAAGCACCCTCTCAACCTCTTCAAAACATCCACCTCACGCTTGATCGCGTCAGCATGGTCCATCTTTTTTCTTTCTGAGATATTCTTATCACCCTCTTCGCGCAAAACCTTAGGGATGCTCTTCATTGCCCACTCTTGTCCACTTCTCGAGTCCGTGACAAGTGTAACCACACCATTCCCCCCTCTGGCAATCTCATCCTTGATAACAAATCTCTCCTCCAGCCCTCTCTGGTACCCAAAATCAATCACATTCTCTCCATCTTCCACCGCATCTTTCGTGCTCGTCATCGAGTCTCGAGCAAGGGTCGACACCCCCACGGCTCCTCCTCTGCCGCTCTCAACCGCCTCCACCGGGGCACCCACTGCAGCCGAGATGCCCTCCTTCCTATTCTGATGAGACTGATAATTCCCATTACCAACCAAGTGTCTCAGCAGCCCAAGCACTCCTTTCCCACCTCGAACTTGTCCTTCCAGAGACGTCGTCGTCGATGTTCCAATCATCCTTGCAAACTATCCCTTGTCGCTCACAGACAGTATCTCGCAATAACGTAGTATACTATAATAAAAAATGGGTCTCAATTGCCCAACACAAGACTTCAAAGAAGAATATTTTCTCTCTCCGACACGAGACGCGTCGTTTGTTTGTCTCTGTACTCTCTCAAAAACAGCAAATAACGGTGATATCTCTCTTTCAATATTATATTATACACATTGTGTGGTCAGTCGTGTGCAACAAGGGACCATATACTCAAATGCAGAATGCCTCATCTAATGTCTTATTTACGGAAATCCCCGTTGGACTCTTTTAGCGGGGAGCTGAATGGAGGCGTATTTTTTCATTTAATTCCAAAATATCCGTTTAAAATTTCTGTACTAGCTATTACACCTGTTTCAAAGGCGTTGCTTTGTCTCAGAGGGATCAGAGCACGCTTTTATGATTTGAATTTGAATTATCCTCGAGTTGCAACGAGTCACTGGATTGTCAGATCGATGGCGAATACGAAGGGGGATGAAGATCCTGATTTTTTCATTGGGTCTAGTGAGGAGGAGGAGGCATCCCAGGGGGAGGAAGAGGTTGATCTAGAGCCTGAAGGTTCGTCCTCTCCTCCTCCTCCAGAGTCTTCCGAGGCAAGTGAGGACTCTGTGGTGCTTGAGGGGCGGGGCAAGGCGAAGAAACGACGGATGTCGTTGAAAATCCAGGGAGGTGCTTCACAGGCTTCTGCAGAGCCTTTGGTGGTGCCAGATTTGGAGGACTGCCTCTTTGAAGGTGAGAAGGAGCTCCCACGGCTTCAAAAGGCATTGTTGGAGTGGTATGACGCGAATCATAGAGTTCTTCCGTGGAGGAGGAATGTGCATTCACAGCTCGGAAAAGATAAGGTAGAGGAGTATAGGAAGCAGGGGCTGGTGGGTGCTCCCCTTGATCTTCCAGATGATGACTTTATATACTATGTGTGGGTGTGTGAGATCATGTCCCAGCAGACGCAGGTTTCTCGGGTGTGCGAATACTTTACAAGATGGATTAAAAAGTGGCCCACGGTTGGTGATCTAGCAAAGGCGACTCAGGACGAGGTCAATGAGATGTGGGCAGGTCTAGGATACTATAGGAGAGCGCGGTATCTATTAGAAGGGGCCAAGTACGTTATGGATGACCTCGATGGGAAATTTCCACGACATGCAAAAGAATTGCAAAAGATACCTGGGATTGGAGCCTATACAAGCTGTGCCATTGCATCCACTGCTTGTGGAGAACAGGTGGCTGTTGTTGATGGTAACGTTGTCAGAGTGTTGTCTCGATTGAGGAAAATTGCAGGCGATCCTAAGAATACTGGCATGGTCAAGCTTTTTGCTGATTTGGCTCAGAAAACTCTGGACCATGAACGTCCAGGAGATTTTAATCAATCCCTTATGGAATTGGGTGCCACAGTCTGCATACCAAATGGAAAACCAGCCTGTGAAATTTGCCCCGTGTCAGACCTATGCAAGGCACGGTCATCAGGAGTGCCCGTTACAGACTACCCATCGAAGAGTGTGAAAGCTCAGAAAAGAGAAGAAAGAGTGGGCATTACAGTGCTGCGCATCATCGAGGATCCTAAGGAAAAGATAACAAAGACATCTGGGAAGTTTCTTCTGGTCAAGAGGCCTGCTGGTGGGCTGCTCGCAGGCCTATGGGAGTTTCCTCTGCAGCACGTGGATGCGTCGGCTTCTACGAAGGAGATTCAGAGCATTCTTGACTCATATTTGACAGAAACTATACAGCTTTCATATCTGTCATCAGAGGCCATTCGAGTGATGGAGAGAAACCAACTAGGAGAGGCTGTGCATGTTTTCTCTCACATTCGAATGACCATGGTGATTGAGGAATTATGCCTTGCAGGGCCAGTTCCAGAATCTTCTCCAGAGGGTGTAGAAATGCAATGGATCACATATGAGGAATTATCCAAGAAAGGCCTATCGAGCGGTGTCAAAAAGGTGTTGAAAGCATACGATGGTGCAAAGAAGAAGCGTGCCAACAGCATTGCAAAATTCTTTCATAAAAAATGAACACTCTCCACCATTCTCGTAGTATAGTATCAAATACAAGCATCCAATCTATACTCTTGGGATTTGAACCGTTGCTTGCAATGACATATTCATGCATCGATGATACTGTAAGCTTACAGCCGTAAGGGTTACGAAATGGGATACGTGTCTTTTTTCCGTCTTTCTTTTCCAACGTCAAGTGTCGCACGCATGCATGGTTTCAAGAATTCGAACTAGGAAGGCCAATAAAAATAAATTATAGTCGTGAATTCTTTGTTTCCAGGCCTAAACATCCTTTGAAAATTTGCGTGGAAGGAAAACGTCGAGGAGTTGTAACTGTTGACCGAGATCACAGGTTCGGTGCTCCTCAACTCTCGTGATTGCAGTGAATCAGCCCGCAAGCCTCATTATTTTACGAAATGATGAAACTTAATGGCTACTTGCATGCTCTAGTGGCTCTCGCAGCCATCTTTTTGTCATTGAACAACATTTTCTTGTTCGAAAAGGCTCAGCATGCTGTGGCGGATGTCTTCAAACACAACGAATTTCTTCAGAAAATTTCAGAAAAGATCCAAATTCCCCGTCGACAGAGTTCTCCGGCGAGTGCAGACTCGTGCACGTGCGGGGGCAACGTCGTGGACCCGTCCACATGGGAGCAGAAGGCTGCTTGTCAGTTGCAAGGTTTCGTCCCTCATTGCTGCTGCTCATATGCGGCTGTCGAGAGGATGAATTTGAACAGTATGAGGTCTATATTGCAAGAACTGGTCCAAACGCCGTTTTTCAGGTATTTTAAAACCGATTTGTACTGTGAATGCCCACTGTGGCCAGATGATGGTATGTGCTCTCTGAAAGACTGCTCAGTATGCGAATGCGAGTCAGACGAGGTTCCAAAGCCATGGAAGGAAGTAGAGTCGTGTGATGAAGTTGAGCAGGAGTCAAATGTTGATAGAACGATTCTGCCAGATATCAGGACTAAATTGCTGGAAGTGAAAGACTGGAAGGGGTACAAGAATCCCTGGATGCCTGAAGAGAATGGCTACGAGTATACATACGTGAATCTTCTCCGGAATGGAGAGAGATACACTGGGTATAAGGGCGAGCACGCGAACAGGGTATGGAAGGCTATTTATGAGCAAAAGTGCTTTGAGGGAATCCAAGATGAAGATGTCCCAGACGAGAAAAAGGTGTTTTACAGGCTGATATCTGGTATCCACTCCTCAATTACCGCCCATATTGTGGGAGATTATTTGATTGATGAGGCGACTCAGACATGGGGCCCCAACTTGGAAATGTTTGAGGCCAGATTAGGAAATCCAGACGTGAAGGAGCGAGTTGAGAACTTGTACTTCACGTACTTGTTCGTCTTGCGTGCCGTAGTCAAAGCTAGTCCAATCCTTAAAAATGTCACCTATGATACTGGGTACCCGAAAGAGGATCAGCATACAAAAAAACTGATCACCATGTTGGTGGACAATAAAGATCTTAGGCATTCGTGTCCTGTTCCCTTTGATGAAGGCCGTCTCTGGAAAGGGAAGGGAGCTGACAAATTGAAGCAAGATTTGCAAGCTTCATTCCAAAATATTACTCGCGCTATGGACTGTGTTGGATGCGAGAAGTGCAAAATGTGGGGCAAATTACAGTTTCTGGGAATTGCAACATCTTTGAAAATCTTGTTTTCTTCCGAAACGTGCACAGGGGCTCCTGGAATTAATGAATTGGTCCTGGAAAGAAACGAAGTCATAGCGCTCGTGAACCTCTTAGAGCGTCTGTCGTCGTCTGTGGAGACAGTGCGGAGCCTGAGTCTGCGATTGGCAGATGGAGACCATCCTCAGGGATTGGGTGCAATCAAAGATTTGACCCACAAGGAACTTTCATATGGGTGGAAGACGCAATGATATCCAACACATATATTTATTACATTGTATTTAATAGTACGATTGAGACACTTGCTGCCGCGCAGCCATCACCTCATCCTCTGGCATCAGGCTCAAGAATTCTTCCAGCTTCCTTTGAGCTGCTTTTGCACTATTGCTGGAGAAATCGAACATTTCTTTTAATTGCTGACCTTCCATCGATCGTGAATCATAGTACGTCTGATAATCAATTCCTTTTACGTATTCGTATGCATCCCTGGCAATGAGGTCTGCCTTTCCTGCAATGCCAGTATCAGCGATGGATGCAACTGCAGATTTCAGATTCTCCTGCACATTATTTGGAGCGCCTTCGATCCGGGACAGCAGCGCACGAAGTTTCTGATAATCTCCATCAGGCAAGATATCTATGACCTCTTTCAAAATCTCCTGTGTCCGGATCAATGGGACCAAGTAGAAAAAGAGAGGCTTGGACGGAGCAGGCTGCAGCTTCTCTGTTGGAACCAATGCGAATGCACCCAACACCACAGAGAGGCCCAAACCGATCGCCAATCTCCTCTGAACGACCGCATCCTCGCTGGATTTGGACGCACCCACCCCTTGGACAGAAGCATTCTCATCCAGAGTGCCCCCCTCACTTGGCCCTCCTCCGGTAAAAAACTCTATATCACTCTCACTCAGCCAATTCCTCGGTTTATTCTCCACAAAAGATAGAGTCTCACGGCGAAGATCAGCTCCATCAATGCGGGAAACAGCGGATGGTGGGCTCTTCGTGCCATAGCTTCCCTCCTCAACCTTTGTGGTTGCAGACTGAACCCTGTTCAATTCCTGCTTCAGAGCCTTCGCCTCCTCTTCAGCAGCTTTCAATCGAGCAATTAAATCATTATCTTCGTTTTCCGTCTCATCAGATCCGTTGTTGCTGGCATATACGGTCACCATTCGCTCCCTTGCGAGTCGAGTTTGCCTGCCACATACTGCCAAAGTATCAGCCGACAATGGCCACGCATTACGTGCCGTAGACAGCCCAAGGTGAGATTTCATAAGGTTAATTGGTAATAAAAATGTCTGGAAACGCCAATGTTGCGAGATATCTGGCTGAAAAGGGTCAATTCTATATTTTAATATTAGGAGTCATCTGACCCTATGGCATGAGTCTCAACAGGTCCGCCTCGCCAATATTAAGTTAAAAACAGTATAGATTGAGAATTTCAATGACGGAGAAGCAAGACGACACGCAGCTTGTACAACGACAGGCACAGCTTCCGTTCTCGAAGAACAACAATGCTGCAGGACTCTCGGTGCCTTATTACGACGCAGGACGTTGAATAGAGAGGAGAATGAGTTTTCAGTCTATTCAAAGAGCTGCAGGCGTGCCAGTATGGGCTGCTCTGATACTGTTCCACTGGGTTCACGCTGTGTTTATTTCTCCGTTTGCACAGTGGTTCGTCGATAACGTCATGACGATAGCAGAGGAGAGTACCAAGGCAGCTATTCGAGAGACATTTTCATTTTTCGGTAGGGTTATCAACGGTATGGCCTTGGTCTTTGTGGCCTTGTTCATCGACAGAGGTTTTTATAGGAAGAAGAAGACATCTCCAAGGAGGAAGAGGAGGTCTGACGCATGGAGCAGTTTCTGGGCCCAGAACGGAGCAAATAGCACGTTGAATGCTGTAATTGAACAGCAGGGGATGATCAAGAGTGTCTCAACACCAGAGCAGGCCCTCTATCAGAGTGGCAAAGCTCCTTCATGGTGGGACTTGGATGTCATGAAGAGGAGAAGGAAGGGGCCAGAAAAGCATGGAATGCGGCGCAGTGGGAGTGACTTGTTCGAGAGATCGTATGGATTCGGAGTTTCGGAGAGAATGGAGAGGCGGGGTCTGCTAGAGTCTGTCAAGGTGTGGTTGGAGCTAGGTGTGGAGATTGTATTTGCTGCATTGAGAAGTATAATTCAGTTTACTCTGATTGGCAAAGTGGATGCGAAAGTTACATCGTCCAGAAGATTCGGAATAACTGGTCAATGGGAAGACTTGAATGTGTGGACACCAAGCGATGTCATTTTGCAATCCGGGTATCCTCTGGAAGAGCATGTGGTTCAGACACAGGATGGCTATATTTTGACCATGCAGCGGGTTCCCAGAAAGAACTCAAAGGAGGTGGTCTTCTTCCAACATGGCGTGCTGGACACGTCTCTCGGGTGGGTATGCAATGGACCTCAAGGATCACAAGCTTTTGCTGCGTATGATGCCGGTGCTGATGTGTGGCTGGGGAATTGTAGAGCCAACCCTCCTAGGGCGCATGTACATCCTGGGAAGACGGCAGCATCATATTGGGCATACAGCATAAACGAATTAGCCATGGAAGACATCACCGCTCTTATATCACGGATTGATTCCGTCAAGAGATCTGAACTCACTGCGTCTCGGAGGAGAACCCAATATGCAAATCATGGTCGGAGTAATAGCAACCCAGAGCTCTTCACAGCAGAGAACACAAAGGCTTCGTCCCCCACCTCGTTGGAAGGGAAGATGGACTTTCGTCAGTTTTCCAGCTCGAAAGAGCGAGAAAAGCCAAAGAAGAATATAATAACGACAACGCCGACACGAGCCAAGAAGGGATCCTCCTCATCATATTACGAACGAACGGTGCCACTTCAGAATGACTCATCTCAGCCATATAGATTGAAGGTTGTCGCGCATTCCTTAGGAGCCGCTTCTGTGCTGATGTATGCGGTCATGTGTGGCATCTCGGGTCAACCGCATAGAATATCGAAAATGGTTTTGCTCACCCCAGCAGGGTTTCACAGGAATTACCCAACAATAGCATTGCCTTTCTATCACATCTTACCCATAATCATGCGATTTCTGAACGCGTATAGGCCTGGGATTGGGGCACCTGCGTATATTCCATCATCTTTACTGCGCTATATTACATTCAAGTTGTCGACAGACCTTCACCAGATTCCTGCATTGAACGAACTGACAAGGGCAGCGCTGCGCCTGCTGTTCAACGGGGATTCCAGCGAATGGGACAGAGCTCTGCAGATGCCTCATTATGCCGTAGCATCCATGCCAGCGCTTTCAGTTCACACTGGTGCACATCTGATACAGCTGATCCGTACCGGAGAGTTTGAAATGTATGATTATGGATCAAAAAGCGTGAACATGAAAAAGTATGGGGTGCCAAAACCACCAAATGTAGCAGAACATTACGGCGCTTTGCAAGGTATCTCCATCGATCTAGTAGCAGGATCTCGTGATGGTGTCATCAATAAAGCCGATGTCATGCGGCATTACAAGGCCATGAAAGATGCTGGGGTGGAAGTATCCTACAAGGAATTCAATGCAGGACATCTAGACATGTGCTATGCCATTCGAGAAGAGGTGCTGGAGTACGTGCTGAGTCGATAGTTGTATTTATTTATTCAATGTAATATTACAGAGAAAATGACTTGGCAGTGGACGACATAAATGCGACGCCTGTTTTCTTCTTCTTCCTCAGCGAAGAGGAAGCAGAGGAAGGACAACCACGGCGATGATAGCTCTGCGGATGGTAAAATAAAGACAGTATTATCTAAAGAAATCATACGCAAACTGGAATTGGCCACACAGGCAGAGCAGAAAGAGGATAGGGATATCGTATGCAGCGAGGTCTTTGCAGATATCACTGGGACCTTGAATGCAGCAGCTCGAGAGAGCACCGGTCATTCTGATGCCAACACGAGATGGTATGAAGTATTGGCTCCATTCTTCTCGATTCATCCATCTACTGGGGACGAGTTATTATCTGTATGCAAGAAATTGTGGGGGCAGCCATTCACAGCTCCAATATTTGCCTTGCTCCTGCACCAATGGTTACTGGATCATCCAGATGCAGGTGGGGCCGATGAACGACTGAAGCATTTGAATATATTAATATCTGGCGCTCGACAGCTCTTTCTGGGAGATTTGGAGACGTCATCGATGGCATTTGAGCCTCTGTATACATTCATTCTGCGGATGATTTTGACACACGAGCAGGTGGAGGAAAACCTCGTTGGTCTCTCGGTGTCTTTCATGCCCTACTATGTGCAGGAAGATGGAGAGTTTAGTAGAATATTGGACGAATTGAATGAAAAAGGAGGAGAAGATTTGATTGATTTTGTGATTGTTAGAATTGTTGATGCCCTTGCCAAAGACATCAGGGCAGACCAAGCTTGCATGCAATACCTGTACAGGCTGAAACTCGTTGGAAAGTTCATAGACATGCTCCGGACATCGACGAGGATTCGTTTACAGGGGACTATTTATTCCCTCACCCAACCAGGGGGACCTCGGTATGCTTCCAGAAAGGTGAACAGGTTAGCATTTTCGGTACTGGACATCTTATTTCCGCATGGTAAAAGAACTAGAAGAATGATTAACTTTGGCTTCCGGTTCTTGTTTGCCCAAGAATGGCCCTGGGTTTGGTGGGATGCATGTTGTGCCCTGTTTTCCTCAATATCCGTGGGACTAGCGTATGTCCTTTCTGTACTCGTCTTTGTACAGCAAAGGATCCTGCGTTGGTGCAGACGACGAGTAGCATGACATGTAACACATATAATGATAAAGGAGCTGACGACCCATGTTGTATGGTCATCTACCTACACGATACAGCGAGTATTCGTCAGTGTCCATGTCTTGACAACATGAGATTTGCCACCACCAGGATCATTGCTATGATACGCGTCATACTTGTCCAATACATTCTTCTTGATGCCCTTTTATGCGATGTAACAGGCGGCCATGGTGCGTAGAATGCCATCTCTACATCTTGAGTCTCGTGTAATTTGCCCTCTTTGAAACCCAAAGTCAACGATATCCTGGCCGTTTTCTTTGAGAGCAACAAACCCTGCACACACCGAAGCTCCACATTCTTTGCTCATCAATTGATTTTTGACATCTAATGTTAATAACAACACGCCAAACGTACTCTCGCTTGGGTAGACTGAAATTTTCACCTGCTCTGGGACGGACGGCGTCCTCTTTACCTTGCACAAGTCGATAGTTATTCCCCATTCTACCTCAAACTCAGTAATCGTTTCTCCACAGTGTTTGAGCCTCTCCAGGGTGGCTGAAAGGCTAGAAAATGTTTGTTTATGAACCATTTTTGTTCTGCGAAATTGGATTTTGCGGATCAGATCAGAGTAAAAATTCCAGAGTGGCATCATACGTCTCAATTCTGGAGTAGCCGGAGGTCGCCAGTTCGATCCTGGCGGATGGCAGTTTCACTGCTATGCTTGGTCTTGGGCCTTGTCCACGATTCACGCAACCTACCCCCTCCGCCGGAGGGTCGCCATCCTAGCTTAGTCGGTAGAGCGTCGGTTTCATAACAATCAAATATCATTTGAGATTCTTTTTTGCCTGTTTCAGGGTATGCAAGCATCTTGGTTCAGACGGCTTGACCGCATCCGAATTTCACGGTCGACTGGCCAGTCTTCCATGGAAGGTGCAGTGGATGAAGCGTGTCAAATGCTTGAGATGATAGAAGGAATTCATGTCCTTTGATACTTCTTTATCTGATAGATATTGTCTAATATAAAGGATTAAATCCCATCAAATACGTGTACAGAAATTCATCCCCACATCGGGGAAAGGAATCACAAAAAACAAATCCCTACAGGTTCATTGTGTGCAGGCAGCAATATGGACATGCATGTTATGGGGGCATCAGCGATTTTTGCATTTCAGTTGTAGATGGGTCGCTGCACTCGACCAAACACCCCCACATCTCCCTAGCACACGCTCTCGTCTCTTCACAATCCTTCAAATTCTGCAACACCAGGTAGTGAGCAACAGAAGGGTATCCCTCAGCTTGCGCCTTTCGATACAGCGAACCCGTCGGACACCATCCTCGGCGAGATCTATGGAAAGAACAGTTGCACAAGTCTCTACATGGAGGACATGCCCACCCATCTTTGGGAAGTTCATCAATGTTCTCTCCATATCTCATATACAGACAATCCCCGCAGAAAACCCCCTGAAGGGATTCACAACTACTGCACGAGGTCCTCTTCCCCAGCGTCTTCTGTCTACACTGATGACACGTCATTCCTGCAGCTTTATCGTAGACTCTATTTCCCTGCGCATCGTACCCATCCACAAAGAGCTCCCATGGTGATGTACAGTGCCCCAAAGCCTTCACATGCTCAATGCCATACTCTTCCACCTCTTCTACAGGCCTCTCTTGACCCACAGCCTCGTGCAATTCTGGCGCCGACTCTCCTGCAACTCGCTTGGAACGCCTCCTCACAGGCTCCCCCTTGTCGTGCTTGGTCTTTGTCGAACTCGGCCTGTTCTGCCTCCTCTTCTTGGCTGGCTGCACACTTTTCAAAGTGTCTTGAACAGCCTCTACCAGACCCAAACTACCCATCCTAGCCTTATTCTCCTCTATTCTCCTCTGCAAAACATATATAACGATCATCGGAGACGATGCCACCCGCACGCAAGGATTGTTGAAATGGGTGCCTTCGCACCTGACGAGCTTGCTCATACTCTGATAGCACAGTCATCCTGATTCCTCCGTCTACAAAAATAATCAATCAATAAAAATATTCATACGCACGTGAAATTCGCTGAAAACAAGTGACATTGGCCTTGAACAACCGTTGATCAGTCTCGGTTGATCAACGGTCATGACCGGTAGATACAGCTGCGCAGCTGACTGCAGTTTGAAAACCATGACTAGCACTGAGGAGGTTCCAACCACTGCTCCTGGCACTGGGGTATCACCCCTAGTCTCGAATACGTCTCTGAAGAAGAAGAAGAAGAGTAGCAGTATTCCTCTCACTGTCCTTGTGATTCATGTGAGGGAATAGGGCCTATTCCCACACCACTTGTTCAGAAAGAAACCATCTTGACTCGACTGAAAAAGATAGGATGCATGTACCTATATAGGTGCAAATCCCCGTCACACGTGCTGTGTGTATTGGGGTTCTGGAGGTGGCAATAGTGCCATTAATTCCCTTGCAAGGCAGACCAATGGTCATATGACCATCTCTGATCAGAGAGTCGCAGACTGAGACCATAACATGTACATCGGGAGATCTCGTGTCATCCACGAAAGCATGCTGTGGCATGAAGAGCGCGTCTGATGCAAATAAAATTGCATCAAATAAATGTTACACGCACCATAATTGTCCATAAGAAAGGGGGCATTTACCAACCTACAGGCTTACGCTACTCCTCATGCCCACGACGACTCAAGAGGAGGACAGAGGGGGTTCAGGGGAGGAGCTCAGCGATGAAAAGACTCTCAATCAAGTAAATACAAAAAAAAAAGCAGTTCGGTTGACCGCGGAACAAGAGGAAGACCTAAAGGATGTCGCGGTGTTGCGGGTCGAGCAGGTTGGGAACTCTGAAGCAAAGGTGCTCGAAATGCTCTTCTTCTTCTTCATGTTTATATTTGTGGCGTATGGGATTGCTGTGATTATCTTATCAGCGACAATGTCGGCACCGGATGGCACATCGACGGACACTTCTGACAATAAGAAGTACTACTTGGGGAATACAGTCGTATTGGCAGTGCTTCTGGGGATCTTGGTATACATGGCGCTGTTCTTCTCGTACCGCATGACAAATGTGTGGCGTCATAAGAAGTCATATAAATCGAGGCAGAAGTTTTTGGTGTGGGATGCAAGGATCATTGGTGGGTTGGCGTTGGTGGATCTTGTCATGGTGACGACATCCTATGCATTCTACTATGACTCGACGTGCATACCGAACACGACCGTGCTGAGTATCTTGGGGCTGTTTCGATCTATTTGTGGTATTGGTGTGCTGGCCTGGATGACGATTGCCGCTCGTTTGATGCAAGTGTACAGGAAGCATCGCTCTCTTATTGGATATAGGTCTGGAAAGGGCAGGAAGGAGGAAGATCCTGTGGCTGACGAGGCGCCGGATGATCCGGATAGAATTTTGCTTATCGATCAACCAATTAAAGTGATATTGAGAGAGCAGGCTGTCTTCCTTACAGTTTACGGCGTCGTAATTGCTATTCTGGTTGTTGCAGCAATTTTGCAAACTGCTGCAGGAAACACATTTGTGCCACCGATCGATCCGTCAACGTGTCCGCCTGAGCTTTTTGAGAATGAAAAGTTGTCTTGCAGTACAAAAACACCGGATATCATTGGATATGTTATCAGCAGCGTGGCCATCATCTTCTTCATGGTCTGTTACTCCATAGGGGTGAGAAAATCATGGAGGGCCCAGAAGGATTTGCCCAGTTCACATTTCAGGCTGTCGAAAATCTATTTGAGGATACAAATGCGCTATGGAAGATTGCTGTTCGTGGCAATATTCTTTGGCGATGTGATCACGAATCTTGCGACGCTTGGCACATGTCGTGGAGTTGTACAGGCAGTTATCGGCTCTCCATCATCTCAACTGGCATTTGCTGTGTATGCTTGCACTGTGCTGCTTCTCTTTGCACCCGCAAGAGCAAATGACACGTACAGTCACATGATTTTCAAAAGCATCGCTTGGACGGAAGACGATATTCCGGAGAAGAAGAGGGAGCGCCTCGAAAAGATTGAAATGATGAACCAGCATCAGAGTTTGTTGAATCTTACAGTCTCGCCCGCCAAGTTCCTTGCAAAGCAAATCGGCGTTCCGGATACGTTTGCCCTTTTTCAAAAGCCTATGGAGTCGATATTTTGCGTAGAATATATGTGCAAACTGTTCTTTTGGTCGCGGGCAGCATACAGGGGGATTGAGAAGGGAGTCCCAGACTATGTCACAGAGGAAAACCAAGACAAGTATCCTTACACCATCGATGCCTGCCTGCAAACATTTGGTATGAAAGAATTCGAATACTTTTATGAGGAAAGTACAGATACGTATGCCATCATGGGATCTGGCAATGACACTGTTGTGGTTTCCTTTAGAGGCACTGCGTCCAATGCAAATATAATGACTGATTTGAAGGCCTGGAGTGTCAGGTATGAACCACACCCGTATCTGACCTCCTCAGACACGCTGGGAGGATCAGACAATGCATTGTCTTCAAAAGTGTTCAAAGCACCAGTGAGAGTACACAAGGGATTTTACCAAGCATGGACTGCAGAAGGGTTCAACACAAGGGTGATTGATTCTGTCGTTGAGAGGGTCAACGGTATGATTGCGAACGGCTCAGAACCCTCCAAAATAAAAATTTATATTACGGGTCACTCACTAGGAGGGGCTCTAGCTGTTTTAGCTTCTGTAGAGGTCAAGATTGCGCTGCCATCGCAGCATATCGAGGTGTATACCTTTGGTGCCCCACGGGTGGGAAATGTAGCCTTTGGAACATACTGCAATGCATTGATTCCTGACAACTGGCACATTGTTGGTACGAATGATCCAGTCGCTAGAATTCCTAAAGGATCTTATAAAAGATCAGGACAAAGAATTATCCTTGGGTCAATTGGAAATGCTGATATCCATCCCACACACTTTGAAGCAAGTCTCTTTGGGTCGGTGGGTGGAAAGGTCTCCGACCATATGCTGGCAGTGTACGGTTGTCGGGTGGGCCAATTCTTGAAAGCTCAGTTTGTGCCAAGCCTGTCTCTATCTGGTGCATCACAAGGGGTTGCAAAACTTGCAGAGGTGGTGAACTTGGAAAGGACAATACTGGTCCAGCCTCTGGCTGGACCAAGCCTGTCGGATCAAAATCTCGACCTGAAGCCGGTTTATTTGGCAGAGGTCCCACGAATGAAAAAGAAAAAGCCAGATGGAAATAGTTCATCGGGGTGTTTCCCTTGTGGGAAAGGCCCCTCCAAGGGTGTTGATAAGGAGTTGGAGGCTGACAAAGACAAGACAGACGTTGATTACGGGGAAAGTGAGTTTGAACTTAAGCAGACTATGGGAGACAAAGTTGGTGTCTTTATGCAGAATGTGTTTGAATGAAATTTACTAGCACATTAGAAAATGTAAGTCCCGAATTGATGGCTCATGTCGGCCCGAGTGTGCTCGAGCTCGTGCACCCCGCGGTCTCGGTTCAGCTACATCACGCGTGCTGATCTCAGCATTTTACAGATGCATTTCCAGCCGTGATCGACCTCGTATCTCCCTTCTTCAAAAGCAAAATTGGTTATTTTGTGAATTAAATCGCGTGAGTCGTCAGTTGTGAGGAAAAGCCTACGCTTTACCAGCGAGAGTGTTTGGGCCTTCCACGTCTGACACGCAAGATTTGGACGATTCCGAATCCGATACACGTATTAAATCACAATGAAATTATATACATTGCTTTTGTGCCCTTTATTGGGCATCTTTAATGCTTTGGTGGTAAAAGCAGGTACGTGCTGACGAGGGAGATCTAACTGTTCGCTGGAGCGGCGCTTGAGTCCAGGCCCACCACAAACTGCATAGCACATCTTTGTATTCTTTGATAGCATGTTTGAACAAAAGACACAGTCTTTCTGCACATTCGGGAATATGCAAGTATGTATTGTGGTGGTCTGGGTCAACCGCGTTTGCGACGGTACACTTGTATACGAGGTTGCGACTCATGTGATTGCATGTTTGTGTAGCATATTCTTGTGATCCTGCTGTTTGCAAGGCTCCGGATTGCCACTGTCCAACACAAAGCTCTCCTTTACCAGTTGATCAGACTCCTCAGTTTATTCTTTTCACTCATGATGATTCGACCGGTGATCTCTCGACAAGTTTAATGAATCAAGCCATCGGAAAGAATACCAATCCTAATGGATGCAAGATTCCTGTCACATACTTCACCATGCAAGCGTACTCCACGTGTGAAAGGATACAAGAAGCCTGGAATGCAGGTGATGAGATTGCTGGGCATACCATCAGCCACGAACCCATGGATATGAAATACAAATTTACTGAGCAAGAAATAGTTGGACTTAGAGACTGGATAATCAACGAATGTGGAATTCCAGCCGAGGATGTCGTGGGTCACAGGTCCCCATATCTTGTCAACAACCCGAAACACAGACAAGCTCTTGAGAAGGGCGGTTTCCTGTACGATTCAACGATCAACGAGCACTGGCCTGACCAAACTTTGGTCAATTCTGAACCTAATACAGTATCACCAAATGGCAAATCGAAGCTTTGGCCGTATACCATGGACAATGGGATTCCACAGAACTGTGCCTGGACAGGAAATTTGTGCACGGAAGAGGAATCATACAAGGGCCTGTGGGAGGTACCTGTGTGGAATATTCAGACGGACAAGTACCCTGAAAACGCATATGCTTTGGATCCTTGCGATGCCGCAAAGATCAAATGCGATCCACTTGAATTGTTGAAATCCAACTTTGAATTGGCATACACTGGGAACAGGGCACCTGTGCCACTATATGTGCATTCGCCATGGCTTCAAGAGGCAGGTAACATGAAGGATGTTCAGGAATTCATCACCTGGGTACGGGAAAATCATCCAACGGATACATATTTCGTGACAATGCATCAGTTGGTTCAGTGGATGCAAAACCCAGTGCCAATCAGCAAGATGAATGAGTGGCTTGGGTGTACGACTGGTGGTAATGCTGCAGGAGCTATCAATCGTAAGTCGGACGCAGTTCAAACTGCTCCTGTGGCAGTTGCTGATCAAGCTGTCGCTCTTGCAGCAGCCATACCAGAGCCAGTTGCCCCGGCAGTTGTTCCAGAACCAGTGATTGTGGCTGCCATCCCACAGCCAGCGAGTGCTGCCGTGGTTCCAGATGCTACCGCAGTTGTTCCTACTGTGGCCGCAGCTGTCGTACCCCAGGCTCAAGACGCTGTAGCTGCAGTGGCGAGCCCAGTGCCAACTGGCCAAACTGTATCTCTCCCCACTTCGTCTCCTTTAAAGGCAGCAAGCTCAGGAACTCAGATTTTCTCCATCTCGATTCTACTTGTACTTGTTTTATTTTGATGAAGTTACATTAAATACAATTACATGTCTTTAACTCAATGCCTATCTAAATTTCTAACTGCATCTTGATATTGTTTCCACCCTTGATTCGATGTGTCTCTCTTGGCCCAGTAAACCACCAATCCTACCAGTAGTGCTGCGACAACAATTGATGCAACCGTGATACCGATAATTGCACCAGTACTGAGGCCACCAGAACTCTGTGTTGTTGTACTTCCAGCCCCCATGTTGTTTGCATACATGATTGACTTACTCGTGGAATCAGAGAAATCACCGTCCATGTACAGGTCATATGATTCCACTCGTTTTAACTGAGTCGTGCCCGGGCTGATCAGCCAGTATGGGGAGTCCCCAGACTCTGAGGCTTGATTCATAAATTCTGGATTTGATCCACCAGCTACCAGCCTGTCAATTACTTGTCTGCCTTCCTCGGTGTCCATAAACCCCCTCTTTGCCAGAAAAGATTGACTCGGAATCCTTCCAAAATTGCACTCTTTGTAATTGCTTAGTGGTTGACACGAGGGGGACTTGTGAGGACAAAAAAGCAACTTGCTTGCAAACAGGCTATCAGTGGAAATGGGAAATTGAAGCAGTCTCCTCTCCTTCTTGTTATCGTTTCCCCCCTTTCCATTGTCCTTTTTATCATTATTATCATCATTCTTCGTATCATCCTGTTCCTCTTCGGAGGCAATTATAGGTGGCGCCTCATATGCCTCCTCAGGGCTTGGAGACACTTCATCAACGTACTCTTCGTTAGTATATTCAGGAGGGCTATTGCCGGTGACATAGTCATCAGCTGGTGGTGATGGTTCTTCTAGATTATCACTTGTACCTTGCAACGTACCCGCGCCGTTCGCTTCGTCCAAAGCCGGGTATCGAGTGAAGACAATATCGCCAGCAAGAGTTCCACACAATAATGAGCCCTCCAGGCCATGCCATTCATTCGACGCTCTACAATTGTCTTGATCCTCACACAATTTGCACATATCTTTAAAAGTTTTACCATTGACCTTTGGGGCCATCTGATAATTCCCTGGGGCGCAGATTTCATCAAAGTACTCCAAGACAGACTCTGCATCGTCACCAATACTATCTTTCTGGTCTGAGATTGACATATTGCCCTTATTCATTAGGTATCCCACGGGAGCAAACCATCCTCCATCGGTAGAATACCCCGAGAAACATGCTTTCAATCCCATCAAGTCCTCTGCCCCAGGATTGCCATCATGCTGATTGTAACACCAATCGGAATTCACAAGAGCAACAGCATACCCCTCTGTATTATCACCCAATCCATCATCAAAGTACTCTGATACCACGGGCTCAACCCCATAGCTCTGTCCTAGCACTGCCACACTAGCAGGTACTTTGGCTAACGTCGCACTTCCATCCTCCAGCATTCTTAGGCAACCTCTGGGCGTGCCTCCGGCCACACAGCGAAACGTCAGGTTCCCACCCGGGCTATCTAGAGCGTCAAGTGCCTTGTCGCACTTGTCGAACGCATCGTCCACTTCAAATGGTACACAGATATTGATATTAGTACTCTCCTCTTGCAAGCTCCGCCGGAGGTCCGTGAAGGCGTCGTTTCCACGAACAGACTGAACCGTCAAGAGTACCATAACGACACCCATCAAACACCCCCTCAGAGATGCAGGTACACAACCAGACATTGTAGAATGCATGTTGATAGCAGTCATCCTCGCATTTGAAGTTAAAAAAGGGCTGGCGAACCAATATTCCTGTGTGGGACTGGATCAGTAGTTGCGGTGACCCTTGCAGCCAGGTTCTACTATGCGAATCATCCAAGAAAGATTCTCACTTTCTATTGTCCTATTTCTAAAATTGCAATTGCATACATTGAAGGGGTTCGATTGATGGGGTCTAGGGCTGCACTCCACAGCATGTGTCAGCATATTTGGTTTCAGCAGTAGATGCACAGTCCAAGAGTTTGGGTGGGACGTGTCATCACGGGACATTTTCTTGGATGGTCCGCTGCCAGGTGGATAAAATCTTGATCGCTTCTTTATCAACCCTTGGATCAATGCACCGTCGAAGGGCCTCTTCCCAAGGTCATATCCCATCCAAGAAGGGTTGCATGAAAACTTCGTCTTGGATAGTGGGACCATCTTCTAGAATCGCCAACATCAGTTCTACAAAGTCGCAGCATTCGCAACCATCCTCACTTAGTAAATCAGACAATTGTTTCTCGAGTATCTTGTTTTCGCCTTCCTCAAGTCGAGCGATTGACCTTTTGAACCATGCAGGTGTTTGTGAAATCTTTGGCAGTACTTGCCATGCTTTTGGCCGTAGCATTCAACCCTGGTACGTAGTTTTGGAAGCCTTGTTGCATTCAATACATCTTACAAATACATTACACAAATCGAATTGGTTTTGCAGCCTATTGTGCTGATGTGTCTGGCGCAGCAGTGTCCGGCGCAGCAGTGTCCGGCGCAGCAGTGTCCGGCGCAGGCGTCTCTGGAGCAGCCGTCTCTGGAGCAGCCGTCTCTGGCGTATCTGAAGTCTCTGGAGCAGCCGTCTCTGGAGTATCTGAAGTCTCTGGGGTAGTCTCTGGGATATCTGCTGCTGGGGCTCCCGCTGTGGAGACCATCAAGGTTGCCAAGAAGCATCCAAAGTACCTCATGAAGCATCTCGAGCATCTTGCTGCCAAGATGCAGCAGTTATCCGACAATATGCAGGCGATTAAAGACCAAATGCACGCGTAAATCGCTGTCAAACACGGAAACGTCGTTTGAACATATCTGTAGTAATTTGTACGCCTGCTCTGTCTTCTGATTCACTAATATCAACCACCAGATAGAATGTAACAAAACCAAGACCCCAATTCCTCCAGGCTCCCCTGCTTACGGTTTGTTCGGTTGAACATGGTGAAGCGTGGATATCGAGTGAAAACCCTTCTCCTACTCGGATATATATTGGAGGCATCTGAATCGCCATAAAGACGTTGGCGATTGCGTGCCTGTCCGATGGCCTGTGCTCCTGGGAAGTGTGACCCATGGTCCCAGGTCCCTGGGACACCTCATCTGTGGTCCCATGGCAGGCCCATGCCAAAAAAACTACTTAAGCCATGGATCTTCTGCCATAATCGCAGAATCAAATCAGTATTCGAACTATTTCCCGTCAATATCCAGACACACAACAAACAAACAAACAAACAAACAAAGTTAAAGCACAATGAAGAGCTTCACTTCTCTCCTTCTCCTCGCTATCATGCTGTTTGCAGGATCATTCAAGTTTGCCTCTGCTGCTGGGCTTGGAATGCATAAGAGCATGGATGCTCCAGCGGTGTCTGGCGTTTCCGGTGTCTCTGGCGTGTCTGGGGTCTCTGGTGTGTCTGGAGTGTCTGGAAAGTCTCACCCAAAGTTGTTGATGCGCGGGCTTGAGCACATTGCCTCCACCATGCAGCAGATGGCCGATGAGATGAAGGGCATCCGCGACCAGATCCAGTCTAACAAGATGGATCACAGCTTTGGAAAGAACTAAGAAAATCACATCTGTTATGAACTATGGTGATATATATGATAGTATTAAAACCTCCCGTGACTTCTGTTGCCAAGAGAGCAATATGTAAAACAAGACCCTTCAATTTTGCCCAATATACTTTGAACGTATTTCAGCTTTTGGATAGAGTAATGGTACTTTGAGGAGCTCGTGAGCAGCATGAAATGCCAAGCATTGACTCCTGTCATTCTCATCAACTGATTGAACCAATCAGGTCATGATGGTTTTAGAAACTTGTCTGAAGCTCAACTCGTGAGATCGTGCAGTCCATTCAGGCTCGGTCTGCGTGCTCGATTTGAAAGTATCCAGCATCTAAGAACGCATCTTGGGGAATCAGGGGCTCTGGGGCGCCCTGGCAGCCGTCGTCCCAGGGAGTGCCAGACCCATGGTCCCAGGTCCCTGGGACACCTCATCTGTGGTCCCATGGCAGGCCCATGCCAAAAAAACTACTTAGGCCATGGATCTTCTGCCATAATCGCAGAATCAAATCAGTATTCGAACTATTTCCCGTCAATATCCAGACACACAACAAACAAACAAACAAACAAACAAAGTTAAAGCACAATGAAGAGCTTCACTTCTCTCCTTCTCCTCGCTATCATGCTGTTTGCAGGATCATTCAAGTTTGCCTCTGCTGCTGGGCTTGGAATGCATAAGAGCATGGATGCTCCAGCGGTGTCTGGCGTTTCCGGTGTCTCTGGCGTGTCTGGGGTCTCTGGTGTGTCTGGAGTGTCTGGAAAGTCTCACCCAAAGTTGTTGATGCGCGGGCTTGAGCACATTGCCTCCACCATGCAGCAGATGGCGGATGAGATGAAGGGCATCCGCGACCAGATCCAGTCCAACAAGATGGATCACAGCTTTGGAAAGAACTAAACATGATATCACGTGGGCGTAGCACATCGTGATTCTATTTTTTATATTCCATGTTCCATGTAAAAAAAACACTAGGCATGAGTACTATTTGCAAATAGAGCAATTGCACATTCAAAAGTTTACACAAAGTTAGGCTGTCCAATCGATGCCAATAATTGATTCCACTTTTTTCCTTTCGGATCAACCCTTCTCGGTGCTTGGATTACTGTCGGGATTGGAAGGTACACATAATGAGTATTCACCAATCCAACAACTACCCCTGTAAAGCCGGCGAAAGCTGCATGTACTGCATTATGAGCCAATATTTTGCAATAAATTCTATCGATAGATGATGTCGGAATGGACCTGATGATGTAACCTGCAAATTACACGCGCATGGCAAGTCAGTCAATCTCTGACAGCATGATGACATCAGAAAGGGTAAATTCAAACAAAACGTACTCGGGTCGATATATTTCATATCTATGTCATGAATATTCCTCTTGATTTCACTTCGCAACCACTTGCCAGCGTCTTTTAAAATTGGATTCCCACTGGCATCTGTTTCATTCTCCCTGGTTGCCAGGATGTCTTGGCCGGCCCCCTCAGCAACACAAATCACGCAGTGTCCCTTTTTGGCCAAAACCTTTTCTATATAACTGAATAATCCTTTTCGTCCTTGAAGTTTGAAAGGAACTTCTGGAATCAAGCAAATGTCAACGACACCAGACGACATTGATGCATCCAGTGCAATAAAACCAGATTGTCTCCCCATCACCTTGACCATCCCTATCCCATTATACGCACTCGATGCTTCCGTTTTGGCACAGATAATAGCTCTTTGAGCTTCCTCTACAGCTGTATCAAACCCAAAGCACTTATCAATCAAAAGAATATCATTATCAATAGATTTTGGCACACCCACGATTGAGCAGAGAACATTATTCTCTTCACAGGCCTTTTGGATTGCTGCAGCTCCTGCATTTCCTCCATTCCCACCCACAACAAATACAACGTCAATCCCCATAATATCAATCTGCCTCACAATTTTACTGATGTCAGCACCCCCTCGAGAGGTGCCAAGAATAGTTCCTCCCTCCAGGTGAATCCCTTCAACATTCTGCCGTGTCAGCACTACTGGCCTTTTCTTCTTATCATAGAATCCCCGGAAACCATACTGTATCCCAATAATGTTGCCATCTGGTACACCATAATCGGCACATTTGTACACCAGGCCCTGTACTACATCATTCAACCCAGGACACAGCCCTCCACATGTCACAATGGCAACTTTGGTCTCAATAGGATTCATGAAAATAGTCTCCCGTGCGCCAGCACGAATTGCATAATTTGGCAGCAAAATGCAATTCGCATCTGGATCATCATGCCCTGACAAACATTCTGCCCCGATGCTCTCTGCAGAAGCATACCTCAGAGCACTCAGAGCCACTCTGTCATCATTCGAGACAAAACCTCCCCCAAAGTGGTTGTTTGTGATGAAAGGAGAAGGTCGAGGTTTAAGCTTATCTCTCAGGTTGGGTACATCCAAGACATCGTCTGGATCCTCTGCATCTGTCAAATCCACTGAGAATTTTGTATTCTCAGGCCCTGAGGACGAAGCAACCCTGTAGTTGAACCTGACCCCACAGCGCCCCCTTCCCCATCCTGCCACCGGAGATGTATTTTTATAATGAAGATGGGCCTGTAGGGATCGGAGCTGATACCAATCCCCTCGGGTTTGACTCTTTGGAGCGACAGAAGCCAGTGGAACTCTGCCAGCGCTTAGGTTTCTCCTATACATTGCCATCTGACCACTGTTCAAGTAGTGTCCAGTATTTAAACGAATAAAATCAAATCTTTTGGATGGGATTTAACCCTCTCCGACCCTGGTAGGTTTACCCTTCAGCATGGGGAATCCAGTACTAAATCGGGCATGTCGGAATTAAAAACAAAATCCAGCAGATTGGCATGGGTGTTTGACCCATTGTTCGCGGAACTCTGCTGCAGAGATGCAGTTTGAATAAAAAACTACGTTTAAAGTATTATAGAAATCTATTATTTTGCTTTTGGGTGCGTGACGTTTGGGTTGTTCGCCGATCGATCGCCCTTGTCGCTGCTTTGTTCAATTCAGCGATAGATACCGATATTTCATCAATTTATTCGGGTTTAAAGTCATCTGATTCTCTCAAAGACTGCCAAGGAAAGTCCGACCGGTTGATCTGTATCTGCATCTGACCTACCATGGGTTTGGTTATCGCTCAACGAGGGGTTTTCGCGAGACAAGGGGCGACATATTGTACTACAAAATCACATGGAGATGCATTGAGATGCTCAGGTAGTGTTGGTCGAGTATCCAATGGGTTGCCTGTGGGCGGAGCAAGCAGGAGCACGAGGTCAGTGGCTATAGTGCGTCCGGCTTCGTCTTCTTCTGCTTCTATTGCTGCGGAAGAGGGAAATTCTTTCATGAAATTCGATGTTGATAATGCTCGGGATGATGGAATGACTGAGATTGTGTTCCAGGGTCCAAGTCAGCCTGGGCTGTTGGCAACTCTTACGTCGACATTCAGTTCTCTCGGCTTGGATGTTCGCAAGGCAGATATCAAAGAGAAGGAGGGTTTTATGAATGATGTCTTCTGGGTTGTTAAGACGGACGGGAGTAAGGTTGAGGATGCAGATCTTCCTGCTGTGGAGAGTGCATTGGCTTCCATCGTGGCATGTGCAAATCAGGGGTCTTTGTCAAAGCGTGTGAGGCCAAAGCTGAGGGTGCGGGGTGCTCCCGAAGGGAACAGGGCAGAGTTATTGCATGAGTTGATGGATACATATAGCACGGATTCTGTGCTCGCCATAGAGCAGTCAATTATTAATCACGTCGAGTACACCCTTGCAAGGTCTAGATACAAGTTTGACGATCTGGAAGCGTATATGGCGACATCATATTCTGTGAGAGATAGACTGATCGAGTCTTGGAATGATACGCAGACGTTCTTTAGGGAGAAAGATCCAAAGAGGGTGTACTACATGTCTATGGAGTTTTTGATGGGGAGATCCTTGTTGAATGCATTGTACAATCTTGATATCAAAGACAGATACAGAGAGGCTCTCGATGAATTGGGATATAATTTGGAAACTTTAGTAGAGAAGGAGAGAGACGCAGCGCTTGGCAATGGTGGTCTTGGAAGGCTTGCTGCATGCTTCTTGGATTCCATGGCTTCACTGAACCTGCCTGCATGGGGATACGGTATTCGTTATCAGTACGGTATGTTTAGACAAGTGCTGGTCGATGGTTTCCAACACGAGCAGCCAGATTATTGGTTGAACTTTGGCAATCCATGGGAGCTTGAGAGGTCTGCCTCTGTGGCGTACCCAATTTCATTCTATGGACACGTGTCTGTTCATGATGAGGGTGGCAAACAGATGTTCAGATGGAATCCAGGAGAGACTGTCACCTCAGTGGCGTATGATACTCCTATTCCAGGATTCAAGACAAAGAACACGATCAACCTGAGATTGTGGGCTGCCAAGCCTGACAGGGAGTTTGATCTCCAGGCATTCAACACTGGGGATTATGTCCAGGCAATTTTGTCAAAGCAGAGGGCCGAGACTCTTTCTTCTGTGTTGTATCCTGATGATAGAACATACGAGGGAAAAGAATTGAGACTCAAGCAACAGCATTTCTTCGTGTCATCAACTGTTCAGGATGTGGTAAGACGATACAAGGAGCGCCATGATGGATGGGATGAATTCCCCCAAAAAGTCTCTTTCCAAATGAATGACACCCATCCAACACTCTTAGGTATGATAAGAAGAATTACAGAATTAATAATTGCCTGATGTACAGCATGATTAACTCGTATTGATTGCCATGCAGTTCCTGAACTCATGCGTGTGCTTATGGATCTCGAAGGGTTGGGGTGGACCAAAGCTTGGGAGCTGGTCACAGAAACCTGCAACTTTACAAACCACACAGTCCTGCCTGAAGCTTTGGAGAAGTGGCCCATCGTCATGCTTGAAAAGCTCCTTCCAAGGCATACACAAATTGTGTATGATATCAACTGGAGGTTCTTGCAGCAAATCAGAACTAAATTTGGCGATGATTGGGAAAGAATCAGCAAGTTGTCGATCATCGAAGAGACTGAGGATGGGCAGAAATTTGTCAGAATGGCATATTTGGCAGTGGTTGCCTCAAAGAATATCAATGGTGTTGCAGCAATCCACTCTGATATCCTCAAGCACGATGTCTTCAATGCATTCTACGAAATTTTCCCAGAAAAGTTCCAGAACAAGACAAATGGTGTCACTCCTCGACGATGGCTTGCCTTCTGCAACCCCCCATTGCGTGAATTGATCACAGAGACGCTTGGGTCTGATAATTGGATCAGTCATCTGGATGACTTGACCAAGTTGAGAGAGTATGCTGATGATCCCGAGTTCCAGAAGAAATGGCAAGATGTGAAAGCAATGAACAAACAAGCTGCATTAGGTAGGTTTTGTATGGGTGTTTATTACTTGGTAGATCATTGTACATGGGCTGACCTGTTTGGCATATCTGTGTATGCAGAGCTGATTGAGAAGGTGTCTGGGGTGTCCCTTCCAAACAAGGCTGCCCTTGTTGATGTTCAGGTAAAAAGAATTCACGAGTATAAGCGCCAACTTTTAAATATTCTTTCCGTGATACATAGATATGACACCATTCTTAAGTTGAAGAAGGAAGGAAAAGCAGATGAAATTGTCCCAAGAGTTGTGGTTGTGGGAGGAAAGGCAGCTCCTGGGTATGAAATGGCAAAACGCATCATCAAGCTCGTATCTGCCGTGGCAGAGAAGGTGAACAACGACCCTGCTGTAGGAGACCTTCTGAAGGTGGCATTTGTCCCTGATTACAATGTATCTGTTGCGGAGGTCATCATCCCTGGAACAGAGTTGTCTCAACAAATCTCCACAGCTGGAACAGAAGCATCCGGAACAGGAAACATGAAATTTGCAATGAATGGTGCCCTTATTATTGGAACCATGGACGGTGCAAATATTGAAATTGCGCAGGAAATTGGCGAGGAGAATATGTTCATCTTTGGAGCCAGCGCTGATGCAGTTGCAGATTTGCGTGCAAACAGGAGTACCTACCAACCAGACCCTCGCTTCAACCATGTCGTCGACATGATTCGCACCGGGGTATTTGGATGGGAGGATTACTTTGGGCCACTTGTTGATGCCATAACATACTCTGACTACTATTTGCTAGCAAATGATTTCCCAGACTATCTCAGAGCCCAGGATGCGGTGGATCAAAAGTACAAAGACACAGCTGCGTGGACACGATCAAGCATTCTATCAACTGCTGGATCTGGATTTTTCTCCAGCGATCGCACAATACGCGAATATGCCAAGGACATCTGGGACGTAGAGCCATGTCCAGTAGAAGAGTAAAACGACATGTAGGGTACCCTAAAAGGCCAATACCAATTACTATAAGATGATATCATGTCACAAAGTACGGTATAATAAAAGTTGGAGCACACGAATACTCGTGGCATATCCGATTCAGAGAATCCTCATCAATAGCGCCACCCTCTGCAATCACCTTGTCCTTGTGAATCCCACCACCAACAAAAACAGAGTCCATCCCCATGGATCCAGCACCTGCAATATCATGCTCCAAAGAATCCCCTATCGCAATCACATCCTCTACCCCAACACCAAGCATACGAAGCGCCTCTTCATAAATAACTGGATCAGGCTTTCCCATTCTATACACCTCCCCACCCCGCTCTTCATATTCCTTTGCTATAAACCCAGGCATCACTCGCAAATCTCCACCATGCACTGTCACAATATCAGGGTTTGCCACCACCATTGGCTTGGAAGACCCATCCCCATGGACACATCCATCGAGCATCCCCACCATATCATCAACACTGCACTCTTCAACCTCACCTCTACCAGGCATCCCAATACCCTCAGTCCCATGCGCCAAGAGAAAGTCAGCATCCTCCACCCGCCTTCCAACAACATCCACACCCATATCATCCAGTGAAATAGCCCCTCTCTCCCCCCATGTAAAATGAACGCACGCCTTTCGACTCTTCCAGAACCCATCGGGCCTCTCCGTCAGCCTCTGATGGGTCACCTCCCCAGATGTCACCACCCCCTCAAAGCACCCAATATCAAACCCCTTCTTCTCCAAATTCTTCAGAGCACCATCAGATCTCCTCGAAGAATTCGAAAGAATCAATATACGCAACCCACAATCCTGATGCAGGTACCGAACCGCCTCCACAGCCCCAGGATATGCCTCCACACCATCATGAAGCACCCCAAACTGATCCAACAACACAGCCTTCTTCTCCCCTGCCCCCCCCACCGTGGAAAATATATCCTGTAATCCATGACATATCCGTCCCATCTCTGCCTTCACCACCACTGATCCCCGAATCTCTGCTCTCTTGAGCGTCTTCTTCTCCTTCTTCTTCAGTCTCCTCGTCGTAGAAAGCAAAGGCACGTCTCTAGACACTCCTCGTATACTCTGAGACGACAATGCCCCAACCATGACACAATCGATATAGATATAGACGTATATATACAGAGATCACATGCACATGTGTCTCTGATATTCAACACTATTGTTCATCAGCTGATTCCTGCAGGAATGCATTAATGCATCCCATCAACCCCACCCTTGCAAGGGTAGCTATAGCGAGCTCCCCAGAGGTCCAATGGCATCCAGATCAATAGGCATAGTATCATTCCCCTGGGGCAGATGTATCTAGTATAGTATCTATTGAAGATGGTTGCATCAGACACGTACACCACGGGGCCTGTACGTCCATTGAATTACATTGAATTGAAATGATTACCAATTACCTTTTTTGTAACGAATACAGTCGTATCCTGTTCTGGAGAGTATTATTAGTATTATTGTGTCATGTAGAATGGAGAGAAGAGGCTCAAAGGGGTGGAACTCTCTGTGCCCATTGTCACGGGGACTGTGGCAATCAGTCTAGGAAAGAAGGCGACAGACTATGCCACGCATAGCTGGACCGTGTTTGTTCGATCCCCTACAAACGATAATCTCGGGTCTATGATAAAAAAGGTTGTATTTAAATTGCATGATAGTTTCGATAATCCGAATAGAGAGGTGACACTGCCCCCCTTTGAACTCAGAGAGACTGGGTGGGGAGAGTTTGATATTCTCATCGAAATTCACTTTCGAGACGATGCCAACGAGCCTCCTGTGGAACTGCTTCATAGTCTTCGATTAGGATTGGACATTCACGGGAATCCTCAGCGACGCCCACATACGTATGAAAAGTATGAGGAGATTGTGTTTTGGGAGCCAACAGTGGCTCTGCATAATGCAGTGCAGGGGGGTCTCGGGCGGGCTCCAGAGTCATCTGTGGAGCAGTATTTTGGTAGTTTTGATCCAGAGGCGGATTATCAGTTGGTACAGGCGGGAAGGAAGCGGTTAGCAAAGCATTTTGCCATGCTCAAGGCAAAGCTGGCAACGTTGGAGGCAGAGGAGGCACCACCAGGCAATCCCACAGCCTTTCCCATGTAATAGTAATAGAGTCTTGTTTCACAATGTAGTATACATCAATATATAGTGGTATCATCATGGATTGACGACATCCTGCTAGCAGTACTGTACTCGTTCATGATTCGTCACGTGCTCCGCCCTCTCTATGATCCTGATTAGTATTGTCATCCTCATCATTGTCACCCATAAGAGCCTTTGGGGCAGTCCCACAGGGTACGAGCATGGACTGTTTCATCTGATACGTGATTCGTCCAATGCTTTCATATTCTCCGATGGATTGGTGCGCTGCTAGGGAATGGTTGGCTACAATTGATGCATAGGTATCTCTTTTGATATTTAATGCCCATTCGAATCTATTGGTATCGGCATGGCCAGTTCCTACGTATTTTGCTGCGACATGGTCGCTCTGCGTGTTGACATTGAATCTATCCTGCTGTGTGGTTGCCATGGCACGTGTACTGTATTCTTTAATACTACTAATAACTATTACTAGTAGTACTACTAGTACTAGTACTACGTAGAAGAAGAAGAAGAAGAATGACAGACCATCTGTTCTATGCGATAGTACCATGTTTGGTACAAAGGCTGCCAATTGGCCTTGCAAGGCAGGTGCCCCTTGGGTGGAAACTCATGCATTTGATGGGATGTGGCATGTCTTTGAAATGTACACACAGGGCTGTGGGAGTGGAGCTCCTGTGGTTCTGGCTCAGAGTTCTCTGAATTTTTCGAAACAGTTTTATGATGCGGTTCTTCAAGGGAAAGAAACACACTCTGATGGTATTTTTTGCTCAGTGGATCATTATGAATACCCCTTGGGACAAGATTCTGCACAGGGAATTCAGTGCGCCCCTTCTGATCGATATTCTTCTCCTTCATCATCATCCCGAGTACTCTCTGCGTGGATGACGATGCTTTTCTCCATGACCATGGTTTTGTGGTGATTGATTGCACAATACATTATTTTCTGAAATGTCTTTACATTGTCACATACATGTATACGAATAGTATTATGATGCAGCAGCTGGCAACAGATTGTTGTGTCTCAAGAGAGGCTCTGTGGATGGGTCTCTGCCTCTGAACTCTCTAAAGACATCACCAGGGGCTTTTCCACCTCCAAGTGCGAGGACAGTGTCCCTGAAACGGCGGCCAGTCTCTGCCACTTTGTCCTCATTTTCGAGACCAACTTCTTCAAAGGCCGAGAATGCATCTGCGGAGAGGACTTCTGCCCACTTGTAGCTGTAGTAGCCAGCACTGTACCCGCCTGCAAAGATGTGGGCAAATCCACAGAGGAATCGATCTTCTGGGAGAGGTTTCATGACGGTGGTATTCTCAGCCACCTTTCTCTCTCTGTCAAAGATGGATTCTTCTCCTCCTGCGGTAAAACGGGCATGCAGTTCCAGGTCAGTGCAGGCAAAGTGGATCTGCCTCAGTGTCATGGATCCAGATCTGTATGTCCTGGCAGCGAGCAATTTCTGGAAGAGGTCTTCTGGGAGGGGCTCCTCTGTTTGGTAATGCTTGGCGAATCCGTCCAATGTTGCTCTGTCATAGCAGAAATTTTCCATGAATTGGGATGGAAGCTCCACGGCATCCCATTCGACACCACGGATTCCTGCCACCAATCCCTCACCTTGCTCTGTCAACATGTGTTGAGATGCATGTCCAAACTCATGGAAAAGGGTTTCTACTTCCCTAAACGTCATGAGAGATGGGTCATCCCCAACAGGAGGTGTCTGATTGCACACCATGTGGGCTACTGGAAGACGAACAGCATTTTCTCCCTCTGCAAAGAGCTTTGACTGACTGCAGACCTCATCCATCCAGGCTCCTCCCCTCTTTTCTGCTGGACGCGAGTATGGGTCCAAGTAGAAGTATGCTTTTGCCTTTCCATTCTTTTGAACCTCAAAGAAGCGGACGTCCTTATCCCAGACTGGCACCTTGCCATCTGCTGGTACAATGTCCACATCATACAGGCGCTTGGCAAGCTTGAAGAGACCATCCAGGACATTTGGAAGGGCAAAGTAAGGACGCAGCTCCTCATCACTAATGGCATACTTTGCTTCCTTCAACCTCTCTGCCCAATATGTGACGTCCCAGAGGGCCAGGTCCCCTGAGAATCCCCGCTCAGCAGCGAATTTCTTGACATCATCCAAGTCTTTGAGTGCTGCATCATACGATGCCTCGCGGAGATTCTCCAACAATTCCTCTGCTGATGCTAGATCAGCCATTTTAGAAGCCATAGATACCTCGGCAAAGTTATCGAATCCAAGAATCTTTGCCTTTTCTTGACGAAGGGTGAGAATCTTGTTGATGATTGGAGTATTGTCAGACTCTCCTGATGAAGCTCTGGTGATATTTGCCTTGTACATCTCCTCTCGAAGAGATCTATTCGCTGCATGCGTCATCACTGGGAAGAAGGATGGGAAATCAAGGGTAAACAGCCATGGTCCATTCTCTGGCGTTGCATCCTCATGCCCTTCTCCCTTTGCCTGCTGGGCAGCCAATGCAAGGGCACTCTCTGGCAGGCCCTCCACCTCACTCTTCTCCGTCAACAATTTCTTGTACGCCTTTGTCGCATCAAGTAGATTATTGCTGAAATCAGTGCTCAGTTTACTGAGCTCTTGTTGGATCTCATTAAACCTCTCCTTGGCCTCCCCCTCCAGGGCCACCCCTCCCAGAACAAAATCCCTCAGTTCCCCATCAACAATCCTCTTCTGCGCTTCCGACAAACTGTTCCACAGATCACCCTCTTTAATAGCCTTGAAAGCCTCATATATCGGCTTTGACTGAGACAGCCGCAACATCACCTTGACCTTTTCTGGTTGAACCTCCTCCACAGCTTTACGCAAATCCTCAGTATCCTTGACTGCCTTGAGGTGACTCACAGTACCCCACGCCCGCCCGATACGATCCACAATCTTCTCAAGAGGCTCCACCAAACCAGCCCATGTTGGCTCCACATTCTGCTCGAGAGCATCGATGGCACTGTTGGTTTCATCCAACAGTTGACGAATAGCTGGAACCACATGTTCCGCTTTCACCTGATCCCAGAGTGGAAATGGTGATGTCTGCACACATTCCAATAGATCATCATCATCCATCCGGAAATCCGACTGAACACACATCGTACCGTCAGCAAGGGATTTGTGCTTGCGTCCATATTGACCTCAGATCGAACACTACTACTCGCAGCTCTGGATATTACAGCACGACTGCCCTTGGATGAATCGAAAATCCTTTTCTCAAGTCCTGGGACCGACGAACGAGTCTTGGTAGCAAATGTAAAGAGTTGGGCACTGGACTTGTACGAACAGAGGCGAAATACGCGTCTTGTTGCGACTCTCGTACTGATCATTGATTACTACTGTTCCAAAAATGAAACAAATATTACAAAACAAGTACACGATAAAAAATATGACGAATATCAGCCCCCTTCATTCCAAAGTACCTCTGCCGAGGCATCGAGGGCATGGGTCATCTTTATGGACAAACTTTGCCTCATAACTGATCCTCCCCGTTCCTCCGCATATTGGGCACGGTTTTCTAGTATCATCTGTAGATACAAGAACCTGCGCAGCATCACTCGAAATGTCGCCATCGTCATCGTCAATACTGCCCAGTGCCTGTTTTGTATGCGCCAAGACCAACCGAAGCATCCTCTCCTTTTCCTGCCCAGACTCCAAATCCTGCATCTTCTCCTCTACTCTAGTCCTATCTTCTATAGCACGGGCGACGCGGTCTGTCCAACCAAACCTGTTTCCTAATATCGCCCAGGTCGTCAAAACAGCCCCATAGACAGACAAGCCCAGGACAGCAAGTCGCAACCCTGCCATTCTGGACGCCGAGGTCAGGAGTAATCTACCTGGTAAAGCATACTGAATCGCAAATCTATGTGCTAATCGAGCAGCGACTGCTGTGGACTGAATGACTGCTTGGGTCACGTGAACGTGACGCCTTCTCGGAGCAGCAATGGTGCTGCTATCCCTCGGACGGTTCCGTATATACATACTAGATTGACCATGGTGATAATATAGTCGGTTTTTGGCCAACTCGGTGCAGTGGCTGTGTCCAAACCCTGTCATGGTCCGGGCACGTGTCCGAGACTGCAATACTAAACCTGTTGAACTCTTTTCTTTGACGCTATGCAGCACACAGAATCTCAATGAATAATCTAATAATACTTCTGGTATTGAATAAAATACGAATGCGGTGTTGGATGGGCTGCGAGACTGGATCAACAATGTGTCGAATTTCCTAGAATATTCTATTCTAGGAAGAAAGAATACCCTTGTTGTACAACAGTGTACATGTTGTTGCTTTGTTACATCAGTTGCTGTATGTAATGAAAAAATGTTGGAGAGAACTCAGAAACTATACATAGCAGCATCTATCTCTACAAACGTTTGTACATGTATTCATGAAATGAGCAGGGGCTGCCATGCATTGCATTTATGAGATTCCTGCTGGCATGGTGTCAATGGCTGTGGTGATCTTCTTGTCTCCATTGAGGACAGAGATTTGTCCATCAGCGTCGACATCCATGATCACAGAGTCTCCTTCCTTAATGTCGCCGGTCAACATTCCCTCGGCCATGCTATCTTCCATCAACCTCATGATTGCTCTACGCAATGGTCTGGCACCATAGGCTGGGTTGTATCCCTCGTCTACAAGGCGGTCCTTGAACCTTTCGGTGACTTCGATGCGAATGCCCTTCTCTTCGGCGCGCTGGAAGACACCCTTGAGCATGATGTCGGCAATCTCCTTGACTTCTTGCTTGGTGAGCTGGCGGAAGACGATGATCTCATCAAGACGATTGAGGAACTCTGGTCTGAAGTACTGCTTGAGTTCTTCATTCACCAATGACTTGATCCTGTTATAGGAAGAGTCCTCCTCGTTGGCATCAAGCTGGAAACCAATGCCTCCTCCTCCCTTCTCAATGACAGAGGAACCGACATTCGAGGTCAGGATGATGAGTGTGTTTTTAAAGTCAACCACACGGCCCTTGGAGTCTGTCAATCTTCCGTCTTCAAGAATCTGAAGCATCATGTTGAAGACATCTGGATGTGCCTTCTCAATCTCATCGAACAAGACAACTGTGTATGGGCGTCTGCGAACAGCTTCTGTGAGCTGTCCTCCTTCATTGTATCCGACATATCCTGGTGGGGAACCAATCAACTTGGATACAGTGTGGCGTTCCATGAATTCGGACATATCGAGGCGAACCATGGCCTCCTCGGATCCAAAGTAGTATGATGCTAATGTCTTAGCCAACTCGGACTTTCCAACACCTGTTGGTCCAGAGAAGATGAAGGATGCGATTGGACGGTTTGGATTCTTCAAACCAACACGCGCTCTACGAATGGCTCTAGATATGGCTGTGACAGCTTCTTCTTGTCCAATAACACGGCCGTGGAGTACCTCTTCCATCTTCACTAAACGCTCAGTCTCATCGGACGAGACCTTCTCGATTGGAATACCAGTCCATTGGGCGACAATGTTTGCAATGTCAGCCTCCTCGACCACAGGTCCTCCAGCCTCTCCGCTCTCCAGTTCTGCCTTGGCAGAGTCCTTGGCAGAGGACATGATGGCTTGAATCTGCGCCTTCAATTCCATCTCTCTGTCACGAAGAGATCCAGCCTTTTCAAAGTCCTGGGCGCGAACAGCAGAGTCCTTCTCCTTGAGCAATGCTCGAAGCTCCTTGTCCAACTCTCTGGCTTCCTCTGGGAGCTGAGCATGTCTCAGTCTAACCCTGGATCCGGCTTCATCCATCAGGTCGATAGCCTTATCTGGTAAGAAGCGGTCAGAGATATACTGGGAGGAGTACTTGGCAGCAGCCATAAGCGCTTCGTCAGTGTAACGGAGCTTGTGGTGGGTCTCATAACGCTCTCTGAGTCCCAACATGATCTGGTAGGTCTCATCCACGGTTGGTTCTGGAACAACAACTGGCTGGAAACGACGCTCCAGGGCAGGATCCTTCTCAATATGCTTGCGGTACTCATCGAGTGTGGTGGCTCCAATGCACTGCAGCTCACCTCTGGCCAGAGCTGGCTTGAGAATGTTGGCAGCATCAATAGCTCCCTCGGCAGCTCCTGCTCCAATGAGGGTGTGGACCTCATCAATCATAAGAATAATATCATCATTCTGCTTGATCTCATCCATCAATTTCTTCAACCTTTCCTCAAACTCTCCTCTGTACTTGGTTCCTGCTACAAGCAGACCCATATCCAATGTGATAACCTGCTTACCTTCAATTGTCTCTGGCACATCCCCGCTGGCGATACGCTGAGCAAGTCCTTCAGCAACAGCTGTCTTTCCGACTCCAGGTTCACCAATCAAGCATGGATTGTTCTTGGTACGACGGCCAAGAATCTGAGTCACACGCTCAATCTGCTCAGCCCTCCCAACCACAGGATCCAAACTTCCCTCCTCTGCTCTCTTGGTAAGGTTTGTTCCATACTCTTCCAAAGTAGGAGTCTTGTTAGATCCAGACGTTCCTCCTCCGGCAGCAGCACCAACTGGGTCCTGAGACTCACCAACCATGCGAATCACCTGAGTCCTAATCTTCTGTGGGTCAGCCCCGAGCGTCTCCAACACTCTACTCGCCACTCCCTCTCCCTCACGAAGCAATCCCAGTAGAATATGCTCCGTACCAATGTAGTTGTGCCCCAACTGACGGGCCTCCTCCAAGGACAACTCCAACACACGCTTGGCACGAGGCGTAAATGGAATCTCCACGGCGACAAATCCGCTTCCTCTCCCAATCACCTTCTCTACTTCCACACGCGCATCCTTGAGAGTCACCCCCATAGACTTGAGTACCTTGGCAGCAATACCTACACACCACATTTGAAACCCATCATCAGTCCCCGGTCAAAACCCTCATCCGATGGGAAGACCCCAACTATGCGTCACCACCACAGGACGAATCCTCCAACAACAGTAGGTCAACCACAGTCTCGGCACTATTCCCCCACCCCCACCACAAATTCCACCAACTCAACATACCTGTAGACTCTCCGATAAGTCCCAGAAGAATCTGCTCCGTCCCCACAAAGTTATGACCCAATCTTCTGGCCTCTTCCTGGGCAAGCATCACCACCTTGATAGCCTTCTCAGTAAACCTCTCAAACATCATCTTGGTTTTCATAATACGCCTTCCATTGCTCCCTCCTGCCCTTCTACTACCTCTGCGGCCAGAGAGCACTGCTGATGCCCTCTGCTGCTGCTTCCCGAGAGCCATCAGAGCCTGGCCACCACGAGACACAAAACCAGCATACGTAGTCAACACATGTTGTTTACTGTTCGAAGAGGAAGACCTTGTTTGCCTCTGCTGTTGAGACCACGCCTGGCCTCCGACGACCACTGTTCGCACGCCGTGCATTGCAATCGTCTAGCAACGTGTACAATGCAGTTGTACTTGGTTCTTATTTCGTATCTTCTAGTCACTTTGTCAATGAAAAGTGAGAATTACTTGTGCATCTGAAGGTGTATGGGGATGTCTGATATATCCTCTTTATCCGGACTCGTCCCTTTGCCATGGGATTGTATATTCTATCACAGGTATGCTTTGATGGGACAGCCCCATTCCATCGATGCTGCGATTGATTCTACCATTGAATGCCTGCTTCCATGGGACACATTCACACACACACACATGTTCCTCTGTCTGTCTCTCTCTCTCTCTCCCTAATTTGCCACTACTGATGCTATTGTAGTGTATTCTTATGATTGATACTAGTATAGTGATCAGAGGATGAGAATATCTGTGCTTGAGAGGGACGAGGACGAAGAGAGGAGGCATTTGAATACCATGGGGGCAGAGGAGAGGAAAGCGCCTCGCGTGGTGGGGATGGACAATGATAGACAGAATAAATTGGATGCTATTAAAGCACGGGTGGAAGGGGGTCCGTATAGTGGGCGTCGGCGGGGAATGGATGGGGTGCAAAGGAACATGGCAGGTGAGAAGACGCGGGAGGGGGGGGCTGTGGGTAGGCGGAGGAGCGAATCTAGTGGATTTTTGGGGAGTATGTTGGCTGTAGCGACGACGCCTTTGCGGGCTGCGTGGAGCATTGTTGGCGGGAAATTAGGACAGAGTCCCAGCAATGGTGGACTGCAGTCGGTGGACGACGACGATGGTATTGAGGGTGACGAGAAGCGCGACGCAGGAGACAGAGAAGAAGACGACGACGACGTGGCAGTGGCAGTGGTCGAGGAGGAGAAGACGGAGGAAAAGACACCAGGTGGGGTGATTGGGAGGGGAGAGGTGGGTATTGGGGATGCGAACACGCCAGAGAGGGGGGAGGTGAAGAATAGCAGTCCTCATGTTGGGAATACTCCGTACGATGGAGTGCTAGGTATGTTGAAGGATGGGCCTCTTGCTCGAGGGGGTACTCCGCTGAGATTTCCATCACCCAAGTCAAGGCAAAAGGCAATGAAAAGCGATGTCACTCCTATGAGTAGTCGTCTTACGCAGAAAAAAGATATAAATGGAACGCCTGGAGGAAGTCGTTTGCCTGCACGTGGGCAAGGGAAACAATTGTTTGGGAATGGGATCCCTCCATTGCCTCCGAGTCAAGGAAAGGAGTTTACGTTTCATGCTACTCAGAGTCAGTTGCAAAAGAGTACGCCTGCGGGGAAATTGGATCGTCAGAAGCCAATGGTGTTCGGTGCCATGAGAGGGTCGATTGCAAAGGAATCCTCTGTGGCAAAGGAGTCACCATTAGCATGGACCCCACTGAGGTCTACCCCAGTCATGCCGAATTCGGCAGCAAGACGGTTCCAAGTTGGTAGTAGCACAAGGTTTGCGCCAGAGTCACGGAAGAGAAGGGCTGATGATGTGCATGGGATGACACCTAGCTATGACGATGGAAGTGTGAGTGTTCTGGATGTGCAACGGCGGCGGAGGTTTAAACCAAACGAAGATCCTTCTTCTGTTGCAAGAAGAAGTTGGAGGGCAGGAAGGACTCCATATCAGCATATGTCGCATTACAAGAGACGCGTTGATAGCCAAGCAACTCCATCAGCACTGACGCCAGGTGTTCCAGTGAAGAGGGTGTCAGAGATTGAATCACCAAAGCCAACCTCAGAAACTGCGAGGAGAATTTTAGAAACACTCGACTCTATGGAAGAAACAATCCGTAAGTCTAGGGAATCAGTATCACCTCTGGATGCCCAGAAATATACAATGGGCGCTGCTCCATCTCCACCTCCTGGGTCCTCTCTCGGTGGATTGATGCCTTTGGCAACTGAAAAAGAGACGCCAAAGCCTGCAGATGTTGATCAACAGGAAAAGAAAACGTCAGGGTTCAAACAGGCTCCGTTGGAAAGATCGAGTCCTCCATCTGGCAGGGAAGAGACACAGAGAAAGAAGGTGAAGCGGAAAGTTGGGGGTACAGGGAAGGTCACCTTTGGAGGAGACGCGCCTGCGACGGAGAAGGCTCCTATTGTATCGTATGGTTTTGGACAAGGAAGTATCAAAACTACATCAAATAATCCATTATTCAGTGCACAGGCAAAGGTAGATGAAGGTGCATCCGAACTATACACGTTTGGCAAGGAGAAGAATGCTTTGAGGGAGAAGATATCAGAGGTTGTCAAGGATGTCCTGCCATCCTCAACTGATGGATCAGAGTTCAAATTTGGACAGGATAGAGTCAAGGTATGTGCTGGATGAACAGTGTATGTATTTGGTGACGTTGACTGATCATCTGTTTGTAAGTTTGCAGGTTAAAGGTGGTGAGAAATCTGACAACGCCTCTGCGAAACCAGAGCAGAAACCTATGTTTGATTTCAGCATTCCTACAAAATGTGCTGAAGCTAGCGCCCCTTCTGTACAGACTGGTGCATTTGGATCCTCATTTGCTACCCAGCCGAGTTCAGATGAAGGAAAGCCTTCTACTCCTGCCTTTTCGTTTGGTGCTTCCAAACCAGAGGAAACAAAGCCTTCTGGTGGTACTGGTGGTGCTGCTACGACGACTGCACCAGCGAGTGGATGGGGCTCTGATTTCCTGCAGAAGAATACTGCAACTGCAGCCAAAGTGACTGCTGCTGTGGAAGAAGAGACCAAGAAGGCAGATGGAGAGCCGGCTGCCAAGCCTTCTACTCCTGCCTTCACCTTTGGTGCTTCCAAACCAGAGGAAACAAAGCCATCTGATGCTGCCACAACAGCAGCAGCGAGTGGATGGGGATCTGATTTCCTGCAGAAGAATGCTGCAACTGCAGCTCAAGTGACTGCTGCTGTAGAAGAAGAGACCAAGAAGGCAGGTGGAGAGCCGGCTGCCAAGCCTTCTACTCCTGCCTTCACCTTTGGTGCTTCCAAACCAGAGGAAACAAAGCCTTCTGGTGGTATTGCTGGTGCTGCTACGACGACTGCACCCGCGAGTGGATGGGGATCTGATTTCCTGCAGAAGAATGCTGCAACTGCAGCCAAAGTGACTGCTGCTGTGGAAGAAGAGACCAAGAAGGCAGATGGAGAGCCGGCTGCCAAGCCTTCTACTCCTGCCTTTTCGTTTGGTGCTCCCAAACCAGAGGAAACAAAGCCTTCTGGTGGTATTGCTGGTGCTGCTACGACAACTGCACCAGCGAGTGGATGGGGCTCTGATTTCTTGCAGAAGAATGCTGCAACTGCAGCCAAAGTGACTGCTGCTGTAGAAGAAGAGACCAAGAAGGCAGATGGAGAGCCGGCTGCAAAGCCTTCTACTCCTGCCTTTTCGTTTGGTGCTCCCAAACCAGAGGAAACAAAGCCTTCTGGTGGTATTGCTGGTGCTGCTACGACAACTGCACCAGCGAGTGGATGGGGCTCTGATTTCCTGCAGAAGAATATTGCAACTGCAGCCAAAGTGACTGCTGCTGTGGAAGAAGAGACCAAGAAGGCAGATGGAGAGCCGGCTGCCAAGCCTTCTACTCCTGCATTTACCTTTGGTGCTCCTAAAACAGAAGAAGAAAAGCCGTCTGCTCCTTCTTTTGGTCTAGCCACAAGTGGTACAGCTTCATTTAGTACACAAATGGATGCAGGGCAGACTCCTGCACCGACCTTTCAGTTTGGCAATACAGCAGCGACGACATCTGGGAGCGGACCAACAAGTGAACCCAACAAGTTTACCTTTGGAGCATTACATGATAAGAAGCCCGAAGATGCATCTACTGGAGGCCAAGGCTTTTCTTCGCCAGCCAAATTTACTTTTGGATCTGCTGGCAGTGCTCCTTCGACGGCCCCATTTGCTTTTGGAGCAACCCCTTCCCAACCTTCTTCTGGCCCGGCCATGTTTGGCTCAGCAGCTACTCAGGCTACAAACAGCTCTTTAGATAAAGGACAAAATCCTCAATCTGAGGCAGCTGTGCCTGGATTTTCCTTTGGAGGGTCAGCAAATCCCAATCAGTCCAGTGCTGGGACACCATTTGGAGCTTCTACTGGGGCTGCTATGACCATGGACAACTCACAGCAAGCAAGCGGTGGATTTGGCAACGCAGGGGGTTTTGGTAGCTCTGGTGGATTTGGCAACGCAGGAGGCTTTGGTGGCTCTGGTGGATTTGGCAACCCAGGAGGCTTTGGCAATGCAGGAGGCTTTGGTGGCTCTGGGGGTTTTGGTGCCCCGCAAACTGGCAATGCTCCCTTCGGTGCAAATAGCTCAGCTGCGGCGTTTGGAGCTCCTCCTTCCCAGCAGCCAAATGCAGGACCTGGGACTGGTTCATTTGGTGCATTTGGGCAGGGTGCAGCCCAATTTGGAGCTCCCCCACAGTCTAGCGGATTCGGCGAAGGCTTTTCAGCACCAAGGCCATTTGCTCCACCATCTGGACCAAGTCAAATGATTCCAAACGGCGACAATCCGTTTGGGGGCGCTCCTGTTGCAGGTGGATTCAGTGTTGGATCGTCTGGAAATTCCCAGTCCGAGGGCAGAAGAAGGGTGAAGGTCAAGAGGAGGAACCGATAGATTGTGTTTTGGCATTCTTTGAGCACTTGGGAATGGTTAAACGTAATCTTAAATAATTTATATACATGTAATTCATCGCACAATGTGTTTCCATCCATTGTCATTTTCTGGCACATCCTGGTTCTCTGAAGGCATGATCTCCCAATCATCGTCACTGTCTCCCCAATCCAATTCACTCATACGAGCAGGAGTCGATTGTGTGAGTGGGATTTGATTGGCAGTCATGATCCGAGGCCCAAATAATGCATCAACATCCAGCTTGAAGGAGTCCAAAGGACACTTATCCAGGTCAGTCTTCCCCAGAAATGCGTCCACCTGAATGACTGCCTCCACTAAATACTTGCCATACTTTTGTTTCATATGCGCACTCACACCCGACACTCTGAGTTTTTCAAGTTCCTCCATAGATCTTGGGGCTTCCTTAGACAACTTGCTCTGCACCAATGTATTGAAAACTGCCCTTTTGGCATCTAGCCTTTCACGGATGGCATTATTCAGTTGTGGGAGCATGATGAGCATCAATTGCTCACGTGGACTAGGTTCACCATTATCCTCCTCCACTTGCACCTTGGGATCCTCAATCTCGTCATCACTGACAAGGTTGACACATCCAGCATTTTTCTTTTGAGCCACTTGTTTGTCTTCTACTTTTCTCTTCTTGGGCCTGGAACTCTCGGTATTCAAATCCTCTTTATCCCTCCTTTCACTTTGGGGTTGGTTCGGTTGGCCTGCGGCGTTGGATTTCTGAGTCAGCCTCTCAGACAGGTGAACCCTGGCAGCACCAGACTGTAGCAATGCAGCTTTACTTTCATTCACCGTTAGAACCGCAGTGATTGCCATATAATCAGCCGGTTTGACGGTTTTCTCAAATAAAATTCCCTGAAACATCAAGTGAGTTGTAAATACGCGACTGATTAAATATAATTCAATGCTCACAAGCGCATGGCATACCATGTTGATCAGCTTCCTCACTATTGATTCTACCTTTGCAATGGGAATTTTCAATGATTTGCCGACACCAAAGTTGGAGTTCTGATGAAGTCCTCTGCTTTTTACGGCCGCTGTTGAAGCACCCCTGAATACTGCTGTCAGTAATGACATGGACAGAGAGTTACTGCTTGACCTCACCACCTCAATCAGCAGGAGAGCTGGCTTCGTGACATCCTGCTGGACAACTTGACTTTTTTGATTCATCCTGCAGTTATCGCATGATCCCCTACATTCTTTCACATCAAAATCCTCGCCGAAATGTTGCAGTAGCATGCTTCTGCGACAGGTGCATGTCTCTTCACAATAGGCAGACATGGCGTTGAGGGACTCAATGTTATTCATATATTGCGTCTCATACGACGAGCTCCCACCGAAATTAGACTTTGCCTCTTCTCTACTCTTATCGATCATGAACTTGTGCGTGAGCACATCCGCCCTCGAGTAGTACACAATGCAATGAGCTGTCAATCCATCTCTGCCAGCTCTGCCACTCTCTTGAAGGTAACCTTCAAGGGATTTAGGAACACAGAAATGAATCACAAACCTAACATCTGCTTTATTTATGCCCATTCCAAATGCTAGAGTTGCGACAATCACCGGCACATCACCATTGGTCCACTCACTTTGTACCTGCTCGCGCTCCTCTGATGACAATTTCCCATGATAATGCTTTACCCTTTTCCTGCCATCACCTCTGCCGAGCCTACTTTGAAGAAAGTTTTCTAGCTGCTCTGCCACATCCTCGCATTTTTTAATGGTGGCGCAATAAATAATACCACATTGTAGCTTTCTCTTGGTGCCCAGCTTTGTGGAGAATTTGGACAAGAGCAAATCTCCCATCTCTTCCACAGTTTTCACACCTTTTGGTTTCTTCCTAACTTCATATCTCAAGTTTGATCTATTGAACGATGATCTGAAGAGAAGACACGAGCGAAGCCCAAGCTGAGCTACCACATCATGCTGCACCCGAGCCGTTGCTGTTGCAGTCAGAGCAAGGACGGGAACAGTAGGAAAGTTGGTCTTGAAATAAGACAGCTTTGTATAACTTGGTCTAAAATCTGCATACAAAACACACGTAAAATTAGTCCAAGGACATCATGACAGCAAAACATGCCTTTGAAAACGTACCGTGTCCCCACTGTGAAACACAGTGTGCCTCATCAACAACCACTCGAGAGAGGCGTTGTTCATTGTGGAGCTTTTCAAGCATGGAGCGTGTTCCAGCCGATTGATCGAGCTTTTCAGGTGTCAAAAATAGCACCTTGACAGCCCCACGTAGAACCTCACGCATGGTATCCCCAGCATCATGGCCTCTCTCATACGACCCCAAAAGCTTTGCAGAGATTCCAAGGTTGGTCAGGTGGAACACTTGGTCTTGAATGAGTGACACGAGTGGTGTTATGACTATTGTAACCCCCTGGGATAATACTGCTGGTAACTGGTAACACAAACTCTTACCACCTCCCGTTGGCATCAGCACAAACACATCCCTCCCAGCCATTGTTGCATTGATCACAGCATGCTGGTGCAGCCTGAACGATGTATTACCGAACAATTCTACGTTTTCGCGCTGCATACTCTCACTCCATGGAAAATTACTTTGCTTCCAGGACGGATCATCGCTGGCATCGATTCTATCAGCCTCCACCTTGTGCAAGGCCTGCCTGTCAATCTGCAAAGGCTCCTGCACAGGGGCCTCTTCCAACCCGTAATGTGTGCCCACATTATCAGGCTGAACATTGCTCACCGTATACATATCTTCTCGTGTATATGTAAACTGCTGCTGCTGCTGCTGCTGGTGGTGGTGGTTCTGCTGCTGGTTCTGCTGCTGGTTCTGCTGCTGGTATTGGTCGCGAGGTGTTTGCCATGCTGGGGCATGCCTTTCTGGCTCCACCTGCTGCGGTGTGACTAATACTTTCTGCTGAGAGGATGCACACGTTTCTTTGAGCGCATTCTTGATCTCCAACAACCTCTTACACTCTTTCTGAAGCTCTTTCAATTCCGACCCATCTGATTGGACCATCACCTCACAGATGGCATCCAGTTCAGCAGAGATACCGTGAAGATGCGTCTTCTTGTGCAGACACAAATCGTACGGAACCTGATGGCAACACACATGCTGCGGTATCCGGGAGCTAGGACTACTCTTCTTCTCCACTTCTTGAACCATGGGCGACGCATACGTCCGAGCATTAGAACCATGCGATGCATACACGTGTCCCCCAAACCCAACAGACGGGGTGGGCTTTTCCCCACCATTACCACCTTCAGGATGACCTCTACTACCAGTATTCTCCACATCACATCTCTGTTGACCATTATATGTCGGTTTCTTCGCCTCCACAACAGCAGAAGGCCCTGTCATGTCATTACCTCCTCTCTCCTTGAGAGGCTGCCTTCCAGTGTACGCAGCCTCCCTGTACCCTCGAAGAACTTGAACAGCACGTTTCATACTTTCATCAGAGTGAGCTGTCAGTCCTTTGGAGAACCGTTCCGTGGGAGGAGGGTTCAATCCGAAAAAGAGCCCGTCCATGGGTGTGTCCAACTTTTTAAGTCGTCGCCAAACCTACCCCCACGCAACTCACCGTATCTAATGGATGAAAAAATACTTGAATTTCATACTAGAGCAGTAGTCTTTTGAAATTGGTACTTTTGCAAAGGGCAATCCCACAGGGTCGGTTAACAACTGCACGGAGGCAAAATTTTGTCTTTAAAAGTCTAAATACAGAGTACCATCCGTCGTCACAGGACATGCCACGCACTTAATCTCACCAGATGGCAATAGAATACCATTATATGCATATATGCGAGGGTTACGTGCGATTGTCAGCCACAAACGCGAACTGGGTCGACTGACAGGCATGACAAGCCTTTTTTCTCCTCGTGTTCAGCGCACAGTCGTTGCAAGGGCAGTGTCATTCATAGATGGTAGATTAGTATCATATAGAAGAGGTTCATATAGCGAAAGAAGGGTTTCTGCTGCCAGTTTAGAAAAGCCCGACGTCGACAAATTGAGCAAACTCGCTCAGATGGCGCTCACAAAGGAGGAGGAGCAAGAGATTGGGGGTCAAATAGAACGTATTGTTGATTGGTTTGGGGCTTTGCAGGAAATCGATGTGTCTGGCGTGGACCCTGCTCTCAAGGCTACTGTGGAATCAGAGGAGCAGGGCCCAGATGGGATTAGCAATCTGCGCAGTGACACACCATCGCGGTATGAACACGCGCAGGACATGCTCAAGCAAGTTCCGGATGGTTGCATGTCGGACGAGGGATTTGTGCTGGTGCCAAAGACTACGACAGAGCAGTAATGCATCATTGTTGTGAGTTTATTACACTGTTTTTGTCATTTAAAGTCATATAGGCTTGTTGAACCAATCCATCTCAAGATATTTGATTGATCCAAACAAACAAATGTTGCAAGATGATTGCAATACTTGGATCCAGTTCCCCGTCTCAGGGGTGAAAGCACCACGTCAAGAATTGCTTACATCATTGGGTGCATTCCCTCCTTCTTTCCAGCCTTGTTGATCAAACTCTTGTGGATATGTGGAATAACACCTCCTCCGGCAATTGTAGCCTTGATCAAAGTATCCAACTCCTCATCTCCTCTGATGGCAAGCTGCAAATGCCTTGGTGTAATTCTCTTCACCTTCAAATCCTTGGAGGCGTTACCAGCCAATTCGAGAACCTCTGCACATGAAAAAGACATAATATACTCGTCACGTCGCCGCAAAAGCACCTCGGTGGCATGCCCAGTCAGGGCGCCACCCCTGCCAGTAACAACAACCAACAAGCGTCCACCTCGGACGCCCTCCCCACGGCCCCCCAAAGGATCCAAACCCCCCATATTCTTGACATATAAACTACAAACACGTACCAGCAGTAAGATACTCGAGGATGGCGGCAGAGTACACAGCGGCGGTTGCTCCCACACGGCCATTGGCAGTTGAGCGCTGCTTCAAAAGACGGTGGATACGTCCGACTGGGAACTGAAGTCCTGCACGAGCAGATCTAGAGATTGGCTTCTTCTTATCTCCAGCTCCCTTCATGCCAATGGTTCCCTTGGCTCCCTTCCCGGAAAGACCCTTTGCTCCTTTTCCAGACATTGTGACTGTTGTTTCTGTTGTTTCCTGCAGTGCACATACCAGGGAATCAATGCTTTGTCATTAATAAACATATATCAAGGCATAGGTATATATGCCAAGGCTGCATAGGACCTAGAGGGGTAAAACTACCGGAAGGAATCGGAAACCGCGATTCGATGGTTTCTCGACCCGTGCACTGTGGAGTCTAAACATTCCCTCAGGGTGGTATGATATTCATTATGAATATATATATATAACGTACAGTAAAATACCAAAGGTTTTATGAATGATTTTAATAGAGCTCACCGGTGGTGCGGTGGTCTTGTCTCATGAGGGAGGAAGGTCCTCAATGACCTTCATCAATATCCAGGGACAATTGGTGGGACAAATTCAAAATCTCCATATCTGTCACTGACTCACGGGGTGTGTGACACCGCTCTCTTGTGTTACATGGCGTTGAGACATGATTTGATTTTGTATTGTATATTCGATATAGGTCTTTTGTCATCGGTCTCGTGGGATTTGAGGTGCTTTGCGATTCGATGTGCCTGATCAAAATACTGCAGCATGGTGTGACTGTCGAACTGATTTTTTACTCTCCTTGCTATATGCGAGGCTTTGCTGGTGATTTGAGGTGGTATTCCAGCCATGTGTGCCACATGGAGTCCGTATGATGACTCGGCGACGCCTGTTTCCAGCTTGTATGTGAAATGTACGACCGAGGCCTCTGGGTCAGCAATGTATCCCATGTAGTGGGGAGAGGTCTTTGTCTTCTCTGGTGCGGAGGTCTCCAAAGCAATCTCTGGGTAATGGGTCACGAAGAGCGTGCAGCATTCTATCTCTTCCACGAGGTGGTTCAGGGCTGCCATGGCAATGGCTTGGCCGTCTACTGTGGATGTTCCACGCCCGAGCTCGTCTATGATGACAAGAGAGCGGGGTGAAGCCTTTTCGAGAATCTCTGATGCTTCTGATAGTTCCTCTAGAAAGGTGGATCGACCGAGAGCGATGGAGTCTGCTGCACCCATGCGAGTAAATAGTGCATCGAACGGTCGCAGTACGCAGGATGATGCTGGGACAAAGCAACCAATCTGAGCCAGATAGGCAATCAGGGCTGCTTGTTTTATATAGACGCTCTTCCCACCCATATTGGGGCCTGTGATTACTCTGCATGTTGCAGTCTCGGGCTGAAGGCTGATGTCATTGGGGACAAATACATCCTGGCTAATGGCTTCTAATATGGGGTGTCTCCCTTGTTTCACCTCGTAGAATCCATATGATGCATCGTCGTCCAATATAACTGGTTTCACGTACCCTTGCCTGACGGAGAGGGATGCAAAACTGATGAGGCAGTCAAGGGCTGCCAAGGAATGGACTGCCCTTCTGTACATGGGGAAATGCTGGCTGAATTTTTTCAACAGTGCTTTCCATGCAGACTTTGATGCAAGTTCAAGGTACTCTCTGGCCAAGCCTAGTTGATCAAGCTGCTCTTTCACCCTTGGGGCCAAGAACCGAACCACTGTTTTTGTGGAGCTCACTCTGATCCAATTGGAGGGCACTGTTTTTTCCTTTTTCACTGGAATTTCTATCAAGTATTCTCCTTGATTCTGTTTTGTGACGTAGTCGACCGAGGGAACTCCTAATTCTGCTGCTAGATTTGGCCTGAGATTCTCCAGAGCATCTAGGTGCTGCTGTACAATCCTTCTCTGTGATGCCACCTCTTGGTATGTGTCGTCATCCTTGAAGACACGGAGGAGGTCATTATTCTCGCAGGCTTTGATGTCCAATGTATGCAGCAAATCCTGTGCCTGCTTTGCACATTGGTGGTCTGCAGCCTCGCTCAGCAGGGTGCTCAACAGGTCCGATTGAATCTTCAATGTGTCCTTAATCTCATGCTGTACATCTGTTTCAAGGCCCATTCGTAATCCTAAATCCTTGAAAGAGTTCAAAAATGACACAAGTTCTGCCTGAGAGATAGTTCCATGAACTATCCTCCCAAGCGACCTTTCAAGGTCACCTAGCCCCAGTAATGTCTCCAAAACCTTGGCCATTGACTGTGATGATGAATCCATGAGCTTTATGATATCTTCTACAGCACTTTGCCTTTGTCGAATGCTTTCAGATCGCCTCAAGGGAGATGTTGCATACTTCCGTAGAAGCCGTGCTCCAAACATAGTCTTTGTTTGATCCAACAACCACACCAATGATCCAAACTCGGTCCCATCGCTTGTATTTATCAATATTTCGAGCTGTTGAATGGCATTTGGGGACAATGAGATCTCGTCAATACGTGAGAATTCAGCCACTTGGCCTTTGCACTGAAACAAATTTGTATGCAGACCAAATGGCTCAAGGTAGTCTAGAATATGCGCCATAGCTTGCAATATCAAGTCATCCAAGTCCATTATCCAGTCTATTGAAAAGCGGGAGTCGCCCTTGTTGCCTTCTGCCTCAAGATGATTCTTGATGGACGATGCAGAACCCCCCTTGCTGAACTTCTGTCCATCAGTCTGTGTCATACGCACCCCTTTCCTTCCATCACAATAATTATCCAAAATTCTACGAGTATTAGCTGACACATTATTCATATAGATCAGATCCGAAGGTCTTGCGAGCAGAATCTTGCTCTCTAATTCCATTCTCATGTCATTATCATCAAATACAGTTTGCAATATCTGCCCAGTACTGCATTCAACAGCCACAACTCCGATGGGAATTTTGTCCTTCTGTTGGCCTGCCCCATCTCCTTCGACAACACACACCAAGTAGGATGATTTGTTCACATCATGACCCCCTCCTCCTCCCCCCACATTCTCAGCTGGCTGTATCGCATCAATCGTTGCAGGAGTGAATAACCTCGTCAACTCTCTCTTGAACGGTTGGTTCTTCGAAGACACATCATGTGCTTTTATAGCCGCGGTTTCAACCTGTGAGACGATACCTACTCTATACCCTGATCTGACCAACCTCCTCACATGAAAATCAATCCTTCCTGTCGGAACGGATGCCGTCAGGAAATTTCTGTCCGGATAACTGAATATCTTTAAAACTTTTGAAGCTATTTCTGCATCTTTCCCGAAGAATCTATATTTGTATCCACATTCAATGGCCAAGACACAATCAGATGCATGATACTTCTTCTGAAGATCAAGCACCTGCTTCTCCAGCGGAGTGTAGGTTTGCTTCTTCTGCCTTCCTTCGCCATGATATACATTTTGGCTCACCTCATCTTGCGTCTTGAGCCACCGTTTTGTAAGGCCACCCTCCTCCCCCAAAACCTTCTCCTGCCAGCGAACATGCAGAGCCCTCCGCTCCTCATCTGTCATTTGTACAGTCTTGGATGGTTGCTTACTTTCTCTAATCTGATCCGAAACGAGAAGAATCTCATCGTCATCGTCATCTAGTATTTGGACAACGTCCCCATCCGTCGCCTCAACCACCTCTTTCTTCGTACGACGCCCGAAAAAGCTCGTTATACTCTTTTGTTTTCCCATGATATCGTGTAATTTATATTTCAAAACTGTTGACGGTGACATTGAGCTCTCCTAGCGCGATGGATGAATTTCAAATTCAAAACATCGCAGATGATAGCCAGTTCTATCATAGGACATCTTTGACCGAAGAATGTATATCTATCAGTCCAATCGCTGTAGATGCCATCATCCGCGTCATCCACGACCAATATCCAAAGAGGAGCACTCAAACACATCCTATAATATATATTATAGATGGGTTTTGAACGATTCCCGTCCACTCCCTCGGGCATCCAAGGCGAACTTTGGCATGGGTCAACAGCCTTTCATCCTAGGTACGATACCCGATAGTTTCATTCATCTCTCCAACATTCACCAAAAACTATGGTATGTAGGCCTCACAGGGGGTATTGGTATGGGAAAATCCACCGTTAGCGGCATGCTGACCAGTCTAGGAGTGACAGTTGTTGACAGTGACCAGGTATGTAGACTCTACAGGGTCCCTTCTTTCATTCCATGCAACCATCTATGTCAAATAACAATAGTATATCCATTCATTAACTAGTATAATCATCGTGCATCTCGCTGCGCCTGTAGATTGTCCACACACTGTATGCACCAGGAGGTGCAGCTGTCAGTGAGATTGAGAAGGAGTTTCCAGATGCTATTCGACTCGAAAACGACGGCGATACCCAGACAACTGATTCATCAAAATCAGTAGATAGACGGGCTCTGAGCGCTTCTCTGTCCAAGAGTCCAGAGAAATTCGCCATCCTTGAGGCCATTGTGCATCCCCTAGTGAAACAAGAAAAACTGCGCCAGATCGATGCCGCATCTCGACGAGGAGAGACTATAGTAGTTCTAGACATCCCATTATTGTTTGAAACAAAGAGCGAAGACATGTGCGACGCTGTCATGGTTGTATCTGCCCCACCTGCCATCCAAAAATCTCGAGTGCTCTCCAGACCTGGGATGACCGAGGACACCTATGCATTGATCGTCGACAGACAGATGAATGAGGAAGAGAGAAGAAAGAGAGCAAATTTCGTAGTTAGGACTGATGTACCGTTGCAAGAGACCAAGAATCATGTGATGAGCATTATCAATGGGATCAAAGGAAGGACAGGTGAAACCAACAGGGACAATGGCGATGCCATCAAAGAATGACATTGAGTGCCGTTTGTATTTAATTTTCACTTAAATTATATAGTCGAGTACACAATGGCGACCATCGCCGGGCATGATTGTCCAGAGGAAGGAACAACGTACGTGGTCATTGTCCACTTTCCTGGACCTTCGGGGATGTTGCTACAAAGCAGCCTCTCTCGGACCGAATTGACACCTTTGAATGACAATGTAGGGGCAAATCAACTATTCTCTGCAAATATTACATGAATGGGGCCTGTTCTCGAGGAGAAGAGTGCCCTTTTTCTCACGACCTTAAAATTGCACCCAATACGGTAGGTTTTCTACATCCATTGGGAGATTGGGCATTCCTACTGGTATTTACACATATCTACCAATTTATTCTCTTGTCCACCTGGGGTTGAGACGAGGCTGGATTCTTTTGTGTGGGAGCAGACTGACTGAATGGTTTTACACGACGCAGGTCTGCACGCATTGGCTACGAGGGCACTGTGCGTTTGGAGATAAATGTAGATATGATCATGTTAGGCCTGAATGGGCGCCTTCGAGGGGTGATGGGGTAGCTTTGCAGGGGTATGAGGCTCCTCTCGGGGTACTGAGGCCAGAAACTGATAGGTTGGAGGATGTTTTGCCAATCTCAAAGCTGCGTATATCTCGGCATAGGGGGGCAAGTGGATTTGTAGAGGAGGAGACGGTGCCTGTGGTGACGTTGCCAGCAGATCCATTTGGGGCTGATGAGTGCAAAACAACAGTTACTGTGTTGGATAGTGGAGTGTACGAGGGGGCTGATGATGTGTATGATGAATCTAGTGCTCATAAGATTGAAGGAGATGGATTGTATGCTGCGAATTCTTTTCAGGGGGTATATGCAGGGAGCAATGCTAATATGAATACTGGTGGTTGTTCATCGGATGGGAATCCTCATAGCAGTCTGAGCACGTCTCCTCATTTAAATGCGTGGGGTTTGGATGGTGACAGCGCATGGGAAGATATGGATCAGGGTGTCCAGACATGGTCGGGCGGTATTTCTCTGTGTTATGAGCATTACCAGACTGGTTCTTGTTCTAATGCACATTGCAGGCTTGCGCATGGGTTGTGGTGTGAGGTTCGTGGTGATATGATTGTGGTCCTTATGGCGAAGAGTTGGTGACGGTATATGTATTGTGGTATGCAGATTTGTGAGAACTATGCTTTGCATCCGAATGATGAGATTGAAGCACAAAAGCATGTGGCTGAATGTAAAGCCCGTCATGACAGGTTGCTGAAAAGGATCCAGAGTGCCCACGTGGAGTGCTGTATCTGTCTTGAAAGAGTACTTGAAAAGGTTGGGGGTGATCATAAATTCGGGCTGTTGAATTGTGAACATCCATTCTGCTTGAGCTGTATTAGAAACTGGAGAAGTAATGTCATGGGTGGGGCTGATGTGGATTCTGTACGTGTCTTTTGTTTGCTTGTGCGATTGATATCATGTTTATAAACATTTTATACATGATGCGCAGGCTCTAAGGACGTGCCCCGTGTGCCGGATAACAACTCATTACATCACACCTTCAGTGACATGGCCTCAGACTCAAGAGGAGAAGGAGGAAATCATTGCTGGATACAAGGCCAAGCTGGCATCTATTCCTTGTAGAAACTTTAATTATGGTCAAGGAACGTGTCCTTTTGGGACGTCGTGTATGTACCGACATCAGTATGCTGATGGTAGGTTGGAGGAGTCGGACCCAAGGAGGGTTGCAGCAGATGAGGGTGAGGTCAAGTTTGTTCAACCCGTGAGGCTGTCGGACTTCCTGGAGATTAAACAAGGGAAAGTTCGCGGTCGCCGCCGCTAAATATATTCTACTCACAATGTAAAAGAAAGAATCTATTCATTGCATATTAAGGCAACTCCGCCTTGAGACCATTCAAGTTCATTGCCATCAATGGGCAAGGGAATGTAATCAACAAAAGCCTTGGCAGTCCTCTTCTCGGCGGTGTACAGCGGTGCCCAGAGGACTTTTCTTTTACTAATTGCTGATGCTCGTGGTATTGCTGTGACATGTATCACAGGGAAGTTTTGAGGCACCGAATCTTCTTTGTGTACCAACTTAGATGACTGGCTATCCCAAGAGGCTCCCTCCAAGACACAGCCGTAGATGTAAATGCCCTCTTTTGGGGCGTCTCTGATTGATTTGGGGTCAGAATACTTTGTGATTGTATATGATATCTGGAGAGTGTCAATTGTGATGCCTTTTCCTCTCGACGACCGTGCCTCCTCCTGCAGTATTGCATTCAAAAGAGCATTTGGATTGCACAGGCCTGGTAACCAAATGCATCTGCCCCTGCATTTCTGGTTGATAGAGCAGATGTGCTCTCTACACAAGGTGTAACTTTGCACCCAAGAGTCTAGAGAATCGCAGCGCCACCAGTATTCAGGTGACCACGCGATGCTTGCTTCCTTCATCTTAATCTTCTCAAGGAGCGCAACGTCATCAGCCGACGCTGTGGTACTGCCTTCTATGATACTTTGGAGGCGTTGGAGATCTCGGGTAGCACGCCCCCACGCGGCATTGAGGAACATGATTTCAATCTTGAAGAATGTATTCAACGGCGCTGAAAGCTTGGAGCCATTGTCGCTAGTGTTCAGTATATCAGCGGGAATGGGTTGTATCTTGCCCATGATGCTGGAAATGGTTTCCATGAGAGAGGTATCGTCAGTCGACGTGTTTGATGCAACGACGGGAGGATTAGCGGCTAGATTTATTGAATTGAACATCGATGTAGCCTTCAAGACTCTTGAACGCACTTCTGCCGACATGTCCAGGCCGAATATCTGTGGAATATCATAGGATGGAATCTGTCCGGCTGCTTCGATGAGCTTTTCCAGAGTCGAGTCCTGAGACACTGCAGTTGCACGAATTCCGGTGAGATGAATGCCCAGTATTGAGGCCATGCACGTGAAACAAACGCACCATGAAAGCGATATGTCGGCGCTAGCTTTGGGAATCTCTTTGGATTGAGAAGCATGACGGACCCAGAGAGGACTTCTTCAGAGATGAATCTTTTGCAGTAACTCAGCATAAGTTTCTGATCCCTCTCATCGATGATACGCCCTCCATATTGAATTATCCCAATCAAATAATGCAATGTATCCCAATTAATGGAAGCTGACTTTTTGCCCCTCAAGTCTTGCAGATGGTTGGCAATAACATTCATGCTCGACACCAAATCTGCATGACTAAATTCGTAAGGTACGTTCCATCCGGAGGGGCCAAACTTTTTCCTTTCCTGAGCGAGTACATGCATTATATTGAGAGAAACAAGCAAGCATTTCCATTGCGGCATTTTAACTTCATCCATTATGTCAGTGTCGAGGCCACTGAAAAGAGAAGTCAGGCCATCACGCAAACCTGAAGGAGGCTCACAGGTGATTCGAAGTCCCATATGCAACAGACCGATAGGGAAGGATTTAGACGGCTCGGTCGTGATCCATAAGCGGAAATTGGGGTCTGCGTGTTTAAGGGAATATAATTCCTCTTCCAGTTCTTTCAAATATGCTCCTGCTAAATGAGCATTCTGGATGCAGACCCATTCGCCCCTCTGTTTTGCAATGTTAATGCACTCCCTGGCAATAGGTTCCTGACCCTGGCCCATGGAAACATTATGGCAGACACTCTTCATCTTTCTCGAAATTTCATTGATTTTAGAGGTAGGATCCACTCCCGGCGAGATGACACAAATTATAGGACAATTCCAAGCTGTAGTAGAGGCTACATAATGCAAATCGGCTGTTCTGGACGATAAGAAATGTTCGCCTAATACATTTTCAACAAAAATGGATACCATTTTACCCGCTCTGTCGGGTCGGAAAGCTCTTGTCATGCACATATTTGACATGTCATCAAGTTTCCTTCTGGCAGCAAATGGACTGGGAGTCTTTTCAGGGGTCTCAGAGTTCAGCCAAGCCTTCCATTTTGCATCATTCGACTGCAACGATGACACCAATTCTCCAAATATTGCAGGTGCGCTCCGCTGGAGATGTAGAGCATTTCTCCATTGAGCGTTCGATAACCAGTCCTTTGGCTTTCGCCTACTTGTTGCCGTGGCCTTCCCCATGGAAAGAAGAGAGTTCAGTTGAAGTGCCGTCTCTTCTATTCGATTGTCACTCTCACAAACTCGAGTAGCCATGAAAAATCTGAAGGGATCCTTGTCATGCTCGAAAATTCCAAACTGCACCTTTTCATAGATTGTTCGGGTGAGCTCTTCTGTGACACTTTCAACTCGAATCCTTATGTCGTCAGATGAAGGAGCAGATTTGATGGCCTCGTCGAGCCACACCTTGAACTGCTGCAGGGATGTATTATACATGTGGTTGAGAATCGAGAAGTCGCACAAAGTAAAATATAAAAGTGTCGCTCTTTTTGCACACGGCTTGTACATGTCACATGTTTCACTAATTTGTGTCTTTGTACGGGAGGCTTCCTCCAGTCTACAAGAGACGCGATTTGTTGTCTCCTTTGTGTCCTTAAGCACGCCAATGAGATCAGAGTCCTCTAAAATATCTCCTTCGTATGATGATAATCGACTGAGGAGTTCAGACTCGAGCTGCTGCATTTTTGACTTGCATTTGCGCACATCTTCCTCCAAGTCTTGTCTCCTACTTTCCAAGGATGACTCATCTCTAGATATGAGAAAACCCAAAAACTGGTCTTCGAGACCATTGAAACTGACAGTAAAATTAATAACTGTGCATTTCGCGAAAATTTCAGGATATATGGTTGGGTTCGGGAGGGTTGTCGTCAGGATTACTCGAAAGCCTTGAGCAACCTCAACCTCTTTGTCACCTAATCTCACATAGCCGCTTGGGGAGGGCTCCAGTACCTCGTCAAGTGACGAACCAAAGTGACTATCGACATTTTGAATAATTAAAGGCCGCCCCCGGGAAATGCAATTCTCTAAGATTTTGGGGAATGCGCTGCTTGATAGTGGGATACACACAGCGTTTTGGTACTTTCGCTGCAGCCAACGTAGCGCCTGTCCTTGCGGGTCAATAATATACGGTACTCTATGGCTGAAACTAAACAGAGTTCCGTTCTGTATAGAGAAGTCATCAGATGGAAGACCCTCTTCGATCCACTCGAGTACCCAACCAGACTCGTTCAGAAAGTCTACGGGGCAAAAGTTTGGATTTGACTCAGTCCCCACCTGTTCACAAAGCTCCTTCACCCTTTGCATGAAGGTATTTCTGTGTGACACTCCAATGGGTGCTAAATACGAGGTGAATGCACAGGCTAGAAGGCAGTCTCCCAACAGGTATTGCATTTGTACCTGCTTTTCCTTGTGCAAAATGCGCCATCGTGTTTCCTCACTTCCCAAGGATTCTATCAGAGTGATTGCATTATTCATCTTCGTTGTTGTCTTCTCGGCATCTTCTTTCAGATTGTTCATTTTCTGTTCAGCGTCTTGGAACTTGTCTTGCAGAGAATTCAATGCGGATTCGACAGAGTTTAAATCGGCAGTCGCCCGCTCCTCCTCCTTCTTGGCAAAGTTCAATTCTTTCTCAGATTCTTTGAGCCTTATAATTTTTGGCTCGACTTCTCTTGCTACAATATGGTACTTGCACATCGACTCTGCCCAATTGCATAGACCGGCGACGTTACCACTTGCTTTCTTGGCTGAGGAGTAATTGAAGTCAGCTGACTTGAAATATGGCTGCAGAAGCTCCACTGTCTCATCATTAATTTCATCTTTGGGAAAGCTGAGAAGAGTCTGCAAGAATCCCATGTCACTCATCATTTTCAGTGACTCCTCATATGTTGCTTCAAGCACCATGATATTTTTAACCTCATGCCAGCATGTGCGCGAAATGGGCAAATGCCTCAGAAGTAGAACACAGTCCATGATTCTTTTAATAACATCAGGTGGCTTTCTCAGAGCTTTCAGTGCATTCATATCCTTTGGAGTGATTGAGTTTAAGGCCTCCAATGCAGCCTCGAGGGCGGGCCTAGCGGCCTCCAAGTCCTTCTCAGCCTCCATCTTGGTCTCATAAATCTCCTCGGCCTGCTTGGTGACACTGGATACAATCTTTTTGACTTTTTGTCTCTCTGTGGTAGCCTCTCGAGTACTTTTATCAATATCACCCATCAAGACTGACATTTGTTTCTGCGATTCGGCTATATTAGCCTGTTTCACTTTCAACTCATCTTTCATCTTGTCCACCTGCTCCTTTGCAGAGTTCATCTTCTCGAGACCTAAACATAAAGCATTGAACGAATCTTTCAGGACCTTGTATTGTTTATGGAAGAGATCATTCACAGCTTTAATGAACGATAGGTACGATTTAGGAGTGATGTGGACTATGCGCCCAGTCTCTTTGCGGTACGTCTCAGACAAGTCGGACATCAGGAAATGGATTTTACTGACCAGCGCAGATATGTCAACAGGAGCCATCTCACCCGCAGGAGAGTCTTCATCGCTCAGTGAGAGTAGTTTATTGGAGACAGATTCCAGAGCCTGCATAGGCCAAGGGTGAAACCAATTCACCGTACAGCCAGAAAGGAGCCCAGGGAACTTTTTTGTCCATTTCAGTAATTGATCTCCCGTGGGAGAGAAGCAGAATATAAAATGTAGTTTCTGTGTCACTCTCTCCCAAAAGAATGATAGGACTTGCTCAGGTGTATCCTGTTCAGACGGCATGATTTCTTTGAATGCTGGTCTGAGGTCCGTTACAATTGTATCCGTTTCCTCTTTTTCAAACAAGCCTGCAATTCTACCTGTAACGAGCTGCTGATTGATATAATCTAGGAAGTTTTCGTCCTTAATATCTGTATCAGATAGAATGAAAGCTATGCTTTGGCCTTTGATTCCACTCTCCCTGAATACTGTCCTGAGATCCTCCAAGATTTTAGCCAAGGAACTCTCATGTCCTTTCGAAGGATAGCAGAGTTTGCAATCTACAATCTCAGATGCGATAGCAGTGAGGCTTTTTCGGCCACTCCCTCCCACACCAACAAGCATCATCGAACGCTTTTCCAGTGACAGAACACGAGAAATCTTAACAACATGTTCGACGGCGTCATCAAATAGAACGAGGGAAGGACCATTGCACCTCTTCTTGGCAAGTACTTTCTCCACATTCTCCCTTGCCCTTACTATGCCTCCGGGGATACCCGAGTACTGTTGCTGGCATAGGTCCTCATTTGCGAGCAGATTCGAAAAGAGCGAATCTTTACCTTCGGTATAGTTTAGCTACAACATTACCAAAAAAATTGGTGATCCGGTCTCGTGTTTTTGTGGCAGTAGCTGCATTTGCACATCGTTAAATTATACGCCATGCAACATACCTCGCTAGTCAGCCTTTGTAGGATCGAACTCAATATCGTCCAGTGCTCTTTAGATATGAGCTTGTCCATCAATTCTCTACGACATTCGTGACTCCACAAGGCCACCAGATCATCCAATGTTTCGCGCCCAAGTGCCCAAAAGAGTACGTGCCTAATTATTGTGCACGCCTCGTGCATTCCAAAAGTGTAATGGAATTTCTCGGACGACTTTTTCAGTTTTGATGCTGTTTCATGACACAATGACACTGTTTTGTCCACCAGGCTCTTCATCAAAAGCTCTATTGAGCTATCCCATTCGTCTGTCTTCACAGCAATGTCTACAATAGAATGCAACATGGACGTCAACTCCTGTAGACTTGGCTGGTGAAGGTAGATTGAGCACAATTTGCCTGAAAGCCTGTTGGGCAGTTTCAGCCCCCCCTCGACAGGACTCGAGGTGATATATGTCACATCTGTCACTATTTTGAACTCTCCTACAGGTTTTTCCAGTCTATAGAATCCTCCCAGCTCAATTAACTGCCTCACAAGTTCATTTGTGGGTTGGTCACCCCAGTTGTTCGTGTCTGGCATGGAGAGGTCATCCAAAACAAAGACCGAAGGTTTCCCTCCAATTGGGCCATATGTTCTTCCTTGGCGCCTCTCTAAAAAACTTTCGAGAGAGTTTTGACATGTCTGTGGGGACGTCAAGGCGGAGAATGTGATAAAGGTGGCTGGAGTATTGTGGGATCCATCCGTCTTGCAGTATTGTTGAATCACTGTTGTCTTGCCGCAAGAGCGAGGCCCCATTATCTGCAGCAGAAAACCCAGGTATTGATTTAAATTTTATTCAAAAGATTCTAGATACAGCAAAAGTCTACGTACATGCGGTGTTCGTCCAGCAGAGAGTATCAAATCAAACAGCACCTTGCACCTGATACTCTGGGCTGTCGGGACAGTGGCTTTTAAAATATCAATCTTGTCATCACTGGATCGAGGTAATTCCAAGGGATCAAGTTCATGTACCTGATCTTGCCACTTGATCCAACATTCAGATTCCACATCGTAGAAGTAGTCGTGTACAGGCTCTCCTTGAGGCAGAAATTCGAGATGGTCCCATTCGGACTTTAGATTCTGGGAGAATTTAATCTTCCCTTCTCCGTCAAGAACTCCCCCAATACCCCATATGGCACAAAATAGAAACACGTTTACAAGCACCGATTGCCCATGAACCTCCTTATCGTACTGGTGCACGGCTTCCTGGAACTTTTGGCTGGTAACAGAATATCCTCTTAGATACGTCACGAAAGCCTCTACCAGGTTTGTCAATCCAACATCAGATTCCACATAGCAAAGTTGAAGATTTGTTATTGCAGAGTGGACAACCATGTCAATCAATGACTTTGTTTTGTTAAGCGGAAGCTCAGAATTGTTAATGTAGGACTGCAAGATTGGCTCCCACCCAAGCACTGTTGGAGACATATATATTACGCCAGCTCGCGAGACTGTTGCAGGTGAAGCATTTTTCAAATTTTCCACCTCAAAAATAAGTCTCATAGAGGACAGCATGCGAATGCGATCGCCGTTGGCTAGAGTCAATAGTTTGTTGTCATCCAAGACAGTGTTGAGATTCTCTATCCAGACGGCATCAATGGGCCCATCGAGGACAATCCAAACTGAATGTGATGCGCTCGACGCTTTCTTCCAGAGAGCTGAAAATATTCCATCAGTCCAGTCACCGGTGCTTTGGTCCAACTTGCCAAACATCTGCGGTGAGGTGATCGCTTTGGGATTCATTCTCCAAATACTCGTTTTTGATCCCAATGCCGTCAAAGTCTTGGCGACCATATCAATTGCTGAAGACTTGCCAGTGCGAGGGGGGCCAACGACCATAATTCCATGCCTCACAAGGGAAGTTTCGTAGAGCTGGACACATTTGTCAACCCATCTGCCGTGGGGTATTTTCCCTTCATCTCTGCATATACTCTGTAGAGTTTCCAAGAATTTTGTTTCAGAATGAGCGTTCTCCTCATTCACAGGGAAAACGTCATGAAGGAGTCCACAGAACGTTTCAACGTCTTCAGGAACGAATTTGCTGACGTTCATGTCATGTAGAGTCTTCATGATCAAAGTTGTTTCGGTCCTGCAGTTTTCAATCACAAGGATCAAACGTGGAACTTAGTGCATCGTGCAGCAGTCTATTATTGCGTACATGTGTGGATTTGCCCTCTTCGCAGACCCGGCAGATCGCAGCACACTAAGGATATTTCGCAACCCAAAGTCGTAGTGTGGTTGTTTTGTCAGCTGCTGCTCGCATAATTTATACAACATATCGAATTTTGTGGATAAGTTATCGCTCTCTTGGAATCCTGCAGCTGCTAACTTTACTTTCATAATTATTCGGCGGTCTGGAGCCATCATTGTAACTCCTCTGAACAATGCTTTCAAGTTTTCAGGAAGTTCCTGCCTTCCTGCGTAGCCAGGGTTCATGGTAATGAAATAGCCTACATCGGGGTTTAGTGGAACAGTGTCACCATCAGTAAACGTGAATGTGCGCCTCCTTTCCTTTAACGCTGTCATTATGCAATTCAACTGTTGAGCGCAGACTGACAAGACGTCTAGATTAATTCTGTTAAATTCATCAAAGCATCCCCAGAATCCCGCTTGCGCCAAGCCCTTGAAAATTCTACCCATCATGTGATGGTCCATTTGGTCGCTGCAATTGAATACCACAACATATCGGCCTAGAGTTGCACCAAGGTCCTTTGTCGTTTCTGTCTTCCCTGTGCCAGCTGGTCCGGCAGGCGCCCCTCCAAAGTTCAAGCCAATGGCCTGGGTCAAAGATACGTAGCAGACATCTGTTAGGGGGGTCATCACCAATCTCTCCCTGACTCCCAAATATTCGTATCCATACTCAAATTCATTATCACAAATGTACACGATGAGCGTATTCTTATCTTCCCTCCACCTGAATCTGGCGTGTTTCAGCCAATCAAACGATTTTGGATCACTTACCCTCTTATGATGCAGTTCTTCAATTGTGTCTTTCTGATGAATAAATACGGTAATACATGTCTCCAGAGACGTGCGGTCTCTTTTTGATAAGTCTGTGGACATGGTTAGGTTTACTAGGTCTGATAGAATGGATTCATATGTCGTCAACAGCTTCTTCACCGTCCCCTTCCTGCCCATTGAGGCCTGGATTAATGCCTGTTGAACATCAGCAGTCCATTTTACTTGCAAGCCAAGAAGTGCCATTTGAGCAGGCCTTTTGAACAAAAACTCTTGAATGGGTTGCTTATTGACTTCTTTGGCGGCTCTTCTTGCCTCAGATCGCAAGGTTTCTTTCATGGCATTCACCAAATCAGCTAGCCATTCCTCTGCAGGGCCTGCGACATCAACATTCCTTATCAATTGGACTTCTTCACCTTCTTTGCTGACTATATGCGTTATAGTATTACTATCATCAGATTCAAATTTGACACGGTCCACTCCTTCAAATATGCCAGACTGGAAATGCTTTTGAACTTCTCTAGGATCGGATCCTTTGGACAAAATTTCCAGCAAGGTTGAGTCAGACACGAAATAAAACCTCGGAAACGCTTTTCTCTTTGTTTCTGCACCATTAAATGTGTAAATAAATTGGAGAAGGTCATTCCATATGAATTAGAGCACATACCAAGGTAGGCAGACAGACTATTCTGGCAGACTTCGAGTTCGCTCAGCAAGGTGACAAATTGCTCCCTCATCCCATCGCCATCAAACAAATACATGATCAATAGATTGTTTGATGAATCATGAATTAGCCGAAGGTACGTTGAGTTGATTCGGGAAAACCTAGCAGCCTCCTCGGGGAGTTGGCAAGCAATATCTCCCTCTTCAAAGACAGCCTCCATGTACGCCCAAACTGACTGTGTCGAGAGCCACAGCTGCATGCTCTCTTCGAAATTTGACAGTAATTTAATTAGAGACTTAATCTCATCTCGAAAGTGAAGGGATGCACGATTTGTCGACATGCTCGACAATGCCATAAGGGAGTCTTCTAATTTCTCCATCATGTCGGAGGTCCCCGAAGGCTGCATGGCACCCACCACTTGTGATTCTTGAACAAGTCAGGACAAGATGATAACGAAACTACGCACATTAAGAAATATAGATCCTTTGTTTTTATATTCGACGAATTCAACCTCGGCTACCTGCCACTGCTCTTTTATTGAATCCAGTCTTGCCCTCATCGTGCTCTCCCTTGATACCAGTGATGTCAAATCTTCAATTTGAGCTCTGTGTACACAATGATAGTCAGTCATGAACCAAAACATTCATTGCATATAAGTGGCTTACCTTTTATCCAACACGTTCTCAGTCCAAATTTGCGATACCGTGAGATAATGCTCACTCGAAATCTCTTGATCAAGAATACCACCAAGCTTGGCCCAGTGTCGGCTCTCCAAAGAATTTGACATGATTGAAGACAGCAGATGCAGGGTCGCACTAATTGACTGAATGAAAGAGTTGTACTCTTGATATATGGTCCAGTGCCCCACTGCCGTGGCGAGATTTTTAATCTGCTGCTCATCACTTGAGATACTTTCCAAATCATATGCAATGCTCTTCTTGTATTGGTACCACGAGGATGCTTTAATCTCCAGCACCTTCTCTTTCCATTTACGCATTGGATCGATTATTTCAATTAAATTATCCAGCAAGTGAGGGGCATTTTGTATTTGCTCAGCACTGTTCTGTGGAAACTTGAAAAGACGTGAGAGACATTCGAGGTTTTCCATGATCTCTGTCCCTTTCATGACCTTTGCCCTCATGTCATCGAGATCTCCGATACCCGTTGTACTCAATATGTCTACCTCTGACATCTTTTGAACTTCAAAAAGCCATCGGACATCGTTTTGAATCTCATTCAATTCTTTCCTCAGGGATTCAATCTTTTTCAAAATCTCATCCTCCGATGTGATGATACGGCCTTGCAACACTCCAATTGATTTTGATATCGCTTTGCTGTTTTGAATCAGCATATCTAACCCCGATGAAAGATGCTGGACACCCAGCCCAGTCCTGCAACCATTTTGTAGCTGAATTAGAACCAGAAGCAATGCAAAATTATTTGTTCTTCTTATCAAGTATTACCTTTCTATTCCCAGAATCTCTTGTCTAAGGTGTTCAGTCGATAATTCCAAACTCCACAACTGCTCTCGCAGATCTGAGATGAGATGGTGAAAACCTTCATGGAGACAAAGACGTTCTGTTGGACAGCCCAGTAATTCCTCTATAGACTGTGACAGAGAACTGCCGTCGTTTTTGGAGCGAGATAATAGCATTTCAAGGGACTTGATTCTATCATGTAACTCTTCGCGCGACTTCGAAGTGCCAATGTCTTGGTTTGGTAAAGTACTCGTGCTCTGTACCACATGCAGTCGCTTCGTCACTGCAATGCTGATCGCAGTGTCTTTGGTCATTGTGCTACTTTGATCTGGAGCGAGAATCTCGTCCAACATGGCGAAAGAAGTCTTGTGATCTATTTGAATGAGACTATCTTTTTTGTAGGCTCCGTGATCAACATCAGAGTTGGGCATAGAGAAGGTGGCAATCCCGGGAGGTAAACTGCCGCTGCACCTCGACGTTCTGCTGTTCATTTCAGCACGATTTGTCCTATCATTGATGCTGCTCTCAAACTTTTGTCTTGTAAGATCTAGCTCTCTGGTACTAACTACACCTTGTAATATCTCCATGGTGTTTTGGATCATACTCTTCAATGCCAAATTAATGTTCTGGAAGATTTGTTCTGGTCCTCTGTCCTCACTGCCGACAGTTTTCAGAATAATGCGCCAGTCCTTCTCGAGAATATCCACCGAGCCAGATTGACTAGGTTCAAAAATATATTCCACGTACATCTCGACAAATCTGGTCAAGCTATTGAGAAAAATTGATGCTACTTGCGCTCGCAAGTGTTGCTGGTATGCATCAATGACTGATTCAGAAAACTGACTATCAGGACTCCAAACTACATCAGCGAACTTCTTCGCACAAGATTGAAGAATTTCATCACTACACAGGAACAATGATGGGCGTTAAAATGCATGAACACCAACTCCGAGGGCAAAAACACAGTCTCACCTTGCAGGATAGTGTATCGACAGCGAATCTTTCATAATGCCGATGACTAAATCGATTGCCAGATCCAGTGCGCAACCATCATTTTGGCTCATCAAATGTCCAAATTGAAGTGATCGATCCATGCCATCTCGGAATGACGCCAGGGACAAGTGATTCTCGTGCAGCATTTCATTGATTGATTTCATCCTCCCTACCTGCAACTCAAACCGCTGCATGAAGTCGACAAGAGATGCAGACATCCATGAAACAGACTGTGATCCAGTCTGTACAATTGTGAATATCTGTGACTTGGCTTCCAGTGCAATCGGAGGAAAATATGCATGAATTTCGTCAACCAGCTTGGTTGATCGATGGGCGAGGTACCTCAATCTATGAAACGTGGCCATTGCGTCATAATAGATTTTTGAAATATCCATAAACCAATCCTCATGTTCCAAAAGACCCATCTTGAGCAGGAAAAATAGCTCGATGAGGCCACGCCACAAACCTTTGTGGAATTGTACCGCCACAGAATCCTGCAGCACAGACAGGATTGGTGTCTGCAAAAATCGCAGATCATTCTGAAATCTCTCAAGGCCAGTTTGCAGCCATTCCTCAACTTGGGTACGAATAGTGTCGCGACATTTTTGACGGGTTTCTTTGCTCTCCACGGATGCATGAGAATCAAGGTCTACCACTCTCTCATGAAGGAATCCCATCCAGGTGAGAGCACCAGCATATCTTGGCAATCCCTTGATCTGAAACATTATCTGATGGCAGTTCTCGACCACAGAATTGACGATATCAAACTCATCCTCAGCCTTTCGAGATATTGTCTCTCGAATATTCTGGAGTATTTTTCTTATGTGCATGTCTGAATCCTCAAGCATGCAACCAGAGGCAATGAATTCGGCTCTTTTCCTGCTGGAAAGAGACACAATGTGATCCTCGATATTCTTTAATGCTTTCAAAGTTACTCTATGAAGCAGCATGATTGTCTCTTGCAAGTGCATGTCAACATCCACTACGCACTCATTATCCAAGACATGCCCAGCATGCTGGGTTGCTTGTCGTAAAATCTCAGCAAATTCATCAAGAGTATCTCCCATGCCATCCACCGATTTTCTAAAGTGCTCAAAAAATGCGTATTTCTGCTTGTATTTGAGAATATCACGGATCGCTTGTGTCCTAAATTGCATGAAATGGATAAGTGACATGGATCCTTGAAGTAGGCTTTCCTCCTCTTCTTCTCTGCCCTGCCCTCGGATGAACAGATCTTGCATTACCTCCTGTAACATAGAGTGATGATCAAAATTAATTATAAAACTGGCGAACATTCCTCTCGCAATGATCACAAAAGCGTACCTGGAGGGAATGTAATTGCCTCATGGCATGTGCTGTCTGGTCCAAATAATCCTCCATGCCGGAGCTGTGACGCATCATGTCCCCATATTCAGGCAATAGTAGAGCGAGAGGTTTTGTGATCATGTAAGAAAAGGATGAGAGCACCATTCCAAGGATTTCCATGGAGACAAAAGGTGAGTACAGTGTCATGATGGATGCTCCATCTTCCAAGCACTTTCTCCACGAAGCACCCCACTCGTCGACATTCTCTGTAGAAATATGCTCACTAGCTTGACAGAAGCCTCCAAATAGACTTAAAAGATTGGATGTCCTGACAAATAGTGCCTCAAGCTGAATCTGTGTTTGCTCAAACGTTCCATGATGCAACCCATCAGTTTCGTCCAGATCTCTCTGTTTTGCCATCCAAGCAGCCCATCTACAGACGTCAATACAGTCTGATAAATACATAAACCGCTCAATAACATTCCCAAACAGGAATGTCATTGGAAGTTTTGCAGCATTATCTGAACACAGAGGCATTTGGTCAATCTCATTCATGCACAATGTGACCGAGTTCAACAGATCCCCTTGCAATGCTCCAAAACTCGTGTCATATTCTTCATCTCCCTTGATGATGAACTTCATGATTTTGTTCATCGATTCAAACATAGGAGTGACACATTTCTTCGAAAACCAAATGGCTTCAGAATGCTCCAATGGTATCCTATCCTTTACAAAACTCTGAGACTCGCAGCAGGATATTGTTGTGGTTCGAATACAATCCCTCAATGTACTATGGATATCCTCGCCTTTCACTCGAGCATCGAATCTAAGAATTCGAATCAACAATAGTTCCACAGAGGCATCAACATGCTCCCAGGAAGCTCTTGCCAAGGTTGGCACGACAGGACTTCCAGAAAAACTCTACACATACAATAAAACTACCATAGTATTGATACTCGGCAGGACATTGATGCGGAGAATCACCCAAACATACCTTTGGTATCCACACAAGAGTGCATGGAGATATTGCTGTTCCACTCTGTTCATCACGATTGAAACAGGCTTCCTCAATATCCTCCCAAAAATATTCGATACTCTGCTCCAAAGTATCTCTACGACAACAAGAAAAGTGGAGAGAGACCTGCATGCAAAGATGTGACAATCTGCATGAGAACAGGGCACTATGGCATTCCATGACAGCATCAGACCCAGCCTCACCTCTTCACAAAGCACCCGCTGTAATGCACGCCTGATATTCTCCATGGCATATGATATTGATCTACTGTTATATCTAAAAAATCAATCGCCTCACCGATGTACTAGTCTACAAGACACACAGGCACCTAGAAAAAAGGGTCACTTCTACCTCTACTCAATACACGACTCCAAAAGGAAAATCAACCACAATGACGCCACGTAACATCATCACCAACATCATTGAATAAACCAGTGCGCTAAATAGTATCACGTCACCCGAACGAGTCTACGCACCACTCCACAGGAAGATGACATATACTCAGACCCTTGACAGGGTCCCTCCCACAGCAACCATGCTACACCCTTGTTATTCACACAATGTATACCAATCCGTGTGTGTCTTGATTTCAAACAGCACCCAGAACACCTCTACAGATCTGAGAAATAAACATCTCTGGTACCCCCCGGAGAATACCTTGGTATCTCCATTCAACAAGAGGTAGTCAACTCTGCCTCGATTGACTGCTTCCCACGACTATGCGTCCCGATAGCCCCAATCCACTTCTTCCAACCCATCCCACCATAGCCATCCAAACCCACCCAGCACATGCATATATAAAACGTGCATTGAATTTGGAACAATACCGCAGCAATACACGTCCTCATTGTCCACGGGTTTGGATAGTTACCTGCAACCCTTGGACACTGAGCTCTCCTGGTACAGTGCGACATTGCGTTCCATTTTAAAGTATTTGTAATTTGAAATCATTCAGTATCATGACATTCAAAGACGACCACCCATTAGGTACGTTTCATCGACGTTTACTCCCTGGTGGTCTTCGACAAGGACATTCTTGCAGTATCACAAACCTTGCATTTTAATAGACACATTGCCACAATATGGGATGCATGTATTGAATATAGTTCATAGGAGGGTCGAGGTACCTTTTGTATGGGTGTATGTGCTAGTTTCAAAGTCACCTGCCATGTTTCCGACAGGTGTCACTGTGAAAGGGGTATTGCGGAATTGCGACTCTTCTAGACATATAACACCATCAATATAATCTACCTATGCAGAGAAGCGTCAAGCAGAGGCACGGAGGATCCGAGAGAAGTATCCCGACAGAATCCCGGTGATTGTGGAGAAGGCTGACAAGAGTGATGTCCCGACCATTGATAAGAAGAAATATCTCGTTCCAAATGATCTCACTGTGGGTCAATTTACATATGTGATCAGGAAGAGGATCCAAGTGAATCCTGAGAAGGCCTTGTTCATATTTGTGCGTAATATTCTGCCCCCGAATGCTGCCCTTATATCTGATGTGTTCAGCGACCACAAGGACGAAGATGGTTTCTTATACATGAGGTATAGCGGAGAGAATACGTTTGGGTGATACCCAACGAGGTATACAGAGAGTACGTCCACTGTGGGTGGATTATTCATGTATAATGCTGTACACTAGTCACCAAAATTTTGTCATGCTCAAATACAATGGATGTAATAACAAGACCTAATACATGTATATCTGTGTGTGATGTGGTTATATGTTACACAAGGAGCACGTGCATGATAAACCAAAACATCATATTTTTTCTCAATTAAATGCATTGTGTCAGTGGCATGTCACAGACACAAACATGCAAAAAATCATATGGCTTAGTTTCCTGGGACGAACTTGGTGGCGAAGTTCCAGGCGTTGACTGCTCCTGGGTCAGCCAAGTGGTCGTTCAAGTTCTTGAGTGGTCCCTCTCCAGTCACAATAGCCTGGACAAAGAATCCAAACATGGAGAACATAGCAAGACGTCCGTTCTTGATCTCCTTCACCTTGAGCTCAGCAAAGGTATCTGGATCATCAGCGAGTCCAAGTGGATCGAATGGTCCTCCTGGGTGGAGTCTGTCAAGACCCTCAGCCCAGTCAAGTCCAGCTGGGGAGTTACGGAAAGCCTCAGCCTGTCCCATGAGGATCACCTGCACTGCAACGGTGGCAACAATGGACTGAGCGTGGATCAAGTTGGCGTTTCCGAGGTAGTTAAGTCCGTCATCAGAGAAGATGGCGGCTCCAGCCTTGAACCAGACGGCAGCATCTCCGAACTCGGCGGCTCCGTTTGCCTGGAGGAGCTCTGGGACAAGGCATCCCAAAGCACCCAACATAGCCCAACGGGCGTGGATGAGCTCGAGCTCACGGTTCTTGGCGAAAGTCTCTGGATCAGCAGAGAATCCAGCGGTATCCCATCCGTAGTCTCCTGGGAATTCTCCAGTCAAGTAGCTTGGGACAGCTCCCTCAGAGAATGGACCAAGGAAAAGTGGGCGCTCTGGTCCATACCACTGAGACTCGGAAGAGGAAGAGCGAGAAGCTGGCTTGGACTGCAAACAAACAAATAAACACGGGGTCAGTGCCACAGTCGAAGCGACGCCATCCAGCCAATCAGCTGCAGAGGTGATATTGGCCATCAAGATCGAATCTGCTCTGGATAAGGCAAAATCGTATCCAGCCAACTGCTGGGTCATCTCCCAATCTCATTACCCTAGAGGAAGACGACCGTATTCCGTCTGCTTCCAAGATATTATTATAACGGGGTTTCGCCATCCCATCCCGTCAACTCTCAGGGAAGCACGAGACATATGGGCGTTGCAGCAAACCCGAGAAAAGGCAGATTGCTCTCGACACATACCTTGACAGTACGACGCATGGTGGTAGTACGCTGCAAATGGTACAAATAAACACATGTAAGAGTACATCATCGACGTAGGAGAATACACAGCGCCAGATGTCGTCCTAGGAAGGGACTCCGAACCAGACAGGCAGAGTAAAACGTACTCTAGTGGCTCCAGCCACGACACCGGTGCGCATAGCAGCGATAGCAACCATTATGAAATATTAACGTTGTATTTGAGAATATTCGGGAGAAATGGATAAAAGTATGGGCTGGATGGAGAGACGATGTCCGGTATCAGCCTCAATCTTGACTTATCCCATGATTCTATTCCGACTTTCTTTTATATTCCTTAAATAAAGGGGCTCCCAGTGCACTGGCACGTGGCATCTGGATGCAATCACTACCAGTACGAGTACTCGAGGTGGATGGACACATGGTCTTTATCTTCTTGTATTCAACAATGCAAGCATGGCATACTCTTACAGAAACAAAACAACAATGATGGGATGGCATATCAACACAACAACACCCTACTCAAGTTTGCCAGTGCCACAGTACATGTTCCACATTCCACGAGCCCATACCATTGTAGCTACAGTAGCCATTCCAAGTGGAATCACGACACTGGTGATCTTATCAGTCCTGCATCAGAACAACACCAATAATAATACTAACAATAATCATCTCTCCAAGTCCCCAGGTGTGACATATTATGTGACCAACACCAATCATACTCGTCATGTATCGATCAATCGTACCCCGTCTTCACATGAACATATCCCTTTGCCGACTGGAAAAACTTCTGGGCCTGTCCAATCTGAGACATATCGAGTATTCTATGGTAATGTGAAATCTGCACAGGGTTTCGCTCCAGTAAAAAACCATTCCATTCTCGTGATAGCAGTGACCATATGGACAGAATATATAACAGTGCGAGACTCGTAGTCGTTCTATAGTCGTGCTGTATCAATCATTCAGGAATACAGAAATCCGCTGAGAATGACTAAGATATTCGCATACATACCTGTATTGGGTATAGTATACACCCTCAGATGTGTATACAGTATATTTGGTATTGAAATATGCTCTGACTGAGGATGGGTTGCGCAATATACGGTTCTCTCGGGATGGCCCTGTGTGGACATGATTTCGGGACTCTCGTCTGAACCAGATGAAGAAGAAGCAAGAATACGACAGATAGATAGTTGTATTGAATGGCAATGAGCCAGTCAGACTCTCTGAAATGGTTAGAGAGGGAGATTAGTGATTATTTGTACAAAAGGAAGCGACAGGACATTGTCAGTCTGTTGCTCAATGCTCAACCTGAAAATCACCAAGGATTGCCCTTGAGTTTGACTGAGTTGGGTGGATGGAACCTACACGTTGCTGATTATGTATTCAATAATCCAATTCAGTCGATAGAGGCGATTGAGACTGGGATTCTGCGGGTTCAGAATCAAGTGCTGCAAGAGCTGGTGGCCAAACAGGAGGGTGGTGACCAAGGGGGCATTGCGTGGGAGCAGCAGGATGTAGGAAGGGTGTCGACTCCTGTTGTATCATTATCTCAGCGCCATAGATACTCTGTGAAAGAAAATGTGCATGCGAGGTTGTTTGGGCCTGCTGGTATGATGAATGGGTTGGCTCCCATCTCTCCTGGGCAGAGCGTGGCACGGTCAGAGTTGGTGGATTGTTTGGTAACGCTGACGGGGACTGTAGCACGGACAGGGGTTGTGAAGGTGCTAGAATCCCGTAAGTTATTCGAATGCGTCTCTTGTGGGTACAAGTTTGCTGTGGTGGTGGATGATTTTACGAATGATGTGTCCTTGCCTCAACAGTGTCCATCATCCAGTTCTACTGGAGGCGTTGGTAGTCTGTGTGCCGGGGAGACATTTCGGCAATGTCCTTCGGATAATACTTTTACAAATTATCAGGAAATACATGTTCAGGAAGTTCATGCGTCTGATGAGGTGTACACATCTCATGGATATCAGGGTGGAGATAGGACAAGCAGTAACAGCAGGAAAGCTGTGACGGTCATTCTGCAAGATGATTTGGCAGATTGCTGTCAGATTGGGGATGAAGTGCATATAACAGGGATTGTGATTCGACATGGATCGACGACACCGATTGGGGCCAAGGCAGTTGTGACGCTTGCTGTCAAGGCAGTGTCGTTAGTTGTACAGGATGATCAAGACACGTACTCAGCATTGAACAAGGATGTCATGTACGCAAAATTTGAAGAATTTTGGACGTCTGCGAGAGGACAAGGTTCGGTATTTACAGCTCGAGATGCTGTTGTGAATTCTCTGTGTCCCATGCTTTCTGGTATGTTTGGTGTGAAGTTGTCTGTCTTACTCATGCTGCTTGGGGGCGTATCGCAGCATGATGTCACGGATCAGGAGAGCGAGTTTGATGGCGCAGATGCAGGGTCTGTGAAACGAAAAGCTTCCAGGGCGGATATACACGTGCTTTTGGTGGGGGATCCTGGGACTGGGAAGTCTCAGATTCAAAAGTTTGTGACACATGTGTGTCCAAAGGCTGTCATCACGAGTGGGTCGTCCGCCTCGTCAGCAGGCTTGACAGCTGCAGCTGTCAAAGAGAATGGACAGTGGACGTTAGAAGCTGGTGCTCTTGTGCTGGCAAATGGAGGTGTCTGCTGTATTGATGAAATTGATGGACTGAAGCAGTCGGAAAGTTCTGCACTGCATGAGGTCATGGAGCAGCAAACATGTTCTTTGGCTAAAGCAGGCATGGTGTCAACGCTGCAGACCAAAGTTTCAGTGTTTGGTACGTGTAATCCAAAAGGGAACCGGAGGATTGATCCTCGGAAAACCTTGGAGGAGCAGTTGGCCCTGTCGTCTCCACTTTTGAGTCGATTTGATATCATCTTATTGCTGCTGGATGATATGAACCCAGCAGCGGATGCTGTAATTGTGGATCATATTCTTAATATGAGGGGGCATGCAGGTGATGATGTAGATACCAACGGCAAAGCAGGGAGCCATGACAGCTTTGGTGAGATGTGGGACATTGAGATGCTGCGTAACTATATTCAATGGTGCAAAATGAAGTTTCACCCATTGCTCTCTCAGGAAGCAAAAACACTGTTGATCTCATATTACCAAGCGAGGAGGTCATTCGGATCAGATCATGTTACAGTGAGATTTTTTGAATCGCTGATTCGATTATCTCAAGCACATGCCAAATTAATGGCCAGGAATGAAGTTGGAATCCATGATGCTGTTGTCGCCATCTGCTTGGCAGATGCCTCGATTGGTATCGCAGACGGAGGAGTCCTTCAGATTCCCTCGAATTTGAGAATGGGTGAAATGGGGTATTATATGAACACTGATTCAGCTGAAGTTAAAGTAGACACACTGACATCCATTGTACAGGAAACTCTAGACGTCCAGTCTGATTGATAAAACTAAATGAATGACTTTCTACATGAATATTATTTTGATTCGTGCGAATGATGGCATATATTACCCCACAAGATCTTCAAGATCCTTAGCACATGTGGCTTTCCCTCCATCCTCAAGGACAAGCTGCCCGCAGGCAGCAGCGACATCCTGGCCCTTTTCTTGGCGGGTGGTACACGGTATTCGGTATTTTTTGTCAAGTATCTCTATAAACTTCTGTATTGTCTCCCGAGGAGGAGCCTCATACGAAAAACCTGGAGATAAGATGGGATTCCATGGAATAACATTGAGAACAACATCTTTCCCATGGAGTAACTGTCCAAGTTCCTCTGCATGCTCACTTTTGCAATTAAAATCTGGCCCCAAAAGAACATATTCCATTAGCACTCTTCTCCCGGTCATCTCCTGATACTTGTCGATAGCAGCAATTAACTTCTCCAGTTTGTAGGCACGTGCACTTGGGACTATCCGCTGCCGTAATTCTTGGTTGGGGGCATGAAGCGAAAGAGCTAAACTTATACCGGGAAGATCAGAAGCTAATTGAATAATGCGAGGAATGACCCCGACTGTCGAAAGAGTAACGCTCTTCTGCCGCAAAGCAAATGCATTTGGATGTACCATTAAAGATATGGCAGTCTTGACTTGCTCATAATTATTCATTGGCTCCCCCATTCCCATGAAAACAACGTTTCGAGGAATCGGTGAACGCATCCTAGCATGCACGAGTTGCTCAATAATCTCCCCTGACGTTAAATCCGCGCTCAGACCCATTGTCCCTACAAGAAGAGTAGCATCAACGACAGATCAGATACATTCCTCTGAGCAGTATCATCAGACACATGGTGTCCACACACACACACACACACACACACACACCTGTCGCACAGAATGTGCAGCCCATTTGGCATCCAACTTCAGAAGATACGCAAAGCGTATGCCGCTTTCCCCCAGTCTGACCAGACGTGTCCCTCTTTGATGTGTCATATGTCATGACAACAGCCTCAACTTTGAGCCCATCTTGCAATTCAATCAACAGTTTGGTCGTCTCACCATCTGCAGATTGTTTTAAAGACTTGCATCGAGATGTTAGCCGCACATAATTCTCATCCAGCATCGCCTTGGCCTTCTTTGGCATCATGGGAACAGTGTCCAAGTCAACATATGGGTCTTGAACCAAAGCCCTGCACATCACATCACAAATCCCTCTCACAGTGCGATACAAAGATACGTTTATACTAGTATATGCGTGCACACTCCCAAACAAGACGCTGGAAAGGCTGCAAAAGCACCAGAAGAAAAGACCAAAAACCCAGCAACCTACGTGTAAAGCCTTTGCAGATGCGATTCTTTAATCCCTCCTTCAACGAAAGACTGACGAACTTGATTATAATCCCAGATTGATTTGGGAGATAACACCCTCTTTTTCGGCATTCTTTCGTCGTTCTATACTGCTTTTGCTAGAGTGGTTCAATGCTGCATGCAGCACAGCGTGATCAACAACCAGGCCTTTTTTCTATGATTCCAACCAAGCACGATGATATTTACATATCTATTTAATGGACTACTGGATGGATTGCCTCCTTCAAGCATGAGATCCGTGCTTGGTGCTTTTTCTTCTTTTCTTTTCTAGGGGGAGGCCTGCCCCCTATAGGGGATCGCATCGATGGCCATCTCTCACCCCAAATGCATATAGGGCCTTGCAAGGCTGTATAATAGAATGATGTAACGTATATACTACATGCGATGCTAATGGTGCCAATATGAACACTACATGGAGCTTGAGAGGTGTAAAAAGATTGGACCATTTGAGTCAATGCCCCCCTCCCTGAATATCCTGGCACTACGTCTGAGGATCCAAGCACACAGGTTCTGACTGTCGACAGAAGTGGTATTCTTATCAGCATACCTCCATGATACCCTGTCAACCCTTGCTCGTGTCCATCATCGCCAAATTGGACACTCCAATGGTGAAATGCTTGCGTGGCAGTTCGGGATCATCAAGCCCCCCATCATAGGGCCTCTTGGGCGGACAGGATGAACCAGCGATAGGATGAGGCCCCAAGCCAAGTATCTAGCGGTCAACGCCTTGTCCCGAGGTGCATTTTTAAAAGAAATAATCACCTCGTATTGTTGGAATTGTCCAATTTGATCGATTCTCACAAAGTTTGATTCAATATCATGAAGAAATACTGTTTCGTATTGCTTTGCACAGTGCTGCTCAGCACCTCAACGCTGCCTCGGGTTTTGGGACAGGGAGAACCCTCTGGTATGTATTCCTTTGGATACTTGCATCATACTAGATGAAATAAATTATCGATTGCATGTTTGCAGAGGAGAGACTGGTTGGAGACTCCAAGCTCGGGGTGCGTGTGTTTGCCTGCGATTATTGTTGACTTTTCTGCGTTGACCGTCTCGAATTTGTCCGTGTGATGCCGTATTGCCCCGTCCCAGTGACTTAAACCCTCATACATGCATATATACTGCAGTGTTCAGCGGTTGCAAAGCCTTTAAACTCGTGCCTGGCCAGGTGGACCGGTAACGCACAGATTACCATCCAGCTGATTGCTGACTATGCACTCCAAATCTACGAGTTCCTCTTCAACAACGTCAATTTCACGTCTTTACTTCAGTTTCTACAAATTGTAGAGCAAAATGTCGACCCAGAAGTGTCCACCGCCCAGCTTCGTTGTGAATGCACCAAACCTGCCAACGAAACATCTCAATTCCCTTGGAACTGTACAAGTACAGTTGAAGGCGACGCCGGTGAGTCATCTTGCTTGTGTTTAAACAATGATAACTCGACAGCTTTCTGTGAGATCTATGTCGATTGCCCATCAGACAGCAAAGCTGTCGGGGGAAGATGCAACAATAATGTTGCATACGCAAGTGGCAAGTTCCACTTTGACGATGTTGGTTTTGGAATTCCATTGAGTCTGCAAAATGCCTCAATTCCCCTCAGAACAGAATGCAATACTCAGGTGTCTCGCGAAGAAGATTTCGTGGATATCTTCGCCAGCGCATACTGCAAGCCTGTCTAAATGGGGAACGTAACAGCAGACACTGCCGATGCTGACGAGTCTGATGTCTTTGCAACGTTGTCCAGACACAGAAGAAAACCAATCCATCAAATTTTGCACATATATGAATGTTTATGGACTTGGTGTCCATGTGTAATACATAAAGGTGTACATCTTGTCCTCATCTAGAAGGCACTGGTTGACGAGGGGTTGGCACACATGTCTGGTGTGCAGCACAATTCTTGCACACACACACACAATGCACTCGTGATACAAGGGGCTGCACGGAAAGAATATAATTACACAGGGGTACTGCAGTACAAACTACAGTATGTATCAATATCAATATCAATCAGTATACTGCTGCTGCTCTGTTAAAATCCTATCCGTCTTCCTGCTGGTAGGTCTGCCAGTGAAGAATCGATAGCCACGATAGACTTGCTGTACAGTTTGGCGAATTCTTTATAACCATATCGTCTCTCTTCTGGTAAAACCATACTCTGGTTTGCAAGTCCTTGGTATTCAAAGCCACGATCAACAAACCAATCGCAACTGCCTGTTGTTGGGACAATGACTATGAGACCAACATTCTTGCGCCGCAAATCTTGTTCCATGTAATCCAACATGGAGTCTCCAAATCCATTGTTCCTATGGGATTCACTCACTATAAGAGCATTTATCTCGACAACGAGTTTTTCATCCAGGCCTGTACCAAGAACGCTGTACATTGCGCATGCCAACACAGTCCCATCTCGCTCTAAGACCATGACCTTGTCCATGTAGGATCCCAGGTTCACAATGTCGCATGGCAGTTCATACCCAATTGATACAAACGACTGTAACAGCTGCGAGACTTGTGGGACATCCTCATATCGTGCCTGTCGAATTCCCTGGTAAATGTCAGATGCAATCATACACACGCCACTAATCCCATCTCTGCTGTAGAGTTCAAGCAACAGGGCACCATCTTCCTCAAAGTCGACCAGATGGCTCCGAGAAATATCATGATGGCACACGACTATCCCAGATATGATTTCAAAGGGTATCTTCATGTCCGACCATGTATCTAAATCAAATACAATGTTGCTTCCTGACCCAAACAATGGCTCAATCTGGGCAATTGCTGCAACCTCGCTCTCATCGCGATTGTCATATGAGACAATATTCGAACAACATCCAAGTGTACGAGACGCTATCTGAAGTTTTGCTTCTTCCAAAGGAAGATAATGAGGTAGCCCCATCTTCCGAACATCTTCTCCTGTAAAGCAAATAAACTTGTCTGCACCTAGCTCAATGGCAGCCTTTGCAGCAAGGTCATACACACTGCAATTAAGCAGCTCTCCCACAGACGAGATCCCCAAACATGTTAAAAGAACAATATTACCATCGTTCAATTGACTGTGAATCGCGTCGACGTGTATGTGGGATACAGAGCCAGACCATCCAAAATCCACACCATTCAAGACACCTCTCCGTTTCGCTGCTGTAAAATTCCCACTCACAACCTTGACAGACGGCATTCCTTTCATGCTCGACCCCGAAACCTTTTCCGATGTTTTGCTCACATCCTTTGCATGACGACGCATCATCGGAATAGGAGGCCCTTTGGAAAGCATGGCAGAAATCTGATTGATCACACCCCCATTTTCTGCCATCACAATATCCATCACATCTCTCCCACTCACCCTGTACCCACCCACAAACTGCCCATCATACTTTACAGAACTCTTCTCTACCATATCATTGCTCTTTATCTCCTCATCAATGAGATCCTTTGAACCCGCAACCAACACAACCTTGCAACCAAGACCATGTAACAGGAGAATATCGTCCAAAATATTCCTCAACCGCTCTTTATGCACCATCACTTCCCCAGGTATAAGAATCACAAAAACCTTATTCCGATGTCCAACAACATATGGGCTCGCGAAATGCAGAAACTGCACAAATGTGGCATAATCGCTCACATTCACTGTTCCCAGTGTGTCTTGGGTCGAACCTCTCCCGACCTGTCTATCGCATCTGGCAACAAAAGAATCTCTATGCTCCCCCAAATCATTTCTTAATACTCTCAGATTCATACGAGATAAATTCCATCTCGAATGGCCCAACCAGGATGTTGTTCGAGTCGATACCCTAGGCATTGCATGTCGTCCTAGGGTAGCGCTCCCAGATACCACCGGCATGGTGAATGCCACGATCTGGGATCTTAGAATCCCAGATATAATCTATTTCTTTCTATAATGATTTACAGAGGTGCCCTATGGCATCGCATAGGTCAATTCATTGGCAAGACATTGTACATGATTGATTTAGAATTTAGGAGGAACCCACTGCTCGATTGCATCCACTCTTGCAAATCCAGCTCCAGAGGAATGGATTCCACAGGAATCTCCATCATGTGTGTACTGCTCTGCATACTCTCCAGTCCTACGGCGACGTAAATTGTTGTCAAAGACTCTGTACCAGGCGTAGAAGCCTCCCTTCAGTCCGACCATGGTTTCATAGCCAGCCTCATCCAAGGCCATCAGGGCATCAATAGAGTAGGTGGTTCCATCAGAGCAGGCCACCATGATTGGAGTGCTCTTGTCTGGAATCCTCTTCTCCACCATTTTGACAAAGTCGGGGTTGTCAGACTTGTCGACAACCTTTTCCTTCTTCTCAGTGTCGTATCTCCATTTGGCATTCATGATTGGCACATTGATGGAACCACGGACTTTTCCAACAGCGTCAAGCTCCAATTCTGGCCTCACATCGAGGTAGGTGTAGCCCAACTCGGAAAAGAGCACCTGCAGATCACGGGCATGAACATGAGCATTCCCATCACACGAATGATGATGTTAATGATACAACGGATGATCAACTCACCCTGGCTTCCTCTACGTTGGCAATTGGCTGCTCAGGGAACTTTTCCTTCACTTCTTCGATGAACTCTGGGTCTGGGTACTCGCGAAGGTAGGCTTTGGAGGTCATCACCTGGCTTCGAGAGACCCTGACAGCCAACTTGCGCTGAGCAGAGACGACAGGCGCATTACCACGCATAAAAGTGGATTTTGACACTTGAACTACATTAAAATACGCATCAATGAGCATCAGGGCATATGGAATCGATGTAAAGCTGTGTGAGTGGATCAACTCTGTGAAATCCTCCAACATGTCAACTATCCATTAAATTGCCTTGATCGGCACAATGAGACATGGGTATTTCATAATGATAGTATATTGTGATTTTCTAGTGCATCTGTGTCTTGAATAAACGATCATACCTGTGCGGCACTGAGACAACATGACTTCTTTCGATAAATGCGAGACTCAAAACCAAACACTGAATCTAAATGGCACGGTACGTTGCTAATTCACTTACAATATTGAATTTAAATGGGTGAATTTCGCTGCTGGCGGTGCAATATGAGCAGAATTAATGGCCCTGTTCAATCAATTTGGATAAGGCCGGTGGCCTTATCCAGTACCTATTAAGAGGTGACTCATCTCAAGTGTGTGTGGCCATGCTTGTCATCCTCACAGAAAGGCGAGATGGAATACTCTGTTGGTCGTAGGATCTGTAATCAGGCTAGATATCAGTCCTACTTTGAAGTCGTCGACGGACACCTGAACATGAAGGAGCTGTGGCATTCTGTCAAAAAAGGGTTCCGTGACAGGAGCATGCTGGGTCACGCATGTCTTGAGTTGGTTCAAAACATCCAGTTCACTTCTGGCGCTTAATATCGTGTCAAGTTCCAGTAGTTGCTCTTCTTCCATTTGACGAGAACCTGAAAGGGTGCTCGTTCCTTTGATGTGCCGAATTGTTGGGTGTCCCATGGACCCAGCATCTGCGGAGCGTGTTCTGCGGGCGAGCTTTGGCTCCATGACGGTGCGGATATACGCGCTAATCGCATATGCAGCCAATCCTATTTGAACAACATCATTGAAATGGATGTCGACGCCGTCGTCATCTTGGCTCGGAGGGGTTGGGCTCCAAGGTGTGCTGCTGGTATCGTGATGGTCTGCAGGTGTGGTGGATGGCTGTTTCATCTGCGAGCCTGCTGCCTTGGTAATTTTATTGCTGATATTTGACATCTGCCTTCCGAATGCTTTGAATCCCTTCATGACTTTTTGGCGACGTGTGCCTTTATCTGATGATGAGGAGGCAAATTCTTCATCACTCATGTCGTGGGAGGATGCAAGTGGGATTTCGTAGAGCGAGCCCGATTCATCCCTCTCCAGGATTGAATGCGTTTCTAGATGTATAGGTTCACTTGTGCCTTCGTGTCCCGGATTTGATACCTCTTGCTGAGGCGAAGACAGGTGATGCCGAAGATTTCTGCTGACCTTTCTGGCAATCTTTGAGCCCATTCCACCCCTAGAAGATTCGACTTCCTGTAAATGCGACACAACTCCATCTAAATACCCTAAGAACGAGTGTAAAGAGTCATTATGAGACCCTGGTGGCAATCTCCTCCAGCGTGGGTCATTGAGCCAGTCCAACAGATGCAGCCACAGTAAAATGCTTTCCATAGTCAGCTTCTTTCCCACCCTGACCGTTTGAAGTACCTTTGTGATGGTAAACTGCCATTCTGTTTTCTCCATTTTACTAGATCGACGAAAAGCTTGTTTCAAAAGGAATGTGGATAGAAGGGGGCATTCTGCTTCAGCTGCAATTTGAGCCAAACCCAAAAATCTATCAATGCTCACATTCTCAGGGTAGAATGCATCCATTTTAATGCTATGATCTTCCTCTATCGAACTTCCAGAAATCGGTGGTTGATTTGAGTGTAGAAGCACTTGGCGTAGTAAGCCTTCTGCAAATTCGTGCGCAGGAGGAATGCTTTCAAGCGAATCACACAACAATACCCCCCTGAGTGATGCCTGTCCCAGTGGGCTCAAGAAGTTTTGGGCCTCATTTTGAATGCATTCATCTTCAATGATTTTGTACAGGTATATGCGGAGAGATTCCATGTCGTTAACCACATTGAGCGATGCTGGGTGAGAATCACTGCGACCCATGTGAGAAATACCTCTCAACAGTCGTTTCAGGGAGTACCTGCGATCCTGCTTCCCTGTGTCGCTTAGATTGGTGAACAATCTATCTCCAGTAAACCATGGAGGATCTTTACCACCACACAGTACAGGATCGGTTGTCATTAGTGTGATTGGGTCTGATGCCAAAGCAAGGAGCAGGGCTTCAACGACTGTGGTTGCACAAGTTAGCTCTGCAGTCTTGGAATATATTGTCGTGAAATTGCCACTTGAAGGATCCCAAGTTATGATGGATCCTCGGAACTGCGACTCGTCCCAAATTGGACTATTATGGCTTTTCAGCATGGACGCTGTATCCATGGTTGATTGCACCATGGATATAAGGCTGTGGACAACCTCTGCATGATCCGAGACTGACAACCTGAAGCAAGAGCGCAGCTCTACAGCATCTGAATCCTGCGGATTGCTGTTCTCTGTATCTTGAATTTTCATTTGCTCCATTTCCATGGTTCCCTCGAGCAATTCAAGTGGTATGTCTTCTGGCACAACCATCTTGTCTCTTTGAGTTGGTAGAATTGATGCTGAGGAAGTCTCCACTACAGAGCAAAGAGAAAAGCCCAAGACATCTGACAATGTCTGGAAGACTGCATCGAAACCCTCTACTCCAATTTCAGTAGAGCACACAGCTCTAGAAAGAACCAACAGCGTCCTTTTCAGGCGAGTAGATACCTCCTCTCTGGTACCAGATGCAATCGTGGATACAATGGGACTGGCAATCCAGGGGTAAGGCTTTTCGTACCGCATCGAGACAATGTGATGTTTGATGTATTTCCAGTCAATCAAAACTGCAATCTCTTGCAAGAAATTCACATCCATTTCTCCTTCCTCATTCAGCAGCCAACCAGGCAACTGCCAATCAGGCACTGAGATGGTAAGGTACATGATGACCACTCCACATTCTGCAAGTGTACGAGGGTCTAACTTTTTTCTTTTATCTTCTCTAACAACTTCTAAAAACGGAGACCAATCTGCACGGAGTAGAAGTGATAGAGAAAAAGCAGAGGAGCACATTATTGAACGAATTTCCTGCAGGCTGCCCACTTGCTCATTGAGGTGAAAAGAAGACAACTGCCATGGGATCCTATCCCAGTACGACTGCAACACATCCGAACCAATCTTTTCATACTGTTGATCTATCTTTCGTATATATGGGCTCATAATATCGCGATAGAGACTCCAGATCCATGGCGCTCCCCATGATGTGTAGTCCTCAACCAGACGAGGAAGTTGCAAAGAAGTCAACAACGAGTTCAGCTTCTGCTCCACTACGATTTTATATCCCACTCCACTGACATCGATCGAATTGAAATATGCTTTAATAAAGCTGTTCAGAGCGTCTATGAGAGCAGCGGTGTCAGGATTTCTGAGTTGGACGAGATCACAAGTGACATCCCCATCTGGTGAAAGGCTGCTGGTCCATCCGATACTGTTTTGGTTCGTGTTACCCTCCACACTATTTGCAAATGCAGGAGACGTTAACAAGGCCCTTAGAATACCTAGCGAATCACCACTCGAGTCGAAGGAACAGGTGGATGACAAAATTCTCAGAGATTCCACTGCTACATTTGTTGACTGACAAATTCCTGCAACCTCCTGCAACTTACTGTAGATACCGGCCTCTCCAGTAAACGTTTTTCGAGAGGAGACTATAAAAAGGCAAATGCAAAAGTATCGCTCCATTGAGGCACCAAGTATCCCTTCAAGAATTGACACACCAACAGATGATGTAATAGGATATTTTAGGCACCATTGCGCCAAGTCAAACACCAATGATATGAATTGCGTTGTTTTTGATCCAGATGCCATAGTTCGAAAGGTTTCTTGATCAGTTTCCAGTGTTCTTTGGGCTGCTAGCGTTCCAAACCTAATTGTGTCAAAGTTTTTCAGGATGATGGAGAGGTTGCTATCAAAGTGGCCTCCAGCCAGATGACAAATGTCATGCAATATCTCCCGAAAGTCATCCAAATTATCTGCATCAAGCATGCTATCTGGATCGAGTACAATGTCAAGCAGCTGGGCTCCAATGCTGGGCTCCAGTGGCGATCCTCTACCAAGCCCTTGCAAACTCTTGGCAGCAAGTGACACAATGTCATTCCTTCTATTTCTGGCCATCTCTATCCGTTCATATCTCAATAAAGATTCCAAAAGATCCAGTATAGTTGAAGATCCCAGTATGGGCGACCGACCGAACAATATAGACTCCACAAGCAACGTCACTAGGTCTGCAAGCAGGTAGTTGCTCTGGTCCCGGCTGAAGATTGCAATTGATGCACAAAAGTATTCCAGCTCGTACAGGTCCAGCGAAGCTAATGTTATGTACTTTGATCGCAAAGCCTCCATGGTAGTTTTGACGATAGATTCCCTCAAGCCTTTGATTTTGCCATCAAAGTTGTGGTCTTTTAGTTGAGGCAGCAGTGTCTCACCATGGTCAAGCACAGCAGATGTTTCTGCTACAGATTTCTCATCAAATGGTTCGTACTTGGTACAAACCATCTGCCGAATTTGGATAATAAACTCGTCAATCTGTTGTTGGACGTCGTTTGATAGTCCCCATAGATGAGACTGCATGTTGCCAATCACGTCTGGAATATCTTCATCCCGATTTTCACGCAATTGCTGTGAGAACTCTGCTAGATCATCCTTCTCACGTCGTTTCGACCATTTACCTAGAGAGTCTTCACACGATTTGAGATTATCAAGGATGTATCCAAATACATCGTCAGACGATCGATTTACCTGGAAAGTCCTTGCAGCCTTTGGAATTTCATTCTCCCTGCTACCTTCTTCTGCAATGCCAGACAACAAGTCACTACATTCAATTGAGCAGAATCTTTCGATTGGACGCAACCCAGAATCCACTTCCGGTATCAAGAACCAGTAAATGTCCTTCGCATGTAGATCTATGGCAGAGTCTTCAGATTGAAGTGCCTTCAGAATGTCCCCTACAGATGAGCTTGAAGATGTTGCATTCTCAGATATCCTTTCTAAACGCTGTCTGATCAATTCTGTGTCAATAATAGATGAGAGCATATCATTTGAGCGACTCCACGTGTAGTAAATTGTTGCGACAATGGTCATGATGCCCTGGGATTGGATATTATCAATCCCTTCCTGTAGCAACAACAATCTATTGGCAACATCCTGCAAATCATTCTCTGAAATCGTGATGGATCCTGTATCTTGGTCTTCAAATGTGATTCGGTCCTCTGTTGATGCAAAAAGGAGCCACAAACAAAGTATGAAAAAGTGTTCATATTCAGACGACTCCCTCAAATACACTTCAAATATGGCAGTCCTTTGGCTGCTGGACACCAGATGCCTATAAATGTCCAACGTTTGCACGACAACACCAGAAGTAGCTTGCCTATGTCCACTAGATACATCCACACAACATAGGATACTCTGGGAAATTTGCTCTACCAGTCTGAACATTGATGGACTGACATCTTGCTTCTCACTCCAAAAGTCAGATGTTGCAACCACAAGTAAAAGCATGCGGCACAGATATGAAAAATCAGCAGAAAAATAATTCTTGACACCATTGTTCTCTTCCGACAAAATGTGTCGGGAGACACGCACAAGTCTGCTGCCAATTTCCTTCTCCAGAATTTCCAGCGTCTCGGTTCCAACACTGAAACACAACCCCAACACTTCCTTCAACTTTTCCAAAACGTTAATACAACAATTATCTGAGTTCATGTCAGAGTCCACGATATAAGAAACCAATAACAGTGCTTCTGTCAGATGACCATCACTTGCAAGCTGAATCAGTAGGTTGACTACGGTCAATTCAAGATCCCCCCTCTCTCGCAACCGTGTGCCACCCAACATGCCCACGAGAAGAGCAGATCCAATGCACGATTTGATCAAGCACCAAATAAATCTTGACATGGGCCCAAACATTGCATTTGATGGCTACACGTACGCCATGACGGTCAGAAACAAAACTTCAAGGACAACCCAAGGACATCAGGAACGCACCTCCTCTGCGTGGAACACATCCATGCACATCTTTCTCATCGTATCATCCTGCATCGAATACGAAAGACTACTGCAATAAGACAGGCATGCCTTGCCCATATTTTTTGACGAGCTCACGAATCGCGTCGAACTCCTGGCATCATGTACTCCTGCTCTATCCAAAACTCGAGCAAACAAGAAGAACAACAACAGCCATTCAACTCGTAGTACACTCCCATCCCAACATACGCGCCGACCCATAATAACATGAAATAGATTATTGATGGCAAAGTCATCAACCTGCGTGAGATCATAGCTCCACATCCATTCCATAATGTCCTTTGCATCCCATAGATTCTTCTTCCCACACCTCCTCTGCAGATCCTCCTTCACACTCATTCTATCACGCTGAACCACGAGCGATACATAACTGAGGAACAATTCTTGATCACCTTGAGAATATTGCTCCAGAAATAACACGGCTTCCGCCCCACCTGGTGATGCCATTGCTATATACCCAGAGAGTACAGCACACAACCTAGAAAAGTCTCGTTTCTCTTGTCCATCACACCCTCTCTCCCCACGAACCTGACGTAAAACCTTCATCACACTGGAGCCATTATACAAAACGTCCCTTCTCTCCTCTGCCACAGCAACAAGACTCTTCACTACCGAATAGTCATCCTCTGCTGACCTCACAATCTCCTCATCCCGTATATCTCGCATACACAAGAGAGCAATAGCTTTCCCTGAAGATCTGGCAGCACAATGCAAAAAAAGCCTCCGCTGGACAGCATCCAGCACCTGTATAACTCTATCAAACCCAGCAATCCCAATATCAGCAAACCTCTCAGCAGCCCCATATCCTTTCACAAACGATTCCAAACAATCAAACTCTACATCCTCGCCCACATCAATATCCTTCCATCGTTCAGGAACATCCTCGACTCTAGTAATAACACACACTGCAAACACCAACCGCTTCAATGCCACCTCCAACCCCATCATACTCTCAATCAGTCCAAAACACCCTTGCACTTCCCAATCATGCAGCGCCTTTCCAAGCACATCTTCCTTCTCCGCATTCAAAAAGCTCTCTCGTAGCATGACCGTCTTTCCTCGACCCAGAGACTTTACAGGAAACGACCTCTTCAACTGCACACCAAAGACACATACTGTACTCAGCCAGACAAACACACACACTATTGAATAACACAGCACACCTGTATCTCTCGATCCTGAAAGCTCCAACAATCATCCATCGCACCCACAGCCACACCCTCCAACTCACCACGCTGAAATGCCTGATACTCTGTTGAAAACCTTTCCACAGCCTTCTCAAAGCCTCTCACCCCATTCTCCACCAAATACTCCTCCACCGTTATCGAGCACGCTCTCCTCATTTTTTTATAAATCTAAATACTCAAGACTTTGTCTCCTCAGGTACCCAAGTATCGCATAGAGTACGGTTTTATAGTACCGAATTACTTGAAATCATGGAGGGTGTACTAGACTTCCCTTGGCCCTTCCTTCTGCTCCCCCTTGTACATCAGATATTTTCTCTCATGCATTTTATTATTATTGCTTGTATCACTACGTGCATGCGCAATACCTGCCATTTGAACCTGTGCGAGAAACCCAAACTGATCCCATGCACTAGTATTCATCACTCCCATCACAAAGGTCGGTCGACCGATCTTTGTGAATCCTACACGGCCATGGGGTCGTTGCCATTCCAAAGACGGGTAAAGACCCAAGGATGGACCACCTATACTATAGATTGTACCAATATGTTTGAAATATTGATACGCTCGGGTGCTTGACTTGGGAGGTTCTTCATGGCCCCTACAAAATGGTCTCGGTGGGTAAAAAATATTACATGGCGGAGGTCCTGAAATTGGCGAAGAAAGGTATATATAAAGACGGATTTCTGACTTCTGGTTATGTTGCTCTGAGAATTGAATGCGAGAATGAGAAGGAAACGCGTCCTTTGCATCGTCTTGGACTCCTCCTCTTGCTTGTTGCATTTGTCGTCTTATGTCTGCTGGCGACATGGAAGTACGAATCAGAGGACTCTCTGCTTCGCTCAGATAAATTACTCATTCTTAATCTGTCTCTTGGGTCGGTTGTGGTGCTCTTATACGTTATTGCGGGTACCATCTTTGCCAGGAGGATTTTGAGAACGTTGAAGAATACTGACTATGTGTGGGATGACCGTCGACTGCGGGTCTGCAAGCTTGCTGCAGTGGATCTTGTGGCTGCTATTATTGCTACTTCGTCCTTCCTGGCGTCGAATGCGATTGCATTGGATAGATCATGTGGATGGTTCTTGGGACCGGTGCTTACCCTGTCTTATGTTCGGGTGAGCTTTCTGGGTGTCATTTTGTCAAATCAATTCCTATTGGCGGTCCTGGCCATGCCGGTAACGACCGTTTTCTCTCTCTTAAAGTTTTTCAGACTTGAATGGGTGATTAATACGCAGCAAGTGCGGGGGACTGTGCATGGGATTGATCTTCCAGGATGGATTTATGTGTTGGCGTTTGCTGTGAGCTACGTACCTTTTGAAGCTCTGACCATTGTGACTGCGATGGCAACGGTAGGGCCCATCGAAGGGTCTTATTGTACAAGTATATATGATACAGCATGTTATCCGAGCGCATTGCCCGATACGGATTGCCATACGTGGGCATATGACTGCAGTCTCTCTGGTGTGACTCGTGGCCTCTCCATTGCCTTGTCAATCTTTGCTCTCATGCTGCTCGCTGTGTATATTGCACTAGTGTTGTTTACGATGGCTTCTTTGAAAGTATTACCTTTTGAATTGTACCGAGTGAATCACACGGAGCTCGGATTCCAACTCCAGACTCGAGTACACACAACATTGTTGTATGCCTTGTCTATTATTGTCTTGTGGATGGTGCAAGGAATATCCTGCAACTCAAATGTCATGGTATTTATAGGGTACCTTCCTTTGGAATTTGCAACATGCTATTTGGTGTGTACGACTGTGGCTCTGAGAATGCCAGTTTGCTTGTCTGAAGAGGAGGTACGTGCACGGCGGTGGAATCAGACAATTGTGTGGGAAGAAGGGAGAATTGCAGCGCATGAACAGGCAAGGCCTTCGATCACGCAGAATAGTGTTTTTTGTTTCGAAATGGCGTTAAAGTCGTTTTACTTTTCTTATCTGGTGTATGATATCGAAGAAGTGGCCAACTCTCCCTTTGACATCAACATGGCAATGTCATTGTACCAATTGTCAGAGTACAAGGTGCTGTGGAAGACATCTTTGGATGCCAAATGCCTGTGTGCGTGGAGCAAAGAGCGTAGAACTATTGTGGTTGCGTTTCGAGGTACAGCAAGTAAAAAGAATTTTCTGACGGATACCAAGGTGTGGAGGATGGCACACCCCCCTGTGCGAGGTCGGTATTGGACTGGGACCCAGCCCCTTGTGCATACTGGGTTTGACGAGTTTTGGTATAAATCTGGGCTGCGAGAGGATGTCATGGAGTTGTTGAAGGATATAATTACCACCGAATCGGATCAAGTATGGGATATATACTGTTTCGGGCACTCGTTGGGCGGAGCTGCAGCGAAATTGGCTGCCTTGGATATGGCATTTCAGCTGCCAGACCACACTGACAGCACTGTCAGCATTTGGACAATGACATTTGGTTGCCCGTACGTTGGCAACTATGCATTTGCAAAAGAGTATCACCGAAACGTACCGAACTCGTGGGATATATTTCACCCAAATGATGCGGTATCGACCAGTGGCAAATTCATTTTTTTATACAAGCGAGAATCGCAAATCTGCCTGGTGTCAAAGTTTGGTGACTTGATTATCAATCCTTCCCATTTGGAAAAGTCGACTCTGCATCTATTTCATACAAAGAGTGTGACTGAACATCTACTATCAGCGTATGGTAGATCATTCGTGTCCATCATTCATAAGAATGCAGAGATTGAGGCTGTGAAGGAACTCGTTGAGACACCACAAATGGCACCCATGATCAGTATTTTGAAAAGGGAATTCCATGTGCATTCTAGAGACCATGGCGTGACTTCTGAATAATAAATTGACTAATTTCTGTATTTAAAGTATATATATTGACCAAAGGATCCCCCAAAATGGTTTTTAGAAGAACAAATCTTGCAATATGTCGACGTTGGAATTCACCCTTCTGACTCTGTCATGGCCAATATATTGCCAATGAGGTTGATAGAATATTCATCTGATACACTATGAGCCCTGAGGAGCCTATTGCTGAGGATGGGGATGCATCGGCAGGGGGCAGCTCACTGCAGCGAGAGGAACCAGAGGTGGTCTCTGGAGCAGCATTGGCCTCGCCCATTGACACGAGAGACACGTTAACTAGTATCGATCTGGATGATGGACTCATTGAGATATCTGGGGATGCTGATCTTGTGCTTCGGGTGGAGTATATGGAGGATCATGTTGCCATGCGCTATATTCGTTGCTTGCAAGTTGGTTTTGTGCTCTCTGTGATTGTTCTCATCTTAGAGGCAATATGGGTTCAGTCAGATTATAATTCTTCAGCAACTGGGAGGAGGATTTTGATACTGAATATTGTCATGTTTTGTTTGGCTGGCTTGCTCATGCTCTATTTTGGTGGGTACCATTGGAAGAATATGGTTTCCTATAGGTTGGCCAAGAAGACGACATCGCGGAGGAGAGCGAGGTTGAATCGATTGGCGATGATTGATTTTGTCGCTCTCTTCATAAATATGGTATGATTTGCCTGTTTGTTCCTCGTCATAATGTCTCCGAAGTATGTGTATCGAATATCATCATGTCTTGCTTCAGATTTTATTGATTGTGTCAGACATTGTGCTCTTGGAAGTGCTCTGCTCATGGCTCTACTCATCATTCGCTATTATCGCATTTATTAGGTGGTCACTGTTGAACATTGCTGTATCGAGCCAGTTTCTTCAAGTTTTAGTGTTGCTGCCAAAGGAAGCTTTGGAGGGAGTGCTCCACAAATTCAGGTTGTTGGCCACCCTTCAGAGGAGAAACATTGCTATTCCTGCAGGTATCGATCTACCCGTGTCTGTGTATGTTGTGGTATTTGCGGCATTTTTCGCTATTCCAGAGGTTGTTTTACTGCTTCTCTTACTATACACTGTGGGTCCGCTCGGTGGATATTGGTGCTCTTCCAAGTCCGATCCAAATTGCTCCTCTGAGAGTGATGTGTACAATTGTGACCCTTGGGATTCAGGATGCACACTAAGCAACTATGGCGTTGGTATTAATAACTATATGATTGTTCTTGGATCCATTTTCCTGTTCTACATGACTCTGTACATTATTTGCTGTATTTGGGCAGATATTTGGTTGAGATGCCTGCCATATTCAAAATACAAAATGAATCATATTGAGTTGGGTTTCCAAATGCAGACTCGATTAATTGTGGCATTCATAGCAGTGTTGAGTATTATATTTCTGTGGATTATACCTCATGGGTCCTGTCCAGTGAAATTTATGATGGCTACAGGGCTAGCACCATATTTCTTCTCCCTCTCGCTCTTAGTCAGCATTTCTCTTTGGATGCACTCGCCATATCTACCATCAGAAACCGAGTCAACGCAGTATGAGAGAAATAAATGCATTAAGTGGGTAGAGAGGAATGATGAGGAGGATCAAACTGATGTCCAAGTTTGTTATGAAACCATGCTGACAGCCTTTTTGTTCTCTTTCATGGTATATGACCTTGATGAGGTCGAAAACCCTACGTTTGACTTGGAGAGTACACTTGAGACATTTTCACTGACCGATTCAAAGTTGATCTGGAATAAAGACAGGGATTCAAAATGCTTGATGGCCTGGGGTGAAGAGCAAAGACTGATTGTTATATGCTTCAGAGGAACTGCATCAGCAAAGAATGTGTTGACTGATCTCAAGTTATGGAGGTCTACGCATCCTCCAACAAGGGGTAATTATTTTATGGGAACACAGCCCATGACCCATGCTGGTTTTGGTGATTTTTGGTATGGTTCAGGAATGAAGGAAACATGCATGTCAATGGTGTCGAATATCACAGCAAGCCCATCGGATGAACAGCACCCCTGGCGGATCCTCGTGTGTGGCCATAGTCTTGGAGGTGCAGCTGCCAAGATAGCAGCGTATGATCTCTCAGAATGGAATATAAGAGTTGGAGCAGGACATAGGGTTCTCTGCTATACCTATGGATGCCCAAGGGTCGGAAATAGTGCATTTGCCAAGAGCTACAACTTGATGGTACCAAACACATGGAATATCATGCATCTGAATGACATCGTCATCAAGAACGGAAAGTTTATTTTCCTGTACAAACGAGATGGCCATTGTATGTATTTAACCAAGTTTGGTCCGATCATAGATCCGTCTAGGATAGAAAGCTACACCTTGGGAGGTGTGAAATCTAGCATGCAGGATCATTTCTTGGATTCGTATGCCTCATCGCTTGTTGCTCTGCTCCATTTCGAGGCATGGAAGACCCCTTCAAAACAGAGGTGTAAATTATACCTCACAAGCCTAAAGTCTTTCAAGGCCATCAGATCATTTGCATCATCAAGGAGATGGGCCCAAGACTTTGGCACAGGAGCAGATGTTGACATTGTGACAGGAGCTCTAACCATGCGGCGAGCAAGGAGAAATTTATAAATATATATATGGGCGGATCAACTCGATTGTGGGATTTCTATTAGCCCCACCCATAGGATTTCTCAGAATTTGACCTGATTTTGTAAAGTGATAATTTGACCCTAAATCACCCTAAATGGCCTTTAATACACTCTTTTGATGCATTCAGACACCTTACACGCCGTTAATGTCATTAAGTACCCGGCGATAAGAAATGTTAATCATTATAGTACAAATATATCATTGTTTAGCGATTTTCAAGGCCTTGAGAGGTAGTTCGATCTTTGAGATGTACCGACTGTCTATATCATATGTACAAGACTGTTTCTGGGGAGGAGGCGTACTCTTTATTCGAGGAAACTTGATTTTTCGATCCCTCAACCAAAACCTCAACCATATTAATACTCCCACAAGGTGAAGACCGAGCAACAGCAATAACAGCGCTTTGGCCGGGCTGCTGTGCTCCTCGGACCCTAACTCATGCTCATGCATCAAAGAGGCTGCTCCTTCCGATACAACCTCCTCACCGTTCATGCGGTGAAAACCACCCAAACCTAGTTTATCATTCTTAGAAATCTCCTTTTGACCGATAAAATCGCTCGAATCTATAGAGTTGGATTCATACTCGAAAAGAGTATCACCATTCTCCAGACTACTATGGGTTGCCTTTTCTTCGACTTGTCTATCCAACACCATACTATCTAACACGTTATATCCTGTAAAATCTCAGCAACCACTAAATCTTGAACTGTTTGAAACCTCGTCTTCTCCAATGCATTCGACAAGTAGACTGCAACCTGATGCTTACACTGCAAGCACAAGACACAATACCTTCAGCCACACGCCCACAATCCAGCCAAGACACATCACACACGTACATATATTCCTTCAGATTTGGTGGCAATATCATAGAAGAATGAATGGCACGAGCAAAAATGATCTGGAAACACAGTATACGTATCACCAGACCTGTGACCCTTCACCTGATACACCCTCCTACCAGTCTCCTGTCCAATAAAGCAGGACACACCCCCTGAATCGACAATCGACGTCGCTTTCAGAGCGTGCTTGTCGAACAAAAGCTTCAGACTGAATCAGACAAGAAAAACCACCGTCGAGAACCAACCTCACACAGGCAAACCCACCATGCATCCAATCTCACAGATATGCTCACGCACCTCGCCAGATGAAGGTCGGAAACTGCACCATGGTCACACACAGGTAGTAGTATCAGCACATTGACTCGTCAATTCAGAGTAGAACGACCTCCGTCCTCCTCGTGCCCCTTGCAGGTCACTCCGATTGAAAAACTCCCCATACGCACGCACCCTTTCTCTCCTTGGCAATATCGTTAAATATACGTTTTCCGACACTGAATTAATGGCCACATCGGTCATATCATCCATCGTACAGGAACAAAGAAGCCTCTCTCAGCCAAACACACCTGTGTAATTCGGGTATCGTGACGCTCTGCTTCCCTGTATTAGAGTCACTCTTACGAATCATGACAAGGGTTAGAATTCCATTATTTGAATCAATGCCTGAGTGGGTCGGTATCTGTTGTTCAACCTCTCCCCTCTGGGCCTGGATGCCATACCATCAAAGCCACCATTTGACCGAATATGTATGACGTACCTCAACTGTCAGTGTAATAAGAATCAAGATTGCTCCTGGATGTCCACCAGCAGTATCTAAAATACTATAATTAGTACATGCATACTATCAGTGTGGTATGACTGGATGGAATAGGGTATTCGTGGGATATCTCTGTACTAGCAAGGTTCTGTCCTCCTGATAACTACACTCTGGCTCTACTGATACGGAGTATATGCTGTGGTAATGGATCAATCCCAGTCTTGTTTAGTTGTGGAATCACTGGAGGAGGAAAAGGGAGAGCGAGATGTGGGGAAGTTGGCAGTGTGGAGTGTGTCCAGTGCCAAGCCTGGAAATGGTATGTGGTATGTTGTCTCTTTGTGGGTGGATGGTCCACTGATGGTGGTGTGTGGTGTATTATTTTAGGGGTGGATTTGCTCATTGATGGTAGTAATGATACGTATTGGCAGTCGGACGGGTTGCAGCCACATACGATAACATTGCATTTTCAGCAGTTTGTTGCTATTAGCAAGGTTGCTATCCAGGCAAATTATAGAATGGATGAGTCGTATACTCCGCAGCGTTTAAGTGTGAGTGTTGGTACGAGGTGGAGTGATATGACTTGTATTCGTACAGAAGAAGTGGTCGAGCCTCAGGGGTGGATTGTGCTTCCAATAGCGAGCCAAGAGTGAGTTGTGTAGTGCCTGCTGTGTCTCTTGTGGTACTGGTGGTTCTCATATCGAGAGTGTGATTGTGTAGGCACCCGGAAAAGCCTGTGACTGGGAGGATTCTCCAGATTACGATTCTAGTCAATCATCAGAATGGAAGAGATACCCATGTCCGGCAGGTGAGGGTGTTTGGGTCACGAGGTGATCAGTCTACTGGAAGCCATGCAGTGTCGTGGATGACGACTGATGCGACAATGTATGCGACTTGTCGATAGTGATATAGATTACAGGGTGTAGTTGCTTAATACAATATGGAATCAAATACTGAAGAGTGTTTTGGATCTATTGCTTCTTTCAGATGAGGAGCGCATCGCTTGCATTTGGGTTGGTTTAATCTGTCCTTTAATTGGTCTAATAAATCCTTGTATTGTGACTGCTTCTTTTGCATGATTGTGTAAAAGGCGTGGAAGGCTAGAAATTCCACGTGTGAATGGGGCAGTGATGGGTTGCACATGATGGCTTTGGAATGACCTGTCTGTCGTGCGACTCGCCGGGCTCGTGTCGATTCGATAGCATAGCGAATCGCAGTTTCGATGGCTGAGAGTATCCATTGGCTTGATCGAGTGGCATCCGGTGGGCATGGGAGGCGATGCATGAAACAATGGAGTTTCATTGCTCCCAGCAGGAATGTCTGATACACATTGATTCGGACAGTCAATGGGGAGTTGGTTTCCTCGTCAAGAAGCACTGGGATGAGTTTGGGCCGAATGTAGTGGCATAATTTTGAACTCAATGCAGATCCTGGATTCCTTTGCGCTGGTACATTGAGTGATGCGCTCATGTGTTCTCCGGCATAGCGAGTGTAATCAGCTCTCATCTCTAGCGTGCTGGTATCGATGAGCAGGCCACACCACTTGATAAACCTCGACCCGTCGGCTTCCACAAAGTCATTTCGTTTCATTATGCCTATGCCTGGTACTGATGTGAGATCAAATGTCAACTGCGTCTTGCTAGGGTTGACGATGATGTTGAACCCAGGTATCCCGCTGAGGACTCTCGAGGCAAATTGCTCTACAACAGACTTATGACGTGATATGATGATCCAATCGTCGACTAAGCGAAGCAATAAAGAGTGAGATCGATCAGGACAAGTTCTGCTCGGTAAATTTTCCCTTTGAAAATTGACTGCTTGTTTCTGCACAGAAGGTCTTGATCCACAGGCAAGCCCCAGTGCTGTCAGGGATGTGAGGTTCTGACTTGATGAGAAATTGTAGCTAGATGCAATATCCTCATTAGAAATGGCAGGTATTGCGCCACATGATGTTATCATGGGTTCCAAGCATGCTCGTTCGACGTATCCTAAATAGAGACTGCACAGCATTGTGCTGGGTGCCCCTCCCTGGGCAATACCTTTGCACTGATACCTCCATTTCTTCTTGAGCTTGACGAGATTCAGCGATAAATAGTCTTTCAATTGCGCCATGAGATTGTATCGTGTAATTCTTTCTTCTGTGATTGCATCGACAAAGATTCTACTCTTTTGACCATTTGATAGTGATGCCATTTTCTGGGAGAAGTGTCCGTCTATCATCTCATGCGTTGGGATGGCAGAGCTTCTGAACCTTATTTTGATCTCCCCCATGATGGTCACAATTTCGGTGAATTTGACAATCGTGTATTCTTCAGCTGTTAGAAGCTCCGATATGATTCCTAGCAATGTGGACACGTCGACATTGTCAAAAGCTCTAGATACATCTACACACACAGCATAGGGGCCAAACTTTTCCTTCAACTGGGCGACTGTTGTCGATTGTAAGGCAGCCTCTTTCTTTCTATCCGATCTCCAATTACCAACGAATGGCTTGTAATGACAAAATATGTCACTAACGCCATACATGGAGCTGCCAAAAAGTGTTGGGTGCCTCATTGCCTCGCTCTTCAGAACTATTTGAGCCTTTCGTAAAGTATGGTTGATCGGCTCGAAATGGAGACGACTTGCAGGATGCTTGTGCGTATTCCCAGTCTTTTTATCCTTGGAAGTGTAGGATTTGAATCGAGCTTCAGATTTTTTGCTCATGTTCACGAGAAACCGCAGTCCATTCCTCTTGGGCAGAAACCGAAGACGTGACACCCCAAGTTTCCTCTGCGCAAGGCTTGCACGTGCGACTTTCGCCTTGATGGGAATAAAAGTCGATGACAGAGAATCTTTGAATGATTTGTTTATCATTGTTGACCAGACTTGCTTGCGATAATAGAAAACTTGCTGTCTGTATGCCTCATTCTCCGTGCAGTAAAAGTGAGCCCTGAGAATGGGGACCACAAACGACCCAAAGAGCCAACTAACCCAAAAAAGAAGCATCCGAGTTTTTGAAACCAAACTATTAGGTGGAAAGGAGGATTTCTTCCCTTTTGCATCCTTTCTATTGCTCTGTTTCGTGTGGACATTGAGCCATTGCATTTCTGACAGAGGAATGCCCCTGATGGCTTCATGTGCAGTAATATCCTCAAATCGCTTCAATCCTACGAATCTATGCAATGATTTCCTCAACACTTTTCTCGATATTTTACCCCCAAGCATATGCCTAGGAATCACAGCCCGAATGACAGCCCATACAAAACTGGCAACATTGCTGTGAGGAACAAATGAAACACTCAGATCAGGGATTTCCTCTTCAGTGCCTTCAACATTGTCTACTGTATTGCATTCTTGAGTATTAGAAATTCCACTTCTATCAGCATTTTCAGATGGCTGTGGATGCACTTCCTCTGCTGTCATCATGGTCCTTTTGGGCATGGTATGTTCAAGAATATCCTCCACAGGTTCATTGGCACCGTTCATCCCACCACATGCTTGCGTATCTCGATCTATAGAGCGACATCGAAGCCTTTTCTTGCCTGAATCTCTCAGAGAATGCTCAGCCTTACGAAGCTTGCCTTTGGCAACCCACTTCAGATATGCCTCTGGCAATGGGCAGTGAACATTTAATAAAGCATTATAGTTGCATTTATGAGCCTTTCTAACGATGCTATCAAGCAATGGGATCAAATAATGATACTTTGGAGGCACTAACGGGCGATATAGACAGTTTTGCAAATGCATGGACCTGCGCCGACTGTGCAGGAGAGCAGCAGGGTTCAATCTTTGCTTGAAAATATACTGATACAAAACCTTGCCCGGTGATTTTTTGGGATCCAAGCGCATGATAATGTCTGCATACATGAATCGACGCACACATCATATCAGCCCATGCAATGTAGCATGAAAAAAAAATTGAAACCTACGCTCTAACGGAAGGCCACCTTTTCTAGAATATCTCCTACTGTAAAACATTGACTGACGCGGAATGATCATCTCCGAAGGCCTTAATAAATATTTGGGATGCTGATAATGTTCTTTTTTACGGTCGCTCTTCCTTGCACGGCGTTTTGTGTGCATGGAGGATGCCGTGTTCACTTCCTGACTCACAGGTTTCTTTCTATGCATCTCATCTCTCTGCGACTCTAACTCTCTCAATGTCTCCTCATCTCCACGCTGTTTCGCTCTCTTATATTTCTTACGCTGCCAACTCGAAGGACGCCCTGGCTTTGCCGCTTTGGGACCTTCCTGCACTGCCGTCCCTCCTTCTGCATTTGTTTTCTCGGCAGTATCATCCTGCACTTTCGTCCTTTTCCGATTCCTCGACGTTATTTTTGATGCACTATTGGAAGAAAACGTTTCATAGTATCGTTTCATCGATAATCGCCCTTGCTGAACCTGCGATGTCTTCTTCACTGCTCTGGCAGCAAGTGTCACTGGGTACCCAGTCAGCTGAAAAAAACAGTCATTCTCTAGAGTGGAAAACATACTAACATGCAGCAGCAAATACAGCATAAGCGTATCACCTATTCGAGTCAACAAGAGCTGCCAAGCAGGGGAACACATTGTCTTTGCAGTCCCATCAACACAGAACATTTCAGTCCTATGAGCCCCTTCGACTGCCCTGCCCCTCGAAGACGACGATTTCTACACAACAAGAACGCCTTGTCAATGATGAAACACATACATGACTAGAAAAGACTATATATCCACGAAAACACGCACCTTTCCATACCCAAACATCAAGACATTTTTCTTCCCCTTTGTTCCATACAAGAGTGTTTCAATAGCCCGACCAATCAACTGAACATCAATAGCATACACATCATCAGAAGAATCATCAGAAGAAATCAATACCACATCGTGGTATGCATACAAAAAGATGCCACCATACCTGCAGCTGACTCCAGCTCTGTTTCAGACTAAATCCAGCCTCCAGATCAGTACTTCCAGGCGTAAGATAACACCAAGTCGTATCCAAAAGCCTCTGATAACTAGGATGATCATTTGGCCCCTGCAGCGTCACACACAACCGACTCGCCTCGGGCCTCGTGCGAGCAATACGTAGCAAAAACTCCCTCAAACTCGTCACCTTGTCACGGCCAAGCACAAGCCCCAACAGCTTTGGAGCCCTACTAGTATCACCATAACCCTTCTGAATAATATCCCCATTCACATCAACCTTGTACTGGCTCATCGCACCACCTAGAAGGAATATTCAAATTCAAACGTCCTTCAGCCCCATGTAACGAGCGTCCATCCCTTCGTCCAAGCCACCCTGTATCTCTAGACAGCCCTCCATGAGATTCATTGATATTCTATAGCCAATGCTGACTGCCGATACGGCTCATATCAGGATTCAATCGAGAAGAGTCGCAGACGAAATTCCGTAATACGATCATTAAATATATACTACACTTCATAGGCTCGTATATGCATACAGGGCTGATACGCAGCAGTATATACATATATATATATCAAATTAGAGTAGACTGGCGTCACAGCATTCGGCTGTAGGCTTGAAAACCTCCTGGGTGGCACAGCATGGTGTTTTACTTTAAACCACGACATTATGGTCCTGGAAAGGACGAGTATCTCATCTACATGGTATGTACTGGATATTTTAATGCACGGAGACAGGAATTCCCACGCGTATATGCTCACGATCTGTCTCTTTTGATTTTTGAATACGAATACTACTGTAGGGGAAAGACAAGCATGAAAATGAGGATTTGATCCGGTATTCATTACCGATTGATATTTGGTTTCACGTGGATAACTTATCATCGGCTCACGTGTACTTGAGGCTTCCCGAGGGGAAGACGATTGCTGATATCCCGGATGATACTCTGGAGGATTGCTGTCAGTTGGTCAAGGCAAACTCAATTCAAGGGAACAAGGTGAACAAGTTGAATATCGTGTACACGCCTGCGAGTAATTTAAAGAAAACTGGAGGTATGGTTGTTGGACAGGTTGGATACCATGATACAAAGCTGATACGGGATTATAGAGTTGAGAAGCGAGAGAACGATATCGTGAATAGGTTGAACAAGACAAAGGAGGAGCTGTACCCAGATTTAGAGGCAGAGAAGGAGGCATGGCTTGCTGAGCAGAGGCGTTTGGCTAAAATAGAAGCTCAAAAGCAGAAAGCGTTGGAAAAGAGTGAAAAAGAGGAGCAAAAGAGGTTGAAAGAATTGTATTCGTATGATAGAGTGTTGACAGAGGATGCCATGCAGACAAATGCGGATCTGAAGAGCAAGTATTCGACGTATGAGGAATTTGAGGATGATTTTATGTAATATTTTTATGCCATGGTAGTACGTGAGGATTGATCGCAATAATGAAGTCTTGTATGGCATGTGGGACACATGTGGATCGCCCAGTGGTCTGCGATGGGTGCGGATGCCTGTATTTCTGCAGTATAGGTCATCGACAAGGATATATAGATCAAGGAGGACATAGTAAAGAGGATTGTTGTCGATTGAGAGAGTTTCGGTCGAGTGCCCTGGAGGATGGGTTTTATGCCTCTCTTGTAGACTTGTTTTCGTGGTGTTTGGCGGAGAATCTGTACTCATCTCCGTGTGAGATGCTGGAAAAGGTTGGGATTCATAGGAAGGATCCATTCCGGATGGAATGTCCGTGTGGTCTTGGGAGTGCATCGACATTTTGTGGGAGTGGGCCAATGTTGAAAAGGGACTGGTTTGGGTACAATGTGTCCGAGAGAAGGGAACGAGTTGATGCGACAACGGAGAGTCTACGGCCTCAGTTGGATGCATGGTGGGGTACCGAAGGGAGCGAGTGTATTCTGGATGGGCCTCCTGTGGAGGCGTATGAGTCTATTGTGGATTGGGAGTCGTACATGGAGTATAAAAATATCAAACAAGGGACGGCAGTGGAAAAACTCATGGTGCTCATGGATATCCCGCTGACACTCTTCTGGGTGATCAAGCGATATATACGAAATAATTCATCTGCAAGAGTTGATGTGATTAAAATCGTGTTGGCAGGATGCGAGAAGGAAATGGATCAATGGCCACTGTTGCTGGAGTTGTTCAATCTCATTCCAGGATATTCCTTTGACATTGCCATGGTGGGTCCAGAGCTGCCATCCTGGATGGATCAGAGACGTATCAACATCACATCCTCGACAACGTCCAAAGAATTGACAATCACGTGTAGATCGACCACGCTGACGGACCCACCATCAATACAGCTCATGGCAGAGTCCCACATCATCTGTGCATTGAATGCTGGGATTGGGGCATATCCTTCGTGGATGGACACTGTCTGTCAAATTAAAGCACTCATGGCAACCAGACACACTCCTAAGATGTTCTTCTTCACAGACTATGTCCAGGAATCCATAGAAGTAGCACGGAAGAACATGTACATGCTGTTTGGCAAGACATGCATTCCAGACTATGATGGGAAACTTCCATTCCTCGGGATGGATGACATCGCCATGGCATGTGGAGGGCATTCTCAAAAGACAAAAGAATGCTCCGACTACCTGACAAAGCATGTCAGAGCCACAGCGGTGCTCATGAATCCATTTCGCAAACCTGCAAGCATTACCATGCCATCCCATGCTATGCCATACGCATCGAATGGATTCGGATGCTCGCTCGAAATTCGCTCATAAAGTACAGTACATATATTACATTGCATGAGGAGGCGCAGGAATAGCATGATCGTTACTATTATTTCTAAACGGAATCTGTAGACTATACACTTTACCATCTTGATCCCAATGTCGAAACATCTGCACATCCTTCTTGCTATTATCCACCTCCATATTCGGAATCTTAAAGCAAATAGTCTCATACGGTTCTGCTGCGAATAATAAATACTGATATCTCCAATCCGTTGGCTCCTTCTTCTGCTCTATGGCACTCATAAATCGATGCCTTGGGCGCTCTCCATCTGAAATCTCAGGATACTCTATTTGGAACAACAATGCCTTTGTGGTATCAGACTGATCATATTCTTTAGTCACTCTATACCCAGGACGTCCAATCTTGACAGTCTTTCGAATCGCCACGCGCCGCTGCGGGGCAGGCGCTGCTTCCTTCTCTGCTGCTTCCATGGCAGCCCTTTTTGCCATATTTTGCTGATGCCTCTTCCCTTGAGTATGCGCCAAGTAATTCCCTTCATTCTTATGCAGAGTAAGACATAAACGACACTCGTATTGGCCCAAATGGTTCTTCATAAAATACGGATCTCTGGACAAATCAATGGTTTCGAGTGCAAGACGCCTCAGCCGTTCTCGACGATCAGTCGCCTATATTCATATTCAACCAATCAGTTTACAGAACAAAATAAGGCTCGAACGAAAACCAAAGACATACCTCGTGCTCTTTGGAGACAAAACCAGAGCCAGTTTTGCTCCCAAATTCACGTCCAGCCATAAAACTCATTCTGTATCGATACGAACGGTATTCTATGCCATTACATATTACAATTATTTTGTATTCTTTTAATACTAGTATGCGGGAATACAGCAGCAAGCCTGTATTGTGCGGAATCAATACATACTTTATTTCAGACAGAAGATATCTTCTGCATCGATGCAGGTCATATTTGATATATATGGCATGCAAGCCCGCCCCTGCACAATACGATACAATGCTTGATGTGAGAATCACACAGATGGAACATGATGCATCTTCAAAGTACAAACACAACAAGAGCATCCGGTAGGCAGAGAGTGATCAGAGTGGTGGTGCATGAATATCCGTATTTCAGCATCAGAATCAGCCACATTGATTATGGTTGGAAATCATCACATCACTCTCTCTTCTCCCCCCGAAATGTCCAGTATCTATCATCAATAGTATACTAATAAGAACGCACTGCTGTCGTTGTTGTCATCACGCTGAAACAAGAAGAAGAAGAAGAAGAGCAAGAAGAAGAAGAAGAGCAAGAAGAAGAAGAAGAAGAAGAAGAAAAAGGCACTGGCAGGTTTCTATACAGCAAGCGATGCGAATAGATGACAACTGAAATACCCATATATACGTTTTGTATGCAATTTCATTCGTTACAATCACATGTCATTCCAGTGCGCTGACAAGGGTGCTACCAGCAGCACCATGACAGGCATGCATGGCCGCGCTATAGTTGATAGATCACGTCCCTTCTCTGCACCTAGTACTGCTATAGTATCTATTGATATTCATTTATTGGATAAAAATAGCATGCATGCGGTAGAGATGCCATAGATGAGTGCAAGATGACAATGGGCACCCAGTGTGACGTTCGAATGCCTCTAGATCTCTCTCTAGAGATCTCTAGAGATCCAGATCTGGAGACAGCTGTGCAGTGCTGGATCATCACCACCCTGGTGAGGAATAGCCTATTCCGAATAGGACACTGTCCAACCGAAACGACCGACTCCGATGCCAATGGATGCTGTCTTCTTCCATCAGGACACACATAGACGACGCAATATCGATGTAGTTTGAAAGCATGCATCAGGAGCTGTCTCCTCGAGTAGAGTAGAATCTCTTTCTTGGTCTTCTCATGAGAAGCCATTATGTATAATGGTTCCCATGACATATATCCATCCCAATAGCGATGAATTCAGTGGATACATGAATCTATTGTATATATTTCTCTCGTAATAACGAATACATCCTATATAGAGGGAGAATATCCTTGTTCGGTGACGGCTGTCATTCACTGACAGAACATTGTAGGTGGAATCCATTCACAGGAGCTTTCAGGGCTGCGGCTACACGCGTGTATACATAGTACTGTAGTGAATCATGAGTGTCCTTCAGGTGTGTATGCTTTGATATCTCCGTCTGTCTGTCTTTCTGCAGAATGCGGGATTCAATCGCATAATGTCGGTCGCATTCTCTCTGATACTACTCGTATTACCATTATCACTACTGTCATTATGATGTAGAAAATTGCCGAGATTGAGGCTGAAATGGCCAGAACACAGAAGAATAAAGCTACAGCAGGGCATTTGGGTATGCTCAAGGCAAAGCTCGCCAAACTGCGTCGAGAGCTTATTGAGCCTTCTGGTGGAGGGGGAGGAGGGGGAAAAGGAGATGGATTTGAAGTGAATAAAGTGGGAGATGCGCGAGTGGGAATGGTTGGGTTTCCGTCGGTGGGAAAGTCGACCCTCCTGACCAAACTGACTGGCACATTTTCTGAAGCTGCGGCATACGAATTCACAACGCTGACATGTGTTCCCGGAATGATTCGGTATCGTGGCGCCAAAATTCAATTATTAGATCTACCAGGTATTATCGAGGGAGCCAAAGACGGCAAAGGTAGAGGTAGGCAGGTCATTGCTACTGCCAGGACCTGTAGTTTGATCATCATTGTGCTGGACTGTCTCAAACCAATCACCCACAAGCGATTGATAGAGCACGAGTTGGAGGGATTTGGAATTCGATTGAATAAAAAGCCCCCAGAGATTACATTCAAGAAGAAAGACAAGGGCGGCATCAACTTCACCACGACGGTCCCTGATCCCAAGGTTGATCTGGATACTGTCAAGCGAGTGTTGGCAGAGTACAAGATTCACAATGCAGACATCCACATGAGGGGCGATTACGAGATCGATGATATCGTCGATGTTATCGAAGGGAGTCGAATTTACATCCCATGTATTTATGCCATCAACAAGATTGATCAGATTACGTTAGAAGAGCTCAACGTGATGTCCAAATTGCCCCATTACTGCCCAGTCTCGTCCTTCCACGAGTGGAATTTGGACGGCCTCGTGGAAATGATTTGGAGATATTTAAATCTCACCCGTATATATACCAAACCTAAAGGAAAACTACCAGATTGGTCGGATCCAGTCGTCTTGCCATCGGATAGGTGCACCGTGGAACAGTTTTGCAATAAATTGCACAAGGCCATCATCAAGCAGTTCAAGTATGCCCTTGTCTGGGGCACGTCAGCAAAGCATCGCCCGCAGAGGGTGGGAAGAGAACACGTTCTAGAGGACGAGGATATCGTTCAAATTGTTAAAAAAATTTAAACGTCGCATGCGTATGTAAGAAGGATTCGAGAGAGGCATCATGGCAACGAATGCAGGGATTCATAGAAAGGTCTCTTCCTGCGATAGATGCGCATGGGAACCCGACTGTAGAGATGATTTATGTCTTAGTATTGTTGTAGCAGGTAGGATTTGGCCTTCTATGTTGGATGTGTATTCGGTTTGCCTGGAATTGATCAGCGCACCGTGTGTTTGCAGGGGCTTCGGGTGATTTGGCGAAGAAAAAGACGTATCCAGCACTGTTTTTTCTGTATAAAAACAATTTTCTTCCTAAAAAGACGCATATTGTCGGGTATGCTCGATCTGTATTGACTGATGAGGCGTTGAGGGACAGGCTATCTCCACACTTGAAGGGGTCTGAGGCTGACGTTGGAGCGTTTCTTCAGATTTGTTCCTACGTTGCTGGTTCTTATGACGGAGATTCGGGGTTTCAGAAGTTGGATGGGGTGTTGGCTGGTATTGAGGCACAGTATCCTTGTTCTCCTTTGGGGCGGTTGTACTATCTGGCTCTACCTCCCACTGTGTATCCAACTGTGTGCAAGGGTTTGAAACGGCATTGCGACAGTATCTCTGATGTGGAATGCAATTGGATTCGTATAATTATTGAAAAGCCGTTTGGAAGGGATACTGATTCTGCTGAAGAGTTGGCGGAGCAGTTGGGGGTGCTGTATCCAGAGGAGCAGTTGTACAGAATTGATCACTATTTGGGCAAGGAGATGCTTCAGAATTTGTTTGTTTTGAGGTTCTCGAATACCCTATTCAGCCCTCTGTGGTCTCGGGAGAATATAGATTCTGTACAAATCACGTTCAAAGAGAATTTTGGCACTGAAGGGCGCGGTGGGTATTTTGATAGTTTTGGAATCATACGTGATATGATTGCGACGCATCTGAGTCAGATTCTTGCCTTTGTTGCGATGGAGAAGCCTGCAACGTTGCATCCGGATGATATTAGGGATGAGAAATTGAAGTTATTGCGATGCGTTTGTCCGGTCAAGCCCGAAGATTGTGTTCTAGGACAGTATGTTGGGAAAGGGACAGAGCCGGGGTATTTGGATGATCCCACCGTGCCAGAAGGGTCAAAGACGCCCACGTTTGCGTCCATGATACTTGCGATTAATAATGATAGATGGGCAGGTGTTCCATTTATTATTAAAGCAGGGAAGGCGTTGAATCAGAGAAAGGCAGATATCCGCATCCAGCTGCGGCAGCCTCCAACATTTATTTTCCCAGGTGATGCAGAGTATCTCCGCAATGAACTCGTCGTGCGGCTCCAGCCTGATGAAGCTATTTACGCAAAGATTGTGGTTAAATCCCCCGGATTGGATATGGGAACTGAGATGAGCGAACTTGATCTCGATTACAGGCGTCGATTCCCTGGCGTTGTTATTCCTGATGCATATTCACGGCTCATTTTGGAGGCCATTCGAGGAGATCAGCAGCATTTCCTCCGACGAGATGAACTGAGAGCGGCGTGGAGTATATTCACTCCTTTATTGAATGCCATTGATGAAGGAAAGGTTCCTATTCATGAGTATGAGTTTGGAAGCCGGGGTCCAGCAGAGGCAGATGTGTTGGTGACACGTAGTGGATACAAGAGGCCTGTTGACTATGTATGGAGTTTGAATCATTTGAGCGTCCAAAATACAGAGACGTGAGGATGTATATTTTTATTGCATGCGATCGTGTAACTAGATGGCATTTACCTACGTTCTTCATGCCATTTGGGCATCGATCTCTGACTTCGTCCCTGGGAGTACTGACTGTCCTGGCTATGGCCACCAAACTTTCCATACATGCTTGGTGGTTTCTCATATGATTGCTGTCCTTGAGGTTCCATCCTCGCGGTTTTTTGCCCTGCTCTTTTAGTCTTCATGGCAAGCTCGTGAGATTCCTCATACCGAGGCATTTCTTCCAGAGGAAGCATTTTGGGCTCAGCTGCAAACCATTCATGCTTTGCTGCTTCAATAGCTGGTATTCTCTTTTTTGGATTTAGATAGAGTAATTTTTCGATCAAATCCAATGCGTTCTGATCCTGAATTCCTCTATTCTGCAGCACACTGCGGAGGTTGGAGGAATTTCTAAAATGAGTTCCAGACAGACTCATCATAATCTTATCGTAACTACAGAAAAGATACATAGTAGCACTATAGGCTCTTGGTGATCAAGATCACATCATTGGCAATCAATCACGTACTCTTTCCATGCCGTACATCCAGGCATTGAAGTCTCATCAGGCATCCCCAAGACATGACATATCAATTTCACCTGCTCCACTTCATCTTTCCCCGGAAAGAGTGGTCTTCCTGTCAACATTTCTACCAGAATACATCCTGCACTCCATATGTCAACCTCATGGCCATAGTGTTCTGTTCCTAAACACAATTCCGGGGGCCTATACCACAGTGTAATCACCCTATTTGTCATGGTATTGATCGATGTACCATTGGGTGCATCAGGCTTGAGACCGTCTTTATCATCCGAAACCTTTTGAGAGTAAAAGCTTCGTGCCAATCCAAAATCAGCAATCTTCAGTTCCCCATTATTGCTCACTAATAAATTGGCATTTTTCAAATCTCTATGAAGAATCCTATGGATTTTTAAAAGTGCCAATCCAGAAAGTAGCTGCTTCATATACCGCTTCACTTGGCCAGGCAGAAACGGAGGATTCGCCTTGTGCGGCGCCAGACCTCGAGCGGTAGCATCAGCCAACCTAGCCTGGTTTGCCCTGTCCAAAAGCCCTGCAAGATCGTGCTCCATATAATCGAATACCATGTACACACTGCCTTTGAAATCATTCTCCTCCGATCCTATACGTCCATTCTCATCATTAATTAATGAATACACTGCAATTAAAAAAAATACCACACCATGATCACATACCATCTGATCGAACAATTTCCCTCAGTCGAATGATATTTGACCTCATCAGTTCACCATACAATCTATTCTCACTTGCTGCCAATTTCGAGAGAATCTTAATCTCCCTCACCGCTGTAATAGGAAATCCCTCTTTTTCATTCTCCATTTTGATCTTTTTGACGGCGACAACTTCTCCAGTCTCCTTGTCCTTTGCTTTGAACACCTCCCCATAGGTCCCCTGCCCCAAGTGACAAATCCTCTCGTATGCATCCTCAATCCTTCTGCATCCCCCAAACGTATTACTACTTTGTGTTGTTTCTCCTTTCATAGGAAATTCAAGGTTCCATTCGTCGGGCACAGGCGTGAATGAATATTTCGCCTTCTTCGCCCCATTCTGCTCCACCATGGCCTCAGATGTCTCAGAATATCAGGCACGTGTGCGTGTAGCAGATAACACAGTGCAATTAATGGAATAGAACAACGAAAATGGAGAGTCAACACGCCTCCATCATCACGCCTCAAAGTTCTGTAAATAGAATACATAGATAAAACATTTCCAACCTCTCCTTCCGCAAAAAGGGCCCCTTGATTCACTCATAATTGTTTTTGAATTGTAATGATTGGATTGGCAGGGCTCGGGGTCGGTTGCGACGAATATTAGGTTTCAGTGAGCGTGTTTGACTTGCCCTCGTGGTGTAGAGTCTCCACGAGCGTACAGCTATCATTCGGCACATAGCAGACTCTTAGCATACTAATATGAATCATGGAATCAGGTAATTCAAGGTTACATGGTGGGTCGCCTGGTGAAAAGGCGACCAGAGGAACGACGCCTTCCTCAGCGGCAAAAGCCTCTCGACAAGTGGGGTATCGTTCACATGGGCGCACCGTCAGTTATGAGGATCTGCATCATATGGGACTGTCTCGGGCAGTAGATGAGTATCACAAGCTCTTGACGAAAGGAAAGGCATGTGGTGGCATGCAGCGTTTCTGCAAGGGTCCTGAGCACTGTGTGTTTAAGATTGCGAAATGCTTTTTAGTTTGCCCAGTATATTACGTTTTAACATCGAATGTAGTAGCTCAGGTATGGGAAAGAATAGCTCGAGTGCTGCGTGCGTTCACGTGTGTGATTATTCCCTTGCTGACGAGTTTTTGTATGGAGCCAAGTCTCCTGTCCTCATCAGTATGGGCGCAGCACATTGGGATGGACACGTGGAATGCTACGAGGCGACTCGTTTTTGCAGGTATTGTATCGGTCGTTTTGCATCTAGCCAATAGAACAGTGTCGTTTGAGCGACACGGGTCCAATGTACATGCAAGCCTCTCATTCTACTTTGGGGATGCATTGCCAATGTCTTCGAGGGTGACGGATGTCAAGCAGTTACCATTTGACGACATGAGAACCATAAATGACAAGGAGACTGAAGTTATAGAAAAGGTAAAAAAGCTTGTCCTTCGATATGGATTCTTCGCGTCGGAGAAAGAGTGTGATATTCAGAATATGGATGCTGCTTGTCGATGGATCAAGAAACTGGCAGGTGAGTTGGAGGAGACGCAGTTCACAAGAGACACTTTGAGCGTAGAATCTGCTTTAGAAGCAACCCGCGTGTTAGGAGAAGCTATTGGGATGGAATCATGAATAATTAAATAAAGTTATCAGCATGTAAATATATCAAGATCACAGTCAGATAAAGTCCGGAAGATGGCATCTGTGGTGGCCTGTTCAAATTTCCTAGCAAAACAAGCACATCCAGCAGGCAACTTGACGCGTGTCGCATTATCTTGATGCTCCTTTGCATGGAGACACACATCGTGGACATTCATTTTGTCATGAAATAGCAAGAACGAGTTCTTTGCCCTGATTTGAGTTGTTTTTTGTTCTTCCCTAGTGATAGGGCAATCATGATGTGACCTCAGACGGTCTTTAATTCTACCAGCAGATACATCTTCCGCTCGGAATGAGCGTGGATGAGCACCACCCTCACTCCAATCAACCATGGTATTCGTTGCATAAAATGGCACAGTCTCCCCTTCTAAACCCTGTATACTCAACAGAGTTGCAAAATAATGCTCATCACTGAAACATTTTCTATGCTTCATATTATCAAAGTCCCATTCATACACGCAGTGATCATGGAACGCTTTATACACTTTTTTATCCTGCAGGATGATGGAAACATGACTCCGTATCAATGAAAACCACTGCTGAGACTTTCTCCAATGATGCAAAGGCACAACTGGCTCCATCTTCCTGGTCCATCTATTCTCATTCATATCATCATGCCACCACGAATTTATATATGACCTTTGTTCATTCATATTTAATCTATACACTGTCAGAGCATCCCAAATGGGAATATGTGATTCGCTCAACAGCATGAACCGCTGATTTGCTGGATCCTTGAAGGCAGCCATCAACAGATTCCTCGTGGCCTCTACCAAAGAATGATGTCCCCATTTCGTCACAACTCTCGTCACATTTTCGGCATACTGCCGCCACGTATCATCCAACACATCACCCATATCCAACTCTGCACTGAGATGGACATGCACATTGTACACATGCTGACCAACCATGCACTCGTCCAGAATAAGCCCTTCCTCCATTCCAACTCCTGTAGTTCCATTCTTCTTCTGACGTGGACACGCATGTTCAGCAGGCACCATGCCATGCGCTCCTTCCAACCACCGTTCCCATGTACGCGCATGATACAAGGGCCCCTTGAGCAAGAACAATAGGGCAATTTTCGGAAATCCTAGCCCCTCCGCACATCCATCCTCACTCAATGACATGATCTGTATCGATCGAATCACATCAGCTTCCGGCTGTTCCCCAGTAAATATCAAACACCCGCCAAGTATACAGAGGATGAGAATCACCCTTGCCCACTGCTCCCCACGACTTGTCCCCTGACCATAATACGGCCTATCCCGCCACCCAGTACTACTTGAACTGGAATGACGACGATGAAATGACTTTCCTTTCGAATGAATGCCACCCCCTGGAGGCAGGAGTGCCGCCTTACCGCCCTCTATGTCTCCTACCAACGACTGTGGTGACGATTGTTTCGTCGTCGATAGGGACGACAGAGATATAGACCTCTTCATATCACTGTATGTACCACCACTGCCATGCTATACTGTCTTATCAGCCATGAACGAGGTGAACTACCAAAACATGTCCGCTTTTTCAAAGGTCTTCGAATACGAATTAATCTTCTACAAAATAGGACTATTCCGACTATTTTATGTAGTATATGTGTCAATATCAAATTTAAATGCTTTAAAATGGAGAATTCGCTGCAGTTGTGCTGAGTCAATACGCAGTCCTGCACCAGATCTGCAGATCCAGCTGGTCCTCTAGAGGACCGCGTCAGATCAAAGGCTGGACAATCCTACAGAATATACGACATCAGGCATGATCAAGCGTTCCCTGACGTGAGAATCTCTTCCTCCGCCTCTCTGTAATGCTTTCGAAGCGTATCGATCGGCAGTGGCCCATGTAAATGCTGCCAAGGGAGGACACAGTTCTCGTCATAGTTGTCGTGGGCATAATGGGACAGAGGGGGCATATCAGGGACATCTTTGGCAGCCCTTTTAAAGGTCGATAAAGAGTCGCCGAGGCTTTTTGCTCGCAGTAGCATTTCAGTCATCCTTCTATCACCTCTTGAAAGCAGAGCTTGGACGACACTCCATTTATAGCTCTCTGGTCTGAACTGGATGCCACATTTTTTCAGTTCCTTGTCCATTCGTTTCAACCTCTTGTCTGCAGCAGGATCAACACCTCTCCACTGGAATGGTGTGTGGGCTTTTGGTACAAACGTACTGCATCCAAGAGTGAGTTTGAGTTTAGGCGCAGCCTTTTTCAACGACGACATCATCTGAATGGTTTCATCAATATCCTCCTCTGTTTCACCTGGGACCCCTGCCATACCATACAGCTTGAGTGCCTGGAGTCCTCCCGCCTGCGCATTGACGGCGGCCTTTTCTATATCCTCCTGATCTAATTTCTTATTCACAATCCTCCTGACCTTTGATGACCCGCTCTCTACCGCAATCGTGAGGGACCGAGTCCCTCTGGAACTCAATGCTGTAGCAAGCTCTGGAGTGACTGTATTTGTTCTAACACTTGCAATCGACAGCCGCACATGACTTCTCTCTGGCTGCATCAGCCACTCTAATAACGCTGAAAACTCTGGATGCTGGGTAACAGATGCACCCAACAACCCTATTCGATCAGTGTACTGCAACCCTTTTTCAATGGTTGGTATCAGAGATCCTTCCAACGGGGCAGCTCGGAAGGGCAGCGTAAGATAACTCGCCAAACAGAATCGACACATTTCTGGACAACTCCGAACAACCTCTGCCATGAAAATATTATCCCATGCCATCCGAGGAGACACAATTGTGGAGGATGCCAATGTCCCACCCCTGTACGTCTGTTTCTCTACATACGCCTGCGCCGACGGATGAATCGGCCGTATATCAACCAAATCTATACCATCATACACTGGCTCATAGAACTGAGGAATATACATACCAGGACATGCCGCCAGTGCAGCCAACACGCTCTCCCTCTCTGCCCTGCCGGGTCCACGCACACCATCCCGTGTCACATCATGAACCGTACTAATAAAGCTTTCTAACATGTCCTCTCCGTCCCCAAGAAGCACAACATCAAAGAATGCAGCGAATGGCTCTGGATTAGCAGTCAGAGCTGGACCACCACCAAAGACTATTGGGTGTTCGTCTGTTCTATCAGCTGCAAGGATTGGAATACCCAACCCTTCAAGCATATCGATGAGGTTTGAGTAGTCCAGTTCCCATGAAAATGAAAATCCAACCAGATCAACATCTGTTCGAGGCATAGGATCCCCCACATCTGTGAACATTCTCGTCACATTGACGAGACTGGACATTTCAAGGAATGCGTACACCAACTGATACCCTAGCGATGTGATGCCGACACTATACTCATTTGGATACGCATATATTACTGTCAATGCATCTGCAGTACCAGGAACTGGCTGAAATAATGCTATTTCGTCGCTCTTGACTGTGGCCATGGAATTCATCTTCCAACCATCCTGTTTCTTCTTTTCTACTGGCTTTTTAGACCCGCGTTGTCGATTCTTCACATCTTTATTCTTTCCTGCGTACACAAGAAGCGTCGAAGAGGGAGAAGAAGACGTGCGTGGCCTTTTTGCTCCTTGTCTTTTTGCAACAGGCAAAATGCCCGAATGAATACCTAGTACAGTACACTCTGGCATGACATCTACTGAGGACGAATGGTATTAGATTACAAACAGTACTATTATTATTATTCGTATGCATGCAGAAACAGGGAGCTAAAATACAAGTGCACTGATACTCATCATAGATGGATAGCCAGGAATGGAGCAAAACAAAAATAACAAACACACATACAGGCATTCCTATACTGCTGAATCACCGTCACCCCTACTGGTGCCTCCAAACCACTTGTTTTCAGCCACGCGGGGTTTCAAATCCTCACGCAAGTATGGATTCACAGGTGGATGGAAAAACCCATAGGGCCGTATTTTCATCTCACTCCCAATATTCATCACTTCATCCTTCTTTCTTTGCAACATGAATCCAAGCATTGCTAATGGTGCAGCTAGCACAGCAGCCAAGACACCATTTGAAAATGTGCCTCGTCTGGCATGGGTGTGGTAGGCACTACTATACCTGTAATAGGCCCCTCCTGGCCCCGTCTGTGTAGAACTCGCATGCCCCCCAGCTCCTTTTGTCAGAGCAGTATATGCTGCTGAAATTTCTTTAAAAGCCGTCTCCGAGTGCGGCCGTGCATCCTTAGGACACAGGTCTGGGTGGTACTGTAGACAGAGTCTTCTATATGCTTCCTTGACGTCCCTTCGACTTGCCCCAGGTGAGAGTCCTAATACCTCGTATGGTGATTTATATGAAGAAAAAGACGAACTATTGCTCGTCATTGAGGTGGTGTGCTGAATGCAGACGCGACGTTGTCAAATTTAATTAATTAATTGACCCAGTCTCAGCCACAGGTCAATGTATCACACCACTGGTGAATATGTCACTGGTATTTTGGATATGGGGCCAAGAGGGGCTGCTGAGAGCTTTCGAATGAAAAGGTCCAATGGCGTGGTCCATGACGCGACATGATCGCGTCCTCTGCCAAGTGCACGCGTGGTTCTGATTTTTTATTGTCTTTATTTATGCATGGAATGAACATCAACACGACAGATCGTACTGAATTCGATGTGATTTGTTTGAAAACATTGCATAATATCTTGAATATCGTAGTATAATAATAGGGTACGGGAATCCCGTGTTTCCTCGCGTAGTTCTCATGGATTGCATCTGACATGCATTCTACATCCTTCTGTGGTATGTTTCGCCCGAGTATACGTATATATGTGATATTGATGGCACTACGTCAAGCATTTGTTCTTCCTTTTTACTCCATGGAGCTCAATTGCCGCATGGTGCCTAGAGTGAGCATTCACTGTAGTGTTGTGGACTGTGTCCCTGTGTTACGAAAATTCGATGCGTGCATATGATATGCTATTGTGAAATATATACATACAGGTGTTACATCAAGAAACAATGGGTGAATGAGCAGTTCTGTTGGGTGCTGATCAACGGGATAGTTTGATTAGTGAGCCTTCTTGGGCGTACTCAAAACCAGCCTTTGAGAAGTCAGAGGATTGGAGGAATGGGGTGAGGTCAGAAATGCCCATTTCTCTGCATCTCTCTTCGAGCTGCCTCAGAGGGATGTTGTAGTACTCCTTGTCCTGGATTTGTCCGGTGATTTGCTCTATGCTCCGTGCATCTCTCAAGCATTCTCTAAGTTTGAAGAGGACAAGGGAGTTGTAGTCTCCCTTGGTGACGATGAAGCGCGAGAACTTTCTTCTCATCACCTTTTGGATGCTCAGCTTTTGAGTGGAAATGAACGATTCAAGCATTGTTTTGATGGCAGCGTCGATATCGTCATCATTCACGTACTCTCTCAAGTGCATGGCTGCTCTGGCCTCTGCCATACGAATCATACTTTCGAGATGGCGTACTGCAATTGGCATGCCCTGGGTCATGCTGCTTTCTCTTCTGAGCTCCGAGTATACTGTGGCAATTTTGTCATAATCACCTGTGTGGAGGCGTGGTTTGCATGTTTGCTTGGCAAACGTAATGTACTTTTTGAGCAAGTCCTGTGGAATGATGTCTGGGTCTTCCTCTGGAGCCTGATTCTCTCGATCATCTTGGGCACCGTGTGGATGGGATGATGCGTGGGATCCCACGACAAAATCAGCCAATTTCTCATCGTTGACGGGGTCGACAATGTCTCGAATAACACAGAGGACGTCGAAACGAGACAAGATTGGCTCTGTCAGCTCAACATTCTCTGCAAATGTTCTTGATGAATCATATCGTCCACCGACAGGGTTGGCTGCTGCAAGCACAGAGCATCTGGCCTGTAACTGTGTAACAATACCAGCCTTGGAAATAGAGATGGATTGCTGCTCCATAGCTTCGTGAATTGATACCCTGTCTTGATCGTTCATCTTGTCAAACTCGTCAATCAAACAGACACCACGGTCGGCAAGCACGAGTGCTCCTCCTTCCAACGTCCACTCTCGAGTGATTGGGTCCTTGTGGACAGCAGCAGTGAGACCAACGGCAGATGCTCCCTTGCCTGTCGTGTATACCGCTCTATGTGCACACCCCTCTACATATTTCAAAAATTGAGATTTCGCTGTTCCAGGGTCTCCTAACAGCAGTACATTGATATCTCCACGGAGTCTGTGCGTATTGGATGGATGCTTCTCTTGGCCTCCAAAGAGGGAGAGCGCAATAGCTCGTTTGATATTCTCGTGACCATAGATGGATGGAGCAATGGACTTGATGATTCTCTCGCCGATACGAGGATCACGTGCAAGTTCTCTGATGTCATTGCGGTCCTCATCTGTGAGACGTGCAGCAGCGTATGCACTCCCCTTTTTGGCAATGTGGTTTGCCTTGATCATCGTCGAGTACACTGGGAACCCATGCTTTGCATTCTGCGATGATTGGAAGCTATGCTCGAATACACCAGTGACGATGATTTCTTCTCCTGGTCGAGCACAATCCACGAGATCGTTCAACAAGAGCACATCTTTGGAGCGGGGAAGTCTCCCAGCTGGTACATTACCGGGAGATTCCTGCAAGGTCAGCTTTTGGTAGTTGCGATACACAGTCTCCTTTGCATTAACAGAGAATGGTCCTTTAGACTGACACACTGCACACGAGTTGATCTTGATTTCTTTATCACCTGTTTGGAAATGTGGACCCAACACAGCACCACACTTTTCGCAGTCAAACATGATTCTGTCCAACTGAGGGAACACGCCAGTTCGACGCGTTACAACACCGTCTACTCTCACCAACTGATTAATATGAAAGTGACGCAGATCTCTGATGGACTCCTGTAACGGAATGTTGGCAATTCGGATATACACATGATTCTGAATCGCTTCATATCCTTCAAACTCGCTTGATGCAACATCCTTGCCAGTCTCATCCAAAATTGGCAACACATCATTCGGTAAATCTGCCACCCAAATAGCAACTTGAGGAATCCAATGAGCCAAATCAACATAATCAACCTCCAACGTTGACTTGTTTGCCCTCACCATATCTCTCAAACGCTGAGCATACACAGCATCCCCATGGTCATCAGTAAACTGCAACAGAAACCGCTTAAACTGACGCTTGATCTCACGCTGAACAGCCTCTTCTGCAATAAAATCCTTCACTGGCCCTCTTGGCTCTTCCAAGTTGATCGCAACATCAGCATCCTCGAAATCTTCCTCGCCCATTCCAGTGTGAGCATCCTCCACTCTGCGACGCCTTCGTGGTCTAAACTCATCATCTCCCTCCAACTCCTCTGCCAACGCAGCTGGAAGCCGTCCCTTTCGGACCGAACCAATACCCTCAAACCTATCACGCGCAGCAAGCTCCTTCTCTGCCGCCAACCGAGCAGCAAATCGCTCCTCCTCAGTCACATCATCCACAAATGCTTGATCAATGCCATGCTGCTCATACCTATCCAAATGCTCCATAGGCCTATAATCAGCCTCCATATTATCCATGAGATCCTCACCCTCTTCCTCCGAACCTTCATGGCGAATACTCTGCTCATCACCATCGTATTCCCCATCGGAAGGCACCGCCTCGTTGATCTCGTCGTCTCTCATCGGATCGTCCTGCGATACCTACAGATAAGACACCACCCCCATACGTTCATAGTATGTATACTATGCGAATCAAACCTATGCAGAGCCCAATACAGGCTGCCAATCCCACGCACCATTGTCTACGAGTTTGAAATGTAGTCACACGAACAGAGCACCCTGTGTGGTTCTTTGATACCCAATACCACGTAGTTGAATTATTATCAATTATATATCACTGCAATTCGTGCGATATTGATACTACTGTCCGTGCAAGAGACTGCCCCGAGTATAGAATGGGCGGGCTTGGGTTTTTGAATTTCTATTCCGACTTTCCAATTCGGAAGCCACGCGTGGCGCCATGGGAGTCTCTCTCTGTCTGTCTGCTGTGAAAAGAAATAGGCCATAGGCGACTGCCATCTCCAGTCTCTCCCTGATTCGGAGTCATACACACACATCCCTTGACAACGATACTACATTCTGTGTACTGATAGGCCATCAATGCTGCGTAGGTGGACAGTATACTCGCGAGCAGAGTGGGAGGCCTTCCATACATAAGACTAAAAGTACCGAATTTGTTGCTCGGTCGTTGGAACAATCGACCCAAGGTCGATCCGACCGGACATGGTCGAATATGTACTACATAGTATCGATTCTCGTGTAATTACAATTATAATACAATATACATACAGAATACGTGCGTACATGTTTGCCTCTCAGCAGGAGCAGGTGTCTGGCGATGGTTGCCCTGAAGGGCAACTGAGTGGTCCTTTTAAGAACATGCGGTTGGCATCGCAGCAGAAATCTATGCAGTATAGAAATCGAGTTCCATTGTTTCATGAGGATTGTGAGAATATGCCACCGCCCTCCCAGATGCAGGCGGTTCAACCCTCCCAACTAGATGGGCTTATGAGTCAGGACTTTGTGACTCCGGCTGATCAGTTTGATGTGGAGTGTGATCTGACGAGTCAACGAGTGGCTGGGACGCTAGTGAGGCAGAGATCTCCTGCGGTGATATCGCCGACAAAGATCAAGAGGGTGAGGAATATATCCCCAAAGGGTGGGTATGCTCGACCTGCACAGTTGGCACCGTGCTATAGGAATGCCTTTTCGACTGATACTGAGGAAGAGGAGTCGATGATGGGTTGGACTGGAGGGGACATTGGGGTTCCAGTGCCGAGTGGGTCGAGGTATAGAGACGAATTCAAGGAGACTGGCATGCTTGGACAGGGGTCGTTTTGTAAGGTATATAGTGCAAGACACAAGCTTGATGGGAATGTGTATGCTATTAAAAGGACACTGAAAGGTGTTCGGAGACAGTCTCCGGAGTTTGCGCAGTTTTTACAGGAGGTTCAAATTCTGAGCAATGTTCCATATCACCAGGGGATTATCAGGTATTATGGATCGTGGGCAGAAGCGACTGTGGGTCAGCATGACACGGAGAATCTATTCCTTCAGTTAGRAGCTGGGAGTTGTACGTTGAAAAGTATGTCGCTGGGGGATCCGTTGCCAGAGAGGGCGCTTGTGGAGGTGGCGCGGCAAGTGTTGTCTGCTCTCAAGCATTTGCATGCGCATGGGATTGCGCACATGGATATCAAACCCAGTAATATTATCATAGTTAGGAAAGATGGAGACAATGGAGATCCCATGGAATTTTTGCCCGGTCAGATCAAGCTTGGAGACTTTGGTCTGGCGACAAACTGTAGAGTTCTTGGGGGTGCAGCAGTGCAAGCCATGACTGTGCAAGAGGGAGATGCCTGCTACCTTCCTCTCGAAGTGATGAATTCAGATTATACACAGTTGGAAAAAGCAGATATATTTGCCCTTGGCGCGACCTTGTTTGAGTTGGCGAGTGGTAACGAACTGCCCTCTGGTGGCCAATTGTATGATGATTTGAGACGAGGCAAGGTGCCTCTACTACCCACAATGACGACATCGTGCATGCAGATGATTCGTTGCATGCTTAAATTTGATCCAAAAGATAGACCTGATGCAGAGAAGCTTCTATCCATGCCACCCTTTCTGAGGAAATCCAATTGATCATTGGCATGCTCGTTCCATCAGGACTGCATGTGATCCATCCTTGTAATAGTGTTTTCGTAGGCCTACGTCCTTGAACCCTACTTTTTCATACAATCTTCTCGCAGCAGTATTATCCTCACGTACTTCAAGAACCATCGTATTGATGCCCAGTGCCGCAGATGTCCCGATCATATGCTCGAGCAGCTGCGTTGCAATACCTCGTCTCTGATGTTTGGGACACACTGTTATTTGAATAATTTGCGACTCGAACGGCGGTAAACACCACACCGTGATCCATCCTACTATACAATTATTGTCTACGGCTACCACAACACGGGATATCTCTCTTGAAATTTCGTCCTGGACGTGCTGACAGGTCCACCCACCGTGGCTGGCTTCCAAGGCAGCAATAGCGTCGGCATCTTCCTGCTCTGCTTGTCGAAGTCCAAGTGCCTTGATCTTTTTATCAGAAGGAATCAGGCGGCATCGGGGTGCGTGGATGCGTGCCTGCCGTGTCTCCCACCGCTGTAGTTTGCTCGGTTCTACGGAGTGGGAGAGCATCAAGCTACCTCTGCGGCATTTACATTTAATAAATATCAAATATGGTGGTAGAGCAGTTCATCGCGTCATAAATAAGGGTGCCGCCAAGGGGAACGCATTGGCCTGTCAAAAGTTTGATAACCTCTTGAGAAGCCACTGCACCCATGACTGATGCTACACAGTGCAGTTCTTTGCCACCTGCTCGAACGAGCTCGAACAGGATATCTTCATTGCTTTCTATTGATGTGAACATATTGTCTGTGGAGGACGCGAGAATATGTTTGAGGAGAGCTGCATCTTCCTCTCTATCAGCTGATTCACCTTCCCCTGGAAATCTCTTGTGCTGCTCGTGGAAGAAGTCAACGCAGCGTAGAAGAAGTAAAATGGCGGCGGCGGATCCTTTTCCTTCACATGATATGACGCGTTTCAGGGCCGATAAGGTGCTCGGTTCATCTAGCTGCAGATATGATTTTGTCCTCACAACCCTCAAGGTTCTAACATGCAGGCACACAGTCTTTACGAGCTCTGGCGATACACGGGAGGTATCAATGCCGAGATTTCTCATGATATCGATGCAATGTCGATATACCTCTCGATATTCTTCGGTGAATCGATCCTTGTACAGGCGTTGCAGCTCCAGGTATCGGGTGGTTGTGGAATGCATATCTGGAAGGGTAGGACATACGGGTAAATGTCCCTGTCCCATGCCTTCGCTGAACGATTTCAGCGCTGCACAGATGATCCAGAAATCACTCGATTGGTTGTTGAGCTCTCGACACTTTTCATCGTTGAAAATTGCGAGGATTTCAGATGCTGCGTACAAGAATAGATCCACTCACATCACATCACATCATATGACCAACACAACTGGCATGCAATCACGTACGGATTTTTTTAGGTCCCCATACTTTATTCATATTTACTATTGCTTCTTCAAAGTTTTCCTCGGGAATGGGGCAGTCGTCAATCTTGCGTTGCCATGATTTCAAGAGGGCCTTGAATTCTCTTCGCTCCTCAGAGCTCATTGGGAGCTCTGCATTTTGATGGCTGCTTTTCCATTCAATCATCGCTTTGACCAGTAGAACACCTGCGGTATAATATCAATGAATGAGTGAGTAGGAGAAGATAACGCATACGTTCTATGAAGCACATACCATATGGGACGTGGCTGTGCTCTGCCTCATCCAACTCGTCCAAATCCAGATCGGTTGCCATCTTTTCCAGTTCAGGCCACGGGTATCCAAACCTGTAATCATGTACGACACTCTCTGGCTTTGACTCAATCACACAGTGCTCCATTACCGAATTCTACACCCAATAGACAGTTTTACAATAGTTAGATGCTCCCAAACTTGATACATACGAAATGCCACTCACCCTCAGCATTCCAGAAAGACCATACGTTCTTGCATATACCACTGGAATATTTGATTGCCTACATATCGCATCCAACGCTATAGAGTCCTGCTCAGATAACTGAGTCCCAATAATAATGCTGTAATCATCAAAGAAACTAGGGTTGTTTACAATCACATTACCAGGGCTCTCGTCTACATAGCTCCCATCGACATGATCATTTAGCTCTCTCAAACATTCTGCATCACAACACAAGTACATGTAGTCCAGTATTCCGTGTCCCCCAGGCACCGTGTACAGTGAGGTCAACACACACCTGTCACCACTTTGGCTCTCATCTGCCCCAATGACGAAGAGTTCACCATGAAATTCGTCCCTAAATCCTCTTCTATAACTAAAGAATTATCGACAATAGTAAAGGCGTTGATACCACCAAGGACCATATTCTTTAAAGCCTCTGACCCTGTAGCTGAGCAGTTGAGCAAGCAAATCTTTGCCTGTTCAAGAGCAGCTTGGCCATGCATTCCCCATATACGAATTCCTCTGTCATAACGTATGTGTTTATCTACCACGCCATCTGTATTTTGCGTGTTTTGGGAACCAATACCTCCTCCAGAAGAAAGCTGCTCGTCGCCCATGACGACGTTGTATGCGTGATTTGAGATCCGATACCACTTGAAATTGATTTCTCCAGGCACTAATACCTATTATATATTTACTTAATGGTATCAGAGCAGGTGTTGCGCGGAGCGTGATTTGAATCTCTTCTCTTGCAGGACAAGGTAGTTGCAATTCATGGCAATGCTATATTTGTATCTACATATTGGCACCAACAATGATTGCTTGTGCACTAGTATCGAAAGCGTTGCTTTCAAGCATCAATTGAAGGAGGATTTTCTTTTACATGTACATCGGTATGGTCTATTCAATATCAGTATTTTGGGTCTTGCCCCTCCAAAAGATTCGTATCGGACTGCCTGGGTATCCGATGTTTTCTCTGAATTGGCGTTCCATGAATTTTTTGTAATCTTCTGGGAACAATTTGGGATCGTTGCAGAAAAGAACAAAGGTTGGGGGTTTTACGCCTGCTTGAGTTCCATAATACACTCTTCCTCGACGACCACTCCCTGTGCTTGGAGGGGCTCTCCAGCCTGTGGCATCCTGGATGACCATGTTCAGCGTTGCAGTTGTGATGCGCCGTCTGTGCTCCTCTGCTGCTGCTGTCGCAGCATCTAGAACACGTTTGACTCTTTGACCAGTCAGTGCAGATGTGAATACTATATTGGCCCATTCAATGGGACGCAGCTCTGCTCTGACGTTTGCCTCGAAATCTGATAGTGTATGATCTGTCTTTGGAACCTTGTCCCATTTGTTTACCACGACAACGCATGCCCGACCTTCAGCTGCTATATATTCGGACAGGCGAAAATCTTGCTGGGTAACTCCCTCAGATGCGTCAATCACGAGCACAGCAACTTCTGCTCTTCGTACAGCGTGAAATGCCCGCTCTACTGATAGGGGCTCTGCACCATCTTTGCCGGAAGCAATTGATGCTCTTTTCCTAACCCCGGCTGTATCAATCAATTTAAAACGGCTCCCATCACTTGTTTCTATGTCTGTATCGATGGCATCACGTGTCGTTCCTGCCATCGAACTCACGATGGACCTCTCCTTTCCGACAAGGGAATTCAACAGGGAGCTTTTCCCAACGTTCGGGCGTCCAATGATGGCCATACTTATTGGCACTTTTGCTACCTCTATATTATCATATCCAAGAGGAGGAGGTAATCCCTTCACAGCAGCATCCAATATATCTCCTGCTCCACTCCCGCTGATTGCAGATACTGCAATGGGTTCGACCCCGAGCTCCCAAAATGCAGAAGCCTGCTCATCGGCTTTAGCAAGGTTCTCACACTTGTTCACCGCCAGAGCTACATGTTTTCCTGGATGTGACTGTCTCAGCCAAGAGAGTACCTCTTCATCAGACGCCGTCGGCCCTGTCTGACCATCAACAACGAGAATGACAGAGTCGGATTCCTGAACAGCAGCAGCTGCCTGTCGCTCAATTGCAGTAGGTAGAAACTTTTCAGAGATGGATCTCATTGCTTCCTCCCTTTCTCCATCAGGAAGCTCTTCAGCCTTGCTCATGAGACCTCCTGTATCCACCAGCATGAAATCTCTTCCTCCCCAATTCGCCCTGGTATACAACCTGTCACGGGTCACCCCTGGATAATCATACACAATGGCAACCTTTTTCCCCACGATGCGATTGAACAAGGCACTCTTCCCCACATTAGGCCTTCCAACGATACACAGACGCGGTAGAAGATCGTCAGGAATCTCTTTTTCGTATGGCTGCCCTCTATTCCGGGCCCGCCTGCTCTGATACTGTCTGGTTTCACTCTGCACCTCCTCTTCGTCGTCCTCCAATACATACTCTTCTTGTGGAATCGCTTCTTCTTCCACCTCTGCTCCATCAGAAATGAGGTCAGATGCACTGGACTCGAGCTTTTCCAATGCGTTTAAAAACATGGAACTGCCATCCCCATTCTTCTTCACTGATGCCACAACACCAAGACGCCTGCATTGAACACAGGACCTCCTCTCCCTCCAACACACATTTGTCCTAGAAATAAAGGCTATTTTACCCATCAAACTTGTCATTTCCATCCTGAATCTCTTCTTTTGCCATGCGCTGTGCCTCAAAGAACATATAATTTGACAACCCTCTCACTGCTGCGTCCTTTTGCTTCTCAATCTCCTCAGGATCTGTCTCGTCCTTGTTCTTTCTGAACGCCTCACGAACCTGCGTTCTAAGCACAAGTCTATTCCCTCCCTATAGATGTATACAAATACAAGTAGTAAGACCACACCATAATAATAAGGGTGGTGAGCAGTGCACACCTTTGTGCTGATGTAATCAGCCAGACGAAGACAGTCTCTGTATAACTGCAATATAAAAATACATACAAAACCACCGTCATATACGAAATCCATGTGGTATGAACCAAACGAGTGGTCTGAGAATAAAAACACACAGGAGGTCCCCATGCATTCCTCCCCAAAACAGTCTTCAACGTACCTTGATGACTGTAAACTGTGATTTATCAATCATACCAAACCATGTATATGTAAATACCTACTACGTCATGCCATATGATGCATTTGTACGTCTATCAACCTGGTGCCATGGAGCATCGTAGTGAACTGTATCTATCTATCAAGGGTGGCATTTGATAGGAGACCTATTCCATCGAACGTAGGCATCCCTGTGCAAGATTCACGTGATGGAGAGTCCAAACGCGTCTGCTCTTGTTTACATCAAATTTAAAATATTGAAACATCAGCGGGGCATATGGATCCCGCTAGGGGACGTTAATAGACAGACATGCGGATACCTTGCTGTGATTTGGAAACAGATTGACATTTTCAACCAAGACTATCTTCATGGCGTCATTTTTTGAGACTTTCTGGAGGCGAGGTGCCAACGAATCTAATTATTATGGAAACGATGGCATGAAAGAGGAAGAGTTGGTGGCTCTCGTGGATGGGACACGCGGCCACCTTGAACGGATTGTGCTGTCTGTGAGCGGAATGCACTGCTCATCCTGCTCGAGTGCAGTCGAATCGGCTCTGCAGTCGACGTATGGTGTTAATAGTGCATCTGTGGCTCTTTTGAATGAGAGTGCGGACGTACGATATGATCCTAGTCTGGTTGATGTGGATTCTCTGATACAGGCAGTGCGGGATGCTGGGTTTGAAGCATGTGTGAGGAGTGATGAGGCGGGGAGGATGTCAAAAGTGCAGTTACGTATTCAAGGCATGCACTGTTCATCGTGTTCGACGGCTGTAGAGAAGGCGTTGAAAAAGTTGCCTGGTGTTGGGAAGGCAGCCGTGTCCTTGTCTACAAATCAGGCAGAAGTGGAGTATGCTCCCGGGTCGCTGTTGACTCGAGATATCATCGCGTCGATTGAATCTTGTGGATTTAAGGCATCTGTAGTAGAGGAGACGAGTAGTTCAAAGATAATGCTTGGTATTCAAGGGATGACGTGTGCATCATGCTCTTCTGCAGTGGAAGACGCGCTTCGAGGAGAAGATGGTGTGTTGTCAGTTGATGTGAGTCTCATGGCCAATACTGCCGAGGTTTCGTTCGATACCTCTCTGATTGGACCTCGAGATATTATAGAAAAGATTGATCAGATAGGGTTTAGCGCATCTCTGTTGGAGAGGGGACAGTCACATGCTGCAGGGCATAATGAAGAAGAGACTGCACGGTATCGACGGTTGGCCACGGTGTCTAGTGTTTTGACGATACCTGTATTTTTAATAGCGATGGTTTTCCCGTATATTGGGGCTTTTGATTCCCTGTATGCGAGCATGGTGTTTGGGTTTCCCTTGGATGAAGTGTTGAAGTGGGCCCTGGCAACACCGGTGCAGTTTGTGATTGGGTGGCCCTTCCATATTGGTGCATATCGAGCATTAAAAGGAAGGAGAGCAAATATGGATTGTTTGGTATCGTTTGGTACGAATGCATCGTACTTGTATTCGATGATATCAATTATTCATCACCACATCATGGAGCATCATATGACTGGAAAGTATAGTCCAACGGATTTTTTCGAGACTTCAGCAATGCTTATTACATTCGTGCTGTTGGGAAAATATATGGAGTCTTCTGTACGTTGAGCGTCGAACATGGATGCTGCAGAATAGTGTCAACTCACCCTGTATAATGTCGTGTTGTGCAGGCAAAAGGTAAAACCTCAGAGGCCATTGTGAAGCTGTGTTCGATGGCGCCAGCATCTGCGATTTTGATTGAGGAAAATGGAAGTGGAGGTGATGTGATTGAGCGTGAGATTCCATCGTCTTTGATTCAAACAAAGGATGTCTTGAAAGTTCTTCCTGGATCAAGGATTCCTGCTGATGGTAAAGTTGTGTATGGGTCTACATTCATTGATGAGTCCATGCTCACTGGAGAGTCGATACCAGTTGGAAAGAATGTTGGTGACTCTGTGGTTGGAGGGACTTTGAATAATGGGGGTATGATTCATATTCAGGCTGAGAGAGTGGGGGCTGACACGACATTGAGTCAGATTGTGCGGTTGGTGGAAGGTGCACAGCTTAGTAAAGCACCTGTACAAGCAGTTGCTGATCGTATATCTGCAGTATTTGTCCCTGTGATTGTGAGCTTGTCGCTGTGCACAACGGCAATATGGTATCTTGCAGGTGTGTCTGGTGCTGTTCCAGAGTCATGGATACCACCTGGTCACTCTTTGTTTCTCTTCTCACTCTTGTTTGGAATCGCGGTCATGGTGATTGCATGTCCATGTGCCTTGGGTTTGGCAACTCCTACAGCTGTGATGGTCGGGACTGGTGTTGCCGCGTCTAATGGAGTGTTGATCAAAGGTGGAGATATACTGGAGCGAGCCGTGGACGTGAATGTAGTTGTGTTTGATAAGACAGGGACATTAACCTTTGGAAAGCCAGTTGTCGTGGACTTTTTAATGCTGGATAAGAATATTCCAGCTCATGTAGCAGCAGATATTGCGGCAGCGTTAGAAAAGAGCAGCGAGCATCCAATTGCCTCTGCTATTCTTACATTTGAGAATTTGTACAGGAGTGGAAAATGGGTGTCTCAATCTCGACCATCAATGTTTCAGCAGAAATCAAATGAAAGCTCATCTTCCTTAGGGCAAGTAGTATCCGAGAAGCCGTTGAAAGTAAGAAACTCGACAACTGTTGCCCATAATGTTGAAATTCTAGTAGGGCAGGGACTTGCTGCGTCAATCAAAACACCAGATGATCTACGCTCAAACACCCGATTCGGACAGAATATTTCTATACTTTTAGGAAATGCAAATTTGTTAAAGACAAAGGGCATTGCTGGGTTAGATTCTGGTTGCGCTGCATCAGAATATGCTCGAGAGATGGAGTCCCGAGGATGCTCATGCATCTACATGGCTGTCGACGGAGTCCTGGCCACAATCTTCTGTGTCATGGATCCCATCAAGCCTGAATCTCGCGGTGTGGTGTCAGCTCTCCATCAAATGGGCATTATGTGCGTCCTTCTGACCGGTGACAATTGGAGAACTGCACGAGCAGTTGGACACCAACTCGGCGTGACAAACATCCATGCAGAGGTCATGCCAGGCGACAAGGCAGCGGTAGTTTCAGACCTACAGTCATCCAAAAAGTGCACAGTAGCCATGGTGGGAGACGGTGTGAACGATTCCCCGGCTTTAGCAAAGGCAGATATTGGTATGGCAATTGGGTCTGGTGCAGACGTTGCGGTTGAGGCAGCTGATATCATCCTCGTGAAAAATGACATTGAGGATGTCATCATGGCACTTGACATATGCCGCTCAACGTTTAGACGAATCAAATGGAACTACGTTTGGGCCCTAGGATATAATATCGTCATGGTACCAATTGCCGCGGGGTGTCTGTATCCCATGTTTCAATTCCAGCTGCCTCCTTGGATTGCTGGAGGCTGCATGGCCCTTAGTTCGGTGAGTGTTGTTGCTAGCAGTTTATTGCTGCGTACATATACGCGCCCTACACGTGTTTTACGAGATGTTGCGATATTAGAATAATACTACTGTAAAACAAATGCTTTCATTGCATTTCATTTCATGCTTTGTGTTCATTCTCTTCTGCATGGCATTGAGCACGCCACATTCTATACAATACAACAGCATCCCTGGATACATGCTTTACATCCAAGTCATCCATGGCATTTGGATTTCTTCTCAACGTATCCACACTACGCATCAGTCCACGAAGAGCTCCTTTAAATTTCAGTGTCTTGGAGCGCCTGCTCTCAACACCTTTAACCATCTCCAAAGAGTGGCAAATAATACCTTCTGGACTATGATACACCATATTTTTATCCTTTTTACCCCTCGATACAATGTATGCCTTCCAATCAGAGGAAGGCAATTGCAATTCATCGTGAGTAAACTTCTTCTTCTTTGTTGGCAATTTCAATGCCGACGTCCCCGGACTCCCTCCAGTCTTCTGCGTACTAGGAGCCCTCTTCTTTTCTTCAGAGGATGATTTCCGCGATTTCATTCTCTTCTTCTCCCTGGCCTGTTCTTTTTCAGGCCCAGGCGACGATGCTGATTTTCTCTTCAGGCCATCTGATGCATCTCTACCCTCCTTTCCATCCTCCATCGCCGACCCTGGTAGACTTGCAGCATCCCCCGAAGCTTTTCGAGCCAGCGTCTCCTCCTCCTCCTTCATCCCATCCGATGTCCTTTCATCTCGAGTATCATCTTGCCCCGCATCCTTCTTGTGCACAACAAGTGTCTCAGTGCCACCTCCCTTCACCCCCTCTTCTTCTCTAGCCACATTTTGCTGCTCGTCGTCTTCTATTTCCTCTCTATCTTCAAATACCCGTGTATCATAACACAATGGAGACTCCTCCACGTACACAAGAGCCTGATTCTCGTACACAGTCTCCTGAGGAATGTCAGCAAAAAGCTCCACCTCTTTGGGACCAAGAGCACCCTTGAATCGAATATCCTCGTATGTCAAAACTTCATGAGTTCCAGAAACCCCTGTAGCAGCGTCCCGTGGACGCTGTGAGGCGTCAAGTCCGTTCTGAAAACTATTTGCCACGAACGACATCAAACACCGTCTCAAGCCCTCGTACAATAGTCTTCCACACCCTGTCAAGAATAAAAAAGGCGATAGTTTCTAATCATACTCGACCAGACTCGAGTCCCTGGCATGCTTTGACCATTATCTTAATGTTCTATTTAAGGTTCTATTCCATGCCTGATAGAACATTCGTGTCTCTGTCGGCATTCTATAGGCCAAATGAAACTAATTTTCAACCCAGTGGTATAGATTTATCATTGCCATGGGGAAGAGAGATGGTGAGGGTTCGAATACCCTCACCGACGATGACACTCTTGCTTTGAAAACTCTACATCAGGCAATTACAAAAGCTCTGTCAGATGCGGACACAAATGCTCTATTTGGTGCTCCAGTGGATACTACATTGCTTCCTGATTATACTAAAATCGTTCAGAATCCTAGGGATTTGCAGAGTATTGCGGATGACATTCAGTCGTCTCTTGACAGGAAGGGGCCTTATTCCAGTGCGAATGAGGCGTTGCAGGACGTTCAGCTGGTGTGGGATAATTGTTTTCTATATAATAATCGTCCAGAAGACGCTAGTATTATCGATATCTGCAAGAAGAGCAAATTGTTGTTTCAGAGGTGTCTGCTGAGTTGTCTGAAGGCGAACAAGTTGCGTCCGGGGTACTTGAATGTCTGGAAGGGCGTTGGTCAGGATGTTCGATTGTCTCAAAATGCTCATGATGATCCAGGTGGGTGTACATGTTGGAGGTTGCGTTGTGGTGCTGGTGTTGACCTGTCTGTTGTGTGCAGAGATGCTTCCGATGAAGGGTATTGATGGGTTTGAGATCACATCAGATGCAGGTGAACCTATTGATCTTCTTTCTCTGGGTCATATGCGGTGTTTAGATGAAGATGCTGTGCTGTCAGGGGAGATACGTGCTGCAGAGACTTCTGGAAAGAATAAAAAGAAGAATGCAACGTTGGGAAGGTTGTCAGGGGAGCCTGTTATTGATTGGGCGATTGACATGTGCGAAGATGTATGGTTTGTGTGGGTTATAACGAAAACGGCGTGGTACAAGCTGATGTCTCCCTCGCGTCGGTATGCGACTATGTACCAGAATGTGGCCCTGGCAATCGATATGTTGCAGAGAGCTGTTGCTGTGTTGTGGGTGGATGGCAATCCGGAGACGAAGGATATTGTGGATACTATATTGGATGAGTTGAAGAATGAAGGGTTGGGCGACTCTCGTCGAAAATCCGTTGTTCCTGTTCCTATTAAAAAGTTTGTGACGTCATACTTGGAGGCATATTGTGGAAGACGAGTGGATACCTACGAGACAAGTTTGAGAAAAGCAGGTGTCTGGGATACTGATATGGAGATTGATGCAATTAGTGATGAGGATATGCCAGATGATTTTGACCCTGAGGATGAAATTCTTGATGATGAGGATTTTGATAGTGTTCGAAAGAAGGCATGGAGAACCGCCAAGTACAGACGAAAAAAGGCCCTGAATGATAAAATACAAATGGAAAAGGACAAGAAGCGGTATGAGGAAGAAAGTCAGGCGCATGAAGAAAGGGGAGAGCCGCCTGCAATGTCCAAGAGCTTTAGAGTCCCCAAAGACAAGGTGCATGACGTGCTCTTCTTATGGAGTTTTTTCCAAGAGTTTGGTGACCTGCTCCGAGTTCCTCCTTTTTCATTTCATGCACTAGAGGCAGCCTTTTGTCCAGGTCCCAGTGTCTCGATTACCATTGATGAATATGGCGAAGACATGGAGGAGACCAAGGTAGAGGAGCCTGTTGCTGCTGAGATCAAGGAGACAGATACTGTTAAAACAGAGTCTGATGTCAAAGTAGAAGAGGTCAATGTGGACGTTGAAAACCCAGTGCCTCATGAAAGCGAACCAGTTGATGGGAATGATTTGCCAGGTTCAGTTGGTGCAGCAGAGCCTCTGGCAGCACCGAAAGATGAGGATCCCAGCAAGGATGGTATTGCCGATGGTACACGGTTTACTCCGCAAGAGAATGGTGGAGGAAATGAAAAGAACGAGCTGATCGCACATCAGTTCAATGATGGTGACATGGAAGAGAAAGTCTATGAAGAAGAGAAGAGTGCAAATGTGCAGGCTGTGCCAGTGAAACGTGGTCGAGGCCGACCAAGAAAAGATGGTTCAGCTCCAAGACCTCGAGCTCCAGGAGTAAATCCAGCACCTCAAAATATCATCAACGAGCCAACGATCAAAACTCGTCGCCAACGAGGTATCTCTGTACCCTCAAAGCACATGGCTGAGTATGCATCAATGATGGAGTTGGAAGATGAAATTGATGATGACGAGGATTACAGAGTGGTATTGAAGCGACATAAATCTAAGCCACATGTCGTCCAGCCAATTGTTCCAGATGATGCTAGCGTGAATGCAATTGCAGAGGCTTTGAAACAAACTCAAAAGATGCAGGAAGAGTACGAAGCAAGCATCAAAGAAAAGTATGGCGTCTCCAGCGATATCATTAAGAAGGGATCTGCACTGGACAAGGCATATGCGCCTTCAGGTATACTGTTGCGGGATATTGTGCTAGCCCTTCTGGGTGTTATCGATGAGACACTGCCAAAGGCAGATGCTGACATCAAGAGACCATCTGTGGCATCGACTACTGTGGCGACGCAGCAAAAACATCCCTGGCCCGAAGAAGTTGCAAATAATGTGTGGAGTTGGGATGGGGTTTGGCAAGAAGCAAAGGCAGCTGCTTTGCATCTTGCGTATGGTGATTTTGTTGACCTGTCTGTAGAGGAACGAATTGACGTTGTATTAGGGTTGCTCTATGAAGCCATCGAATCGAACTTTTTGAGCAACGAGATTTCGAGAAGATCAGACAACTATCTCCAGCAGCAAGTAGCACGATTGGCTCTTCCATGTGAACAGCCACATGGCAATGACTTGTTCCTGCACTATCGATCAGAGATTGATAGCATTATGGCACCCATCGAGGACTCTTTGTCCGCAGGGGAAAGAGTTGTGACAGAATGGGATGTGTGGAAAGATGTTGTTGGTGTTGGAACGAAGGCTTTCATAGGGGAGGATTTTGGTGGGAGGAGGTACTGGGCACTAGGAGATGGTGCTGGGGCCTTTAGAGTATACTGCCAAGAAGTTGAGAAAGGTTCTGATGCAGCTTCTGAGCGCCCAAAAGATACTTGGGGATGGTATGAAGGATTTAGATTGGATGAATTGATCCTTTGGCTTAAAAAATCTGACATTCATCAGGAACGTCACTTGATCGCAGCATTAACCTCAGCTCCTAGTCCTACGTCTTCCCCAACCCCTGGTGACCCAGCCAGGAAGCTATCCAAAGCAGAATTATCTAATTGGAGATTAGATGGATATAAAAACACCAGTCAACCTCTGCTGCGAGGCGAGTGGAATCTCTGCAAGGGAAGGCCAACACCTCTCAGTTCAGAACTTAGAGTCAGTCAGACAATTGAATCCATGCTTGGCTCTATTTCATTCTGGTTCAAGGTACTACATAATAATGCTATCATTGTTTTTGAATGACAAATAGTATCGTATGGTTTTATGCGCTGCAGGACAACGAAACTGCAAAGCTAGTATATGGTATCTCTGACATAATTATGACATGCAATCTGCGTGACACTGCGAGGGCACTACTTGAAGCAGATCGCGTCTTGATTGAAGAAAACAAAGTAACAAAAGAGTGGATTGATGTATGGTCACCGAAATGGAGAACTGCCGTAGCATCCTGTCTTGATCTGAAAGAGGTCCCACTCCAAATAGCATCCTTGCAGTCTCATGTCATCATGCAAGCTGATGTGATTCCCCGTGGAACATATCTCAAAATTTTGGACGACTTGAATTGTATTTTGACGGTTCCAATTCCATCAGATAATATAGTTGTTCTCAAGAGTGGGCTGTTGCAGCACGTTGAAAAGGCAATGCACCTTTTGGACATCCAAGACAATGCGCCAAATCCGGAGAACTCTGGCATGCAAGAGAAAAGTGACAAATCAAGTGGCAAAGGAATTTCTGGGGACATCGAAGCGCCAATTCTACCGCTGAAAGAGGAGTCAATCAATCTCGTGAAAGGCCAATGGACATGTCTAAAAAAAAGGATTGAGCAGCTGAAGCCAGTTCAGCGGTATGTTGTCCGTGGCATAACCTACCGGAGACATCTGGCCGATCTAGTTCATGTCTCTACAGAAGGTTTTAGTTACGAAGAGATTGCCATTTTCAGGCGCCCTGTTGCATGGTTGTATTTGAAGCCTATCGAGTACGGTCCAAGGGACCAATTGCCTGACACATGTCTATGTGCCCCAATAGTTCTGGATCCCGAACTTGTTGATTATTTAGTACCATTGAGCACGTATATCAATCAAAGTAGGGTTGATTGGACTGCAAACGACCGTTTCAAAATGTTTGTCCCTCCGAGACCTTCACAAAGACGATCAAAATCAACTGGATATTGGAAAAAAGGAACTGTCGTCGAGAACCTGTGCCACAGGCTCCCTCAACAGGAGCAAGATCCGTGGGAAAGTATCACTGTGGAATTTGATAGTACTGCAATCGGCGAAACAAGCAATATCAGTCCTTGGAAGCTGGAAATTGACCCAGATGAAGAGCAGAGAATGCTGCAAGAGGCTCACAAGCTTGAGCAATCAGTCGCTCGTGCCCAACGAGCGAGATCATCACTTCGAAGCACAGATGCAGAAGAAGCTTTTAGACAAGAAACAGAGTGGCAGCTCGAAGACATGAGGCTGGAGGAAGCTCTCACCCAAGCTGGACGATCAGAACATCTTCTCCAGATCCATGCAGCAAAAAACTTTGTGGAGCCAGGACAGGAGCTCAATATGCAGTATCACAGCGATGAGGAAAAACAAAAGTATCAAAAATATCTTCAAAATCTTGGATCAGAAGTTTTCTCGAAGTACGCAGCCTATGCTGCCCTTGCCTCAAATGCCCGAGCCAAAGATGCACACAAATCTTCTGGCTCTGGAGTGATACCAAGTGGGCCATTAACTCCTGGCCAGCAAGTAGACCCAAAAATCTTACAAGCACTCAGAATCTTATCAAGAGATCAGTTTATGATGCTCGTGACCAATTTTTATATTGGCTTGAAGGGAAAGTACAAAATTCCTATATTCGCCCACAGAGAATTGGACTTGTTTACAGTATGGTGGTCTGTCATGGAACGATGCGGGTACGAGAGAGTCACAAATGAAAAGCAGTGGAAAGATATATGTCGGTCGCTGAATCTAGATCTCAGCGGCCAGACATCAGCATCATACAACATGCGACTAAATTATGAACGCTGTCTTTTGGACTTTGAGAACTACCTTGCATGTGGACAATACGAATTGGATCTGGCTCAAAACAAAGCACCAGTGCATACGCACGCAATGAATCCAGCAACAACTCAGTTTGTTATTCCGGGCGCCTATGAGCATGTCGAGAAGGAAGAGGCACCTGCAGGGCTACTGGAAGCTCCACAGCCTGCAGGAGCATCAAAGAGTGCAGATCATCCACCAACTGAGGACCCAGATACAGCCATACGACCGCTGAAAAAAATACCGCTGAAAATCACGACCCCCAAATCGACATTAATTAAACTCAAGCCATCAGCAGCAGTAACAGGAGCAGAACAGATACCACCTGTGACAGAACAGTTTTCGCCCACAGAGCCTCTGGGACCACAAATCACATCACGAGGCCCTGGCGCCATCGGCCTTGATGTGAGTGTATTTTGGTCAGACGAAGGAGGCTGGTGGAGGGCAGAAATCGTTGACTATGACCATGACACGTCCAGCCATCGGATTGTTTACAACAAGGGTACACCAGAAGAAAGCTTTGAATGGGTTACATTGTCTGCCCTTGGCGAAAACGAACTTCGGTTGGGATAATTTCATTATTCATTATGGAAACGACATCACTAGCAATGATAGGAGGTTTCGATTTTCTCCAGACGTCGACACGCAGGCTAAAGTCTAGAAGAAAATCACAACTCCGCAGCACATGCTCTCAGCAGATCCACCACAGTCTGCTTCCTCAGACCCATCACCGCGTCAATACCCCCTTCAATAGACACTACATGGGGCTGTACTCTGTCATGCTCCACCATCAGTCCACCTGCACACCAAAATATCTCTCCCTCATCAATCAAATAGTCCACAGTATCCTGTGGCAACCCATCCTCTGAAAACGTAATCTACAAACACACACACACACACTCCTCGATGACGCATGTACACACACACACACACACACACTTCGATTACTACAAGATTAAAACACACCGTTGCAGTATCAACCCGCTCCACACGCTTCCCACTCCGCACATGCGTCACAACAGTGGACCCAACTGTCGATGCTGGAGCCTCTGCATACCCTGCAATCATTCTCCGAGCCTCCCCTTCATCCTCCGGCTTCTCCAAAATACACCCTTTATGCAGCACAACCTGATCACACGTTATCAAATACCCATCCTTCCCTTCAAACCCATTCTCCTTGTCGAGAATAGCATCCGCCTTGGCATGAGCCAAGGCCAGCACCAGCCGCTCCGGATCATCATATCGAATCGCCTTTTCATCGATATCCGCAGACACCTTGCCCATAAAGGTCATTAATTCTCCATCTTCTTTGATAAGTTCCTTCATAAGAGCGTGTCGAGAAGCAGATCCTGATCCCAACCACACCAGCACTGCATCCTTCTCAGAACCAGATGCCATTGAAAATATGAGTCGATTCTGCGACGTTTTTACCCTCCCAAACGCACACCACCCTTTCCCTATCAATGTAGAATATCTATGAAATGCTTTGGGGCCAAGAATATACCTTAATCCTGCCCGTACTCCTCTCTTTTGGTCGACACCACCACCGAGAGTCACAGCAGTACCAGCCACGAATCTCTTTTGAACCAATCCAGCCCCATGCATGGATTTACCTTCAGATTAATGTCAATGTCAATGCGGTATCAGGTCCGTTTGGCTGCCGCGATGATCTGTCTCCATGGACAAGGCCCAGCGTTTGAATACATCCTTGCGAGTACCGATCGATCGGTCAAACCTTGTAATTGATAGGGTCATTTGATCCATTCGAATATTCAAATGTGGTTTCTACTTCAATGTCGGCAGTATCCCAAAGATCGCAGCGATGCATGCCTAGTGTGCTTTGTTATATAAAACAATCACATATTCTAATGCATAGGGGGCATTGGATCGAATAGAAGTGGGATTTTAGCACGGCGTTGGTTGCTACCATGAATGACACTGACGAAAACCTTTTGAAAGAATGCGTGTTTTTGATCGATATGCCTGGTCTGATGTCCAAACATGAAGAGGAATGTATCAAAAAGATTATGAAGTGGGTAGAGTCGAGTGGTGGACGCGTTGTGTATCATCATTCTCCAGAAATGGTGTCCACCTCTCTTGGTGCGGATGCGTCTCCTCCTTGTTCATACACGCATGTTGTCACGGAAACTGGCGGGTCTATGGATTCAACGACATCAATAGCATCATCTGATATCCCGCGTGTGAATCTGGTGTATGTGTTTGCTTGCTTGCAATGTCACAGAGTATTGGGCCATCGGTTCTATGCACCATTGCCATCAACAATGCCTGAACGTCGGGGATTTCCAAAGAAGAAGAAAATTTGCAGCGATACCACAGGTAGATATAGAGGATCTTTTTCTGGATTTGTAGGTCGAGAGAGGGTGTTGGTGGAGGTGATGATGCAGTCTTTGGGTATTGACAGCTTTAGGGCACTGTCCATCAATGGGCCTGAAAAGGCACATGTTTTGGTTGCGTCGGATACTGAAGAGGAATCGCACAAGATTCTTGCTGCAAGAAGTGTTGGTATTCCTGTCGTGAATGTTCAATGGCTGTGTGATTGTTTCCAGGAGTGGGCGTATCTTGCTGTGGATGGAGATGGTTATCAAGGGCGTGCAGAGGTAGATTGTATCGTGAGGGAAGATGTAACAAGGGTGGATGATCCCGTCTGTATACCGGATTCGATTGATGAGGAATATAGCAGTACGCCATCCTGTGCGCCCACAGAGGCTGATGGCTGTCCAGAGCTGGGTACGGTGGTTGAGGACAAGGACGATGAACAAGAAGAGGAAGAAGATACTAATGATGGCGATAATAATAATAATACAGTAGTCCGAAAAAAGATAACTCTGGTTTTTGATAGCGGTGCCGGTGGTCGATTGTGAAATAACCCAAATCACAAAATTGGTTGATTTGCATCAAATTACAGGTTTTGTAATGAAGCAGACCCAGTAGAAGTCATACAAAGGGATCTTACATCGATTCGAGTCCTTGTGAGTTGATACAGGACCATCATTGGGTGTCAGGTATGAGATGGGCCCCAACCCCCCCCACCAGCCAAGTGCTTCAATCAGGAATTGGGTCAATTATCATATCTTCAGCGGTCTCTTCATCAATGAATTCATCTGGACATTCCGAGGAACCATACTCTGAAAACTGTTGAGAGGATGCCTCAGTCTCTTCAATGCTTTCCTCCATATCTTCAGGATCCAGGTCTGTTCCTTCCTCTGTAGTCTGTTTCTTCTTCCTTCCAGCCTTGGGAATGAATCGTATATTCCCTCCAATGTCCGATATACCACCACTCATACCTTGGTGAAACAATGTCCATGCGGCATATCGAGTTTTAGCATCATTTTGGGTGCCTGTGTCCCATGCTAAGTAATAGCCAGAACCATTTTGAGGCTTGTCATTATCCTCATATACATACTTGCCAGCCTTTGTCCATCCTTTTTCAATTTGTATTTCTGGAATTGCCTTGTATGCATTTATTATCCCCTCAATCACAACAGCCTTCAATTTATAAGTAGCTGAATTTTCCCTTGATGTTTTGTCCACCTGTGGGTTGGACTCTTCCTCATCCCTCCATCTTCTCTACCAAATTTATTGGGCTTTTTATGTTTATTCTTGCGACGCGAATCAGATTCACTGCGCCTTTTCTTTGCAGATCCCATTTGAAAATGTCACCAGAATTTTGAAAATACAGCACGGAGAATCACCTCCAGAACTATGTATGAGCAATCTAGATAGTCTATCTTGACTTTTAAACGATATGAATCAATAAAATAGATGGCCAATACAAGGATGTATCGGTTTAATGACGGATGATCACATCTGGTGATGCCTGGCTGAACCAGACAAGATGCGATCGTTGACATCTCATAGAATGGCGATTTCTGGGGACGGATGGATAGATTGAAGCCTGTAGATGCCTGTGGTTGAGACTAGAGGGCCTGATTCTCGCTGGGTAGGGAGATATGGCGCGTTGAGTGATCACAAAAATGAAATACCTCCACTTCATGAAGGTGTTCCCGGTGAATTTGGGTTATCTTTTTTCGGACTACTGTAATAATAATATAGAAGAAGAAGGAGAAAAAATAGAGGAAGGAATGCATGATGAAAACCAAGAAGAAGAAGAAGAAGAAGAAGAAGAAGAAGACAATGGTGATGCTGTGCCTCCTGTAGGAGGGGAGTGCAAGGAACCAAGGGAATCTTCTTCATCCCCCAAACTCATACCACCACCACCACCACCCAAATCTGCGGCAAAAAATCCTAGAAAGACGGCGAAGAAACGAAAGATGACAAACTCAGTACAGTCCGAAACCAAATCGAAGAAGAAACACACAGATGAAGAGACCAAGAAGCAACAACCCCCACCACCTCACATCACCCTCAGCGGAATGCACACCCAGGAACAGAAAGAATGCATCTCCATCCTTAGATCATCGTCATTCAGATACACCATCGGCACCCACGACTGGAACCCAGCATTCACCCACGTCATCACACCAACCATGAGAAGAAACCAGAAATGCCTCTGTGCCCTTGCCAGTGGTGCATGGATCCTCCGCCCAGAATTCCTCAGAGCCTTTAATACTAAAGAAAGCAGTGCATTGCACGAGGAAGAGTACGAAATATCAGACGGAGATCCATCCAGCGGCATTAACGAGGGCATCTGTAAATTCTGGAGGCAATCCCCTCAGAGACCCTTCCAGGGACTACTATGTGGACTGCATCGCATTCCACCATCAAGCACCCCATCTAGAAAAGATATCAGGTCCGTATACGTGGAGGAAAGGCGACCGCCACTGCACCCATGCCATATGATGAATAACATCCATACTTGTGCAGGTCAATTCTCCAAGCAGGCAATGCGAGAATATGCTCCAAACCAAACCTCCAGTCCTTGAACGAGTGTGACCTCGTCATAACACACGACGAAAGCATCGCCGAGTCCATGAAAACCGTAGTTCTCACCCCAGCAGCCCTGGTCACCTGGCTCGTCTCCCCCACCACCCCACTCCCAATCGACACCACCAAAGCCTCAGCCCCCCTCACCCGCACCTTGGAGTATCGTTCTTCCATATCAAAGCCTCGTAGGCGACATTCTAGTACATAATACCACCAATGTGTAAGCAATTGTGTCCAAGCCATGTGTTTCATCATTTGACCCTGGAAGCCCGACTGGACGGTCCAGACGCTGAGGCTGGGTATCAGATTCGGTCTGTGCGGCACCATGGCCCCAGTCGACGGTGGCATGTGAGCCACCCGACCCCACTCTCTCGACAGTGTACATAAACATTCTATGTGGTTCCATTTTCCAACCGGAATCGCATACTCTAGTATTATTGAAAAGGTTTTCATCGCATAGGGTGTATCTATACCTCACCAAGGACTGAACGTGTGCGCGTGTCTCTCGTGGACATTCCATCAGCGGTTGCGGACTCGAAACACAGGGTCTGCATCCACCACCCTTTGGTTAAATTGCAATAAGGTATGTTCTTATTAAATTATGCCGGTATGCGGGTGGGTTGGGTGAGGGTACTGTTGGGAACGGAAGTCTGCGTGCCTGTCCGGACCTTTGTCCGAGTATCTAGATTGGTCGACGGTGTTTCTGAGACCCTAGAGGCGTCTAGGTGGGATAGAAGGGTGGGCTCTGGTACGATTGGGTGGGTTTTATATTTGTTGTATGGAATTTGGGGGAATTGGTGGGGGAGGGTGGGTGGTTGGCGAACAAGGCTGGGGTGGCGGGGTGGCACCGACACGGGTGGAGGCTGATGAGGAGGGGGTGCCTGACGGCGGTGGCGCCCTGGTAGGGTGGGAGGGTTGACCGGGGGTGTGCGCGGGTATACCCGTGTACATCATGGGTGTGTTTCGATAGATTTGTGATGTTGATGGCAGTCTAGCTGACGCATTGGTACGGTGGGCGTGCAGGTGTTGAAACCTCAGTCGGGGGTTTTGCAAGTGAGAGGTCGCCTTCTTTTGATTCTTTCATTGTTTCATCTTTCATTCGGAATCATTTTTTAGGCTGTCGAATATCATGGCAGAGGCATTTGAAACCAGTGTTCCACAGATGCAGTTGGAGAATGCTGAGCAGCAGGTGTCCCAGTTGAAGGCTGGGCAGCCACAGCGACAGGTGGGGTCGTCTGTTCAGACTCCAGAAATTACTGGTGGGGATGATATTGGGGGACATCTCAGTGATGATGCTGGGAACGAAGTTGCCAAGGGGGAGTCTGGAGCAGTAAAGGCTGTGCATCAGCAACATAATTTTGATGCGAGTGATACGATGAGTACTCAGGGAGGAAATGTGATGGCACGTACGGGGAGTACGCCTCCACCTGATGCTGTAGATAAGGCAGAGGGGGATCTTGAAGGTCGTCAGCATCATTTATTGAGACATTCCTTGCCTACAGAGCAGCGGGGAACATCTGTCCTCTCGCATTTTGGTGTGGAGACTGTCTCTGATGCTGCCAAATCGATTAAAAAGATGAGTCAGAGGGACCTTCAGGCCAAGTTCAAGGCTGTGTATGGGACAAAAACGTTTTCAAACAATAACAATTGGTTGAGAAGGAAACTGTTCGAGGCTATTGGTATGGACCCTGGGAAGAGTGCCACAAAAAAGGCGAGCGCAGGAGGGCCTCGCCGCCGCCGCGCAACTTCGACCGTCAAATCGACATCGACAACCACAGCGACTCGCAGAATCAAACCACCATTGAGGTATGCTCGCCGTTCAAAGGCTGAGTTGGAGGAAGAGCAGCATTCTGTTGCAGAAGCGCTGCTTGCATTGGCAGATACATCTGAAACCCCCTTGTTGAAAGAGACAAGAAGAGTACAGCAGGCCATACACAGCGATGGAATTGTACCTGGGCGTGATGATGTCAGCGAGTTGAGCTGGTCGTCTCGAGGAAGAGATGTTCCTGCAGTGAAGGAAGAGCCAGCACTGCACCAATCTACACAGCTTCCAACAGCTCCTCCATTGGTGGATTCTTCACAGGAGGCAATGATGTCGAGTATGATGGAGTATTTCACCATGATGCAGCGAATGATGATGCATCAGTCTCCAGAAAACCAAAATGCTATGATGTCCATGCTCTCTGCACAGCAAAGCCCAACGCAGCAGGCGCAAATGCTTCAGCAGATGCAACAGTTACAGCAGTTTCAGCAGATGCAGCTGATGATGGCAATGCAGTCAAATCCAAACGTGATGCAGATGATGCAGCAGTCATATTCTAATCCACATGCAGAGTATGTGAAGACGTTGCAGGATGCTATTGCAGCCCAAACAGGCACTGGCAGCTCTCATGCTTTTGGGATGGCTCAATCTGGAAGTCTCCAGGGATCATACCCGGATATTTTTATGTCTCCGAAGACTAAATAAGGATGGCCTTTGTTTTCTTCGTGATCTGAAAGGAAACGAGACATCCAACCACCGCCGACCTCATGGAACCAAAAATGCTTGTATGGTACCCAAACAGAATGATACAAAAAAGAAGACTATACATCCACGCGTGTGCCAACGAATTCCACCAACGACATCTGCAAGCCTGCCATCATTCAAAGCACGAGAAGCTATATTTTTGATTTTATTATACCTGAGAGCCCCTCTTATTTGATTACAGTACTTTCTGACTCTCAAGAGGAATTTCCCGAGACGCAGGGCTCTTTCTCACAGGGTGTGTGAATATACCCTGTACACAACAAGTATGCTCTGTAGCAGGAGTTGATTATGAAGACAGGCAGGGCAATTGGCGACGTATTGATACATGCCTTGTGTGCCTGCAGAGCAGCAGTGATATTGTATTTGAAACATCAGTGTTTTTTCCCTGCATGATATTATATTATATGATTTTTCCCCAAGTTGTTATATTACCTTACCTTGCCTTACGTTGGTAGTATGCGTACATCTCTTCAGGCTGATGAGGAGTGTGAGCATCATTTTAAAGACATCTCTCCTGTCAGAGGGAGGACAGATGCCTTGTAAGCCCGCCCTCGTCTTGATGAATGAATGCTCGTCCGTCAGCCAACATGATTATTAAAAACATACATTTATACTTGTATATTAACAACCTCTAGGGCAGATGGGGCAGACATCAAGGCCTCTGGGCTTTCCACTCCAAGAGATCATCTCAACCTTTACAACAACGTACAAGGCCGTCCCTCCTCGACTCAGGGTATGTGTATACTATAGATTTTTATTGATACGATTCTGACAAGCAGACCTGTACGAATCCATCCACTCTGTATTATGATTCAATCTCCATGTAGGTGCTCGATATATTCGCTTGCTGTGCCCTCGCAACAGCCATTTTGCAGTTTATATACTCTCTTATAGTCGGTAGCTTTCCATTTAACGCCTTTCTCTCGGGTATCTTTTGCTGCGCTGGGTCTGCTGTGTTGACCAGTACGTTGCTCTTTGTTTTCTCATTGATTCGTTCGTTCCTGTCAGAATGGATGCACGACGTGAATCTGCTCCTGATCCTGACACTACTACGATTCTCTTCTTTGCAGTTTGCTTGAGACTTCAAATTAGCGAGGGGCAAGAGTCCTCCAAAACACCAGAGAGAGCATTTGTAGACTATGTGCTAGCCATGAGCACCCTCTTCTTGGCAGTTTGGTGTTACATTGGATAGAAAAAATACATGCATTCAGTTCACGGGTGGCGACGCCACCAATATTATTGTAATTCTACATCTATGAATCAATCAACCCTGGACCAGCCATCACCGTTGCATCCCTAGCATTTCCTCCAGCTGTTTCAACCGTGTCCTCCCATCAGAGAGCAAATACTTGATCGTATACGCATCAGTCACGCCCTTGTGCTGTCCAAACTCCCTTTGAATCTCTTCTACCAACCCATCCCGACCACTCCCTGGTGGAACAGAGCGACTGGCTCTCAAACAAGACCTATACAGGCGAACCACCTCGACTCGCAAAAGAAACCTTTTCAATTCCCCTGACGCAGCCATACAGACGCATATTCATTCAAATTAATTATTACTATACACCACATCGCTCCGTAATACGTATTTAGGCATGCCTCGTCCGACAACCGCCTTGGCCTCGTGCTCGAGGCAGCACGCCTCTCCATGCCGATGCATCAAGGCCATGCCAGCCTTTGGCGCCACACTCGCCACCACCCTCCCTCGATCATCATAGAACACAGTCTCTCCTCCCACTGTATCAGATAGATAAATGAGCAGAGTGTACTCGGTATGGCCCATCCCTGGCACCTCGCAAGACTCGTCAATATGCTTTCCAAACCGATGCCCTGCATCGTATCGATACATCCTCAGATTCGGATTCAGTCCCATCAATGTCCCCATCTCTTCTCGATGAATGTAATGCTCAAATACCTCTCGAAGACCGGTGCGCTCCCACACCTGCGTACACACCTCTGGGTTGTGTTGAGTCAGTCTGTAGTGATCTCGAAAGGCCTCCCCATAGGCAGCTCCCCTGCTTGACTGAATGGAAAATCCACAGGACTCTGCAGCGCGAATACACTGTCGCGATTCCTCTGGAGAGAGACATCCATGTATCAGGTAGATGTCCGTGTTTCGTATTCGTTCGATGGAGTGCATCAGGTCGGGCAGTTTTCGTGCAAGTTTCTTGGTCAGAGACAAGAGTCTCGTGGTGGTGTCTTGGGTGGTGGTACCACCCATCTGCTCCTTCTTCTGCCTTTTCTTCTGCTTCATACTGTAATTTTATTGATATGAATAGAAATGGCATCTGCATGGTGAAAAAGAGGCATCGCGAGATCGAGTTCCGTATAAAGGGTGTTTTAGTAGAATGTTGACATTTGAATTTTCAACCACCACCAGAGACGGATAGGGTGGTGAGGATACGTGCAGCAGTGAATATATATTTTTAAATAAAAATTTGTATAGGCGAATGACAGTGTCAGAAGAGAAACAGCGTCAAGGTGCGTTGAGAGATTCGGGGTACCGTTATCGCACCAATTACCGAGCAGCGTTGGCAAAGTACTGCCGTTGTATGGCTATTATGACTCATAGTAGTACATGATGTTGTTGTAGAAGGCGATAGTGTGGCTGCAATGGACGCGAATGGCGCTGCACCTGCAGGGGCACCTGCAGAGGGGCAGGATTTTACAAAAATGTCCGTGGTGGACACGATGAAGCTGTATTATGGGTGGTTATACCCGCATGATGTCATGTACAAGTGGCTTGTGTATGGAAATGGTATGTCGTCCTTCTTGTTGCGTGTTTTCTCTCTCTCTCTCTCTCTCTCTCTGTCTCCACAACATGGGTACATATGTCTCTTTCCATGACATTGTGTAGATTCAAAACATCCTCACGCTGATGGATCGTATTTTAACAGGAGAGAGTTTTGTTTTACATTGGATGGGGATATATTTGTTCGGTATCAGTCGTTTGCGAATGGAGATGATTTGAAGAGTGCCATCAAAGCACGGTGTCCTGCAAAGATTGATATTGGGCCAGTGTACAACGTGGATCCTCAGAAGAGGGCGGCGTATGCGGCTGGGAATACCTTTGCACCGGTGGAGCGTGAGTTGGTGTTTGATATCGATATTACTGATTATGATGATGTGAGGACATGTGGGAAGGATGCACACATCTGTACTACATGCTGGCCATTGATGGCAACGGCTATCGATGTGTTGGAGGATGCGCTGAGAAATGATTTCGGATTTCAGCACGTGTTTTTTGTGTTTTCTGGTAGGCGTGGTGTGCACGCGTGGGTGTGTGATGAGAAGGCAAGAAAGCTCCCAGATGAGGCTCGTGCAGCCATTGCACAGTATCTGTCTGTGTATAAAGGGTTAGAGAAGGGGGTACCAAAGCTTAATACTGGCATTGATAGCCATCCGTTTATCAGTAGGACGTATGATGTGCTTACTCGGGTCTTTGAAAGGAATGTGTTGCCTGGTCAAAAGTTGTTGGAAGATGAGGAGCAGACTCGTAGTATTTTACAGATGATTCCACAATCAGTAAGGGATTCGGCAGTCTCCGAGTGGAAAAAACTAAACATTGATGAGAATGATGATGTGTCAGTAGCACGCTGGAAGGTGATTCAAGAATGCCTGAAGAAGGAGTGCACACGATATGCAAAGGCAAATCCGAGGGATGTTCGAACGGTCAAATTGATGGAGAAGTCGGTGCGAGATGTTGTATTCGCATATACATACCCTAGATTAGATATAGAAGTGTCGAAGAAGATGAACCATTTGTTGAAAGCTCCATTCTGCGTGCATCCAAAGACGGGGAAAGTGTGTGTGCCTATTGATCCAAAAGAGGCATGGAGTTTCAATCCAGACACGGTGTGTACTGTTGGTGAGTTGCTCAATGAGCTCAATGTATCTGCGGCAGGAGATGCAAATGAGAATCGAGCGTATATGAATACGGGTATGGGAGGGGCGGTGAAGACGTTTGAGTCGTGCTTTTTGAATTCGCTCTTGCGGGAGAATAAAGAAGTACTTGCATCGAGAGTGCGGGAGCAGGGTGCACCCGTGTCTTGGTAGTACATATTAAACATAGTGTAATGAACATAATTACCATGCATATATATCGCATCAAAAACATACACATAGAAGAGCAAACTGCAGCGGCAGCAGTTGATTAAATATAATCACATGATGATCTTTCCAGGTTCTGTGACTGATTCCTTGATATCTTTGTGTGGAAGGACTATCGATCCGTTGAGCGCAACCTCGTCCTTGATGAAAACGTCCTCTCCGATCACAGCCTTATTTTCAATGCGAGCCCAACGCCCAACCTGGGTACCCCATCCGAGAATAGAGTCTGCCACATGGGAATAGTTCTTCACCTTGACACGATGCAGCAGGACACAGTTTGATAAACGAACACCATCTCCAATCTCACAGCCCTGGCCAATAGACACGTTTGGACCGATTTTGCAGTCCTTGCCAATCTTGCAGGACTGGTCAATAATCACGTTGCCTTCAATGTTGTCACCTTGAGCGAGCTCGTCTGATCTCTTTCTCTTCTTTGACGACAAGTGAAGGGCAAGTCCTGTCAGATAATCTTTTGGCTGCCCGACATCCATCCAATATCCCTCGAGCTCTGTGGCATAGAGTTTCTTATCTGCAGCAACCGCTGGGAAAATTTCCTTCTCAATAGAGGTTGGACGAGGCTCAATTCGATCCAGAATTGCAGGAGAGCAGCAGTAAATTCCGGCATTAATTCTGTCACCGACAAACTCCTTTGGCTTCTCAACAAACCTGTCAATCAATCCACTGTCCTTGTCATACACAACAACTCCATACTTGCTTGGATCTTCAACCTTGGTCACCAGGATGGTCGCCTCTGCCTTTGACTTTTTATGGAATTCCATCATCTCTTTGAGTGGATAGTCGCAAATGACATCGGAATTCAAAACGAAGAATGGTGACCCAGACCCATTGTCCAATATTTTCCTGGCCAAAGCCAAAGGCCCCGCAGTACCCATGGGCTCTTCTTCCTGAGAGCAGGTGATCTTGATATCCAACTTCTCTTCCCACTCTTTCAGGAACTCCATCATCACGTGTGGGCGATAGTTGATTGCAAGAACCACTTCGTCACAACCTGCCTCTTTCAACGCTTCGATCTGGTGGCAGATCATTGGCTTGTTCGCTGCATACGCATAAACGGCATACATCAGAGTATTTGATGGTACAAATAAGCATAATTAACCAGGAAAAGAGGGGATCCGCTGACGTCAACGCCAGTTGATCGTGCACTGACAATTGCAGTTTGACCAAGCGTATACTCATCGAGGGGACAAGAATACAGCATCGGGCCATTAAGTTGAGTTTATATATAAAATGTAGTAATATCGCGTACCGAAATCGACAATTGGCTTGGGCACCGTCAACGTCAGTGGACGAAGACGAGTTCCGTAGCCACCAACAAGCACGAGTGCTTTTGGCTTGGGATCTCCTTTTTGCTCGGTCATTTCTCTGTAAATATATTTCTGAATAGGTTGATGCTCGCACAGGTATCCTGGATATCAATGGCATCGTCATCAACAATCAGCACATGCATGGTGGCAAATCAATACATTACATTGAAACAGGTAGTCTACGGAATGAAATGAACGAAATCTATGACGATGACTATAGTAGTTTTGAGCTCTTTGCCATGGCATGAAAGTGTCCTTCAGGATTTGACACCAGTTGCTGAGGGTTTCCTTGCTCAACAAGTTCACCCTGAGAGAGAACCAGGACATTGTCACAGTTCATAATGGTGTCCAATCTGTGGGCGATGACCAGTAATGTTCGCTTGATTGGTCCTTCTGTACACGCTCTATGGACTGCGTGTTGGATTTCTAAATCAGTTTTGGAATCGACGTTTGCAGTTGCTTCATCCAGAGCCAAGATGCGGCAGTTCTGAAGCAATACTCGAGCAAGGCATAACAGTTGCCTTTGTCCTGCACTGAAGTTTTCGCCGCACTCTTGCAGATTCACATGAAGACCTTGGTCACTCATTGCACAGATTTGATCTCTCAACTTTGCTTTGTCCAGGGCGTCCCACAATTCTGCATCGCTGTACTGCGACCAGGGGTCGAGGTTTGCTCTCAATGACCCAGAGAAGAGAACTGGGTCTTGAGGAATGATTGCGATTTCTTTCCTGAGAGCATCCAGTGCAATTTTAGATGTATCAACCCCGTCAATGTAGACTGTTCCGTCAATGTTGGGGATCAATCTGAACAGAGAAAGCATGAGTGACGATTTCCCGCTTCCTGTTCGACCGACAATACCACATGTAGTGCCAGACTGCACGACGAATGAGAGATCCTTGAGAACCGGAGGTAATCCTTTTCTGTAGGCTGTGTATATATGAGAGTACTCTATGGTGCCAGCAGATGGCCAGCTTGGAGGGGGTGAGACTCCTCCATTGTCCAGGGTTGCTGGTTCTTGTTCCAATTTTGTGTAGGAAAAAAGTCGTTCTGTACTTGTCATGTTGTTTTCAACTTCAGCAGTCTGTCTCACCATCCATTGGAGTAAACCAGCCAGGTATAGGCATTGTGAGAGCGCGAGGCCGACAAGCTTTGCGTTATCATTCCCAAATTTACTTCTGAGACCAACCATCAGGAGTGGAGCTGCAGTGATGATCACGGATACGAGCAGGTCCAGTCGAAAGCCTATCCATCGCGCCGAGCAAACCCATGAGTACCACCAGCCAATATTTTCTGTCAGAAGAGATAGGAAATTGGTCCTGAACTTTTCTTCAGCGTCGTACACTCGTATCACAACTAGGCCTCTGAGCACATTTGAAAGCTGTTGGTACAATGGACTCCTTGACACGGCCTCAAATCGCTTCACTTCTCGGCTTGTGAGCAAATATCGTCGCTGAATATACATGAAAATAAGTATCAAAGGCACGAAAATCGGAAGTATCACCGGAATGACGACGCAGAGGAGAATGAGTGCCCCAAACACCATCATGAATGCCTGTGCAGCATCAAAGCTCACTTTTGGAAGCTGCTCATCCACAGTTCCCAAGTCCTTTGAGAATCTATTTAAGACTACACCAGATGCGTTAGTGTGGAAGAAAGACAATGGAGCCTGAAGAACGCGTTTTAAAGCCGCTCTGTGAATTGAGTTTGTGGCTTTCAGACAGCTTGCAAAAAACAGCTGAGATCTAAAAATGCTAATGATGATGATGGTACCAACGAAAATGGAATATACCCAGATCCAATAGGACTTGACTTTCGATTCATCATCTGCGGCTGCCCAGCTTGCTAGCCAGTAGTCGCCAAAAATGTAGAGCGCTTGGCCCACAAAGAGACACCCCACCACTATGACTGCCCTGTCTAGACCAAATTCCATGACCAAGTCCCTGTACACACCCCAAGATACAGATCCAGTCTCCTGATCCTCTTTAGGGCCCAGCTTTCCGGACTTGCTGAATTTAAAACTCGCGTCAACACCCGCTCTCTTGACGCTGGTGGATGAATCAAGTGGTGTCACATGTTTCTTCGACATGAAGTTCCTCCAAAAGGTCGATGTCTGTTTGGAGTACCTCTTTTTATCGCTTATTTCATCCCTTGAGATATTTGAGGTATCATCAGACGCCATTAATACTTCGGGAAGACCCTGCTCTGCCAAAGTCTGGTACGATCCTTCAGCTGCAATCCTGCCATTTCGAAGCACAATAATGTAATCACACTGTGGCAAATACTGCTTCTGATGCGTCACCAAGATTGTTGCCCCACCACATGCAGATATAATGCCATTTTCACCGAAACAATTCGCAAACACGGATGCCCCAACTTTTGAATCCAGGGCTGAGAGGGGATCATCAAACAAATTCAACTCGGCCTTTTTATACGCAGCCCTTGCTAACGCAAGCCTCGCTTTCTGTCCCCCTGATAAATTGACACCCCGCTCACCAATCACAGTATCATCCCCATGTGGTAAATTCGCAATATCTTCGCCCAGACAACACGCTTCAAGAACCTCCTCATACCACCCCTCTTCATACTCGCTTCCAAACAACACATTCTCCTGGATAGTTCCAGAAATAATCCATGGCTTTTGGGAACAATATGAGATATTCTTAGCATTCAAATAAACTCTTCCACTCTCCACGGAACTCCATTCCATCTCCCCAATCAACGATGACAGCAACGAAGATTTTCCCGAAGCTATTTCACCACAAACAGCAACCAACTCCTGCCTGTTCACCGACAATGAAATATCCTTCAGCGAAAATCCAGATGCAGGACCAGATGACCACTGAAAATTCGCATGCCGCATATCACATACTCTATCGTCATCACCCTCTTCACCACGTGCTCCAGCCACCCGTTCTCTCCACGAACGAGGCTCTTCTACACTCAAAAACTCTGCAATACGCCGCACGCTCACCCTCACTTCTGATACTGCTTCCACAGCATGTACAAAAAACTCACACATTGTCAATTTAGGAAGAGCCAGCAACGACACAGCATAGAAGATATTCCCAACAGTAAAATCCTCCAACTGCATGGTATACCGAGCAACTGTAAACGTTGTAAACGACACCAACGGCGTTATCGCAAACGTCAGCGCCATATTCATAGCTCTAATCATATTCATCTTCCGAATAAAATTCTGTTCCCGCTGCCGAACTTTGAGAATCTCATCAAAAAGAGGCTTCTCCCATGCCAACATTTTAAATGCACAGATCCCAGTCACTGCTTCACCAGTCAACCTCACCCTCTCATCAGTTTCCTTCGCTGTACACGCCCGCAATTTCCCAATATACTTTGCTAAAATCGATTGAAGTGGAATCAACATCAACTGGGACGCCACTCCAGCCACCGCAGCCAAAAACCCAAGCCGAATCCCCACAAGCACCAACACGGCAATCAACTCCAGCGGCCCTACTAACAAAAACACAGCAAACGTCCCAGCCTCATCAAACCGCCGCACATCATTCGATGCCAAATTGATAATCTTCCCAGACGTCACATCCGCCAGAGCCCTCCCATTCAGCCTCAACACCTTGTGATGAATAGCTGCAATAACCTGACATCTCATCCGCATTCCCATTCTCATCCCACACCAAAACGTTTGATGATGTATCAACACATACAAGTACGACACAAGTGCCATCATCGATGCCCACAACCACCCCATCGAAGAATCCCCCTCCCCTTCAGACTCTGCGACAAACCAATCCAGCAGCATCCTCAGAAACAATGGCTGAGCAATCCTCGTCCCACTCTCCAAACTCGCCAGAACAAAATGCTTCAAAAACATCCACCGATATAGCTTATAAAAACTCGACCACACCCTCTTCTCTGTATCCACATTGTCAGTTGGACCCATCCCAGCAGCAAACCCATTATACAACACCTCGGCATTCTCTGAACGAGGCAGAAATGCCGATGCTGTATCCTCATCAATCTCACGACGACTCCCCAACCTAATTAATGGATTCACAAACCAAAATGTAAGTTTTGATAGGAGAGTCGCATGCTCGTATCCCCACCCAGTCATGCTCTTATTTCTACATACATATCACTCCATTGTATACTACCAAGCCTTTTATAGACGTATACATACGTCTTATACTTGAATCAACGCTCCCATATAGGTTTACTTGACAAATGTGACAGGCATTTGATTCGAATTCTATGGCCATGATGGGACCACGCGCGTCCTCCTAGGCCTTGGAGTCTCGAGACACACGATCGATCGCGTTATTTGGATAGTTTAGAAATGTTTCTAAATACCTATATAGCGTATTGCATGTGTGGTGTGTCATGTCCGAGACCAGGATGTACATACATACATATCCATACTACTATCCAGTATATATATTTATTTATATACGGCCCTGTAGAACAGGAGAAGGACGGAAACCAGGAGTGGACTCGTGTCAGTCATGATTCGCGTCGTCTCGGTTTGATTGGACGAGTTCCAGGAAAAGAAGGATTGATAGTAATACTAGTACTAGTATAGATTCATTGTCATTTGGTATTGCCGAGCATGGGTGCGCCGCAGCAAGGTCCTTCTGGGAGTGGGTTGGATGAGAAGGCTCGGAAATGGCATCAGCTGAATACAAAGCGGTATGCGAGTAAGAGAAAATTCGGGTATAAACAGACGCAGAAGGAGGAGATGCCTCCGGAGCATGTTCGGAAGATTGTGAGGGATCATGGGGACATGTCGAGTAGGAAATTCAGGCAGGATACGCGGGTGTATTTGGGGGCTTTGAAGTTTGTTCCTCATGCGGTGTTTAAATTATTAGAGAATATGCCCATGCCTTGGGAGCAGGTTCGGTATGTCAAGGTGCTGTATCATGTGACTGGTGCCATTACATTTGTGAATGAAGTGCCCATGGTGATTGAGCCTGTGTATTTGGCTCAGTGGGGGACGATGTGGATTATGATGAGGCGTGAGAAGAGGGATAGGAGGCATTTTAAGAGGATGCGGTTTCCTCCGTTTGATGATGAGGAGCCTCCTTTGGATTATGCGGACAATATCTTGGATGTGGATCCATTGGAGGCGATCGAGTTGGAGTTGGATCCAGAAGAGGATGGGGCTGTGATGGATTGGTTGTATGAAAGTAAGCCTCTGCAGTACGAGTCCGAGTACGTGAATGGGCCTTCCTATAAGAAATGGAAGCTGCCTCTGCCTATTATGGCGACATTGCACAGGCTTGCAGGGCAGTTGTTGTCTGATTTGGTGGATAAGAACTACTTTTATCTCTTTGATTTTCCATCGTTTGTGACGGCGAAGAGTCTGAATATGGCTATTCCTGGGGGTCCAAAGTTTGAGCCCATGTTTAGGGATTTGGATACCAGGGATGAGGATTGGAATGAGTTCAATGATATCAACAAGCTTATAATTAGGACACCGATTCGTACGGAATACAAGGTTGCATTTCCATATCTGTATAATAATAGGCCGAGAAGTGTCATGCTTTCGGTGTATCATTATCCTCAGGTGATGTATATCAAGACGGATGATCCAGATTTGCCAGCGTTTTATTATGATCCGCTGATTCATCCGATTCCGGCCTATACGTCCGAGGTGGAGGGCTTGGATGATGATGAGGTTGATTGGGATGAGGAGGAGTTTGTGGTGCCTGATGATGTACATCCACTCCTTTACAGAAAGCCAGTATCTACTGATACGACAGCAGATGGCATTGCATTGTTGTGGGCACCTGCTCCTTTTAATACAAGGTCTGGAAGGATGAGGCGGGCGATAGATGTGCCTCTCGTGTCGGATTGGTTCAAAGAGCATTGTCCCAGTGGGCATCCTGTCAAAGTGAGGGTCTCATATCAAAAGCTACTCAAGAACTGGGTGCTGAGTCAGCTTCATCGGCGTCCGCCTCAGGCGATGAAGAAGCGATCTTTGTTCAAAAGTCTTGCAGCGACCAAGTTTTTTCAGCAGACTGAATTGGACTGGGTTGAGGCAGGTTTGCAGGTGTGCCGTCAAGGATACAATATGCTTAATCTGCTGATTCATCGCAAGCATTTGAACTACTTGCATTTGGACTATAATTTCAATCTGAAGCCAATTAAAACGCTGACGACTAAAGAGCGTAAAAAATCTCGGTTTGGGAATGCGTTCCATCTGTGTCGCGAGATTCTGAGGTTGACCAAGTTGGTCGTGGATGCCAATGTTCAGTTCCGTCTTGGAAATGTGGATGCATTCCAGTTGGCAGATGGTTTGCAGTACACATTTTCTCATGTCGGTCAATTGACCGGAATGTATCGATACAAGTACAAATTGATGAGACAGGTCAGAATGTGCAAGGACTTGAAGCATCTGATTTATTACAGGTTCAATACTGGACCTGTTGGTAAAGGCCCTGGCGTTGGGTTCTGGGCGCCCATGTGGCGAGTGTGGCTCTTCTTTCTGCGAGGAGTGGTTCCACTTCTGGAAAGATGGCTTGGAAATTTGCTTGCACGTCAATTTGAGGGTCGCCAAGAGAAGGGTGTTGCAAAGACAGTGACAAAGCAGAGAATTGAGTCTCACTTTGATTTGGAGCTACGTGCCTCGGTGATGCATGATATTTTGGATATGATGCCAGAAGGGGTGAAGCAGAATAAAGCAAAGACCATTCTGCAGCATCTGAGTGAGGCATGGAGATGTTGGAAAGCAAATATTCCTTGGAAAGTACCAGGACTGCCTGCTCCAGTGGAATCTATGATTCTTCGATATGTCAAGATGAAAGCTGATTGGTGGACAAATGTGGCTCATTACAATAGGGAGCGTATTAGAAGAGGTGCTACAGTTGATAAGACAGTGTCGAGGAAAAACCTCGGTCGACTCACGAGGCTGTATCTCAAGGCTGAGCAAGAAAGGCAGCACAATTACCTCAAGGATGGCCCATATGTCAGTCCAGAGGAGGCTGTTGCTATTTATACCACAACAGTGCATTGGCTGGAGAGCAGAAAGTTTGCTCCAATTCCATTCCCTCCATTATCATACAAGCATGACACCAAGATATTGATATTGGCCCTGGAAAAGCTTAAAGAGCCGTATGGAGTCGCAAATCGTTTGAACCAGATGCAGCGAGAGGAATTAGGATTGATCGAGCAAGCATACGACAATCCGCATGAGGCTCTTTCGAGGATTAAGCGCCACCTGCTGACCCAGAGAGCATTCAAAGAGGTATCGATAGAATTCTACGATCAGTATACTCACTTGACTCCGGTCTATGAGATTGAGCCTCTTGAAAAGATCACAGATGCGTATCTGGACCAATATCTGTGGTACGAAGCTGACAAGAGGCATTTGTTCCCCAATTGGATCAAGCCTGCAGACTCAGAGCCTCCACCACTTTTGGTATACAAATGGTGCCAAGGTATCAATAACCTGGAAGATGTATGGGATACTTCTGATGGTGAATGTGTTGTCATGATGGAATCTAACCTGGAAAAGCTGTATGAAAAGGTTGATCTCACCCTGCTCAATAGGCTTTTGAGGCTCATTGTGGATCATAATATTGCAGATTATATGACTGGTACGTTGCTGATGAACAAATCGATCGCGTAGATGCATGAATGAATGGCGCTTATTCCGTTTATTTTTGTTTGTAGCGAAAAATAATGTTGTGATTGCTTTCAAGGATATGGCTCACACGAATTCGTACGGCATAATTCGTGGTCTTCAGTTTGCAACATTCTTGACTCAGTACTATGGTCTCATTTTGGATCTTTTGATGCTGGGTTTGACACGCGCCACAGAGATTGCCGGTCCACCGAATATGCCAAACGAGTTTTTAACGTTCAAGGAGACAAATATTGAAGTTCGACACCCAATCAGGCTCTACCAGCGCTATGTGAATAAAGTTCACATTCTGTTTAGGTTCACTGAAGACGACTCAAAGGATCTCATCCAGCGTTATCTTACGGAACATCCAGATCCTAACAATGAAAACATTGTAGGATATAACAATAAGAAATGTTGGCCGAGGGATGCAAGGATGAGGCTGATGAAGCACGATGTCAATTTGGGTAGGGCTGTTTTCTGGGATATGAAAAACCGCCTCCCTAGATCTCTGACCACCTTTGAATGGGACAATTCATTTGTTTCTGTCTATTCAAAAGATAACCCTAATCTGCTGTTTGCCATGTCTGGCTTTGAGGTCCGGATTTTGCCAAAGATCCGAACAGCAACTGATAGCTTGGCCCATCAGGATGGAGTCTGGGCCTTGCAAAATGAGGTGACGAAAGAAAGAACTGCCCAAGCATATTTGAGAGTGGATGATGAGGGAATGAAGAACTTTGAAAATAGGATCAGACAAGTGTTGATGTCGTCAGGTTCCACAACATTCACAAAGATTGCAAACAAATGGAATACATCTTTGATTGGCTTGATGACATACTACAGAGAAGCTGTAGTCCACACGCAAGAGCTATTGGATTTGTTAGTGAAATGCGAGAACAAGATTCAGACTAGAATCAAAATCGGTTTGAATTCCAAAATGCCATCAAGATTTCCACCTGTGGTCTTTTATTCACCAAAAGAGATTGGAGGCCTCGGAATGTTGTCAATGGGTCATATTCTGATACCACAGTCTGACTTGAGATACTCTCAACAAACGGATCTTGGAGTAACTCATTTCAGGGCAGGAATGACCCATGACCAGGATCACTTGATTCCCAATATATACCGGTACATCATGCCCTGGGAGTCTGAATTTGTAGACTCTCAGAGAGTTTGGGCTGAATATGCTTTGAAACGACAAGAAGCAATGGCCCAAAACCGCAGATTAACTCTGGAAGACTTGGAGGATAGTTGGGATAGGGGTATTCCAAGAATCAACACACTGTTCCAAAAGGACAGGCACACCCTCGCGTATGACAAGGGGTGGAGAGTTCGACAGGATTTCAAAAAGTACCAAATGGCCAGGGCTTTCCCATTTTGGTGGACTGATAATCGCCATGATGGTAAATTGTGGAATTTGAATAATTACAGGACAGATATCATCCAAGCACTTGGTGGTATTGAAGGCATCTTGGAGCACACATTGTTCAAGGGCACTTACTTCCCAACATGGGAAGGTTTGTTCTGGGAGAAGGCTAGTGGTTTCGAAGAGAGCATGAAGTACAAAAAGCTGACAAATGCCCAGCGTACAGGTCTCACCCAGATCCCTAACCGTCGTTTCACATTGTGGTGGTCCCCCACGATCAATCGAGCAAATGTGTATGTCGGTTTCCAAGTGCAGCTGGATTTGACAGGCATTTTCATGCATGGAAAAATTCCAACTTTGAAGATTTCTCTCATTCAAATATTCAGAGCCCATTTATGGCAGAAGATCCACGAGTCTTTGGTGATGGATCTTTGCCAGGTGTTTGATCAAGAGTTGGATGCTCTGGAGATTGAGACAGTCCAGAAAGAAACGATTCACCCCCGTAAATCGTACAAGATGAACTCTTCTTGTGCTGATATTCTACTCTTTGCTGCGTATAAATGGGCCGTATCAAAGCCAAGTCTGATGGGCGAGCAAAATGATGCATTTGATCAGAAACCAACCAACAAATACTGGGTTGACGTCCAACTCCGCTGGGGAGACTTTGATTCTCATGACATTGAGCGTTATACGAGAGCAAAGTTTTTAGATTATACGACTGATAATATGTCTGTGTATCCTTCTCCCACAGGAATGATGGTAGGGGTAGACTTGGCGTACAACTTGCACTCATGTTATGGCAACTGGTTCCCTGGAGTAAAACCCTTGGCTGTACAGGCAATGTCGAAAATTATGAAAGCAAATCCTGCAATGTATGTTTTGAGAGAAAGAATCAGAAAAGCATTGCAACTGTATTCTTCTGAACCAACAGAACCATATCTTTCGTCTCAGAATTATGGAGAGCTCTTCTCAAACCAGACAATTTGGTTCATCGATGACACGAATGTGTATCGCGTGACAATTCACAAAACATTTGAAGGAAATCTCACAACCAAGCCAATCAATGGAGCCATATTTATTTTCAATCCAAGGACAGGACAGATGTTCCTGAAGATTATTCACACATCTGTGTGGGCTGGACAAAAGCGCCTGTCTCAGTTGGCCAAATGGAAAACTGCCGAGGAAGTTGCGGCTTTGATCCGGTCTCTACCAGTCGAAGAGCAGCCTAAGAGAATTATATGTTCGCGTAGAGGAATGCTGGATCCATTGGAGGTCCACTTGTTAGACTTTCCAAATATCGTCATTACAGGATCAGAGCTTGCCCTGCCTTTCCAGGCAGCTTTGAAGATTGAGAAGTTTGGTGATCTTATTTTGAAAGCTACTGAGCCTCAGATGCTTTTATTCAACCTTTATGATGATTGGCTCAAAACGATTTCATCGTATACAGCCTTCTCACGTTTGATCCTGATTTTGAGGGCTTTGCATGTCAATGTGGACAAGGCAAGGATGATTCTTAGACCTGATCGAACAATCACGACTGAGCCACACCATATTTGGCCCACCCTCACAGATGAGCAGTGGATCAAGGTTGAGATTGCATTGAAAGATCTGATATTGGCAGACTATTCCAAGAAGAACAATGTGAATGTTGGTGCCCTGACACAGAGTGAGATTAGGGATATCATCCTAGGAGCTGATATAACACCACCGTCTATTCAGCGTCAACAGATTGCAGAAATCGAGAAACAAGCACGCGAAGGGGCCGCGGCAACGGCAACAACTACAAAGACTGTGAACGTGCATGGTGAAGAGGTCATTGTGACCACAACTTCCCCATATGAGCAAGCAGCATTTGGATCAAAGACGGATTGGAGAGTTCGTGCAATTTCTGCAGCAAACTTGCACCTTCGTATCAACCACATATATGTGAACTCTGAAGACATATCAGAAGACGGGTACACATATGTCATGCCAAAGAATCTATTGAAGAAGTTTGTCTGTATAGCAGATCTGAGAACCCAGGTTGCTGGATATTTGTACGGTGTGTCTCCACCTGATCATCCACAGGTAAAGGAAGTTCGATGCATTGTTATGCCTCCGCAGTGGGGTAACCATCAGGTAGTTACCCTTCCAAATGGCTTGCCGGAGCATGATTACCTATCAGACCTTGAGCCTCTTGGATGGCTACACACTCAACCGCACGAGAGTGTACAGATGGCACCAGGAGATGTCGCGGCCCATGCAAAGATGCTGGAAAATTTCTCTTCTTGGGATGGAGAGCGCTGCATCGTTATGACTGTTGCATTCACACCAGGAAGTGTTTCATTAACGGCGTTCAAGTTGACACCTCAAGGCTACGAGTGGGGCAGAGAGCATACGGATGCAGCAACAAATCCAGGCTCTGGATTTACCCCAGCATGCTACGAGAAAGTTCAAATGCTACTCTCAGATCGATTCATGGGATTCTACATGGTTCCAGATGCTGGTTCTTGGAACTACAACTTTCAGGGAACAAAGTTCAACGCGAACAGCTCATACGGTATTAAACTCGCGAACCCCAAAGAATTTTATGCTGAGATTCACAGACCAACACATTTCCTCGAGTTTAGTACATTGGAAGACACTGCTCCCGAGGCAGATGTTGAAGATCCACTTCAATAGTATTGTAAACAAAATTACATAATCGCAGCAACTTATTTATCATTATTCTGTGAAGCCCAGTCAACAAAGGTCTGCGCGTTCCCCTGCTCCAAGACCTCAATCCAGTAACTATCAGGATCCTTGATGAATGCAAGGTTCTTCATTTTTCCAGCATCAGGCTTCTTGACAAACTCGACCCCAAGCTTTTCGAATCTCTCACACGCCTCTGCAACAGATGGAACATTGATTCCAATATGGCCAAAGCCTTGTGGCTCGCTGTTACCATTATGATATCCCTTGAACTCTGGGTCACTCTCTGTGCCATAATTATGGGTCAATTCTATGCAACCTGGTAACCCAAACATCCATCGAGCACGCTCCACTGGATCTTCTGGCACATCTTCAGGTGAACAGTACCCCATAAAGTACAGGGAGAACTTCATGTCGGGGAAATCCAGTTTGCAGAGCAGAGACATTCCCAGAATACGAGTGTAAAAGTCTAGAGACTTTTCAGGGTCTTTCACTCGAAGCATTGTCTGCTGCATAACATATCCATTGGTCGCTGTATCCACAGTTTTAGACACTCCTGGAAGAGAATGAAGCTCTGATCTACAGAAATAGTGGAACTTGCGGTGAAAGGAAAACAAAAGTGACATGTAGACATGTGCACCAAGAGACGTACCGTGAAAGTTTCGACATGGGCATTGAATTTCCGCGGGATTTACAAAGGTGAAATATAGTTTTATTCCCAATAAATGACGGCGAAAGACAATGTGCGGCAGAAATTTGAAATGGCAGGCTGTCAACGCATAGCCAGAGTCATGTTGACAATGTCCTGCTGAAGTCGCTCGGCTTCATTTCTCCAGGCAGCCATTTCCTTTGGGTCGACTGACTTGCTGGCTTCTGCTCGTTCCAGGCGACTGCTGAGCTCGTCGATTTTGGCTTCGGCCTTTCTCAGAGAGTCCCTGTACTGTTTTGACTGAGCACCAGATTGTGGTGGAATGTTTTCAGAACTGTGACTTGAAATAAGGTGCTTCATTTCCTGCTCCAACCTTTCACGTTCTGACTTTTCAAACTTTGCTTGGTGAAGGACAGCACGCACAGCATCGCTGCTGCAGGCTTCCTCAATCACAGACAAGGCATCTTTCCTCTGAATTGGGCGCCCTGATTCCTCCTGCTGAGGCGATATCTGTAATCTTTCCTCCAGCAAGGCTATCGACGCATCTTTCACCTCTCGGAAGCGCTTGAAATCTTCAAGAACGTTATCTCGTTGGTGCTCCAGAGTTCGGCATTCATCCTGCAATCGTCTGATTTCAACCTCTAGCTCCCTGGCATGTGCTTCAAAATCTCTACGACATGCTTCTTGAGTTTCCAGAGTGGCACTTTCGATCAACTCCTGGATTTCAATCTCAGAAGAAGCCTTGAGAGCCTCTGAATTGGTCTTCAAACAGGCAACCTGACTGTTGTAAATGTTCTTCATCTTTACAAGCTCTTCATTGTGACGCTCGGTCATCAGGGCCTGTTTCTTCATTGACGATTCTAATGCAGTTTCTGCAGTCAATAATTCATCTTGCAATTCTTGAATCTTTTCGAGATATGATTCATTGTTTTTCTCAAGACGCTTTATATCGTTCTTGCATTCTCTCCACACCTTGTGGCTCTGCTGCAGCATCATTTTCTTTGCAACAAGGGAATTCCATGCCTGCTGTGACCTGTTTGCCTTTTCAGCCTCCAACTCTCGTATACGACTTTCTTGTCGACTCGACTCATCCAAAACAGCTTCAAACTTGTCCACAAAGTGTAAGAATGATGCATTTGGAGTTGTTGACATGCTTGTCGCCGTGTTTGCAGTGATTGGTGTGGTGACACGAGAAAATACGTCGCCCTGTGGAGACATGGATGATTTCAGCTGTTCCAGGGCGTACCGAGCATGTTTCGACTCTGTTTTGGCTGCTTCGTACGCAGAAACCAACGCCTGATACTTTCGTTGCATCTCCTGCATCTCCCTGGTGCTCGACTGAGACTCAACGGGTCCAATTGCACCTGTGGACATGGCTTGGGCGAGATCCTGCAAGAACACACACACACACACATTCATTCAAACTCAATCAGCGATGACATGAGAGGCAAGGGAACGCACATTTAATGTATCAGAGACTCGAATAGCAATATCCAACGCATCGTCAGCCGTACAAGGGACCGCGAGGACTTCATTTGCCTTGTCTTCACCATCTTGGACAAGGGCAACCTTTGCCAACCCAGACTTCATTGCGGACAGTGCAGTCTCCAAATTCCTCAAGAACTCTTCATTCTGTCTCAACGACATGGTCGTATTTTGAATCATATCTTTTGTCTCAGCTTCTCTCTCACGCACCTTTGCAGCCATGAGGCAGTACGCCTCTGCCTGACCTTCCTGAATGGCAACAGCCCGCTCAACCTGAGACCTCAGGGAATCAATATCTTCGCGACGAGCGGACCTGACCTTGTCTGCAAACGTCGATACATTCTTTTCAGATGTATCTATACAATTCACATCCAAATACGACAGCAGTCGCTCCATGTCACGTTCCATAGCCTCGAACGAACTCTGGCTTTGCTCATTCACATACGACATTTCACTCAGGCTCTGGAGCAATTCCGTTTGCATCTGAGCAGCCTCCCTCAGAGATCTCACCAAGAACTCAACAGGGGCAGATGTAGGATCTATTTTACTAATATCCATCGTTTCCCAATCCGACAGATCCAGCGAGAATTTCTGCACGGCCTCCAGTGACGCAATCTTGGCTTCACGAGCAGACAGACTGCGTTGGCTTGCAAACAAGTCTGCACGAAGGGATTCAATCTCCCTATGCATCTCAACGAATGTTTCATGCGTCTTTGTTTCTTCATCGTTCAATGATTTTTCAATCTCCCGCTTTTCGTCGAGTGTCTGGTTCAGAGATTCTTCCAGCTTCCTCACTTCCTCCTGCGATGCATCCAAGCTCTCTTGCAGCGATTTGCATGCATCCTCCAAATCCACTATTTTATCCAGCGCATCTTCCCTCCACTGCTCTTCTTCTTCAGTACGAGATTCCCTCTGCTGAGCCTCTGCGTTCATTTTCTCCAACGTCTCTTTCAGATCAGACTCTCGATCCTGTGCAGCCATCAACTCTGACTCTGCCTGAAGAGCAACCTGCTGTGCCATCTGGTGCGCTTTTGCCAACTGATCAATCTCCTCTTTCAGAGTCTCTACAGTATCCTCTTCAAGGCTATCTACGTCACGAATAAAAGAAGGCACAGCAACCTCGGACACGTGCCCATCCACAACCATGCCAACTTTTCTCGTCTTCAACGCATGCCTCACCAAGGCCTCCTCCAAAGCCATATTCGCCTTCAGCAGTCTCGAACTTTCCATACTACCATCAACCTCCACATTATCCTCCACACCGGGAGACAGTGAGGGAAGGTGCCGCACATGCTCACGAATATCAAGACCGAGTTTTTCAGAGATGAACTCCTCCATGGCAACACACCTCTGTTCCAAGTGTTTCTTCTCCTTGGCAAACTGCCTCTCCATATCCCCCATCACCTCTTCTGCCGCATCCAAAGCCTGAGATACATCATCCATATGCGCCTCGACATTCTTTCGATGTTCTTTCTCAGCATCCAACTCCATCGCCTTGTGCGCCACACCATCACGCAATACCTGTACCTCATCACGTAATCCCTTCACCACCCTGTCGTAGGACTTCTTCTGCTCCTCGACACCATGTCGAATCTCCTTCTCAGAATCCAACAGCACCTCAGCCTCTCGCCTCTTCTCCTTCTCCTCCTCCAACACACGTTCCAGGTCGGCAATCTGCGCATGAGCCTCATCACACACCACCGACAATTCATCAATCACATCGTCCTTCTTCTCCAACAACCCCAACGTCTTCGCTTGACTCGCATCATATTTTTCCCTCTCCTTTGCCAAAACCCCAAGCAACTCATCCCTTTGCTCCTCATGCTGCCGCTGCATACCCCGCAGCACTCGAATCTCCTCCTTCATATCATCCCTCCGAGCATCCGAGTAGGACACAGACCGTCCTCGACCACCACTATACGACACACTACTAGTATGAAACAAGGGATTCACCACACTCGACCTCGCATCATCATCAGGATGCTGCTGCCGAGTATTCATTGAAATCTGATTGGTCATGGGACTCCCACCCTCTCCAAACTCCAACCCGTACGAGGCACGAATCACCTCTCCCAAATCCCCATCCTCTGCAAACTGACCAAATCTCTTTGTCCGTTGACGCTGCCCACCATTGCTCTCGACACCAGCCGTGGCCGAGGTGGAACGTGATTCTTCATTCAACATGTCGCTGGACGCCCCCCTCAAACCACCCCCAGTCTCAGTTTTCATCTACCAAATAGCTATACTATGTTATTGTATGAGATTAGATCTGCAGATCTGGGTCAAAACTGTAACAATAGAATGAAACCAGGTTTCTCGGTGACCATTGTATTCTTCCGAATTTGCGTCTATTTCCGTGACTATTCACGATATAGGGGTGTCGTATACCGTATAATACAATAAAAACTGTATTAAAATGGCCCAAAAGGGGAGCCGTCGCTACACAATACAATCTTGGTCAGTTAACAACGGCCTTTTTTTGACCGACTCGGGGCGTTGTATTTAAATTCCGATCTGGCTGTATTAAAACATATTCAAATTTCCAAGATGCGCTATAGCGCATCCACAGTCGCTCCCACCACTCCATAATCAAGCATATTTACATAGTATATCCAAATATGGAGGAAGATGGGGCTACTACCGAGGAAGTTGTTGTTATTCCGTTAAAGGATGACGATGGTCGTCAGAGGTCCCTCTTCTCGCTGAAAAAGGTTGTTCGATTGGGGAAGAATACCACATCTGTTACGTTTACAGTTCAAGATTTGCAGAATATCAAACGGGCGTTGGAGGATGCTCAAACGGGGAAGTTTGAATTGTTACAGCAGTTGAGGAGGTTGCAGTGCTACAGGTTGTGTTTGGAGGATGTTCGAGTGAGTGGGCTGGGGAAGAGTGTGCGGGTGTTGAGTATAGTGCATCCTAAAGATGAGGTGAGGCGTGCTGCGGGCAAATTGATGAAGAGTTGGAAGAGGATGGTGCTGCAGGAGTTGTTTCCATTGCCTCGGCCTGTTGGGAATAGGCAGAAAAAGATGACATCTGGTGAGGGGGAGGAGGATGCAGGGAGAGAGCAAGAGGAGAAAGATGAGACGTATGGGTATGATGTGGAGACGGCACGGAATGTACCTGAAGGGGAGGATGTGCCGCCTGATGAGTTGATTCGGCTGGAAGAGGAGCAAGAGAGGTATGAGAAGATGTTGAAAAAGAGGGCGAGGATTGAGGAGGATCCACTGATGTGTAGTAGTACTGACGAGGAGAGTAGTGGGGATGATAGCGATTTTTGGTCTCCGAGTATGGAGAGGCGGCGCCGGGCAAAAAGGCATTCAGGTGGCAAGAAGGGTGATTTGCAGGAGGAGGTTGCCGAGGAGGACTCAAAGGAGGAGGTCATCAAAGCTATTCCGCCCAAGAGGGAGTTGAATAAAGCGTTCCAGAAGCTTTTTGCGGGGAATAAAACGTCGGATACTCGCAGAGATGATTCAAAACAGATGATTGATCTGGTAGGGACAGAGGATGATGTTCAGCCCGTATCTGTCGCTGCCCATGCTGTATAGTTTCTACAAACTCGATTTTGTAATACTACAATGGTACTTTCATTTAATTACGGGGATTCTTTCTTCTGCGATGGGGAGGATGGGGACGATGATGCCACCTTTCCAGCAGGCTTTTGAGCTGCAATCATGCTCCAGTTTTTCAGCTTTTGAGATAACGAGTGTGCATCAATGGGATGATTCTGATCATCATCCGATGGCTTTGGAAGAGCATCCTTTCTCGGAATCTGCTGCACTGGATTGCTCTGTGCAGCATGGTGCAATAGCATTTCTGACGTCAATTTCTTGTCCCCTGGCTTTTCATTCGCTGGCGATGTCTCAGATCGCGGCGATACACTCACAGATGCGTTAACAGACATGGATCCTCGACGACTAAGGGCACGAGATCTCGTCGTTGGTGTAAGACCATGGGCAGTCACGGATGCATAGGTGACGGGCGCCTTTGCTGGGACAGCAGATGTCACGTGGGTCGCTAATCGTACAACAGCTTCCCCCTCCACTCCATTACCTGTATGTATCGTGTGCGTATACTTCACAGACGCACCATTCTCTGGCCGTATTCCAGTGCTCTCCTTTGAAGTTGGCGCATCCTTGCTTGGACTCAATGGCTGACATCGACGAGCAACAGCGATATTATTCAGCAGCATGGACATATTCGAGGTATACGCATCTCCGATACTATTTGACCCGCCCATAAAGTTGATTGCATGCATGGATCCAGGGAAATGATGCATGGCTTGTCCAGTACCACTAATAGAACTATGTGACCGTCGATGGTGATGCATCTGCGATTGCTGTTTCGGCTTCCCCTGCATATGCTGATCACTACTCAACATTTCTGGCAAATCCTCTGTCGATCGGGGTCGTACAGGTGAAATGGACGTCCCATCATGCGTCTCTAAACTATCATCCTCATTAGTAGGACTAGGTTCACTCGTTGAATTCGTCCTCTCTTGGCTCGGCAAATCCGGCAAAGATATGGTAGATCCATGTGTCTTTCTATACGACGAGGATGATGGCATTACAGTACCATCATCCCACGCGTGACGATTATGAAAGTGATGCTGACGAGGCCCAGGCGGCATCATCAAATACTCTGGAGGCACAAACGCAGCCATGGAACTAAACATTCTATTCTCAATAGACATTCTATGTGTACTAGCCCACGTATGAGAGAAGAAGAGCGAAATCTTCTGCTCTGCTACAGAAGGTTCACTCTGCAGGACACGTGTGAGCGTGGTTGCCCCTTGAGAAAATGCCATCTTCATCCTCGCATGACTCGACCGATTCACACTCCTCCCCAAGTTATTACTCGGCAATAGCGGATCCATAATATTCACGTGCTTTTTCGCAAATTGAATATGCGGCTGATGTGATGATGTACACGAAAGCTCAGGAGACAAGCACTCTATTGCCGCAGTGGACACCTTTGGGTTTGCACTACACTGCATCACGGCATCCCTCAGACTCGCTGCAGACACCGTCATTGTTCCAGGCGGAAGCTGCTGCTCATCTATATGTGGGTGAGGAAAGGAATCCAAGGGAATCGGTCCAAGCATACTCAAGCAATATCTTTCAAAATCAAACTCTGCAAACACCTGCAAGAACCTATGAAACACTTCCAAGGGCGATGCAAGCTCTGATCCATACACATTGATGACAAACAGCACCATCACTTCGACAGCATAACTACTCAACAACCCATGATGCGCCCCCAACAACCGACTCTCATAATAACACCATGCCTTTATCAGCACAATACTCTTCTTCAACAGATGCGACCGGCCAATCATTCTATCAAACCATTCCAAAAACGCTACCGCACACAGCCCCCCCAGAGCATTAAACGACACATCCACCACCAGCCCAGACACAATACACTTGACCAATTTCACTTCAGCCTGAATTATCTGACAATCCTGAACCTCAAAAATACCAGGACTACTACTCGTGGGCGTAACCACCGTTGCTGTCCCACTCCCTGTACTGCTCACGCTTTTTGCAGTCTTGACACTCCCATTCCCACTCGCCACAGAATACGCCGAGGATTTCTGATAGGAGTCATATGACACCACCACCTGCTGCTGCTGCTGCTGCTGCTGCACCAACTCATCCAAGTACTTTTTCAGCTCGTACGCCCACGTCTCTCGCATCCTCTGCTCATCACCATTCCCCACCCCACTCGTCGCACTCTGATAGAATATACTAATATCCACATCCCCATCAGGCAGGTAGGTCTTCAAAGGAACAGACCCAAACATAAAAGCATCCACATTCTTCCTCTGCCGACTAAAACACCGCTTTATCAAATCAGTCACATAACACCCCACCACATGACGACGCATTTCACACTGCCCATTGGGCTCCAAGCAGGCCAACAAGCGATCAACATGGTGCTGTATCAAACTCGCAGTCACATGCCCAGCAGCAGCAACAACACCATCATCAGACATACTATTCTAAATACTATTCTACTGGTATCATATACAAAGGAATATCTATACACTGGCTACGATGCGTCCATTCCCAACCATGGCAGATGTAAAAACAAGTATCCCTACATCCACCAGAATAGTACAAGGTATTCTTAATACTGTTAGTAGTATTAGTAGTATGTAGAAAAAGATTAGAAAAATCTGATGCAGTAGATTGTCTCTGTCTCTGTCTCTCTCCCTCTCTCTGTCACGATGGCGATGGCCATACGAGATCTGTTCCGATAGAGAGATCTCCGTGGACGGATGCCGTGTTCGTATGGAGAGCACGTGCCTCGTATATCATCAGTATTAAAAATACATGGAGGAGTAATAGTGTTGGATGAATGGGTGTTTCAGTCCCGAATACGAGGTATACGTCATGGGTTTGCGAGAATCAAAGCAGCAGGATTCTCTCGACTTGACGGCGGCGACGACGACGGCGATACAGAGGAATAGATTAGAAAAGAAAGAAGAAGAGGAACAGAGCGGAGAAGGATCCTTCGGAACTGGATTTGTGCCTGCCGAGGATAGGAGGGTCGAGGGCGTGACTCAAAGTACAGCACAGGGGGTGTACCAGCAGCAGTTGACGTCTTCTTCTTCAGAGGAGTTTGCTGCTTGGATGGTGAGTCGAGATCCGAGCGATGATGATGCAGTGAAGGCTGCAAGTGTGGCATCCACTGTGTTGGAGGAGGAGGAGGAGGAGGAGAAGAGGAAAGGCTTGCAGGGGGGCGGTGCTGCTGCTGATGATGATAGAGACGGGACAAGGGGTGGTACGGTGGAGTCTCCGGGGACGGGGACCCAGCGGTCGGAGGCGTCGTTGAGGTTTTCTGATAGGGGTCATGCGAGTGAGTCGAGTGGGCGTGGGAGCCATGGGTTTACTACGGCACGCGTGAGTATGACGTCTTCTGCGCGATCTTCTTTTGCTCTGGAGCAAGCGAATTTGTCGGTGAATAGGAAGAGTTTGGAGACGTTTCTGGGGCATGTGAGTGCTGATGATGCACTCGTTGGGGATGAGGAGGTGGCAGGGACATTGGAGGGGGTGCGGTTGGATGAGCAGGGGGTGGAGTCTTCGTATTTGGAGGCGTTTGATGAGGTTCGTAGGGAGCAGAAGGAGGGGGCGCGTGATGTTTTGGAGCATGTGGAGCATGCCATGGTCAGGATTGGGGTTCCCAAAGATTTGTGGCAGGAAGTGTGTGTTTTGGCTGTTTTGCCCGTGGATACACCTGCTCCTTTATCCATGTTGGCAGTGTTGTGGGGTACAAGGGATGATGCCGAGTCTGTGCTGGGGAGATTGAGCCATGCAGGGGTTGCAAAGGTTGCACGATTTCCAGATGGGGCATTGTGGTGTTTGCCCAAGAGCAATGTGTTGAAACGACTTCATTCGAGCATTCTACCAGAGAGCTATATAGCATCGCTCCATCGATATGTTGTGAGTTGTTACAAAGAGTCGGTTGAAGGAGGGCATGGAAGTCTGGCTTGTGTTGATGATGATGGGTACATTATGAGCAATCTCTGTCACCATTTGATTGCCGGTCGGATGGATGAGACTGCGAGAGCGTTATTGCTTGATCCAGATTGGTTGGAAAGAAAATTGCGAGTATGTTCAGCTGCGGCAGTTGTGAATGATTTCAGACGATACCTGATGTTTTGTTCACTCGATTCTGATGTCAAGCTTGTGCTTGAAGCGTTTCAAATGTCACTTGGTGTGTTGACCAAAAATCCAGTGCGTGGATTGGTGAGGTCTCAGTTGATTGGCCGATTGCTTGTTGCCCCATTATCAGCACAGGGCAAAGCCTGGTTGAAGGAACAACAGCAGCAGCAGCAGCAGCAAAACACAGGATTGCCAGGTGACGGGGAATCTATTATTCCGTTATCTGCTCTTAATCCATGTTTGGATCAGGCAGGTGGATTGCAGAGGCTGTGTTTAAAAGGCCACAGAGGTCCAGTGTCGCATGTGTTTATATTACAGATAGGAACTGAGGCAATTACTGCATCAGCGGATGGAACGATGAGAGTATGGGATCTCGAAATAGGGGAATGTATTCTGGAGATTCAGGGACATCAGGGTCCGATAACGGACATGCATGTGACTGCAGATGGCAGTTTGGTGGTGTCATCTTCAGAGGATGGGACGATGCGGGCGTTTGAGATGGAGAGGGGTAGATGCCTTCGAACCATCGGAGTTAGCGGAGGTGTACCGTTAGATCGGATGGTTTTGGAACCTTTTGGTCGATTTACAATCACTGTGAATGCTGAAGGGGTGATGTGCATGTGGGATTTGGGCTCTGCAGCTCCATTACACAAGTTTGTGACTCCTGCACGAGTGACATGCATGGAACTCTCACCCTGCTCGGAGTATGTGGTTGTAGGAACTATAGATGGTCTTGTACTTGCTGTCGAGATTTCGTCCTGGAGGCTGGTGTCCAAGTTGGAAGGGCATTGTGGAGCAATTACATGTCTTCATGTGACACGCCGACTGCGTCGTATTCTGTCTGCTTCGGAGGATGGAACTGTCAAACTTTGGGAGGGCAATGCATTGAAGCGTGATATGGAAAATATGGGTGGCGCTGTCAACTGTATGCATGTTATCAAGTCAGGCAAGAGAGTCATTTGTGGCTGTGAGGATGGAAAAGCTCGAGTATGGGATATATCTCGGGGCTCTTGCATTTCAGTCTTTGACGGACATATGGGCGCAATTCGGGCAGTTACAATGTCGCCATATGAAGAAAAGGTTGTCACGGCATCCTCGGATGGAACCTCCATTGCGTGGAAGACAGATTCTGGAGAGATCTTGAGAGTCTTGGAGGGGCACTCTGGAGGAATTTTGTGTTTAGAAGTGACAAGGAAGGGCAGGTTTGGTGTTACTGGGTCTGAAGATGGCAGTGTTCGTGTGTGGGATTTCTCGGCATTGAATTCGCATATACCTCATTGGCATTCTGGATCGATTCGTACCGTTAGCACAGGGAATGGTGTGGCAGCAGCCACAGCAGGAGATGATTCAATTGCTCACCTGTGGGACATTGAAAAGGAGGAATTTTTGGGCTCTCTCCGGAATCACACCGTATCTATACGGTGGAGTAAAGTCTCTGGGGATGGAACACGGTTGCTCACAGCATCGCCAAATCGCCAAGTCTCTGTATGGGACATTGCTGAACAAAAGTTTGTATACGGTTTACCAGCCCATCAAGGAAGTCGAATGAAGTGCATTTCTGTGACGGATGATCTAAAACTAGCTGTGATTTGCCTTTTCGACTCGACTGTTACGTTGTGGAATATAGAAACCCAAGAAATCGTGAGGTGCTTGCAAAAGTGGGGCCAAAGGGATGCATCTGTAGGACACACATCCGCAGTGAACGAGTTGGTCATAACTCACGATGGCACTCGCATCATTACGGCCTCGAAAGATTCCACATTGAGAGTCTGGGATGCTCAGACAGGTGAATGCGTCCATGTGTTGGAGGAACACATGGATAGCGTGATTGGTTTGCAGTTGGAAGAGGCAAGTAATTTCCTCGCAAGTTACTCCCTCGATAATAGCTTGGTGACATGGGACATCCAATGTGGTGAAAAACTATCCAAAGCTAAATTCAAGAAGAGAATTAAGATGATAGCACTGTCATCTGATAAAAAGATTGCAGCAGCCCTTGAGGATGGCAGCATCAGTGTGGTTCTTCCTCAGAAGCACCAAGTCAAGGAGATTCGCATGCACAGCGATGACGTTACACAACTCACATTCACTGAAGATGGTCGATACTTGATCTCAGCATCTCGAGATTGCTCTCTGAGGGTGGTGGACCTCATTCAAGAGAGAGTTTGTGCAATATTTGTTGGCGACTGTGGCATCACATGCTTCAGTATCCATCAACCAACAAAGCATATTATAGCCGGAACGGACAGAGGCGTCGTCTCTTTCCTTGATATTTCAGTTTTACCTTCTTAATACATACAATTTGCTACTACTATGATATGATATGTAAGTCACCATACAAATCAAACTGACTCAAAGAAACATGCATTGGGTTTGGTGCGTTGAAGTTGGGCCTTGTCTGTAAAACCCTAAAGAATCTAAATCTTGCATCCTTTTTATTTTCACGATACCGTATGGGCCAAGATGCAAACTGTCCTGAAACTTTAAGCGTCTGATCATTCGAATGAGACACGAGTGTCTCCCACTCGTAGCCATGCACAGATGCTTGCAAGCACCAATCTCTCAGAAAATCTGCAGACCCATCATGCCGTAATATATACCGTGTACACCGCAATCTATGTCTCTCACCAAGATCTATCATCCACCAAGATTCGTGCAATTCATCTATCGATCTTCTAGGCCCTGCAAAGTTGATTCGACTGAAACTTCTGCTTACAAGAGATTTTGGATCAGTTCCACATCGGCTGGGAGGACTGCTTGCCACCACCTTCAAAAGGCCAGCTGACACTGGGTTCACCCATGCCTGTCTACCGTATCGTGTTCCAATGAAATGACAGACCCCATTAGTATCTCCATCATATATGTGAACAAGCTGAGTACATCCACTCGGACAGCGCTGCCTGAATCTCATTGTCGCATCGTGACACAATAATTTCCCATTCACCACCCCATTCACCCGAATCGAAGGATCCATAGGGTTCGTACCATCAACCATGGGGCACTCATGGAAAGAAAGGGCTTCTTCAATCAAGTTTCGAAGCATCTGGCTCCGTCCGTACAATGAAGAAACCTGAATATCACACAACTCTTCATGGCTCATCAGGGGAAACCTCACACTGCACAGCACAGCGTCGGCACCTTCTTTAATTTGATAACTACAGTCATAACCAGATTCTTGATTTCTTGATTTCGTCGGCGTGCGCGGTCCAGCAGATACAAATGCATCATCCGAGCCCGCCCACGCAAGCACTGCTTGATACACAACCATCTCTCTGCATGGAATAGCCTGATGCTTCACAATCCTCTCCACCACCCTCGACGACAACCGAATAAACCCATCCCTAAATTTGGGTGACGATATATCTTCAAAGTTCTCTGCGACGAAATCAATGCATCGCTGCATCAACCCATCATGTATGATCAAATCATCCAGCATTGCATCCATAACCATCAAAATATTACACACGCTTGCCAACGTGACAGTATCTTCCAACCTCTTCAGACAAATATTCGACAATGACCACACTGAATTCGCGTCATCAATATCCATCCCATCGTCCTCGCCCGTATCATGCTCCATCCTCCCCACATGCAGCATCCTCACATTCCGATACCCGACATGACAATCCCACGCACTCAGCCCAGCATACTGTATATTTGTATGAGGATGCTCATCTTTCCATACACAAAAACAAGTCCGCACGTCCCTCGGATTCTCCCCCCATCCAACCCGAATTTCCCCAGCACTATACACCATCCAAAACGGCCTCATCACATGCGACGCCAACTGCATCTCTTCACACCCCACCGTCCCCACCACATATTCAACGTTTGCATTCTTTTCAATCTTCACACAACTATTCCGATGACTACCAATAATCACTGTATACCCCTGATGCTCGTCTGTCCTGGAAACCAAGTCATTCTGCCATCTCCTAGACCCATACTGTTCCTTCAGAAGTATCGTCACATCATTGCTCCCCTTCGCCTCAAACAAGAGAACATGCTCAACTGTTGGATCCTGCTGTAGCACATACTCGTCCCCAGTCAACCACGCGCATTCCAATGGAGGTACCACGAGAATAGGACCAGAAGAAGCAGCCATATTTCTTAAAAGGCTGCGACACGCCAATACACGGAACCAATTTCAAAACCAATGCTAAAAAAGCATTGATATAATTCTTTTAGAGATAAAACCCGCAAAAAGGGCCCTGTAGAGTCAACTACGACACAGCATACAAAACGTGTCTTCCGTTCTGAGACAAACCCTCACCCGAGTGTCTACGACACGTATCCAGGACACGTATGGTTTAATAATTCAATACCAATGGTATCGTAGGGGGTCTGCTTGGCCTTATGGGAAGTATGCGAATAATCTCTTGTCACATTGGATGGTATTTAATTCCGTCGAGGCAGAATTAGAACATCGAAAGTGTCGTGTTGATTCTCGTCAATATCCAATCAACGATGCGAGATGGTTCTATGCTAATAATACACGTACTATACTATGTCGATACTGCAATCAACGAGGAATCTCGAGTCCCTTGTACGCTATCAGAGTGTTACAAGTACCCTAACTCTGCCTTCATCGGCCTTGCAAGGTCACTTGGGTGGGATTTGTGGGCGATTATTTTCATCTAGTTCTCAGGAGAATGCAACGCACAGTACGACTGTGCTCTGTGTTCGAAAAGGTGGGGATGTGGTCATGGTTGCAGATGGTCAGGTTACCTTTGGGGGGTCTATTTTGAAACCGAATGTCCGGAAAACGAGAAAGATTGGGGACAAGGTGATTGGTGGGTTTGCTGGGGCGACAGCTGATGCGTTTACATTGTTTGAGAGGCTTGAGACCAAGTTGGAAGAACACCCTGGGCAGCTGATGAGGTCTGCTGTTGAGTTGGCAAAGATGTGGCGTATGGATAAATATTTGCGGCGACTTGATGCGTCGCTTATTGTAGCTGATAAAGAACTTAGTTTGCAAATAACTGGTAATGGGGATGTGTTAGAGCCACACGATGGTGTGTTGTCGATTGGGAGTGGTAGTCCATATGCCCTTGCTGCTGCACGGGCTCTCATGGATATGCCTGATTTGGATGCTCAGGAGATTGCAAAGCGCGCGATGAGTATTGCAGCAGATTCTTGTATATATACAAATTCAAATTTTACAGCGATGAAGATTGGTGGAGGCGATGACACTGTGAAGGAGATTGAACTATGAATCTTTTTCTGGTTGGAGGAAAATGTCTAGTAAATCCTTTTGTTTTGATGTCAACTCCGCAGTTTTTCTGTATTTAAGCATATCTATACCATGTTCTGAGAGTAAGCTTTTGCTCCCGCTGCTGCTGCTGTACGATGTACCCAGGACGAGTTGTAGCCGTTTGAATAGAGTGTCGAAGGCTTCGCCCTGAGGCAACATCATCAGGATCGCGAGCATGCATTTTCGGAGTGATGCGTGTTTCTTCTCGTCCATAAGATTAAGTCTGACGGATGCAAATCCTGGTGATTCGAAGAGGGTGATCAACTGTGTCAGTTCGACCAAAACTTGGCTCATCTCCCACTCAAAAACACCCTCAGCAACCATTTCTAGAAAGACGCAGGCAACGTCGTAGTTTCTGCTGAGAAGAATCACAGAGAGCGATGCTGATATACTTGATGAGAAGCCTGATAAAAGATTCCGAAGAAAGTCGTCGGATTCTTTTGATTGAAGCAATGCTCTGCACCCTTTGGTCTTCTCGCTGGTCAGCAACAACACATCAATCACCTGAATGAGCATTCTCCTCAATCGACAATCCTTCAAGTCCTTGATCTGATTGACAAGTGGCATGATAACATTTTCTGAAGGTATAAGATCGCATAGTTTTTCCACAATAATCCCTCCTCTCCGCTGCAAGAGTGTCGCTCCTCCAGGGCCATCAAACACCTGAATGATTGTCTTCATCGTCAAATCGAGCCCCTGGCTATCAATGGATGAGAGGACGGATAACACCACCACTGCTTCTTCAATTACCGCATCAGAGGTACTGGATAAAGCGTCGCATAAACAGTGTAACAGAAGAGGCTTGATCTGACACACTGAGACAGCATCAGTCTTCATTAACAAGGCAGTCCATTTGAGGGATTCGAGTTTCGCCATCTCCTCTGACGACGCGATTCGCTGCACAACCACGTCCATTAATCCTAGATGAAATGCTCCAGATGGACATTCAGCAACATGGATCTGCAGCTTTTGATTCAGCTCGAGTGCCAAATCTTGGACACCGTAGTCTGATGAATCTAGGCATTTCAGACAAGACTTTACTATTTTTGGATAGGATGGGAAGGAATCCTCTGGGTACTGATCAATAAGCACTTCAATCCATTCTAATGTTGCAGATCTACATGATGCAAACCCTCGAGGGTCTAGAATCTGTTGAGTCGACTGGTGAAATGCAACATCCTCGGGGTCCTCAATCCCAGACCCCAAAATGCTGTCAGCTAAAGACTCCAATAAATCACGCACGCTAACCCGCATTGATCCATCCTGTATATCACCTAATATATGCTTCAATAAATTATCCGCTGCATGGTGCACCTCTGGAACAGAATCCGCCCTATACACCAACAATGCTGGAACCAAGTCTGGCACAATGGATGCAAAGTACTTGTTCGCGGAACTCATACTGTCAAAGAACGAAAACCAGCCCAACAAAAACCTCCTCTTATTCGGTGTTTCAGCTCGAAGATACCCAACCAACCTCTCCAAAACTGCTGCGACATCAAACGCATGCTGCTGATGCTCCCCAACAATATCCTTTATCAAATCTGATACAAAAATTGTCGCATTCTGATTCTTCATCTCCACATCATCACACAATACGAGTAAAATGTCGATCAACTCCGACAGATGATTCAAAATAGCCGGCTTTGTACTCTTTGCTACATTATATAGAGCCTCCAACGCGTAATACCGGATACCACTGTCGCTATCAACTGCTGCCCCGAGCATGGGTGGCAACACCTTGGCCAACAAGTTCTCTGATTGACATAATGAACTCTTTCCTCCTGCCAACCCAACAGTCACAGCCGCTAAACACAACAATCCACCCTTTCTCTGATGAACTGTCGACTGTGGATGCACATACGTCTCAACCAATTCATCCACCAGAGCCAAAATGTCATCATTGCTTCGCCCAGCAGAGACGCTATTCTTCACCATGCGTTCAACGTCCAAAGCAGCCTCTTTCCTCCTTGTACTCAACTATATAATTATCATAGATCATTAATTCAATCATAGAATTGAACTAGAATCGCTCTTTCGCTCGCATACCTTGTCACCAATGCCCCTGGCAATGCCAGGAGGAAGGTCTCGAAGCGTCGTCAGCCCTGACAATTTATTCATCCTGTTTCTTCATATTTTCAAGTATGAAAACATTTTTGAATTGGCACCGCTGTTACGTGTGCCGGAAATATGAATAAATGTTGGGTTTATCACCTCCATCACTCAATTGCAATGAAGGGCACTTCATTGCAAGGGTTCATGATTGTCCATAAAATTCCAAAGTACAGAGGTAGATATCGGTGGCATTAAACAAGCTCTTTCATAAGGGTATTTCAAAATGGAATACAAGACAAGTTACGCAAGTGTCAACAATGCTTCAGGATGCCTTTGAATTCAACGAAAGCCTCTACTTGTGGGATGTTTCAGCAGTCACCCAGTGCAGAAAATTTGCTCAAGGAACCAAATTCACAGATGATCGGGATCTTTTGCCCAAATCGTCATCCTGCAATCCATATACTAAAAGATGACCTTGTATGCACATTTCTTTGGAGGGCTGGTCATGTCTGGAAACTCTCCAGACTGGCATCACTGAATTATAAAACAATACAACAGTCCATCTACCTACCCCTGCTTGCTGAATATCGTCTTTTGGCAGGTCCATTTCGTTCATGACGAGGTGTCTCTGATCGTGATTTTTGGCCTTGATGTGCTGATCCACCACCCTTTTCAATATTCAATCCAGGAACCCCTTTCAATCCCATTTTACCAACAGTCCTAGCCATCAAAGCTGGTGGTGTGTCCCCCAATCCCATTGATTTTGCAAATATATTTGCATGCTCTACCAACTCGCCTTTACTGCGGAATGCACCTTTGCAAGAGTTATAATACCCAAGCCACGTCTGATATGCCATGGCAGACACGCTTCGATCAATCTGCCTTAGAGATACCGAGGCTCTCTGGGAATCTTCCTGTTCTACAAGAGCTGCTTGAACCTTTTGAAGTGGCAACTCCTTCAAATCCCGACGCAGCAGCCCTTCCTCAAATTCATACAAAAGTAAATGCCCTTGTCCCTTCTTACCAGCTCTGGCTGTTCTCCCTAATCGATGCACATACTGCTCCTTGCTCGAGGGCATCCCTACCTGAACAACTAATGTCACATTGGGATAATCCACACCACGTGCACTCACATCGCTCGTGCACAATATGGCCGACGAGGCATGTCTGAATGCTTTTGATGCCTTCTCACGAGCCGACTGGCTCTTCCTTGAATGTATCTCAAGCACATCAATGTCTCCTTTGAATGCCTGACCCAGATATGCAGCCATATGTTGAGTCTGTCGTGCAGTTGTTGAGAACACAATAATCTTGGCATCCGCTTCAGCAATAGCATCTTTCAATGTGGCATACAGCACAGCCCAACTGTCATTCAAGGACACAATAGTGTACGTTTGATCCACATGGGCATGCGTCGCATCTTCTTCCTCATGCACCGTATCAACAAACGTGTACTCTGGTTTCAATGCCAATCCAGCCACATCTTGCACCGCCTTGGGCATGGTGGCAGAAAAGAGCAACGTCTGCCTATTTTTAGGGAGAAACCCAACAATCTTTTCAATAGATGAGCGGAACCCCATCTCCAGCAGCTGATCAGCTTCATCAAGAACAAGCACAGACAACTTTGATAATCGCCTCAACAGCACCGGTGTGTTCTCTAAATGATCAATTAATCTGCCAGGCGTAGCAACAAGCACACTGGCCTTTTTAGACTCCAGCCTCGACTTCTCCGAACGTATATTCGTCCCCCCATATACGGACATCACAGACAAGAGTGGGTGATGGGTAAGCAATGCCTCAGTCTCCTTGGCAATTTGAACTGTCAATTCCCTTGTAGGAGAGATAATCAGTACGGAAATATCCATAGGATGAGGCGCATGACCCTTTGATATACGAGCCACGAGCGATTCAATCGATGGCAAGACAAACGCAACCGTCTTCCCAGTTCCAGTCTTTGCCTTGGCCAACACATCCTTGCCCAACATGATATCAGGCAACGTGGCAGCCTGCACCTTTGTTAAATTCACAAATCCCAGCACCTTTGTGAGAGCTTCAATAGATCCAGAGCTCAACGGCGTATCTGTGAATTTCACATCACTTTGATTGTGATCGGATATGCGAGTTTGTGGTTGCGGTGGAGGTTGTTGTCGGTGTTGCATGCGTCCTCCTGGGTGAGACGATTGAGACATGTGCCGGTGCTGATTCTTTGTCTTTGCTTTCTTCTTCGTATCTCCACTCATACTGTTGTTACATGTAATAAGTGATTTTTTCAACGTACAGAAGGTGTTTGGTGCGAGAATTCGAGCGTTCCACAACCGGCACGAGGAGATGCTGATTCGACCTTGCATGCGTCGAGAGATGACTGTACTCCTATTTTCTAATTCTATTCAAATCTAAAATACTACTAGTAGGATTTTTAGAGAAATTAATTACTACCAACGTGGTGATTGGCTGGCTCTGGAATAGCCATCACCTCTGTAGAGGTCACATCTGGACTCTGTCAGTGACAGACTTGAAGGGTGGGTGGCCACGTGGGAGATTCTGATCAGGATGACAAAGACCCGGAGAAAGGATCCTTCAAAACTACAATACTACCAGTCCTTCCTACAACAACTCGAGAAACAAGCATACCAAATACAATGCATGCAGTATTGGGCAGGGCTCAGTAAACCCCACAGTAAAAAAACACCTGCTATGATTTTCAATCAATACATTGTCTAGTGTGAACAGCACTCTACTTCTTGTTGTTTCCAATGACTAAACCAGTGTCCTGAGGATCCGGTACTGGAGCCGTGCGAGTCACATCTGTGCTCTTGAGACGTTCGAGTGCATCATCAGCCATTCTCTGTTCCTGTTGCAACTGCCTCTGTGGTTTGACATAGAGGATATACGCCAATGTCCCTGCCACCACCCATGCCATGGCATTCTGTTTACTCGGTAACTTTCCCAACAGTGTCTGAATCATCATTCGACATTCATGTAGACGTATGTATGTGTGTCTGGGTGAACAAGTGATTAGTATCTCTTGTTGCTGCTGTTATTCTTGGGTTCCAGACTGGAATGCCTCGACGGGAGTAGCAGTAGTAGTAGTAGAAGAAGAATACGTATTCAATTTTCTACTGCACAGAAACAGAGTATACAGGCCGCTCTTGTATCTTTGTACATGGGCCCATGCCAGGGCGGTCTATTTTTCACTCACCATCAAAAGGGCCTGTGGATGGGAAGACTCATTATATGAGGCTATGAGATATATCCCTCGTCTACTTGTCACAGTAGAGGCATTACGTAGCCTATATTTTTAAACTGCGAGGTACTATTGCATGTATCAGTAAGTCGATTGGGTGCTGCGTTGTTGTTTTCAACGGGAGGATGATCGATTCGGAAATGAAAGATGTGGGAACGAGAGGGCAGGATATCCCCGGATCTGTAGAGGAGGAGGATACAAAGAATGTAGTAGGAAGAAATGATACCCAATCTGCGCCAATGACGCCGACTGGAAGTCAGTCGAAGGATCCTTTGAAGGGACAGTTCGAGTGGACTGTAGAAAAGTTTTCTGAACTTCCAGAGCGGCAGGTGTCGGAGACTTTTGAGATTGGAGGGTATTATTGGAACTTGTTGTTGTTTCCTCGTGGGAATCAGAATGCAAAGGGGCAGTGTGTGTCGCTGTATCTTGCTGTGGCTGAGCCTGGAGATGACGACGAGATCTTGCAGGAGCAACAGGCGTCTTTCAAGCGAAGTGCCAAGTTTGACCTGGCGATTGTGGATCAGTTGAATGGAAAGAGAGATATACAAAAGTCGGCTCGCCATTCGTTCACGCCCGATCAGAATGATTGGGGATTTACAACGTTTGCACCTCTTCAGGAACTGACTGAAGAGCGTGGGCTCTGTGTGAATGACAGGGTGGTTGTTCGTGTGGATGTGAATGTAGTTCCTTTTGATGAATATGAAGAGTTTGATTCTCGAAAGGAGACGGGATTTGTTGGGTTGAAGAACCAGGGTGCTACGTGTTATATGAATTCTCTGCTTCAGACATTGTATAATGTGAATCAGTTTCGGAAGGCCGTGTACAAGTTGCCGACGAGTGAGGATGAGAAACCGAGTGAGAGTATGGAGCTTGCGTTACAATCGGTGTTTCATATGCTGCAGTTTACAAAGGGACCTGTGTCGACCAAGGATTTGACGTGTTCGTTTGGATGGGATACGATGGATGCATTTCAGCAGCATGATGTTCAGGAGTTGAATCGTATCTTGTGTGATCGATTGGAGGAGAAGATGAAAGGAACAAGGGTGGAGGGGACGATAAATAAGCTGTTTGAGGGTCACTTTACCAATTATATAGAATGCATTCATATTGATTATACGTCTGTGAGGAGAGAGGCGTTTCAAGATTTGCAACTTGTGGTGAAAGGGTGTGAGAATATTTATGACAGTTTTGATGAGTATTGTCAGGTGGAGGTGTTGGAGGGGGAGAATCAGTATGAGGCTGAGGGGCATGGGAAGCAGGATGCGAAGCGGGGTGTGTTGTTTGAGTCGCTGCCTCCAGTGTTGAATATTCAGTTGAGACGGTTTGAGTTTGACTATGAGAGAATGATGATGGTCAAGGTGAACGATAAGCACGAGTTTTATGAGGAAATTGATTTAGATAGGAAGGATGATGATGGAAATCCAATGTACTTGTCCAGCACAGCGGATAAGACGGTGAGCAACAAGTACAAACTGTTGGCTGTTTTGGTCCATAGTGGTGGTATCCATGGGGGGCATTATTACGCGTTTATTCGACCTGATGGACAGAGTTGGCTCAAGTTTGATGACGAGACGGTCACCAAGGCTACGAAAGAGCAGGCGTTGGATGAGAATTGGGGTGGGACGCCAGAGGTTGTACAGGGTACCTTTGGAAATCAGCCAAGAGTGCGCTTCTCGAATGCATACATGCTTGTGTATGTGAGAGAGAGCGAATGGGATTCCATCATGTGTGATGTGACGGAGGATGATATCAGTGAGCATATTCGTGCAAGACTTCGCGCTGAAGAGGAAGCAAAAGAAAAGCAGTGGAAAGAAAAGGCAGAGGCGCATTTATATACGACAGTATCCGTAGCGAGTGACAGAGCATTAAAACGGCAGATTGGATCGTCCGTCTTCTTTGATCTCGTGGATTTCAGTGACGTTGATGTCTCGCTCAAGCTCCCCAAAAAGGCAAAGTTCAGTGAGGTTCAGCATGCTGTGGAGGAGCACGTGGGTGTGAAACCTGAAAATCAGCGCTATTGGAAATTTGTCTCGCGAAAGAATCATACGTCGCGCCCTCAGGTTTATGTGCACGTGGGAGAAGAAAACCGGATAAGCGACCTGCAGGACCAAAGGGCCATCCGACAGGGTGAGACCACCAGAGTCAATCTGTACGTCGAATGTCTCCCAGAAGATAAAGAGCTCCATGCTCCAGCTTGCTCGACCTCAATGTCAGTCTTTTTCAAGAGATATTACCCAGATACCAAAAAGAGCCCACCCAGGTTGGAGTATCTGAAGCAGGCAGTCATTTCAAGAACTATTCCTCTGGAAGACATGGTGGCATCGATCAAGAAGATTGCTGGAATCGCTGCAGATGAGGATATACTTCTGTATGAAGAGGTGAAATCAGAACCGGTAGTGATGATCACGAAGCTGGACGATCTTGGAAAATCCGGATCTGGCTTGGAGCTTGATGATGGCGACATCTTTATTGTCCAATCAGTATGCAAGGATGAGAATGCAAAGTTTCCGACAGCCATCGACTTTTTACAAGACGTTAAGAATAGAGCAACTCTGTTGCTAAAGCCTCTCTCTGCATCGTCTGATAAAGAGGAGAAAGCAGGCACCTTTACATTGGAGATGAAGAGAGATTCCGTCTATGACGACATTAGTAAGAGTGTTGCAGAGCATCTCAAGTTGGATCATCCTCTCAAGGTTCGATTTACAGGACAATCATTGTACACGACAGCACCAAAGAACCAACCATTCAAGTACGACCAGAGATTCACATTGAAAGACATGTGCAGAGGCGTGTCTGGAATAGCTGCACAGCACGTGTTGTATTACGAGGTCATCAATCTTCCCCTGCCTGAATTCGAGAGGTTGGTGACCCATCGCGTCGCCCTTCACAACGCGAAACACGAGGATATTGCCACCGTGACTATCACTGTACCGAAAGACAGCACCGTGCAGGACCTGCTGGATCTGGTCAAGTCAGAGTCCAAGGGCAAAATCGCATCTGATGCGCGTCTACGCATACTTGAAATTTATCAGTGGAAAATTTGGCAAGTATTCGATCCAAAATGCAAGGTAGAAGAGCACCTTGACTCGAATCCATGGTATCTCAGAGCAGAAGTAATCCCAGACAACCAAATGGACCTTGAGCAAGATGGGCAATTGCATGTACATTGCCTGCAGGTAGAAGAAAGGGAGCAGCCAGAGGGAAAGTCCAATCTTGCATTCCCATTCAGTGATCCATTCTTGATGAATATTTCAAAGACAGAGACTGTGGCAGAGTTGAAGCAGCGCGTGCAGCAGGAGATGCAAATCCCAGACAAGGAGTTTGCCACCTGGAAAGTAGTCCTTGTGACCAGCCTCATGGCATTGGAACCCCTACAAGATGATGTCGTCATTGCAGATAAGTTGAATCCGACTGATATGAGCCCTGCCCGGTTGTATGGGCATTTTGACAGGGCTGCAATAGGCTTTTGCCACGAGAATAAAAACCCCAGAAGAACCCATGCCCACAATCACAGATCTACAACCACCTTTGCTCAGGACAGGGCATTAAAAATTAAATAATAGATTTGTAGAGCATTGTAAAGCACCTATCTGATCTGAATGGAGAGCGCACAATACAATGACAGACGATAGAAAAGCTCGGCTTAAAGCCTTGAAAGAGGCAGCAGCAGCGTCTAAAGCTGAAGAGAAGCCTGTGTTAAAGTTTAGAAATTATTCTGTAAAGGATGAGACGATTAAGCATGAAAAGGTGCGTTGCTGAGGTTGATTTCGCAAATCTTAAAGGATTTTGTTTTGGTTTGAGACAAGGTCGTGGCTGATATCGGTATTTTCACTCTTCTACAGATCGATCAGGTAAAAGTTGCGGAGGAAGAAGTGCCAGAAGTGGACCTTGATCACGTTATTGGTGAGGATACTGAGGAGGTTATTGCTAAGGTGGCACCTAAAAAACCGAATTGGGATTTGCGGAGAGAGATAGCAGGTAAACTAGCCAAGTTAGAAAAGAAGACGCAACGAGCGATAGCAGAGCTGGCGTTAGAAGAGGAGAAGAAGCGAATGGCTGCTTCATCATAGATTTATTGGTTACAACCAACATGACATTTTTGTTTTCATGCTTCTGTAAGAGTCAAGCGAGGGACTATATTCATTGCTTGAAGTTCTTGGAAGAGTAGCTTGGCTGCGTACGGAATTTTCATCTTTGCCATGTGGTCTGGGATTTTCAAGGACGGGCAGACTGCAGCCTTTCTGAATGCGTCATAGTATCCCATGAGTCCACAATGGGTGCATACCTGAACTTCAAATTGGTCGGAGGAAACCATGAGTCTTTCTAGTAAGAGCATGGATGATCCGTATCCTATAAGGCAGTCTCGTTCCATTTCTCCGAGACGAAGGCCTCCGTCCCTGCTGCGGCCCTCTGTTGGTTGACGAGTGAGGACAACGCGTGGGCCACGTGCACGGGCATGCATTTTATCGAGGACCATGTGCTTCAGTTTCTGATAATATACTGGCCCCATGAAGATGTATGCTTCCAAAGGATCTCCCGTGATTCCCGAGCACAAGAAGTCCTTGCCACTGTACGAGTACCCAGCATCAATCAGCTCTTTGCTGATGGTTTCGACACTGTCTGCTTGATCTGTGGCTTCCCCGAAAGCAGTCCCGTGATGAAATTTTCCAGTCATCACTGCTGCTTTTGAACCAACGAGTTCTATCATTTTACCTACTGTCATGCGTGACGGGAAACCATGGGGATTCATGATGAGGTCAGGGGTGATGCCCGACTCTGAGAATGGCATGTCAGCTTGAGGCACAATCAAGCCAATGACTCCTTTTTGTCCGTGTCTGCTGCTGAATTTATCTCCTAATTCAGGTCGTCTCGTGTGGCGGACCAATACTTTGACCAGGCAGGAATTCTCATCGTTACTTGTCAATAAGACTTTATCAACTGCGCACGTCTCTCCAGGGTGTCCCCTCCACATCACTGGGGCCTGTCTATATGCTGTGTCGGGAAGAGCCGCTGGGTTCTGCACTGGATCTCGCGTATTAAGAGGAGTTTGTTTATGCACCAGACACTCACCTTGACTGAGCTGCTCTCCTGGGGAAGCAACTCCATCGGCATCTAAAACCTTGAAGCGCGATCCTCTAATCCTGGACCCTTCTTCAGATGGACGAGTTATACGATCTTGAGTCCTATTTGCATGCTTTTTGAGATTCGTTCCAAATTTTCTAAGTACAACACATCGTCCAAAGCCACGATCTAACGATGCCTTGTTCATGACGATGGCATCCTCGATATCAAAACCAGAATAGGACATGACTGCCACAGTCGCATTTTGGCCTGCGCCAAGACGATCAAATCCAACCAGCTCAATCGTCTTTGTCGTCAAAAGAGGTCGTTGCGGAGAAACAAGCAGATATAGCAACGTATCCATTCTGTCCAATTGGTTGAACGCCACGTTGCCCATTGCTTGCTTACCCATGGCACACTGATACGTATTCCTAGGTGATTGGTTGTGGTGAGGATATGGAATCAATCCTGCCACCACTCCAAGAATAGTGAAGGGCTCAATCTCTAAATGTGTCGTGTCTGGTGAGCAGTCTTTTTCATACAAGGCTACCAGCATATCATTTTCCTCGTTCACATCTGCACACAAACAGAGACCATGCTCAAATCCCATATCACAAAACATGCAACACACAGTGTTATCACCTACCAAGGTACTCGATAAGACCATTCCTCAGAAAATCATTAAACGTCCATTTTCCATTCTTGATCTTTTGAATGTGTGTGGCTTTCACACGCGGGATACCACCATCACAGATAATCAGTGGACGACACACTCGTCCCCCATCTGATGCAATCTGCACCGTGTCATGCTGTGATGATATCGAAATAAACTCTCCGATTTTTCCACATCGTCTCAGCTTCCTCATAGATTCCATAAACTTCTTTGGTCTACTATGAATGCCCAATATCCCTCCGTTCAGGAACACCAAACATGCACTCCTGCTATGAAGTTCATCCCCAGATGCCATTGTCACAGGCATTACCCCCAACGCCCTTGACAGCATCCGTATCGGCTGCTCTTCATCATCCGTCGTCACATGTGTCATCAAAGCCAAGTTTTTCACCAACCCACAACTCTCTCCTTCGGGCGTGTCCGCTGGGCATAACATACCCCACTGCGACGGTTGCAATGCTCGAGGACCACTCACTTTCCTCGTTTTTTCAAACTGCGACGTAATACGCGTCATCATACCCACCGCCGAAATAAACGAAAGTCTAGAAAGAACTTGAGTCACACCCTTTCTTTCCATCCTAAACCTCTTAATACTCCAATTCCCACTCGAAATGGCATGCTCCAAACCAAAGGTCAACGTATCTGTTCGAATACACTTGACAATGTCAAACTGCGCAACTCTATTCGACTTACTCAAATGATGATCAGCTTGTCGTTTCAGCTCTGAATTCATACGTTTGAACAAATCCTCGAACAACAGTGCCAACAACCCTCCTGCCAACTCCAACCTCTTGTTTCCATAATAATCCCTATCATCAATAAACGATGGGTCATCAATGGCCATCAGCATCCTCCTCACCATCACTGTCAAATACGTTATCTTCTCAGAGTAATCAAACGCCACCACTGGCACATGACATAGAATCACATTTGCCAGAATATCCCTCGCCTCATCCACCGCCGACCTCGTCCTCCTCGAAAACATCCCTGTCGGTTTTGCACCAGACACGCCTTTAATACGCTTCGACAACCACTCCAATGCCTGCCTTTGGGTCACGATACCTTCATTCCGACACGCTTGCAACGTCGGTATCACCCTCATCGCCAACGTCTCCTTCCCACCAATCAACTGGAACATTTCCTGATCACTCTCTGCCCCCATGGCTCTCATCACAATCCCAATATTCACATCCTCCACAAACGCATTATGTCTCACATAAAACTTCCCTTGCTTAATCACCACCGTCGTTTTGGACTTTCTCTCATGCGTCGACGACGTCACAGACGACACAATCTGCCCATGTGCATCCACATCAACAATAATCCTATTCTTCGACAACTGCTCCTGAATCAATATCACCTTCTCCGCACCCTTCACAATGAAATACCCTCCAGGATCTAACGGACACTCCCCCAACTCCGCCATCTCCTTCTCACTCTTCCCATGCAACGCACACCGATCCGACCGCAGCATCAGCGGCATGCGACCAATCGCAATCGCCCCCTGCCCATTCTTCCCCTTCCTCACCATAATCTCCCTCCCACGCGTATACTCCACATCCACACTAATTGGAGCAGAATACGTCATATCCCTCAACCGACACTGCTGCGGGGTCATCTTTGTCTGAATATAATCCTCTTCAATCACAGGGTTGCCCACATAAATATTTGTATACTTGAGATAGAAATTCGCATCCGTATCACACGTCACCCTCTCATTCCCCTTTGCTTTAATAATCTTCTTCATCTCCTGATGTATGAAATAATTAAACGAATCGATATGCTGCCGAACCAACCCTCGAACCTTTAAAAACGCAGGCAACAGCTCAGACTTGTCCTCCACCCGAACAACAGGCTCGCTCAACAATCCTTCCACAGACATCTGCTTCTCCTCTGCCTTCTTTCTTAATTCAGACTCGTCCATGCCCAGTACAGTAGACACCATAGACTGCGTCTTGTTCCTCTTCTTCTTCTTCGAAGAAGAAGAAGAAGAAGACTTGTCTCGTTGAGAGACGTCTTCTTTCGCCACATCTCTTCCTCCCGACGGCATGATGAATCTATACTATATTCTATAAATGTTCAGCAAGACCCTCGCGTATACATCCAAGAGAATCTAAATGCCAACACAGTGTTGCATTAATGCATGAAATTCGTATGTCGCCTCGCACTCCTGTCAAGATTGACACAAATATCACCTCAGCATAGCAATATCCATGTTTGAATACATATACATCTACACCAAGGTGCTCGAATGCAGGCCCTCGAATACTGCATGGACCCATATTGTATCTATTCTATCGATTTACGGAATACATATGCCCTCGCTCTCCATCCCTCGGTGCAAGGGAGTCTTGCACCGAAGCATCGCCACCAACATTGAAGAACCGAACCAAACGGATCCAAACGACCGAGGTCGGGCGCGAACACAAGAATTCAGCCTCTCCACCCACCCCGACCAGAAGAATCGGAAACACAACTGTCCGTTTAATTCAAGGTACATTTTATACGCTTCTGCTGTGTCATACGGGTATTAGATACGCGTAGAACGAGAGAGCAACAACAACAACGGCCATTCTGACTGTGCTTTGCAGTGTCTCCACTTGATTGCATTTCCTCACTATAATTATACCCAGAGTATTGTATTCGGGATGCGTGAGATTGTTCATGTCCAGGTGCGTGGGTGTGTCTGTGATATCGCGGGTAACGACTTGGCGATTGTTGTTGTTCGACGATCAGCCACCGTCATCGGTAGTATTGGGGGGATTGGCCTCGACGGTGGCCTATTTTTATATATTCGGGGGATATAGTATTGACTGGAGGAGGTTTGGGGCGTTGGTGGTGTTGACCGAGGGTGCGTGCGTGTGCAGGCTGGACAGTGCGGTAACCAAATTGGTGCCAAGTTTTGGGAGGTGATTTGCGATGAGCATGGTGTGGATGCTGCCGGAGAATATTATGGAGATCTTGATCTCCAGTTGGAGCGCATTAATGTGTACTTTAACGAGTCCTCTGGTGGTCGGTACGTTCCAAGGGCTGTGTTGCTGGATTTGGAGCCAGGGACTATGGATGCGATTCGTGCTGGGCCCATTGGGGAGATTTTCAGACCAGATAACTTTGTGTTTGGACAGTCTGGAGCTGGAAACAATTGGGCCAAGGGGCACTACACGGAGGGAGCAGAGTTGATTGACTCTGTGATGGATGTGGTGCGCAAGGAGGCAGAGGGATGTGACTGCTTGCAGGGCTTCCAGCTGTCTCACTCTCTTGGAGGAGGAACTGGATCTGGAATGGGAACATTGTTGATCAGCAAGATCAGAGAGGAGTACCCAGAGAGGATGTTGTGCACATACTCTGTTGTGCCATCGCCAAAGGTGTCTGATACTGTTGTGGAGCCTTACAATGCAACATTGTCCATTCATCAGCTTGTGGAGAATGCAGACGAGTGTTTCATCTTGGATAATGAAGCCTTGTATGACATTTGTTTCAGAAGCATGAAGCTCACCAATCCAAGCTTTGCTGATCTCAACCACCTCATCTCTGTGGTGATGTCTGGAATCACATCCTCTCTTCGTTTCCCAGGACAGTTGAATGCTGATTTGAGAAAGTTGGCAGTCAACCTGATTCCTTTCCCAAGATTGCACTTCTTCATGGTCGGGTTCTCTCCACTGACATCTCGTGGAAGCCAGGTGTACCGCTCTTTGACTGTACCAGAGCTTGCTCAGCAGATGTGGGACGCCAAGAATATGATGTGCGCCGCAGATCCAAGGCATGGACGCTACCTCACGGCATCTGCAATGTTCAGGGGAAGACTCTCCTCCAAGGAGGTTGATGAGCAGATGTTGAATGTGCAGAATAAGAACAGCAGTTACTTTGTGGAATGGATTCCAAACAATGTCAAGACATCCATTTGTGACATTCCACCAAAGGACTTGAAAATGTCTGCCACATTCATCGGAAACTCTACAGCCATCCAGGAAATGTTCAAGCGTGTGAGCGAACAGTTCACATCCATGTTCCGTCGCAAGGCCTTCTTGCATTGGTACACTGGTGAAGGTATGGACGAGATGGAGTTCACTGAGGCTGAAAGCAACATGAATGATCTCGTGTCTGAATACCAGCAGTATCAAGATGCTCTTGTCGATGATGGAGAATATGATGACGATGATGAATATTAAGCATCATTGTGATGACTAGTAGATTTCAATAGAGTTGTAACATACTTTCTATAACAATCATCAAGTTGAATGCATATCATGAGTTCTGAGGCTGTTGGGGATGCTTTGAATCAGACGGCACTGCCATATCCTTGCCCATGGCGGCGAAATACTGCATCATCCACTGTTGAGGCTCATATTGTTGCCCTGATCCATCGGGCTTGATATCGAGAGGAAAGAGCATGTGAGCAGGCATCATACCCTGAATACCTTGCTGATTCTGTTGAGATGCGAAATCCCCCATGTTGGGAAGTGGCAGGTATTCTGGCATGTACTGTTGATAATGCATGGATACATCAGCTGGAAGATCATTCATTCCTCCTGTAGCATATACGGGTGTCCCCCCCTGTCCTGCAAAAGGCATTGGGAAAAATCGTTGCATATATGGATAATATTCGTGTCCTAGAGGTGTTTCGGAGAGAGACTGCACATGCTGTTGTGACAGTCTGAAATCCATGTCTTTTGCCTCCTTGATGGCATCCTGTATTCCATCCACCCCTCGCCACATCAGACATCGTTTCGGTTTCGCATGCGATGTCGCATTCCCATGCGAATACTTTGATGTACTATCTGTGACAATATTCAGAGCCATCAGAACGCTCGCCACGTCATATGCTCGCCGAAGCTTGGGCTTTAAATTTGGCACATCTGCATCCAGACCCAACACAGCAATCGCCACCTGATCTAATTCATGCGACTGTTCCGGCTGATTCGCTAAATGAGACATAATCCCTCGAGTTAAACCTCCAAGGGATGACGGATTCTTCCCCTTCATGTGAGACTGCATCCCTTTGCTTCCATTCACAACCTTTTCTGCCCCCTTCTCTCCATGCCATGTATACTTGCTCTTTCCCGTCTTTGACACGACCCCAACCTCTGCAAAAACTGCCATAATATCATACACTCTCCTGCGAACCGTGTTCAGCTTCTCCGCCGCATCATCCACATGTATTTCAACCCCAACATCCCCTCCATACTGTCCAAGAAAATGTGCAGTCAGCATTCGCAATGTCCTCCTATTTCCCTTCTTCTTCTCACCCCCTCCTCCTTCTAACATATTATCTTTACTCAAAGTCTCCAGTGCCCCTTCCATCGCTTCATTCCCTCCCAGTTCTGCGCTCATTCTTGCGACAATGATTTTTTAAATCGCCAAAACAAAGACCCCCTACTTTTGAGCACGTATGCTTCAAATTCCCCGGAATTCGAATTAAATCGAAATATTCTTCAATGTGTATGAGCTCCGCTGTCGTATCAAAAGCGGATACAGGACTCCAATTGTATCCGAATGGTCGTCCCGAGAACAAGTTTCAACGCGCACACAGAGTACCGCGCTGTATCATTTTTTTCAATGTGGTTTGATATATTTTGATATAGAGCAGATGTGTAGCAAGGGTCCAGGGAATCGGAACTGATACTAGGCGTATCCTTATTTAATACAATTAAAACTCACGACATCCATCGATGGCCATGTCCCGGGACTGCGGGCCCGCTCCATGCGGGCAGCCTGTCGATAGGCCCCCTCCCTCCCCTGGGGTGACTGTCTGCAGCCAATAAACAACATATAGCAGTCAATGACCAATTCTGATGGTATTGTATAATGACTTGGAGAATCTAGAAGAAGAATGCTGGGTCAGAGACGCTGTGTTTCATTGTCACATGTCTGGGTGCCATGCAATGTCATTCAACGACAGCGATACAGGTAGGTTGGGCATTGATTATGCTTTCATTCCATCAGTATATCACTATATAATGTATGCAGGGGGAGAGAGACTAGTACTGGTTTGTCAGAGGTCTCTGTTATGCAGGGTGGTGGAAGGGTTGCTCAGGCCCCGTCATGCCAATCGCGAGATGATGAATACGTATCGTACAATGATGACGATGAAGATGATGATGATGATGGGATATATCGTCAGAGCAAGACGGTAGAGTCTTCTCGTATCAATAGGCGGGGTTCTGCTCGCTGTTATGGGTGTGGTGTTGCGTTGCAGACTGAGGATCCAGAGAGTTCTGGATATGTGAGTAGGGAGAAGTTTGAGGAGAAGGCGATGCATCGGCAGTTGGATCAATTGTTATGTTTGAGGTGCCAGGACTTGAGTCATGGGAAAATGATACCCGGTGTGGAGGATTTTGCTCAGCTGGTTGGTCCACGTGGACTGCACAAGAGGCTTGCGACACCGCAACAATTGCGTGAGGAACTGCAGTCAGTGCGATCGTCCAGGGCGTTGATCGTCTTATTAGTAGATTTGTTAGATTTTAGTGGCTCTTTGCTCAGTAGGGTTCGAGATTTGGTGGGAAATAACCCAATCATTGCTGTGGGGACAAAGATGGATTTGTTGCCTAGGAATACTGATTGTGGGGATGCCTTTTTTGATTGGTTTGAGGATTCGCTGGCGTTTAAAAAGTTGACAGTAGTGTCGATGCATATTGTTAGTAGCAAGACGGGAGAAGGGATCGATGAGGTGGCTGCGGATATCAAACAGGAGCGGTTGGGGAGAGATGTGTACATTATTGGTGCCGCGAATGTGGGCAAGTCCGCATTCGTGAGAGCGTTTGTTAAAGAAATGGCGTCTATGACGAGTAAACAATTTGATCCATTGGCGATAGGGAAATCAAAACGGCTGCCTGTGGAATCGTCCATGCCTGGGACAACGCTCTCTTCCATTCCCCTGGAGGTTTTTCATTCAGGGGGTACTCTATATGATACCCCTGGGCTTCATTTGCACCATCGTCTGCCGCATATTCTTACACCTGATGAGAACAAAGAGTTACATCCACGGAAGCGCGTGTCTCGATTTCAAGCGCCTGATCCATCGTGTGTGGCAGAGCAGGGCGACATGCATGCATGCTATTGCTGGGGAGGCTTGGTGCGTATTCACGTGATTGACTGTCCACAGGAGACGACGCTGTCATTTTATGGGCCACAAATACTTCGAGTTGAAGGGATGCCATACAAAACTCAAAAAATACTAGATGTAGGAAAAGAAAAGACGGCTGATGCTGCGAGTGAGACGGGTTTTGGAGCAAACTCTGTTGCTGCCCGTGGAGGGCTGAGAGTCGTCAAGAAATCCAGTATCAAGATACCGTTTGCGCATGGATCAAAAATACCTGTTGCCGATATTGCCATATCTGGAATACCTGGATGGGTGAATATATCTAGTGTATCGTCCAAACCTGGTCAATCCATTCAAATCATCATTGAAGCTCCAGTCGGAATTGAAGCATTTGTGCGACCACCCATCCCACTCATGCCATAAAGCTCTGTAAGAATCATGAACTGAGAATTGGCACAAACATAGACTTAGCACGCAATATAGTATCCTGAACCAATGCTTGCGTGCTATTCATACACAGTGGGTATATAATCATGACTACATATAGCTGCAATGTAGTATGAGAGGCAAAAACAGTGTCCAGAGATGCTGCCAAGCCTTTCAGGCCTTGAGCAAACATGAACACGACAAGTGCGCATACGCTCCTCGCGGCAAGAACACATATAATCCATTCCAAAGCTTGCCAACCCCATCGACGCAATGAAGGTGGATCCCCATAGTACCCACATGTCGCGATGGACTCTAGAATAAAATGAGAGGAAGAAATATGACCTGGGGAAGGTGCTTGGAGCCTCTTCAACGCCACATTAATGACCAATCGATGAAATAGATACGTCAAAAGCGTCCCGAGAATTGTATCCAAGGAATACATGATAAAATACCAGGAACACTCGCTTACACTGTTGACTTGCAGAGTTAGCAATACTGCAACAGCAAGGGCCATACCATGGGCAGCTCCAGAAGAGAAGATCTGCTTACTAACATCCAAAACCCAAATATCAAAAGGTATTTTGGGACTCTCCCTCGATCTCTTGTATACCAGCGTTGACATTGCCAGCAGGAAGAGGAGAATTTGGCATACAACAGCCCAAAAACCTTGAATCAACGCACATTGTTTCTCTTGCATCGCTTATAATATTCTTATGATTGTTTAATTTAATACACAGGAGTCGATTGCTCTAAAACGGCATGAAAAGCGACTGCAGTCGTGTAGTGGATGACAAGAAACATGCAGAAGAGATTTCTCTCGTGATGCGAGGTTTCTCTCGTTGCTACGTTACATACATCATGCTTTTTGTACTATTATTATGAATATCCAGATTTCGGTGGGTTTGCTGAAGGCATCGGCTCTCCTCGATCTTATAGAAAGGTTCCAGAATCCAGGGCTATTTGAGTTGGGTCAGGAATTCCTGGCAGTAAGATACACACAGCGATTGCTGCAATCGCAAGAGCGATCGTTTTACGCACATCATCAACTTCTGTCACTTCGTTTTGGATTCTTCTCTCTCCCTCTCTCTGGCAGATTAAGACGTACAAGCCAAATGGCAGTGCAAGTGCGTTTCCTAATATACCGAGTCCCAGGCCTATATATGACGCAAGGCTGGTGAATGCCAATGCAGTCTTGCCATATGCTGAAATCATGGTTCGTCCACCATCGAGAGTTCCGACTGGGAGTGCATTCAATGAGGTGGTAACAAGGCCACACCATCCACCAATAAGAAGTGGGCTGACAAATACATTTGTGCCAGAGATTGCATCAGACCCAAGGACAAATTTGCAAATACTTCCCAAGAATAGGCTTCCCTGGAATAATTGGACAGGGACGGGGACAAGACCTGCATCTGCTCCCCCACCAGCCTGGGAGGCCACCAGACCAGCAACGAAGAGGACCAAACTGGCAACACCCCCACCAACCAATCCTGCAGCAGCAAAATCAAAAAGATCCTTCTTATCCTTAGCTAAATTTTTAATCTGAGTAATACTTCCAAACGTAGCTAGTTGTCCATTTGGAATTAAATAGCTTGGTCCAGTCTTGATCCCCAAGACAATGGATGCGATAGCATGGCCCAATTCATGTGCAAGCTGAGGGATGAGCGCAGCCCCTCCCACCTTCATCGACGACTCCAAAAATGGAAGAGGATCAAAGTTTTCCAGACCTGGTGGTAGGATGTCCGAGTTGATATTCTCTGGGTTGGCAAGCCACAGGAGGGTTTCCTTTGGCAACAGTCCAACATTGGCAGTCACTCCCAATTGCAAGGAGGTGGCCAGTGTCAACCCAATCAAAACAAAACTCAACCCTCGCTGCCAACCAGCAGGAGGAGGATTGATAGCCGACTCTGTTGGGATCACCTGCAGAGAGATCCGAGCCTCGACATCACCATCCATTTGCACATCTCTCTCCTCAATCATACGAACCAGGAATTTCTCCCCTACACACACAACCACACGCATAATACGTATCAATTTCCAATCAACTCCCAAACAACACGAAATCATCGCCGTACCATACAACTCTTGAATTTTCTCGCAAATCTCTTTGAATTTCTCCTCCCTCTGCCCTCTAAAATTCCCTCTGACCAAAATCCCTTGATCAAACTCTGCCGTTGGCAGAATCTCAGTCACAAAAAATGTCTGCGTCCCAAACACCTTCTCCTTCAACTCTTTAATCTCCTCAGGATCAATGCCTCTAGGACTCGTCAACACTGTCAACAACTGCTCAAACTCCTTCCTCATCGCCTCCTCTCCAGCAGTCCCAGTCTCCTTATTCTCATTCGACAACTTTCTCGCCTGCTCTACAATCCTACCGATTGAATCATTCACATTCTTGGGAAGCCCTTCCTCATTCTTTGCTCGTTCAGCTTCGGCCTCAGCCATCGCCTGAATAACCGATGGAGCGATCCCTACCTCCGCCTGTTCCACCAAACCTTGATCACTACTACTTTCAGTTTCTTTTTCCTCCTCAACCCCGAGCAACGCGTCTAAATCCGCCAAAGTCTGAGAAATTCGATCGCTACTACCTTCGTTCGACGTTTTCTGTTCATCGTCCTCATTTCCACTGTGAATTCGAGAACAACAATGTAATAATCTTCCTTTTTTGAACCCTAAAGAGCGTTTTGGCCGCAATGGTGAGACACGGCCTGTCCTGAGGCTAGAGCTGTGCAAGACGCTTGCTCTCGTATTGCTCATGGCATTGGCCATCACAGGTACCATATTGTCGTATAAATATGTTGGACAAATCCCTACTGCGAAGGGTCTAGGTTGGTACATTTGTCAATACGACACGGGAGCCACGACTTCTGAAAATTCTATTGTTTTATTCATGGACCAAGTTTTCATGAGAATCCCATCGCCCATGATACAGAGGCATTAAGGGAGGCTCACATTGGGCTGTATATTAAATACATACTTGCTCATCTAGTATGTGTATTGATCAGTGTGGATTTCTTTGAGAACGCTGTTTGGTCCGTGTAGTGTTTCAGTCAGTCGACGCAAAAGTATTTGTACGTGGGAATGTACCGATATTGTGGGTATATTTATACATATAGTATTATAGTATGACATTGTGGTTGGTGTGTGGGGTGGTTTCTGTCGACTAGACGCCAGTCTGTCTTGCATGTGACATGCAGCAGATTTCTGTCCCCGAGAGGAAACAGCTAGGATGCGTTTTGGTTGGGTAGTATGGTACGGAAATGGAATTAATTGACTATTGTTTTATTTGCGTGTATGTGATTGCAGGAGTTCTGCGTAATTGCAAAGTCTGCTTCAGTTCCCCTAGTGACACATTAGAGTGATACTATGACGTCGAGTGCGGCTGCTAAACCTGGCGGTATTCGTATTGTTCGGGCGTCAAAGCCAGTAGCTACTGATAGTTCTGACAAGAAGCCCGCGGAGGTGAAGCAGGAGGTGTCGGCAGAAAATTGCTTCAATGACTATTTGATTCAGGCAGAAGGTGATGTGGAGATGGCGGCAGAACTTGTTGCTGAGAAGATGAAGGAAGGGGAGGTGAAGGCAGGGACTGGGATGTCTGCATTGATAGATTATGTTGGCGTGGGGCTGTTGATGAGGAGTGGGTTGAGCTTGGTGGTGCAGGAGAGTCTGCAAGGTGTGCACGGGGTTGACGCGAGGAGAGTCTCATTGAGGGGCGTGGTTGGGATGACACTCGAGAATGGCAAGCCTGTGGAGCCTTTCCTTATGAGTGTGTTACCCCATGTGTTGGGATGCTTTGATGCCAAGGAATCGGATGTGCGTGAGGCTGCTGAGAAGGCAGGGTCAACTCTGATGAAGAAGCTGAATGCACATGCAACCACGGGAATTATTGAGACACTGCTGCAGTTCATGACAAAGACAAACAAGTGGCAGGTTAGAGTGGGCGCTTTGAAATGTTTAGATGCGAGGGCGTCGGAGTTTCCTGCGGAGATGGGGCATAGTATGCATAAATTGATCCCAAGCTTGTCAGAGGCGGTTGTCGACAGCAGAATGGAAGTTGCTGAGACGGCTAAGAAAGCGCTCTTGGCGTGCTGTTATGCCGCTGGAAATAGAGATTTAGATCCAAATGTTCCTGCGGTTGTGTCGTGTATTGCTCATCCTACTGAGGTAGCGGATCTGGTGGCAAAATTATCTGCAACAACATTTGTTCAGACCATGGAGGATGCATGCATGGCAGTCCTGGTGCCAATTATGGACCGTGCGTTGAAAGAGCGTTCGACAAAGACACAAAGAAGAGCTTGTATTATTATCGAGAACATGTCCAAACTGGTTCTTGATCCAGTGGATGCAAGGCCATTCTTGCCCGTGTTGATCCCTGCTTTGGAGAAGGTTTCAGACCAGGCTGCGGACCCAGAGTTGCGCGATGTAGCTGCACGAGCATGCAATGCATTGAAAAAAATACGCGATGAGGATGAAGCTGTTGCAAAGGTTGCAGGGGTTGCTGCTTCCAAAGAAGAGGTGTTCAAGGAGTTGAGTGCACTGATTGACACGGCAGATTTTCCTGCTGATGCAGCACCAGCAGTGGATACCGCAGCGGCATACGTGGCTAATGTATGTGCTTCATTGATTCGATCTCATATTCATGGACCTCGCTCGTGGGATTCCGCATGCTTTGAGTATTTGACCCCTGCTTCTGGGGATGAGGAGAAGACGAAAGAATTGACTGCCGGCCTTCGCAAGTGGGCATTGACCCATATGGGTGAGGTTGTTCAGGAGGAAGAAGAATTTGATGACGAATTATGCAACTGTGAGTTTAGTCTTGCGTATGGTGGGCGCATTCTACTGACCAACACGACGCTTAGATTGAGGCGAGGACGGCGGTATGGTCTTTGTGGAGCCAATGGTGCAGGCAAGTCAACCCTGATGAAGGCAATCGCTAATGGGCAGCTCGATGGGTTCCCACCAAAAGAAGAGCTGCGTACAGTGTATGTAGCACATGATATTGATGCTTCTGTCAGCGAAACTCCAGTTGTTGACTTCATCTTTGAGGATGAGGTTGTCCAGGAGGCCCAGTCCCCATCACGCGAGAAGGTTATCGAGGTTTTGGCAGAAGTTGGTTTCTCTGACCAATTGCAGGCGGCTCCAATCGCTTCATTATCCGGAGGATGGCGAATGAAGCTCGCCCTCGCCCGAGCAATGCTGATTGGAGCTGATATTCTCTTGCTTGATGAGCCTACAAACCACATGGACACCACCAATGTGGCTTGGTTGGTTGACTACCTCACCAAAAAGACGGATATTTCATCAATGATTGTTTCGCACGATTCAGGATTTTTGGATGATGTTTGCACTGATATCATCCATTATGAGAAGAGAAAGCTTGTCCATTATGTAGGCAACCTCAGCGAATTTGTCAAGGTCAAGCCAGAGGCAAAGGCGTACTATGAGCTCTCTGCAGCTGCATTCAAATTCACATTCCCTGAGCCAGGATTCTTGGATGGAGTCAAAGGAAAGAGACAGCCAGTCATCCGTGTGATGAAAATGTCCTTCACCTATCCTAATGCTCCAAAGCCTCAGATTTCTGATGTCACAGTCCGTTGTACACTGGGCTCTAGAGTAGCAGTCATTGGTAGAAACGGAGCAGGAAAATCAACCTTGATCAAGGTCATTACCGGAGAAACTCTCCCCACCGATGGTACTGTCTGGAGGCATCCAAACTTGAGGATTGCCTATGTTGCACAGCATGCATTCCATCACATCGAAGATCACTTGGAAAAGACACCATCACAATACATTTGGTGGAGATTTGGCGATGGAGAGGACAGAGAAGCGAAAGAAAAGGCTACAAGAAAGCTCACTGATGAGGAAATTAAAGCCAGAGAAGATGCTATAGCTGCTGGGAAGAGAGTGGTCGACTTCTTGAATTCCAGACGAATGGGTAGCAAGAGCAAAGAGTACGAGTACGAAGTTCAGTGGTATGGACAAAGCTCGAGAGAGAATGTATGGTACACGAGGACAAAACTTGTGGAGGAGATGGGACTTGGAAAACTTGTGGAAGAGATGGATGCAAAGATTGCAAACTTTAGAAATTACCGAGCACTCTCCAACCCAATGGTTATCCAGCATCTTAAAGACTTTGGACTTGAGGAAGAGATCGCAGCGCATAATATGATTCGCGGTCTTTCTGGAGGACAAAAGGTCAAGCTGGTCCTGGCAGCAGCAATGTGGTGTCAGCCACACCTGTTAGTGCTAGATGAGCCTACCAACTACTTGGACAGAGACTCTCTTGGCGCCTTGGCCTCCGGCATCAAGGAATACAATGGCGGAGTTCTCATGATATCGCATAATAACGAATTCACGTCTGCCTTATGCTCGGAAGAATGGGTTGTCGCCGATGGAAAAGTGACAGTCAAAGGCCAACAAATTTCAGAGATTCCTTCCGTTCAGTCCCTCGCTTCTATGACCACAGCATCCTCTGTGGCATCTCTATCAACCCTTGGTGGCGAATCTGTCGACGACGAAGATGATGAACACCTCGATGGCGCTGCTTTGGAGGAGAGACTCAAAGCAAAAGAAGAGCGAAGACTGAAGAAGGAAAGGCTTGCTGCTGAAAAGGCAGCCAAGAAGGCTGAAAAGTCCAGACTCAAATTTTTGAAAAAGTTCTAATAACGGATCATTTGATGTTCTATATTATTCATTGAATCATTCTTTTGAAATCAATAGTAGTTTGCATTCCCATGAAGCACCAATACGACTAGAGAAACCAATATATTCGTCAATGTTCCATGGACCGCTTGAATGTCGACGGTACTGTCTTTCGGCCTGAATAAGACGCAATGGAAGCTTTTTAGTACATTATTCTGTATAAATCCAGTGAGTGACGAGGGAGTTGCACCCTGTTTTGACTTGAGGGTCCATGGGTGAAGCAGAGAGGCACCTGCTAGGTGCCCTGTGTGGTCTTGTTGAGCGTCTTGAGCACAATCTCTCTGAAATACGACATACTAGGGGGCATATAGATGATACATATGCGTTGTATACTGATATGAAGCGAGTTCAAGCGTTGCTGTTGGAAGTAGAACAGGTAGGTTGTTGTTGTTGGATTGAATCTTCCTTGAATGCCCATTGGGTGTCCGAGTATTTCTGATACAAAAGTCGGTGCCTTGACTACAGAAGAGTGATATTCGAGAGAGTGTCCGGGATATAAAAGGCCCTTTTGTACGCCTGTGTCCCCTTGTTTTGGATCTTAGAGATGCACACATGGACATGTCCATGCAGACGTGTATCCAGGACAATCACGTAGAACAAAGGCCACCCATAGAGCAGGATACACATTCTGAGAGTGACACTATATCACATGCTCTGGATATTGATGAGAAGTTCCGGGTATTATATCTGGCCTGCCTGCAGACCTTGGTCAAACTGCAGCCCAAGGCATTTCATGGTGATTGGAAAGACATGCTTTTGCAAGATACGCCAACCTCTCAGGGTCGAGTAGCAAAATACACGCTGACAGATGCTGTAGCATGTGATCCATCTTCTCGTGTGCGACATGGAGCAGCAGCAGCAATATCGACATTGATGGAGGGGCCTGGGCAGCGTGCATACCTGGGCATTGGAGAAGTGAGAGCCAACATTACAAGCTTTGTTAGTCTATCTGAATCATTGGGAAGAATGATTCTTGCGAACATCGACGCGCTGAATAGATGTATCCTTTCGGAGACGGATGAACTCACCTGCTGCTCCACAATACGAGCATTGACCACTTTTCTTGTTGGTTGTTCTTGGAATAAAATGCCCCATGCGCCTTTCTGGAGATCAATCGAGACGGTACATAGGCGTTTGATTCAATCAAGGAACATGGCATCATCGACAAATGAGGTGCGGCAGACGTGCCTTGCGTCATTAGCAGCATTATTTGGCCTCAGAATTGGCCTCACAGGGGAGGAGAGTGGAGACTCATTACAGGATTCATCCAGCAACTGCCATGTATGCGATACACTGCTATATTGCATACAGCATGGCAAAGCATCTGCACAGCTCGAGGCCACGGTTGCATTGAGAGGAATGGTGCATTTGAATCTCCTGAAACAAGGCAACATTGATGCTCTTGTCAGCAACGTCGTATACCACGTGAAACCAAAAATACAGAGCGACAGACACATATTTGACCGAAAGGGTATTGTTGAGAGAAGCACACAACAAATGATACTACTCCTTGGGGACATGATGCATCAACTGGTCACTGATGCAGTCATCCACAACATTTGCCGTGATATTCTAATCCCAGCCGCATCGCATGCAGCCCCCAAAATACGAGCATCGGGATACACAGCAATATCTCAACTCCCAGTCTCATATTGGCAGCAGGATGCTGTCCATGCCAAGGAATGCATCATGTTGACCTTGACAACAGATACAGAATCAACAGCTCGGTCCAGTGCCATGAAGGCATACTCCTCCATGATCAAGTCAACATTTATGACATCGCCATACAATAAAATTCCAAATAGAGATGTATGGCGAGAAATGTCCACCACCATCCAGGCTGGACTGGATGATACCATCTTGGCAGTACGTATTCCATCTGCTACAGTTTTAGAAACCGTGACCAAAAATCTGTGGCAGTCCACATTGGAAAATCTCTCTCTATGGAAGAATCACCTATCAGAAATACTGGATATGTGTGCAACACTGGATGATTTAGCATTGAAAGCGAGCGAAGATCATGAAAAGGTCAAAGTACAGGGAATACATGCCCTTGGGTATCTCACAGGAACAAGAATTCGAATCACCCCCCACACGACCAGCGAAGTAGATCCCTTGCATCAATCTTTTGAGGCTATATTAAAAACAGGCATTGCATCCAAATCTCTCTCGACCCAATGGGCCGTCTGCGATGCCTGCAAGGTGATATTCCTGACATCCAGTGTGACCCAGACGCAGACAGTCACAAGCACAAACATGCAGAGCCTCCTACAATGCTTGATGCATGCCCATCAGACCATTGAAAACTCGAGAACGAGAGCCATCATAGAAGAAGTACTCCAGTCTGCAGAGTAATACTAATAGTCCTAGAATCTCATCATAGATGACTGGGGATCCAGCATTGCTGAAAATGCATTGATGCAGATCCCTTGCATTATATACGTGCGTGTATCGCCAGAATCTCTGATAAAATAGTAGTTGTAATCTAAAATATACAGTCCCCATAGCGTACGAATAGGGATCGTTCCAGTCCTTCAAAGAATACCTTGGCTGGACTCTCGTCGATAGAAAGGAATTCCGTTATTGAACCAGTATTCTATACACACATGGCTACATCAAATCCATTTATTCCTGCATCAGCAGCAGCAGCTGCTTCGGATGGACTGGTACGGAAACCTTTGCCCGACTGTCAATTATCTCGCCGAGAATGCTCGGTATCGGTGGATCAGGCATCTGATGGAGTTTTTATCGCCTTGTGTATCTGTAGGATTCAATTGATTACAAAAATCTGCCCCAACCCGTGAAATATGAGGAACTGCATCGGGAAGTGATGAGTGCGTTTGTTTGATACTTCCACTGGTGTGGCGTATGGTGGTGATGGAGGTTGTTTTTATTACGTTTATCTTTATTATGTAGTGTCCTTGAAGCCCGATTTGTTCGAAGGGCTGCGGTTTGACCTTACCAAACCTTTGAACAACAACTTTGCTCTGAGCCATAGCATTTTCATGGGCAACACGGAGGTTCCGACGGCAAATGGGCAAATAGTCAAAGTACCAGTTGGTACATACGAGTTTGGAGCAAATTTGGTGACCAACCAAGGTAATCTGATGCTAGGAAGGATCACGACGGATGGCCGTCTGACTGGTCGGGTGAAGTATGACATATCTGAGATGGCGTCTTTGAAGACTCAGTTCCAAATGGCGAACGAAGAGGGCATGTCTCAGGGAATGTTTGACGTCGACCTCAAGGGTGCAGATTGGAATGGGCAGGTCAAGGTGGGAACATCACAGTTTTATGGCGCTAATTATTTCCAGAGCATCACTCCAAAGTTATCCATGGGTGGAGAGATATTTTACTTGGCAGAGCAGGGCCGGTCTGGAATCGGCCTTGCTGGGCGCTATGCAACAGACAAGTCTATTTCGACGGCCCAGATTGCGAACACTGGCCTTGTGTCATTGTCATACCTGCAAAAGGTGAATGAAAAAGTGTCTCTGGCATCAGAATTCATGTACAATCTGAATGCTCGCGAGGCGAATGCATCATTCGGATACGATTATATGTTGAGACAATGCAGACTCCGTGGACGCATCGACACGGATGGAAAGATTGCAGCATTCCTTGAGGAACGAGTGAATGTCGGTGTCACATTCCTCCTGTCAGCTGAAGTGGACTACCCAAAGAAGGATTACAAGTTTGGTTTTGGTATGACTGTCGGGGAATAATAATAACGCATATCATATTTATATGCAAAAGTATATAAATTACGTGTGTAACATGTAGCAGATATCACAGCATCTCCTGCGACTTGCGCACTACTTTGGCTACCTTCTTCTTAAACTCTGCTCTATTCTCGCGCCAGTCTTTTGCCGCATCTATGTTGGCAGGAGATTCGTCGTTGGGAGATGAAAGCATGCTGATAATAGACAGGACAATACTCTCTACAGTGTGCACTGGACTCCACTTCTCTGCAGCATCCTCTTGTGGATTCATTGGGTCAAAACCTGGTGGGTGAAGGATTGAAATGCACACTCTCCCGTCTGGAAAAACATTAGGATGCCACATATCTGATGTAAAGCGACATTCGGGTGGAGACTGTGGGTAGTCCTTGGGAAATTTCAGTACAGCGTTGAAGAAGCCACCCTCATAGAGGGTGTCAGGTGGTCCAAGAATAGTTACAGCCCACTCAAATAAGTTTCTACAGCGGGAAAAAGTATCGATTAGATCCACATGTGTGGTCGATCATGTGTCATATTCAAAAGAAAACGTACGAATCGTCTACTAGGCCGGCGGAAAACCCATCCACAGGATTCTTAGTGAGCTCTGCACACCACAAAAGACGCACATTGTCAAAATACCCAGCACATATCCCTTGTTTTGCCATATATAGGCTAATCGATACCAGGAATGCGTTCCCATCCGAGTATACTCTCCCAGAGTGTCGATGTCGTTCATCCACTGACAGAGAGTCAGTCAAAATCACAAATGCTTGTACACGCACCTTTCAGCTGTTTTCTTAACAGCAGAGACGCTTGATCCATGATTTAATTCAATGATACATATAATGAGCTACAAGCGTGAGACCCCTAGAGTTGTGTCCACAAAATGATTTGATTTTGTCCTCCACCGTGTTCAATAGTACGAATGAGAGCGCCCTGTCGTTCTACGGGACCGGAATATCAACAAATTTGAATTTATTTCAACGTCACGGCGCCTGTGTCCACATCTTTCTACGGCGTGTGACCACATCGATCGTTGTCAACGGCAGTCTCCTATGGAAGAGGATTTTGACCGATGGGTGCGTACCGATTCAAGAATGAGACACGGCCAATGTCCATTATTCTCTGATACTCGCCCCTGTAGTAGAGAATAGTATCGATACGTTTCAGATCTGTATATAAAGTTGACCAACGAGTCCTTGTTTGGTCAGATCAACTCAGTCGACTTTTGCAGGGTGTGCATGGTCACTCTGAGTTTGGGTGCAACTCTAGGCAGAGGCTGGCATGACGCATAGATTTTTGGATGTGTAGGTATACCTGATGAAACAGAATGATTCTCCATCCAAGGCATTGGTTGTCTACGTCTCTGAAGGGATTGAGTTCTCACATGACACCAGTTGCTCAGTACAATACCTAGACGAACATGTTGTTGCCCAGGGATGCACGGGGATCGGGGTGTATTGTGATGACTCCATGTGTGGAGAGGAGCAGATGATGCGATCTCTGTGCGATGAGAAGGGAGGGGGTGATGCGCTGCGCATGTACAAGAATAATGTCGTGATGACAGGGTTTGTGACATGTGAGCACCAGATTCCTATTCTAGAAAAGTGCAGGGTTGGACGAATCCACAGAATATTTTCCAATGACACAGGCAATACTGTGATAGATTCCGTGGATTCTGTGGCAGAGAACATACGTGATGCATTTTTCAGCAGGACTGGTGATGCCAGTGATATTGTACACATGCTTGTTCATCCCAAACACATGAAAGGCAGTCCACTCGAGTGGACCAATGATTTGATTCAACGGCTTGATGCCATAGACGAGTTTTCTACCAATGTATTCGTCTGTCTTGTGGTCGAGTGTCGCGGCTTTGATATTCTTCAGAAGGAGAAGGAGCTCGTGGATGGTGTGACAGGCCTGTCTCTTGTACGGCCACCACAGAGCTTTATGTTTCGTGGTACCTCCAAAGTACCCATCGATTGCTCAAAAGTGGGTGTATTTGTATATCGATTTGCTGGATCGACCCGAATAGATGACATTGTGTCGCTCACTGATATTAATGGAATATACTCCAGAGGAGGAGGACAATGTATACAGATTGAGAGAATACTCTATGAAGTGGCCTACAAAGTTGGCCACAGCCTCAAATATGGTGCTTGAATACTATTTATTTATTATCGTGTTGGAACATACGAACAAATCTTTTGAATTCCTCCAGTGCTATCCTCTTGTGAAGAGTCCCCTCTCCAGTCCTATGCTCGTTGAAAAACTCCATCATACATTCCGCTAAATCCACATCAATCGATACCCCAACCTTGATAGAAGCCTCAGAGAAATCTTCTACTCCAATACTACCCGACTGCGAAGCATCCAACAGGTTGAATATCCCTTGAACCTCCTCCTCTGACAACTGACCCCCCAAAACTGACGACGTGGTCTCTTTTGCTTTCTTTCCTCCTCTTCTTTTCTTTAAAGGGGCTATATTTGTGCCATTATCCGTACTAGCCTTCTTCCTGGGCATGTGAAGAGTCTTAAGCGAAGAGACGACGTTCTGAGAGGGAAGGTTATTCGATTCTGGATCGAGTTGATACCATTCTAGCCATAGATACTATTTCTTGAACATTATCAATTGTGTCGGAGCGGGCATCAAACGCCATTTGTAGCTGATGCTTCACATCCGCCTGGTCTTCCTTTGAAATGTGCTCTTCCAACACCCTCTGCTGATCCACTGCCTTTTCCAACAACGCCTCAACTTCATAAATGAATTCCAAAGGTTTAACACTCTCATTCACAATCTCATCGATAAATCGCTGCTTGCCACTCGCGAGCTGCTGTGCTACTGATACAACATCATTCTGCAGGGGAAGTGAGGCATCAAATGCCATTTGCATGCGAGCCATGACCTTTCGTTTCATTTCCTCGCGCGTGTCGTACAATATCGATGTTCCATCCTCAGTACCATCATCGTCATCCTCAGTATCATTCATGAGCTGTAGAAGGGTGTCGAGCAGCCTGAGAGCTGGAGATGCTGCATTTCTGTCATACTCTGACTTGAGGTATCTATACAGTGCAATCATACCCTGCACAGTCTCTTCATCCTGCTCGAGCTGGCGTGCAGTCTTAATTCTAGCCTCTAAAAGCTCCAACATGACATGGTCAATGTCATCTCGAAAGGTTTCAACAACCTCTTCAAGCGCTGCTCCAGCATTCATAATTTCCATCAAGATTCTAGACTTGCTGCACAATCATCAATGAGTACCAGACGATCAGGTCATCATACAGAATATATCGTATGGATAAGATGCGTGTCATCCAAAGACGACGTATGCGTCGTTGCAATAAAAGATGTGCAGCACATGATCAAATACAGAAAACATACCGCAGTGTTTCCTCATCAGACCCAGGTAAAGGGACAGCTTGTGTCATATTTTCTACAACCTCTGCGTCCTCTCGTAACTCTATAGACATGTCGTCTTGTTTTAATTCCTCCAACTGTGCTTTTGTATCCCCGTCGTGTCCCAACAATGACTCCTGGTCTTCCAAAGACTCCTCTTCTTCCTCCTCCTCTTGCTCGTGTTGCACCTTGTCTAGATACTCCTTCTGCTCATACATGAACACAGAAATGTCAAACTATTATATAAAACGATATAAGAAGACCAGAGCAGCCTAGAAACACGTACATGCCGTCGAACATGCTCAAGTTTCAAATCCTGAGGAGATTTCTGTGTCACTCTACCCTGCTGCCTTAACCGACGATACCTGTTCTTTCCTGAAGCACATACAATTTTAAACCCCAATGTAATTGACTGGGGCATGGTATTCACGAAGGCTCTCAAAGAAAAACACCCTTGAGGAATTTCGAAATTGACTTTACAAATGCAATTGCGTGCAGTCTACGGGTGAGCAGAGTACTCACATCCCACGATTGCACTGTAAATCAATAATTAAAATTTGGGTGGATCGATTGATTCCAGGAGTACATGTACCCGCCCCATGCGATTTTCATGCGATTTTGAGGAAACCGACCTCAGTGACTGACTATACCCTAAGCCAGCTGGTCTGGGTCACTGTGTAAACATGTTCCAGAGCTGTTACCCTGGTAATTCGCCCTCAGGCATGCTGCTAAAATTGATCAGTACTACAGGTGCATCGGCCTCCACCTTTTCAAAGTTGCCTTTGGTGATTGGTTGAATGTCCAACAGGTGCAGGCCCCACATTGTTTAGAACAAGTCAAAACAAGTTCCTGGAAGCAGGTACTCGTGGTAAAGTACATCAAACCCTATCTGCTTTGCTACAATCTATAATTACAGGAGATATATATGAATATGACTGGGCAAGAAAGGCTGCTCCGTCCAGAAAACATGCTAAAGAGCACCATCGCAGAGGAGTCGGAGTTCCAGGATGTTTCCTCCAAAGACGGGCGGTATTCCCAATGCAATCACAGGGGTGCATTATGAAATGGAAGAGTATTGATTTTAGAGTATTGAAAGTGTGAAATACGAGTTATGGAAGGTCGACCCATCTTTACATGCACTCGGGGATTATTTTTTACCAGACGATGTCACATTGAACTTGAAGAAGATGACATCGCCATCCACAACTTCATAATTCTTTCCCTCCTGGCGATACTTTCCCGCAGCTTTGACTGCATTCTCGGTCCCTAATTCCTTCAATTCGTCATAATGCATGACTTCAGCGCAGATAAACCCACGCTCAAAGTCAGTATGGATGGCTCCAGCTGCCTGGGGAGCCTTGGATCCTTTTCGAATCTGCCAGCACTTGACCTCATCAGGCCCAGCAGTGAAAAAGTATATGAGATGCACGGCTCTGAATCCTTGCACGATAATTTTAGGCAGGGCTGATACGATTTCATTCTCTTTGCAATACACCTCCTGTTCATCTTCTGGCATATCAAACAACGTCTGCTCGAGTGCACCAGAGAATGGAATCATGGGGTCGCCACCATGTTCTTGGATCCACGCGTGGATCTTTGGCAACCATTTATTCTTCTTCCTCTTGTAATCCTTCTCGCTCATATTCACCAAGTACACAACTGGCTTTGCTGTAATAAACTGCATGTTATTCAACCAATCAATGTCTTTGATACTCCAATCCCCAAACCTAATATCCTTTCCAGCCTCGAGCCATTCAAGAACTTTTTCTGCACTGGCCAACTCATCCTTGGCTTCCTTCTTCATACCTCCTCCACGATTCTGCTTATTAATCGTCTCAATCTGATTCTTACACCGCTCTATATCTTTCGCTCGCAGTTCGGCGTGAATAATCTCCAAGTCCTCCACTGGATCCACGCGGTCCTCAACATGTACAACATCAGCATCATCAAACGCACGGCACACATGGAAAATACCATCCACAGCCATAATATGAGACAAGAATGCATTTCCAAGACCCTCTCCGTCAGCAGCACCCTTCACCAGGCCAGCAATATCGCAAATCTCGAGAAACGCCGGTACTTCAGATTTTGGCTTGTACAAATCACAGAGCCATTTGAACCGCTCATCGGGAATATTCACGCGAGCAGAGTTCGGATCGATAGTACAGAAAGGAAAATTCTCTGCTGGAATCCCCATCTTGGTCAATACATTAAACAAGGTACTTTTACCGACATTTGGAAGCCCAACAATTCCAACCTACAGGAGCAGAACACACGCACGTGAGCACAAGATCCACCCATCCTGCCAGAATATAATCACATACTTTCAGATTACTCTTAAATCTGCCAAGCAGGGGCTTTTCCTGCACGACTTCCTTCTTCTTTGGTGGCATTCTGCTCTGCTTCGGTGGCTGCTACGAATTCAATATCACTCGATCAATATGCGTACAGACCACAGGCCCAATATCAGAAATATAGTTACATATATGTGTGTATTCTGTACAGTCAGGCATTGCCTGATATCAGATCTGAGACTGCTACTTAGCAGATCGATCCCAAAGCGTTCCGTCTCGATACGACGAATGACCTACGGTCATACGAGTCCTTTGATGGGAAGAAGAGAACTATATACACATGTATATGTCATGGGCAGCGGAGATGTCCATTCTAGGTCCCCATGCTCGTACCTTGTTGTTAATATTGTTATATCTATCAAAATGGCATTACACAGGGCAGTAAGAAAGGGCCTGCTCCAACAGGAATTCAGTCTATTTCCTCTGGTATCTTCTTCTGCCGTGGAATCATTAGGTTTGGGTTCTGCCTCAGCAGCTAGCCATACTCAATCCAGGTATGTATTTAACTCATAGTACCATACGATAGCCTGCTAAACCAGCTACTGTCTATTGCAGATTCCATGGAGGAGGAGTCCCAGAATTCTGGGGACGGGACTCACCGTATCACCCAGGCACGGACTTTTTGGGAACGCCTAAAAACCATTTGGATCTAGTCAAAAAGAGACCATTGTCTCCCCATGTCTTCGAAGTGGGAGAGTACAAACCTCATTACAAGATGCCTATAGCTGCCATTTCTTCAGTGACAAATAGAGCAACAGGGGTCATGCTATCTGTGGGGGCTGGAGCTGCAGGATGGACAGCATTAACAGCTGGTGATCTTGGGGTGGCTATCGAATCTTTCAAGCAGGCGTACCCATTGTTGGTCTTCCCAGCAAAGTTTGCTGTTGCCTTTCCACTCTTGTACCATTACCTTGGAGGTTTGAGGCATTTGTACTGGGATCATTACACGTATGGAAATCAATCGGAGAGGAATTCTCCCTTGGAGTTTTATGCGGCAGAACGTAGCAGTAAAATGCTCCTTGGTGGCGGAGTGGCAGGGGCAGCCCTGCTCGCATTGATATCCATATGATGTAGGGTTTAAACCACAAAATTTTGTGTAAGAAGAAGATGTACCACATTGGAAGAAGAATTCTTCTGTCGACTACTTGATACATATAATTATACATAATAGTATGATTTACCATCAATTGCGTGTATCAAATACTAGCAATAGCAGCAGACTCGTATTCTTGCCCAGAGAAAAGGCCCAGGAAATAGTATTGCTCTGTAGACCTATATCGTCATATAGGGTGTTTGATTACTGGTACGAGCTTTTTAGTACACGTATAGTACACGTGTAATTATTGTTCAATCAAGACAATGCATGTGCAGCAGTAAACCCTTGGAAAGACGCATTTCCCTCAGATCATCTTGTCCGAGGAAAAGAACACCTTGTCACGCATCTGCTTCAATTATGGCAGGGAATGGGTCTACAAAGATGAACTATACGGTTGCAGTCTTTAGTTCTTCGGGATATGTGGAGAATTTCCTTCGAGAGAAACTGGAGCACGAATTTGAGAGTGTGTTGTTCATTCAAGCGACTCTTGGGATGAATACAGTGCATCTCGCGACTGGATGTAACGCTGTTTGCCTCTTTGTGAATGACACGTGCAATGAAGAGGTACTGGAAGCACTGGCAGCACAGGGTGTGAGGTGCGTTGCCCTCAGATGTGCTGGGTTTGACAGAGTGGATCTGACAGCAGCCCAGAGATTGGGGGTCACGGTGGTGCGAGTGCCCACCTATTCTCCTCGTTCTGTAGCAGAAGCTGCGTTGACCATGATGATGGCTGTTGCTCGAAATCTGAGAACGGCGTCCCTCAAGGTGGCTGTTGGGAATTACACTGTGGATGGGTTGGTTGGCATGCAAATGTCTGGCAAGACATTTGGTGTCATTGGTACCGGGAACATTGGGGTGGAGTTTATCAAGCTTTTGAAAGGATTTGGAGGAAGGATCTTGGCGCATGATTTGTACCCGAACGAGCACGCGAGGGAGGCTGGAGCAACATATGTGGATTTGGAGACACTGTTGAAAGAATCTGATGTGGTGTCTCTTCACACGCCGTTGCTTCCTTCGACGCATCATATTATGAATATGAAAAGCTTGAAAATGATGAAGCACAATTCTATACTCGTGAATGTATCGAGAGGAGGATTGATCGATACAGAGGCCTTGATTGATCTGCTAACCAGCGGAGACTGTGGGATTGTTGGAGTGGCCATGGATGTGTATGACGGTGAAGAGAGCTTGTTCTTTACAGATTTCACGCAGAAAACGTCTAGAGAGAGAATGAAGGCTTGGGATCGTCAGTTTATTACCCTGAAGGCTCTTCCTCAAGTGTTGATTACGCCGCATACTGCATTCTTGACAGAGGAAGCTCTTGATAACATTGGTGATGTGACGGTGATGAACATTCTTCAAGTCGCACAGGGACAAGAATGCCCCAACACGGTGTTACCTCGCCAATAGAGTGGGTGCATTGTCTTCTGCCAAGACAACATTCATTGGACTTTTGAATTCCTATCCAGGAGTGGAGCAACTGCATGCAGCGTCGAGACATTATATACCCGTGATGGGCTCTGCCTTGTACTCACTCAATTTTCACTGCTACTTATTTTGCATTTGTTTTTACTTTTGACCATTACAATGGCCCAACTCGAATTAGAAGCCTGGCAACGTTGAGGAATGAGAACGACTGACGGGATTTCAAAAACCCATCCAGCGCCATTTGCGTCTGTCTGATGCACAGATATGGTGGATTTATTTTTACATGAGGTATCATGCCGGTATATACGTTGAGGTGGGTGTATGTTTGGTTTCATCAACCCAGTGCTTCTCAGTATCACTCTAACTATGTTTGCTGTCTGGGTGCAGTGGGGTGGATGTGAGCTTCCCATACGAGGCATATCCATGCCAGCTGGAGTACATGGGCAAGGTTATCCAGGCATTACAGAATCGACAGAATGCGTTGTTGGAGAGTCCTACTGGGACTGGGAAGACTCTGTGTCTCTTGTGTGCGTCCCTTGCATGGAGGGAATCTCTGAAGAAAGTTGCTGCGGAGAAGGCTCAGCATTTGAAAGAGAATCGAAAGGAGGATGGAGGTACTGTACAGGCATTGAAGGTGGGTTGTGTGTCGCAGGAGTCTGTGGAGGTGACTAAATGGTTGTGACAATACTGGGTGATGTTGCAGGAGGATTTTGCACAGTACAAGGCCGAGCAGGCGTCGCGTGGTGTCGATTTGCCTACTATAGTGTATTCCTCTCGAACTCATAGTCAGATAAAGCAGGTGATTGGGGAGTTGAAGAGGACGCATTTTCCTTCCATCAAGACAACGGTGTTGTCGTCTCGCCAGCAGACATGCCTGCATCACACGGTGCAGCAAATGCAGGGGACGGCGATTAATTTAGCATGTAGGTCGTTGGTGGCGAAACGCGGATGTAAATGGTACAATAATACGGAGAAGTTTTTGAAGAATAATGCTGATGTGAATGATAGTGTGTTGGACATTGAGGATTTGGTCAAAGTAGGAGAAAATAGATCTGTTTGCCCGTATTTCTTATCGAGAGGGTTGACACATGAAGCTGATATTGTTTTCATGCCATATAATTACTTGATTGATTCGAAAACTCGGAGTGGATTGGGGATATCATGGAGGAATGCTGTACTTATTTTTGACGAGGCACATAATGTTGAGGTGTGTGTCTGTGTGTGTGTGTATGGAGTGCTCGTTTTGTGTACGTAGTCTGACTATTATGTGTGCCCTATAAGCAGTCTGTATGCTCGGGTTCTACTTCGTTTGATTTGTCAATGGGTGTTATTGGTGGATCCATAGAGGAGATTGGCACAGCAGCTGAAATTTTGTCTTCCCAGGCAGATGGACAATCTACTCACACCAAAGACTCAAAGAGTACGCGTTTTCGACGATGTGGATGTACTTTGGTTTTCTTTGTATGACGACATGTCGGTATCCAATGTGATGCAGACTCAAAAATGGAGACTGTGACGACCCTTCGACAGCTTCAGTTGGTGCTCAAGAAACTGGAAGACATCATTTCGTCCTTTGAAATACCAAAGACGGGGCTGACCAGGCCTGGGCCGTATATATTAGAGTTATTTCAGAGTTTGAATTTGAACGAGCAAACGTTTGCGACTTTTAGCGCTGCTATTGAGACTGCTATTACGACATTGACCGAAGATGCCCTTGCTGCTGGCAAGCGGATGGCATCTCGAGTCTCGTCAACACGGCTCTTCATTCTTCGGGAATGTCTATCTCAGGTTTTTAGAAGCGATTCGACATTCTCCACAGATGGAAGAAATCTGCTGGGGTATCGCGTCCATATACATAAGGAGAAGGATGCAGTGACTGGGATTCTGCTGCCCACCTTGTCATTCTGGTGTTTTGATCCTGGAGAGGGCATGCGAGCATTGAAGGATATGCAAATTCGTTCAATACTGCTAACATCAGGTACTTTGAGTCCCATGGGATCTTTTGCTCAGGAGTTGGGCATTGAGTTCCCAGTCAGACTTGAGAACCCACATGTGATTGATCAGTCACAAGTCTGGGTCGGTGTGGTTTCCAAAGGGCCCCAAGGCACCGTTTTGAATTCGAGTTATAAAACTCGTAGCGATGCAAAATACATTCAGGATCTAGGAAATGCTATTGTGAATTTCACACGCATGATTCCTGATGGTTTGCTTGTGTTTTTTCCCTCGTACAGTGTCATGAGGCAATCAATAGAAGCATGGAAGTCACATGGACAAGGAGGCTCCTCTATCTGGGAAAGAATTTCTCAATACAAAGCCCCCGTTGTGGAACCTTCAGACGCGGCCAGCTTTCCAACAGCTGCTCTGGAATTTAAGAAACAGCTTGATTCTCCTGCTCAAGGTGGTGCTGTCTTCTTTGGTGTGTGCAGAGGAAAAGCAAGTGAAGGATTGGATTTTAGTGACAGAGCAGGAAGAGCAGTTGTGATTACTGGAATACCATTTGCAATGATGACAGATCCAAAGGTAAGACTGAAGAAGGAAGTCATGGATACTAATGTTCGCAATTCACGCATGAAACAGCCAACAGCCCTTGGCTCCAATACCAATGACAAGCACACACTTGCTGAGCCGCTCACTGGTGACATGTGGTACGTTCAACAGGCTATGAGAGCAGTAAACCAAGCCATAGGAAGAGTCATTAGGCACAAAAATGATTATGGAGCAATCATCCTCTGCGATGAAAGATTCGGGTCTCAGGTATGTGTGCAAGCATACCATATCTTGATTACATATGCTATCGTCTCACGCGAGTTCCTTGTGCAGAGAATAACGTCACAGCTATCTAAATGGTTACGGGATGATGTCGTGAATTATCCAACCTATGGAGCTGCAACGAGCTCGTTGACAAAGTTTTTCAAATCCAAATCTCACTTGTCAAAGACCTCACAGCCCGAAATGTCCAAGGAGCCTCAGAAACCGCGCCAAGCTTTCGCTGTCGCCCATAGAAACAGTTCATCGTCAATAAAGTCGTTGATACAAAACGCACCAGCCGCTGTGGATGCGATAGGTATCTCAGACCTGGTTGTTCCAGTTGCAAAGTTGGCACCCAAGTCAACAGCTGCTAGCAAACCAGAGTCAAGATCAGGTGGCCCATCTCTCCTCAGCATGATGGAGTCATCCTCATCATTGTCCATGGCGAAAAGGAAGCGGGCTACGATGCAAAAGACTGATGGGACTGACGATTTTTTGCAGGCTGAGAAAGCACCATCAGGTGCTTTCAAACCCACAGTTCCCAAACCATGGGAACGCGACGATCCATATCCATGGAAGAAACACGTCCAGTCCAAAAAGGGAGGTAACTTGGGCCAATTACTCTCGATCCAAACAAAGCCTACATCTGTCTCTGCTGTCGGCCCATCCCACTTGATTGAGAAGCACGCAGCATCTGAACATCACAGGAGGGATCTAGCATCTCGAGATCAAAGCAACACGGAAAGAAAAGAAAGCAAACCTCATCATCCTGAAGAGACCCAAGAGAAGGCATCATCGTTCATCACAAGCATGAAAACCCAGTTACCAAAGGTACGGCGTTACATATCTGTCTTATGGGCCACCATGCCATCTCTATGATTCACGCTCTTGTTTCCACCTGATCCAGGAGAGCTTTGTTCGCATATCTCAGGCACTTCGAAACTACGCAGCAGATAAAAACATCGACTCGCTCATTGCCATTGCAGCCAGAGAACTCTGCCCCCCTGCCCATTCCAAGGTTAGATTCCAGTTTCGACTCCGCATTCCGGAGGCCCACCGCAAACAATTCGACGAGTCTGTAGCAACTCTACGACAGAGAGTCATATCAACAGATCCCATGGATGCACCTCCACCACTAGATTCACCAGGAGTCTCAAAGAGCTACAGACAAGACCTCATAGCAAAGCAGCAAACTGCTCGCAAACCATCAGACCACAATAGAGCACCAACATGCCCCAAATGTGGCAGACCATTCACCAAAGACCCTTTCAAAAGCTCTTGCTGTAGTACCTTGGCATGCTACTCCTGTTGGCTGGGAGCAATAGCACTGAAACAGTGTCACTTTTGCAACAAACCTGTGAAAAAGTCAATGCTCCATTCTGTCATGCTGACGCGTACCCATAAAGCAGCACACGGATAATGTAACCATACTCAACATGAGAAAGAATTGGCATTGTGTGTGTCGTGACGATTCAGGGACCCCCAATCAGGGTGCAGAATCCCGGGGTCTAAAAGAGACCCCACTCCATCACTGGCAGATCCCATCGCCGGTGCCCTTGAAAAGGCTATTTGTTGCACACCGCCTGTGTGACACCAGATGCAGAGGTCATTGTTGATGCCCTTACGGCTGGACCAACGACACGCTGCCTGTACAATTTTTTTACAGTCGTACAAAAGTGCACACTGTGCAACGTTGGATTGTAGGAATCAACACAGGGATAGGTTCGCACTCGTGTGTAGGAACGTGACACGTGCCCACGTGCGAACCTGTAGATAGCCTACGGAATATCTCTATATTTGGGTCCGTTGATCATTCTTGTCCAATAAAGTAACTATAATATACATATTTGAATCAAATATAAACATTTTCATGGGTCTGATGCAGTGACCGAAGGTGTGGGCATTCGCATAAACGGGTACGGGAAGAAGGCGAGGATGCTGGTACAATTGTAACCATTAGCAACCAATATACGCCATAATTGCACTGAATAAAGTACATTCTTGGAATACCTTACCTAATATTTGGTGTCTGATGATCATGGGAGAGGATCAGAGTTGCACGAAGAAGAAACGAGAGACACATTGCATTGTCTGCACCTCTGTTGTGAATGAAGATCGTCCATACTATAAGCGTTATAGGACATGTCGTTCATGTGCGTCGCGAGAGATGGTCATGTTGAGAGGTTCGCCTCATAGGTTTTGTCAGCAGTGTGGGAAGTATGAACCATTGGAGTGTTTTGACGTGGGTATGAGGACCTGTCGAGTGGCGCTGGCGAGACATGCTGAGAGGAGGCGGATGGCTTCGGAAAAGAGGCGACAGCAGAGTAAACAGAAGAGAGGTCACGAAGAGAATGGCAGGCCGTTGAAAAAGCAGGCAAATGTGTTCTATCCAAAGGTACTGCGTGTGGGGAGTGCAGACCCCGTTGAGGCTGTACTGGCAGAGGAGAAGAGGACGGCCATATTTGAGAGTGCGGCATCTGCATGTGTGACACAAAAGACGATTCAAAATATTTCGAATGGAAGTACAATCCCTCCGTCTCAAGTTTTGGCGACGCTGCACAGTATTATTCGGAGTTTTTTCTTCGCAACAGAAAATGGCAGTGGTGATGCTCGTAGTCATGTCGGTGAGGTGAACAATAGGAAGCCGTCCTCAGAGTCGACAGAGTCTACGGGAAGTGTAGGACAACGGGCACGCAGGCCTGTTGGAGCTCCACGATATATATTGAATGATATGGACATGCAGTATGTGATTGAAATCTTGAAGTGGTGCTTGGCAGCAAGTGACCAGTCCAAGCGCCCAAATGCCCATTCATGAATCGTCAATAAATATCAGATGATGATACTTTTGGTGACATTGAAGTCGTCTGTATATCCGTGCTGCGTGTGTATGGAACCCACTATAAAGTTTCAGAGAAATACGTCTGCATTGTCTTGGAGATGCATCTCCGGATGTCTTACTTTCTTATCAATAGTATGTCTGAAGGATTAAACCTCTGCACCATGTGATTGGTTTCGGGAGCAGTGGTTCAACTCGGGACACGTGACTTTGGTACAACAAAGCCCTATTTTCAGCTACATCTGGATTTACAAGTGTGACCACCTCCATGGTGCACACGGGCCTTTTTTTTTTTTCGTCTATTCTTGCATATCATATTGATTTTTTTAACGACATTGCATTATTATATATTACACATGCACAAAGAAGAAATTACTGATCTGTCACACATCCAGTTGATGCAGAGCTCACCAGCTTGGTGTACTTTTTGAGCGTCCCGAACTGTGCCTTTGTACTCTGAGATGCAGGTGGTTTCCATTCTGCCTTGCGCTTTTCCCACTCGGCATCATCCACACCCAAGACATTCATTTCCCTAGTTTCTGCGTCTATGCTAATGATGTCTCCATCTCTAACGAGTCCAATTGGTCCTCCTTCCTGAGCTTCTGGGCACACGTGTCCGATGACAAATCCGTGGGAGCCTCCAGAGAATCTCCCATCTGTGATCAAAGCACACTCATCGCCAAGACCTGCCCCCATGATTGCTGATGTAGGAGTCAACATTTCTGGCATTCCTGGTCCACCCTTTGGCCCCTCGTACCTGATGACAACAACAGATCCTCTAAATGGTTCAATATCTTTGGACAATGCATCCAACATGTCCTCTTCGCAGTCAAAACAGAGGGCATGTCCTTTGAAATGAAGTCCCTCTTTTCCAGTAATCTTGGCAACCGAGCCTTCTGGGGACAGATTTCCATACAGAATTTGCAAATGTCCTGATGATTTAATGGGCTTATCCAAAGGCAGAATGACATCTTGTCCTTCCTTCAGAGGTGGGCACGTTTCCAGATTCTCTGCCAATGTTTTTCCAGTAACAGTCAAGCATGAACCATCAATCAGTCCATGTTCCATCAAATACTTCAATACGGCAGGCGTACCTCCAACCTGTACATACATACGACATACTCAATATTGTGTCAATAATAAAGTTTATAGACTGCGTGCGAAAGGCAACTCTTCATGTGAAATTGGAGTCACCCGCTTAAGACAGCCACATTGATATAGGCCTCGAAGTTTGATGGTTTCCTCTTGCATGGATTCCAAGAGGGGAAAATAGGCCAGGCTGTACAACATCAAATTCACATACCTTGTGGAGATCCTCCATCACGTATTTTCCACTTGGCTTCAAATCCGCAATGAATGGAACCTTGTCAGATATACGCTGGAAATCATCCAATGTCAACTCAATCCCGCAAGCGCGAGCCATTGCAATCAAATGCAACACTGCATTCGTAGATCCACCTGTTGCCATCACAAAAACAATTGCATTCTCAAACGACGCCTTCTTCATAATATCCAGAGGCTTGATATCCTTCTTCATCAAATCCAAAAGATACCTTCCTGCCAAACGACATTCAACCTTTTTCAAAGGATCCTCAGCAGGTGTTGAAGACGAGTATGGAAGACTCATTCCCAACGCTTCAATAGCTGATGCCATGGTATTCGCCGTATACATGCCTCCACATGCACCAGGTCCAGGACAAGACCTCTTCACAATATCCTGCCTCTCGTGCTCATCAATCAACCCAGCAGAGAAACCTCCATACGACTGAAACGCCGACACAATATCAAGCTTGTTCCCAGTCTCTGATGTCCCAGCGCGAATTGTCCCCCCATAAATCATAATAGACGGCCTGTTCAACCTAGCCATTGCCATAATTGTACCAGGCATGTTCTTATCACACCCAGGAAGGGAAATGTTGGCATCATACCATTGCGCAGACATGACCGTCTCGATAGAATCAGCAATCAAATCCCTGGACTGTAATGAAAAACTCATTCCATCAGTTCCCATGGAAATACCATCGGATACACCGATTGTATTAAATCTGTATCCCACCAGACCAGCATCCTCCACACCAAGCTTCACTTCCAGAGCCAAATCATTCAAATGCATATTACACGTATTACCCTCCCACCAAACAGATGAAATCCCAATCTGTGGCTTGTTCATATCATCCGGTGTCAACCCAGTCCCGTACAACATGGCCTGGGATGCACCCTGTGACTTTGGTTGCGTAATTCGTCGACTGAACTTGTTCAGTCCCTCTATCTCTGACTGCTTTTCCGGTGCATTTTGCTTCAAAACTTCATCGATACCGCATCGAGTAACTGTACTGCGACGAGAAGGCAGACACGAACCCACCCCTTGATGCTGACGGCGAATGCGAGAGCACAGGAGATCGCACCCATGTATCCTTTGTTTAACCGCACGCATTGGTCCCATTGTATTGTACATATATGAAAATGTATCTGTGGGATGGATACTGTTCCAAAGGAAATTACGTCTTCCACCAACAGATCTTTAGAGATCTCTACTGTAGAGATGTGTACTTGTAGAGATCTACTGAAGTAGTCTCGAGATGGGCGAGCACCCACGGGTGCGTGACTGAATAAAATGAATACATATGAGATTAGAACATCAATCATGCATCGCATGAACCTATACGCGTGACCTTTCTGTCATCTGGTTCCAATGGCACTCGTTTTTTCACCATATACCTAGGTAGTACGTTCTATTCTGGCAATACTAGACTCGATATGAATACAAATTCAATTACCCAGCACGATGTGGTGGATTGGTTGAAGAAGCATGGGCATCTCGAGACAGCTCATTTGCTCCAATATAGTACGCAACAAATCGCACCTGGGGGCGTGTATTGTGCTTCTAGGGAGACAAACTTGACGAGTGGTGGCACATCTCCGAGAATTGCGAGTGGGTATAGTATGTCTCGACCCATCTCACCCAGTAGTGGGTATTGGGAGCAGCATCAGGTGCAGCAGGTGCAGGAGGGAGATGATGGTTGTGATCGCACCATGGGGTTTGTTCGAGTTCCTTTGTCTGCTAGAAAGTATCCAAGGCACTCTCCTCGGGCGTCTATTGCGGCATCGGAGGAATATTATGTGTGTTCTCCGAGTCAATCGTCTGTTGCAACAAAGTCCACGTGTACGACGCCTAGGTACGATGAAGGCGCTATTGAGATTCCTGCTCTTGTTGGCAGTAGTGCTGGTAAAGTTCGCCAAGGGATGGCACGGCCTGCGACAGCACCTTTGCGATTGGCACCACCGGTGACACCACCGTCACCGTCTCGGGGAAATGGGTCTGATGACGTGGACGCCTCGACGCGTCGGAGCTCTATTGATACGCATGCAGCGAAACATGAGAGTTCTCGTCGTTGTACTCCTCCGTATAGTCATGTGGAGCGGTATGATGGGACAGCAGAGTGGGTGTATGGAAGGAATCCTGAAGGTCCATCTGATGTGTATAAATCACTGGTGACGTTTTTGGATAGAAACTCGTCTCAGATTGATTTGATGGATCGTTCCGTATCAGGAAATACGGATCGTCCGTTGGTACTGGCTGGGCAGGGAGAAGAGGAAGAAAGGGACACAGGTGATGATGCTCTGAATGTGCTGGATTCGCTCAGTCCCATTCGAGGAGGTGTGGCGGTATCTGATCGTATGAAAGTTACATCAGGTGAGGAAACATCAGAACACGGGTTGAGCGAAGCATTTGATAAAAGCATGCACCTGAGCTCTGATGATTGGATGGGCAATCTGCCAAACAGGAATTCTCTGCATCCAATCCATTTGAGGCCCTCTGCGGCAAAAACTGGTTCCAAATCGCCTTTTGATGTTTTAACGTCCCATGATACAAGGGATAGCACAGCAGGAGATGTGTTTTCATTTCCAGTGGAGACTGCTGCATTGGAGCAGGAGGAAACTGTGGCTCCTACACTGTTTGGTGTGGGAAGTTGGCAAACGTTTCATCCAGGTGCATCCCTGGGTCGAATTGAATCACAAAACGATTTTCGAGTGAAAGAAGAGTATGTTGAAGTGGGCGGTGAAGACCACTCTGGCACCCTTCAGCAAGCAGGACAGATTGGAGGATTTGATGCCTCAGCCACCTATGATGAGGAGAAATTCCACAATGAGTTTGAAGAAATATACCTGCGGGTTGTACATCGTAGAGGTAAAACAGGGTTTGAGTGCCACAGGGAACTCCAATTGCATATAGGCGATGTCATTGCTGGCAGGTATCAAATTGTTGAATTGCTGGGACAAGCTGTCTTCAGCAGAGCTGTCCAGGCAATGGATCTGAAAACTGGACAGCACATATGCCTTAAAATTGTCAAAAATGACAAGGATTACTTTGACCAGAGCCTTGATGAAGTCAAAGTCCTTCGCCATGTGAACGAACAAGATCCACAGGATGAACATGGAATCGTCAGACTGTACGATTTCTTTTACTATAAAGAACATCTGATCTTGGTGACAGAGTTGTTGCGGGCAAATTTGTACGAATTTCTAAAGTATGATAGGGAGAACAACGAAACAACATATTTTACTGTGGACAGAGTGAAAAGCATATCTACGCAGTTGCTTCAAGCTGTGGCATTCCTGCATTCACTCTCACTTATTCATTCAGATCTTAAACCAGAGAATATTTTGGTCAAATCCTACTCCAAGTGCCAAATTAAATTAATTGACCTGGGCTCTTCATTTTTTGACATGGATGCCAGGGCATCTGTTGTCCAATCCAGATCATATAGAGCCCCAGAGGTGATACTTGACGCTCCATACAGTTTTGCAATTGACATTTGGAGCATTGGATGCGTTTTGGTAGAATTGGTTACGGGTGATATTCTATTTCATAAATCCTCAGGAGCGCAGATGTTGGCATCCATGGAGAGCATCCTTGGAAAATTCCCTCAATCACTTTTGGCTGTGGCTTCTAATTCAAAACGATACTTCTTGGGTGATGGCCGCATATTTGAGTATAATGTAGACAAGGTACGACATCGTGCCTCCCATTCCACACATCATGATGATGGTTATTACTTTGTGTGTTCTGTCTGTGCAGAGTGTTGATGTTCTCAAGCCAAAAAAATCCAGCCTCAGCTCCATTTTGGATTCGTTCGATCCTGAGATGGCAGATTTCATCGGAGGCCTCCTACGCCTTGACCCAGAGGAGAGATTCACAGCCCAAGAGGCACTTCGGCATCCCTGGTTGCAGCATTGATTGACGCCGATGCCGGCTGAGATGGGATCATGAAGGCACGATCCAGAATCAAGTAGTGACATAATAAAATTTGGAATATTGTGCTCATCAAGCTTGAGCATCCTGTAAAGAAAACGCATTTCTTCACATTCCTGTCTACCAGTATGGCACATGTCACGTGCGTCGCCATAGGCCATTAAGTGTTCCATACATTCGATCTATATGACTTATAGTATGATCTATGTGGTTGCAGGAGGCAATGCAGTCTGCGTCAAAGCGCTTTCTTGACTGCCAATTCGTCGCAGTTCATGCGGGTTTCGGATGCACAGGTATGCTTCGCGTTTTGAWAATTTCTGCATTCCTAAACTTAAAAAGTTCAATTTGTATCTAATCGGTGCAGCGAAGAGGTCGTCGGCTCGGACTTTGTATCTCAGCAGCCCAAGTGTCCTCAAATGACTTCAAGACTGGCATGTCTATTGAAATGGACGGTCAGCCATACAAAGTTGTCGGTACGATTCTTTGGAACCATGTCATACATGTTTTCATATCTAATGCTGGGCTTTGATGCAGAATTCTTGCATGTGAAGCCAGGGAAGGGGGCAGCATTCGTCAGGTCAAAGCTGAAGAACTTTTTGACGGGGAATTCGGTGGAAAAGACCTGGAGAGCAGGGGAGACGGTTGAATTAGCCAGTGTTGAGAATAAAGACAGTCAATTTACGTATACAGATGGAAGTGATTACGTATTCATGGATATGACGACGTATGAAGAGACTAGAATTCCAGAGGATGAGTCTTGGTCCAAGTATTTGAAAGAAGGTATGGATGTCCAGGTTCTCATGTGGAATGGAAAGGTGATTTCGGTGGACTTGCCCAATACAGTCGAGTTGGAGGTCGTTGAAACTGATCCTGGAGTGAAAGGAAATACTGCCCAGGGTGGCAGTAAGCCTGCAACTTTGGAGACTGGTGCTGTTATTCAAGTTCCTCTCTTCATTCAGCAGGGAGAAACGATCAAAGTAGATACTCGAAGTGACGAATATATGTCCAGAGCCTGATTGTATACGCATATATATGTTTTCTTTGAGGTAATCTTACATTCATTAATGGGCCAAATCCCTTGGATACGAGCCCAACACTCTGACAAATATGGCAAATTCTTCCAAATGCCTGAGAGCATTTTGGCAATTTTCATCCCTCAAGCTCCCTATAAAGTCTATATAAAACAGGTAATTGAAGCCCGAGCTTCCCTTGATCCCATCTTCGAAATCTACAGACACAAGGGGGCTTGATCTCAAAGGCCTGGACTCAATCTTGGTCAAACTAATATCTCTCAGAGCAAATACAGATAGGGCTTTAAACAAGACACCAGGACCTTCTTCTAAAGAAAATAGTATGGATGTCTTGTAATTGCTCGATTCTCCAGACAGTATGGATACTTTTGGCTCCCGTGATAGCACCACAAACCTGGTGATATTCCCCATCATGTCTTGGATGCTTTCATCTAGCACATTCAAGCCATACAGCTCTGCAGCCTTTCTACTTGCTATAGCAGCACAACCAGTAAGTTTATTTTCAGCAATAAACTTGGCTGCCCCAGCTGTATCATCAACCTCCTCGCGAATCACCCCAAGAGCCCTTGTGTAACCTTCCGTCTGTGCAAGGGCTTGAGGATGAGACATCACTTTCTTCAGGTCATTCTTCTCTACACCTGGAAGCGCCATCAGACAATGATCAACAGCTACAAATGTTTCTCCCACAATATGAAACTTGTAACGCTGCAACAAGTCATAGACAGTATGAATACTCCCTCCAAGAGAATTTTCCACTGGCAAGACGGCTCTGTCAGCCATCCACTGTGACAATGCTTCAAACGCCACTTCAAACTGCTCGCATGGTAACGGCGTATAATCTGGACACGCTTGATTAGCCGCCATCTCACTGTATGCCCCTGGAACCCCCTGATACGCAACCACTTTGCTATTCTCCCCTCCTGAGGAAGACATTTGGTCCTGCGCATGTACACGCATTCCAGAACCGATGCTCCTAAATCTGGATACTTCAATATATGATTGATTGATATGCAGGTGCATTGCCGCCCCTCTTCCTGCAGGAGAACGGCAGCGTCTTGACTGTCCACGGACAGTCAAGCTTTTCGTCAAGTGATACTGCGCAAGCATTATGCCCTCTGTGCCATTAAATAATATAAATACAATACTATAAACACACATCATGCAATAATCGTCCCAAATATGCCCTCCATGGATGAACAGATTGGATCGCATGTGCAGTCTTCTTTGCCTTTTTAAGGCATGCCAACCGGCGGATAGGAACCAACCCCGCAGGAATGGCATGTCAACATCAATACAAGTTTTAATCTGAGATAGTAGAGACTATTGTAGGGATGCCCGTTGAGTATTGCTGGTATTGTACTCGATAGCATTCATCTACAGAATTCTGCCCCGACGAGAAAACGAGAGTCTATTGCCGAAATTCCCATATATAACGCTAGTTTGTGTGATAGATTTGTATTTATCTGCATAATATGGCTCTGGTTTGCGGAAAATTGAGGCCATTGCGGCAGACCGTTGTCATGCGGCCACAACGAGGGAAGGCAAAGGGTGGGTCAAGCCTCGGAGGACCTTCAATGCGCTTTATATCTCATCCAATGCATCGTATATTTCCTACAATGCGGAATTGCATGCCAACTCCAGACTATGGGGAAGGGAATGGAGATGGGAGTGATGCTCAAAGGGAGAAAAGGGCTTTGGAGTCTGTTGACGATGGGCCCTCTGCTATTCCTGTAGCTGATAGCATTACTATGATTGAGCAGCTGGATGAGGAAGATATGTCTGAGAATCCAGAGTTGAGACCGCTCAAGGAGGCTGTTCAGCGAGCTCATCAGAGGAGAGAGGAAGCAACAGGGATTAGAGAAGCATTGGAGGCTGAGGCTCAAGAGGTTGCACAGCTGGCAGTGAATGCCGAATCACATTTGAAGGATATTCAAAAGCGATTGGAGGAACTGCAGGAGGAGTTGTCACTTCAGGAGGAGAAGAATGTAGCACTGAGGCATGTTGTTGCAACTGTGAAAGAGCAGCTTCAGGAGGACAGTGATAGTGCTATTCAGAAGGAGGAGGATCCCATGGTGATTGAAAATCAAGAAGAAGGGTCTAAATCAGATATCTTGGATGAATTGACCGAAGAGGACTCGTCAACCAAGTCTCTCGAGGATTTGCTGTGGGAGAAGTCAGAGGATCTGTCCCATGCTGAAGAGCACCGACTTGAGATTGAGAAAAAGATTCAAGAGGTGGAAGTCAGTTTACAAAATGCTCAAGAGGCGTATGAGAAGGCTGATAGTATCGCCGCAGCGGCCATGGAGGCTGCWGAGGAGGCTGTCAGGGATGAGATGGACTATATTACTGTTGCCAATGAAACTGAGAGTGCCATGTTGAAAGCTATGGAAGATCTCAAATATTTTGACGATTCTAGTGAGAGAAGAGAAGAAGAATTTGATAAGAAGAGTAAATCTTCAGCAGCAGCTGCAGCTGCTGCTGAAGAGCACACCAAGCAGCAGAAAGAAACTGATACTCAGGCCCCCAGTGGCACCTCAACAGATGCAAAGCAGACAAAACAAGTTACTCAAACCAAAAAAGCGGATGTGCTGGCATCTTTAGATGGTAGTGAGGAGTCTTTATCTCCCGGCAGGAAGCAGGCGTTGATATATCTGCTGAACCGATCCTGGGAGAAGCATAGACTTCTTGTTGCTGCTGCTGTTGCCTCATGCGTGTTTGCTGCTGTTCTGCTCTCTCAAGAGCATGTTTCAATGCTTGTGAGTGAAAAACTTGGTTTGGTGGCTGCAAAAGTGTCTCAAATATGGGACATTGGCGCTGCAATTCTGGGAAAGATTCCCCTGCCTCATGTTCATGAGAGCGAAGCAGGCATTCTGGAGACCATTTGGCTTCTACTTGCTTCGGTGATAACCGTGCCCTTGGTGTGTAAATTACCAGGAGGGTCGCCAGTACTTGGTTTTTTGGCTGGAGGAGCATTAATTGGTCCGTATGCTTTGGGAATTATCCAAGATGTAGAATCAATCCGCCATCTGGCAGAATTGGGTGTCGTATTCTTGCTCTTTAACATTGGTCTCGAGCTCTCATTCGATCGCTTGAGATCAATGCAAAAGTTTGTATTTGGTATGGGAACTGCCCAGGTCGGTCTGACCCTTGCAGCTGTTGCATACATCGCATCATTGTTGCTAGGACCATCTCTTGGAGGGCCAGCTGCAGTCATTTTAGGTGGTGGATTTGCATTGTCCACAACTGCCATTGGTATGCAGGTGCTGCAAGATAGAGGTGAGACTGGTTCTCGACATGGTAGAGCAGCTTTCAGTGTACTGCTCTTACAAGATCTGGCTGTAGTCGTACTTTTGATGCTGATTCCTCTGCTTGCGCCTGGCACAGATGGAGCAGCTGGTGCGGAGGGCCTGATACGCATTGCAAAGGCCATTGGATTCGCATCCATCAAAGCCATCGTGTGTATGGCAAGTATTATCGTCGCAGGGAGAACTATACTCAAGCCGCTGTATAGACGAGTAGCTGATACAAACAATGCAGAGATTTTTGCAGCACTTACTCTGCTCATTGTATTGGGAACCTCCCTCATCACCCAGGTAGCAGGATTGTCACTTGCATTGGGCGCATTTTTGGCTGGCCTACTTCTTGCTGAAACTGAATTCCATATCCAAGTAGAGAGTGACATCGCTCCATACAAGGGCCTTTTAATGGGTCTCTTCTTCATGACAGTCGGAATGGAAATCAGCACAGGCTTGCTCGTTGCCAAATTCAAAAGTGTCCTAGCTGCCATCACCATGTTGATTGTGGGTAAAGTTGCAATTATGACTGCCGTTGGCCAAGCCTTCGGCCTCTCCATGGTCCAAGCTTTCCGATCTGGTCTTTTGTTGTCACCAGGAGGAGAGTTTGCATTTGTCTTGTATGGAGAAGCAGTGTCCAAAGGTATCTTTGGAGCTGCATTGGCAAAAGAAATGTACCTTGTGGTAGCTCTGTCTATGGCACTGACCCCATTCCTTGCAGAATTTGGAGGGAAAATTGGAAAACTGCTGGAAAAGAATGACATGAAAGCACTGGCTCCAAAGGACGGAGAACTCAGCGGTATGCAAGGTCATGTGATCATTTCAGGATTTGGTAGAGTAGGACAGCTCATTGCACAGATGTTAAGTGAAGAATTGATTCCATTCGTTGCTCTGGACACATCAGCAGCACGTGTGCAGGAGGGCAAGGCTAATGACTTGCCAGTCTACTTTGGTGATGCTGGATCTCCAGCAGTCCTGCACAGTATTGGCGCTGACAGTGCGGCATGTGCTGTGATTACATTAGACACTCCAGGTTCAAATTATAGATCTGTGTGGGCAATGCACAAGCATTTCCCCCACGTGAAAACGTTCTGTAGAGCTCACGATATTGAAGCTGGCATCATGCTCGAGAAGGCTGGAGCCACTGCTGTTGTCCCAGAAGTTCTGGAACCAAGTCTCCAACTCGGTGCTGCCGTTCTTTCAGAACTCAACATACCAGAAGGTGACGTGGCAGAAACCATCCGAAGCTTCAGAAAAAATCATTTATCAGAGCTTCAAATGCTGGCTCAACTCTCAGGCAGCTCATTAGGATATGGTCAAAGTAAAGAAAAGGAGGAAGACGATGGAGGCAAAAAAGACCAACCAGATGATGACGCTGTCCCTGTTGATGCAAATCCTCTTGCAAGCATGTAAAACGTATACTACCTGCCTGTGCACCAACTCTCGCTACCGCGACAAGAGCCTCTTGGGAAGCCAATCGCGTGTGATATCCTCCATGTGATCTTCAAAATCAAAAATAGATTCATACCCCCTTACTTTGATCAAGTCCTTCAGTTTAGACGCCAGCATATCCTTTCCACATGGCAAACGTACACAGTCTCTCTGCATCTGCACCCACCCCTGAGACTTTTTCAAAGACACAAATGGACTGCTGCTGCTGCTATTATTGTTATTATTACTACTGCCTTGCGTGTTCTTTTTAGAATCACGAGCTCCTTCCGCAATACCCATGAGAGATGAAAGAGCCTTCCCATCCATCTGCACACCAAACACAGACCCATCAATCATACACCTCTGCACACACAGAAATGCTTTTCAAAAACGTACCATGAGCACGACCCCATCCGATTTCCCACCAGCCACCAGACGACAAATTGAATCTGCTATTTTCTGCCCCACAGGCCCTAGATCAAGATCATCAAGACGCTCGTTGCACTGATAATACCCCACAATACCAGTCTGCTCAGCTGACTTCTGACACGCCTTATCAACCATACACAGAGCTATTTCCATCTGCCCAGGTAGAGTTGTAAATGTATGACATATTGGAACAATTTCAGATACAATAACGTCCCCATCGTCGATACGACCGAGCAAAATGCCGTTACAACTCGCATGAGGATATTTGATAGCGTGCAGTGTCAGTCGTATCGCCGCATCCTCTTCAATAGTCACTACTGTGGATCCCATACTTATAATTGATGATTTTTTTCGCATCAATCGGGACGAATACCGCGATTTGAAAACATGCACGCCTTGGCATGAGTTTTTTATTGAATCTATTTAGCACCATGATGGGACACATGGATGGTCTTTGTGTCAGTCAACCCTGTGTTTGACTGGAAAATGGGATTGACTCACCTCATACACGATGTCATACATGTATCCTTCGTTGTATGGATGGATCCAGGCATTAATTATATCGTATAGCAGAACAGATGGCAGCTCAAGAGACAATGAAAACAGCAACCAGTTCAGTCCTGTCTGGGACAGGACAGGACTCGAATATCGACACGAGTGCATGTGTTGACGAGCAAGGACGTCGACAGGTGAGAATGGAATGTCACGGTATGGGTTGGGATTTCATTCGTCCACAATGGAGTGTGGTGGTGTGTAGGCTATCTGTGGGTACACCTGGCCAGGGATAGAGTATGGAGAGCCCCCCACCCCAGCGTACACATTTTTCGAGGTATGTAACGTGTCAGAAAGGTATCATGAGGGCAATGGTGATCGATTATGGTGTTTGTCTGCAGTATGTCGAAGCAGTACGGAATGGAACTCTTCAGGAATTCAAAAACATTCAAGAAGAAAGCAAGGAGTGGTGGTTTCCCTCGCTAGACAGAGGGGCAGGGTCACTGCTACATTTTGCGGTAGACCATGGGAGACTTGACATGGTCAAGTATCTCGTGGAAGAGGAGCGCGTGCCTGTCAATCAAAAGTCGTTGAATGGTGGGTGGACGCCCCTACATCGATGTGCTCGGAACATTCACTACAAGCACGCGCCTTTCTTCGACATCTTTGAATATTTGCTCCAGCATGGGGCTGATCCTACCATGACGACCATCAAAGATGGGGATAAACAGGCCTATACAGCATATGACCTGGTTGTTCAAAAAGGGTATCAATGGTCTCCAGGAGAGGTCAGGGCCAAAGTGAAGGACCTCATGGACAGATATAGCGACGTGAAAAAGTCACCACCGTATATATACGACGGTCCATCTGTAGGAGAGGTTGCTCATAGAGTGATGAGTGCTTGGAGACGACTCCCAGCCCTGTACCCACCTGATTCTTGGTCTGGACCCATTCCTCCAGGATGCCACGGTGCTTTGGGTATGAGACGACATGACACCAATCCATGGAGACCTGTACGATATTGTTTCTGCTGTTGAGCGTGTTCATATCTTTGCCATTCTGATGTGATCACGTCATCGACTACCTGCAGGCTGGTCAGGAAGATGGGACTTGTTTCTACTGATGTACGTCGTGTTGGCGAACCTACTCTACATATCTATAGGTGCATTCCTTTTTTTAGAGTATAGAAGCGTAGTAGAGGGTGTTGAATATCGACCTCGGTAGAGTATGGGTAGTGCAGACGCCAACAAAGCAGAAGAACGGGAGGCGCAAAAGGCGTACTGGAAAGAGCATGCAGCGCAAGCAACTGTCGAATCCATGATGCTTGATAGTAAAGCAAAGGACATTGATCGATTGGAGAGACCAGAGGTGCGTGTGTGTGGGTGCTGAACTACTTCTGAGAGTTCAAAGTTGTTTTGTGAGATGGCTGCCGTGCCTGGTCTTGGATTGGATGCTATCTTCTCATGCGGACTTCATTTTATATAGGTTTTAAACTTATTGGGGTCAACAAAGGGGAAACGCGTTGTGGAACTCGGAGCTGGGATTGGGCGTTTCACTGCAGATGTGGCCAAGGATGCGACATCCGTGATTGCCCTAGATTTCATGCAAAATCTGATTGATCAAAATAAAGAAATAAATGGGCACCTTGGGAATATTGATTTTCGCTGCGGTGATGCCACGCAGTTGGATTTGGAGAGTGGCAGTGCAGACGTGGTGTTTTCAAATTGGTTGCTGATGTACCTTTCCGATGCAGAGATTGAAAAAATGGCGATGAACATGTTGCGATGGCTTGATGATGGAGGTACCGTGTTCTTCCGAGAGTCCTGCTTTCGGCAATCGGGGGACAGGAGTCGGTCAAACAATCCCACACACTACAGAAACCCTCGTCAGTATTTTCATATTTTTGACAATGCCAAGATTCCAAAGCCAACGGGTGGGTATGATCATTTCGAGCTAGTTGTATGCAAATCTGTGGATACATATGTCAAGGTGAAGCAGAATCAGAATCAAGTGTGTTGGAAGTGGAGAAAGGTTAGTGCTCCAGAGCCTTCCTCAAACGATCTGAGGAAATTTCTGGATCAGAAGCAATACCATACGGAGGGGATTAGTACGTATCAGATGATCTTTGGAAATGGATTTGTATCTCCTGGAGGACTTGAGACGACAAAGGAGTTTTCAAAACTGTTGAATGTCAAGACTGATGATTCTGTGCTGGACCTTGGATGTGGGGCTGGTGCAGCAGCATTTTACATTGCTGAGACATATGGCTGTTACGTGTATGGTGTCGATTTATCCGTCAACATGATTATGTTGGCTCTAGAGACTGCTGCTGCTACGGGAAATGGCCGAAAAGTGTCGTTCGAAGTCAGTGATGCTTCAAAGAGGGATTTGCCTGGCAACAGCTATGATGCAGTCTTCAGCAGGGATGCCTTCTTCTATATCCAAGACAAGCCATCTGTCCTTAAGAAGATTTATAATGTTCTCAAGCCAGGTGCTAAATTGGTTTTCACAGACTATTGTCGATCGGAATCTGAGAGCGATGAGGAGTTCAGAGAGTACATCTCCAAGAGAGGGTACGCACTCTGTTCATTTGAGGAGTATCGCAGCCTCCTCACAGATGCAGGATTCCATGTCGAATCGATCGCCGATCGGTCTGATCAATTATCAGAGTGTATGGAAAAAGAGATTGCGCGAGTGGACGAATCCAGAGATGAATTTAACCAATCTCTAGGGTCTGAAAAAGTAGAACAATTAAAAGCAAGTTGGCAGAGAAAATTGAAATTTATACAGACACGCCAGCATACCTGGGGGCTCTTTGTGGCTCATAAGTAATACATTCATGAATTGATATGTTTTTTTCCCTGCGAATTGCATGTTGTGTAACTATCTTACAGATATGGTAGCGGGTAATAGTGGGAGGGAAAAATGAAAAAGAGAGATTAGTACTCTGCTGATGTGTACTCTGCAAATAATTTCTTTTCGTTTCAACTAAAATGTACCAAAAGCGAACGCTTCTTCCAGTAGCATTATGCTTTCCCCAACAAGATCCTCTTTGTTTCCTTGAGCTGCTCCTCTGCTTGCTTCACACGCTTTGCAAACTGCTTCTTGATGACACCAGATGACGCATTTGAAGCCTTATGCTCTGCTGCATCAATAATAGCTTCCAAGCATTGCAACTGCTGCATAGTTGGCCTATCCTCAACAAGCTGGCGTTCCGTATCCCACAATTGAATGGCATAGTTGAGCACCTTGATGGCATCACCCTTCTTCATGTTGAAGTTGATGAGGGGTGGAAGCGATTCCATGACCTTGATATGATATGGTGGCAGTCTGCCATCAAGGGTGCCGGCCAGAGTCTCTAGCATATTCTCCCCACTCTCACTGTAATTCTTCTGTTTCAAATTCAACAGCCCAGCTCCTTGAAGCAAACGGTTTGCCTTGTTAATAATATCCCCTGGACCATCTGTATTCACCGTATGGGCAGGTTCTACGCTCTCACATGAACAACAACGCCAGAAAATAACACCTTCTGGTACCGTGACATCACCTTCAAGCTCCTTGATGTCCTCTTCAATCTTCTTCTTCGCCTCCTCACCCTTGGCATGCCGCAACTTCTTTGTCAACATTTTAGTATGATACTTCCTGTCCTCATGCAACCTCTGCTTGTACAGCTCCGTTGCAGCATCATTCTGAGGTCCGATTTCAAGCGGCAAAAGAACATCTGATCGGCAGTCCAGGCATACAACTCCCTCAATAAGACGGTCTACTGACTGTTCCTTTGGATGCTCACATCGAGCACAGTGGCAGGCAATATGGCGCTCTGCTTCAAGCAACGCCTGCCTATTCGCCCTTGTCTCCGCTATATTAACGAATGACACCAGAATTTCTTCCCCCTTGCGGATAGGAATAATGGCGCGGACAAAGAGCTCATTCCCTCGTGCCAAAAAGAAGGCATTTGGAGCACACGCATGCTGAAACTGACTCAATCCTGGGAACATACCAACAGCAGTATCTCCACTCTGCAAATCCGGTGCAGAAATTGTCTGAACATGCATGGAAATCTGCGCAGCATCAGCCTGCATCCTCACAAGACTGCTTGCCTTGGTATACCCTGGAATGGCCCCAGATGACGCCAGCGCCGTCAACTCTTTATGAAGAGCACGCACAGCTGGACCCACCATCTTCCTCCAAGACTCTGGCTTACGATCCCACACATTCGTCAGGTGATCAAAATCATCCACACAGCACTGCAATGTCTTCTTCTGGACATCAGAATCCTTGGAATCAATGAAAATCTCCTCTCTTGTCACAACCCCTGCCCTCTGCAAATCAAGCAACGTCACAATATGAAGCATCGTTGGATCTAAGGCATGCTCCTTTGCAATATCAGGAAGCTTAATTCGCAACGCAGCAAGCTTTGCGTCCAACTCCTGGTCCACCCGTCCCTTCTCCTTGCACCCATCACAATACCTTGGAAGACAGGGATTAAGCCCAGTCCCCGCATCCTTTGTCGACGCCTTGTCCCATTTCAATCTATGAAGACACTTGTGACAGAACAATCCCGCATATTTCGCCATCGGAACGCACAAAAACGGCCGTTCCACACTGACCAACTCCCCAGCCTCATAGTCCTTTGTAGCGACCACATTCTTGACATGCTTCTGAGCCACCTCCAATTTCCATCCAAGATCAGTAGTATCTGATATTTTCTTCACAATCGTAGGCAATGGCTGGTACCGAGGAGAGTTTCTTTTCGGCTGCGCCACAGGAGGCTTTTGTGCGACATGCTGCTGTGTTTCATCAGAATTCTGATGCTGCTGTACTTCAGTGGCACTCATTAACTCTCAAATATAAATTTAAAATCCTACGTTGGACGTTGAATGAATTCTTTCCTTCCGACCGCAAATGTGGTGGTGGTGGTGGGATTGCCAATGCTCGTACACAAAGTCGCCTTCGATACGATATCCGGAATAAAGTATTGTATTCGATATGGACAATGTGCTAGAAATCAATCGATATCCTCTGGGGCGGTGGAATTGGATTGGATGGTCTGAGACACGAGTCATCGATATCGATACGACGACATCATCGGTGAAATAAGAATTTGATCGAAGGTATCTGGTACCTGATACGATACTGGTACATGAGGCTGTCAGTAGCAGTGCTCATGTGTTATGAATAGTAGTGAAAATGTATTGATTGGAAAGGGGGAGGGGAATGACGTTGTTGAATAGTCTGCTGGTATGAGACATGGACACATGGACACATGTGTCATTCTGAATCAACGAATTCGTGCTTGATAGGCGGGGTTTTCCTGTTATTTTTAACTAGGTGATCATAGTGATCGAGAGATGATGCCGTTGTGTGGGGCATTCTTCTCAGGATAGATGCGAACACCGTTGGGTTTGGGTCAAGAGCAGAGGCTTGTTGTTGTTGTGTGCACGGCAGAGAGGCGTGCGTTGATTGGGAAGAGTCTTTCAAACAGAGGATTCGCGAGTAGTTGTGGTAGTTATTTTTATACTAGGAGAAGGCGATCGAGTAGGATGGATGCGTCTATGAAGGAGAGTGCTTGTGGGGTGGAGGGAGAGTCAGGCTCTTGTAGGGGGAGGAGGATGACACGGGTGGATGAGCTGCGAGTGGTGTTTCTTTCTACTGAAGTGTCTCCATGGTATGGTGATTATTTGTAGAACTGCGTATGGAGTATGATGCAGGGGTGAAGTGATTCATGTGTGTGTGTGTGTGTAGGTCGAAAGTGGGAGGGTTGGCTGATGTGATTTCTGCGTTGCCGAAAGCTTTGGCTCGATTGGAATCAGGGTGGGGGGATTCTGTTGAGAGGTGTCGAGTGATGAGTGTTGCTCCAATGTATGAGCAGTATGCAGATGTCCGGGACTGTCAGATGGAGGTGCCTCTTCCAGAGTACCCTCTGGAGGGTATGTGTCGGGAAGCGTCTCTTTTTGAGACGCTTGATGATGCTGGTGTGCATAGAGTGTTTGTAAAGCATCCAATGTTGGGGATGAAGAGGCATGATGCGTCGAAAGGGCACCCTTCGCTGACGTATGTGGAGGCTGATGGTGGGGTATATGATTGTCGTCATATGGATATTCGATATGATATCCTGGCATGGGGGGCTCTTGTGTCGGGTGTGTTGCTCCCTAATTATGAAGAGAATGGTACAGAGGATGAGGGGGCATCATGCCGTGTTGCAAGAGATGTTGTGTTTGTTCTGAATGATTGGCCATCTGCGTTGCATGTCCTCCGATTGAAACACATCATGAAGGGATTGGTGAGTGTGGAGGTGAAAGAATCGTTGAGTGATGTAGAAAAGAGAATTTTGGGGTCACTTGGGAGGGTGAAGACGTTGTTTTGTATTCACAATGCGGCCTATCAGGGTGTCTTTTCTGAAGATGCCTTGTCCAATATAGTAGTGCCACCGGACTCTGCGGTGCCATTTTATACAAAAACACGCCTTGAGGATGTTTTGGGAGGAGCAAAGGAAGAAGAGGGGATTACAAGAGATTTGAATGATGTTCAACTCGATGACAGGACTGTGAATTTCATGAAAGGAGCATTGCTCTGTTGTGACCAAATTGTGACTGTTAGTCCGCAGTATGCCAAGGAGATCATGTCAGATGAATCCTCGCTCAACTGCGGTATGGGAGATATTTTGCACCGCAGAGGTGTGTGTGGGATTATGAATGGTATTGATACTGTCGACTGGGACTCCCTACATGACACATATTTACCGGTTGATGGACGTTTTGGGAAAGAAACGGTGTCTGAGGGTAAATCGTTCATGAAACAGATGATTCAAAAGAAGTTTGGATTGAATGTGGATGACAATGCTGTCCTGTTTGTATTTATTGGGAGGCTGACAGAGCAGAAGGGGGTTGATGTTCTGCTCCGATCGTTTACCAAGGTTTTGCCTCAAAAAGATGCACCACACCCGATGAAATATGACGACGAAGGCACGGCACAATCCGATCGGTCAAAGGTGCAATTGGCTGTCCTAGGAACTGGTGATGCTTGGATGGAGCGAGCAGTAGAAAGCCTGCAGCATTCTTTTCCGGGGCACGCATCTGGAATGTGTGAGTTTTCGGAAGAAATAGCTCACTGTCTTCTAGCAGCAGCTGACTATGTGATTGTTCCTTCGAAATTCGAGCCATGCGGTCTGATTGCTCAGTGTGCTGCCCGCTATGGAGCTGTGCCGATTCTGACAGCGACAGGAGGACTGTACGATCTCGGACAGAGTGGCATAGGAAGGCTTACGCCAAAGTTTAACACTCTAGGAGAAAGCGTGGGTGCTATGATTGACATGGTCAACCAGGCTGTAGCAGATTATAAAACTGATCTGTACATTCAGGAGCAGACGGCATGCATGGAGTATGACATGTCATGGAACAAATCAGCCCTTCAGTGGCAAGATATAATCACACACGTATTGAACATGTAATATTGCGAATTAAATTAAATAGACGGATCCTCTACCGCTACTTCTCGAGCACGAGCGGAGCCCTTGGCATGATGAGGCAGAATACATTCTGGCAAACATTCAATCTGGTGAGATTCCTCTTCAATCACGTCCTTCATAATCTGACACTCCTGAATAAGTTGAATCATATCCTTCATAGATATGTCGGTTCCGTATGATTCAGATAGAAGAAGCACACTATCTTTCTCATCCAATCTCACCCGTGTCGTCTCTGACCCTGCCATGGAAAAAATAACACCCACCATCTCTTCCCATTGCTCCAATCCCAATTCAGGCATGAGTTTATCCCGTGGAATAGATGAATATATCTTACCTAATTTCTCTATTCGACGTTTTCGCTGACATTCTTTGCCGGCGACTATCTGCACCAAGCCCAAGTTTCCATCCTGGCGCCACACCTCCTCCCTCTCTGTCACAAACCCTTGAACATCCTTGCCCGCCGCAACGAGCGATCCAAGGCTATAATAATTCTCACACACTATTTTAACATCTTTCATTACCAATGTCGACGCATATGAAGGTATTGGCTTTATATCCCCATACACTATCAGAGACACCAGGATGTATTTCTTTGCAGCTTCCAACGCAATCTCACTCACTTGAAAAGCTGGCATCGTCATGGCCCCCAGATACATGAAGATCGCCTCCTTGTACATTTTCAATCCAGTATACACCAAACCACCGTAGTAAAAATAGAGCAATACATGTGTTGATTTCATCTTGTAACACTCTGGTGCAGTCAGGATGGCATGAGACTTCAGAAACGAAACAGCCTTGGAATACATTTTCGACACAAGACACAGCCTCAAAAGATCCACATGCACAGGTGTCAATATCTCCAACTTCCCTTGCACGAGACAGTGCAGCCCAGTAGATACAGGCATAATTGCCTCCTTCGCCCTCCCAGACTCCATGGCCACCTGCCCAACAGTGCAGCATACACGACACAACTTTCTCTTTGACACACTGCTATACCCTATATAATCATCAGGCGTACAAGAAAGAAGAAAACCAAACGCTGCAGTGCAATACTGCTGCCGAGCATCTTCTCCACCTGAAGACACTAAACTTTTGGAAAGAGCTCCCAGAATGTGCAAAATCCCCACCTGGTGACCCCTCGTATCCAAAGATTCTATAGATGATAATACATTCGTCACATCTGATTGCTTGATGATCCCTTCGGTGCCCCGCGAGCATAACATTGTCTCCAACTCGGTCACATCTTCTTCTCGACCAGAACTCAAATGAGCGCTGTTCTGCTGCTCTACATGACGAATTTGTGTTATAACATGCCTCAAAGAAGCCATAGTGTCCCTAGAAATTTAATTTCATTTGCTATTCTGGGATTTCTTTTGAGGTTTTTTAATTTTTTGGTGCCATGACAAATTTAGAGAATCGGTCAAAGGGGATAACTGACCGTGACTGTCAACGCCTTAAGACCCACCTGTGAAATCGATCCTATTTGTCAGTATGGCTGTATTTCCATGCAGTATATCGTTCTAATTAATTCATGAATAAGACGGAACAGATTTTACTAGCTCTCTCAGTCATTACTGGCCTCTGTGCCATTTTCTGGGGTCCACTAGAGCAACTCCTCCTCTCTTCAGCCTGGGTGCAAACGTGTCCGTATTTAACGCAGCCATCAGGGGATCAGCACCATAGATTCATCCGATACAAGAATGGCATTGTACTGACGGGGAATCCTGATGACCCGGTGAGGGAGGAGTTCGTGGTGGACCAACAGCAAGGTATCTTTGTCCTGGAGAATGTGACTGGTGGATCCATGATGATCGATATCGATTTGGATGGGGCATTGGTGACTCCTGGTCTTGTGGATCCCCATGTGCACTTTTTATCTGGAGGGATGTTTCTCGAGTCATTGAATGTCGGTCATGTGCGGGATAGAGTTGGCCTGGTCCAAGAGGTTGAAAAGGCAATGCAGACCAAGGAGCCAGGTCAGTGGGTGGTTGGGTACATGTATCATGGCGAATTTGGACGCGCTGATTGGATTGATGGGGTAAGTCCGGATAATCCTGTGGTGATTTACAGGTTTGATTCTCATCAAATGCTGGTAAACAGCGTTGCATTAAAGCTGGCATCGATTGACGCTTCGACGCCAGAGCCTTCTGGCGGAGCGATCGTGAGGGATGGGAGCGGTCGACCGACTGGCGTTTTGAGCGATGCTGCTATGACTTTGGTGACCCGTGTGATACCCAAGGCAACGAAGACGGAGCTGTTGGGTGCCTTTGAAAGGGCTCAGCAGTATGCATTTAGCAAGGGGGTGACACATGTACATGATATGGGGAGAGTGGGGTTTGTTGAAGGGGAGTATGCGTCGTTTGAAGATGTTCAAAATATTTATAGAGAGGTTGCCAAATCTGGTGGACTGAAGATTCGCTTAAATGCGTTCGTATCTCTTCAAGCATTGCCTGCAATAGTGGGCATGGTGAATGCATTGGGCAGGCATGAAGATCGATTATCGTTCGGGAGCGTGAAAGGATTTTTTGATGGATCATTGAGCAGTAGAACAGCTCTCATGTATGAGCCGTATAAAGACGATGGGAGTCGTGGGGTTCGAGCAGTTAATGTGTCAGACTTTGTTGACCAGGTTTCGAGAGCGAGAGGTGCTGGGTTGGCTATTGCGACGCATGCGATAGGGAGTCGCGCTGTCGACGAAGTCATTGATATATATGAAAAGCTTGGAGGGAGCGGTATGAGAATTGAACATGCGCAACACCTGTCTGGGATGGAATCTATTAAAAAATTGGCGCAGCTTGGTATTGGTGTCACTCCAAATCCACTCCACTGGGTTGATGATCGGGATATAATCCCCACAAGGTTGCATCCAAAGGACTCCATGTATTCATATCCGTTGAAAGAATTCGTGAGACACGGTGTACATGTAGGGTTGGCATCAGATTGGCCAGTTGCTGATATTGACCCAATGGAGACACTAGAAGCTGCAATAGATTCGAGGAATCCGTACGCGTTGTCATTTTCAGAGGCATTATGGTGTGTTACTCGAGGAGCAGCGCTATTAGGGGATCCAAAAGCACGTTTTGGGAGCATAGAGGATGGCCTGTATGCAGATTTTGTGATCCATACTTCAACTCTGGATGTCCAGAAAGCAGTATATCAGAAGATTGAGGTACCTCACGGCCCCCTAGTGACACCATCAAAGTTAAAAGATGTCTTGGCACGACGTCAACGGGTTGAGAAAACATTTGTACAGGGAGAATGTGTTTATGGATGTTCATCATGACGGATGCTTTCAGATCAAAAATAAATTTTATACTGTTGTTACTATGTCACCCTGTTCCTGTAATGTTATCCTGTTTCAGATAAAGACGGTGCGTGTAGAGATGAGACGCACTGGCGCATTGACCTCTTCAACATGACGCTACGCTGATCAATATGATGAGCAATTCCAAGCTGCATCCCCCTCTTGATAGATTTTGCCCTCTCCACCTCAACAATCATATCATCAAATGATTTACCTTTATTCTTTTCGACCCATAAGGTACTAATGATTGGGTCAAAGGCAAGCAAACCTCCTATGAAAGCACCCCCTACCAAAGCTGTAGCTGTCAAACTGCCTGTATTCTTGAGCATATAGACAAAATTGAGAAACTTTGACCCAATGGACGAAGACCGCGCCTTCCCACGATCACGATAGTATTGTGTATGCTGATATCCATGCCGAGTATACGAATATCGATACGCTGAAGAAGATGAAGAAGTATTCTGGCCAGATGCTGATCGAGTATGGCGATTCATCAACTGCTCATATGCCTCTGAAACAGCCTGTGTCAAACAAGATCGTATGCATCATACGCAACCATGTGAACATACTAATGCATATATTATCTAGAGAGACGAGACACTTCAGAGGGAAAGAAATCCAGAAAATACACGTACAGTAAATTGCTTCTCTGCACTCTGTCTGACAGCGTCTGGTGACCCATGATGACGATCAGGGTGGCACTCCAATACCTTCCGACGATACGCATTCTTTATATCTTCCTTTGATGCATCTGGATCTATGCCAAGAATGCGAAACGGGTCCCGGGCACCCATGGTGTTTTCAAAACATTGTTTGCCAACCTACGCAGGGTGTTCTCGTGAGAGGACGTGAATACAGCAGAAATCACGGTGTATAGGATAAATATTATATAAATATCAGAATTAATGCAGTGCGTTGACATTTGAACTAGTCGGATGGAATTAGACAGAGGCACAAAATCGTGGGTCGAAGGCGCCCCTTCCAATTCACATTCAGTAGCGACCAGCGGGTCGCCATACAGGGGCCATATTCGGCTCTAGTCCATTCTAATTAGACGTACCTAAATGTAGTAATGCATTTGTGAGCACGTCGCACACGGACGGAACCTGGTGTTGAGAAGGCACAACAGAGAGTAAGGTTGTAGCAACCCAACACGAGTCGAAGCAAGAATGAGGAATGCGCTCGAGGAAGAGGCGCAATATCTTATAGATGAGTTGGATCGTGAGGAACCGTGCCTTGTTGACAATGCGAGTGCAGAGACGTCTCGCCCTTCGACTCAAACCCACCTGCTGTATCTCAAGGGTTCAGTTGCTATCATTCCCTCGGCCAACACCTCCATCCCAGGCAAGGTGTCAATTGTAAAGTTTGATGAGGGTAATGGTGATACGAATGTGCTCAATGACTGCTCGAGAACCTTTGTAGCGTGGTTTCCTGACTCAACGCAGCCGAGTCCTACAACAATGCAGCAGCATAGCATGCCAGGTCGTGGGGGGGAGAACTCTTCTGATCATCCTCATGCTCTAGGTGATAAGGTAGATGCTCTGAGAAAGGAAACGTACGCCATACATCCAATTTCGGTGGCAGACATGAAGGCTATTCGTGCGTGGACGCCCCCATTCCGAACCCACAGTGTCACCATTGTGCTGCACAGTGGGGAAACAGTTCCAACTTTGTTTTTCAAACAAGGTGGTGTCAAAGCCTTTTTGAAAGCATTATGTACTGTTGTGAATCTTGTGGCATCACAGGATGACCCATGGACTCTACTTGTCCATCATATGGGAGATGAATACACCTTGGGACTGATGAGCATCCACGCAGACGCACCACACGATGCACTCTGGAGAACTGCTCACCTAGAGATGATTCAATCCAAAATGCAGACCAATGAGTCTCCTAAGGGAGATGAGGATGAAGCAGCTCCTCCACTAACAGCAGCTCGAGTGAAGGATCATATGACTGATATTGTCGACGCACTTCAAAAGTTTTCCATGGAGGCTAAAAAGTCAGTATCGAGTTTTCTTTCCGGTTCCTTTTCCCAGGACACAAATTCATTATTGGTGTTTGCTGATGACACTGATGGCAGTACAATACATACCAATAATGATTTATCTGGAGCAAGAAAGCAGACGAGCACACCCATAGCAGCAGCTACAAACAACAAACACCATCATGACGAGGATGATAGCGCCTATACTGGGAGTACAGAATGGGGTACATCTCCATCATCGTCATGGGAAGTGGTCGAAAAGAGGCACATCAAACATGCATCCTCATCCACACGCAGACAGTCACATGCACCATTCACCATAGATGAACTCCGATGTTGTATGGACAGCCATGGAACCATAACTCCATCCGGAGAGAAAACCATGCGTCACAGAGTATTCTATGGAAGCGCTGACTCAACCGTCAGGCTCCAAGTATGGAGGTACTTTCTCTGCATTGACAGTATCAATTCAACACACAAGGAGCGCCAAGATGCCATTCGACAACGACTCAAACGGTATAAAATGCTAAAACTTCAGTGGAGACTCATGTCTCCAGAACAAACATCAAGATTCCGTAAGTGGAGGGATCGATGCCGCCAAGTAGACAAGGATATAAAACGAACCGATCGCTCCCATCCCTTACTCGCATCAGAACATGGAGATGGCATCCAGGTATTACGGAACATTCTTCTCTCCCATATAATGTGGAACTGGGACTTGGGGTACTGCCAGGGTATGAGTGATATGGCCACACCCTTCATCCACGTGGCTCTCAACAGCATGGGTGATGGTTCCAACCACATCACAGATGACGTGGAATCAGAAGCCTTCTGGGCATTTGCAGCTCTCATGGAGAAAATTGGAGGCAACTTTAGTATCGATGGGTCCAGCATGCATACTCAATTGGAAACACTGCAGAGACTATTGAAGCACTTGGACCCACCTCTCCACGAGTTTCTTCTCCAGCAGCATGCATCCAACATGTTCTTCTGCTTTCGCTGGCTCCTCGTTCTATTCAAGAGAGAATTCCCATTCGATCAGGTATTAAAACTATGGGACTGTCTATACGCCAGACCCCAAGACAACCTCCACATATTCATGTGCCTCGCCATCCTGATCCGCCATCGAGACGACATCCTGGAGAGACGCTTAAACTTTGACGGCCTCATGGAGTACTGCATCAGCCTCCAGGGAAGCATTCCTTTAGACACGACTCTTATAGACGCAGAAAATCTCTTCCAAGCATCCATGGATGCACACATAGTGTAAAATGTACAGATACAAAAGTGTACTTCACGATGCCAGGAGTCTACACACCTCCTCATGACCAGTCCTCAAGGCCTTGTCATACGCCGTCATCCCATCACAATCCCGTATACTAGCATCACACCCAGCACCTAACAATATCCGTACAATCTCGACATGCCCCTGCACAGCAGCCCTGTGAAGAGCTGTCGACCCCATGGCACGCGTACAAAAATTCACATCAGCCCCCTGTGAAATCAAATACTCCACACAGGACACATGCCCTGCCCTCGATGCATACACCAAGGGAGAATACCCAGTCCCTCCCCCATCCAATTGCCCTGGATGCTTCTCCAGAATACGCCGCAGTCTATCGACGTCCCCAACTGAAGCAGCATGACTGGCAGATCGTTCAAACTCCACCTCTTCCAAACGTTGCTGCACAGAGGAGCATCCCTGCAAGGAATGGTCCCCACAACACCCCATACTAGTACAAGAGAATATTATTCATACTCGTATACACCGTGTATCCAGTCCAGATGAGAATATGACGCATCTAAAGGACACTGGGTCTAAAGATGAACGAATTACTCTGTCCACCAGAGAGGCCTCTCTGTCGACAGGGATGGAATACTGCAAAGGGTACGAATGCCGAGGCTATTATTAATTTAAATACTATATCAATATTCATCTATATAAACATAGACATCATGGTACGTTTGATTGGGATAGAAAAGAAGAAGCACGGTTGTCTCTGTGACTGCGCGGCTGCGGCATTGTCAAATCTCTGGGAAACACTCGCATGGCGGGCATAGACATCCAGGAGGATTCTTATGAAAATTAGTATGATACGGTAGGAAGAAGAGGGGGACGATGTGGTCAGAGGGGTGAGATGTGTCAGGACGACGCCACGTGCGGCGGTGGATTCGTGTCAGAATTCTCTCCTCCCTTTCGATGCATTTTCTACCTCTTATTTCTTGTTTAGATACTTCTTCTTACTCGTATTGGTAGTAGTAGTAGTGGGGATGTTGATACGGGGACAGAGACAGCAGCAGCAGCAGTAGAGGCTTGTGTGTGCTTCTTCTTCTGCTTCTTCTTCTTCTTCTTCTTCTTTATTATGAATCCATGTAGATTCTTCTTGGATACTGTGGATGAATAGTAGAATGGATCCTGATATGAGTCTTATATATCTGTTATTACTACTGTAGGATTCTGGAATCAAACTTGCCATTGTGATGAAAGTGATTGGTAGAACTGGAAGCAGAGGTCAGGTGACACAGGTTCGCGTCAAATTCTTAGATGACCAGAACCGTCTGATTATGCGTAATGTCAAGGGACCAGTGCGTGAGGGAGATATTCTCACATTGATGGAGTCTGAGCGTGAAGCTCGTCGTTTGAGATAAATGTAACGTATATATATTGTTGTAATTCACACTAGACTACAAAACAACAACAAGAAGAGAGGATAATGATGACAATCATGGCTTGGTAGACGATGGTCGAGTCCGAGGGAACCCTGGTGGTTTGAAATCCTCAGGGAGCGTGTCTGGAGTGAAATACTCCCGTCGAACCTCATCAGCAGACACAAACCGAACCAAGGCTGCATATTTTTTCAACCATGGCTTCATCATTTCCCACCCAGGTTTGAAAATCCAAGGTGCATCGACAAACAACACCTGACTCAGGCGCTTTGGATAGTAGGTGAAGAAGATGTCAATCATAAACTTGACAAACCCCATGTCTGCATTCTTGGACTGGAATCCCCTCAGGTCGAATATACCAAGCACCGTATCCTGACCCTCGGGAAGCTTTTCTAACGCCCTTTCAAGAGTGTATACGCAAAGCTGTTGGCTATGAAGGAGAGGCGCAGCGTCTTTGACGTGCTTTGCAGCCCTGACCACAATAACTGGCCTCTCCTGCACATCATAATGGGTATGCAGGTAGGCCTTGCCTGTCGCCGCTTCCTGCGCCACATCCGTCGTCGTAATAGAATCGGCTCCAAACTCTTTCCTCCACACTAACATTTTCACCAGCTTGTCCGCCGCAGCATCCACCTGCATCTTTCTATCCAACAGAAACCAGCGCATCTGTTCTTCTGTCACCGCATCCTTGAATTCCGTGGATGCCATAGCATCGCGCAATCTATCCAAAGCCTCCACTTGCTCTTCATCGCCAGTCCACTGCATAATCGACAGAGCAGAATTCGTTGTCGTGCTATTCGACGTGCTGGCAGCATGCAATGTTTTCCCTCGTGACGTCGTTCTTGCTCCTGCAAGCCCATGACTCCGATGTACCAATACACTAGTGCTATAGTCAATATGTAATGCTGATAGATGGCCCAATCCTCTCCCTGCCACTCTCGAGAGTGGAGCAGATACCCTGTCGTATCTCAGACCACGATGCATCGTCGTCTGCATACTGTATCGTTCCTTCTACTACACTATCTATAAAAACTACATACAATGTACTAGGATAGAGGCCATGATGGGCATTAAGGGGTGTCGATCGAGTTGACATGGATATCGGATATCGTCAGAGTCACAACGTGATTTGGTCCCATGAAAGCGTCATCTTGATAGGACACACAAGGTGCCTCTCTATCTGTGTCGACAAGAGGGACTCTTGCAGGAGAATGTGATACTCGATTGTCGACTGGAATAGCCTGTTATTATAATATTATTGACAAGAGTACTACTACAGAAGGATTGGCAGTATAGTATACAATATGCAGGCCTTATGTCTTGGTAATCTATCTTCTGGTCATCGCCAGAATAGAGGAGCGATATGTAGACCCCGTATTCCTTCGACTAGATCCATAGATACTAGATATGGTTATAAACAACAGTTGGAAAGGAAAAGGGAGAAGAATAGGGGAGTTGGGTGTGCTGCTCAGCCAATTGTGTTCAAAGACATTCTTGAGACACTGATGGATGGGAAGGATTTATCAGAGGAGGAGGCTCGACAGAGTTTGTACGAGCTTGTGCAGAATGGATCGGAAAATCCTGCTCAAATGGCTGCGTTTGTTGTTCTTTTGAGGGCAAAGGGGGAGACTCCAGAGGAGATTGCAGGGATGGCCAAGGCCATGGATGATCTGTGTCTTCGTGTGGAAACGCCGTATGATGTGTTGGATATAGTAGGGACCGGGGGTGATGGGATAGGGTCGGTGAATATATCTACTGGCGCGACCGTGGTCGCTGCGGCTGCGGGGGCAAAGGTGGCAAAGCACGGGAGTCGATCAGTGTCCAGTCTGTGCGGGAGTGGAGATGTTGTGGAAGAACTGGGGGTGGCTCTTGAACTGGGACCTAAAGGAATCGCAAAATGCATCGAAGAGGCTGGTCTTGGGTTCATGTTTGCGCCGACGTTTCATCCAGCGATGAAGGTGGTGAGACCAGTGCGTAGTGCGTTGGGAGTCCGGACAGCGTTTAATATGTTGGGGCCTTTGTTGAACCCTGCCCGTGCGAAATACGCACTTATAGGGGTATATTCTACGGATATTAGTGAACTTATGGCGAATGCTGCTCAACTGATGGGAATTGAAAAGGCCTTGGTGGTGCATTCTATGGGGTTGGATGAACTCACACCCATGGGGCCAGCAACAGTGGTTGAGGCGTCATCACAGAGTTTGAAGCGATATGAAATAGACCCGAAAGAATTCGGTATACCTCGATGCGAAGTGGAAGACCTAGCAGGTGGAGATGCTGCCCTGAATGCCCAGATTCTGAGGGATGTGTTTGGTGGAAGTAGGAATGCTGTGGCTGATGCCCTGAATCTGAATGCCGGTGTCGCTCTCGCTGCTGCCCGAGTGGCTTCTGATGTCAAGGAAGGTATTGCCATGGCACAAGAAGTCCAACGACAGGGTCGTCCAGCTGAAACGCTGCAAGCATGGATTGCATCCAGCAATGCAGCCCAGCAACAAGGGCTGTAATAGCGCACTGATGGGCTTTTATTAAACCAAATTTTGATATTTATTTAGTAATTAAAGACTATTTACGCACCGTGGTATGTAAAGGAGACTCAGAATGACTCGTCGAAAGGCTTTTGTAGATGCGACGGACTTGTCTCCAGATAAACACGTTCAATTCGAGAGACAACCGAGTAATACCCCTACAAATGGTGGATTATCAATGTATGTTGTTTCAATATGCGCTGGATTGGAGTGTAGTTGATGTGGAACCGAAAGGGTTGCTTTTGTCTGAGTAGACTTGTTCTGTTTTTCTCATGTTTTGACAATGATGCAGGCTGAAGAGCCTTCGATTTCGAAGTAATGTTCGTTTACATGATCTAGATGCTGATAAGACGTTGGAACGGGAGGTGTCGATGGAAGTTGATAGTTTACTGGATGGTGTTCATCTGGATGGTGCGGCGTGTGAGCCAGGGTGTTGTTCTTCCCCATCCATCATGTGCGTGGCGTGATTACATGTGCATTCTCTGTCTCTCGTGTCATACTCTGATGATACTTTCTATATGCAGATCGGATGTGTTTGATATAAGTTCGACGTTGAATGATGGAGCGGCAGCAGTGGTGGATGATTCGTTTTTGAGGTGCTTCAAATCGTCCATGGACGATCCATGGAATTGGAACTTCTATTTGTTTCCGTTATGGCTCATAGGTGTTGTTGTTAGAAATTGTATACTGTTTCCTTTGAGGCTTGTGACGCTGTTGCTTGGATTCATCATCTTTTTCATTTTGTTTCATGGGGCTGGACTGATTTTCAGAGGGGAGCGCCGAGCTCAGGCGGAGAGGGCTGCGGTGCATTTTCTCGCTCAAGCATTCATCGTGTCATGGACTGGTATTATCAAGTACCATGGTCCTAGACCTGTACCGAAAGCTGGGCGAGTGTGGGTAGCCAACCATACCAGTATGATTGATTATGCAGTGCTGTCTGCCTTTACTCCTTTTGCAGCCATCATGCAGCTGCATAAAGGGTGGGTGGGGATCATGCAGAAGCGGTACTTGTCTGCGCTTGGATGCCTCTGGTTTAATAGAACGCAGACAAAGGATAGAGCGCTTGTGTCGCAGAAGATGAAGGACCATGTCATGTCTGCAAATGCAACACCCTTGCTCATCTTCCCAGAGGGGACGTGTGTGAATAACGAATACTGTGTCATGTTCAAAAAAGGTGCCTTTGATCTCGGAGCAACAGTGTGTCCTATAGCTATTAAGTATAACAAGATTTTTGTGGATGCGTTTTGGAATTCAAAGAGGCAGTCGTTTTCTCAGCACCTGTTTAAAATCATGAGATCGTGGGCCCTGGTAGCAGATGTGTGGTTTTTGGAACCGCAGACGAAAATGGAGCATGAGAGTGCGGCCGATTTTGCGGCACGGATTCAAAAGTTAATTGCGGACAGGGCACGATTGAAGGTGGCGCCATGGGATGGGTACTTGAAGTACTACAATCTGGCTGAGAAGCACCCAGACATGGTGGAGAAGCAACGCAAGGCGTATGCGGATAGACTGAAAAAATGGGTCTGATGGATGTATTATACGGTAAATTCTGAACCACATGTAAGACATATTGAGTGTTTTTCGCAAAAGACGGAGAGACACACGCTGCACACGTATCCCATGTCGATCAATGTGTGATGGCAGAAGCAGGATGCACGAAAGTCAATCCCCTGTGCTGAAGGATACCGTAGGTCTTTCCGCACGTCTTCATCAGCTATATATGCAGTCTGCATATAAGGAGGTTTTAGTATAGCGATTATATTGCTATGGGGCAAAACAAGGCGTACCATGAGGTATTCTAAGAGTGATTGGGGCAGTGCTGGTCTCATGTGCAACCCGCCTGTGAGCAGACAGGCTTGCTGAAACAACGACGAATCTTTCGATCCGAGATGACAGCAATCGATAATAATTCCATCTCGCTGCAGCAATACCATATGTAGAGTGAGGTGTCATTGCGTGAAACAGGAAGAATATGCAACATACCTGTGCTGCAAAGATTGCATTCATAAATGTCAGATACTTTGATGAGTCATCCTGACAGGTCGCTATAGACAGAATACGAGATGTTTCTACTCCTATATCATTCTGCTCTGTTTGAAGTGTAGTATACTTTTTTACATGGCATAATGCCTGCACAAAGGCACTTCCCCATGGTGGAGGACTCGCCCTGCTATTTGTTGTATTCTTCTGCGTATCTGCAATGATATCACCTAGCCTCTGGATCACGGTTTCACATACATCATCCGAATCTTTTCTACTACTCGTATCGCTGCCATTGCACTGGTGCAATGTGGACCCCAACAGCACATTTGCTGGAGAGTCTCCAGACGAGTCGACCAAGAAAATAGACATGTTCAAATCATCCCGTTGCAGCGCCAGAGCTCTGATAAACACGCAAAGCTGCATTAAGTTATCCATTCATGAGTATTGTATGAGATATATGTCGCTGTAATAGCACGTACGTGTCTGATGAATTCGTTTACGTTTAATCCATGCGAAGGTTGGGTGAACGTCCCTGCAGGACCTCCACCCATCCATGCGTGAATATCGAATAGAATCACAAGCATCCACTCGGAATGTATTTTTATCAGATGAATAATAATTGTTAAATGGATGGAGATACCAGATAGTCATCCCACATGGCTGAGAGTTTTCTTTCCAAATTGTCCATGAACAGAGAGACATTGCAGACTGGAGAGGAGGACATGAGGCTTCTCAGGGACGAACGGAGGTGTCTTAATGCCTGTATGTTACTTGCAGATTCTTTGGCCTTGTGAACGTAGTCCTGCTTTGATTCAGCAATCCACTCGTTGCCGAGGCCGACGTTGGTAATCATGCTGACACCAACATTGTGGGCATGGCCCTTGCCTCTCATTGTGAGGCAAGGAACTCCCATGTACAGGGCCTCCGCTGTGGTCGTCGTTCCCGCGTAAGGGAACGGATCCAAGCAGATGTCAATCATAGAGTACTGATCAAGGTGTCTCTCTGTCGTTGGCGCCAAGGGAAGAAGGTCGATGCGATCCCGGGATATGCCAAACTCTTCAAACATGTGCCAGTATTTTTGCTTGACTGATTCGCAAGCAAATGGTTTATTTTTCATGATCAACCTCGAGTTTGGTATGCTACAGAGGATGTTCGACCATGTTCTCAGCACATCTGGGGTCTGCTTTGCTAATGCGTTGAATGATCCGAATGTTATGTATCCACTGGTGTCTGCTGGCAAGGGAGCAACACCTGGTACTTCTGGACATGGGGTGTAGCAGAGAAAGAAATTGTCCAGCCTGACCAGCTTCTCAGTAAATTTCTGATTTGTATCTAGCGGATCGCATAAAGAATCTGTTATTCTATAGTCAATCGTGTCGAGTCCAGTGGTGTTTGGGTATCCAATCCATGTCACCTGTACGGGTGCAGGCTTCATGGCAAAGGTTCCAAGTCTATTGTTCGCTGTATGGCCTGTCAAATCTATCAGAATGTCAATCTCATCGCTCCGAATAAGATCAGATAATTGGACCTCTGACAGTGATGAGACGTCCTTCCATATACCCCCATAGGATTCAACCTCACCTTGAAGTCGTGCAGTCTTTTCATCAGGGTTGGCACACACAGAATATATAGTCACCTCGAACAGTCGTCTGTTGAAATTTTCAATGGGTGCTTCGGCAAAGAATGATACAGAATGGATGAAAAAATCTGGAGACACGTAACCTAGCCGTATTTTTTCGTGCTTCCTTCGCTCTTCCTTATCACACGCAGGCAGCATTGGATGCAGCCCTCGAAACTTGACGCCCCATTCCATGTGCGCCTTGCAGATTTCCCTTTCGTTTCCATCATACAGGTAGTTTAACCCTAAGAGTAAGTTCTGTCCAGCGTTACGGTTGTGTGGCTCGAGAGCGCAACATTTCCTGTAGCTCTCCAAGGCAGCCTGTGCTTCTCCCACATCCCTCTGCAACACACCAAGATTATTCCATGCCTCGGCATAGGTTTGATCCGCCATGATGGCGGCCTGCAATACATTAAAAGCCATAGATGCTTTTCCTTGCTGTGTATACATGACCGCTACATTGTTTAACCCTTGGGGGAAATCTGGTCGGGCTTCAAGAGCTGCTTCATATGACTTGAGTGCCAATTGCATCTGTCCCTTCATCCTGTACAGCACACCCAGATTGTTATGCGCCTCCGCACATGTACCATTCTCTCGTATAGTACATCTGTATGCGAATATAGCCTTATCAAGATCCCCAGCTTCAGCATATGCAACACCAAGATTGTACAATGCTTCTACGCATGTTGGCAAAACTGAGACTGCCTTCTCATACAATCTGATAGCCTCCTGCAAATCCCCTCGACTATCTTTCACTTTTGTTCCATAAAGATTCAACGCTATAGCCAAATTTTTGGTGACCATGTCTACAGTGGGTGCCAAATTATATGCCTTTTGATACGATTCTATGGCATCTTCCAATCTCCCAAGCTGCTGCTGTGCCACCCCCATATTGCACAGAGCCTCGACATAGGCAGGATGAATCTCTACAGCTCTTTGATACCACTCTAATGCTTTATCCATATCGTCCGCTTCTGCTGCAGCAACACCGAGATTATAGTGTGCAGGAGCATGCCTAGGACACACCTCTATGGACTTTCTATACTTCTCCTCCCACCCATCTTTCCCCTGGAGCTTATCTTGTGTGGCCGCATCAGTCAAAATATTGGCATATGCATGGCACACATCTTCTTTTGAAGGCCGGAAACACCCATCAGTAGTAGCATTCGTCATGCAAACTGCACTGTATGCCTTTTCAATCATCTCCACTGCAACATCAAACTTCTTAGCCTCCTTTTGAAGCACTGCATAATACATAAGAGATCTCATATGCATAGGATCTCGTGCTAAAGCCCCAGCAAAGCATGCAAGGGCATGCGCCCGGTGCCCATGGCCTTCAAAGTGGCAAATTCCTTGCAAACACAGGACATCCACCTGCATTTCCTGCCCAGCACGAGGGCAATGCAGAAGCCCCTCTTCATCTAACAGCCGCAGGCATTCAGAGTATCGTTTCTGCATACATAACTTCCATGCAACACTGGTACTGCAGGGGTTCCGCGAAGTAGCACGGGGCCCTCCAGTGTTCTCTGAAATGTCACTGCAACTGTCCACTGTATTGGTACATGTCATCGACGTGGCCTTCTCATCTTCCTCCTGGTCAACTTTTGTATTGCATTCAATACTTAAATCAATTATCCGATCAGTTGGAAGCTGTTCGTCGCTGTTTCTCTCCACCACGTCGACAAGAGATTCGTCTGTAGAGGAATACGACGCATTTCTCTCATCTTGTACAGATTCATCCAAATCAGACATATTTTAAGGGAAAAAACCACAAAATATTAAAATTCAAGTACATTTGCAGCCAATAATTTGCTTTTTTTGATCAGAATTGTTGTATGCTTCTTATGTTCTATTTTGGGAATGTGACCTGCGGCAGCAATGCAGGCTGTACAATTCTGATGCTCTACTGGAAAGTTTTAGCATATTCAATGATTAATGTTTCATGAGATACCGTAATGGATGTGAATTAATGCCATATTTTGTGCTATTCCCATGCATGTCTGTGCATTGAAGTATTCGCTAGTTGTATAAAGCGAGAGGCTGTGATTGGACACATTCTAGGAATTTATACAGTTACATTGGATAGCCATGACAAAGAAGAAGAGTTTTGCTGAAGAGATTGAGGAACTGACGAGGCCTGCACCTCGTTCAGGTAGGTTCTTCTTCGATTCAATATTGATGATGGCTGTGTCATGACAGTGAGTTTGTCTGTGCAGAGATTGATCCTGAACAGGATGGATTGGAAGAGGGCGCAGTACTGGAGGACTCTGATGAAGAGATTTTGGGTCAGGTGGATACTGGGTTTATGTCTCGGTGCGGTGCTTGTGTCTGTATGTTGTACTCGTATCTGAATAGGATTCGAACATCAAAATTCCATGGTATGCAGAGGGAAAGAGAGAAGACGTCTTCGTAGTGATATAGACTTGGGTGGAGATGATGATCTGTACATTGGGAAACACGCCAGTAGGAAGGCCTTCTTTGGGGACGATGAAAGAATGGTTGGTCATGATCCTGCCATGCCTACTTCTGATGACGCGAGCGATTCAATTGATGATTACAGCGAGGAGAACCACGACGACGACGACGATGATGATGAAGAAGAAGACAGAGTCCCAGAGTATTCCATGGAGGGACGTGGTCATCCAACTCACGTGGACGACAAAGCTGATATGCTCGAAAAAGAAGTCGAAGATGTGGAAGAGGCAGAAGCTCAAGTTGCAGAGGAACTTAAAGATAGAGCGGCGAAAGAATATAGAAAGGCTCTCTGTGTCAAGGCCCAGAAACGATTGTGGAATGCAAGTTTGGAGTCCCGCATCATGGTTCAAAAAGTAGTACAGGGAGCCCATAGGTTGCCGAGCCAAGACGTCCACCCATATATTGGCGACGTAGATCCATCTCTAGCTGACGAAATGCGTGCTGTATCCATCGATGCAGAAAGGACTCTTGATGACATGTGTGCAGTGCTCGATGCCCTGGTGGAACAGAACACGTCAATTCAGTGCTCAAAGCGAAAGAGAGATGCAACCGGGGGTACAATTGAGCAGGTATGGGAGGCACTAGATGAGCGTTATAGGGAGATTGCTCCATTCAGGGACACATCATTGGATCGCTGGCATAGAAAAACAATGCTCACGGGAGGGTCGGCTTCCAAAGCCAGCCTCAAAGTCTTGAACCAGACTGTCTCAAAGCAGGTAGCACTGGTGATGAAGGATTCGGAGCGGATTGCAGAGAGGTCCAGGGTGCCTGTGGCACAGTACAAAGGACTCTGCCAGCTCCATTCTCCTGCTGTGGATGGAATGAAAATCACCGAGGTACGTACATCAATCTATGCTGAATTGCTTACGTCTCGTAGAGACACACACATACATGTAGAAAAGGAAGGGGGTGTAGGGTCTTTCACCTACGAAATAGAAATTTATTGGAAATTTGTACCCGACAGAGGTGGAGTGCCAATATTCAATACCACACAACACAAGAATCTCACACCTGGATTATTATGCCTCGGAATAGACATCAACCCACCACCTATGCGTATGCAGGATCAATCACAGGAAGAGACGGAACACGAGAATGAACAATATACAAATACACTCACAGGCGTTCCCGATACCTACCAGGATGGGGAATTCTACCAAGCTCTACTGTCGGAATTCCTGGAAGGCTCGACCCACCTCCTCACCAAGAACCTCCACAAGGTATGCCACACCATCATGGTATATTTGCATTCGATTTACATCTACTCATGTATATATATATATATATATTATGTATACAGGAACCAAAACAGCGCAAAATTGTAGACAGAAGGGCATCAAAGGGCAGAAAGCTCAGGTACCACATCCATGAAAAATTAGTCAACTTTATGACTCCAGAGCAGGAAGACGTACCAGAATACGCGTCTCGAATCTTTTCGAATTTATTTGGTCATTCACACGCCACATAGAAATCCATCATGACACCGTACACTAGGATTCTGCAAACCACAAGAGCTTTTGACTCTGAGCAAACTTCTTCATCGAATCCAACGCCCTACTGCCCTTGTAAACTTCTTTACTCTCTCCACCGAACACAGACTTGATTGTAGGAAACCCTTTCACATTATTCTTATCACATATCGGTCGCAAACCCTTGTTCGTACAATCCACGCTCGCAATCACAACATTTTCTTCACCTTTCAACGCAGAGGCCAAATCCTCCCATACAGGTGCCAGTCTCTTGCAATGCCCACACCATGGTGCATAATATTTTACAATATACACATTAGATCCATCACCAGTCGCTTCTTCGTATTCTGACGCAGTTTTGAAATGCTTTACTGCTGTGGCAGAAGATCCCACAGCACGAGAACCGAGAACAGCCACAAGAAGAAGGGCAGAGACGATTGATGTCCTATTCATAATTTTTACTATGGATTTTAATAAAGGGGCACCGGTGGCCTTTGGCCTTTTGGGTCCTGTACAGGCATCGCCTGTCTCGCCCTATCGTATGAACCGATTGATAGGGAAAGTGGTTTCCATGCCACCCCCATTCTTCAGATCTCTGATATCCATGCATATAGGCATCCAAGGCTCCCTAGAAATCAATGTATATATTTCATGAATACCAAGAGAGGTCGTGGTTTGTCAGAGGGTGTCATCGTCCTATCCATGAACTGTCCTGGTGGTTGCCAAAGGTCACATTTGACTCCAGTCGATTGATTCGTGATGGGTATATTTACATCTTCTAGTCAATCATCTATGCATAATTTTTCGACGAGAGGGAGGAGAGGGAAAGCACAGGGGATGTATGTGTCTTCGAATGTCATTGCGATTTTGACATTGGTCGGTGTTTTCCTGCTTATTTGGCTGAATATCCACAAATGGAATCAGAATGAGTCATATGATAGTACTAGTGGTAGAAATAGCAGCAGCGATAGTCCACCATGGCTTGAGAAGGGGGGAGAGGGTGTGTTGCAGCAGGGGACTCGAGGGGTGGTAGAGAAGACTCTCGTGCTGTACGTGTATAATGCGGAGGATGAAGAGCAAGAACGAAGCTTTGCATTCTTCTTGAGGTATGGGATTACAGAGAGCGAGCCGACGTATCGGATTATCGTGACAGATGGGCCTTCTGTGAAGGCATTTCCTAGGCTGCCGTCTTTGCCAAGTAATGCACAGTATTTACGCACATCGTTGTGTGCGACTACGTGGGGGGCTATTGATGCGGTTATTCGTGTGCTCAATGTGCATGATTATGATTATTTTGTTATTCTAGACTCGCAGGTGCGAGGGCCCTTTATGCCTTCATATGTGACGAACATGCACTGGACAGAGGTGTTTACAAGGAAGCTTCAGGGAAAGGTCAAGATGGTTGGATCGATTCTTTCGTGTGAAGGGGCTCCAAAGGATGGTAATGCTGCAGGTGAGTGGAGAGGAAATCCGTATATTAGATCGCATGCATGGGCAACGGATGCAGCTGGGTTTGAGCGCCTCATGGGGCAGAAGGGGGTGTTTCGGTGTCATAAAAACAAGTGGGATGCGCGATATTATTCGGATGCTGGGGCTGCTTTGACGATGTTTAGATCTGGATGGACGATTGACTCGCTCATGTCGAGGTATCAAGGCATTGATTGGAGTTCACCAGCCACGTGGCAGTGTAATCAGCGTGTGCCTCCGGATCTTGAATGGCATTACGATGGGATTAGTTTGAATCCGTATGAAGTTGTCTTTGTCCCGGTAAAGGCAGAATCGGCTGCCGCCAAATGGTCTTTTGTAGAACAAGCAGATCGTTATGAGAGGTGGTTGGATATGCATTTGAGGCAGGGCAAGGCAGTCCGAGAGATTCAAAACAATGCTTGGATCTCAAAACATTGGCAGTATAAGCAAGAAAAATTAGTTACAATGAACTCACGTGGACCAGAGTGCTTTGATTTCGAGTATTATTTAGCGGTATGTTGTATGAATGTGTATACACCATTTTGGCCCACAACCTTGGTGAACATATTGTTTGTTTTGACTCTGTCGTGCTGCAGAATAACCCAGACCTGGAAAAGTTTAGAAGCGATGAGATGGCGTTGTGGGAACATTTCCTATTAATTGGGCAGTTTCAGGCAAAGCCACACAAGTTCGTGTGTCCCTTGCAAGTTGGAAATTCATACAGGATTGCCTACGTCTTGTCGCGGGGATCAAACTGCTTCGATCACGAATATTATGCTGAGCAGCATAGTGACCTTGATCGAGCTGGCTTTGATACCCGCGAATCCCTGTTTGAGCACTTTGCAGAGTTTGGTCAGTTTGAAAAGAGAAAAGTCAGATTCACATGTGCAGATACCATGGCCGATCTTCCTCTCGGGTTTGATACGATTCCCGATACAGGAATACGGGGATTTAAGTATAAGAATGCGAATAAGAATAATCCCCAGGAGATGGAGTTGCGGAAAGCAGCAATCCAGCGAGCAGCCATGCTCCGACAGCGAGGCGATGCCAATGATGAAGTGACACAGGCTCTCAAAGGAGCTCTGGTTGAGGAAGCCGCAAAGGATGTCATTCGGTTAAAAACCAAGGGGAAAATGAGCAATTAAATTGCTTTTTAATAGATTACAGTAAATTTCTATCCTATGACCATATTAGTGGGCACCCTTCTTCTTCTGCATCTTCTTAGCATAGAATTCCAACTCCTTTCCTTCAAGGATATATCCATCTGCACGTCCACACTGACCTGGACGACTAGAGATGCAAGCATACAGACGACCAATGGCGAACTGATCATCAAGGACCTGATCCAACTTGCGGTTCTGGTTTCTCTGTCTAAGCTTGCGCTTCACATGGTTGCTCTTCTTCTCCTCCTCAGTCTCAACAGCAGCTGCGGCACCCTTCTTCTTAAGACCTACTTCAACACCATAATGCTGCTTGTACCATTGCTTGAAAGGAGCAGCATCTATTTGCACAATGGCGTTCTTCACCAAAGTCTGAGTACGGACCAACTCGTTGTTGGAGGCATTGTACACAACATCCAAAATACGGGTCTTTCTGGTAGTAGCCTCAGATCCCCAAGCGAAGTTTCCAGAGTCGAGACGAAGGGCACGGAACTTTGAGTTTCCTCCACGAACACGAACAGTTCTCACACAGACATTAGAAGACAACTTTGTGTTGGCAGCGACACGTCCGAGCTCATACCTGCGTAAGATAATACGATTATTGTCAGTTAAGTAGACCAAATACAACAGCCAATCGCAATATACTGCCTCAGATTGCCTCGCCGTTTCAACAAGCAAATCGGCGGCAGCAACCCAAAAGCCCGGAAAAGGCCATCTCCCGCATCATCAAATACACTAGAGATCATCTGAAAACGTACTTCCTCTTTTTTCTCCATTTATTCTGCTTACCACCAGTAGCACGGCGTTTATGAAGGGAATCACGGGAAATACCTGCACGAGGAAATTATCACGTCAGTGACGCATCTTCACCTCATTCACCCCATTAAGTCTATATAGAGGACAATCATATAGTTCTATGACTGCATTCTGTGCAAGGAAAGCCGACATCTGTCTAAAAACCGGCGGTGTTGAGAACAGCCGCAAGGCGGCTTTCCAGCGTCGTCCTTTCCACAGGAATAGCGGGTGAAATCGACGTACCCATAGTGATATAGTTGACTGTATATCAATGTATAAAGAACAAAAGATATGATCGAGGCATCGTGTCCTGAGCTAGTTCTTCTGCCTTTCATGTTTTGGTGGCACTCGAGATGAGCACATGGAGTAATCGGTCAGACGGGATGGTTGATGGGATATGTATGATGATGACATCGAATAGCATTGCATTGGGTGTTCGTATGGGTCCATCAGGCCCGTTCTCTCTATTATACTTTTTGAAATACTTATTCAATGTCTCGATACGTGGCATCATTAGCTCGCCGTTGCTTTATCGCAACCTGTGAAAGTTCTGTTCCCTCGTGTTCGCCTTCTTGCGCACTCGTAGAGACAGTCCGATCGTTTTCAACGCTTCGTATTGCTTCTCAGGGGTGTGGAAAAGCGACTGATGAACTGCGTGGGACTGTGCTGCCGCCTGTGGCGAGGGAGATTGTGTCTCAGCAGCAACAGGCACGACAGTTTAGTTCCACAGGGAGTCCCATAATGCTCAAGAGTCCTTCTGATGCAGGAGGCCCACCAAAGCCATATTCGTGCGTTCTCAAATCAAATTATGCTAGGATTGTGACAGCGTACGTGACCCGATTCTTCTTGTTGTATCTGCAGATCTATGAAGCGACGATTCAAGGTGACAGGGTCTGGTGCAATTCGATGTATGAGTCCAGGATTTGTTCACAAGAGGTTTAATAAAAGTAAAAAGCGCTTGAATAGGTTATCTAAAGGAATTCTTGTTCCTCCAACCTATGAAAAAGCGATGAAAAAGTTGGGTTTTGTATCTAGAAGGTTTTAGTCTTCTCCAGGAAGAAATAGTTCCAAGACAGCATAGAATTCCTCCACAGTAAAGTTTGCGTCAGATAAAACGGTACCGATCCGAGAGATGGCAGCTCTTGTATCCGTAAACTCTTGATATTCCGGGTGTGATGATAATGATTGTGCCTTGACAATGACGAGGGCAACAATCACCCACTGCTTTGATTGGAATGCTGGCAATGCCTGATCTAATCGGAATGTCCGAACAGTTTGTGCCACGCTATCTGTAATTGTACGCTGATGATTTTGTGCACAAAGCTTGGTTGCCAAATTGCTGCATGCAATTGACAGGAAACGCTGCATGGCATTCATAATCTCAGGCACTTGAGGCAGCATTGTATCAATCTGTCTATGCTCGGATCTCATAAGGGATATTGTGTAATCTGTAATCCAGAGATCAAAGAAGGAGAACACTTCCGTGAAAAAGGTTGTATGGCAACGAATGGGAACGTTGTCATCATCCGACTCTACATCATCATCACTTCGCATCCAATCTTCATCATCTTCTTCATCTTCATGCGCATTCTCGTCCTCATCGGTATCCTGGCCACCATACAAGTCGGATGGAATACAAGGTTTCAAATGAGGAAAGTATTTTGCGGCTCCTTCACGCATCGTCTTTGCCAAGATCTCATCAACCTGAGCTGCAGCTGGTGGCTCATGATGAGGCACGGCGTCCTCCTCCTGCTGCGTATCAAATGACTCCACCACGCTAAGAGTTCCAAATTGATCCCCCAAGGACGTCACACCACTATCTACATGTCCTTTCGGATCCTCTATATCAAACACAAAACGAGCAGCACTACCCACTGCCGCATCACCATCATCATTGCCCGTTTCTGCAGCCACATCACCATCATTATTGCCCGTTTCTGCAGCCACCTCGTCATCAGAGAAGCGCACCCGCCTCTCTTTTTGACCAACATCTTTCTTCCAATTCTTCGGCCTATACCCCTCAATACTCTGAAAATCATACAAAGACTCCTTCTTTTTTGCACGCCCCTTCGTCACCCTCTCCTGCACCACAGCCTTCATCACAGGAGCTTTCCTTGTCCCAGCCGCAAGCTGCTCTCCTGCACACTGCCCAGATGATGATGATGATACGGCCGCGTCTTCCTTCGTTACTCGCTCCATCTCTTCTTCTTCCTCTTCCTTCTTCTTCTTCTCGCGTTGAAATTTCGCAGTTTCATACAATGCTACAAACCGCTCCGCAGCATCCTTCCGACTCCCCAGCCTCTCAGCAACCTCCTCAACAGCCTCATAACAGAACACCGAGCAACACACATACGCCTTCCTCCGCCGTGGATCGCCCATTTTACCATCTACCCTATTAGAACAAGAAGGATTCCCACACCTACCAACCAAGGACCGCTCCTCCAAAGACATTTCAAATTCCTCTCCAGACATGCAACGGGATGCCCTCCATACCCCCTCCTGTGACACCAATCTACTCCCATCCCCCTCATCTTCTATCAATCTATAATACGAATATAGCATATAAGTCTCTATAGCCCCAAATACAACCCAAACCACGTACTTTTCAACAGCTCTAAATACAGTTTTAGAGCGCAAGCGTTCAACCTTCTCTGCATCCATTCTAGAACCTCCCTTTATCTCTCTGTACGTATGTAAATATAAAATCATTCATTAGTAGTGCATTATTGTCTGATTCAGACCCGTACCTAAAGTCCATGCATGAGACCACCCTTGCCACGTCCGTTTGTGGTCATGTTCTTTTATTGTATCATTTTACGATACATGGAGCTTTAGGATACAAAATACCGACAACCCACTGCCCCAGTATGATACAAAAGTGATATACAATGAGCACGGGCGAGTATCTTGGACAGACCACCGCCTCATTTCCAGGAACCCAGTCCAGTATGGACAGTCGACGGTCGTCCTCACTGACCAACGCCCGTCACGAGGCCCTGATGAAATGGTCCAACGAAGTAGTCAAATTTCTGAACAATTTAACAAGTGAGCAGCCAGATGCGTTGCATGGGCCACGCCAGAAGGCAGCCATGCCCCATTCTGCTTTTGCAAAGCCAACAGCGTTGGCGTTTCTATTCAAGCGCAAATGGGGCTGTTTGGTCAGTATTGAGAACGAAACTGGATTTATTACGAGAAAGATTGTGGATGAGGAGGGAAATATATCCTGGTCTGCGCCATATTTTACCAAAGGCAGGGGTATCGGGGTAGGGTTTAGTTTTGGTCGGTTGTCAAGCGGTATTTGCCTGGCATTGATGAATGAAGAGGCGTTGGAGTATGCGTTAGGGAAGAAGGGCAAATTTGGGGCGAATTTGCAGTTTTTGATCGATATGGATGGGGCGTATATTAGATCTGTGAGTCTGGATTCGACCAGCCAGGTGGACAATGTGATTAATATTGACAGCAAGGGTGGCCTGATGGCCAAATATTTTAGAATGCAGGCGATGATGGTTGATTTTAGCATAGAATTTATACAAACGTATCCAGATGCGTTTTTGAATGACAGAGTATACGGTGATGCGTGCGAAGGGCGTGAGATTCTAAGCGGCACGATCAAGCCTCCCTTTGAATTCAGCGGGGTGATTGATCTGCTCAACAGGCTGGCAGCGTCGGGCGGGAAGCCCAAGCCGAAGAAAGTAAAATCAATCAAATCTCCATTTATCTAATCATAGCTTGATTATATAATGCTGTTGATTCAGGCCTTCTTTGTAGAAGGAATGCCATGTCGAGGGGTGTTGAGGGCATTCTGTCTCATGAGGAGCTTGTCCACCAGGATGTCGAGACATTTTTGTATCACCCCCAAGATGTACAAGAGTCGACTCTTTCCTCCAGTATAAAACCATAGACTGGGTTTCTTCCCCTTTTCGAAGCGCCTCTGTATCACGCGCCATACATCTTCAGACACGGCCTCTGCAGGGACTGCATCTTTGCCCTGAGACAGAAAGGCCCTCTGGGAAATAGCATTGGTATATGGCTGATACAGACTTGTCACCGTATCGTACCGACTAAAATCGGACATTGCACTATTATTTCCAAAATTACTCTTGATTGCTCCAGCCATTGCGAATGTGGCATCGATACCAAACGGAGCCAGCTCCTGCCTCATGGCGGATGTGACATTCAGCAATGCTGCTTTGCTGGAAGAATACGCAGCTGACCATGGTGTCGTCAGAAACGACGTCACCGATCCAATATTTAAAATCAAACCTCCCTTCTGTAGCATCAATGGAACGGCATGTTGCACAACCCGTACAGCACCAAAGACGTTTGTCGAAAAGACAGTCATAAATTCCTCTTCAATGGATTGCTCAGCCACAGGCCCAAATCGACTCAGTCCAGCATTATTGATCACACATGATAAATACCCATACGCTCTTCTGATGTACTCGAAGCATTCCTGACAGCTGTCTGGACTCGTCACATCCAAAATCTGAAGATCAATTGAAGAATAGCCACGTAACCCATGGTCCTGGGGAAGTGGCCTTCTGGACGTGGCAATCACCCTGCAGATCAGAGATTAGATTAAAAAGAATCGGATTCATAGGATGTGATCGAGCAAACAGACGTACTGTACGCGTGGTTGCTGTGAAAGATGCAATGCAAGCGACTCTCCTAATCCTGACGAACATCCAGTTACCTGTAGGAATCACACAATGAGCACTCAAACCCTATATAGAATCACAAATGATGATTATATCCATACCAGAATGACCAATTTAGAGTCAAACAAGGGCTGTTCTTCTTGATGGGTAGAAGTTGAGCTTCGTTGGACAGCCGCACTCATGAATATTCTCAATTCTCATTAAATATTGATCCGTATGAATATAATGGGTTACACATGAATTTAACACGATATATTTGTCATCAGAATGGTACGCAGAGGAAAGATGCTTCCATTATATTCTCAGCAACAGCAATGCCATTCGCGGATGGATGTTACTTCTCTTCTCCAGCATTAATGGAGACTAACAAATCCCCAGTGTCGAGTTGGTCGCCTTTAATGACAGCAACATGCTTTATTGTTCCAGAGCACGGGGCAGCAACAGACGTCTCCATTTTCATGGCACTGAGGACGATCAGTGTCTCTCCTGCTTTGACTTGCTCTCCTGGTTTGGCTTTGACATCAATGACTTCACCAGACATTGGGGAGGCAACGGATCCGATGTCTGATGGGTCTGCTTTGTCTCTTGCTTGCACCTTTGGTGAGCCTCCGCTCTTTGATTGGTTGGTGTCTCGTACTTCAACGACTCGTGGGATTCCGTTTGCTTCAAAGAAGACTTCTCTCATGCCTGATGGCTGCAGCTCTCCCTTGGCCTTGTATTTGATGTTGACCACATTTCCCTTGGATAATTCGACATCAATATCTTCATCAACGTCGAGTGGCGCTAAGAATGCACGGGTTGGAAGGTGCTCTAAATGCCTGGAATACAAGGATTTGAAGTGCATGTAGTCGTCAAACACTTTGGGGTACATGGCAGCTGAGAGCAAGTCTCTGTGAGATATTTTGGAGCCCTCGAATTTCTCTTTCAATGCTGTATGCAAATCTGCCATATTGACTGGGTCTAAGGATGCTCCTGGACGCCCATTGATGGTTGGGCGGTCTTTGACGACTCGGGAGCGAAGAGGTTCTGGGAATCCTCCAACAGGGTGTCCAATACATCCTTGAAGGAACTCAATGACTGAGGAAGGCAAACTGAGACTCTCTGATCTTTCAACAAGTGTATGTTCGTCTTCTATTCCGTTGGATACCATGAATTGAGCGAGGTCGCCTACTACCTTTGATGATGGGGTTACCTTGACAATATCACCCAATGCTCGGTTTGCAGCTGCATACGCATTCTTCACCTTTTGCCATTCCTCTCCAAGGCCGAGACTCTGTGCCTGGAATTTCAAATTTGTGTACTGTCCTCCAGGCATTTCATGGTAGTATACTTCAGAAGATGGCGATCTAAGGGTTGATTCGAATGGTGAATAGAGCTGGCGTGTGCCATCCCAATAGTCAATGAGCGACAATAAATCCTCTGGATTGATTCCTGTATCCAGCTCTGTTCCACTGAGAGAATGAATAATTGCTCCCATGGATGGTTGTGAAGTTGTACCACTCATGGAGTCGATGCAGCAATCCACAATATCAGCTCCGGCAGCGGCTGCTGCCAACTGTGTGGCAACTCCAGTTCCTGCTGTATCATGGGTATGAACATGAATTGGCACATCTGGGAATCTTTCTCTCAATGCACCGATAAGCACAGTTGCGGCTCTTGGTTTCAGTAAGCCAGCCATGTCTTTAATTGCTAGAGAGTGTGTTCCATGAGCCACAAGCTGATCAGCAAGGTTGATGTAGTAGTCCAAGGTATACTTGGTTCCAACAGGGTTTGTTACGTCCCCTGTATAGCAAATAGTGCCTTCTACAACTCCGTCAGCTGCTCGGACAGCATCCATGCCAAATTTGAGCTGATCAATGTCATTCAGAGAGTCAAAGACTCTGAAAATATCAATCCCAGCTCTTCTAGCCTCTAGAACAAATTCATTCACAACATTATCAGCGTATGTTGTGTATCCTACAGCATTAGCTCCACGTAAAAGCATTTGGAAAGGAATATTTGGTATTTTTTCTCTCAATAATTCAAGGCGTGTCCAAGGGCACTCTTGGAGGAAGCGCAAGGCAACATCAAATGTGGCACCACCCCACATTTCCAAGGATCCAGCGTTCCTGAGGATGTGAGAAGTTGCTGGTGCTGCTTTCAGCATATCATGTGTTCTCATTCTGGTCGCGATCAACGATTGATGAGCATCTCGCATAGTTGTATCGGTCAACAGGATACCTCTCGTCTTCCTGTGCTCCCTCACCGCAGCAGCCCAACCCTCTGGACCCTGTTCAAGTAAGACATTTCTCCATCCTGTGGGGGGAATCGCTGGATCACAGTGTTGTGGAATCACTGGATCAAGTGGAGTGATCTTTGGTGGAGGTGGACCAACGGCCCCTGGATGCTTTGGACCGTTGACAATCATCTCCGCCAGGTAGGAAAGCACCTTGTGACTCTCAGATGCCCCAGACGCACCAAAATCAAAAAGCTCTGGATTATTCTCTATAAACGAGGTTGTCGCTTCCCCCGACAAAAATTCAGGGTGATGAAACACATTTTCTAAGAAAGGAATGTTTGTCTTCACCCCTCGAACATGGAATTCATACAATGCCCTCTGCATCTTTTGAACTGTTGCTTCAAACGATGAGGCCTTGCAAATCACCTTGACAAGAAGGGAATCATAGAAGGGAGATATAGTATTTCCTGATCCCATTGCTCCATCTAATCGAACTCCAGGACCTCCTGCAGATCTATACGCAGCAATTCTACCAAAATCTGGCTGGAAATTCCTCTCTGGATCCTCTGTCGTCACACGACACTGAATAGCATAGCCATTTGGAGCAGGAACATTCTCCTGTCCATCGAATCCAATGTCCGCCAGAGATTTTCCACCAGCAATCTTAATCTGTGCTTGAACCAAATCCACCCCTGTAATCTCCTCCGTCACCGTATGCTCCACCTGAATACGTGGATTCACTTCAAGGAAATAATGCTTCCCATACTTGTCAACCATAAACTCCACAGTTCCCGCATTACGATACCCACAATGCTTTGCAATCTTTACTGCATCAGCATACAACTGATTCCTAATATCATCGGACAAATTAGGCGCCGGCGCAATCTCGACAACCTTCTGATGGCGCCTCTGAACAGAGCAGTCCCTCTCATACAAGTGCACCACGTTGCCATAGTTATCCGCAAGAATCTGAATTTCAATATGACGTGGATCCTCCACAAACTTTTCTACAAACATGGCTCCATCTCCAAACGCAGCAGCAGCCTCATTCGATGCCCTCTGAAAGAGCTCATCCATTTCACCCTCCCCCCTCACAACACGCATCCCCCTACCACCACCACCAGAACGAGCCTTGATCATCACCGGATACCCAATACTCTCAGCATATCCCTTGGCTTCATCCGAAGACATGATAGGATTATTCGTCCCCTGTACCACGGGTACATTGCATTCCTCTGCCATCTTACGTGCCGCAGTCTTATCCCCCATGGCATCAATCGTCTCTGGAAGCGGACCCACAAACGTGATACCATTCTCCGCACACTCCCTCGCAAAGTTGGAATTCTCAGATAAAAATCCATACCCAGGATGAATCACATCCACCCCCTGCGCCTTTGCCAACTTGACAATACCAGAGTAATCCAAGTAGCACTGCACTGGCGTCATCTCCTTTGTCCCAACCTGATACGACTCATCAGCTTTAAATCGATGCGGCTGAAGCCGATCAGCATCACTATAGATCGCCAACTGCATACCAAAACACCATCAGCGCATCCAATAACATACCCATCCGCCCAAAACCAGCAACGCACCGTCTGCAGTCCAAGCTCCAGCCCTGCCCGAGTAATACGCACTGCAATTTCCCCCCTGTTGGCTGCCATAATCTTCTTAAACGGAGTATCAGATAACTCAGGTGATTTCTACATCACATATAATCAATAATCAGTCACAAATTGACGCAAACACAGATATACGTTCGGCGCATCCCTTTCTGGGCAAGCCATTTGGATCCCTCAACAACGTACAGAAGCCCCCTCAGAACCGTCAGCAATAACTTGAACAACATGAGATATCCGCATCCTTCGAGCGTGTGGTTTGGTTGTTGCCCGCAGGAAGGGTGCATGACGACCCACCGCATGGCGCAGTGTCAAGCCTCCTTTCATTCGGAAAGGATGGCTTACCATGGCCTTGGTACGAGTCACTCTAGCCTCCATTTTGGCTATTATGTAATAATCTTTTATTATTCGAGCTTAGAGGGCCATGGATTTGCTCAAGAATGGGTTGATCGAAAGGGTCTTCTGGCATGACTGCTGGGTATTCGGTCACATGGGTGGTTTGATGGTATCAATCGATTTTGATAGATTTTGGATTCATCTCTCTCTCTCAGAGCCCATCATGGGACAATGTACCAGCACTGGGTATCTGAATTTCAATAGTCACAGTATTAGAAATACAAGAGGTGCATTGTGGGGTGATTTTGTGGTCCAGCGACGATTGCTCAGCGAATTCAGAGCCTCTTGTTCCGCCTCCAGCAGGGACATTCTGGGGTCTATATCGATCATTTTTCATCAATAATGTCTGGGAGACTGACTTTTTCTGGGCGCTGTCGGGCGTATGGCTCGGCATTGCCTCTGCAGCAGGTGCGTGGTTGTCTGGGCACGAAGGGGTGGTGTTTGTGTCTTCTTGCTTGGTTGATAGAGAGGGGGGTGTCTGATGTGGCAGAGCTGATACTGTATGCATCATATATGTGTAGAAATCATGCCGATTTGCTGGATTTGTGAGAGGAGTGAGGCGTCCGGTATCTACCCCCATGGTTCCTAGGGAACCGTGTCTGGGAGGGATGCTTGGTGGGAGAGGGCAGGTTCGGTGTATGGCGTCGCAGAAGAATGAGAAGAAGAACAAGAAGAAGAAGGATGACAGTACGTGTGATTGATGGTGTTGTGTTTCGTGTACGCGTGGTTGTTTACATGGTACCATGCTGCTGTGTAGATCCATACAGTGAGACTGTCAACCTGCCCACAACGTCCTTTGACATGAGGGCGAATTCCGTCGTGAAGGAGCCTCAGATTCAAGAGTTTTGGCAGAAGAATAGAATTTATGAAGAGCTTGCGATTGATCGTGAAGGGGAGCCGTATATATTGCATGATGGGCCACCATATGCAAATGGTGACCTTCATATTGGACATGCGTTGAATAAAATCTTGAAAGATTTTATCAACAGGTATCAGTTGCTGTTAGGGAAGAAGGCAAGATTTGTTCCAGGATGGGATACCCATGGATTGCCGATTGAATTGAAAGTGTTGCAGTCGATGAAGAGTTCTGAGCGCAAAGATCTGACGCCTATTACACTGAGAGAAAAGGCTACCGCATTTGCTTTGGATACGGTGGAGGCTCAGAAAGAGCAATTCAAGCGATATGGAATTTGGGCTGACTGGGAGACACCGTATGTAACTCTGCAGCCAGAGTATGAAGCGGCACAGATTCGCGTGTTTGGGAAAATGGTCACCAATGGGCATATTTATCGTGGTAGAAAGCCAGTGTATTGGAGTCCGTCGTCGAGAACAGCGCTTGCTGAAGCAGAATTGGAATATCCAGATGGGCATACATCTCGATCGATTTATGTGGCACTGGCTATTGAAAAGGCAAGCGAGGCCATGTCAGATGATGTGAGGCAGCACATGGATGGAGCTTCCATTGCTGTATGGACGACAACTCCTTGGACGATTCCTGCGAATTTAGCAGTTGGTGTGAATGAGGTTTTGGATTATGCGGTTGTGCAAGTGACTCCAAAAGAAGGGAGCGTGTGTCAGGCAACAAAGTTGGTTGTGGCAGAGGAACTGATTCCCGTGTTGAAGGAGAAGCTCAAGGTGGATATGACTCCTCTTTGCTCATTCAAAGGATCTGATATTGAGGGGACGACATACAGGCACCCATTATTTGATAGAGTGAGTCCAGTGGTTATTGGTGGGGACTACATTACGACTGATGCTGGTACAGGGTTGGTCCACACAGCACCAGGCCATGGTCAGGAGGATTACATGGTTGGTCAAAAGTATGGTCTTCCATTATTGTCTCCCGTGAACGATGCGGGTGTGTTTACTGACGAAGCTGGTCCTTTTGCGGGATTAAATGTACAAACAGACGGGACGAGTGCTGTGGTCGAGGCTCTGCAGTCTGGTGGGGCCCTGCTGTGCGAGGAAGAGTATGCCCATCGGTATCCATATGACTGGAGAACGAAAAAGCCAACCATCACACGCGCTACTGATCAATGGTTTGCCTCTGTGGAAGGCTTTAGGAAGGAAGCTCTGGCGGCGATCAAAGAAGTCAAGTGGATTCCAGAGTCTGGTGAGAATCGCATTACAGCCATGACTGAAGGGCGATCTGACTGGTGCATTTCTCGGCAGAGAACGTGGGGAGTCCCCATTCCAGTGTTCTACGATATTGACTCTGGAGAGCCTTTGATGAACGAAGAAACCATCAATCATATCGTTTCAATCGTCGAAAAGGAAGGAACAAATGCATGGTACACACGAGATGTTGTTGATTTGCTTCCTGAGAGTTACAAAGACATGGCTCCAAAATTGAAGAAAGGAACAGATACCATGGACGTTTGGTTTGACTCTGGTTCAAGTTGGTCTGGAGTTCTTGATCAGAGAGAAGGTTTAAGTCACCCTGCAGATTTATACCTTGAAGGCAGTGATCAACATCGAGGATGGTTCCAAAGCTCGCTGTTGACATCGGTGGCATCCGAAGGGGTAGCTCCTTACAAAAGTGTGTTAACCCATGGATTTGTTCTCGACGAAAAGGGTACCAAAATGTCCAAAAGTGTCGGGAATGTGGTGGATCCACGCAAAGTCATCCTTGGAGGTGATAATCAGAAGAAAGAGCCAGCATATGGTGCTGATGTCCTTCGCCTGTGGGTGGCATCCGTGGACTACACTTCCGATGTGCTTATCGGAGACAGAATCATTAGCCAAGTTGCAGACGTGTATCGGAAAACTCGTTTCACTCTTCGCTATATTCTAGGAAATCTGTCCGATTTCGATCCAGAGATCAACAGCGTAGCATACAAAGATCTCCCAGCAACTGACAAATACATTCTGAATCGGTTTGCAACACTGCTGAATGAATGCAGAGCAGCCTATGACAACTATCAGTTCTATAGAGTATACCAGGCAGTACAGCGTTTCGTGGTTTTAGACTTGTCCAACTTTTATTTAGATGTCGTCAAGGACAGGTTATACGTCAGCGAGCCTTCAAACGAGAGCAGGAGGGCATGCCAGACAGTCCTGAACCATCTCCTCATGGGACTCCTTCCAATCATTGCACCTTTGACCCCTCATATGGCTGAAGATGCATGGCAAAATCTACCGTATCCGGTGTCAAAGAAGAGCATCTTCTTGAACGGATGGACGCATGTGGATGAGGAGTGGAACGTGACGCAGGAATTTGAAGGCACGTGGAAATCCGTCTTGGCCATTAGAGACGAGGTCAATCAGCAACTCGAGAAAGCCAGAGTGGAAAAAGCCCTTGGATCTTCTCTTGAAGCTAATGTAGTCGTACATGTAGAAGACGCCGCCCTATTCAAGGCTTTAGAGGATCTCCAAGCCTCTGACAATGGTCAGGATGCCCTCCGATATGCCTTCATCACCTCGGATGTCAAACTAGTCAATGCCCCATCCTTAGCGCAGGAAGCCCTCTATAGCTCAACTGGAAGCCTCGAAGGAACCTTCCAAGGAAGTTTCACAGTTGGAATTAACAAGGCTGAAGGATCAAAATGTGCCCGTTGCTGGAATTACAGCACCCAGGTTGGCATGGACCAAGAGCATCCGCAAATCTGCGAAAGATGCCTTCCGGTGATTCGAAAATCAGGTTTTAAAATTCCAACCCTGTCAACGGCAGCATAATTTTTATAAATTTAAATGAAAAATTTATCATTCAGTATGACGAGTAGGCAGCTCTACCTCGTCATTTACACAGGGCTGGTGGTTCTGAGTTTCGAACGGAGCCAACTAGCCCTTGCTATAACACCGCATAATACCAACGCAGCTCTTCAGAACGACAACATAAGATCTTCTCTAGATATCGTATGGCCAGAGTCGTATTCCTTGTCCTATGTGTTCTCACTGCCATACACCAAGACTATTCAAGAGGAGGCTATTTCCTATGATGTTTCCTTTTACAAGCGGACGCATCGTAAGCACGGAAGCCAGGTGTTGATGGAAACTATGAATGGGACAAACATTCTTTTGATGGATCGCACGCAACAGTACGAAGTTGTCCCACGGTTGCAGAAACAGACATGTACTGTCTCTGGGGTGGGTGACGAGACTCTCGACGCTCTGCCAGACATTTCAGGATGGGAGTATATTGGATCTCTTTATTTTCGAGGAAGCGACGCTCATCTATTTCAGTATGAAGCGCAGTTTGAGGAAAAGAAGATTCAGTATAAATTTTACGTCTCCAGGGAGGGTCAGGCACCTCTGAGGCTGCATGCCATTGGTACCGAGCTCTTTTCTGGTGCACATTTGGATGAATGGGTTATGGATTATACATCATACGATCCTAACCCTCCTCATAAGCACGTATTTTCTGTTCCAGATGTATGCGAGGAGGTGAGCAGAAGGCAGACATCTGTGGCCATGCGATGGCATGGCCTGTTGCCTAGGATCACCTATGCTGGTGGGCATTCAGGGTATGATGCATTCCTTGCTCAGTACGGCTCTCGGCGTCATGCGTCGTTGGAAGAGTACAAAAAGCGTTCTTTGATATTTGAGCGCAATAAGAATATGATAGATTCGCACAACAACAACCCATCAAAGACGTATACCATGGCACTGAACAGATTTGCAGATTTTTCTAGGGAGGAATTTATGGCTGTCATGCTTCCTAGACACGGTCAAAGACGTACAAATGATATAATAAATGACAAGCACGAGATACCGTACGAATCTTTGGCGGATGTGAGTTCTATACCGTCGTCTGTTGACTGGAGGGGTTCGCCAGTCGGAGGAATTGTGAAGGATCAGGCCAATTGTGGGAGTTGCTGGGCATTCGGTGCAGTTGGCACGTTGGAATCCGCGTGGAACAAAGTACATGGAACTTCAGAGAAGTTTTCTGAGCAACAAGTGATGGACTGTTCGTGGGGATATGTAGAGGGAAATGAAGCTGCTGCCTCTGCATGCAATGGAGGAGATGCCTATGCTGGCATTGGCGCTTTGATTGATGCAGGAGGCATCGCATCATCATCCGACTACAACTATTTAGGACAAGGAAATTATTGTATGGAGAAGACCATAGACAAGGTCGCGACAGCAAAAGGCTATTCACGAGTACCACAATACAATGATGATGCCCTCCGGGAAGCAGTATATTCCAGAGGAGCCCTCGCGATCAGCATCGATGCCAGCCAGGATTCTTTTACATTCTACTCAGAAGGCGTATACAACGAGCCTGCTTGCATGTGGAGACCAGATGACCTGGACCACTCTGTACTCTTGGTTGGCTATGGAACAGACCCTGTTGTTGGTGACTATTACATCATCAAGAATTCGTGGTCAGAGCACTGGGGCGACAAAGGATACGTTAAAATTTCACGGAACAATCACGCCTGTGGAGCAAGCACAGACGCCATATATGCAGTCGTATAGTAGATGTCTTACATTCATGATCTCGGCATTGCAACTTTTTGTTTCTGGACATGGTTGACAATGCACGAGGTTGCCGCTCGAGCTGCAGCATCTGCTGCAGCCGCTGCCGCATTCGTCGCCTCAGCTATCGCCGTTGCCATTTTAATTTCATTTTCAGTCCGGGGAATACCTCCCCCCGCCTTCAACACGCCAACCTTGTATTTCAAATCATCCTTATCCTTCTGCAGAGACTTGACCTCTGCCAACAGCCCTTCCCGTTTCTTTTTATAATAGTTCACCCTACGTTGCTGTATAAGATATATAACCAAACCACTCCCAAACGCCACGCCAACATACGGAGCAGCCTGCTGCGCCTGTGGAGGCAACTGCTTCCAAGCCGAATCAAAAGCACCTCGAACAGTTTGAATCGTTGGTTGTAAAAAGTCAACCTTCACATCAACAGGCATCGCCAGCTTCATCTTGCTTGCCTTCTCTTTTGCCATGCTAGTAAATGAAGACATTCTTGATTTCACAGCCTCTCCTCTCGGGCTTTTCGTGATATTCTGCCACCAAGCACCGATACCGGTCGCAGCTGCACCTCCGGAAGGATTTTTCGCACCTTTAGCGCCACTAGTCACTCCATCCTTGGTCATGATGGTACTATAAAGAGTAATATGTGTATCCGAGTGTGTCTATAGACCAAAAGATGGCTGAAACCGTTCCAGACAGTTGTGATGCTGTGTCGACAACAACAATCAGCCAAATGAGGTATGAACCTCACTAGTACATGTAAAATCGATTCTATTTCCCTTTATTACAATAAAATAGAGGAGAATTGATCCATGGCGACATCATTCGCTTGATAAGGCATTATTCATGGCATTCTGATCCACAGGGTCGTCTGAATCAAACTCACTCTGTCTCTTCTTTACTGGGAAAGGGTATCTGTCTGCAAAATACCTCTGACAGAACCTTTTGATGAATTTCATTGACAGCGTCAATTTCCCTCCATTTACTTTGAGCAGTTCTGGATGTTGATTCTCAACCAGTCGTAGCACTTGTGCCTGCACACCTTTACTGTCAAAATCAGTCATTTCCACAGACGCCCTATCGATCCCTTCCTTGATTATATCATATACAGCCTTTTCTAAACCAGGATATCGCCCAAGGGTAGTCGTCTGGCCCGGTCTGGTGGATCTTTCCAGCCTTTCATGATGCACCTTGTACTTGTCCTTGAGTTCTTCATAGGACCCCTTGACAAACCAAGACTCGACTGTGGATGAGGACAATTTGTTATATTTACCATCTGCATTATATTCTGAGGCTTTCAGTTCTTTCACTGCTTTAAAGTAACTCTTTTTTTCCTTCACAAATTCTAGGATATTCTCAATGACGCCCTCCTTCCACCACCATGTATACCCACCCCTTTTCCTCTTCTGTTGCGGTGGTGGGCGACTCACGCCTCCATCCCCCTCTGTCTTCTCTCCAGCATCATTCTGATGAATATCCCGTTTCCTGGTGGTGGTTGCTTCCTCGTTCGGATCCCCCTCTTCAGTAGCTGACTGTGTTCTCTTCTCAAAGGCAGCCAAGTCGGCAGCCAGAGCAGCAGTCTCCTCCTCTCCTAGCATTCGGATCATACCCATATCAGCATGCTCTTGTTGATGCCCCAACACATGATGGTGATGGTGGTCGTGGTGATGGTGATGCAGAGGATGCTGCTCATGAGGACGATGCATCATCATCATATGATGCTTCTCCATCCCCTCAAGAGTCATCTCCCCTTCCCCATGCCGCCCTTTCCCATCATCATCTGGATGAGATGTTGTAAACACATCAGGTATCTCTGCTCCGAATATATGCGATGTCCCACTGCCATTCACTATACCAGGAAGTGCTTCCTGTCCCCCCAAGTGCAAATGCTCCTCTCCCCTCTGCTTATTCACCCCGCGATCCTCGGACATTATTAACTATATTTCATTCAGTTGGCCAGTACTATTGTCTGCATAACGCATATCCCAGAAGCAAGGCTGTGTCAGAAAAAAAGAGGACACTTGCAGAGTTGGCTCAACCAGTCCAACTGTCCCTTCAAAAGACCTCGTTTCTATTATGCTCAATACTAGTGATGGTTCAATTCTTTATAATTGATTGACACGGTGGCTTGTACCCATGCTACAGCGGTGTTTGCTGCTGGGGGGAACGCTCAGCGTGATGAAGTACGTCTGCGGTCATAGTGATGTTTTGACAGGGGACTGGGGGATGTCGTTGGTCGTCGCTCTCGTTCGACCGCGGATTATGGATTCAGCTATAGAACGTCGGTTGTGGAAGAATGGGGGCGGATGTAATGGCTCTATGGTCGAGTAGAATCAATTTTGAGTTTAATATTTATTTCATGGAAGGACGCGGTGGTGATAAGAGTCCAGAAGGGCTGGTTGGGAAGATTGAAGAGGACACGGTTGGGGAACCACTTGAAAGAGGAGAGGAGGGCGTTGTTCGCTCTGAGGGGGAGACAAGTGTATCAAATGTACCACAGGATGGGATATATGAGGACGAGAGGGAGGATGCGGTGGTTAAAAAGGTGACATTTGCAAGCAGGTTGGCTGCAGCTGCTGGGGGTTTTGGGGGGGCGGTGTATCGGACAGCGGCTGCTGCTGGGACTATGCTTAGCGATCGATCTTTGAGGCAGAAGGGGGCCGAGGTGATTTCGTCGAATGCTGCAAAGGGAATGAAGGGGATTCAGCAGGGGCTGTCGACAGGTGCCTATGGTATTCAGAGAGGGTTTGAGACATTATTTGAAGGGCCTCGGCAGATTCAAAGTACGCTGGCGAGGTTATCAAAGCAGTTTGAAGAACAGAGGATGAAAGCGTTGTTGGAAGAGGAGAAGGATGCGCCGATGGATGTGCAGATAGGGTTTGCGGTGTATGAGGATGCTCCTCAGGAGCTTCGATCTCGACTGTGGATGTCTGTGATGCGGGACTCGACGCTTTGTCGGGAATTTTCTGAAGAGTATAGTAGATATGCGAGAAATGAGCGTGATGTGGAGACGCGTGGCGGTGTGGTGGCAGGATCTAGTGACGCGTTGGATGGTGGTGATGTGGAGAAGGATTCACCAGATGAGGAAGGGTGGGAAGTCATGGGAGATAGAGGGACGGGAAAATGGAGGCAAGGAGGTGCCTTGTTGAAGGCTGGTAAGAGCAATTGTGTTCAGCCATGGAATTCAGCAAAAGAGGACTTTAAACAGAGGTTGATGGAGGAGATGATACGAGTGGAGTGGCCTTTGGAGAGTGATGTACGCGAAGACGGTCGCTATGCTACCTTGTTGCAGATTAGTGTTGGTCAGGAGGATGTTGATGAAGTTATTTCTAGGGACATACATAGGACATTTCCTGAGCATCCTCTTTTTGGATTTGAACAGGGGCAGAAATCTCTGTTCAATCTTCTCAAAGCCTATTCATTGCACGATTTAGAAGTAGGATATTGTCAAGGTATGGCTTTTGTAGCTGGTTTGCTGCTATTTTTTGTCCCAGAGGAACAAGCTTTTGAGATTTTCTGTCGATTCATGGATGTACCTCCATATGGCATTGGTCTACGAAAGCTCTACTTGCCTGGACTTGTGGGATTGAAGGTCGTTCTTGAAATGTTTGACATACTTCTGGAGAAGCATTTGCCTAATTTGAAGTCACATTTAGAGAGCAATGGAGCAACTCCAGTTCTATATGCAAGTCAATGGTTCTTGTCATTGTTCTCGTGTCCATTCCCTGTACCATTCTGTGCTCGAATAATCGATATCATGCTGCTCGAAGGCAAGGATGGGATTATTATTCGAACAGCGATTGCTATCATGGGAGAGTGTGAAGCAGAGCTCATGATGCAGGAGAACTTTGAAGAACTTCTCATGTATTTAAAAGTAGATCCACTGCGGTGGGATTCAATCCGGCTGCGACGGGTATTGAATGGCGGTATAAACTCCCCAATCACGGATGAAGAGCTGGATGGTGCATATGAGCAGGCATCAACCTATATAAAATCATTGGAAGAGGGTGCTGTCTCGCCCACCAAGGATGATTCACCAAGAAGCATTCCAGTCGAACAGTCTTTACAGGATGCAATTGAGAAGCAGGATAGCGAAATGGCTAGCGAATACGGACAAATAATCCAAGATCTTGACACCATGTGGAACGAAAGTGCTTCTTCAGTGGGCAGTGAGACCCAGTTACAGTAAATTATGGTTTGATAAACTCAATCTTCTCAACTTGAACCTCATTATTCATATCCAATGTATACACATATACTACTGCTCGCTTCCCTTTAATATCCATGAGCGCAAACGACGGCCTCCGTGCAGAATCACTGGCTTCTGACCATGGATCCCACCCACTCGCAGAGCCAGGCTGCAACACAATCTCCCCTTCCCTATGCACGTACGACTCGAACCCTTTCGATGGTTCAGGGCACCCTTTTATTAAAATATCCGCCCCCAGCCGTCGTTGAACGGCGCTGACAGCGTCCCTGTCATGTGGAGGAACAATATGATGCCCATGACAAACCCCCACATGAAACTCACCTATTTGCACCACCTTTTCTATCGGATACGTTCGTTTATCATCTAAATCTCCTTGAACTATCGTTATATTACTGGACACTGTCTTAAGGAAGTCCATCGTCGCCTGAAAGGTTGGTATCACAGACAAAGTGTGAGTCATTGTCTGGGTTGAACCACAACACGAACACAAGCAGCAGCTCTATTCTCTCTGCTTGGTATGTACAAACACGTACCTCATCGCATAAATTGCCTGTACAAATAACCTGGTGTATTTTCCCTGGCTGCAGCAATGCCTTCAGTTTCTGAGGAATTCCTTGGGATCCTACAGGGACACCAATATCGCCAATGGCGAGGGCAAGTACCATTATGACACTCTTTTAAGTCTAAAATTATATATTTGAATGAAATCCAGAAGGGTTGAGCACCAGATAGAGGGAAGGAAGGATGCCAGGCCAGCATGTCTGATGACATCTGGAATCCCGTCAGGATGTAGACCTGCCATGGATTCGATACGACTCGTTCATTCCGTATTATGAATTATCCATGCATATAATGATAACTTAATGGCATGCGCATACATATAGCCCGGGAAAGAGAGGTGCCTACTGGTCGAAACCCATGACATGTCCTGAGTCTTACGTCCAACCACGAAAGAGCTTTTGCCGATTGTCGATCGGTCTATAACCATCTGGTATCTACATAGTATCCAACGTTCAAATCACCGAGATAATGGATTCAGCCAATGTGAACTGTATGGTTGAGGCCACAGAAGGTAGGTGTCGTCGAGTTGTGTCGTTGTCGACGTTGACATATAGAATGTGAAGATCTGAGATGCTTTAACGCTTTTGGATGTCATTATAGGTCTATTGAACTTCATTAAAGAGACCTCGAGGGAGAAAAAGGTGCTCGAGAGGGAGCTTGCTGAAGCCAGGAAGACACTTGCTGGGTTACGGAGGGAAAATGAATCACTGCAGCAGCTGCAACAACAACGCTTTGTTTCCAATACGTCGCATGAAGAACATAAAATTGATAGGGATAAGAGCACATTCAGCAATATGCCTGGTATTTCGAGGAGGGAGAGTACCTCTGGGCAGAAACACAAGACTTTTGAAAAGGCACCTGTCCGTAGAAGGCATACTGTGTCAGAGCCTGCCAGTCATCTGGATGGAGCATTAGCCACTGACTCGGCATTTAAAAGCTCCTTGGGATTTTGGTTCTTGTTGGCCCAGCTATCACCCCACGAATCTAAGATTGAGGAAGAGGATCATCACCATGCAACAGTATCCGTTGCAAATGATGGGGAATCTAGTGTGGGGACAGCTGCTGCCGCTGCTATATCAATAGCCTTGGCAAAGTCATGGACTTCAGCGACGGGTTCAAAAGTCAAGGGAAGTCACCAAAGCCTTTCAGGGGCTTCTGACTCGTCAGACATGGCATCAATCCCAAAAGCAAGGTTTAGACTGGTTGCTGCTGTGCCAAAAGGCCCTGGCCGAATGTCTGGTCCAAAGAGGACAGTCTCTGAACAAGTACTATTCAACCAGGAAGATAATATACCATTTGACAATCTGGACCCGACTTTAGAGACCACGTCGGAGTGGGTCGCATATGGAGCACATCTGAAGCTACAATGGATGTCTCGACCTCGAAGGGTTTTAGTTGTATTCAAGTTGACCACAGATGCGCTCAATGCTGCAGTCAAAGCTATATGTTTGCTTTTGCGTGAAGATATACACGTTGTCGTAGAGCCAAAGATGTATGAAAGGGTGAAGGAATGTGTCAGGTCACAGCAGGACTCTGATGATTCTTGCTGCAACATATTACTCTTGCATACGTGGAATCGTGGCAGTTGTGAGTGCAGTAATACTATTCCAGAGGATATAATATCTCTATTAGACTTGATATTTACCGTTGGGGGTGATGGGACGGTATTATGGACATGCTCATTGCTCGGAACCTTGGGTTCTGTGCCACCCATAGTGGCCATTGCCATGGGCTCCTTGGGATTCATGACACCTTTCCCGGTATCAAAACTACAAAAGACAGTCGAATGCGTAGTATCTCCTAACAGTTCGCTCCCTCTCATGTTACGACACAGATTACAGTGCAGAATAATAAGAGCAGGGGACATGGAATCTGATTTCAGCAGGCTACACAAAGCGCCCTGTGGAGAGGATGTCTTGGTTTTGAATGAACTAGTAATCGATCGAGGCATCACCGCGTCATTAACAAAGCTCGATTGCTACATTGATAACCACTTTATGGCAGTTATTCAGGGAGATGGGTTGATCGTGTCTACCCCAACGGGCTCGACTGCATATAATTTGGCAGCGGGTGGATCCATGGTTCACCCTGCAGTTCCATGCATCTTATTTACACCCATTTGCCCACACACGTTGTCATCTAGGCCGCTTGTTTTCCCAGAGCATGTCATTCTACGTTTAGAAGTCCCAACAGATAGCAGAGGAGACTTGTACTGCTCATTTGATGGAAAAGGCAGACAGCCCCTGGGACCAGGTGATAGTGTCGTCGTATATCTATCGCAAAGTCCTGTACCAATGGTATGCCATTTAGATGCAAGCCATGACTGGTTCACAAGTGTCAGAGAAGGTTTGCATTGGAACAGAAGAACAATTCAAAAAGACTATCAACCAAACTTGCCCTAAACGTGCTTCATTTTCGGCAGAATTACTACTACTGTATCCATACGCTCATGATACATTCCTATATATAACAACATGCCCTGTACCATGATACCACACCAGTTGCTGTGCAGCATGCATGCTGTTGTATTTGTTGAGACATATGTCTCAACAAATAAGAGATCTGGATCTGCCATCATCCAGTGACTGTCCGAGTTGCCACGGCCTAATCTACATCCATGCATGCATGCCCCCATGATACCCCATTAAATATTATATTAAATGTATTTTACACCATGTGGTACGTGAAAATTTCTAAACTGTGTACTCGCGACAAGAAATATAGTGAGGGACTGATGAATTTGGATTGTCGCCCCAGTCCTAGTGCCCGCAGCCAGGGCATAAACGATGAGGATTGACTAGACCTTTTGGTCTCTGACCCCACTACTAGTATACGATCGCGTTGCTTCGATCACACGCGTTTCTTGCCGCGTGCATGCATGCGTCCTTGATCCGTCGGTATTGCGGCCTATCGTGATGACGATTGCCTTACCCAGCTCATACTGATTGGCTGTGACGATAATAAAGGTTTCCTAACACGTTCTTTTTGGCTGAACGATGGTGGTTGCTACCGATGGGAAGGGATGCCTGTAGAGACTGCTGATGGGGGAGTGATGATCTAACCACTTTGGTCCGTGTTATTTATTCAGCATAGCTGATGCAGAAAAAAGTACCCTGACCTCCATCACTCTCTCATGTATCGATGACTGTCGATCTCCGCTGAATCTTGTGGATGTAGTAACTATGGGTGAGTGTCTACCATGCAGATGTGTCTATGAAGGTATGCAGCCTACAGGCTCGTAGATCTCGTGTTGCCGTGAAGAATGAGTATTTAAGGACTAGAGTTTCAGAGTATATATATATCTGTGACGATTGTGATTCTCTTGGCTGTCTGAGCAACATGATTGTGGTGCTGTCCACGTTTTGTGAAGACATTGATGATGTACATTGACTGAATCCAGCACACGCGTATTATTATTGCAGCGCATCACCATGATGTCTAGAAACTCATGTATATTATGACAATAAATGACAAAAAAGGTACGCGTGAGATGACATAGTATGCACTCTGCAAAGATTGCTGTGACGACGGAGAAATGTTCATGGACTAGTAGACTTTCAGAGGCATTGCGGCCATGATGATTCTACTTCTCTTGGCTGTGTCTGAGCAATCTATAAAAGGCTTCTATAAAGTTGGCCGTCAGAGTCAATCTATCTCTGTACTGCCCGTTCCCAGAAGCAAGAGAGATGAGGCTGTTTGGTGTTATGATCAAGGCACCGGCAGTTGTTGACCCAGGAGCTCGCTATCTCGTGCTGCGTATTGTTGCATCCGCGAGACGACGTTTCTGGACACTTCTTTATATGAGCATATACTGAGCGATCAATATATTGCATGTACAGGAAATGGTATGTTCCCATGGTGCTGTATTGGGGAAACATGCTATCCGACGGTCGAGCATAGAATACACGGTTTTCTGGGCTCATACTAGGTGATAGCGATATCAATGAGCCCTCTCTGTAGTTATATATCCCTCCCAAGACTGTGTGAGAGGGATTCAGCGTGGACTTGACAACATGATCTCTAGGAGAGACAGTATCGACGTAATATACCCAATACTGCCCTGCAGAATCGCAGAGAACGAATGCGCACATACTATATTCGCCACTCTACAATACATTAAGAATCAGGGAGATGCATATTATCGGCATAGGAAGCATCCAGGTGAGCATTCTCTCTTCTTGTTGCGCTATGAAGATACCTTTTGAGGCTGTTTCTGATGGCATTCGCCGTGATTAGACTTTTCACCAAAAACGACTTCTTCTTCCACTGAGCGCTTTTCATTCATATATTGATGTCTCATTGCCAGTGACGAAAGTGGCCGACGTGCACAGGCCGTGGTGTCTGCTGGGTAACCTGCCTTGTGCGGGACGAACCTACCCAATGCTGCCCACAGGTTGCCACACTCGAGTCCCGATTATGGCGGAATGGCGCTGAAACGTTGTTTCTCGCTATTTGCAGCCATGGATACATCGGCATGTGTGGTGAACCGGCAGTTGTGCTCATGGCGCAGTCAAGGCTGCAGTCCGAGGCGCTTTTGAGGCACCCTTGCCTTTTGTTTTCTTTTCATACGAGCCTCCGATGATGAAATTTCCATATCAGGGCGTTTCTCATACATTCGCAGTGCCCGATCTAGAGCTTTCGCCTGCGCAGGCTTGAGAGCTGATGCGGTACCAACCTTCCTTGGATGTCTGAGGAGCCATCACCATCTGTGAGACAAAAGACATCGTCTCGTGTTTCTGTATCTCACAGTCCATTCAACCATATGAATTGCAGGTATTCGAGGTGTGCCTGGAGGCCCATCCTGAGTCAGGGTTCCTGACAATGGAAGATTCCCCATCGTCCCACTGTCTGGACCACAACGGAGGAATATACCCTCATGGGGGTATATTCCGTTCACCCGTGGCAGATTCCTAGGGTTGTAGTCAAAGATACCATGGCAATGCCAGGCATTCTGATACATAAAATAATCATTTCGATATTTCATTATTTAATACTATTGCAAGGATCCATTCCGTTCCAGTCTATTGGCGCTGTAGTCGAATACATTTCCAGAGAACGCGGAAGGGAATGAAATTCGGCAAACGTCTGGAGGCTGAGGCTGAACGCCGTTGGTTAGAGTCTTATGTCGACTATAAAGCATTGAAGAAAGCGATAAAGAAGGACATTAGCGAAGGGGACTTGGGGAATGCTGAGTTCCGTTGTGTTATCTCCTCAGAGCTTGACAAGGTTGATGCTTTTTACAATGCTCAGGAATCTTTTCTAGAGTATCGGATGGGGGCTTTTTTGGAGAAGGGGAAGGAGATGAAGGAATCTGATTCGATTGAAAAGGAGTTGTTGGATACGTTTCGAGAGCTAAAGAGTGATGTCCATGAATTGAACAAGTTTGTCTTGTTGAATTATATTGCTGTGGTCAAGGCTGTGAAGAAGAGAAATAGACATATGGTGTCGATAGCGATGGAGGAGTCTGACGTTCTTAGAATGAAGCCGATTCAGTTTTTGGCGACGCGGCATTTCTTCACATCTCTCAAGTTGGCAAGCATGAAGACCAGGTTGGATGTGGTGGAGAAGGGCATGCCTGGTATGGAGGCGATGAGCGTGGATAAAGCTATTGAGGAGTATTCCTGTGCTATTTGTCTGAACCTGTTGAAAAGTCCAGTTGTGTTAACATGTAGTCATATATATTGTTGGGGCTGCCTGGTGTCTCTGTGTAGTGCAGTCAGGAGGCAGGAGCATCATCCCTCCCTTGACGATGTGGACAAGAATGAGAAGGCAGTGTGGGATTGTTCAGATGATGAAGCTAGTTCTGTTGCTACATTCAACTGTCCATCGTGCAGGAGGGAGGAGTTGTTGAATTTGGACAGATTGGTGGTGGACATGCACTTGGAGAAGTATCTTCTCGAGCTCGAGTCCAGGCAAAACAACGATGGGGCAACATCAACTGTTCCGATGGATGTCTTTGAGAAGTCGTACTTGTTACCTCCACAGCGCCCAGAATATAGGGATAAACTGACTCTGTGTCTGGATTTGGATGGGACGCTTGTGACTACATTTACCCCAAAGAGGGCGCCTCGACTCCCTGACTCTGCTGTTTCATATGTTGTTGGAGAAGGGGGAAAGCTCAACCCTGCGGGTGTGTTTGTTGTTGAGCGACCAGGCCTGGGGGACTTTTTGAGAAGAGCCGCGTGCTTGTGTGAAGTGGTTCTGTTCACAGCTGGGTTGGAGGATTATGCTGCTCCTATTTTGAATGAGATTGAAAGAAGATATGGAAAAGTTTTTGCATACAGGCTCTATAGACCAGCTACAACGCATTCGGAAGTATATCCTTGCGTGAAGGATATGTCAAAGCTTGGAAGAGATATTAACAAGTGTGTTCTTGTGGATGATACACCACTGGCATTTTTCAGGCAGCCAGATCTCGGAATACCAGTCCTACAATTTCGTGGCGATGTTGATGACCGCCTTCTTCTCGAGGCTGTTGAACCACTCGTCTTTTCGTTGATGAAAGAAAAGAACATTCCGTTGGCCTTGCGGCGAAGATTCAATATGCGGCATTGGTTCCAGCTCCAAGGGTTGGATCCATCACGTGAGATGGCTCAAGCCAAGGAAGCCACCATCTCCTTGCAGAGAAGCGCATCCAGTACTCTTCCGTCACAGAAAGATATTACAGGTGAAATATACTCCAACATTTTGCCGTCTGAGATGATGCTTGTCATGGACTTTGACAAGACAATAACAGATTGGGACGCTGGGGAACGACTGACTGACGAGATCTCACCAGAGCTGACATCTCTCTTGAGCTCGGTCGAGTCGCCTGCCAATTTTATTCCATTAACAAATACTGTACTATCAGAAATGCACAGACGAGGGGTGTCTCGTGACAAGATTATCAATGTTCTCCGAGGAATGGGAGCAGAGGTGCCAAAAGGGTCTATTCTTGCCATTCGATGGTGTGTTGGCAGTGGCATTGAATGCCGAGTATTATCCGACTGCAACACAATATTTATCAATCACATTTTGTCTGCTGCGAAGATCAAATCATGTTTCACAGAGGTTGTGACGAATCCTGCGGCATTTGAGCGTAGTGAGCAAAAGCTCACCCAGGACTCTACCAACAGTGAATGGTTCTTCGGCGACAAGATAGCAGACCCCGCAGAAACGACAAATCACAAATTAATAGTTTCCCCAAAGCATGATTATGGAAAGCTTGGTCATCATGGGTGCCCTCATTGCCCAGAAAACCTGTGCAAGGGCAGAGAGCTCGCAACAATGAGAGCAAACAGAAGAAGAAAAGCAAAACGCATCATATTTGTTGGGGATGGAGCGAATGATTTTTGTCCAGCATTGACACTGGGAAGAAACGATATTATTTTGGTTAGGAAAGGCTTTTCTCTGGAGAAACTAATCCTCAATGCAAAAGAGAAAATAAATGCAAAAGTTGTATTTTGGGAGAAGCATGACGAGCTGTTGACTATTTTGAAAAGTGAAAATTCACATTAATATTACAGTAGTCCGAAAAAAGATAACTCTGGTTTTTGATAGCGGTGCCGGTGGTCGATTGTGAAATAACCCAAATCACAAAATTGGTTGATTTGCATCAAATTACAGGTTTTGTAATGAAGCAGACCCAGTAGAAGTCATACAAAGGGATCTTACATCGATTCGAGTCCTTGTGAGTTGATACAGGACCATCATTGGGTGTCAGGTATGAGATGGGCCCCAACCCCCCCCACCAGCCAAGTGCTTCAATCAGGAATTGGGTCAATTATCATATCTTCAGCGGTCTCTTCATCAATGAATTCATCTGGACATTCCGAGGAACCATACTCTGAAAACTGTTGAGAGGATGCCTCAGTCTCTTCAATGCTTTCCTCCATATCTTCAGGATCCAGGTCTGTTCCTTCCTCTGTAGTCTGTTTCTTCTTCCTTCCAGCCTTGGGAATGAATCGTATATTCCCTCCAATGTCCGATATACCACCACTCATACCTTGGTGAAACAATGTCCATGCGGCATATCGAGTTTTAGCATCATTTTGGGTGCCTGTGTCCCATGCTAAGTAATAGCCAGAACCATTTTGAGGCTTGTCATTATCCTCATATACATACTTGCCAGCCTTTGTCCATCCTTTTTCAATTTGTATTTCTGGAATTGCCTTGTATGCATTTATTATCCCCTCAATCACAACAGCCTTCAATTTATAAGTAGCTGAATTTTCCCTTGATGTTTTGTCCACCTGTGGGTTGGACTCTTCCTCATCCCTCCATCTTCTCTACCAAATTTATTGGGCTTTTTATGTTTATTCTTGCGACGCGAATCAGATTCACTGCGCCTTTTCTTTGCAGATCCCATTTGAAAATGTCACCAGAATTTTGAAAATACAGCACGGAGAATCACCTCCAGAACTATGTATGAGCAATCTAGATAGTCTATCTTGACTTTTAAACGATATGAATCAATAAAATAGATGGCCAATACAAGGATGTATCGGTTTAATGACGGATGATCACATCTGGTGATGCCTGGCTGAACCAGACAAGATGCGATCGTTGACATCTCATAGAATGGCGATTTCTGGGGACGGATGGATAGATTGAAGCCTGTAGATGCCTGTGGTTGAGACTAGAGGGCCTGATTCTCGCTGGGTAGGGAGATATGGCGCGTTGAGTGATCACAAAAATGAAATACCTCCACTTCATGAAGGTGTTCCCGGTGAATTTGGGTTATCTTTTTTCGGACTACTGTAATACCATTCCTCATATCTACACTTTTATTGTGTAAATTACACAGTTGTTCAGTTCGTGGTGCAAATTCTCCGGATCAACAATTTCCAATGGTTGTGTAAACCTCATTCACTCAATCAACATGCAAATTCATCATCACCACTATATGGAAAGCCGCGGGTTCTCAAAAGTGCCCGCAATATCGGCACTGTATAAAAGTAAATGTGATAACAATCCTCTGGCTTGGTTGATCTGCTCCTGTGGACCCTGAAAACGAACCATCAAACGCCCACCTCCCTCGGGTGATTGCTCGAGTTTCATAAATACTCCAGTCATCTGTTGTATGTAATGAGAATACTGAATAAAATTGCGCCGAATTGTAGACTCATGCTGTGGCATAATATGAATTGCTATGGATGTGAAAGGCGATGGAGTTGTAGAGTATGCAACTCCAGGAGCGTATCCAGCAAATGGGTATTGAGGAGCAAATGGCACCATGCCGCTCCATTCACTTCCAAACCCAGCACGAATATATGTCCTTGGAATATGACCATACGACGTATATTCAGGATCATCAGCCTGTTTTAATAAGAAGACGGCAATCGCTTTCAATATGTCGACCAAATGTCCCCTCAAAGTAACAATTTTATGCGTCAGTGTCCCAGCCAGGGACGGGTTCCTGGTCAGTACCCTGATCGATGTATGGGTGGTTTCAGCGCACCACTTGATCGTCGATCCCGATTTTCCAACAATAATACCGCATAATTCATCAGGAACCAACATCTTCACCTGAAGTTTTGACGACGCCACCCGATGCAATATATCCTTTGCCTGTCCCTTGTCTTTTGCACTCGTGTCCTCTCCTTCTCCCACCTCTTCTTCACCACTAATCTCTTCCTCCTCCCTTAAAATAGGAGCAGCGTTCTCATCTATGAGACGAACATAAATAGAGTATAAGGCTGAGATAATCTGGCTCAGATTCCCTTTAACCAACAGTGTTCTATCTATAGTACCTGGAAAGTATTGAGTGGCCTTTGACAGTTGCACCTTGGCTCCAGTCTGCAACTGCGTCTGGTGAATATTCATCCCAACCTTTCCAATAATAGACCCAGCTGCACTATTAGAAACAAGAATCTTCACATGTAGTCTCATCGATTGCCCCGTAGCAGCCTTTGTACCCTTTGGAGAAGAGACCTGCACGGCCTCTTCCTCTAACCATCGATGCAGTCGCTCATCAACCAGGAGCAATTTAGAAGATCCAGAGCTCCCTGACGCAGACATTGAAATCGAAGCAATTCTATCGATATTCGGCGACGGTATGTCCAACTGCAAATTCACAGTACACAACGACATGGTAGTAGGAGACAACAACTACAGCAGCATGCATGGATCCATTCATGCAGATCCCCATCCGCACCTTTAGATCAGTATATATCTTCTCTCGTGCCAAACAATGAGAATTGGGGTCTACAGCATCATTATTATCTTTCTCTGGTGTAGAAGCTGGTGCGTCAGACATCACTATCGAAAAGGCCTCTCACAACGGGTACCCTTTTCGTCTCAGCAACCGGTGGGGAATATTCTCCGATTGACATCCAAGTCCCCTATAATCTATATTACTCTCTATACACACACGTATTTACTGTATCTAATAGTACATTGCTAGAATCCCAATTCTAGCAATCTGTATCGGTCTCGTCACGACGACGTCGATTGTCCCATGCACCCTGGGAAATCCCATGCTCCCATACGGGAGCCATGCATGGTCCTATACATTCTAGGATCCGTCAGCAGCTTCCATGTATACCATCTAGACTGGTACATATGATTCGGCTATAGCGATCGGCAATCAGGTCAACCCACAGGATGTCGGCTATAGCTCGTGTCCTGGTTCAAATTCAAAAAATTCAATCAAAAAGTTTCAAAACACGGAACGGACAGAGAGATCCGTCCTTGTCTCGCCAATAGATGACGCGCGTGTGCTACGATTCTTTTGTAATTAAAATATACAACAGTCAGGTACATTGAGAGACATACGGCATGAGCGAGTCTATCGCAGATCTGCGACTGTCTGAAGACATTCCTAGTCAACCACCGCGGGTCATTCGTGGGTGCCCTACACTCGATGAGCAGACCTATGAGACACATGTAGACGTACATGGAAGTACCTGGTACATCCTGGTGACTCGATATTCGAACAAGGCCTTGGTCGTGGTCTCGAGCAAGGGGACATTTGGTTCAATTGTTCAAGCTCGAAAGGATGTTTCTCTGCGTGGTGGTTTAACCTACGATACTCGCATGGTATTAGGGAATAGGAATGATGAGATGCCAGAGCTGTGTGCGAGGATGATTGTGGAAGCAATGGATGCCAAGGGGGTGGGGGCTGTGCCAATCGTCTTGTGCATGGGAGTCCCTCTGGAGAGACGCGAGGATGTTTCTGTGTTGGTGGAGCACGTAGTGGCAGGATTTGAATCGACGCTGCCTGCATCATAAGCGTGTTACAGTTGATTTCTATCTGGGTGCTGAGCCTCCCGGAGAATGCACCATGTCTCTTGGGCTTTGTAATGGAGATAGTGATGAGCCCATGCCAAGCATGTCTTGCAACTCTCGTAAGGATGCTTTGGCTCCCTCTCTATGTTCAAGATACCCAAAGTCGAGGAGTTTTGTAAAGTATTCGTGACTTGTGTGCAAGTCTCCCGAGCTTTTATGATATTCTGCGAGGAAATTGAGGGCCTCTGTGGCATCTGATCTGGGTGATTCACCTTGTGCCTGTGATTGCTCCCATATCATCTGGTAATATTTTGCTGCCTCGTCATTATGCTTCTTATTGGTTTCACCGAGTGTTTTATGATGATGTGCGAGCTGACGAAGAGCCACGCACTCCTTATCAAACGGCAATGCTCTTTCAAAGCATCGGATGGCTGATTCAATCTGCGAGACTGCGTTTGAACCATAGCAGTGACCAATGGCGTTCCACATACGAGCATCCTTTGGCCTCAGAGCCACAGCTTTACTGTAATAATGTATCGCGTAATATGGCATATTCACTAATTCATATGTCTGGCCGAGACCATACCATGCTCTGTAATCACTTGGGTTGATGGCCACTGCTTTTCTGTATGCTTCAATTGCAGCAGGTGGGTTTTTCAATTCCACAAATTCATGCCCCATCAGCGTCCATGCGGGGAGATAATTTTGATTTATTTTCAAAGCTCGTTGAAAGTATATCACTGCCTTGTCATGTTGGCCTCTGAATGAATAATAATTTCCAATCACACAGCATGTTTCAGGGCGATAGGGGTCCTCGTCTGCCAGTCTCTGTGCCAGGAGCATCAGAGACGTGCCATCTTCTTTCACATAGAGTATGTTTGAGTAGACATCCATATACTCTATAATGTTTGGATTTTTATCGAGTAGTTTTTCGAAGAGTTCCTGTGCCATTTCGTAATTATGCATGTGATTATACGCCATTGCAGTTGTGGCAATGGTGGCTGTACTCTCTGGAAAATCCTCATCGAGCTCTTGGAGAATTTCCATGCTTTGCTCCGCTTGATGAAACTCTACCAATACATGTGCTCTGAAGAATTGCGCCATGAAATGATCCGGAAGCGTCAGCGAACCAGCTGTCTGCTGGTCTGGGCATGCTGTCGCAAGAGCCTTCCATGCAGACCAGTTGCATGGGTACAATGCAACCGACTTTACAAGTACCTCCCGAGCTTTTTCCACATGATCCTGATCTATCAATACCAGACCTAGTATATATAATAAAAAACCATCCAATCGTTCGATGTCTTTCTCTAAATTCGTCCGGATCTGTTTCACATCAGACTCTGCAAGCATCAGATTGCCAGTCAGCATCCCTGGCTTGGCCTTCTTATGTGCTTTGAACCTCTGCACTTTGAGGTAGTACGAGTAATAGTACAGAAACTTGATCTCATCCGGACAGTCTTCGGATGCCATCACGAGCGGCTCCAATGCCAACATGGCTGAACGATATTCCTACAGGGTACAAAAACAGACAAGGAATAAGACACGCCTTTTGAGCCGTGTATCGATCCATCGTACGTACTCTACTATCAAAATAACTTATTGCAACGTCATAGGCATCGCTGAGCTCCACCCGCTGCTCCATGGCGCTGGAAAATGAACGGTTTGCAGGGAGATCGGAAACTTCCGACTTTCTCATTCCTTGCAACTGGAAACTTGCCCATCTGGATGCTTCCGAGAGTCTTCTAGTTCTACAATCATATACGGCTTGTCGTAGCTCATTCCGACGACGCTGCAAGGTATCACTCGTGCTATAATCAACCATGCTTAATTCTTCAATCTCGTCGTCATGTGGTCATTGATATTGCATTTTCTATCGCCATGTGGTTTTCTTATAAATAATTAAATTAAGATTTGGTGGGTGGGGTCACGGGGCAGATATTTTGAACCGATTGCTGCAGGTACCGAACTGTGAATGACCTCGAATCAATACTGGCCACCATGGTGGCATTATTGGTACAGGCTCTGAATGTCTGGGTCTTCCAGGGAAAGACGGTCAGTGCATTGTCTACAAAGTGTACATCTTTTGATGTAGATTCCAGGGTGACGAATAGGGCCACTGCTGTGCTGGATACCTTGAGCACTGCCATGTGTGTGTGATGTGGACACATGGTGGGGGCTGCTTCAGAGACATCCACGCCATCAATCGCCACGGAGAGGTCATACTCGAGGGCAGATGTTTTAGGTTCCTGTAAGAATGACACATAGTGGAGTAGCAGACCTGTTCCCCGAAGGCTTGCCAGGATGAAGGATTCTGATGCATCCTTGATCTGTACCCGGCAGATGGGATCAAAGGCATGTGACTTCACAACAACGGATGCATCGCAGCTGGTTTGAAGGTCGGTAGGATGCAACGCATTATACGGTACTATTTCTACCTGGATGCGTACTTCTTTCGACATGCTGTGATGGCTGGAGACAAAGATGTCAACGTAATCATCTGCATGATTCGCTATCAAGGTGATGGGAGCAAAAAAGTCCCTCACAAAGTAATGTGACACTTTCCATCCAAAGTCTGAATCCAAGGTGCTCCAAGAGGGCCCCGCCCAGCCTCCTATATCTGCAAATTGCCAGTACAGAAATCCCATGGTGGCGTTTGGCTGGATGGTTCTCCTCCATGCTGCTGCTGCACTCCTGTAGATGAGGCCTTGTTGCAACTGAGTCAGATACACAAAGTCACGGAAATTTTCCCAATTCAGCTTCGTAATAACGGATGATTCTTTTCCTGTAAAACACGAGGCTGGGAAGAAATGATACTTCATTTGTTCAGAGAGTTCTCCAAGGCCGTGATGTCGCCTGGTTCTAAAGGCGAGCATATCTTCCAGGTGCTCCTGGGGAGCATAGTTCTTGTACGTTCGCCATGATGGAATGCTCATGAAGCCAAACTCAGATATAAACCTAGCCTTTGGAAACACATCCGCATGATTTATTAAATTCTGCCCATAGTCGTAGAAATGAACGTCACCATATGCTTCATCCATGACATCTCCCCACCTCTTTGTATACAATGCTGGATCGGTCTGCATGATACCATTGGAGGGAGATGAATCCACATATTGCACCCCAGAATCAATGCGAAGCAAGACCGTACGTATTGTCTGAATAAATAGAACGTGGTAATCAATGGCGTACAGAAGAGGGTTCATGATGGACTCGTCAAACCACTCGAATGCGTTTTCATTTTCATTATTGAACCCATACAGCACGACTGATGGGTGATTCACTATTCGCAGTGTTTGCTGCTGGATTTCAATGGAAACATCTGCAAGAAACTCCTCGCTCAAAGGATACAAGGCACATGCAAACGCATACTCCTGCCATATGAGAATCCCTGCCTCATCTGCCTGGTCATAGAATGCATCTGGCAAATACTCTCCTCCTCCCCAAACACGGATTGTATTAAAGTGCGCGCTCTTCGCAGACCAAATTAATTTTGAAATATCATCCTCACGTATTTGGTCTCTAAATATATGAAGAGGGACGAGGTTGGAGCCCTTTGAGTACAGTGCATCCCCATTGAGTTTGAAGAAGAATGACTCCCCAGCACCTTTTCCTAGCAATCTCCGCACCAGAGAAAACGATCGCAACCCAATCTTGATTCTTTTTTCTTCTATAGGGCATAAAATAGTATCGACAGTATCAGGACTACAACCATTCTGCTTGAATTGAACATGGACAGAGTACAATGGTTGCTTTTCTGATGAGCCCCCATCATTGCCCTGATCCCACGTCCTCCAGAGTATGGGGTGTTGTATGGTCACTCGAGGACCAGGACACTTCCACAGACAATCATCCTTGTTTGTATGCTTTAAAAAACTACTCTTCTCAGCACTAGCACATATCATACGGCAGCCATCCAGGCTGACACTTTGTTTAATGGGTCTCTGACCCCTCTCTCCTGGAGCAACGACATGAACACTCAGGGAACCACACACACCACTCATACCCATATTCGAGCGAAACCAGACATCAATATCTAACAGAACAGAGCCAGGCTCTTGCACATGATCCTGTCGAATAACAGCCTGCTCCATCAAAACATGGCACATGGACTGGACTTTGATAAACCTGAGCGGACCAAGCAACCCTGCTGGAACAAAAGCAGGCGCAAAATCCCACCCGAAATCCACGGCAGACTTTCTAGCCAGATTATAATGACCAGCATGAATCTCGTGCATTGTATGCGGCACTGGATAAACCAGCTTTCTCTGCATCTCCCTCGTCACCCTTGCAGCAGAATCCAATGTGATGGACAGCGTATGCATCGCAGTTTTTCCTCCCGTCTCCTGTGGTTGATCAAACATCTTAGAGATCTTCGTATCTCGAACATAATATGTTCGATGCATATTGGACGTATTCCTCAAGAACGCCCCATCCACCTCTAGCATGCCAAACGTATCAACATTCTCCATAGACAGCACAATATCCATATCATTCTCACCACCATCAGGTTCAGGCAATTCAAAACAAACCTCAAATGTCCAAACATCCTCCTTCACCCACGCGTCATCCACCTCGTTCCATCCATACGCAGGATTCTCAATCACACCATTTTCAAACAGCAGAGAATGCACCACCATCGACCCCCTACTCCTCTCCTCTCCAATCTCAATAGACACATTATCACTCCCTCTAACATTACTCAGTGTCCACTTTGTCTTCAATCCAGTACACCCTGTATCATGGAGCAGATCAAAGCATTCAAATTCCTTCAAAAAAGCAGTACTAGTGTCCCTTGGACCCATATCCCCCTGTACAGAGGAACTAGACACCCAGTCCCGCACCCATATACCTATAGAATATAAGGATATGCAAAATGCCATTCGGGTCATCCATATTCGACACTGTCGAGACCAAGGGTGTTTCTTTCGCTTCATTGTCCCTCAGCGACCTTTCAACAACTCCATGCGTAGTATCGTCATCTCTATTCTATATTTGAATATTAAATTGATATATAGCAATGCATTAGGATGGCTGGGGTTCCCATGTTGTCTCTCCAGTCGTTCGATTGTAATAATAGGGTCTTCCTTCTGAAGTATAATGCACTTCCCATTGTGGAATCTCTGGTGACTGGGGAGGCGCTGTCGCAAAATCCATAAGATCATTCGATATACTACTGTCGTAATGCTGCTGCTGATGCTGTTGCTGTTGGTGTTGCTGCTGGTGTTGCTGCTGGTGTTGCTGCTGCTGCTGCTGATGGTGTTGCTGCTGGTGTTGCTGCTGGTGTTGCTGTTGCTGTTGCTGAGGAGGAGGATGATACTGGGTACTTGGAGCCTGTTGTTGTGCTTGATACACATGGGTGCCTGGATACATGTGACCAGTATCATGGCCAGAAGGCGACGCATACCCATACGATGATGTCGATGCTATATTTGGAGGAGGAGCACTGGGTGCCAGTCTCCCTCCAGCAATACTCCCATAGTCAATCTGTATCATTTCAGGCTCCTGTCGCTGCTGCGAATAATTCATTATATTCACCATCCCACCATCCCGTGGCCCCTCATCACCACGATATGCCCGAGCAATCTTTGCCGTATTCTTCTTCTCAGCTGCTCGAGAATACCTCTCCTCCAACTGATCTGTCAGACAGTGGTTCCTTGGCCCCTCCTCCACCCCTGCAATCTTCTTTACAATCCTAGACACCGCATTCTCCAGAGCAGATATCCACTCCACCTGAGCAGTCTCACTATCCACAAAAAAGTACGTGTTTCCACCCACACCAGACAGACAAATCGAATTCTCCCTCCCAGTCCCCTCATGGCCATCCCCCACAGTAGACACCTGTGACAAATCCACAACACCCCGAGGCACCGATTTTGAGTCAACTTCGGGGTTTGAAAATCTGAACAAATACCCATCCTTGAGTATAAACCACCGCTTCCTCCACGTCTTTATATGCTCCCCCTGCGAATGCATCCACCCACTCTTTTCTGGCTCTGACCAAAACACAACCTGATCCGAAGACGGCAGCTCCACCTCGGCAGGCTGCCTTCTCCTACTCTGCTCCTCCTCATTCTCTAAAATCTCAGCCATTTGCATACAGCAGCTCGTCAGAGTATCCAAGACTGAGCGAATCGTATACTGGCTCCCCACCAGAGTCACAATATGTTCCTCCCCCTGCAGCGCATTGCACCCCTATAGTATCCTCTATAGTCTCGGAATATACATAAATAATACCATACCCTAGTGTTCTTTGTAAACAGCAACAAGCGACTCCCTCGCATGGACCACCTCGAAATCGTCTCCAACGGAATCTTCATAAGACTCGCGAACCCTTCACTATTCTTAATATCCACCCCTTCCATGCCTATTTCTAATACAACTGTATATGGTTGTCCATTCTCTGGTGCCACTTGGACGTTGAATCTTTCCCCTCGAGGCATTTGATTTGATTTGATTTGATAGTACCGAGAGACGCGTTCCTCTTCTACTACAGTGGTAGAATGAATGGAAAATACCACTGTATATTATTATTATTATATTATTATGCATCTGGTTCCAGACTGGGGGTCCTCGCTGTTACATTTGTCGTCCCCACTCTCTCCCACACCGTGTGGGCCACGCGCACTGTGTCCCATGAGGAATAGATTCTCCAAGGTGTCCCCGCATGTTGGTGTGAAGGTAGAGGCGACCTTTTCTCGCTCTCTAGTGGCAATCACTGTCGCGTCTCCTTCAAACTCGACGAATGCTGGTACTCCAGATGGGGATGGTGACGGTGGAGGAGCTTGTCAATATCTGCCTGAACCACCTTGGTATTCAAAACAGAGCTCTTCCCTCCACAGGGCCTTGGCCCTGATGAACCCCATCACCTACCAGATACATGATAATGTACATCGAATCAACGAACTATACGCCTCGCTTTCCACGGCAGCAACAACGGCCGCTCGATACGCGAACAGAATGAAGAGCGTGTTTGAACCTCAACCAAACACCCCATTTTCCCCAATGTACAACCAGAGTAGTACCTCTGCAAGCAGAGTAGAGGTGAAAGAATTGGACTTTGCCTTGATCTCAGTGTCGTGCCTTTGACAGGATATTACTGCCGTACGCTTACATGTGGATCATACGCGAATGGACTGTTCCAGAACGCCTCCATCCGTCACGGAATTTCCACGCTATCGCCCAATATTGGGCGCGGATTAATCCGGATTACGCTACGCATGCGCAGCATCACCACGAGAGATGCATCTCTTGTGAAAATATCACCTCTCTGCCATCGCAATGTATGTTATAATGGAAGAAGCTTGAAACTTTTATCCAAGTTCATGCAGTAAGACAAAGGTGCTTGGCATTTGCCCTCAAAATCGTTTGTACTGCAGGATGGGACTATTCGCTGCTGCGTGCTTGTTGTCGGCCTTTTTGCCCCTGACCCTAGGTGCGTTCGACTTCAATTCAATATTTCAAGAAAGGATATTTTATTGCTATTTTGTCGGTTTGAAACGGAATCGACAGCGATTGAGTGGAGGGTTCAGCACCCTGCTGGAATATACACTTCTGTACGAGAAATGCAGTGATGAACTGACTGAGGTGAACATGTGCTGCCTTGTAGGTCTTACCAAGGCTGATTTTCAGGGAAAGAACGTGGTCATGTTTATCACTGACCAAGAAAGGGACACGATGCATTTTCCTGAGGGATGGGTTGAGAACAACATGCCTGCAACGGCTGCTTTGAAAAAGTATGGCCTCCGATTCAAAAGATCTTTCACAAACAGCTGTATGTGCAGTCCTGCACGGGCTACGATATTGTCTGGATATTTTCCTGCGCAGACAGGGGTTCGTTTTGTCTTGGAAGAGACAATGCCCGACACGGAGTATTACAATGTCGAAATGCCCACCCCTGATTCGCTGAAAAACCTTGCATCTGCCATGTCAGCGGCAGGCTTCCAAGTGGTTTATAAGGGGAAAATGCATGTTTTCAAACCAGAAGACCCTGACTATATCTGGAAGCCTAGAGATGCTGAAAGATATGGATTTGAGAGATGGAATCCACCAGATGCTGGAGCAAACGCATCACTATCTGAAGCAGGAGATTCGCCTGCCTTCAATGACAACAGGGTCATCGAGGGACAAGGAAACTGGGAAATTGGAGAGGAGGGCGCTCTGCAATACATTCGAGAGGCTGCAGGAAAACAGCAGCCTTTTTTCCTGATTGTATCTGTGATCAATCCACATGATGTTCTTTTCTATCCGCTGACCTATGGGGATGCTTATAACACCAGTGATGCGTTGTTGCCACAAGATCCACCAATTGGTCTGCCACCAACATGGAACGAGTCATTGGCCTCGAAACCGAAGTGTCAAGCAATATTTCAAGGGTTAATGCAAGGGGGTCTTGGGGCAATAACTACGGAGAAACAGAGGTTGGAATACCTAAATTTTTATGGGCATCTGTTGAGCCTGGCAGACAGCTATTTGGGCATGGTCATGAAGGAGCTCAAAGATGCAGAGATTTTTGATGATACAATTATCATCAAAATATCTGATCACGGTGAGATGGGCATGGCGCATCAAAGTCAACGCCAAAAGATGTTCAACATGTATGAAGAAAGCATACGAGTGCCTCTCATCTTTTCTAACCCAAAACTTTATCCTGAGCCATTCGAGACGGATGCATTGGTGTCTAATGTGGATCTCGTTCCAACATTGGCGTCTTTATTTGGATCTTCTCTGGAAAACGACTGGGCTGGCGTTGATTATTCAAGCATTCTACTTGATCCAAAAGGCCAACGATCTGTTCAGGATTATGTGTTGTTCACATTTGATGATGTTTTGGCTGGTCAGCCAGTAGGATTGCCAATGGTTCCGCCACCAAATCATATAATCGGCATCAGAGAGGAAAGATACAAATTGGCGAAGTATTATGATCCAAACAGGGAAGAATCAAAGATAAGAAGTGTCTATGAAATGTATGATCTCCTTACTGATCCTAATGAAACTCAGAACTTGGCTGTCAAGCGTAGAACGCCAGAGCAAGAATACAATTTTCTTCGAATGAAAAGAAAACTTAATGCTGCTGTCAAAGATCGTCTTGCAGCAATACCTCTTGAAAGGAACTTTGATTTATATGGCACCACAGTCAATGTACAAAGGAATGCTACTGTGTTTATAGACGAAGGGAATGTGACAGGCAGGCCGATTGGGCAGGGTACTATTAAGCTTACATTTAAGTTGGACCCGCAGACTGAGACCGCTAATGTTTTCTTCAAGATTTTCAGCTACTCTGGTCTCATTAGGGGGAAAGGAACTCTTTCGTACACTACAGATATCAAATCAAACAACGTCGCCTTTATTGGCTCAAGCAACCTCACATCAGGGACTTCTGCATATGCTGGATTGGAAACGGAAACCCCTCTGTACTTCTCAGACACGAACAATCTTGAGGGTACAGATGGAAAGGTTCGGTTGAGTGGAATTGCATTCTTCTGATACAGCACAATGCTTTGCGCATTATTCACATCAATCGGTATATAATAGCAAAATAAGAGTTAAAGAGAATAAGGTGAATATTTAGTAGTTTTGGCGTGGATACGTTCCCGAAGAACGATCCACAATGATTTTGTGAAACTCATGTCTGGAGAACACATTGGGTGCAATTGTTCAAAGCACCAATCTTCTTACTCTATATCGCATTCGTTAGCAATGAAACATATCTTTCACGTGGACAGAAATTTCTCTCAATTTCAGTTCAGCAAAATCTTCAAAATGATGCAACATGTCAACCTTTCCAGCCTCAACAAAACACACGGCAATCCTCCTGCCCTCCTGCCGACTCCTACTCCCCAGAATAGACCCGTGTCTCCTCGCATAATCCTCCTTTCGCCTTGGAGCATCATAATGAATCAAAAATGTCGGTGAAAGTGATATATACGATTCTGTGTTTCAGAAACGACACAGTACATTGATACATGAACTCTCTTGTCACTTTACAACAACCGACATACCAACCCAAAACGTATCAAAAGTCAGAGGGCTTCATCTCTCCACTGGAATCCCTCTGAATGGAACCACAACATGATACCTCATCATGTGTATCAATATGTTCGTTTCCATCTCATTTCCAAGAATAGCTTTGGCGGTCGAAGCATGTAATTCTAGTCTCCAGAGCTTCATGCAAAATGCTTCAGAGCCAACCTATCCCCACAAACATCGATACCATCATACATATCGAACAATTGATTACAATGTGATACATGAACATGCAAACCGCCTTGTGATAGAGATGAAGGAGACAAGGTTTTCCTTTGGTCAGCTGCGACAGCAGCAGCTCTGGCCTCCAGACAATCTACAATGGTTTTCCAGTGTACTGCTTGACCCCAAAGTCCATTTACTAGGACAATCAAATGGGACCCATGATTGGGCGTTGCTAAGTCAATCAAGGAGTTTGACGTTGACATGGAACAGACCAGAGGCGGAATTCACAGGTTGTGCCTACTGTATGATTGTTATTCGTAACATGGTTTTAATGGTTACCATAAGTTACATAGTTCGTAAGTAAAGAATCGTTTAAATCTACTACACTATTTGTTCCGTCGGTAGGACTCTCCCTTCAAGGCTTGAAGCCAGACAGTCCCAAGTTCTCAATTGGGAACCCCCCTTGCAGGGGCATCCTGAATTCAGGATTCAGGTCCTTCGAAGGACATTGTCATCGGTGACAGTCCTCATCCATCGCAAATGTAGTATTCGATCTGATGACAGCCATGGGAAATTCACTGTAAGAATCTGCATGCCAGACACAGAGGATCCACTCCAGTGGATTACATATTGCCGACTCTCTCCCATCACCAGGAGGCTTTGACCCCGCCAGGAAATATGACGATTTCTTTTTCCTTCTTCTACCCTCACACAAGGCACCACAGCATTTAAACGTTATATACATCAATACATCTGATACACGTAGAGAGTGAGCGAGCGAGAGAGAGACGATGCAGTGTTGGATGCGTGGCTGTGGTAGTAGATGCACCCGGGTGGGATCTGGGGTCACTGTAGCACCAAGGACTGGTTGTAGCATGGTGCAACGTGTCCTTCGTCCTATATATTCTTCATCTACTATGCAACGGTGTCGTAGTCAGGATAGCCGTGCGGTGGAGCATGGGGATGCTGTGGAAGTACATTATGTGGAGCAGGTGCAGCAAGGGGATGAACAGGTGGTTGTGAGGAACAGTAGGGTTCCTGAGGAGAAACCTCTGCACTTTATTGTAGACGATGGCAAGGTTGTGAAGGGTTTGGAAGAGTTGGTGGTTGGTATGAAGATTGGGGAGGTGAGGCAGGCTGTGGTGACTCCGGATAAGGCGTATGGAGAGAGGCATTCGAATATGATGGCCAAGCTGCAGAAGAGTCAGGCGCCAGAGGGGGTCAAGGTTGGGATACAGGTGGGTCTTCAGAATGGAATGACGGCTGTGGTGACGGAGGAAGATGATGAGAGTTTCACGATCGATGCAAATCACCCATTGGCTGGGAGGGATGTTGGATACGAGGTGGAGTTGTTGTCGGTGTCTCCAAGGGAGAGGATTCAGGAGGCATACTTTGGGGGTGGATGTTTCTGGGGAGTCGAAATCAAGTTCCAAAGGATCCCAGGGGTGCTTGATACTGAGGTTGGGTACTCCAATGGTCATGTGGATGGGGTGACGTACGAAGATGTGTGTTCTGGTCAGACTGGGCATAATGAAGTTGTGCGTGTCAAGTTTGACAATGGTAGTATTCCTTTTGAAGATCTTGTGACCCGTTTCTTTGATATTCATGACCCAACAACGCTGGATCGTCAAGGGAATGACGTCGGGACGCAGTATAGGTCTGGGGTGTATGTCACCAACGAGGAGCAGAGGCAGATTGCAGAGCGGGTCATTGAGGATCTGCAGCCAAAGTTTAGCGGACAGATTGTCACAGAGGTGGCTATGGTGGACAAGTATAATTGCGCGGAAGACTATCATCAGCAGTATTTGGAGAAGGGTGGTCGGTTTGGAAAGCCTCAGAGTGCAGCAAAGAACTGCACAGACCCGGTCCGGTGTTATGGATGAAACAGAGATGCATCCAGTGAGAGGTTACAACACGGCTCAATCCATCTATTAATAAATTTACCATATTCAATCTAGCACACTACTTTATTCACATTTGATGGCTCTATAGATTCGTCTAACAAATGCAAGGGATGCTCTCCATCCTACAAAACCAAGGAGCAGGAACAATGCATAGCATACTATAAAGTTGTAACCAAAGTAGAATACTGTCTGCATGAAACCACTCATATCTGATTTGGCGTAAAAGTAGTATATTGCGTATCCATATACGAACAAACCAGTTGATCCTCCACACATGTATGATCTCCACCACCATCGATGATCTTCTGCAGTGAGCTGGAAGTAGGTCAATGCAATCGTCACAAATGCCGTCACGACAAGGAGAATACAGAACACGATGAACAGAATAGAGTACAGCGTGTATACTTTCAAGCTCCATATCGAGGCGAATATATAGTACAGCTCGATATAAATGGCCGAGAATGGAAGGAATCCAGCCATGATGACCTGCGGGATGGTGGACCTGTACCAGGGGAGATCTGGAATTTCCCGTGGGTATTTGTTCGTTCTACATGGCGCTGCAAAGTCGACCTTGGCATTCTTTCCCAATACACCACCAATAATTGTCAGTGGTGCAGACACAAGGAGCCAGATGAGAATCATGATGATGATTGTACCGACAGGAAGCGCTGCTGTTGAGCCATACACCCATGCAACAGTGTTGTTGAAGGCAAAGACGACAAGCAGAGGACCGCAGAACACTCCAATCGTCAGCAGCAGATTCCTCACCCATTTCTTACCCTCCATCTGCTTAAAATACGACGCAGATATGTATCCTGCGCATCCAGCTGTCAAGGCATACAGCACAATCAGTGCAGTGAACATGGCACCTCTATTGTATGGATAAAATGTCCCTATGAATGCCAGACCAAACACGAAGAATGTCAACACCAATACCTGCAAACCGGTTCCAGCAAACGCGCAGAACAATGACTTGTGAATAGGAAATCGAAACACGTCGCCGTGAACAAACTTCCATCCACTCTCTTCCATATCCTCAACCTCCTCCTCATCCACAGCATACTTGAGAAAGTCCTTCTTCAACACTCTCATGAATATAGTGGCCAAGAATCCAGTCAACAACATGACCGTCACAAATGAATTGATGATAGAAAACCAATGGATATCCAAATGATGCTTCAAGAATTGATACTTTCTATACTTGTCCATTCTCTGTGAGAATTTCACATTCGTCTCCTTCCATGAAACAGAGTAGGTGAATTCCACATTCGCCTCCTGCACCCCCTCTGAAATATCCGCAACCTTTGTTGGATCTGTCGATATATTAATCTCAATCACCCTGTCGTCATTATAGGCAAGGTCAAAGTTGAAGTGCGTAAAGAGGAGAATTTTTTGAATATTACCATTTGCATCCTTCTCAGTCTTTCCAACATACCCCCACACAGGGAGATCATCGAACACGAACTGAAAGTAGTAATCTTTAGATACAGCTTTTCGGAACGAAGCCAAATCGTCAGAAGACAGCTTCCGCTTACACAATGTCATCTTCTCCTTGTCAACTCGAAATGCAACATCATACTGTGTTGCAATCATTCTATTCCCATCAACCACCTCTCCCAGTGTCAATGGCTTGTTATCCTTTGTCTTTGGCTGACAGAATGGAAGATCAAAATACTGGTAGGTCTCCGTGGGACTTGAAAATGGACCAACTGCAAGAAAAAACACGTGACTTGTGTCACTCGACCATTCTCTCGCATCTCGAGTCCACCCATACACACGTATTACCTAATTCGTACCTTTATTCGCCCATAAAATAATCTTTTGATCCTTTTCAAATTTATGTTTCCCACCCAGTGCTGATCCAACCAACATCCCCAGCACCAACACCACCTGATACCACGACAGCACCCCTGTAGGGTGCTTGAACCTGATTGTCACCATACTAAAATTATATATGTATAGTAGTAGACGTCACACTGGAAATTTTACACTGTTGTAAGGGATACGGCATGAAGAAGTTCCTTAAAAGCGAATTAATAAAAAGAGAAACCTCGGGATCCTGTGTTCATGCACGATAACACCTAAAGCATGACGTATATGAATAAAAACAGTGAAATGGCTTCTATAATATACAGGGTATCCCGGGATCAGCGGAAGGCAAGGCAGTTGTGTGGGATGGTCTCCATGACTGTCTGTCCACAAGTGGTCGAGGTACCCTCTTCATCCAGCTATATTTCATCTAAATTCTATTCTAATCAGATTGGTAGTATTAAATCTAATATATCTGTGCCTTATACATGCGATCAGTGGGGGTCTGGTGGGTCACGGGGTGCCACCAAGGTCCGAGCAAGGAGGTCTGTAGGGGTTCAAGGTCGTCGTTCCTATTCAGGGTCGAGTGTGAGGTCGTTTGCTGCGAGTTTGTACGATCCTGAGTCTCCGTTTGCTCCCAAGAGTACTCCTACGAATACTATTCTGAGGATAGTGCCCCAGCAGACTGCATTTGTTGTGGAGCGTTTTGGGAAATATAGTAGAACATTGGCTCCGGGTCTTCATGTGTTGATTCCTGTGGTGGATAGAATTGCATACGCTCATAGTTTGAAGGAGACAACGATACCTGTTCCGAATCAGACAGCAATCACGAAGGACAACGTGAGTTTGACGATTGATGGGGTGTTGTATGTCAAGGTGGTGGATGCGTACTTGGCTAGTTATGGAGTCGAGAATGCCATGTTTGCGGTGACACAGTTGGCTCAGACGACAATGAGGAGTGAGCTGGGTAAGATATCGCTGGATGCTGTGTTTGCAGAGCGTGATGCCTTGAATAAAGGAATTGTTGAGAGCATTCAGCCAGCTGCAGCAGCGTGGGGGCTTGAGGTTCTTCGGTATGAAATTCGTGATATTCTTCCTCCTCCAGCAGTTAGAACAGCCATGGAGCTGCAGGCAGAGGCTGAGAGAAGGAAAAGGGCGCAGATTTTGGAATCTGAGGGGTCTCGGGAGGATCAAGTGAACAGAGCCCAGGGAGAAGCAGAAGCTATTTTTAGAAAGTCGGAAGCAACTGCGAGAGGAATTCGAGAATTAGCTGATAGTATTCGTTCGACCGGGGGTGCTGAAGCTGTTTCTCTGAGGGTTGCTGAGCAGTATCTGGATGCCTTTGGCAAGGTGGCAAAGGAAAGCACAACCATGCTGTTGCCATCCTCTGGGCATGATCCAGCCTCGATGGTGGCACAGGCGATGAATATTTACAAGAATATCATCAAGGCAGATATAGGGCCCACACCTGTTGCCGATAATGCGGCTACCCGTGAGGCTACGCAAATGAAAGACCACAAGACTGATGGGCATCTCTCAGAGGAACACTCGATGCCACCACCACAAGGATTTTCCCTCAGAAAGACTGACTGAATTTCCCCATTGTAATCTTTAGAAATAAGTTGATTTATTTGTACTTGATTCGGGTGAATCCAATCGAATTCCGCAGCCACAACTCTGTGTGGTCTTACTCAAGGCAACTTGTCCTGTGCGTCTTAGATCCGCGATGCTCGCCTCAAATTACAAGATCGCATCAGGAAAATTAAATACACTTAGATCAAGACAGAATGTAGGGTTGTCCTCCTCCAATGCATGTGTGGTTGGTCGACGTGGCTTTCTGTCGTCCAGAGGTATTCAGGCCACAGCAGTTGAAGGAGATGCGTTCCATGCTGAATGTGTGACATCTACGATTGAAACAATGGTGTATCATGATAATTGTATGGCTGATATTGCGAAAGCAGCCCCAATAGTGAACAATAACGACGTTCAAGTTGGTGGAGTGTCCTTGCCTACTCTGTCCCTGATTCTGGGAGGGCTGGTGCTCGGGGGATATGCGGTTAAGAAGACGTTTGATACGCCATCTCGTACATATAATGAGAATGTAGGAGATGAGTATGACTCTTGGACAGAGGATGGTATTCTGGAGTATTATTGGGGTGAACATATTCACCTGGGGTACTATACAAAAGCAGAGAGGGAGGCTGGGTATACGAAGAGAGATTTCATCGAGGCCAAGTATACGTTTATTGATAAAATGTTGGAATGGAGTGGATGCAAGGATCCAAAGACAATCCTCGATGTTGGATGTGGTATTGGGGGGACGTCAAGGCATTTGGCAAAGTATTTCCCAAATGCACAGATTACTGGCATCACCTTGTCTAGAAATCAGGTCAAGAGGGGGACGGAGCTTGCCAAAGAAAGAAATATTAATAATGTAGAGTTCAAAGTAATGGATGCTCTTGCTATGGACTATCCTGATAATAGCTTTGATTTTGTGTGGGCATGCGAATCTGGTGAGCACATGCCTGACAAGAAGGCATATGTAGAGGAAATGCTTCGTGTTCTAAAGCCGGGTGGCACGCTGGCGATTGCAACGTGGTGTCAACGAGATGAGACAAAAGATAACCCATTGAGTGAAGAGGATAAGGATAGACTGCAGTTTTTGTATGATGAGTGGGCACACCCGTACTTTGTTAGCAAGGAGGAGTACGGCAGAATTTGCCAGGCGACTGGACAGCTGGACGATATTGTGATTTCTGATTGGACTGCTCCCACTATTGATTCATGGAGGCATTCAATTTGGGTCGGAGTATGGGACCCTTGGATCGTTATTTTCAAAGGCCCCCTGGCATGGTACAAGGTGATGAGAGAAATTGTCACGTTGGAACGTATGCATAGGGCATTTTTTGACGGTCTCATGGAATATGGCATGATCAAAGCTGTGAAAACCGAGCCAAATACAGAGAACACTGTTGTCACAGTTGAAAAAGAGCCATGATATTATATTGTCAAACAAATGTAATCATTGTCAAGTCAATCAATTCAATTTGTTGGATATCTGTCCTGAGGATTCCAATACCCGTACTGAGGGGATGCCTGTGGCTTGCTGTAATGTCTATACATTTCTGGAGTTTGATAGGCCTGGAAATTCTGCACAGTACCGCCTGGTCCCATTGCACCCATGTTCTGTCCATCCTCCATTGGTGCATTGTGAGGATGCACTGGAGCAGGTGGTGCTGCTCGAGGGTAATACGACGTTTCGTACGGTATCTGATTGGAGTTACCATAACCTGGCTGATCCCGTCCATAAAATAACTCTTTGGCAGATGGATCTTGCTGATTTAATTGCTGTTGTTGTGGTGGTGGGGGTGGCTGTTGTGGTGGTGGAGGCATTGGTTGCTGCTGCGCCAGTTCTTGATGGAACGGAGGTCCGTTCATATATTGCCACACGTGTCGATTATCATTAGTCAAGAACTCTACTTGCTCATTGGATCCATTGTTTGACTTTGGATCCGATGAAGTCATATCATCCAGCACCATGAATTCCCGTGTGAGGAAGGCAGAGTTTGGTATCATCAGTTTCCTTCTCCCTTGGCGAACCACGGTATACCGCAAATCCACCTTCTCACATACTCCTTCAAACCAACCTGGAGGCGCTCCCATCGCACCTGGCCCTTGAGATGGTGCAGAAGAAGAGACAGCAACTCGATCACCAAGCTTGAATGGCTGGACAACAAACAAGAAGAATCCAGCCAAGAAGTTGTGTGATAAATCCTTTGCGGCAACTGCCATAGCGATCCCAGCTGGCAACAGCAACGCTGATACATTCACACCAATCATGGACAACAACACTACCATGGCAACAAGCAAGGTGGACACTTCTGTAATGGTGATAATCCCACCTGCTAGCCTGTCATCTAGCGCCTTTTGTTTCTTCAAGTATTGTACAGTATTTTGAATGACAGAGTTTGTAAACCAGAGGATCCAGAGCAACACCACCAAGAGTCCGATTCGAGGGAACAGAAAAGAAGCATTCGACTTGATGGACCTCATCATCATACCGGTACCCAAAAGCAATGGCGCCAGCATTGGGAGAGAAACCTGACTTGCAAGTAGACTTCCCTGTGTAACTACCAACGCTACCAATGCTGGAAGACGAAAACTCAGATTCGCCATACTAATAGTCAGGCGTAGCCTCTGTACTGGAGGCCTATCCCAAAGCCACAACAGTTTCCCCCAAGTGTCATCTGGAAGATCCTGTTTTATCTCCTCCGTCTGTTGCTTTATATGCCTCAATTTCTTTCCTGCAGGACTCAATCGAAATCGTGCGACCAATCTCGAGACACGAGATCTCAGCGGTTTGAGAGATTCATTCAGACAGGACAGTGCAAATCGCAAGGATGCCAAAATACCAAACTGAATCCTGGACACGAATCGGTCTACCGCTGCTCCAAAAAGAAGAAAGAGACTCACTCCATTCGAAATCGGTGCTCTGATACTCTTCTCCTGACGGCTATCGGCATCAATGGTAAACAACCCTGTTGCATCTCCATTGCCACCATACTGTCCAGACGAAGGCGATGCTGGGCCATGCTCATCCACAATACCATTCCTTGGCGCCTCAGCCATACCTTCCAAGATATACATATCTTCATAATCATCAGAGTCGTACGATTGTTCGAGCTCATAATCGTCCGAGTCCGCATCCTGGCTCTGCACAGCCACCCTCCTTTCCTGGAATGCAGAATTCAACCCGGCAAAACCCAAGCGACATTCCCTTTTCCCCGCAACAACTATTCCTATAGTGCTATGTTTTTTATGTACTGTACCTAGGGCACGCAGCCGATTCTGAGAAGGGCGTGCATGCAGGCCATGGACACCTCCCAGAGCGACACCAGCTATCAAGCCAGACTGCATATCACGAATTCAAAAGGTCTCATCAGTGCGGACGCCCACGGCTCACGTATACACCGTTCTATTGCATACACTAGATGCGACTAGGGTGCCCTTGAGGACATGGCGCAACAAACCAAGTCAATTCTCGACGTTGGCGGGAGACGAGAGGGCGGACTGGAACGTCCCTTGGAGCATTCCAACCACCCATACACGCATATAATATTAAAAAAGATGAATTCCCGTAACGTTATGACCACGTGCGCCGATCCCAGACTCGTCAAAAAACCCAACCCCCGCATACCTTCATGTGACCAATACAACTCTGTTCTGGCCCACAGGGCAGTTTCTCTCAGTATAATATGCAATTTTTGTGTATTATATACACAAATTGCAGTACGGCCGTCGTCTCCTTGGATTGCTGAATGAGTTCACAAGACAGCACGTTTTCGAATCTGTCTCGTACAAAAGTCACCTATGAGAGACTTTTTCTACTGCCAATGCGTCAAAGCATTGGAAAATGCATGTATGTAAGACTCTTGGGATATGCGAGACTATATTTGATTGGTACACCTGGATGTGCCATGTCGTGTGTAGACACGCCTACTGTGTTCGGTGGAGAGGGACATTCGACCGTGAGTTGAAGACATGTGCACTTCTTTCATACACTGGTACGTGCATTGACTGTTGGGTTTCATGCTGTGATGCATCAAGAGGCGATACTATAGAGGAAGGTTACTTTGTATTACATACATGCGTAATCATAATAGCTGTATTGCTCATCATGGTCTAGTTGGCCTCCTGGGGTACCGAGGCAGGTGCCTTTGATCGTTTGAATACAGAGTCTACTGTGTTATGCCACCATGCCTTGCTGTTCTCTACGAATGACTTCTTCTCTTCAGGTTCTCTAGTTTTAGTAGTAGTATTGTCTGACGACGAGGAGCCATTCTCATCCATGGATACTCGCTCTGTTCCAGAATTGTCCTCTGAGCCAGCTCTGCTGTCCGACCCAGACTCCATGTCAGAGGTCTTGATGGCAGAATCTTTCTCAGAAGGCTGCGTTTCTAATTCGGAGTTTTTGAACGAGTCCAAGTCACCGTGCACACCGTGTCGTGCAAATGACTTGAAATCATCGATACCTGCTTCAACCTTGTCTGTAAGGGTGCCATTATATGCCTTCCATCCAAGAAGAGGGATAGTCACTGCCCAGTACAGCCCCCAGTACAAGACACCAAGATTTGTAGGGTCTGCCTGCCATCCAAATAGAGCTCGTAACAATGCCCAGCCCTGATTTGTGTTTGGGTTGCAGCAGCCCGTGGCATCCCAGACAATCAAATTCGACCACGGTCTCCATTCATACGGGTATACGATACCGAATAACTTAGCACCAGTAAAGAATGCAGTTCCATTGATCACCATTCCAGCCGCGATAAACATCAGCAATCCAGCAGAGATGATGAAGAACCATTTCAGGCTCTTAATGGAATGGCCAGAGTAATACACAAGTACTCCAAGTAGAGAACCGGCAATAATACCAACGATACCAGGAATAATCACACTCTTCACACTAAGTCCTGCTGATGTTCCTGTGAGGAATAGGACAGACTCCATCCCCTCCCTCAACGTTGCAGACCCGGCCAGCAAAAACATGGACCATTTATAGTTCCTCGAGGCATTCTCGCGAGAGAACTCGGACTCGAGTTTCCTCTTCCATTTCCTCTCCAAATTATAAAACTTGAGCATGGCAAATGCGACCACCGTGATGAGAATGGCTGCGAGCCAACAGATGCACCCCTTGAATATCAGCGATGCCTCTGAACTCATGAGCTTGGTATTGGCAAGGTAAAATACCAATACAAATATAACTCCTATGACGACTGATATAGCAACCCCAAGTAGCGCTCCAAACCACACCCATCGCTTGAGATTAGTCATATGCATCTTGTTCAACATCTGCAAGAGAACTGCAATGATGACAGAAGCCTCCAGGGCCTCCCTGAACATAATCAGGAGTGCAGCTATTGAAAAGTATTCCGACATGATGGCGTTTCTATAGATCAACAAAGACTACTGGAGATCTAGATGATTCCCGTCTCTTCCTGTCTGAGACGACTAAAACAACCCTGCTGCTGCTGCTGCTGCTGCTGTGTGTCCACACTCTCTCAGTGTCGCTCCCTCGCTCAGTGACACGCAGTGACACTGTCAGGGAAGGCCGAATACGAAAGATCTACGTTCTCTCGTATATAAAAATAGTTCAAGTATTACATATGTATGCCATCGAGGGCAATGGCCAGGGATGGAGAGATTGGAGTGGATTGGAGGAGTGCGAGTGGCTGTCGCCAGAGTCTGCCTCGCGTGTGCTCGACACACGCCTGGCGCGTGTCCTGTGATCCTCTCAACGACATAGGTCGACTGGACACGGCATGTCACGTGGAGCCATTATTTGGTTTTTTGATACAGTAAAGAAACAAAAATGAATTCAAGTATTCGCTTGGATTGGACACGGGGTCCCATGGACCACGGTGTGTCGACATGTGGTCCCAGTGGACGAATGGCCCAGCAACGTGTGGTCCCGTCTCTTCCACAGAAACGTAGTATGAGGCATGTAAGAGCAGTAGATAGTCGTATAGAAGGGGATGTGCGGGAACATGCGGATGTAGATTTGAATTTGGCAGGACTTCAGCAGTATGTACGAGAGGAGGACCAGCACGATGTGGTCCTGTCTGTCTGTTCATCAAAGCATTGTTGCAAACGTGGGTCAACTCGCGTTTTGAAGGCTCTTCAAGAAGATGCTATGCGTGTGCATGGGCTTCGAGTAGATGTTCGGAGTTCGACATGTCTGGGACAGTGTAAACGTGGTCCTGCTGTGCATGTGTCCATACCTGCGCATGGAGAGGAGGTGACGTGTGTCAAGGTGGCGTGCGGTCATGATGTTCAGCAGCTTGCTGCGGTTGCCCTAGATGATACGTTTGGGCAGTAGCAAAACGATATGGTATTTATTATTTCATGCTTTTTAAACTAAAAATAGTACTGTAATCAGTAACAATGAATTACTTTCTACCGAGGTAGACACCCATGCCTGCAAGGCCCAACCAGAAGAACACACTAAGAATGATACCGACGGTGTTTGTTGGCTGATCCCACACGGCAGCGTAGTATGCACCTTCCGTATACACCTTGAAGTCAGTGAGTGTCTCGAATTCTGGGAAACATCCTTTTCCAACAAAGTCTGCTTCTCCTTCTGCTTCTCCTTCTCCTCCCGAAGAGGATGAGCATTCACCCTCTGCCTCTGCCTCTGCCTCATCTCCTGCTGCCTCTGCTTCTGCCTCTGCCTCATCTCCTGCTGCCTCTGCCTCTGCTTCTGCTTCATCTCCTGCTGCCTCTGCTTCTGCTTCAGCCTCATCTCCTGCTGCCTCTGCTTCTGCTTCAGCCTCATCTCCTGCTGCCTCGGCCTCTGATTCGGCCTCATCTCCTGCTGCCTCGGCCTCTGATTCGGCCTCATCTCCTGCTGCCTCGGCCTCTGATGCCTCCTCTTCCATGAGGCGTCTTGATGTCGTTCCTGTTGCATTGTCATTCTCTGCTTCAGCAGATGCTGATGGTGATGGCGCTTCTGCTTCTTCTTCTGCCTCTGCTTCTTCTGCTTCTTCTTCTGCCTCTGCTTCTTCTGCTTCTTCTTCTGCCTCTGCTTCTTCAGAAGACGCCGGTGCTTCAGCGTCCTCACTCTCCCCCTCTGCCTCTGCGTCCTCACTCTCCCCCTCTGCCTCTGCCTCAGACTGCTCTTTAATATTAAATACTGGGCATTCTTCCGCCAACTCTACCCATTCGTTACCGTACAAACCAAAGCACGCCGTCACATTATCCACAGGTGGACAATGTGTTCCCGTGGTGCTCTCCAACGCCTCCTCCAACAACTCGTAACAGTTGTACTGGCATTCTACATCACACCCATTTACACTATCCACAGCGTATTCATAACGCTCTAACAATGCATTAAGCTTGGCCTTGCATGTCACATTCAGGCACCCAATCTGTGCTGCATACTGCCCCTCCACAACAACTGGACTGAAGAGGTACACCTGGGCGAGGACAAGGCAACACCCCACCACAGCAGTCTCCCTCCAATTCGATGCCATGATGCTTCTATCTATAATATAAATACCGATGTGGTGGTTCTAAATTAATTTTATAAGCTGATTCGCCACTGTCTGCGAGGATTTGTTGAATGGACATGGTCGTCTGCTGGACTGTGGAGCGCACGTGCCTGGCACACGCCTGGCGTCATCCACACCCCTCCCGTCGACATGCCCGGGCGACCCTTCGGTCGATGCCCCCAATCCACAGTCGACTGCTTGACCTGGTTCTGGGTGATGGCCTCTCGAATGCGATTCTTCTTTTCAGGGATGATATGCATTACGAGTATACAGAAATGTACTTGTATGGTGGGGTGGTGGCTGCCTATCAGAATCAGTAGTGATTGAGACGAAGGTGCTGTACCCAGTACCTCTTTACTGGGCATTGCTTTTGTTGACTGATGAGGGTGCTTGGGCTCTTGCTGACGCTTGCTCTTCGATGCTGCATGTGTAAAGGAGTAAAGACAGACGAGTCTAGAGGGAGTCGGTTTCGTCTGTGGCTGGAAGATGTACGCTGCCTTGCTGTGTGGATTGATCGTTGTGTGTGGTGTATTGATTGGTACAGGGCAAGGCCATGACGGGTATGTGTGTGTGTGTAACGCAGTATGTCTTCCGGCAAGGAGAAACTGATATCATAAAGGATATTATAGAGGAGAATAGTGCGTCTTACGCACTTGCAGGCATTTCTGCAGATGCATCAGAGAAGGGCAAGGCATGCCAGGATGGGTGCACCTCTTGGGATTATTTGCTGACAAATAGAGCGCAGGGGAAGAAGATATTCAAGACAATGCCTTTGAAGAATACTCAGGTGATTTCTGTGACGCCGGGATTGAGTGTGATTTCGCAGAAGAGTGGTCTGGTGAGGACACTCTGGTCTGGGTATGGAGGGATGGCTGGGGTGATGCCTCTGTCTTTTGCGCTGCCTGATGGAATGAAGCAGTTGCAAGAGTATGTCAAGCATGCTCGTGGTGGGGATGAAGAGTCAATCTGGGTATTGAAAGAAAATAAACACAGAGGGCAGGGTGTCACTCCAGTGAAACTCAAGAATATGATGGGGAAATTGATGACAAAATATGTAGAGATCAAGAGGAAGCAAACAAAGACATCGAGTCCGTATGGGTATATCCTTGCGCAAAAGTTTATTGGAAACCAGATGTTGATAGATAATATTCCATTTACCTTCCGAATATGGACTGTGTTTGCCGGTGGGGTTGATTCCATACGTGGGTATGTGTTTGATGGGAGCATCATCCCATTCGGAGATAAGGAATTCTTTCCAGAGCATGATAGAGACGCGTTGGACCAAGCGAATGACTTGATTGTCAATCTATTTCTACAGAATCGGACCGAGGCAAAGGATCCTTGGTCGATGACTGAATTGAAGCAGTATTTGAGGGAAAAGACTGGTGGTGAGCATGCCTTTGATAGGATTTGGGCCACAGTGAAACAGAGCACAGCGAGGACTTTGGCTGCAGCTATACCTGGGATTCGGAAGGAAGTTGGACGTTTACCATATTATCAGGAGGGAAATTTTGAGTTCTTGGGAGTCGATTTTGTGCTAGACTCGGACATGAAGCCTTGGTTGATTGAGGTGAATTATCTGCCATCCATGGCAAGAAAAGTGGTGGGGTGTGTACCAAAGGGCAAGGTGGAGCGTGGAGAGAAGGTTCCACACTCTAAAACTGTGTGCGGTGAGAGTATATTTGATAGTCAGAAGGAATATTTCATTGATGGTCTGCTGTATATCTTGTCAAGGAGGCATGCTGCGATGGATAATCATAGACAAGAGGCAGAATCTGCAGTAGCATTGTATAGAGATCGAGGGTGCCATATTGGCGTGGATGTTGTATCCAAAACACTTGATATGCTTTTAGAGAGAACAAATGCAATTGAAAAGGGATTTTCGCCTCTTACTGAGGAAATGTATGCGTCACTGCATTGCCTTGGTGCTGTGAACGCAGAGCAATGTCTGCAAACTGGTCATTCTCTCAAGGCACACGTTGCGACAACGACAACTAGCTTGGTTCTGAGGGCTATATCATGGATTCAAGGGGTTATTAGAAGATTACCAACGGTTCCATACAGTTCGGATGCCATGTATCGACAGCAAGATGCGATGGAAGAAGTGTTTGAACCAAGCCACACAGATGAAATCTTGTATGCTCTCTTGAGAGACAAGGAGATTCTGGGTGGTAGCATCAGGGCGGAAACGTTGTTGCGCAAAATGTGCAATATTGATGTGAAACTTAAAAGAGAAAACAACAAATTAGAGTTGTAGCTCCATACTGTAATATGTAGATCACGAAATCAAACAGTCTCCCCAATTGCTTGTTTGATGGCAGTCAGTTTCTTCTGCAATTTCTCGCTGTCTTCCTCTTTCGCACGCATTTGAACCTTTAAATCGTGCAATGTAGACTCTAATTCAGTACATTTTGTCCTCAACTCTGTGCAGCTCTTCTCCAAATCTGTACAGTAGGATGCTCTCATGTCCAAGTCTGTGTTGAGCACGTCAATTTGATTACGCAGGTTTTTTAGTTCAGATTTGCCCTTTGATGTATCTTGATTATATCGAGACATCAACAATTTCATATCATTTGCAGATTTCTCCAGTAAACCTTTATAGGTACTCTCCAGATTTTCAGAATCCTTCCTGCACTGTGCCAGATTGCCTTCTAACTGCTCTTGGTTCTTTTGATACTGCTGTACTTGCTCACGCAAGGCAGCCAATTGTCCCTTACTCTCCTTCTGTATGCGCTCATAATCGGCAATTTGCTGCGTTATAAATCCCCCAATGCTATCATAGCACGAATCCAGAGCTCCTAATTGAAAGAACTCGGCAAGCATGGAGAGGGATTTTGATAGTGTGAGGTATTTGTGTTCAACATGTACAAGTTTATCTGCAAATCTATCCGATTTTTCACGCTCTTCTTCAGCCAACTTTTTCCAATTGAGCGACTCTTCTTTTGCCTCTTTCCATTTCATGTCTGAGATGGCCAACTCCTTCTCAAGATATGCAACAGAACCTTTTGGTGCCCTCTCTGTCCTCAGAGAGGAAAGGCCATTCATCTCCCAATGTAACGCGTCTAATGTGCGCCTCTGCCGTTTTGCCGTATCTTTACTACAAGATATAGGATCTTCAGTCTCAGATATAGCAGACTCTGAAATTGAAATCCCCGAATCACACATCACGCAGTTGAAAGATGTCTCTCCTATAAAGAATTTCAGAATGATCACATCGACATGATACGAGTGCTGGTAAAACCCGCCCATGATATACAATGTATCATCAATAATGTTTTGAACGTGTCCTACTCTATGATGAATACATTCCTCCCTTTTTGAGCCACCCTTAAGCCAGCTGAAGCATTTCTTCTTCTGATCAACATGCAAGACTGACACTGTGCCTGTACCCCCTCCTGAATCCGCCTTGTCCAATACACCTCCAAAAACAATAATATTAGAGCCTAATACCGAGGATACATGACTATACCTTGCAGTTGGCACGTCTCCTTTCCCAGATGTCTCATTCAGCCATGTCTGGGTGGATGGATCGTAGACAGCCAGACACTTGTGTTTTGATATCAACGTTTTAGCCCCCGATCGACCAAAAATCGATATACAAAAGTTTCCAACCCGATGAAAGGTCATATGTGCTCTTGGAGTAGGAGGATTCCTCGCGTTAACGCTCCTGCAGGTCTGTGTGCAGACATCAAGTTCAACTATATCATTTCTCCAGGTACCCCCTCTTCTCCGCCCTGGCGTGACACTATAGCCCCCAAAAATCACAATCGTATCACCATTATTCGGTTTCACACATGCACCATGCCCCGTGCGTGATAAGGCATCAGTTTCACCGCTACAGCAGGCATACAATCAGTCAGTATTCCATACTCGGACAGAAAGAAAAGACACACCAACCAACGCACCCAATATCAATCTGATGCCATCTTTGCTCCGATATATCAAAACACCAAACATCGTCAACTACTTGTCTCTTCTCTGCAAAAATATTCCCGCCACCAATCAACCAGACAGCCCCTCCAACAAGAGTAGCTGTGTGCCAAGCCCTTGGCGAACATGCCTTGGGTGCTTCCCCAACGAACTCAAAACGCTTTTCTGACACATAAAATTTCCAGCAATCCCTGAAACATTTCTCACTATTTTCTCCTCCAAAAACCAATATACACTCGTCACCAATGGCACAGCTGGCACTCCCTCGACGCTGTAAACAACTCGCAACGTTGTCCAACAATTGAGGCATTTCTTCCTCGGTTTGCACCGTGGATGCCATATCAACAGACTAAATTGGTATCATTACTAGTATACATGTATATATAAGTTAGTATGAAGTTTAGATATGAAATAAGCCACACAGCAGTCGAGCATTTTACCAGTCCAACATATCGCAAGTGGTCGCATCTGCCCAAGTCTCTCGAAGGGAAGGAGGGGCCACGTCTCTCTTCTTGCTATCGTTCTGATTCTTCCATCGATCTAGAATCCTACCAGCCCCGCCCTTTACTCCACGAGGACTGAGTCCTCCTGGAGGAGTTCTCCTGACACGTCTGTTGCTCGCATTCTTCTGCATGGTGCTTTGATCAATCCCATCCCCAGCCATCCGACTCCTCTGAGACGTTTGAATATCTTCCACCACTCTAGAAAACCCCATAATCTTTTGCGCCAGTCTCTGCTGCATAAACTTCCTCGTCGTATCGTCCATCTGCGCCGAATCAGGCGTCTCTCGTTCCTCTTCTCCACCTGCCAACGAACTAGAAGGAGCATCACCTCTTCTACTCACTCGCGATGGAAACCCTACCTGGCCTCTCCTCCCAGGACTTCTAGCAGTATCACTAGTAAATCTATCAGTATAATCGCTTTTCAGGACACGGCGTGTCCGACTGGCATCTGGTCGAGTCCTGGGAGAAGCAACCTGCACCCTGTTCAACTGCCTTGTTGCACGATACGCTTCCTCTTCACGCTCTGCTTGGGCTTCCCAATCATCCCATTCTTTCTTTTTCTGTTCATATGCTGTTTTCCTAGCTTTCTGCGACAGAAACATGCGCTATTAGAGATGAAATATGCCAACAAGAGTGACTCGGAACGACATGTCCTCGAATGGAGTAGAAACTAGACCAATGAACCAGCCTTTTCAACTCATTATCGCATACACACTGTTGTTAAACTAGTATGTGTATTTCATCGTACATTTTGACGTGCTTGGATGCTAAAACGGAGGTTTGGGTTGACATATCCAGGTCCTTGCGACACTGCTCTTCTGATGCCATTCTCCATACTGATACAGCATGGAGACCCTTTTCACCCAATTAATTTCAATTGCTCTGCCACGGAAGCATAGAGGCACTGCAACAAGGGCTGGAATGAGCTTCAGGGCTTCTGTATGTGGTATCAGCTAGCTGATGGCCCAATATTGGGCATTGGTCAGGATGCCAATCGAATCCTTTGTGGCACCAACAGCTAGCTGCGAGTCTGTCGATATACACATATATTACAGTATAAATTGTTTTCGAGAAGAAGATGGTCGTATTGAGCAAGGCACACGTGGGAACCTTGTCCCCTGGCGATACGAGTGCTCTGCATTGGACATGTGGTACCCAACTACGTTCGAGTAGATTTTTGAGAACTATAGCACATTCTTCGCGCAAAAAGCATAGTCACAACAATGGTAAATCATAATTAATGCATCATCTGCGCTGTGTGATCCACATGACTGACGAATCTGTGTCATTTGTAGAAATGAAACATGGAGTGAATTCTCGGCACGAGAATGGATCTTCAGCGTCCTCTTCGCAGTCACATCAAGAGTCTATGGATAGTAGAATTTGGAAGGAAGCAGCATTTCCGCAATACATGCAAGAGAGCGTCGAATCTTCGAATTTCTGTGAGCTCTGGGAGGATGCCAAGAAACGTCACACGACTCTTCAGGGTCAGGAGAATTTTGTCAAGAGCAATACACTGTGGAAGAGCATTCGTAAAGAAGCGGAAAAGGATGCGGAAGATGAGCCTTTGTTGAGTAGTTTTCTGTATGCGAGTATATTATCTCATGATTCTTTTGAGAGGTCGCTGGCATTTATTTTGGCAAATAGGCTGTCGAATACGACCCTCTTGCCGACGGAACTGTTTGAATTGTTTTATGTTGTTCTCATGAGGGATGAGAAGATTCGCATTGCATCTCAAGCAGATCTTTGTGCCATGAGAGAGAGGGTATGTGTGTCTTTTTGTTGCCGTGATGGTCTTCTTGACTGTAGAGAGGCGAAACCTCAAATGTATTCAACAATGCGTGTAGGATCCAGCGTGTAGAAGCTACTCACAAGGCTTGCTTTATTTTAAAGGGTTTCATGCGATTCAAGTGCAGCGCATTGCACATGCTCTTTGGAAGCAGGGACGGAGAGTCATGGCTGAAGCCCTGCAGAGTCGCTCATCTGAGGTTTTTGCTGTGGACATCCATCCAGCCGCTCGGATCGGAAAAGGAGTCTTACTTGATCATGGAACTGGTGTTGTCATTGGGGAGACGGCTGTTATAGGCAACAATGTCTCCATTCTGCAGAATGTAACTCTTGGTGGAACTGGAAAGCAGCATGGGGATCGTCATCCCAAAGTATCAGATAATGTACTCATTGGAGCATCGGCTACTATTTTAGGCAATATAGATATAGGAAAAGGTTCTCAGGTGGCTGCGGGATCGCTTGTTCTCAAACCTGTCCCTCCCAAAGCCATGGTAGCTGGGTCTCCTGCAAAAGTTGTTGGCAAAGTGCAGGGCAACCCTGCCCTGAATATGGAGCAATGGTGCATTGCAATTTCACAAGAGTCCTCAGCTACAAAGAAAGAGGCGAGCAATGGTGATATATTCGATCCATTTTTGCAAAAGGTCGTCAAATCTGGAAAGAAAGAGTCCTCTATTCAACAACATGCCAAGCATGTTGAGAGTACGAATGGAGCCAGGCATGATTCTGCGGTAGAAATACCACGTGAACAACATGCTGCTCCAACAGTAATAAATGAAGCAAATAGCAGCAAGACATCCAATCCCGAGAAGAAAAAGTCTCTAGATGATGGTACACATACATCACTAGAAAATTCCCATGACTCGGACGATGGGGGGATTGATTATGTCATCTAGGCTTTAATTCAATGGGCAGTGATCTTTAGCAAGAATTTTTCCTTCTAGATGTAAAACTAGATAGTTATATGTACAACGATGCTTTGCATGAAGACGTGTAGCCTGCAGGTTAAACCAGCAGGGCTCTAGGGATACAGATCTGTACCCCACTGTGGGGTCCCCACACGAGTAACTACATTCCGTACGACTGGCTCTTTAGACCTCAGTCACTGCCAGCTATGCCAGTAATTTGATATTTTACAGATGTATAAGTGCTTGTGTATGGATATATCGCAGTAATGAGGGAAAACCGTACTTGAATGTGGGTGCACCCGACAGGAGTAGCCAAACAAATCCCCCCAAGGCACCCTCAGCGGCAGTTTCTGATCTGATGGGTGTCCAAGAGTCAATCATTAGGTTTATTTGTTGTTGTGGAGCACTTGAGGATGCATTCGAGGACTCTGATTATGACAGGGTTGCCGAGAACCGAGGTCTTCATGAACCTCTCATGAGTACAGCCGAGAATGGGTTCCTTGGAGCAGATGAGCCGGTACAAAAGAAAAAGGAGCTTAAATTGAATAATATTTTGGGATTTGGGATGCGGGATGTGGATAGTGACTACGAACTTGGAGAGTTGCTTGGTGAGGGAGCCTTTGGTGTTGTAACCCGTTGTAGAAACAGGGCTACTGGCGAAGTATTCGCGTGTAAGAAGATTGAGAAGCGACAGATGAAGCGAAAAGCGGATGTTGAAGACATTCGACGGGAAGTTCAAATCCTCATGGTGCGCACTGTGTGTCCATATGTGTCTGTAACGTAATACGCCCTCATCTTCCTGGTCTCTTGTTGAATGCAGTTACTGAGTTCCCACCCTTCTGTGGCTGCCCTGTGTAAAGTGTATGAGGATGATGAAGCTGTATATTTAATCCTCGAGTTGTGCGATGGGGGGCAAATTTTTGATAGATTCATTGATATGGGGAGTGTCACAGAGCATTATATTTCCCGCGTGTTTCGACAAATGGTCGAGCTCGTTGATCATTGCCATACGTTGGGTATCGCACATCGAGATATAAAACCTGAAAACTTTCTCTTTTCTTCGAACGAGACGAATGCAAAGGTGAAAGCTGCAGATTTTGGACTGTCCCAGTTTTTTACACCTGGAAAAAACTTCAAGTCAGTTGTTGGGTCCGAATACTACGTAGCTCCAGAGGTATTGAATAGAAACTATGGCCCGAAAGCAGACATATGGAGTCTTGGAGTATGTCTATATGTTATGCTGGCAGGGTATCCCCCTTTTGATGACAGTGATGGTGGCAGTACATTTGACAAGATTTTGTATTCAGAGCCAGATTTTAGTGCTGTCCCATGGCCATCTATCTCGAAACCGGCGAAGGATTTGGTGAAAAGAATGCTTCAAAAGAATCCGGATAAGAGACCGGACACTCAGTATATCCTCGGTCACCGATGGCTTAATGAGGCTGCCCCTCATCATCCCTTGGACCCGACAGTGCTGCAAAATTTGCGAAGGTTTGCAAGCAACACAAGGGTGCATCGCGAGGCCATGTTTACGTCAAGACAAGCCATGGAAGCTGGTGCCACGACTGAAATGTGTGATTTGGTTGTGCAGCACGTTAAAAATACGGGACAACGGTTGACAGTTGAAGACGTTGGGGCATTGATGGCTGAGAATAACATGACCGTATCTACAAAAGTGAAAGAACACCTGAGCAAATTTTCAGAGGCCAAAATTCGTACATTATCACCAGAGGAATGTATTTGTGCTGTTCTTGGCCGATCAGAAACAGAAAGAGACGAGTTTTTGCAAACACTGTATAGACATTTTGACAACACTGCAGGACTTGCATTCCCGCGTTTTGAAAAGGTTGTGTCTGTCCTTGGAAAGTCATGCGACTCTACCAATGATATATCAGTTCCTGCATCTGATATTGACGCATTCAATCGCTGGCTGGATAAGAATAAAAAAGTCATACAGGAAATCTCTGGATTCAGGACTCCTTCCTGAGCGGGCAAGGCTCCTGAAGCCAAAATTCCAATCCAGAGGCACATAGTTCTGTCCTATTTTGTACAGATACAATCACTTGGATCATGAATTGACAACCCAATACGAATGTAAGACATTGGCATTCGATATAGATCCTTCCGACACCAAGTGGTACAGACCGATAGTCATGGGCCTCCACAATCCGTACCAATCCATCCGTCATCTGGATAAGAGATGTACTGACAACATCCCAGAGACAACCGTTGACAGTCAGAATATATTTGTATTTATTCATAGATATATTCAAATCAACATGTGGTCAAAATCGCTGCCTGCTTCCGGGCGACCTCTGTATTGCTGTCGGAGAGGCACTAGAACAACTCACATTGTCCGTCCTCCGTTTCATTTGTGATGTCATTTTGGTGGTTTTTCCTCTCATATGCTATTCTATATATGATACAGGTCAATTCAAGCCCAAATGTACTCCAGAAAATGGCCAGAGTTGTCAAGGAAAAGGCCTCGCAAGATTATGATAGGATTGTAAAAGGGACAGAGAAGACGAGGGCCAAGTTGGGTGTGCTGGAAGAGCTATTTACATATTGGAATCTAGAGGATGCAGATGATGAGCTAGAAGAACTTGAAGATGCATTAATTGTGCGTTTGTATTGGAATATTGGTGCAAGGTGAGCTTGTCAGTAACTGATGTGTATCTGCATTGCAGATGGCTGATTTTGGCCCCACGACTGCGTTTAAGATCGTCGACCAAATCCGGGAAAGAGTTCAAGCTGGCGAGTTACAAACTGGAGGAGAAATACGCAATGCAATGAAAGGTTTGATCGTCGATATCTTGTCAAATCGCGGGAACGGGAGCGAGCTCAACCTCAGAGAGGAGAAACCATCCGTCCTCCTCATTGTAGGAGTCAACGGTGGAGGTAAGACGACAACAATCGGTAAATTAGCGTATAAATTTTCCCAAGAAGGGGCGTCCGTCATGCTTGCCGCCGGTGATACCTTCAGAGCTGCGGCTGGAGAGCAATTAGAGCAGTGGGCCCAAAGGAGTTCAGCACAAATAGTCATGGCAGAAAATGAGAAAACTCGGCCAGACACTGTTTTATACAAAGCAATCGGCTCAGCTATCGAAAATGGAACTGATTTAGTATTGTGTGATACAAGTGGAAGGTTGCATACGAACTGGAGTCTGATGGAGGAGCTCACCAAATGCAAAAAGAGCATTGGCAAGAGATTGGATGGGGCACCTCATGAAACCTTGCTCGTCCTGGACGGGACGACTGGAATGAATATGCTCAATCAGGCAAAAGAATTCAACGAATCTGTTCAATTGTCAGGGATAATTCTGACCAAATTGGATGGAACATCGCGTGGGGGTGCTGTTGTGAGCGTCGTCGATAGCCTTGGGCTGCCAATCAAAATGGTCGGGGTAGGAGAATCAGTAGAAGATTTACAGCCATTTGATCCAGTTTCTTTTGTCGATGCATTGTTCCCAAATACAAACACATAGTAATAATGATATTGTAATTGTTTATTATCCAAGCTCCTCTGATCGAGATGCAGAGGCCAGCACGGCGCGAATAAATGCATTCCTCACCCCAGCTCTCTCCAACTCTGCTATTGCTGCAATCGTCGTGCCTGCAGGGCTCGCAACTCTATCTTTCAAAACCCCTGGATGCGTTAAAGTATTTTCATCTCCATGCAATACCATTTCTGCCGCTCCTTTCACCGTCTGTGCCGCCAAAGCAAGCGCCGTATCTCTCGGTAACCCTGCCGCAACGCCACCATCAGCCATTGCTTCAATCATCATATAGACATACGCAGGACCACTCCCGCTCACACCCGTCACACCATCCATCATCTTTTCTTGAACTCGAATAGCCAACCCTACTTTAGACAACAGTGTATGAACAACCTCGGCGTCTTTATCACCTGCATATGACCCCAATGCATACGCAGATGCACCTTGCTGTGCCAGAGCTGGAGTATTTGGCATCACTCGAATCACCCTCACTCCTTTCCCCAGGTGACTCTCCAATTCATTCAGCTTAATACCAGCAGCAATGCTAATAATCAAATGCCTGGGTTCCAAGAACGGAGAAAGCGATTGCAAGACTGGCTTGATCACCTGTGGCTTCACTCCTACGAGCACTATATCACTGAACTTTGCAATCTCCTCTGCCCCTCCATGCGTCGCATCTCCGAACACATGCCCCACTCCCATATCTAACAACGACTGCTTCCTGTCTGGGGACTTGACCGACGCCCCCACATCACTCGGATCGATAATTCCAGAGTTGATAAACCCCCGTACCAAGGCTCCACCCATTTGACCAAAACCAATCACTCCAAGTTTTGCACTCTCCAATGAGACACTAGAGTCTTCTCCAGCAGCGCATGTTACTAGAGTATGATGTAGTTTCTTCTGATCAGATACCAGTGTCAATCCACCCACATGGGGCACCCCGTATGGGTCACGGAGGAATGGCCTGTTCACATGACAGCAATCTGAACATAGTCTCTCCAAATAACACCGTCGACTCAATCTCACGTTCATAATTAGTTTACCAATCATTTTTATTCCATCCAGGTAGAGCGATGGGACTTCGCTGTAGAGATACTCTATCTGCAGTTGATGAAATCTATATATATTTCATTCAAGGAGAATTCGAATTATCATCGTCTTCTCGAGTATATAACAGTCAGTAGAAAACTACCTATTTTGATTCACATTCTAATAGATATAGATACTACTATTGCAATGTCTCAGTCTGTGTTTCAACCGATCGGTGCGTTGTATCTCTGCATGCCACGAATGCAATATGTTTCACCTCGTGACTACTGTGGATGTTGTATGGCTGCGGAATGCATTGAAACCCTACACACATATCTGATATGGTATTTATGATGCATTGCAGGGCAGAAGCGGTTGACGAACGTGGCTGTTGTGAGGTATAAAAAGTTTGGTAAACGGTTTGAAATTGCTTGCTACAAGAACAAGATTTTGAACTGGAGGAATGGCATGTACGTGTGGTATACGGATGGTTAAATGTAATACCATATGATTGTTCTCATGGTGTTGAGAATTGCGCAGAGAAAAGGATTTGGATGAAGTATTACAGACAATGACAGTCTTTAGTAATGTGTCAAAAGGTGTCTTGGCCAAGAGGGAAGATTTATTACAGGTCTTCGGGACAGACGATGAGCATGCGATATGCATCAAGATTCTGGCAGATGGAGAGATGCAGGTGTCTGATAAGGAGCGAAAGGTTGAATTGGACACGTTGTTTCGTGATGTGGCCGGGATACTCAGTGAAAAGTGTGTCAATCCAAAGTCGAAAAAGCCGTATACGATTGGCGTGCTGGAGAGAGCGTTGAAAGATATCCATTTCTCGGTCGATCCGAAAAAGCCAGCAAAGCTCCAGGCAGTCGAGGTGTGTGTCTGTTTTGCCCTTCTCCTGTATTCATTTTCGTATGAACCAAAGGGTGTTCTTTTTGTCTCCAGGCCCTTCCCTTGTTACAGGCTGTCTTCCCCATTGAGCGAGCCCAGATGCAGCTGAAGATAACCATTCCTGCAGAGTCATTTAAAGATCTAGGAAAGATATTGAACGAGCATCATGCGGCGGTCATGGAGCAAAATATAGAAGATGATGGGGTGGTTGTAGAGTGCTGCATAGATCCTGGGGCATACAGGAAAATCCACAGTTTCGTTCAGGATGAAGGACAGCATGGCCGCCTGGAAGTCATCTCATTAAATGCATTTGTAGAAGGAGCACACGATGATGGCACAGAGGATGTTGTAGAATCCTTAGAAAACCTTTCCTTGCCCACACAAACTGCTGCCCCACCAGAGCCAGAGCGACCCAGGAGTATTGCCCCAGTGCATACAATGACGGCATCAGAGCAAATAATTGTATTCCAGAGAGGCCCGATTGCAGATATTCCAGATGAATTTGCATCACGTAGGGATAGATTCGCTGAAATTGAGCAACTTCAGTCCGGATGGACGGTGCAATTGCAACGCAAGGGCAGTGGTTCCGTCCTGGATGCCGTGTTTTTTTCTCCCTCTGGTGAAAAAGTGGGATCATTTGCTGTTGCTCGACGGATGGCCCTTGCATATCATAAAAAGGCATGATGTATGTATATATATTACTGGAATAGAGAATAGAATAGAATAAAATGTTTAGGAGCGCTGTGTTGTCGGCAGCACGTCGAATAATCCAGTCATCTGACAAGGTACGTCAATAATACCAATGAACCCTGTCTGCTGATACAGTGATGTATATCTACATTCATTATGCGTCTACAGGGGATATCAGTGGCGGTTGAGGGAGTATCCTGTGTGCGGCAGAGTGTTGGGGAGTCCAGACAGTCCGTGTTTCAGGCGGATTTCCTTCGATATGCGTCATCGTTGCTCGATTCTGGATTAAAAAAGTATAAACCTATGACTCCTGGTATGCGGGGCCGGATTATAACCAGCAGGAAAGGTTTATGGAAGGGAGGGCCGTTCAAGCCTCTCACTGAGGGACTTACTCGTAGTGGAGGAAGGAATAACCACGGTCGTATTACATCTAGGCATCGTGGTGGTGGCCATAAGCGTGTTTATAGAAGGATTGATTTTGCAAGGTACCCTGAGACTACTGTGGATGGTGTGATTCAACGGATAGAGTATGACCCAAATAGATCAGCTAGGATTGCACTCCTTCATCACCAGTCTTTGCCGGAAGGAACGCCCGTTAGTAAATCATATTCATATGTTTTAGCTCCTCAAAACGTGTCGCCTGGGGATACATTGAGTTCGGGGCATGATGCTGCAATCAAGACAGGCAATGCAATGCCTCTGCGGGAAATTCCTATTGGTATGCAAATCCATAATGTAGAGATGCAGCCAGGTAGGGGTGGACAGCTTGGGAGATCTGCTGGGACAGCGTGTACATTGGTGAAAAAGGGAACAGATGGGTATGCGGTCGTGAAGCTCCCATCGGGTGAGCAGAAGCTGGTTTTGCTGGATTGCATGGCAACGATTGGTGTGTTGTCAAATCCTCAGCACAAAAATCGCAAGTTGGGGAAAGCTGGGGCATCAAGGTGGCTAGGAAGAAGGCCCAAGGTCCGAGGAGTTGCTATGAACTGCGTCGACCATCCTCATGGGGGTGGTAGGGGTAAATCCAAGGGTAGGATTTCTCAGACTCCGTGGGGAAAACCAACCAAAGGATATAGAACTAGAAATAATCCTCGAACAGATTGGACTATTCGCGTGTCGCGTCATAAAAAGTAAGCTTGTATTCAGTACATGTAATACATCCCTTTCTATGTTGGGTCATGTGTGGCGAATACAATACTACCCACCCATGGTGCACGTGTAACTCGAATGAATGTCCGGACTCGTAGCAAAGTCCAGGATGGAGTGTCCTTCGTCTGCATTGAAAACTCCATTATCCAAGAGGTACAAGAAGTTGGAGAAAGCGGGAGTTTTTGTCGACGATTCCACAAGAGACTGTTGAGGTGGACATTCATCGGAGCAATCCTTTTCCATACGAGTCCTTTCCATTCCCATGTTGTTTATTTTAAACTTGAATACTATAAAAATATAATTGGTATAGTACGTTATATCTAATATGATAGTTCAATTGAGTTACATGTACTTGATGATGCCTTGCATATGCATGCATGCACGCCAGTTGACCAGCTCCCTGGTCAACTCCTGTTGACTACAAAGAACAGGAATCTCGGCCCATTCCAATAGCGGCTTTCCTCAGAATACCACACAGTATAGTTGGAAAAAATATTCTCGGAGGGAAGGAAATATTTAGTGTTCCATGTTGACGAGGACGTTGGTTCATTGAACCCACGGTGTCGCGTACCCTAGACTGGGCTTTCTACAGGAAGCCCGTGATAGATTTGTATTTCGGAGACAGACAGGTCTTGTGGTAGATTTATTGATATATTATTAATTAAAGAGAACACTTGGAACCTGTGAAAGGCGTTTGGTTACCCAGGATGGATGGTCGTGAGCTTGAGCTTCGTGGCGACTCGGGCACTTCAAAAGTGGTCGGTTTTCGCTTTTTGCCGGAGGAGTACGCAGAGCTCTATTCCTCGGATGATGATTTTTCTGGTGATGTAAGTGCGCTTGTATTGTGTTTTTGTATTCTATGCGCGACTATACTGACCAGAACCCCATTCCTGCAGATGCCAATGTGCATGCCTCCACATATACCTCAGGATTCGCATCTCAAGGCCGAGATTGTCACATCGGAGTGGCAGAAACCATTTTCACTGAATAATGATTTTTGCAATATGGTATGTTGCTCATTGCACTGTTGATTGCAGTCATGAATGTACTCATGGAGTGGAGTGATGAATGTTCAGGTACCGCTTCAACGATGGGATATTGCATTTGCTGAACGCATGTCAGGGAACACCATGCCGCAGCGATTTGGAGGTTTTCTCAGTAATATATATTTGTTTGATAAAGAAGCGTTTGGTATTGGCAGAAATGAGGCGTCATTCATGGATCCACAGCAAAGAATATTGCTGCATTCAGTTGGAGCATGCCTGCACGATGCCCAGGGTCTAGTCGACCCGTCATCCTGTACCATTACAGTCGGCGTATCATACAACGAATATTTCTTGAATCTGCTACATCTAGAGAAGAACGCCCTCATGGCGACCTCTGGAACGCTGAGTGTTCTGTCTGGCAGGGTATCCTACACATTCGACTTGCGGGGACCATCTTCAAGCATTGATACGGCATGCTCTTCATCATTAGTAGGAGTTCATATTTCCGTCACTAGCTCAATGACTCAGGGATGGAATTGTTCGTTAGCTAGTGGGGTAAATCTTCTCATTAGCCACGAGACTTCATGGGTTCTGAAAGCTGCCAGCATGCTCTCTCCTGATGGAAGATGTAAGACTTTGGATGACAGAGCAGATGGGTACGGTAGAGCTGAGAGCTGTATTGTGCATTTGATTAAAAAACAAGATTATCAAAGTAGCAGTTCAAGTGTATACATCTCAGGAACCGCTGTCGGGCAAGATGGGAGGAGTTCAAGCCTCACCGCTCCAAATGGACCAGCGCAGCAAGAAGTTATCAGAAGTGCACTGTTTGCTGGGAAAGTTACACCTGATGCGATTGAAGTTCTTGAGATGCATGGCACTGGAACTGCGTTAGGTGACCCTATTGAAATTGGTGCCGCGAGTTCTGTCTTTGCCACGGACATGAGACTTGAAGTACACGCAGCGAAGTCCACTGTGCTACACGCTGAGCCAGCGGCTGGTGCAGTTGGTCTTTTCCATGCAATGCAGCGGTTGCAATTTCATGGCGGGTTTGATTTTAAGAATCTGGTGCATATGAATCCGTATGTGGTCAGGGTTCTGGAAGCAAGACCGAATACGGAGGCTGAATTTTGCTTTCACAGAAGCCCAGGCTGCTTTTCACCGGTACACAGCAGTGTTTCCGCAGCCTCTATCAGTTCATTTGCATTTCAGGGAACCAATTCGCACATCATGGTAGAGAGAAGCCATGAAATCATAGAGAGGAAAAAATATTGCCCTGATTGGAAAAAGGAGCCATGTTGGTGGATGGCGTTGCATGTTGGCATATTTGCACGCGTCTCCATGCAGCCGACACTGGGAAGCGGCAACCTTGCCTTCATTGGAAGAATTGATCCAAGTTCATCATGGACTCTAAGTCAATTGGTCCACAGCAGGCCGACTTTGCCGAGGATCTTACTTGTATGCCTTGCCTCAAAGCTCTGCACCCAAGCTCTGCAAATCAAAGCATCTCTGGTGAACCTTGTTCTGGCCAGTGTATCAGGCGAGCCGAGTGATGAAATATGCGCCACATTCAGCTCCAAGCATCCAGAATTATTAATAAACGCTAGATCAGACGCTGTGGTCAATGAGGAAATAATAGCTTCAGGGTGTCTTGGAAAACATTTGACACAYAGCAGAAGCAACAAGGGCCACGTTAGATTGCCAGGGTTGATCGTTTCATCGAAGAATAGTGGCCACTCAAATCTTCTCGATCTGGATCCAGCTGGAAAATCTGTTGCTTTAGATATGTGGAGAGAACTCTTTTCTGAAGTGTCAGTCCAATCGAGGTTTCTGTCTGCCTCGCTTGATGCAACCAGCGCACTGTCATCAGATATCTTGAGCCATTCAGATGCAACTGCCCCGATGCAGAGAACGACATGTTCTCATGCAAACACAAATATTGTCCTAGAGTTTGGAACATCCATTCATGGTTTACATCATCTTGAGTCCAGAAGCATGGTATTACAGGCTAAGAAATCCAAAGTTTATGAACAGAGATTGGAATATAATAGCAATATTGCTTTAAGTGATATAGAGGTGCACAATATCGTCAAGAAGACCATCCAAAGCGTCTTGGAAGTTACTGGAGATATTTCAAGCCTACATTTTGGGGACTTTGGCCTTGACTCGATCACCTCAATCGAGCTCAAGCAAGCACTGCAGGGTGCTTTCAACATGCAGCTGCCAGACACAATTGCATTTGATTACCCGGATGTGCCTTCGCTTACATATTTTATAGCGCGAAAACTTGGAAAAAATGACGCTCATGCGCATAAAGAAATGAAGCTGATTCGATCCGATGTCTCATCTTCAGGATTTGCCATACTAAGCGTTGAGGGCACATCTGGTGGTTACTCGAGGAGCCCTGGAGCTCAAGAGCCAGGTATACTCGCTTTCCTTGCAGATGATAAAGAGCGTACAAGCGCAGCACCAGCAACAAGATTTCACATTCCACAGGATCATGGATCAAAGATAGCAAACAGTGAAAGCCTGCTGACCCATGGCTGCTGGATACAGCAGGTTGACTGCTTTGACAGTGAAACCCTGAAGATCTCTGAACGGGATTCATTGTGGCTCGACCCTCAAACCAAACTAATGCTGGAATCAACGTTGCTTGCCACGAGAAGTTCTCCTCTTGAGAATTCCTCACGCTCCGTTGTTGGAACCTATATTGGCTGTGTTTGGAACGAATTTCCTGTGTATCTGAGCAATACTGTTCAGGCACCAGACCTGGCACATCTAACTGGTAGTGGATTGAACTTTTCCTCTGGAATAATCCCCTACACGTTCAATTTCAAAGGACCGTGCATTGGGATTGACACAGCATGTTCATCGTCACTTGTTGCAGTCTACCTGGCAATAAATGGATTGCGTCGCCGGATCATTGGGCATGGTGTCTCAGGAGGAACAAATCTCATGCTTCTTCCCTCCACAACATTAAATCTGGCAGCCTTGGGATCACTCTCCTTAAACGGCAGATGCAAAACTTTAGATTCCACGGCGGATGGTTACGGCAGAGGTGAAGGCTCTGTCGCCATCGTAATTGGAGATGCACAGAGGTCATCAACACCGGACATCATTGGGCATATCAGAGGGTGCGAGTGTAATCAAGATGGAAGGAGCAGTTCCCTCACAGCCCCCAATGGACCTTCCCAAACGGTGCTAATACTCAAGCTATTGCAAGAGTCGTCGATGAGTAGAGACGACCTTTCGTCCATAAACCTGCATGGAACGGGGACTGCATTGGGTGACCCAATCGAGGTAGGAGCACTTGACTCTGTGTACGACTCTTTCGACTCAGTCAAGTATCTCGGTACGTAATTTATCTGAAGATATTACTCATGATGTCACTAAGTCTGATTTCTCCTGATTGTACAGTCTCTCTGAAATCTGCAATTGGGCATACGGAGGGAACTGCTGGTGCTCATGGAATCGCAGGAGCACTGTCAGCAGTTTTGCAACTTCGAAACCTTCGTTTCCACTCATTGAGGCGTCTAAGTCCATATATAGAGAACATTATCAATCAAAGAAAGAATAAATTCCTTCCTCAAAGACAATCTAGTGGCAGCCTCTACAGGAATATCAGCATGAGCACTGTCAGTTCCTATGGAATGAGTGGAACCAATACCTGCATCGCGCTGGAAGGCGCAGAGGAGAGTGCCCTTCAGGGAGAAGAGTCTCCTCTCCTCAGAACTATGAATTGGCCTGCTATATTAACAACGAGATTCATTTTTGGAGGACATGACGCTCAGAGATCCACAGTGATAGTCGAAAGCATGCCAAGACCTCAGGACTCTTATATGTGGGACCACATTGTTGGAGCACGCCCCATAATGCCAGGTGCAGGGATGTTCTATCTCTCAACAGAGTGCGCTATATCTAGTTTAAGCACTTCAAGATCCCGACTTGCACTCGGGGATGCCGTGATTATGAATCCAGTGCTGCTGGATGCCTTTTTGTTGCTGAGGTTTGAAGTCAACGTGTCGTCTGGAGTCGTCCATCTCTTCTCCCTGAGCCAAACCAAGAAAAATAACAACTATGCTTCGACAATATATGCAGTAATGCCCGATCAACCAGTGCAAGAAGGCAAGCTCTCAAGAATTGAGAATGCTCTTCAAAGTAGGGACGCATGGATGCAGCCCCAGAGAGCTAGCGTCGGACAGATCATCTGTCCAAATCCCGAGCATTACCCCGCGTCTTTAGATTGCTCGATTCATTTAGGACCAGCCACATCATATGTCAAAGGAACCGTTCAGAAGCCAAGAGCGGTTGTGTCGGTGAAGAGAATGATACTCAAGGCTGACAAAAATTCGCACGCAATGCATGCATCTGTATTCAAGACATTTGGAAAACAAATAATCCACACAGACCACTGGGGAATTCAACAAAATTCTCAGAATATTTTAGATCACAAAATATCAGATTTAGAGTCCAAAGAATTGATGCACACGAGGCAAATTGAAGTTCAATTGACAGAACGTTACTCCATAACACACCAGACAGAAATGCCTGATAATGACCGACACGTTGCACGTCATAGCTTTCAGAATTTGACTTTACATTTTGATACTCCATTTCAGGTCAAGAGACACGGTGAATCAGTCCAAAACGCAACGTCCTGGCTAAGCCAAGCTATACAGGAGGCTTGGCAGGCACCTGGCAAAAAATTGGAGGGATTGTCCTTCTCACTGCCTGTTCTTGCACAGGCAGACGCATGCTCGTTTTATCTTAACGGATTTAAAATAGTTGGAGCATCGAGAGAGTTTCAGTCTTTCTTGCGAGTGCTCCGGAATGAAGCTCCCGATACAAAAGGGCACATTGCATCCCATATCGGCCAGGCCAAAAGTCAGACAGGATTCAAGTACAGTGCAAACGGTACTAAATTCGAATCTTATACTGAAGGAAACTGTGTCAAATATCCTGTACTAGCAAAAAACACTGACATGTTCTACTCGCGTCGAGCTAAAGAGTTCCTGAGGCCTCATCAAGAACTTGTGGTAACTGGTGGAATGGGAGCTATTGGAAGCCTAATCTCGCTATGGATGGCCGTCTTCACACGGAGTTCCGGAGTATTTCTAGGAAGAACTGGAAAAGTCAAATCTTCTGAAAAGTTCAACTTTATGCATGAGGCATTTTGCTCAAGAATTGCTTTATCAATGGCAGATTCTTCCAAGAAAGAGGATCTTGCTGGTCTTCTTTATTCTTGCAGCGATAGCCCAGTGACGGGAATAATGCATGCTGGAGGCCAACTGGACTCCAAATTAATTCAAAATATATCGATCCAAAGTATTCGAAATGTTTTTGCAGGTAAAGTGACTGGTGCGAGCATAATTTATTCATTGGCCACAACGCTGCCAATTGATGCGTTACAGCTGTTTTCGTCAATAGCTGCATTCGGCGGTGTGCACGGTCAGTCAGTGTATGCTGCTGCCAACGGTGCACTAGATGAATGGGGTGATCATGGAAGTATGCTCGGAATCCCTAGCATTTCTGTGCAGTGGGGCAATTGGGGGGGAAGGGGCATGGCTGCTGAAGATGGGGAGTTCGTCAAGAAAATGTCTCAGATGGGGCTAGCACTGATACAACCCGAGAATGCACTTGATGAGATGAACAATTTCTTACTCACAGTAGCAACTGATATTAAAGAAGGCCAGAGGGTCTCAACATTGATGATCAACACTTTTGATTGGATCACGATTGGGAACTCAATGCAGACGATCCCAGATATTCTGCGAATCGTGATTGAAAAACCGACAAAAAGCGGTCCCACACCCAGACTCAAAGGAAAATCTCCGACAGCGAGTGAAGCTCTGCAGGAGCTTCAAGGCATCATAGAATCCTTGGGATTGAGTATCGCCCCAGATCAACCTATGTTCTCTGCAGGATTGGACTCCATGAGTTTGCAAGCATTGTCGGAAAAGATTCGGGTAAGGTTTGAGGTTGATATACCTGTGTCACAGATTTTTGACTATGCAGATCCACGTGCTCTAGCAGAGGGAATTGCATCTAGTTTAGCTTCCAAGCCTGATACTTTGAGCGGGTTTCCATTTGTTCCCGGTGAAAGCATGGGGGGCATGGAGGACACAGAAATACTCTCTGTATCCTACTCTTTCCCAAGTAATGCATTTGGAAATGTATACCGATTTGCTTTTGTCACGCTGCCCGAGGTCGACAATGCGAGAACTGTCCCCCTCAACCGGTGGGACATGGAGCAAAGTATGCACCTGTTTGAAGGTATGTAGATGGCCTTTCGTATAAGACTCGAACATCCATATCAAAATATCAACTCATTTCAACCCATTATTTAGGTGGCAATTCGTTCTATATGGGGCGTTACTTTGAAAATCTGGAGGCGTTCGACCCAGACATATTTAAAATTGGTCCTTCTGAAGCCAAAGGATTAGATCCGCAGGGGAGGTTGTTGCTCGAAGAGACCTTGGGCGTCCTGGTTGACATAGACTGGAAATCTTCCTCGAAAAATTTCACGGGATTGTACGGCAGTATTTTATTCAATGGCTCATATTTTGTGTTTGAATTGAGCCATCTGTACTATTGCCTCGCAGGTTTGTTGGTGTCATGCACATGGAATATATCCAGTATCTCTCCCGAGAGGGCGTACCGATTCGGCCTTCAATAACAACAGGAAATGGAATGGACTTTCTGATAGGGAGAATTTCTTACACTTTTTCTCTTGTTGGGCCTTGTGTGTCAACGCACACTGCTTGTTCTTCATCCCTTGTCGCAATGCACTTGGGGAAGAGAGCAATACAGGATCAGGAGTGCAAGAACTCGGTAGCAGCAGGAGTTTTTACAATAATGTTCTCAGATACAATGAATGCAATTGGTCAGCTAAATGCTCTTTCTCCAGATGGAAGATGCAAGACGTTTTCCTCTGTAGCAAATGGCTACGGCAGAGGGGAAGGGGTTACAACCATGGCTCTTGGCAAAGGCGAGACCAGAAGCTATGACAGTGTGGGCATTATTCGTGGCACTTCATTCAATCACTCGGGTAGATCGAGTGGATTAACTGCCCCTAATGGCCTCTCGCAGGCGACTCTTATCAGCCAGACTCTTCGTGAGGCATCCCTTCAAGGAAGCGATGTTTCATCCATCTCATCGCATGGAACTGGGACATCTCTGGGAGACCCTATCGAAGTAGGCGCAATCATGAAGGGGTATGGAGCTGAAAATATCCGTCCAAAATATATTGTCGCCTCCAAGGCGCTGGTTGGGCACACTGAGGGGAGTGCAGGGCTTGCTGGAGGCATACTGGCGTTGTCCTATTTGCAAGGAATGTCCGTTGCACCTATAACGCATTTGATAACCCTGAATCCTCACATCTCAAAACTGTTCAAAGATGATATGAGAAATGGCAATAACTCGTCGCAGTCGTTTCCAAGACAACTGTGTGGTAGCGTTGTATCTGATACTCGATTTGCGTCCACGAGCTCTTTCGGAATGAGCGGCGTCAATGCACACGCTATCTTCTCTTGCCCGGCAGCTATAGGTGAACCCCCGAACTCCAGGCGCATTCCTTTCGAGAAGGACCAATATTGGCTTCCCGCGATTCATAGAACATTGACAAGAAAAGTAATCTCGACATCTAGCGGTGTTGTCGTATTCCAAATCTCTCTTGCAAAAGCACCGGATTTATACCAGCATGCAGTCGGAGGACAGCCAATATTTCCTGGAACAGGGTTTCTGGATGTTTGCTCTAGCTGCTTTGACCTAGCAGGTCTCCAGGATAATAAACAAAGAAAGACCACAATATCAGCCGTAATAACTTCACCAATTCTTTTGAGCGCGATGGGTGACTCTGCCATCCAATGTTCTTTGAGTCTAGAGCAGGGGTCTTTAAGTATTTTATCCGGAGGGGGACAGCGTTGTTCCTCCGACACCTCGCAGGTACTGCAACCGCAGCCGCCTCAATACGCTGCGAAAAGACAATGGATGAATCTCTATTCGTTAATATCTATTCCTTGCACTAGTGATACAGAGGAAATTGCCACCGCAAACATTGCCAGAACAGGATCTGCGTACTCGGCTAGACAATCGCATTCTATAGATCCCTTCTATGCTGATACTGTCATGCATATCGCATCGGTATTACCTATTTTTGGTTCTGGAGAAAGTACTCTTGCGATACCAACCTCGTTCGCTGGCATCCATGGGATTCGAGGTGCATCGAACTCATCCAAGATACATGCCTGGGCCTCTGCTTCGAGCATGAAGTTGAAAGCTGCAATGATTAGTCAGCTGAGAATGAGTGAGGTCATATTGAAGCCATTTTATCGTAGGGATGATCCTACTGTTGGTATGAAGGAATCTGTCCATAATTTTAATTACTACGTGAAGGACGAAGTTTCCACACCTGCCCGTGGTGACCCCACCGTAGCAGCCAGCCTAGCTGATGCAACGCACAGCATACAAGAATATCTTGGGATAAAGCTGCAGGAAATAAAAGCACTGATTCAAGCAGGAAAGCAAATTAATTTCAGTGAAGTGAAAAACTCAACAGCAATGGAGTATCCGCACAGTGTGCATGAGACTGCCTTGAATAGTGGAGCTTTGCAAGGCATGGTAAAGGCTGTTGCAGCTGAGAGAGACATAGACGTCTCTATGACATTTACCAGTGATACATCCACGCATAAAGTTACTAATGACGATTCAGAACAATTTCGTCAGTTTGGAAGGCACATCTCTGCTTCTGTCGCTGTCGATTCGAGGCTGGAAAAGAGTCCAGAGGACAGCATCCCATCGTCCTTCACATTACAAAGATCTAGCGCTGATATGCAGTTCCTTCCCCCATCAGAGAAGAGCAATACCAGTTTGATTCTACGAGTTCATGCTGTTGGACTGAATTTTCGAGACGTCTTAAATGCCATGGGCATGTATCCAGGGGATCCTCAGCCTATTGCCTCTGACTGTTCAGGTGTGATTATGTCGAGCACAAAATCAGGCAATCTAAAGCAAGGGGACAAAGTTTTTGGATTTGTGCCTGGGTGCTTGGGCGGGCATGTTGGTATAAGCTATCCAGAAATGTTGCTGAAACTACCCGAGTCCCTTTCCCTGGACGAGGCATGCGCTCTCCCAACAGCATACTGTACGGCTCTGATGTGCACTCAGGGTGTCAAATCCGGAGACCGCATCTTGGTACACGCAGGGTCAGGAGCTCTTGGAATGGCCATGTTGGACGTGGCCAAGGCAGCCAATTGTATCCCCTTTGTTACTGCAAGTTCTTGTCATAAGAGACATGTTGTGAGGGAACATTACCAATGTCTATCGTTGGGAGACTCTAGAAAGACCGCTTTCGTTGACGATATACGCCAATCTTTATCAGAAGTAGACCGAGTTGTTAATTCCCTGACTTCCCCTGGAATGGTTGCGGCATCAGCGGCTGTTATAGCTGCCTCAGGTTCTTTTATTGAGGTGGGAAAGAGAAATATTTGGAGTTGCCACCGAATGGTACAAGAAAGGCCAGATGTCGCCTTGCATACAGTAGCGCTCGATTACGCTAGTCCAGCCACGATTGGCAGTCTGCTCAAACAAGTAGGTACTTTATTTGCGAAACAGCGAGCTCGGCCTCCTCGTTTCATCCGATATAGCATTTCATCAGTTCAGCTAGCTATGAAAGCATATTCAAATGCCAATCATGTCGGCAAATTTGTGATTAAGAATACAAAACCTTTCGGGGAAGAATCGGCCAATCCATGGCTGATCACAGGAGGAGCAGGTGATCTTGGAGTCGTGTCAACGGAGTTCCTGATCTCGTATGGCATGAGAAACATAAAGTTGATCAATCGAAAGCCTAGAGGACTTGGCCATTTGACCGATACATCGAGCGAAATTGCCCATCTTGGCTGCGATGTGTCATTTGCAGAAGACTGGGAGATGATTATTGAGAAGTCGTCCAATGGAAGGGCGATCGCGGGTATAGTTCATTCGGCAGGCATAACGAAAGATGCTGCAATTGAATCGCAAGATATGGCAAGCATTCGGCAAGTTATGGCACCAAAGTTGTCGATTCGGGAAGGCGCTACAGGTATCCTGCCATTGCAATCATGCCTTCTGTTCTCTTCTATTGCCTCATTGATTGGATCCGCGGGTCAGCTCAACTATTCTGCTGCAAATGGAGCACTAGATGAGTTTTCAAGCAGAAGTCAATCAACAGGCATTCTCACGTTGTCAATTCAATGGGGTGCCTGGTCACAAGGCATGGCGTCTACTCAGGCTGCACGGAAGGCTGCGAGTAGGTCTGGAATTGGATTTCTTGAGCCTTTGGAAGCTATGGATTGCTTAAAAACCATGCTTCTGGACGCAAATATTCATTTTCAATCATCTGCATCCATTTTCAAAATGGAATGGGAGAAAACCTTCCGGCTTGTGGGCTCTGTTCCATACTTTCTTGCTGAGATCCACGCGGAAACCGCTGGGAGGCTTCCAACGAATAATAAAGCTAGCCGACCTCATCCAGATAATATGGGACATGGCGGGATACAAAACATTCAGAGATCGATTCAAAGGATGGCTGAAGGAATTATAGGTTCAGAAATAGGGTTGGATGATCCTTTCATGGAGTTTGGTGTGGATTCTCTGGGTCTGGTCGAACTGCAGAACTCCCTCAATAAGTTGTATCCTTCCAACATTGATGCGACTGATATTCTTAACTACCCAACAGCTCGAGCGTTGAGTGGTTTTATTCTGCGAAATTTCGAAGAAAAGAAAACCGAAAACCAAAACAAGATTGCTTTTGGTATTGATATGCCACTGCAAAATAGCCCTAGCTATGCTTCTACGCCTATTTATATTCGATACATAGCACGAAAAGCGACCATGAGCAATTCAGGCACAGAAAAGGAAGATAAAGTTATCGAAACTCCGATTTGCCGATGGAATAACGACGATGATTCGGCCGTGAACCACAGACTTCAAGTAAGGTTTGGAGTGTTTTTAAGAGATGTGTTTGCATTTGACCACCCTCTGTTCAAGTTATCACCGACCGAGTCTCTCAGTATTGATCCACAGCATAGACTTTTGCTGGAGAATTCACTTGAAATAACTCAATCGCTTGTCGTTTCAAAAAGCTGTTCAGTCATGGTGGGGATCGGCACCCCAGACTACCAGTACCATGTCAGTTGGATCGACCCCAATGTATATTCTGCCTCGGGTTGCGCCAATAGTGTTGCTTCAGGCCGAATATCATACCTCTTTGATCTAAATGGGCCATGTGCAAGTATTGATACCGCGTGCTCTTCTTCTATGGTGGCACTTCATTATTCATGCAATGAAATGAAATGGTCTGGATACCAAGAAGGTATCGTCTCGGGAGTGAATGCAATATTAAATCCCACGAAGACAACGCTTTTTCTCCTATCAGGGATGTTATCACTTGACGGAAGGTGCAAAACTCTAGATGCTGAGGCCAATGGATACGTCCGCTCAGAATCATGCACCTCCATGCTGTTAACCTTTACCCAGGAGGGAAATTTAGGTGCGATATTCGGGACATCAGTTGGACAAGACGGGAAGAGTGGCAGTTTGACAGCACCAAACGGCCCCGCCCAGCAAAGAGTTATACTTTCGGCTTTGAATAACTCAATCATATCGGGCGATGAGTTCCATATCGAAATGCATGGGACTGGAACAGAGTTGGGGGATCCAATAGAATATGGCTCAATTCTTCAAGTCTCTCCTAGCAAAATGATGACCTTTTCTGCATCAAAAACAGAATATGGACATTCTGAAACAGGGGCTGGGCTCTTATCAGTGATTAATCTTGTGCAGCAGCCCCAGAGAAGCTCTATGCACTACATTCGCCATTTAAAGTCCATAAACATCTACATTGAACATATGCTAGAGAATCAAGGATCAGCAGTATTCATGTCCAGACAAGGCGCTCCAATTGTTGGAGATTATGACCAACGCGTTCTTGGGGCTAGCTCCTTCGCGTTCCAGGTACGCCAGTATATCTTGTGTTTCTTCGCCACCGTGCTACATGATAATATCTTGATACGTGTAGGGTACAAATGCCCATACTGTATGTCAAGGAAGCTCTTCTTATCACATAACTGGTAAACTGGATGCCCCATGGAGAAAGGTGGTCCTTTCAACAATACCTGCCATGGCTAACGCCTATAGAATCCCATCAATTAGCAGAAAGTCTGTCTCGTTCACTGCAATTAATTGTTTGAACTATGAAAATTGTCTCCAGATGCCAGATACGGCAGCTTTTGCCATTATTGCAGAGACTTTCCAAGTATTTTCCACCTTGGTGACAACAGTTTTCTGCAGGAACGTGGGTCGCAAGACAGTACAGGATACTGTAAATCATATGATTAGCATCCGCTTCGATACATCTGCTGGATGTGAAGTTATATTAGGGGAATACGTGTTCCAGAATAAGCTGCAGTGCTTGCATTCTCTTGCCAGGTCACACAACCAATCTATGCCTCAGGCGAAAGGGCTTGGTCAGAAGATGAGCATCGGCATATCGGATCTTAGTAGGCCACTAGTTGCAGATGTCTGCCACACTAGTAGTATTCAGAAACCTTTAAATGCCTTGCAGGCAACAACTGCACTCTACTTCCACAGCAATGGTGGCGGCAGGATGCCAGTCGGGATGCATTTTGCTTTCCCCCTCGATTCTGGTGCGATTTCCTGTTCGCATGTGGTCACAAGTTCTAGACACGACATGCAAACAATAAGAACAGAAAAATTCAGTATTTCATTCGCTGGTGCTGCCAAACTTGCATCAGACGAAGAGTACGTATCTAGACAAATCAGATTGAGACCAGCAGGAAACGAAGGGATCCGAAAGATCCTGTCCATCGACCAGCAGGCACAACGAAGTTTGCGGAATTCCCTCGAGACTGCACCAACATCCGGAGATTTAAAGCACTTACAAATCTGCGTGTCCTGCGAGCTGGAGGCATCTTGCACAATTGTCCCAGAGATAGCGGTGTCGAGCTTGGATCAGATAATGGCTGTTTGTTCCCTCTCAGATTCCTCTCACATTTTGGGCCTAGTGGGTGAAGACAAGAGTAGTCTCAGTCCATATCAAGCAAGCATGCTCTGCTTCTATCAAATGATTGATTTACTTGATATACACGTGAAACACAGCCTGTTGTCTCTCCCAGAGGCGGATACCCGGACCCCCAGCCATTTGTCATGTGAGGCTCTTGCCCAAGGCGTTTCAATGGCAGCTATGCTGGAGTGCAGACGAGATTCTCATCACCCAATGATACATATGCAATCAAACCAGATCCCAACATCAATGATGAAGGCGGCTCTCAGTATATCTTCGGAGTTCTCAATTGATGTGTATGAGAATTGCATATCCACGGACCGCCTCGTGCGATCTACACAGCCAAGAAGAGCTGAGCGACATCATCACGCACTGCAAGGGACAACTCGATGTGTAGTAATATCTGGAGGTACCCGTGGATTGGGACTCTTCGTAGCAAAACAATTTGCACAGAAAGGATGCGTGCTTGTCTTGACTTCTTTGACAGGGAAAATTGAACAAAATGAGTTGTCACAACTAAACAAGAAAGCGCATTCCGTCATAGTGCGAGTTTGTGATTGGTCTATACCAGAATCAGTTAATCAACTCTTACAGTGGATAACTGAGAGCTTGCCACCTATCTATTTAGTGGTTCATGCTGCTGGAACGATAGTGCCACGCTACATTGCAGACATGGATGAGCACTGTTTCAATGAAACAGCATCCTGCAAAGTACATAGCTTGACATGCTCGATGGAGTTCCCTGTGATTAAATCAATGGCAATCTCATCAATTTCAGGTATTTGGTCGCAGAGTGGGGGCTCTCACTATACGGCAGCGTCAGTTTTCCAGCTGAAAGCTGCTGAATGGAACACAGAGGCTGGGCGAAATGTGAAGGCAGTGGCATTTGGCCCCTTTGCTGACATTGGGATGGCTGCCAATTATAGGTATGAATAAAGTGATTTATTTGCTGTATATAATTCAACATTAACAGGATGGTGACGGTTTGTCATACAGCGATGAGATGAGATTACTAGGTCTAAGCGCACTAAGGCCTATCGCAGTTATAACAGGTTTTCAGGCTTGCGGTGCTTGTGCCACTATTGTGTGTGCTAAGATTAGCGAGCGCCATCTTGTTGACAGCATATCAAACCGAGGTAAAATTGGATTATTCGATATGTTTGTAGAGGCAAAAGCTATGGGAAATCCACCGGCAGATAGCAGGGAGCCAGAAAAGGATTCACAGGGACCGACAACACCTGTCGATTTAGACGGGAACGAGAAGATGACAAGACCCTTTATCACTGAGGTGGTAAATAACACACTAAAGGAAATAATAGGAGAATCCGGGGCGAGTATTGAACTTGTAGGTCTCGATTCATTGACTGTGGTCGAGGTCTCAAACAAACTGTCGGATCTGATGGGCGTCGCTCTTCCGGCAACTCTTTTGTACGATTATCCCACAATCCAAGCCCTTGTAGACTACCTCGACGGACAGTTCGGCTCGAAACGCATATCTATGATTGAAGAGACCGTGGCAATCGCTAGTCAGATCAGTACGGAGCAAAATCTGCTTGTCTCCTCGTTGTACGCCCGTCTTCCGCAGACAGTTAACAATGATGCTGTGACCTGCGGCCCTGAGCACAGGTGCGCTTTCTCATTTGATCAAGGCGTCGCTATTCCGTTCGGTTCTTGGCTCGACTCCGTAGAGTACTTTGATAACACAGCATTCTCAATGTCTCCAAATGAAGCACGGGTATTGGATCCACAGCATCGGGCTATGCTGGAACTCGTTTTTGAAGCGTGTAGCGAAAAGAACTTCAAGGAAGCGAGTAAAATTAAGACAAGCGTGTATGTTGGCATGCAACATGCGGAGTATATTCACCTCTATGCTCTACATAATAGAGAGATAAATGCTTTCTCAGCAACTAGCAGTGCTTTCAGCGTTGCTGCTGGCAGAATATCATACACCTTCTCATTGAAGGGCCCTGCAATGAGTGTGGACACTGCATGCTCTTCTGCACTTTGTGCGGCTCATCTAGGTCGACAAGACATTCTAAATGCACGAAGTACTGGAGCAATTTCCTCGACTGTGAATATGATGCTTTCAATAGATACCACTCGAAGCACCAATGTTTCCGGTATGCTTTCTAAAGATGGTCGCTGCAAAACCTTTGACTCTTCTGCGGACGGATATGTTAGAGCTGAAGGTGTCGCTGTGGTGGCGATGGAGCCATTCAAGATACTTGAAAATCAAACCACACGTTCTTTTGGAGACAAGTTTTTAATGATTTCGTCGTTTGTGAACCAGGATGGTAGAACAAATACGCTCACTGCTCCAAATGGGCCGAGCCAGCAAAGAGTGATCCTTGGCGCACTTAGAGCGGGCACAGTAAGCCATAGCAGCATTAAGGCATTGCAATTACATGGAACGGGCACTGCTTTGGGGGATCCAATCGAGATGGGAGCATTGCAGAACGTGTTTAAGGAGAATATGCCTGATAAAACGGCTTTTGCATCAAAATCTATTCATGGGCACCTAGAGCCAGCTTCTGGCTTTGTTGGCTTGTACCATGCCACGATTCAGCTGAACTTTGAGCAAGCCTCGCCAGTGCAGCACCTAAAGACATTAAATAGATATATTTTAAATGAGAAGTCTTCCCATGGCTGGCTGCCCAAGATACAGAGAGAGTCTGCGATCCTTCCAGCAAGCACTCCTGATAGGGTTTACCAAGGAGTTAGCGCTTTTGCTTTCCAAGGTACCAACGCCCACATCATTATATCCAAATCTGAGGACTATTCTATAAAATCTGTATATGTGCTTCAATGGAGAAGATCACGATTCTGGTATGCTGTTGCGAATAACAGACTCCTGAGCGCCTGTGCAGTTAATAGAGGCGATTCGGTAACTTTTACCTGTGCGTTGACAGCAACCTTCTCCTATGTTCTGGATCACATTGTACGAGAAAAGATAATCTTTCCTGCTGCTGCCATGTTAATGGCCTCTTTCGCTGCAATCGACGCGAAGTCTAACAACAGCAACTTTTCCTTTTTACTGAGCAATCTAGCGATTCATAGGGCAATGACCCTTGGTGCAAACGCATCCTATCATCTACTTGATATTGTTGTGAGACAAAATCAAGTATTACTTTATGAAAAAGGGGCGCATATTTCTGAATCTACTGTGGCTTTGTATCGTGAACAGAACAAATTGAGCAATAAAAAGATGTCAATGAAGGATCGGTTGTACGCTCAATTCATCAATGGAGCGCAAAGAGCACTTGGTACCATACTCATACCCTCTCTCTCAGATTATCAGACTCTAAGTCCAATGGGATGCATTGAAAAGTCAATGATAACTGAAGAAATCGGCCCCAATATAATTGATGCGGCAACACATGTTCTGGCTGGAGCAATGGAGCGACATGGGTCCCTTTACCTTCCTACGATGATTGAATCTGCAAAATACCAATTTCAGAATGGAATGTTAGACAATAACTTGTCATGTTGCAGCCAATCAGCATATTCCAAGCAGGAAATTTCATCGGACTTGAAATTGGTGGGACAAACATCTGCATACCTGCTCATGTCAAACTTTGTCGTGAAGTCTCTCGAGCATACCGATAGTCTGCAAAGCAAAAGTAAATCTATACCACTAAGTCGTACAACAAATGAGATCGACCAAGGTAGACTTGGGATTGAGATTATTATTTCTACTACAGTCAAGAATATCCTTGGAGCGGAGGTGTCTAAAAACCTGCCTTTGTTCGAAGCCGGTGTGGATTCTCTTGTGTCTTTGGACATAGTTGAGCAGATCAATGCCTACTTCGGGCTGAATCTACCTTCAACCTTGCTCTACGATGCACCAACGATCGATGCTATCGCTGCGTTGATCACTGAAACTCTTCCCACTACTACCTTCACGCCAAGTCAAGATGCTACAGATATTACAACCAATAGTTTAGCTTCTCCCGCCCCTGAGATCAACAAAAAATCTGAAATTGCAATAATAGATTACTCCTTCCGATATCCTGGGGATGGAACCGATTTCAGCGAGGGTGATCCCTTCATATTGAGCAATGAAGGCTGCTCTATTATTCCTCACCAGGTGAGCACCATACAATGTTAATGTAAGGTTCTTGAATGTCCCGGAACAACCAAATCTGATTTTCTAACGATTTTCTACAGAGATGGGATAATTATGCAATTTACGCCCCTCGAAGCGAGTGTGGACCGAAGTGCTCCTACGTTGCGGTTGGCAAGTTCCTCCAGACCATAGATTTATTCGAAGCAAAGTTATTCTCTATTTCCGATCACGAAGCAGGAAATATCGATCCACAACAGAGAATTCTTTTGGAAGAGGTTTTGTTCCTGAAGAGGAAAGCATCTGCAAGTCAATCAGATATCGCCGTCACCACGGGTGTGTTTGTTGGATGTATGTACCAAGAGTACCTTCAGTTACAATACTCGCACGGGTGTAACATAACAGCATCATTAATTACTGGAAATGGACTGAGCTACCTCCCAGCTAGAATTTCGTATACTTTCAACTTCAAAGGACCGAGTGTTGGTGCAGATACAGCCTGCTCATCTTCACTAGTGTCGCTTCATGAAGGGGCTCACAGTATCCAGCAAGATGCTGTACACAACTCTGTCGTTTCCGGTGTCAACGGTATAATTTTATCATCCACGACAATAAGTATATGCCAGATGGGTGCACTCTCTGATTCAGCTAGATGCAAAACGTTCGACTCGGCAGCTGATGGATATGGTAGAGGCGAAGGAGTTGTGTCGATGCTTCTGGCTGAATCAGATGCGCAGCATCAAGGCATTGCATTACTACGTAGCTCATTAATCAACCAAGATGGACGTAGCAACGGAATAACGGCGCCAAATGGCAAATCTCAATCCGAGTTAATCATCAGAAGTGTGGAGATAGCCGGTGATGGGGTTTATGCGCTGCATTCATGCCACGGCACTGGCACAGAGTTAGGAGATCCAATCGAAGTCAGCGCGATGTTAAAAGCTATCAGCAGAGCTACGTCGCCGCAGTTATACAAGCTAACGGTCGCATCTTCCAAATCGATTTTGGGTCACACCGAAGGCGCAGCTGGGCTTACAGGGCTCTTACTTTGTGCCGAGTCTCTCAGTGCAAGGACCAGTTCTGCAGTAGCAAATCTCAGAACGATCAATCCATACATCAGCAGCATTCTCAATTCCAACGGCTCTCCAGAATTTACACACGTGACGAAAGGGTCGACAGGCCGAGTGCAAGTGCAGTATGAGATCTTCGGAACGAGCTCATTTGGAATGGGCGGGACCAATGCGCATGCGAGCATCTCCCACCTCCATGAGATGGATGAAGTGAGGAGCAGGACAAATGACTTCAAGATCCTTCTATCACATCAGAAGTACTGGCCAGTATTTCCATTGAGTCTCCATATGAAGTTCTGCAGACGAATGCCACAGAGAGTATCGTTTTCATTGAGGATGTTGAAGCCTAATGTTGCATATCTTGTGGACCACATTGTGCAAGGACGATCTCTCGTCCCAGGTGCACTCTGGATTGACATAGGACTCTGCTGCTTTGCAACTAATATGTCGAAAACGTCCAGCGAAATAGGTATCCGAAATTCGCTTTTCAGGGCCCCTCAAATATTATCCGAAAAAGACCTGATATCTGTTCTAGCAGCAAATGTTGATTTAAGGTCTGGAGAACTCACGATGAATGAAACTGGGAATACAAATCGACTGTTCTTTGAGGCAACTTGTAGTCCTATTGGAAATACAATAGGCAAAAATATACAACCTAAGATTGGATATTCCAACCTATCAAATTCTGTATCAGCGTTTGAGTCTCCAAAAGCGATTGCTTTGGTGGAGACCAGCATGCCTGATGGTCACATGATCCACCCGGCTGAATTAGATAGCCATTTTCATCTTCTTGCTGCTCTCTCAAAAGAAACTGCTGCATCAATTCCAACACAGCTAGATTTCTTCATGGCAATAAATTCAAAATATGCTAACATAACGGAGAATTCTCGAAGCATATCTGCTCAAGTGGAGACATCAGGCTCAGCACCACTTTCAAACATAGTTGGAATATCACAAATTCAAGCTGTCCTGTTGAGAGGTCTGAGATCTGCATCATTAGCTAGATCAGCAACTAAGACAAAGTCACCCATATTCTTCAGGAATATGTCCAAATCAGATGCACAGATGGGACATAACCAGTTTTACTCCATCGAACACCAAGTAGATGATCTGGCGACAGATGAGGGTACAAAATTCATTGGATCCACATATATCACGATTAACAATGTCAATGTGAGGATGGAATCAAACAAAATTCCACCGAAGGCATGTATTCATCATATCACTCTCGTAGCCCAGCTGCTCCCAGCAGAATCTATGCGTCTAGAGCTGCATGCACGAAACTCGTTCCAGATTACACCTCCGATTCAGGGGGCAGTGGATATCCAGGAGCGCTCATTATGGGGATTATATCGAACTCTTAAATCGGAGTCACGTCAAAATCTCGATTTGATCTGTGTACAAGCTGATAATGCTTCAAAATATGCTCCAAGGGTGATGGGAAAAGATGGTGCGGACGGTTATGCGCACAATGCAGGCGCAACCTTCCGCCCATTACTTGTGAATTCCACATTCCGAAATGGTATTAACAAGCCCAGAAGCTACAGCAAACAGGCAAGTATTGTTTTGGGCGGTACAGATGGTATTGGTCTGTTGACCTTCAGATATCAATCAATTCGATTAAGATCCTCGTTTACCCTCGTCACGGGAAGAACTGGGCGCTTGAAGAAGTCACAATCTGTCGCGGATGGAACACTGCTCAAGTCAGACATGAGTTTCACCGAGGATTTGGAGGAAATTATCAAGAGTAGAGAGGTCTTCTGCTCCATCGTTCATTCTGGGGGCCTGAATGATGACAAGGCCATCGGTGGCCAGAACCCACACAGAATCAGACGAGTATTTGCACCTAAATGTGCAAGTTTGAACAGTTTATCTAGAATATTCAAGCTGACACCCACATCTGATTCGTATTTTTTTTCCTCTATTTCATCTTTGATTGGCTCTCCTGGACAATCAAACTACGCAAGTGCAAATTACTACTTGGAAGGACAAGGGATAAATCTGAAAAATTCGGGCTGTCACGTCACAAGTATTGCCTGGGGTGCCTGGTCGGGTATTGGAATGGCTAAATTTAGACCTGAAGTCTTGAAGAAGACATTGAAATATGGTTTAGGAGTGCTGAGCCCCATATCAGGCTTGGCTTCATTGGATCATTTGGCGAGTTCAGGGAAAATAAGCAAGGTGATTATCACAAGTCCTTTCAATTTTGATGGCGACTTTTGGCGGAATAATAGCTTGCTTGAGAGTCGTGAGAGGAACCATACTTCTGAAAAAAGGACCATCATCAATGATTCACGTGAGATTCGTAGAGAAAGCGTCGCCACGGTTGTACTTCAGGTCGTAACAGGCCTTCTGGGGAAAGATATATCAGTGACAGATCCCCTGATGAGTGCTGGTGTGGATTCACTCGCAGCCATTGAACTTCACGACAGTCTGGCGAGTGCATTCAACATTACTTTGCCAAATACTCTGATATTTGACCATCCAACAGTAGACGCAATCTCGACGTACATTTTGTCGATTGGATCAGAGGAACAAATGCAGCTCGAAACATCCAACTATGTTCAAATTGATCGGGAAGAGAACAGGTCAATTCACATTTCTTCTATCGCCTCAAGGATCCCCTTTGGCGAAGGAGGCAATCACAGTACCTTTGAGGTTTTGCAAGCCCAATCGGAATGCCAATCAATGACTCCATTTGAGCGATGGGACGCGGATTCTTTGTATTCGATCAGTTCAGGGGAAGGGATATACGCTCGATTTGGAGCCTTCCTGAGTTCCGTGTCATATTTTGATAATGAACTGTTCGGAATCAATACTTTACAAGCCACATACATCGATCCTCAGCAAAGGCTTCTGATGCATGCCGCGTACACGGCAATCAGTCAATGTAGAGGTCTAGCCTCGAATGATTTAGGTTGGTTGCGCAATTGATTTTGGTTGCAAATAGTCAGGGTGCCTGATTTCGTTCCGTTGCTGTAGGTAACTTCATTGGCTGCATGAATTATGATTACTCTCATGTTTTATCGGCAGTGGAGAAGTCTATGTCAAGCTACTCTGCGACTGGTAGTTCCGGAAACTTCATGGTAGGCAGGCTCTCCTATCACTTGGCACTTACTGGACCGGCAGCTTCAATCGACACTGCGTGCTCGTCTTCATTGGTCGCTGCGCATTTATCAAGAAACAGTATTTTGCAAGGAGAAATAAATGATAGCATCGCTGGAGGCGTCAATCTCATGCTGAGCCCAGCAATCGCCATGGCTCTCTGCAGGCTAAATGCCCTCAGCCCAGAGGGCAGATGTCGAGCATTGGATTCTCTAGCAAATGGTTACGGCAGATCTGAGGCCGTGCTTCTGATGATATTATCACATGAAGATGGTATCACCGGCGGAACTTCAGCAATTGTCTCTTCGAGCGTGAATCAAGATGGGCAGAGCTCCAGCTTAACTTCACCTTGCGGCCCATCACAATCAAGACTCATTTTAGGTGCTGCGGAGCAGGGAAGACTGCCTCTATCAAAAATAGGCACATATTCTCTCCATGGTACAGGGACTTCTCTGGGAGATCCAATAGAGTTCAATGCACTAATGAAGGTCTTCAGTGGAAAATGTAAGGATGGTTTATCGATTGGGGCCTTCAAATCTATCTTGGGGCACACTGAAGGCGCTGCTGGATTATGTGGTCTCCTGCAAATTTCGGTGTCTCTCCAGGATTCGTACTCACCTTTGATAAAGCACTTGATCACACCCAATAATTTTGTGGCGCAAACGATTGAGGGTAATTCAAAGCATGGCCCAGTGCTCCTACCACGGCAAGGCGTCAGCCTGCCATTGGCTTCCTTCGGTCAAACAAGCTCGTTCGGAATGAGCGGCACGAATGCATCTTCGATAGTGAAAAAGAGAGATGGTGAAAACCATCAGAGTCAATATGAATTTAAAAATCGGTACTTCAGAACCAAGAACCTGTGGCCAGGCACAATTCTGAAGCATTATTGCGGCAGAGCCAGATGCCCTCAATCACGTGTGACATTTGAGGTTGATCTCAGAAGAGTGGAATCTGTGCGAACTCACGCTGATAGTATCCTCATCTCGAGTGCCATAGGTTTGTGTTTCTCCCTGACTGACTTGGTCTGCGAGTCTAGGCATGCAAATTATATAACGCTGGAGTGCCAAAATCAATCAATCGCAATTAGTTGGCCCTTTGTCAGCATATCCTTGGTGCTCTCCGATGGATCATTGACTATGTCATCCTCAGGGCAAAAAATGTTCGATTTTAAAATTGAACTATCCCAAACGGTTGAGCATATTGTTGGGGAGCCCAGGAGGAAGGTTTTCGACTTCCACACTTTCCCAACTAGTGATATTTGTACCGCGACTATTCAGCACGATGGAGGTAATCTCACCAGTACTGCGATACAGTCTCTGATTGAGCTTAGATTGGTACTGAATCACAGAGAGGACACTGGATTCGATCACATGGCAGTACGAGGTGCTCGAGATGAGCATTTGGATGGTAAAACTCATACGAATTGTGTCTGCTACCAGTCCGGAGGCAGAACTCTGGAGACTGCTATCACCCTTGATATTTCAGGGCATTTATTCAAGAAGCCAACCGCCAATGGAGTACAGAATGAGCTGATGACTCAGCAATGGAAGCCGATAAATCTCATGGAAAATGATTTGGCTCACATCGAGCCGGGAAAGATTTGCTTCTTCATGCTGGGAGATTTCCCAGGTGCCAAGAGCCAAATTGAAGCGTTTGGCGATTGCCTCAGAATTGGAATGGGAGCCCCTGGCAAGGCTCATACATTTGAATTGTCGCTGAGCAGTATTGAGCATCTGGTGTGTATCCTTAGGCACTCTGACATTGCACATCTATTACTCGCAAATGATTACTCGGACAATGCCGGCAAGTATGAGCATGGGACTGATGTCGTGATGTCAATATACGACATGATGGCATTACTAGACTGGAAGAGGAGCCTGACAGTATCACCTCTCTCTATCGTAGCAGATCACATCTATGAACCGCATCGAACGACTATAAAACAATATGAGGCAACATTATCACTATCAAAGACACTATTTTTGGAGTCTAGACAATCATTTGCCCCTGCGATCAAGCTGGTCAGTGCGGAAGGGCTCGCGAGAACACCCAGTTTAGAAACCCTGAAGCATCTGTTGACATGCACAGGTGAGTACGAATTTCTGTTGCAGGGCCAAAGGTGTCACGTTTTAAGAATAAAAAATGGACGATATCAGCCTCGACACGCGCCGAAGGTGCCCTCGTCGATTCTTGTGTATGGTGGAAGTAAGGTGAGGACTAATTGCTATACTCACTGGTGCTAATTTTTGTCATTCTCGCAAGATTCGTAACCTTATAATGTACGATTCAGGGTATTGGATTCGAATATATCAAAAGCACTGTACTTACACTAGAATGTGAGCACACACTGATCACATCAAGCAAAGGATACCTGCCAGAAAATAGGATCCACGCTTTCCACAAGGTTAATTCTATCGTGTCGATTACCCTATCAGACTCCACATTGCATGCAGAGTGTGAAAGTCTTGAGGATCAATTGAGGGAGGAGTTTCCCAACTTCGAGCAGCGAGTCTTCGCCACAGGAATAAGTGGAAACGAAGTCATAGGTGGACTGGATCCAGTGACGTTCCGGAAAGTAGTCTCGCACAAGGTACGTACCACCCCTCTGATGGTCAACTCAAAGTAGTGGTTCCAAGAGTATATAGTGATGCCAAAATAAATATACTCGCAGGTAAACTCCGTGGATTTCTCTCTGAGGCGGCAGGCAACATGTTCGGAAGTATACCTTTCATCCGTTGCATCCATCTGGAGTCAAATAGGCGGTGCATACTATTCTTGCGCCAACTCCATGCTCGACCATATTTCTCGTCTCCGGAATGAATCTGGTCTGACATCTTACAGCCTTCGATTGGGGCCATTTGTGAGTGAAGGGATCGCCAAGGATTTCACATCACACTTTGCGACGATGGGAATCAGCCCATTTGCTCCCATGGAGATATGGAGGCTATACCTGGTGTCATGTGCACCTATTATAGGCCACTTAAGATTCAACCTCGCGTTACTAAGGAAGGCATTTTCACTAAGAGGTCAATGGAGGCTATTGGATGAATTCAACCAAGACATCAGCACCGGGTCTTCATCTCGCAATTCTCATGAGGAAACCTATAGACCTGTGGAAAGTGTCCAGAAGTCCCCATCTCTGGTGAAGGAGGTGGTCCGTGATGTCATTCTTGCGTCACTAGATAATGATGACTCGGAAATCAATTTTCAGGATATTGACTCGTTGACCGCGGTTGAAATTGCCCGTCGTCTTTCCTCCAAGGTGGGAATGCAGCTGGAAGCAACTCTCATATATGACTACCCATCTGTGGATGCTATTGTGACTTTCATCTGTCAGACTTCGAACGATGATGAGATGATTATAAAAGAGAAGAAATTGGAGTTGATTGCCGATGACGGACCCAGTTCACTGAGTTTAATCCACGAAGCCGATACTCCCAAGCCACATCCATTCTTCAGTGACTATACACAAATTGTCCCCCAAAACAGATGGGATTCAGAAATTTTCGAGGTAGGTTCATCTGCATGCATGTATATAATAGAAATTCTTTTCATTTGGCAATTTTTTCTTTTGATATATCCTGCAGGGAGGATTAGTGCGATTCGCCGGATGGCTGAATCACATCGACCTCTTTGATACCGAACTATTCAGGGTGTCTTCTATGGAAGGACAGAGCATGGATCCTCAGCACAGGCGTTTACTAGAGGTCACTTACCGATGTATCCAGTCTTTGCCTGAATTCAGTACTGATTTTCAATCTGGATTCTACGTCGGCATTCAACACATGGAATATAAGCAATTGCTAGTACGTTACATGAATGGATCAGGCAATTCCTATGCGAGTACTGGTAGTAGCCATAGCGTAGCTTCAGGCAGGTTGTCGTACATGTTCGGGTGCACTGGACCATCTATCAGCGTGGATACGGCATGCTCATCAGCATTGGTGGCAATGTCGTTGTGCGTAGACTATGTTAGGCTAAAAAGTGTCCCATCTGTGGCAGATTCTGTCAGCATGATATTATCTTGCGACACCACAGTGGCACTTCAGAAATCCGGGATGCTGGCAATGGATGGTCGATGTAAAGCTTTGGATTCTAGCGCTGATGGATATGGGAGATCTGAAGCTTGTATTTCGTCAGTTTTGAGCAACGAACATCGTAGCCATTGCTCTGTGATACTTGCAGTCAACGTAAACCAGGATGGAAGATCATCCTCGTTAACTGCGCCAAATGGCACCGCACAACATGGTTTGATACGAGCCAATATCATACATTCAGGCTTGAAACCCTCTAAATTGACTAATGCCATCCTCCACGGTACCGGAACGGCATTGGGTGACCCTATTGAAATCGGTGCGCTCCAGCGGACGTTTGAGAAACATTCGTTGCCAGCACTATCAGCATCAAAGACAACGTTTGGGCACGCAGAGCCTGCATCAGGACACATTGGATGCTTGGTTGCTGAACGAATATCTTCGCAAGCTAAATGCATACCTGTTCAGTATTTGAGAAGCTTGAACCCGCATGTGTCCCTTGACTCCAGACTGGCACCGTTTGTCGCCAAGGAGAAGGCAGGAAATCCGATTTCAGGCCAGAATATCTCGATATGTGTCAGTGCCTTTGCATTCCAAGGAACCAATGCAAATATAATTATAACTTCAGACATCCAGAATAGGAAGATGGAAAAAGATTCGCGCAGCAAAGTCATCCACAAACGCGTCAGCCAGTGGGTCCTGCCTGCCAATGTTAGCGACCAATACAAAATCCTGCTGTCTTCGACATCCATAGAAATTCAGATCAGCATATCAAACAGTGTTTTGACAACTCATACCCAGCACCAGATCAATGCAGAAACCATTCTTCCCTTTGCGTCATTGTTTACTGCATCTGTTGACTGTAGCGATTTCTTGGATCAAGATAGGAGTGCTAGAATCACGAATGCGCTCGCACATAAGTTCACAATTTTGAATCCGCAGAATGGAAAGCTTTTCAACTTAGTTGCGCAAATAAGCTACGATGGAAGCCTTCTAATCAGAAGAAAGCAAAACGGTGGATTGCACAAGGCTTATTCATGCAGTATATCCTTTTATAATCATTCTCGTGACATGGAGGCATGCAGAAAAGTCAATTCATCGACCCGTCGACTAGTGGACTTTAGTATTAATCGTATTCGATCTTGCATAGGATTTATTGCTTCTGATCAGGCAAGATCAGGGGGATTGGCCTGTGCGCCTCCTCGGATAGACTGTTGGCTGCAAGTTTGCACTGGATTCTCCATGTCATCAGGGGTTCTGCGATATCCAACAGCATTAGGTGCCGGTATCGTATCAAAAAATGTGCAAAATATTGAGTGGGTACATGGTGCTGTAAATGCTGTAAATAGCGTGGAAAGGTCTGATCCAGTCGAGTGCGACTATGGGGCAACTTCCACAGACCAAACCACTTTCAAAATCGAGAGGATGCTGTTCCGGCCATCAAGTATGCTTCCCGACTTGAAGCGACCAATCAAGCCGGATAAGAAATTTTATCAAATTCAGTACATTGTTAAAGAGCCATTGAGCAGGATGCTATGCGATGATTTTATCAAGGACTTGGTTGTTGTATTCAAAAGCAAACATGAAGCATGCCGAAAATATTCCTTGTCTAGATCAATTTCTTCAGAAATTTCAGATCTATCGACATTGATACAGATTATGAAGGAGGAGAAGAAATACGAGCGGATATTTATGGGGAGAATATCTCTCAATGCATCGTCTCATTACAAACCGATAACCTCGACATTGCCTGAGGTTAGCTTGATAAAGTCAGCAGCTGAAGAAATAGGAGCAAAAGCATGTTTCCACTATCAGAAGGACTGTTCCAAGAAACTTGTAGATTTTAATCTGTCTATGCTTGAGGATGATCGTGACAACGTGCAAACCGGCGGGGCTCGCTGTGTAGCTGATCTTAGAGAGGAAGTGTTTGTTCAAACTGTAGCCAGGGCGGATACGATTTCGTTGGAATGGGATATAATCGGAGGTACAGGTGCATTGGGATCGCTTATCAGCGTTTGGATCTCTCAAAATGGCTCCGGGTGCTTGAAGCACGTACACATTCTAGGAAGAACTGGGTATGGGGGAGAAGAGCATTCCTCAATAGAGTTCTGCTCCATATCGAAGAGAGATCAGACTAATCATGAGGAATCTGAATCAAACTATACTTCACCAAAGGCTGTTATATTTTCCAGTGGAGTCGTTCGTGATTCCCTCTTGACGAACCTGACACCGTTCCATGTGAGACGTGTAGTGCCACCAAAATCCAATGGTTTACGATTGCTTGCCGAGGCATATCGTCTGGTTCCACAAAAATATAGCATTATATTCTCATCAATCGCTGCTTCATTTGTCAACATTGGACAGACGACGTATAGTGCAGCAAACGCGTGCCTGAATGAAGTCTGCGAGGAAAACAGATACCAAGGACTGGACTTTTTGGCTGTTGAGTGGGGCCCTTGGGGTATGGGCATGGCCGTGCACCATTTAGATGCCATGAGACAACAGGGAATGGATATGATAGACCCTAGCACGGGCCTTGAGATTTTACAGATGGTTATAGGTTCTCAAGTCAACTTTGGGAATGCAGTGATAGGAGCTTTGGTACAGCAACCAATGCAGGTGCATTTGGATGCTGACAGACCCAGTGACGTGCCGACTGTCCACATATCGAAGACAAGACCTACAAGTGGAACTTCACATTCATCTATTTTAGAAACAGTTAGAAGAGTCGTTGCAGGGATATTGGGGCAAAAGATTGAGGATGACAAGGGATTCATGGAGGCTGGATTGGATTCTATTGGTGCGATGCGAGCTGATGAATGTTGTTATTGAAAGAACTTCTATTCTTACATCTTACTTTTTCAATCCTTGTACAGGGAGTATGGAGATTGCGAACAATCTCTCACATACTCTGAGCATCGAAGTGAATCCAACAGTAGCCTTTGACCATCCTTCAATTTCAGCAATCACCGCTTACATTGTTGATGAGCACAGCGTCATTGCGAGCCCAAAAGATAGCTTGAGCATACAAAAACAAGACCTAATATGGGAGAAGTCGATTGTTATCAGGGCAATGTCTGGGAAACTACCCGGGGTCGATGGGTATTGCTTAGACCCTGCGAGTAGCATCTTCTCTGAGAAGGATTGCGTTTCCCAGGTGCCATATGAGCGATGGGACATTGAGAGTTGGTTTGATCCACTCTCGAGTGCTGCTGGAGGATCATACACAAGATTTGCGGCATTTTGCACGGACGTCTTTGAATTTGATCACGAGGTTTTCAAAATAAGTTATCAGGAGGCGTGTTGGATCGATCCTCAGGTGAGAATTCTACTGGAGGAGCATGCAAAGGTGATGTTTGAGACTGGGGCCTCCCCAAACACTGGTATTTATATTGGCTGTATGTATCATGAGTATATTACCAATCTACCTGATGGGGGAGCCAAGCCTCCACCTCATGCGATCATCGGCAACGGGGCGTCTTACATGGCCGGGCGAGTGTCTTATACGTTTGGACTCTATGGTGGGTTATTTGTTTCCATTATCGTTTACTCATGCGATCCTATAATGTTACATTCAATCATATTGAAAACTTTTTTGATATCATGGCATGCAGGCCCGTCCATTTGCAGTGACACTGCCTGCTCTTCCTCGCTTGTCGCATGCCATCTGTCCGGCAACTCCTTGATGACGCAAGGTCCTAGTGCTAATTTCGCATCTGGCGTTAATTTACTTCTCAATTCAGACACCTTCAGTGCTATTTGCCATCTAAAAGCTCTTTCGTTTACTGGTAGATGCCAAACATTCAGCCAAAATGCTGAAGGCTACGGCAGAGCCGAAGGCTCAATTGTCCTGTTGATGGAGTCGATTGACAAGGGCGCCATGAACGATAAAGATATTGTCGCATACGTACACTCCATTTGCATGAATCAAGATGGAAGAAGTAGTAGTTTGACAGCTCCTAATGGCTCTGCCCAGGTCAAGCTGTTGAAATCAGCCTGCGATCACGCAGCCATCAGTCCAAGCCAGGTTACAGCTGTGTCTACCCACGGGACAGGGACTGCATTAGGAGACCCCATTGAGGTCAGCGCATTGCTGAAGGTTTTTGCTAAAGCTACCATATTTACTTTATTGGCAAGTAAATCATTTCTTGGCCATGCTGAAGGCAATGCTGGCTTGAATGGAGTTTTATGTGGGCTGTCACTACTGAAGGGTCTCATGAAACCTCTTGTTCAGCACCTCCGAGGTTTGAACCAATTCATATCACAATCTATGGCAGAATCTGAAAGTTCGTATCATATCAATAAGCAAAAGTCAGGAGTATCAACAGATCCAGGATTAGTTGGAACTAGTTCATTTGGCATGAGCGGCATAAATGCGCATGCGCTCCTCTCTTATGCTCACGAGATTGGACCTCATGATCGACGTGGGCTCCACATGCAACATGTAGGTTCTACATTTCTCCATATGTATATACTCTAAACCTTTGTTTTCAAATGCCTTCGAAATCGATTGTTTTTTGTTTTCTTCTGTTCAGGCCTGGGACATTTTCAACAGGGTCGAAGCTAAACATCTACCATCGCTTTTGGTGAACGTTGCTACTTCTCAAACAGAGGGAATCGTATATGAAATGCGTGAACTTAAATCAATTGAAATGGAAGCTTTCCTGGCCCAATCGAATGGCGAAATACTATTCACCATTGAATCAGCTGTTGCAGTGGCCTTAACACTTTACTCTCCTGAGCGACGGGACAAGGGTGGCAACCGAGACAATGTAATTCTGCTCAACACGATCACTTTCAATGCTAGAATAAATCATAAAGGATCATGGAAAGCCCGTTTTGTCCCGCAGAACGGAACTTGTTCACTAGTGAGTACGAACACAAAGCTGGCAGAAACTACTGTAGCCCCGGGCATTGTTTACAGCAAGCATAATAGAAAAGAGCATCATAGATCTACTACTCTAGTAAGGATATACAATGAAACAAAGAATTTATGTGCACAAGTCGCTGCGTCAAGCTCACAGTCAGACTTCCTGGTTGACGTGTACTCTCTCCTGGGAGTGTGCCATCTCTTGGGAAATAGGGAGCACTGCGCTGCTCAAGTCGCTTCTGTACATTTACCCCGGAGGAACAGCGACAAATTCTGCAAGTCTTCCAAATGTTCGGTCACTCTGGATGAAGATCATGGCAGGTTGACGGGAATCGAAGGCCTGATGTATCGGATGGCTGATATGCATTACCCAGAGAATCTGTACCACTATGAAACCTATGCCAACAGTGCACACCATTCAACTGATGAGTTGTCTAGAGGCTCTGAAATAGTAAAGCCAAATTTTGCAATCTCAGCCTTGAATATGGAGCAAATACTTGCCGAAGCACTATCGGCGATTGCATCGGCGAGGGCCAAATCATTGCTCATCGTCTCAAACATTGTTAATGGTGACAACTTTGATACAGCGGCGCCCCTCTCACCAAAAATGTTGAATAAACAATATGGCATAGCTAGTGGATATTTGAACAACGTTTACTTGGAGATGCCAACTGTTTCGATCAAGAAAGTGCACCGAGATGTCCTGATTCGAAGGTCAGAGAAGAGCAAGAGTGACCCCATCAATGAGTCGACGTTAGTCGTGAAGAGGGTGAAGAAGACTCGCCAGACGAATAGACAAAACAATCGTCAGATTTTAAATGCATCACTGGCAGTATCAGGAGGAACGGGGGCGCTTGGAATGGCAACGGCAACTTGGGGGAGAACTTCATTTGCCAACCACATTTATCTCTTTAGCAGGAGTGGCTTTAGCAATGGGAAAACACGACATGCACTAATTAGAACAGGGTTTACTCGGATCGAAAAGATCGATGGATCAATATTGGCGGACGCTGATATCTATCATGATAGCTATAAGAAGGATATGCCAATCTCAATGGTATTTATGCACACGTCAGGTAGCCAACAAGCTGCCACCATGCCACATACTGCACCAGATATCAGCAGGCGAGTGCACTCGGGCAAATTTGACTCAATCGATAAACTGCTCTGTGAAAGAAGGCCAGCGCTTGGTGCAAACTTCTTCTCTTCAGTATCTGCTTTGTTAGGAAATAAGAAGCATGCATCGTACTCTGCCGCAAATAGCGCCTTGGATAGTATTGCAAATAGGCTTCGAGCCGAAGGTATTCCATGTACATCAACACAATGGGGAGCATGGGGATCGATCGGTAAGTGAAACGCGGAAACTTCTGCCTCTGAGTTTTCCAGGTAATGTGACTTGATACAATCTTCCATTGCAGGTATGGCTGCTAAATTTGTTGCATCGGAGAAAGAAGCAGAATCTCTGGGTATGCTAAGCGTTGGCCATGGGCTATCGGCCTTACAGTGGATGATCCAATTTGGTAACGCTTCAATATATATAGTTACACCACAGTCATATTGGATTAACTTCAAGGGACTCGTTGGCTCCAATTTTTCTCACCAATTACAAGATATTTATGAGGATATACTAGTGAAAACACCACAAGTGAGATATAATCAGAGCTTGAAGGAAAGTGGATCGGATGCCAAGAGCAATGCATTGACAGTGAAATCTATTGACCAAGAATCCATCGATCGTATCCTCCAGTCTGTTCTGCAGGTGGATCCCCTTGATCCATCAACACCCTTAGGTGAACAGGGTCTGGAATCTCTATCGTCGCTAGACTTGAAGACAAAAATTGATGATTTGGTGGGAACTTCGACGGTCGAATCATACGAGCTGATCACGCATACTCCTGCATCTCTTGCGGATTTGCTACTTCAGCGCCAGGGAGACGCAGCCCAGAACACTTCGGCTGCAGCTGACAAAGGTGCAATAAATGCATCTCCTCCAGGCCCTAAAGCAAAAATGAGACTATTCTGTCTCCCTTGGGCAGGCGGAGTTGCTGAAAATCTGTTTGCTCACTGGAATCAAATCTTCCCATCGTGCATAGACGTATATCCTGTTCAGATCCCTGGCCGCGGAAGGCGATCTAACGAGGAACCCATCAATTCATTGCCGGATTTGTCTGAGCATCTAATTCGGAGACTGCCGCTTGATGAGATGCCTTATGCGATTTTTGGAACATGTCTTGGAGCTATTATTGGTTATGATATGATACAACGATTGCAGAAGCGTGGAAGACGAATGCCGCTTCTTTTCATGCCAGCGGCAGTGTCTCCCCCGGATAAATATGCATCGGTTATCATGAAAATCTACAATCCAAAAAGAGCCAATCTTTTTGGAAACTTTAGACTCGTCAAAGACGAAGTTCTCGAGCATTTACGTAATTGGAGCTCACTCCCAAAAGAAGACGTGCTTTATGCATTTGAGGCCGGTCATTTTGCTGGAATTGAGGAAATGAAGCAATCCCAAGATTTATACGATCTAGTCGCACCAATGGCAGTCAACGACATAATGATGGCTGTACAGTACCAATATTTGACTGAAAACACGCCTCTCTCTTGTCCTATTTTGGCATTTGATGGGGCCCAAGACAACACCATTCCTAAAGGCTATATGAAGGGTTGGATACGACACACCCAATCTTCATTTGAACGCATTATTATCGACTCAAACCACTATTTTGTTGCATCAGAATACTTACAGGTGGCTTCAAAGGCAGCAGGTGCTTGTCTGGAGGCATTGGAACAAGAGAACCCCATATTGTCCACTCGCCACTCTTGGGTTGGTGCAGAGGCTAAAAATTCATCCAACCCAAGGGAAACGATTTTTGAGAACAATAATAGTGCGAACAGCATCAGAGCAAGATTTGCTTGGGTTCTGCTTTGCGAATGTATCGCATTTTTGTTGGTGTGGGTTCTCTGGATCAACATTCTGGCAGTGAATCATCCAACACACTAGTATTTCTTTCCACAGCATAAATATATTTTGGTGGATTACTGTAACACAACAAATCCAAAGAGTGTGGCGGAAACGAGAAGGACATCTATCCTCATTTAATGGACCAAGAGGTCGCTGTTTTGCCGCACGAGTCATCAATGAATGGTTTTGTGATCAACATTGCAAGGTTTTCACTGCAAAAGGGGTCTTGAACCCCAATTTCTCTCTCAAGTTCATCTTTTAGTCGATGTATAGTACGGATCTCATAATCAGAACTTCCTTTTATCAGAGTCAACTGTTTTGAAAGTTGTTTGATAACTGTTGCTGACTGTTCTGATCCAAGTTTGGCTGCTTCGAAGCACAAGCACGCACCGTGGTACATATTCCCAGTGGGAAAAGTATAAATACCTGGCAGAGAGCCTCCAGTTGGACCAGCTGCAGCAGGTGGCCTTTCTGTAAGTAGTCTGGAGCAACTGATGCAGGTTGACTTGGGGCTGGCTCTAACCTTGGCTTTCCGTAGGTGTGACAGCGCCATCCGTAGTTTCCTGTTTGACTCAGACGCTGTCCTCATCTCACTCTTCTTTTGATCCATATCTTGACTGTATTTGTTCAGATTTTGGCATATTAAGGTTTTGAACATGCCCATTTTCTGCATACTAGGGAACAAATCCAGAACATCATCAATCAAAACTGATTCATTGGATTCTTCCATAATGGCACCGATGCTTTCAACAAGACCTTGCTGCATAATAGATAATATGATATTAAAAACACATCTTATGGAAGCATGTATCCACGAGACGCACCGTCCAATTTCCTTGTTGTGACCCTTCCTGAGAAATCAAATGTTTAACAATCTTTAGCCATATGCCTTTACGGAGATCGTCATCATCTCCCTCATATTTTGATGCTATATCTTTTGCGTAGTCGATATTTATTTCTAACGCTTTCTCAATCGCATCAGTCCACATACCGACTTCTGATAACAGCAAGACAATTGCATGCTTTCTTTCCGACAGCGTACACAACCTCAGGGCCCTCACTGGATCATACAGTGGAGTACCGAGTGGGTCCTTTGATTGCTGGATAAAGTGAAGGAGTTCTTCAGTATTTTTCTCATCAATGCATAAAATACTTATATAAAAGTCGTGAATCGCTGGCTCAACCACTCCTCTGACCTCAACACAGAATTTAAGGTAACGAGCAACTTCAAATCGAGCACTCTGAGAAGATTTCTGATCAGCATAGGGCAATATCGACGGCAGCAAACGAATAGGATCTAGAGGAGGAGAAGCATCCATCCAGGAAAAGACTGTCTGCGATGGGGCTAACGCCAGGAGATTTCCAGCATATTTATAAACCAACTCTCTATTCACGGATGGCTTCCGCAGAATCTCAAATATTCGCTCAACATTGCCTTTGCGCATTAAGAGTTCGACCTCAGTTTCATCATCCCCTCTGGCTCTTGCATACTCAATCAGATCATCATGCCGTCCATAATCTTCTAAGATTGACATTGTTGTCTTTGGGTCTAGTATTCGCACAAACTTCCACAGGAATGCCTTCACCTCGTCCTCCGAATCCATTTCTTGATCAGAAACATCACTTGTATTCTTCAAAAGTGCATTCTTATTCGCATTATCCAGCAGGAGTTCGAGAAGCCATGTAGAAACCATGGTGCTCTGAACTCTGTCCTTCTTGCCTAATGTGCTTAATCGAGCTTCAAGGAATGCCCGCATGGCGTCTCCATCCCCTAGCCCCATGAGACGCAAAGATATCTCATCAAATGTTGGTTCGTGTGACGTACACTTACCAAACAAGGTTGCCGCCTCTTTATAGTTTTGATCAGCAAACAAACGCTCAGCTTCTTGCAAATATGCTGCATTCCTCTGAGAAGCTGTTCGGCAAAATGGTAGGGCGGCTTTGTAGTCGCCTCTTGACAAAAATATTTTCCACATATCTCTATCCTCATTAGAAAGGTCAATCTCAAACACGTCATCTCCAGCCAGAACGAACAGCTGACCATCAACAGCGTCCCTGCACAGGCCCAGCGGCAAAGCTGTTGCCCCTCGCATAGGTGAGGCAAACGACTCGACCAGTATCTCTTGAATAGTCTCTCTACTCTCTATATTGATAAATTGAATTTTAGAGGGGTACAGCAAAACTATGTGATACTGGGTCATTGCCAGTGAGATAGGCTGTTCAACACCCTGCCTGTTGAATACACTGGTAGGCAAAAGCTTGTGAGATGTCAAATAGTCCATCGGGTCATCAGTCTCTTGCACTAAATTCACTCCCCCGTAGTATATTCCCGATGTAGATAACACCGCAAACCCCGTCGGATCCGCTAGCAGCGCCTGAGAAGAGATACTAGAGGGTCTAAAAAGTTGCATCTGAGCAGCATCCCTCTCTATCGGTAAATCAAATAATCTGGTGATCACGTTGCCTTGATTTGCTTTCTGTAACATCGAAATAATAGAAGCGCCATTTCCCAGAAACATGTGGAGATGTGTGCCACACAGCACCAACAAGAGCTGTTTTTCCCCTTCAGTGGCCAATGCCCCCATTGGTAAACAAGCCATCCCAGAAATCGGAGATTTTCCCTTTCTAGGTATTTCCAATAGTTTCTCTACCACTAATTTCTTCACCGTAATATTAGACACTCCATACACGAACCCTGTGTCCGTCCCTAGAACTGCACAGGTGTACCCTCCTTCTGTCCTTGCTGACTGCACTCCCCATGCCACACTCGTCACATTAATCCCCTTGAGTTCCTTTAAAGACTTTGGCTTTGAAAAATCACTCCCTATATAATACGTCTCAAGGTATAACCCTTGCTGAACCAGCACCAAAATATGATGCCCAAGTGGATCCACAAACAACCTCCGTATTTTGCACTCGTGAGACTTTGACAGCATCACTTCGCCGATGCTTCCTGTATTCTCGTCATGCCGGATGACAAAGTTCTTTGACGTTGCCAAGAAAATCTTACTAGAAGAGCACGCAAGTCCAACTGCATGTCCACGACCCCTGAAAACACACAGAAAACAAAAGGTATGACACAGTGTCACTCGTATTCCAAGACTGCCGGCGACATCAGCCGCCAAACCTAAACAGTAGAAAACTAAACGCACTGAGAAGCAAAGTCTAGCCGTATATCGAGACTAAAGAGTGAACCTGCAGGTTCAGTACCACTTTTCGAAGCTGAAACATTTGACTCTGCAACGATTCCGCTAATCTCCTGATTCCATTCGTCCAGCAACGCCATATTAAGATTTTAGTATTTCATATACTCCAGACCAAAGTAGGACTGAGATGGATATGCACATGACAAAATCAGAAATGTCATATTCTCTCTATTCAAGGAGAGCGACGCTCTGAAGAAAAAATCTGCCCATCGCAATGGATGGCTCATTTGATATCGTCAATTAAGTGTACTTGACAGATATAATCATCATGCAGAGAGCTTGTGCGCAAAAGGTTGCTGTTGGGTACCCAACCAGAGTCAATGGCCTCAGGCAGTCCAGGACCAACAGGTGCGATTATTTTTGCGATCGTCCATTCTGATGTTTTCATGTAGCTACTCTAGTGGAATGTATCGCAGGAGAGCCTTCTTCGGAAGTCATTTTACTTCTCGACGTGTGGGTAGAGCAGAGCAGTCGAAAACGATCAGAGTGTCCGCTTCTTCCGCTGATTTGGTGAAAGATCTTGCCTCGAAATTCGAGATTCCTGGACATGTTGAGTTTAAGGAAGGTAGAGGTGGTTTACCCACAGTGGTGCTGAAGCATGCTTGTGGGAGCAGTGCAGAAGTCACCCTTTTTGGAGGCTGTGTGACATCTTGGAAGCAGGCATCTGGAGATGAAGTTCTCTATATTCGCCCAGATGCAGTTTTCGACAAGTCAAAGCCTATTTCTGGGGGTATTCCTCACTGTTTTCCACAATTTGGCCCAGGAGAAATGCAGCAGCATGGGTTTGCTCGCAATCTTGACTGGGAAGTTGTGGGATCTTCGGCTGATCCTCAGCCGGACGATCGTGATCCCGAGATTGAGCTTGCGTTGATTGATAATGAGTACACTAAGAAGATGTGGCCTCACGATTTTATGGTTGCCTATTCGATTAGCTTGCATGGGGAGACTTTAAAAACTGATATGCGTGTATTGAACAAGGGAAGCGAACCATTTGATTTCACAGCAGCTCTGCACTCCTACTTTGAGGTTGCTGGAGTCGAAAATGCAAAGGTGAATGGTCTCAAAGGATTGGTAGGTTATAGAATGATGGATTGGGTTTCGTTTGATGGTCCTGATTGTGGATTTTTTTTGTAGGAGTATCTGGACAAGACAGAAGATGCCACAAACCCTCCCAAGAAGGTGGAAGATAGGGACTCTATTACCTTCTCTGGTCCCGTGGATTCTGTATACCTGAAATCCTCTGGTCACGTAGAGTTGGATGTTGGAACTGGGGCTGCGATTTCCATCGATTCAAAGAATTGGTCGGATGCAGTTGTCTGGTCTCCATGGACAGCCATGCCAGACTGCTACAAGGAATTTGTATGCGTTGAAAATGCACAGTTCTCCGAGCCAATTGTTTTGAAACCTGGAGAATCATGGCGATCAGAGACTGAAATGAAGATTGTCGATCTCTAAAGATTTTGTTCAATGCAGAGTAGATTTTGAAATTACCTTTGTAAGCATGTATTACATCAAGTTGTTGTTGGGAATCAAAAATGCAGTGCAAAGAAAACGAACGTATTTAAAAATCATCAGTGGCCTATCTTTTGCAATCCGAGAAGACTCAAGAAATCAACCCACAGCAGGGATCCAAGGAATGTGTTGCCCGTTCTGACAGCAAAGGACAGAGCAGCGCAGATTGCAGGGTTGTTCTTGAACAAAACTTCGATACCTCGCTCCTCAACAATACCAGCCAAAATTTGATACCTCAAGTTTGAACTGGATGCCATGTACAAACCGTATGCCCCAGACATAACTGCCACATCTTGCGGCGCATTCAATGGGACAAAGGATGGATCCAACATTTCGCGAATGGCAACAAGGCCATTGGTCATACCAACTCCCAGCAGACTGGCAAAGAAACCAACTCCGAATAATTTGGCTCCATTTCGCACGACAGAACCGCAGCGCTGGACGAACGTGAACGGCTCGTATCCAGGTGGAACCTTTTGGAATGCATTATCGGGACATCCAGCAAAGATGTTTGACAGCATGCCTGGAGCCTTGGATGCCACACGTTTACTCGCTGTATACGTTGGAGCAGGCAACCACACCAACATAAAATCAGCAATCAATGCCATGCATATATTGGCGAATACAAAGTCCAGCTGGCTTTCAAACTGCTCCCCTCTCTTGGTATACTCTGCAGTAGTCTTTGTGCAAATCCCAATGCCCACCTCAATGGCAACCTTGACCAGAAACCCTGGATCTGCCAACAAACGCTCCCTAAATCCTCCAAACTGCATCAACCAGGCGATGAGAGGGCTCGAACTCATGTCCAAGTACCGTTTCAACATATCTACTGGAATCGTCCCCTTCTGAACAGCTTGCCCAATATCAAGTGGCAGTGACTCTAACGTCCTACCCGCTGCCAACACCAAAGCAGCACCTCCATGACCACCATTCCCATCGTCATCATCGTTGCTATTCCCATTGGGCGGTGGCGGAGTGCCCCCCAGCGCAACCCCAAGGTCGTCTGGCTGGTCCGCTGCCGCGCTATAGCAACGCGTCAATCGCACCGCCTTGGGTCCAAATAATCCTTTCCCACCAAAAATACCATTAATATTGATCATACGACCCATCAATGACTGACAATGGACGTTCATCGCTCTTGGGTCCTGAGATTTCCTACCACTCCTAGGGCATCTGATCGGTGCCCCGATTCCTTGCCCGACAACACTCATCTTCTAATAGACCTTATATTTCTATATATTGTACCCATTCCTGGCCCATTCCAGGCCCATTCATTGTATCAGACATCCCTCCACCTGTGGTGGACCACCACCCATGTCCTACAATCTCAGCAGGTCATGTAGGTCATTCAGGTACCGATCAGTTCGTGGGATATACTGTCCCTGAAGACCCCATATAGCAATCAATGGTTGGGTGAGGCATCATTGGTGGACACCATTCACTCTGAGGATGAATTGCCCAGCACTGGACCAGTGCTGTAGTGCTTGGAAGGGATGCTGCATGCCATACACCATCTTACAGGACATCGCAGCGCTAAGTAAGCACATAATCACACCCAAGTGAGTAGTAATATTCTAATTAATGGTATAGGGCATCGTTTTTGCACACGGACAGTGAACAAATTGAACTATGCAGCATCCTTCGTGCTGTCATGCACAGAGGAGTATCCTCTGTGGAGGGGTTCGCTTGCAGAACAGGTGGGTGATTACTTTTATATACATGATAGTGTGTCTGAATTCGGAGTAGGGCGACCGATGGTGGCCTATCGTAGTTTGAACTCTCCATTCTGCGTTTGTGTGTCAACTCTCTCATCACGCATATATTGAGACGATGGCGTAGGAAATATGGTTTCAAGTATACTAGAGGGGCATCTGAGGGGTTGGGGCGTTCGATGGCTGCTCAAGAGGAGGCTCGGCTTTGCTCTTCTATTGGGGGCGTGCGACCTGGAAGAGTCGGTGCTCAGTCGCATCAGAGGATGATTGTCCAGTGTATGGCGAAATTATCTCCTGAAGAGAAGATGGCAAGCGTGTCTGGGGGTGTTGTTCAGGTATTTAGGACTCCTGGGTTGTCAGAATCTCAGAGAGCAACTCTTGTAGAGAATGCAAAGAACAAGGTGAATCCTTCGATCGTTGACGTCGTGGGGGAGCTCTGTTTTAATGTATCAATTGATGGCAATGGGTTGACATCTGACTCCGCAAAGACTCTTGGATGGTTGTTGAAGGAGACGTTTGAGCCTGAGAACCTTACATCTGAGACAGCGCTGCGTGTATCCGACTCCAACGAGGTGGTGATTGAGGTTGGTCCTCGAATGAGTTTTAGTACAGCGTGGGCTGCGAATGCTATTTCTATTTGTCAGTCGTGCGGGCTTGATTCCATTGAAAGGATCGAGTTATCCAGGAGGTACCTCATTCGCTCTTCCTCTCCATTGTCAGAGGCTGACTGTGAAGCATTTGCGGCACTGGTGCATGATCGAATGACAGAGCAGAGATATTTGGAGCCTCTGAAGAGTTTTGCAACCGATACTATACCGGCAGTTGTGGAGACCATACCTTTGATGAAGGAAGGCAGGGCTGCATTGGAGAAGGTCAACGATGAAATGGGGTTTGCTTTTGATGAATGGGATTTGGACTATTATACACAAATGTTCCGGGACGAATTGAAGAGAGATCCAACAAATGTGGAACTTTTTGATATTGCGCAGAGTAATTCTGAGCATTCACGCCATTGGTTCTTCAAGGCTGACATTTACATTGACGATGAGAAGATGCCTGAGGACCTGTTTGGTATTGTGAAAGACACGTGGAACAAGAATCGACGTAACTCTGTGATTGGTTTCAAAGATAATTCATCTGCGATCCGAGGTGGGCCAGTGGAACCATTGCTGCCTTCAGTTCCTGGACAGCCATCTCCGTTAGCGCAAGCGAAAAGAGATTGGGACATCCTGTTGACTGCAGAGACACACAACTTCCCTTGTGCGGTAGCTCCATATCCTGGAGCTGAGACTGGTGCCGGTGGACGTATCCGCGATACACATGCAACTGGAATTGGGTCAATCATGGGAGCGTCGACATCTGGCTATTGTGTGGGAAACCTCAACATTGATGGATATCAGATGGAATGGGAGGACAAAAGTTTCGAGTACCCATCGACATTGGCTTCTCCATTGCAAATCTTGATTGATGCATCTAATGGTGCATCAGACTATGGTAACAAATTCGGAGAGCCAATGATTGCTGGATACACAAGGACATTTGGTCAGCGCCTTCCAAATGGCGAGAGGCGAGAGTGGATCAAGCCAATCATGTTTAGTGCTGGACTTGGGCAAATAGATCATCATCACTTAGAGAAGAATGATCCAGAGCTTGGAATGTTGATTGTGAAGATTGGTGGCCCTGCGTATCGTATTGGTATGGGTGGTGGAGCTGCTTCGTCTGTTCCCTCTGGATCGCTGTCAGCCGATCTTGACTTTAATGCTGTTCAGAGAGGTGATGCTGAAGTCGCCCAAAAATTGTGGAGAGTTGTGCGCGCTTGTGTTGAGCTGGGTGAGAACAATCCAATTGAGCAGATTCATGACCAAGGTGCTGGTGGAAATTGCAATGTGGTGAAGGAAATAATATATCCTCTGGGAGCCGAGATTGATGTACGGGCAATCAAACTTGGAGACAAAACTATGAGTGTGCTTGAGATCTGGGGTGCAGAATATCAGGAGAATGATTGCTTGCTTATTAAGCCGGATAAGAGAGATTTGCTTGAGAGTATTTGCACTCGAGAGCGGTGCAACATTCAAATTATTGGGTCGATTGATGGAAGTGGAAAGGTCGTGCTCGTTGACAAAGAAGCCCCAGTAGGTACACAGAATCCAGTGGATTTAGACCTGGAGAAGGTTCTTGGAGACATGCCAAACAAGACGTACAAATTTTCAAGGCGGGATGAGCCTCTCATTCCTCTCACAATTCCAGATGGAACAACCATTGGCTCGGCACTTGAGAGAATTCTCAAACTCCCATCAGTGTGCTCCAAGCGCTTTTTGACAACTAAAGTGGATAGATCAGTTACAGGTCTTGTTGCTCAGCAGCAGTGCTGCGGGCCATTACAGCTCCCTGTTTCTGATGTTGCCGTCATGGCTCAGAGCCACACTGGGTATTCTGGAGCTGCTACTTCTATTGGTGAACAACCTTTGAAGGGCTTCATCAATCCAAAAGCAATGTCTCGTATGGCTTTAGGTGAAGCAATTACAAACATCGTATGGGCTGCGTCCACATCACTGGAGGATATCAAAGCGTCTGTCAATTGGATGTATGCTGCAAAAATGGCTTCTGAAGGAGCCATCATGTATGATGCTGCAACAGCACTTCGAGATGCAATGGTTGAGATGGGGATCGCCGTAGATGGAGGAAAAGACTCTCTTTCAATGGCTGCATCGGCTGCAGGGGAGACTGTGATGGCACCAGGAAATTTGGTGGTCTCTGCCTATGTGACCTGTCCTGACGTTACACAGGTTGTAACACCAGACCTGAAGAGCAACGACTCCGTCCTGATTCATGTTGATATTGCCGAAGGGCACAGGCGACTGGGAGGCTCTGCTTTGGCACAGGTGTTCTCTCAGGTTGGCGATTCTTCTCCTGATGTCAAGATTTCAACTCTGGCCAGTGCATACAAGGTCACTCAGGGGCTCTTGAAAGAAGGCAAGCTCCTTGCAGGCCATGACATCTCTGATGGTGGGCTGGCCATATCTGCTTTGGAGATGGCTTACTCTGGAAATAGAGGAGTAAATCTAGCTTTAGAGTCTCCTACCAAAGATACCATGGGCAAATTTGCTGCCCTTTTTGCAGAGGAACTTGGATTGGTAGTAGAAGTGAGCAAGACCGATGCAGATGCAGTCGTCAGCTCGTATGCGTCTGCTGGTGTACCTGCAATGATCATTGGATCAACCACAGGGGATAAACACATTTCAATCACCGTTGATGGAGACCAGGTTGTGAGCGAAGGTCTAGCAACATCCCGTGCAGTTTGGGAGAGCACAGCATTCAAATTGGAAAAGCTGCAATGTGCCTCAGAGTGTGTTGAATCAGAAGAGTCAGTTCAGATGACCAGGGAAGCACCTGTATGGAAAGTACCATTTGTACCAGAGTGGACAGACAAGGCAATATTAGAGAAGACGAACAAGCCGCAAGTTGCTATTTTGAGGGAAGAGGGAAGCAACGGTGACAGAGAAATGGCCGCTGCAATATCACATGCTGGCATGGAACCTTGGGATGTCACTATGCAAGACTTATTGCAAGGGAGAGCTTCTCTGGAGAACTTCCAAGGAGTCGTATTTGTCGGGGGATTTTCGTATGCGGATGTCATGGACTCTGCAAAGGGATGGGCCGGAACAATTCGATTCAATGAATCCCTCAGAGCTCAATTTGATGCATTCTACTCCAGGCCAGACACATTCTCTCTTGGAATATGCAATGGATGCCAATTACTGGCTCTTTTAGGATGGGTTCCAGCCACAAATGGCGTTTTGGATGATGCTGAGCAGCCCAGGTTCATTCACAACTCTTCTGGTAGATTTGAGAGCCGGTGGAGCAATGTCCAAATTCAAAAATCCCCAGCAGTCATGCTGGAAGGCATGGAAGGCACCACACTTGGAGTTTGGTGTGCTCATGGGGAAGGAAAAGTTATATTCCCTGATGCATCAGTGAGAGCAACTGTCGATGAGGGCAACCTAGCACCAATACGCTACTGCGATCCAGCTGGAAACCCAACAGAAACGTATCCATTCAATCCCAACGGATCCCCTGACGGTGTTGCTGCACTCTGCTCTAAAGATGGCCGTCACTTGGCCATGATGCCTCATCCAGAACGAGCATTCTTGATGTGGCAGAATCCTTGGTACCCAAGCGACCTGGGACTCGATGCAAAGCAGCCAGGCCCTTGGCTGAAGATGTTCCAAAATGCAAGAATATGGTGTGAGAAACACTAAGCACATTGCAATAATCCCATTCCTTACATGTAAAACAAGGTGATGAATTACTTTCGGGTCATCTGATTTATGTAATCACGCCCAGCATTTTATTTTCCACTTGGTCAGTATGCAGGTGTTGTTGGATCATCGTGCAACATGCTGCACTTGCGGAGGTTGTACTGGCTGTGTCGTCACGACAGTCATCTGTGCAACAGGCTGCCGTTCATCAACAGGACAGCAGAATATACATGGGAAACAAAACAAGATGGCAATAACCCACGTGATTCCACCCACGTATCGCTCCCTCTGATAATACTGATAGTGATGCTGCCCTTGTGTGACAACAACTGGTCCTGGTGTGACCATCTGTGATGTCACCACTGGCTGCTGTGGTATCGGTGCTACGTACCCTATAGCGCTCGGAGGACTCGTCGTTGCAGCTTTGCGAGATTCGATATCATTGAAAATCTTGCGTGCTTGCAACTCTGTGGCACCCAACTCCTGCGTCAAGTCTACCTTATTGAAAGACAACAGGTCCTTTCCATCAACTACACATACATTAGAAAGACATCATCTTTCTATACAATAAAACACGAGAGAAAATACATCGCAGACGCACCTCCATTCTTTAGAAAAATAGCTTTCAACTGCAACAGTCCAAGCTCGTCCAGATAGGCCTGGACATCTTGAATCGACCAGGTTTCTACAGGAGATGGCGGCATCTCCTTGGAAAAATTGCTCCTTCCGAGTATGCCTGCAACTCTATGCATTCCTGGATTCCAGCCAAAAAAAATCAAGCACCTGATGGACATGTTCCATGCTCCCACCAACGATTCGCTTTGACCGATCGGTTAAAACCGCGATTTCAATCACACCGAGTTTCATCACGGAGAGACGATGGGTCATAGAGAGTCAGATCCAGAATTCTTAGAGACTCTTATTCTGAAAATAGGTATATGGCTCACGCAAAAACAAGCATAGGACAAATCCTGACTCAAATTGGTGCAGGAATTGGCGTTGCTTCGATTTGTTGGTTTTCTCTGCGACCGAATAGACCGACTGATTCCACCCTGGTGCAGACTGGATCTGAGATCGATAAACGGGTGGCACTTTTGGATCAAGAGACTCGATCCAATACGACTGGTAAGATTTGGAAGGGTGAAAAAGATCTCGGATTCCCCAGAGACAGGCAAAAGTCGGATTCACAATGATTGGAGAAATTGATTTCTACCCAGTATTGCGTATGCAAAGATTGGGTGATATTGTAGTATTACAGCCATGGTGGAAGGGAAAGAGTTTGGGTCAATCTTTGACCTGCGACTTGTCTTCTGGCACACTGCAGCTTGTTGAGAAGGAAGATATTACAGAGTCGTACACCGATGTGTTTGGTGTCTTGGGATTTTCCCGAATGAAACAATCAAGTACATTGATTGTTGTAACAGATGCAAGAGAAGTGGGGATTTTGAGGGGATACCCTGTGTTCTTGATAGCAAAGACACAAGTTTTGTCTAGTTCGCGTGCGTCATCACATGACAGGGGCCTTATCCAAACGATGCAGGATGCTGTCAATCCTTCAAAGTATGGTGGAGGCATGTATTTATCTGCTGGTGGGGATATCACACTGTGCTCTCAGAAGCACGTGGATGCGGCTGCGACGACATCTGCGTGGCAGAGAGCTGATCCTTGGTTGGCATGGAATAGGGTCCTCGCGCTTCCTCTTATTGGTGAGTTCTCTGTAGCATGAGTAAAGTGAATAGTGTCGTAACATGGATATTTTGATGTCTGATGCAGAGGCTGGGGCGGAAAAGTTTGTGCCAACAATCATGAAGGGATTTGTCTCGCAAGTCAAGGGCATTACATTCAAGAGGAATGGGGCTGAAATGTCATCCACGCTTACAATTATCGCAAGGAGATCTGCTAAACGTCCTGGAACACGACAGTGGAGGCGAGGGGCGGATACTGATGCACATGTGGCAAACTTTGTGGAAAGCGAGCAAATTGTAGAATTCCGGGATGGCTCAATCACATCATTTGTCCAGGTGCGGGGTTCCATTCCAGTCATGTGGAGCCAGACTCCCAACTTGAAATATAAAATACCAATATCCATTGGACCATCTGGGAGAAGCGAAGCTGTCCTAAAGAGTCACGTGTCATCTCTCTCGAAGAATTATGGATCAGTGACTGCAATAAATCTGGCCAACCAGACTGGCAGAGAAGGACGCCTCAGCGATGCGTACGCGTCCGCAGCAGAAGCTGTCAGCAGAGAGTTCTCAGATTTCAAGTTCATCCCTTTTGATTTTCATAAAGAGTGCGGTTCTACAAAGTATCAAAATTTGTCAAAACTGTGGGATCAAATTTCTGGCATGCACGAGGACTTTGGGTGCTTGACACTGAACGGACAAGCACCAAAGTCCAAACAGACTGGTGTATTTCGAACGAATTGTATCGATACACTGGATAGAACCAATGTCGTCCAGGGTATGCTCGCTCGCAAATCCTTGGAGGGGGTCCTTCAGTCAAAAGGTCTCCTTGCGGAAGGAGAAGGATTCACCACAGCCTACCCAGAGCTGGAGAAAATCTTCCGAATCATCTGGGCAGACCATGGAGATGAGATTTCAAGGCAGTATGCAGGTACTGGCGCTATGAAGTCAGCATTCACAAGAACAGGAAAGAGAGATCTCGCAGGCCTGATTGATGACGGTGTCAAAAGTATGACACGGTACGTTCTCAACAATTTCAAGGATGGAGGAAAGCAAGATGCCTTCGATCTGGTAACAGGAACATATCAACCAGATAAAGATGGTACGTGTATATCTGGCATGAACATGCGTGACGTAGATGTACTGAATACTATTGTTATGATGATCATGTAGGTGCAAGAGCAGGAGCGTCTGTCAGGATCTCCCCTGTCATTCCCCTCCTCCTCGCCGCAATCCTCCTGGTTCTGGCTCATCAGAATTTTGTCCGCCTAGATTCGGCGCAACAGGTGTTCACACTCGCAGCCATCCAAAAAGTCTGGCTGCTTGTCTTCCTGGCAATAGCCATTGTCCACAATGTCAAAAAGTATGGCAAATACTTGGTCGACTCCCCAATGCTGAGACCAGATCTGAGCATTCCTTGGGAATCTAGATAGAATAATTTTGTTACATTGCTACAAAGTCCGTAAAGAGACACTATACAAGAAGAAGAAGATTGAAACTACTACCGCCAGAGGAAATGCATCAATTGTTTCCCTTCATCACAATGTCCTCCACTGTGAATCTCTTCTTCTTTGACAATGGTCGGCAAGGAACCAATTTCACAACATCGCCAATCTCGCACACTCCACGCTCGTCATGGGCCGTGTACCTTGTCGTGCGCTTCACACGCTTGCTGTACAATGGATGCACAGAGATATTCTCAACAGCAACTATAGTTGTTTTATTCTGGTTCACTGATACAACTTTACCCTGCAATGTCTGTGCAGCACGGACAACAAAGGACTGTGCGCGTGGTTGTGCAACACCCACGCGAGTTGCCACCTGTGTTCCACGGAAAGAGCTTGTCTGGAGGTTCATTGTTTTTTATATGATTTTTAAATGGGAATGTGCGCAGAGACTGGGGATGATTTGGTTTTAGATCGCTGCATTGTGCCAATTCATGGTGGGAGTCGCCGCATTTTGCGACAGCGCCGGGTACAGAGATGGTCCTATCAAGTGGTCACGTTGACCGAATACGTATGTTTCCTTGTGTCTCGGTGGTTGCTCTGGACCATCTGGGGTGGATTCCCGTATGCTAAGGCAATGGTACAGTCTTGCGACGACAATGAGACCTGTTAATTTGCAACAGGGAGGAGGCAGGGCTCTCCTATGTATCAGAAGGGGAACAGGCATCCACTTGGCACTCATGCAGTCCATGCATATGATGACCAATCACACCTGCACTGTCGTGTTTCTTCAATCAATCAGAGGGAGTGCAATTGATTGAGATCTTACATCATCAAACATTAATCATATGGGAAGAGTGCGATCCCCATGAAACATCACTGCCACTTGCTCAGTGGAGACTTGTGATGGATCTGAGGGCACGTCCCGATGGTGTATCCTGAAGGATACAAACATATATATATGTATACTTTTTCTGTTTATTCAAGTGTAATTTTCATTGAGGCATCATTTTGCTCGTGTCCTGGGTGCATCTCCCAGACTCCTTGCCCAAGATTGGATATTGCTTTTGCAGCAATACAATACAAGGTCCTGAAATGAAGCATTGTTGCTATTTGAATGTACCCAGTCTAATCTGCATTCTATATTCTATATTCGTTGAACATACGCAGTTCATTCATATGGTGTCTCTTCTGGTAGAAGATGGGAGATGGAGACGACCCCAGCAAGGTCGTGTGCCATTTTCATGGCATGCTCTGCAGCATGTTCATCAGAGAACTGAATCTTTGCGAGCTTTGAGCCATACAGCTCAACATGCTCTACATGTCCAGATTGTCTGAAAATATCCTCGATCTCTTCCACTGCCAAAGGTTCCTTGAAAACAGAGTATACCGAATGCTCTGCTCTTGAAGGTTTTGTTTCAGCTGAAAATGATCCATAGGAAGATTCGACTGAGTCTCTGAGTGCATCCATTGCTGTTTTACCGAGAGAAAGCCCAGCCATCATATTTGCGGCTTCTTGACTGTCATCAGCGCCTTCAAAAATCCCAAAGTCAAGCTTGAATTCCCCCAAGGGGTGCTTGATATTACTGTTGCCATTGCAATCTTGCTGCGCATGCCTATCTCTGAGTGGAGAAGAAAGTGGTGAAAGCAGGCTCTCATGTGACGCAGAAGATAAATCCGTTCTTGCAGAATTCATCAAGTATTGAGTGCCATATGCAAACTGGCCTGCTGAATCACTCGTGTTGGGGGAGGGGAGCTGAAAGGTTGTAGCTCCTGATATCCCATCCTGTGATGGCGTATCAAATAACCCTTTTGCAGGTGAGTTATGCATATCGGAGTTTGCTGATGAAACACTGATAGACGAAAACTCCCCTTGTCTAGCTCTGGAGACATTGAGCGGTGCTGCAAACAAAACTTTCAGCATGCAGCCACTCCCGTGTGGGAATTCAATGCCATTGAGACTGGACTGTGCTGTTTTTGCACTATCCAAAGAATAATACTTCACATACGCAAAACCTTTGCTGCGACCAGAGAGGCGATCTCTTTTGAGATCCAGGTACTCCATTCCCGGGAAGCAACGGAACATCGTTGCAAGAGCTTCCTCGTTCACACCTTTGTGAACGACGACAAACAAACGATTTCCTGGAGGGACAGCATTTAGGTCTACATTCTTCTCCGGAGCATTCTGCTGATTATGAATGCCTTCTGCCACCTCGGGAAGTGGTTTGCTTCCATATGAAATATCCACATTGTTTGCAGACGAGATATATAAACCCTCCTTCCTTGCACCATAACCTCCTTGGTTGTCGGAAAATGTACCCATGAGACTGGTTAGTCCTTGGGCAAATCCAGATCCGTAATCTGTATGGGACATTCCATCATAGTAATTTGCACTAGCTGCATGAAAGATCTGTTGATTCTCCATGAGATTGGAGGGTATCAGCCCATGCTGCTCACCTTGTGGGTTATGCATTCCACTAGATGGACCTAAAACTCGCTGTGATTTAGGCTCTGCAAGCATCACCTTAACCCTATATCCGGCTATTCCTCCAGCTGCCTGGACTGCTTCCATGGCAGTATGGGCTGCTGATGATGATGAGTATTTGACAAAGACAATACCCTTTGATGCAATCAAATCGGTCTTGCAATACTCCATTCCCAGAAATTCTCTCATTCTATCCTCTATATCTCTGCCACTTGCATGTTTAGGAACCACCATGAAAAGACGAGACTTGGGGGGAATATTGTCCGGGTCCATTCCAGAAACTGGCAAAGGTTGCTTTACAGCTCCAAACTCGCTATATTGAATCCTCGGAATACTCCTGTGAGTAATATATACACATATATATGAAAAAATACCATCCACACGACGAATCATATCCCAGAACGCCAGTTCGATAGAACGTGATTGTTTGCATGAAGCACATACCTTGCATGGGGAGACTCTGCAAGCATTACCTTGAGCCTCGGCCCCTGTCCACCATTTAAAGTCGCCTCATGAAGATTCTCTATCGCCAAAGCAGCTGATGATGCTTTGGTATACTTGACATAGGCCACGCCTGCACACAGAGAGGACAAAAACCATGAGAATTCTTCGAGACTCGTGCACATACTCAACTTGACCACGTTCACCAGCCACCCCTGGCCCGTCCCATGAAAGGAATACAATGGTTCTATGGGCTCTCAACGGGGATATTGGCACGCATGCATACAGCAACAGACGGCAATGCACCAAAACGCGATTCTTCTATATACACCATTGTCCGCCGGTTGCGCATCGAAGTTGATGGGACAGGCCAACAACGCCACCGTTGCGTCCCCGACGACGAACCCACCGAAATACCTCGGGCATATTTGCAATTGAACGGATCATATCACCACAAAGAAGACACCTATTCGTTCTACACCCCTGAGACCCCCGTCGCAGCACAAACAGGGCCAAACTCGCTGGCCACGAAGAGAGATGACACCTTACCTTTGTCTCGCAGGTATTTCACGAAAGATACCGTTCCATACTGCTCGAAAACATTCCTCAAGTATTCAGACTGCAATATTAGGAGCATAGAGTGAGATATAGGGAGCATTGGGCTCAACCTGGTGACACGGAGAAATCGAGTGCCAGGAGCCTGAACCTCATGGAGACTACACGTACCGATGTATTCCTCCCGGCTACCACGAATACCCGGGAGTTGGGAGGATCATCCATACTCAAAGACATGATGAAAAATAGAAACGTGGACGACACAGCTGCCGCGAATGACTAGATACTCTCATCTCGGACGGCGCGTTGGCATCATCGGCCTGTTGGTCCATGGTGCCCATGGGAGAAGCGGATGAAGGGAAATACCTTTCCACGGTCGGTTGCTCCACCGCAGATTATCTGGTATTAGTCTAGGATATATTCTGAGACTAGAGCAGCGTGAATTCGAGGTGAATTGCTGATGGCGATGCGCCAATACCAAGTGTTTAAACTCTAAACCAAGAAAGTGTCTTGACTCTGGCAAACTCGCCGACGAATGCGGATATTGGTCGAGACTGCGCTATCAATATGACCAATATCCATACAAATGTGCAATTATATCCTAGTTATGGCACTCGAACGCAGCATGAAACGGTGCGATGCGAGATTGTGTGGGGTATTTTTTATGGGGGTGTGAGAAGCCAAGATGGAGGTAGATCATCGTGATGGCCACGAGTTTGGCAATAAAATTCTCATGCATACACCCCAGGTGTGTTTCCGAGTGTCGTGGGATCTTGTATGTGAAGTGATATGGGTGAATCCAACGCATAGAGGGCAGTATCTTGTCCTCGTACAAGCCCGGTCGGACAGGTGCATTCCATGGATGGATTATACGATATATATCCACATATATTACATTAATTATATTTATATAATCAAGATAAGGGGTTTTGAAGGCCAACTATCGGCGGATAAGGCGAATTCCTCCTCGACTTCGATGTCCACGTTCCAGAGAAGATTCACCGTGAACAGCACCTGTTTGGGGATATCAACATCGTTTAGGATACCAATATACGTAAATATTATATTATAATAGTACGAGATTGAAACGGGCGGCTTGTAGGGAGTGTTGGTGTGTTTGCGTCGTAGTAGCTCATCACGGCCCATCAGGGGCTCGAGGAATGGGTGATTTCGTTGTAGATGCGGGGGTCGCTGACCCATGGATGGAGACGCAGAGCGACTAGCTCTTCTACACTGTAGATTCAGGTTTATACTCACCGCAGAAAGTGTGGCAAATGCACCCTGATGGAGGATGAGGCGAGAGGCAGGGAGAGAGTAGAGTGGGTGGCCCAACCTTTGCTACATGTACTCAAATTTGTTGATTGAACATTCATTCTGATATCAATATGATATTATAATCCCATTTGTAGTCTATATAGTGGCGGGAACATGGACTGATATTGTCCACTACCAGCTCGGAGTGTCCGATGGGAGGAGTTAGTTGTCAACCGATATTGGGCGCTTCCTTTGACTTTGACTTTTTCAGGGCGCCACTGCCCAGGACCCCCCACGACGTGGCCGAGAACACGGTTGGGTACTCAACGTGCCGTGGCACGGCACGGCTGCTATGCTTTGGATCCATCGTTGCGACACACATAGTAGTATGTTATCAAAACACGAGTTTGCTGTGTGTACAAAAACACCACCCGTTGGTGGGGGCGTCGACGACACCTCGTCGTGTCGAATAGTTCACCGTCCCCGAGCAGATGGACACGTTTCATCTGTACGCGGCAATCCCATCATTGGATAATACGTTATCTGAGAAATCAATATTGTGGGTTTAGGAACTGATTCGTACATAAGGGCCATTGGCGTAGCAACTGTGTGCCTAGGCGAGAGTTTTCCCGAGGTGTTCACACGTCTGTAACATCGGCAGCAAAGGGCGTTCGGTTTAGTAGGAACTGATATAATGAAATATAGTGTCTTTTTAATACTCTTCGTTGCCGGTTTGGCGACAATTGTGCGTGTGCAAGCGACGCTTGCGTCGCATTCGTCCAAAGCTGACGTTCATGACTACCATGATGCATTTATGCGGCATATGGAGAATTCATTGTCACATTTGAATGATACATTATACCATTGGCGCAGTCATGGTGGTGCAAAATTTGAAGAGATGCTCTCAAAAGCATCCAAGCATTCAATGGATGCATTGTCTCATTTAGAAAAGGTAGTAGGGACAGATCACAGGAGTCCAAAGGACAGCTCAGGGAGGAGGAAACTTAGCCAAATTTATGATACAACGTCAAAGGAGGAGGCACAGAAGAGGTTAGAAGAGTCCAAGGTACAGGCAGAGAGCAAGATAACAAATGCTGTCAGTCTTATTCAGAATGCTGCACAGAGTGCTCTCCAGACATCCACAGCAGATCTGCTGGGTAATCTCACGGCTAGGTCTGCATTGACGGATATTGCTGGCAGTGGAAAGAAGATTTCAGATCAGCTTGATCAGTATAGAAAAATTGCCGAGTTTTTTGATCGATCAAAAAACCTATTCTCTCAGTTTATTGGAAGGGCAGGGGAGGTAGTGCCTGCTCCAGAACCCGCAGTTGGCGTTCTCTCAGCACCTGTACCAGAGCCCACGGTTGATGTACTCTCAGCTCCTGTACTAGAGCCCCCAGTTGAAGACAGCAACACGCTGTTGACTGAGAGTGGAGTATCAGATCCCATGTTCAATGAATTCCTGAGGAATATGACCACAGTGTTTAGTGGTTTTGATCAGCAGGCCACTCCGCAAGATGGCTCCGCAAGGAGACGTTTGAGTGCGATTGATTGGACAGAGTCAAGGGAAAAGATTCTTCAAAATGCGGAAAGCAGCCTGAGTGCGATCAAAGCTCTTCGCGAAACTGGACTGAGGGTTTCACAGGAGACTGCTGACTTGATCAGACAAAAGACCGAACAAGCTAGACAAAAGTACATAGGAATGGCTGATTCGCGCATGAAATCACTTCATGGAAGAAATTTGATAGAGGATTCAGTTGTCGATTCTAGCGGTGGTGATTTGCCCCAATATCTTGTTTTCCCTGGAGAGGCAGATGTCAGCATGGGAAGATCAGGTTTTTCTGATGATCTGTACTTCACAAACCCAGGCTTTGTAGAAACAACCACGTATGTTTTTATCCCTGTTTCTAATGAAACAATGGCTGAGGGACTTATCGATGATGTTTTGTCGACAATTATCAGCGCTCTGGCTGAGGCATTGGCAGCACCAGTGTACATTCCCCAGGAATTCTTTGACGCCTACATGTACACATACGAGGAGAATTATGCACCTGGTATGGAAATGAACTCATTTGATAGTCAATATAGAGAGCAGAACAAGAAAATTGCGAGGAGAAGACGGCTGAGAAGTGCTTTCTCCACTCAGGCTGACAATGAAGAGCCTGAGGTGCTGCCGTATGAGCAGTACGAGGTTACATTATATTCCATGGATCCTGTATGGTTCAGGTCTGCTCAGGCACAGAACCTAGTTTCTGCTACAGAAAATTTCGAAAACGTGCTAAATGGCGCTCCCAGATTCTTCTTGCCTGATGATGAGTCCTATCAAATCAGCCTTGCCATCAAAATGAAAAGCCCTGAGGAATTCGGAGGTCTGTCGACAGATGCACTTGAATTCCTAGGACTGCAAGAGCCAGAAATTATTGAAGAGTTGTTTAGATCTTTCTCGGAATCGCAAGATCGTTACAGTGCTGGACGTGTGCCTAGGGCCTCCATGTTTGAATACAACAGTAGGGACACCACTGGAGGGACCACACAAGCTTCAGAGTCGCAATCAAACAACCTTGCTGACCTGATTGTGTCCAAACTCCAGAACTCTGTATATAGACCTTCGTCGCTGGCCCCATCTGATTCAGACATGTTTGACATGCGCTGGCTCTTCATGATGTTTGCCACTGCTGGTATCTTGATGCTGTGCATTGTTGGTGCTATCACAGCATTAAAAACCCGTGCCATGTCGGGATATGTAGTAGTCTCCAATGGAGAAAATACATCCATGGCAAAAACCTTAACCTCAGAGCACAACACCTCTGAAACAAATGGCAAACCAAACAGGAAATTATCCAATCTACCTGCATAATACCATGCGCTGGCAACCAGTTGTGTGAGTTGAAAAGGACCATAGCATATTTCATGTTGTATCGTGTTAATTTGTTTTGCCAGCATCTTTCTCACCCATGTGAGCAGACCAGCTCATCCTACAATGATATCATATCACGATCGATCGTGTGTACATAGCTATATAGATATAGATATATGACGATCTACATCATCAAGATGCCCTTAGGAGCAGGCCTGCTCCCTGCAAGTAGATGCGAGCGTTTCATCAATAAACAGAGGATTTGACATCAATATCCACCTGCGGATCTCTGTAAACCTTATTCAATGAATTGTCACTATTCTTTCATGGCAGAGAGTGACAGAACCCACGTATTCAACACGCTGTCAAGCAAGCAAACAAGAAACCCTTGTGAAGCGGATTTTTCTCTACTTCCAAAGAGTCTGAGATCATTTTCTTGCGTATTCTAGAGTATAAAATTTCTATACCATGGCAAAGGTTGAAAACCAGCGCGGTTTGAAGGTACGTCGGCTCTTGATTCGATTCGTCTTGATTTGGATTGAAGGAAATCTTTGTACTGATTTGTTTGAATGCTGTCATGCTGCAGAACTACATTCAAGAAATTAGAAACTGTAATACAAAAGATGCAGAGCATGAAAGGGTACAGAAGGAGTTGGGCAAAATCAGAAAGAAGTATACGTCCAACAAGCCTTTGTCCTGTAGGTGACGTTGTCTGGATTTGAGACTTTCTACGCTGCATTGACCTGGATTGTCTTGTATGATGCAGCATATGATAAGAGGAAGTATCTGTGGAAGCTCATGTATACAAAGATGCTCGGTTATGACGTTGAATTTGGCCACAAGCAAGCCATGGATATGATGGCAGCGACGACGTACGGTGATTTGGAATCTTCCGCCTGCCGTGAACACTCGACATTATGTGTCTTGATTGTGCAGGTATGCTGAGAAGCAGGTTGGTTATGTTGTCTGCGGCATGTTTCTCAGTGAGAATGATGAATTGCTTAGGCTGGTAATCAACTCGGTCAGAAGTGACCTTTTGTCAAGGAATGAGGCATTTCAATGCCTCGCACTGGATTTCACTGCTAATGGTGTGTGTTTGTTTACGGTTTACCATATTTGTCCTCTATAGGAAGGGTTTGTGGCTGATGTGGTCATGTATGTGCAGTCGGTGGACCAGAGTTTGCCCAACTTCTAGCAGCAGATGTGCTCAATGTCATGGCCCATGGGGCCACCCGGCCTATCGTGCGGAAAAAAGCAGCACTTTGTTTACTGAGACTGCTGAGAAAATCTCCTGATGATCATTTGCTTTCTGCGAAAGATTGGGGACCCAAAATGGCTGCCTTGCTAGAAGAGACAGACCTTGGTGTTCTGCTGGGCCTGACCACGTTACTCCTAGGAATAGTGACAAGGAACTATGAAGGTTACGAATCATGTATACCGAGATTGGTAGAAATTTTGGAGCGTTTGCGGGACAAGGACGTTCCTCAGGACTACACATACTATGGTCTCCCATCTCCTTGGTTAGAGGTGAAAGTGCTCAGAGCTCTGCAGTACTTTCCTGCTCCAGAAAACCCCGATATTTTAAAGAGACTGCGAGAAATATTGAGGCAAATTATTTCTGCCAATGATCCAGTGAAAAACCCGAACAAGAACAATGCTGCCCACGCCATTGTCTTTGAAGCTGCTGCTGTTGCTGTGTCAATTGAAGATGAGGAGCTGACTCCTCTTGTGGTAAACCTGATGGTGCGCTTCTTGACCGTGCGAGAATCGAATTTGAAGTATTTAGCTCTCGAGAATATCAATCGATTGTCCCAGTCATGGCAGATATCGAAGGCAATTTCTCAGCACAGAAAGATGATTATTGCCTGCATGTCAGATGCAGATTCCTCAATAACAGGTGTTGCTCTCAACTTGTTGTTCACGACAGCAAATAAAGACACTGCTGGAGAAATTGTAGAGGAGCTTCTAACAGCAATAGAAAGATCGGATTACTCCATGAGGGAAGAGTTGGTCCTTAAAGCAGCAATATTGGCTGAACGGTTCCCTTCTTCTCCAGAGTGGTATGTCAATGTCATGCTGAGGCTGATTCTTTGCGCTGGCGATGCTTCATCTAACGAAATATGGCACTCAATATTGCATTTGGTGTCCGCGAAAAAGGAGCTCCAGGCTCATGCGGTCGAAAAGGTGACTACAATCCTTCAGGAAGATGTGGCAAACGAAGTCTTCCTTCAATGTGCTGCATACATTATTGGCGAATATGGGCGTCAAAGTAAAATGGACACAATAGAACAATTTTATCTATTGCATCAATATTATTACAGTCTCTCGCCTGAAGCAAAAGCAATGTTCTTGAATTGTTATGAGAAGATGCGTTCGAGGTCAGAAGCAGACAGTGAGGTTGCACAGAAGATTGATGACTTGATGGTGCACGAGTCCAAGAATATTGATCCTGAAGTACAGCAGAGAGCAGTTGAATATTCATCTCTTTGCTCAAATAGTAATATTGCGAAAATAGCCTTGCAGACCTTGCCCCCGTGGGAAATGAAAAAATCTGTGCTGCTTCGGAAACTTGTAGGAAATGAGGGGACGTCAGAAGAAGCCAGGGAGCAACCAGCTTGGCTAGATTCAGAAAAGTCGCCCAAATTCGACACAGAAGCTTTCGAGCCGTCAGAAGCCACACATGTCGATGTGGAGAGCACACCAGCTATTGCCAATATTACTAAAGAGGTGGGTATGCAACCTCAACAGCCTGTACAGGTTCTCGACTTGCTTGATTTTGGCAATGATGAGGCTTCGGAAATACCACAGGAGCCTACCAATGGCTCAAATGCTGGTGAAGAAATGCAAACAGCCGCAACAGACGAAGAGTTGAGACAACCCTCAACAACAGAACCTATTGATGATATTGAAGCCTGGCTGACATCACTCTACACCGCAATGAGTGGTCTCCTGTACGAAGATTCAAACATACAGATCGGAGTAAAAATACGAGGCAAATTGTCCAATTTGGAGATTGACTTTTATGTTGGCAACAAGAGTCAGGGAACACTAGAATTGAAGAAATTCACAATTCCCCCCACCCCATACTTTGAAGTGAATTGCACTGAACCCCTTACAGAGATTGAGAAAGGCCAACAAATAATGCTTCAGTCTACATGGGCATGTTTGCTGCCTTACAATACGTTGCCAGTATTGCAGATTCAATACCTTACTTCTGGAGGTGAGTCAATGGCAAGGAGTCTGAAATTGCCCACTCCTGTCACGAAATTCTGCAGTGCGGTGACAATTCCTCAAAATGTATTCATTACAAGGTGGAATCAAGTGAGTGGTGCTCCTTTCAAATTGAAAAAGAAAAAACAATGCAAAGACCATCCAACATCTGACCAGATAGCACAGACTCTGACAATGTTGAACTTTGAAATCGTTCAAGTCGATTTGGGTCATCCAAGTACGAGTGCTGTATGCATTTTTCACTGTGAGTCTGGGCAAGTGAAACAAGTTCCTTGCATGGCATCCATCGCAGTCAATGAGGTGGATCTGAGCCAGTTGACAGTGACTGTTGCCACAGCTGATGCAACAGTAAGTGAGGCTTTGATGCATGCATTATACACCTGTCTACCCTGATTCGTATGTTACATAAAGTTAAATGCAAGACACGATAGTGCCACTACTATATTCGTTATACTGCGAAGCGTGTCCGTGCTGGATTCTGGCAACGACACAGGTGGCTCCAGGATATTGCTGCCCACTGGACCTGAGGCAACTTCTGCTACCACTGGTGCTCCCGCGTCTTGACTGACAATGGGTTGAATTTGTTCTTCCAAAGGTGCAGCAGCAACCTCTTGAATAGGTATCTCGTCTGCCACAGAAGGTTGTGGAGCAATGACAGTAACAGGTTGCGGTGAAGGCAAAACACCTGCCACTTCTTCTACAACCTCAATCCCTTCCGAGGCAGGTGCTATATCTTGCCCACCATCGCTGGCGTCTGATCTCCATCTATCCACCGAAACCACCTTTGCCGGTATGTTGCTGTTCTTCACATTTCCATCCCCAAGAGGACAGCCATCTACACAATCATACTCATTCCTACCCCAACAATACGCCTGTCCCTGTTCATCGATGCCACACCGAGCTCCGCTGATTCCACTCGCAACATTGTTCCAGCTAGATTTGCTGACCAACATGGGAACATTAGTTCCAGGAGAGCCTGCAGCATATCCTTCACCAGCAGTATATCCCCAGCAGTACAAATACTTTGTCCCTGCCTCAATTCCGCATGGTATCTTTCCAGGAGAAAGCGTTTTCCATTTCCTATCGCCCTTCATAGGGGTTGGATACCTTGCAAATGAAGCATACCCTGCATATCCCTGAGAAGGCTCACATGTCACATTCCCAGACTTGATATCCAAACACAAGGCACCTCCATCCCCAAGATGACCTCCTGCAGCACTATCCCCACCTATATTCTCTGCTAGGCCCCAACCATATCCTTTGCCCTTTGTGTCAATCCCCAGGGTGTATGAATATCCAGCATGCACAGACCTCCAGTTACCCTTCACTTTCTGAGGAGTAGCATATTGAAATTCTTCACCTGGGGATACTTGATGGAAATCATTCAGTCCCCAACAGTATCCAGTGCCATCCACCTTGGTACCACATGTGTGATCACCACCAGCAGACACGGCAGACCACCCTGTGCCAATCTTCACGGGCACAGCAGATGACGTCTGGTCCCCCGTACCCAACTGTCCATACTCATTATCTCCCCAGCAGTACAGTTCATCATCCGTGGTCACCCCGCACGCATGGTAGAGCCCGGTCGACACCTGCTGAAATTTCAAACCGCCCTCCACAGGGACTGACAAATCATCACGACTATCATCCTCAACCCCAGTCCCAAGCTCACCATGAAACCCTTTACCTTTACAATACGCTGTCCCGTCAACTGCCACGGCACACAAATACCGAAGCCCAACGCTCACAGATGTGAACCGTGTCCCGGCAGCAGCAGGAACCTTGGTCGGTGTTACTATAGACTCTCCAGTTTCCGGCTCTGTTCCCCAACAATACACATCCAATTTGCTCGATAAAGCACAAAAGTATCCAGAACCTACAGAAATTGCCCTATTTTCGCCACGGGCATTGCTAGTATCCCCCTTCCCTGCAGAGAAACAGAACCACGGTTGGTTATTCTCATACCGAGCCATTCCTCCCGAGACAACAAAGCCAGTGCAAAAGAACTACACTTTATTTTTCATATATTCAATAGCAGCCATGAACGCACGTTGATTAAGCTGTCGCCTTCGAACGCGTCCAGCTCCAACTGCTGGTCTACTTTCCACCACCAGCAGTGCTAGCAGACAAAATGCGATCACTCGAGCTTGCATCGAGCCAAACCAAGTACTGTCGTATAAATATATTGTAAACAACAGCAATATTGTGTCAGTGCCGTGGATACCAGTGCTCGTCAGTGACAGGAGAGAAGCACGAAATCCCTAATACCCTATTTACGGAATTCAATTGTAGAATTCAATATTGCACCACCACAGCGTCGCTGTCGTGTGATTATTTTTACATCAATACAAATACGAGTGCCCTGAAACAAAGACAGTCTTGATAGGATGGGATACGCGGGTACGGATCGTTGACCTCGTTTTGGTTGTGGTTGTTCGTCGCCTCTTCTCCTCTAAATGTATACTATACTGTGTATGTAGGTTATTTCAGTACGACGAATAAGATTAAGGAGAAGGCAACACCCCTGCAAGCCTCTTTGAGCAAGGTTTCCAATCTGGACAGTCTTCAAATTATAGAAAAGCTTTGTTACAATGCTATTGTTAGTCCCCATGAAGAGAAATTTAGAAAGGTGAAGCTTCAGAATGCAAAGATACAGACGCATCTAGTGCACGTGCCCAATGCTTTGGATGCCATGGTCCAGTTGGGATGGGTACAGGAGTGCTCTGGGGATGATGGGGAGGTGCTTCTGCTGCCAAAGAGCGTTTCCTTGACGATGCATCAGGTGAGAGATATTCAGAATGCTCAACAGGCGTTGAAGAAGGATTTGTCTCGCGAAAGCTCTCTCTCTCGGTCGACATCAAAGTCGAGTGTCCTCACAGCAACATAATCAAATATTTCCTTCAGTATTTCATATTACAGTATAGTACATGGTTTTCAAGTATCAACGACAACCTGAACACTAGTAGTTGGTATGAGTCTACCCATTTCTGCCTCGCGCGGTTCTCTGCTCGCATCATCATCACCCTGAGCACCCTGCCTGCTGCGTGCAGAGAGCAATCGTATTCTATCCCTGAGCGATCTCGAGACGTTTGAGACTGCATTATGCACGCTATCAACTACACGTATCATTATGGAATGTTTTCCTGTATCCGAGACAGCCTCTCGCTTGCACAATGGACAGCACGAGCTCTGGTCTATGAGCCATGCATCAACACAGCCTTTATGGAAACGGTGCTGACAGGGCAGCACTCTCAGCTTCTCACCAGTGGCATACTCTTCCAGACAGATGGCACATACATGCGAGTTATCATCATCAGACTCCAAGACGCCTTCTGCATCTCCATCCAAGACCCCGTCGCCATTCCCTATACTATATACAACCACCTGCAAGGAGTCCAACTGTCTCTGTGTCAACGGCTGCACACGACCCTCTCGGCGATACGTGTCGTGAAATTCATCATCATCACTGTCTTGGAATGGATGAGAGGTGTTGAATTTAACCAAACAGAACGCTGCTATCACGAGAGAAATCGCAAAGAAGCCCGCCGTGGCACTCATAAACATGGAAATCCACACAATGTCCGAGACTGGCGTTATGATCACCTGCACCAGACTACCAGCCTGCAGCAGCGTCTTGAACAAATATCCACTATTTTTATCAATAAATACTGATGGAATCCCTGGATCTGGATTCCCTAAAGGCTTTGACATGATCAATAAACCTTCGTACAAGTCATCATATATGATGGCAGCCGACGCCCCTGCATCCTCTGCATGGGATACCTTGACATCAAACGTACATGGTTCATCCACCGCATGTATCGATGAATGACTCCTTCGAATCAAAGCAACCCAAGGAAGACCATCCGTCCCCATATGCCGCTGTTTATCTACTGGCCTCACTGGAGAACATCCATCTTCAGGGTAAACCATGAAAACATTCCCAGACATGCCTTGAGGGGACACTGCAGGCCCAAACTGAGCATTCACATCCTGTACTGGCTGAAAGCTATAATTCCCTGTCCGGAGGAGTATTGTCCCCGACACAGGAGCTATTCCACCCAAACAGAGACAACACAGCACCAAGAGCACCACGGGATTCTTCACCCAAAACCTTTCTCCCAAAGACTCGCTCATTATTTTTTATATGTATACAAGTCTCATGCCATGGATATACAATGCTTCGATACCAAGGCTGTTGAATACGTCATTTCTGCAACCCTTATTCTTGACATGCGTCGCAACCACGTTCACTCGGAACACCGACAGATTCTCTCATGCACATAGGTATATACAATACCCAATATGGACAATGCCACGGGAATTCAATCCGGAATCATATCGACCATGCGACACGGTAGCATGCGTCTCAACGATGCGTAGAACACTCCCATCACAGCATATATTCGACCGTGCATCTATACCTATATCTATCATTCATCTATTCTTCCATCAAACCTTGTATCAGATGGGACATGTGTACTCTTGCTCAGAGGGTCGAAGAATCTACACCTGCATAGTCGAATATTCCTCCCCTGCTGCACGTGAGAGAGCAGCACTGCAACAGAGGCGTGATCCGGGTGATCCAGATGATTCTGGTGCGCATCAGGGGGAGACAGAGGAGATGGAGAATATCCTGTATCAATTGTCGAACCCTTCCGTTGATTGTACGACACACCTCCGGGAGCAGGTGCCGTGCCACATTGGTGTATCGATCAATGGCATGGGTTTTCCCATGCAAGACCCAGCACTGCGTATAATTCTCATTTAGATGCATTTTTATGCATCACATTTGTAGCAATTCTGATTATTAATACCAAATTCGTATGAATTTTCTTCTCCTGTACCCAATATAGACGGTGTTCTGCCGAGTCATTGGAACCCCCAAAAGAGAGACGTGCCCTGCATATATACCCGTGATACGTGGATCAGAGGGTAGATACGAGGGCATTATGTCTGAATATGATGTTAGAAGACATGCCAGTCTGAATAGCAGCGAATCTGATCAACAGAGTATTATTAGTGCTTCGGTGGTCAGACTCTTGTCATATGGGAGAACGTCGAGGCCTCGGGTGAGTAAGAAGAAGAGACCTCATGTGATGATATTGACAGCTGATACGCTTGTTTTATACACTGTTGCGGATGATTCGTATTCTGATGAGCTGGATGGGCTGCAAGAGTCTGGGAGTGCTAGTGGGCTTGGTCGATTTCGATCCCTGAGGATGTCTCATTCACGGTCTGTTATGGATTCATCAACGATAGATCAACAGGTATCTGGTGGAAGTGATGATGAGGAGTCGGATGACTTGTTGGAAGGTCAATCGTTTCAGTTGGGGGTGAGTTTGAATCAGATTTTGGGACTGCATGTGGATGGGCACAAGATGTATGTGTTTTATCAGCCGAATAAGCCACATAAACGATGGATAGCCGAGCATGGGATTAAAAGCATTTTGAAATCCCTGTCTGGTCATGCTTCTCAGAAGCGAGAGATTTTGTCAAGGTATCCAGAGGCTGATCACTTGTTGGTGCGGTTTAGTGGAGGGCTGGAGGATGTGTTTGATTTCAAAGATAATGTGGAGTGTGCGATTCGTGTTTTTGAATCGGCTATGAGCTATGTGAGCAGAAATTTGCCTCTTATTGATACCAGCAGTGTCATCATGGTAACAGCAGGGAAGAGAGCATCAAATGAGAACCAATTTTGTCTGCCCTTTCCGGCGCTGGGCGACTCGATATGTTTTCCATCGAGTATAGGTCGGGCAATTGCGGATAAAGAGTCGGAGTGTTTTCTTGAGAACTGCGTTATTATGTATTTACAGACTCCTGTTGGGACAGCTGTGGCCAATGTGTCCCTCATGGAGCTGGAGAAGTCGTTTGAGGAGGGGGAGGTGCCGATTGAGACAGTGTGCACGATTCAGCAAGAGTTGGATGTACCAGATGGGTATGCGTGGAAAGTGGTTGTTCTGTGGAAGGCAAAGAGGTCTCTCAAGCAAGTGGAACGGATGAGAGTAGGGGGAGAGGGTGGCAGGAAGGAGCATCACGGTGGGGTGTCAGAAACTGCGGAACGACCAGTGAAGAAACACGTCGCTCGAGTTGCTAGGAAAAAGACGGCTGGGGTCTCCGATCCTCTTCTGGTTGGTTTGGTGGGGCTATCCTTGGCAAGAAAGCTGCGGCATGCAAAGAAGGACCATGTACCACACAAAAGCACTCGTTTGCCAGTGTATGCTTGGAATATGGTTGTGTATGAGATTGAAATTGCATTAGAGCCAACAAAGAGTGTTGGTGTACCAAGAATGCTGAGTACGTCATCAGTTGCAGATGCTCTTCCTTCCAACCAAGTGTCTGTATTGTCTCCTCCCTTTGAATACCTCGTTAGCAAACACCAGAGTATTGTGACGCATGATATTGCACAGAGATTCATCATTGGTCTAGAATCCGAGTCGAAAGCGTACACAGGTCTCACAAAGATGGTGGATTATTTTATGAAGCACAACTTGCAGGATGCCCTCTCATCTCGGCAGCCTGCATTCGACAGCCTCAAGCAGCACTATCCTCACGGATTTCTGGGTTGGTGTTCAAAGAGTGACTGTCTCATTGAATTCGAGGCCATGGGCCAGTGGGCCGAGGCATATAAATGTATTGTTGCGGATGGTTTTGGCGAAGATGATATGCTGAAACACTTGCTGTTCTCCTATATTTTTGCATTCCGTCACCTGGACAGTCGGAAATGGCCAAAGGGGAAAACTGTGAAGATTATGGATGTTGAAGGCCTTCAAATGTCTCATTTGAATACACCTTCCTTCAAATTCATCACCCAAATAGCTGGAGCGCTAGCAGTTCTGTTCCCTCAACGATTACATCAGTGTTTTCTGGTCAATGCACCGACATGGTGGTCCATGGCATGGAGATTGATCAGTCCCATGATTCCGGAAAAAGTCCGAGCTCAAATGCAAGTATTCAATAAGAAGAATAAGGACAAGGCAAAAGCTGCCATGCTGGAGTGGATCAGTGAAGACGAGTTGCCAATCAAATATGGTGGAAAGAGCACAGCAACTCTGGAATCCTCCCCGTACGAGCAACAGTTGCGGGATTTTGTAGCAGGTTTAAATTCGTAACGACTCAAAAGTCAATAATACAATATACATGTCCATTCAGTCCATCGGGAATGTGGATATTCTCCGTCACAGCACCTCGTTCACTATCAAACACAATGCTGGTTGTCTGCCTGTTGGAGGCCTCCTCGTCAATCGTGTACTCCTCTGGGCAAGACTCTGCGACCAACACACGCACACCGTCATACCTCCCCACAGTAGGATATTGATTCAAAAAATCGCTATATGGTATCACTCTATGTGCCCGCAGGCACTCTACATCCACCCACGCAACCAGCCTGTATGTCCGCCCAAGACACTGCGCCACCAATCCAAAATCTCCAGAGCCGAGACCTTTCCGAATCTTCGTCGACGACACGATATCCCCTAACCCATGCTCTACTGGAAAATTAGACTCTTCTACTAGATTTACAATCTCTACCTTCATCCCGTACGCACTCCCAAGAGATTTAAGCGTCTCTGCAGTCCCTGCTGCCTTGTACCCAAACCTATAATTTGATCCAACCACCACACCCTTTGCCCCCAGATCACACGCTAAAAGCTCTACGAAATCCTCTGGTACCATATTTCGAACATCTCCGAACGGAATCCGATGCTCGCGAGGCACCGTGTTCAGACACGCACGCTTCCAGCTTGACAGAACCCTCCGCCTATCACATGGGGCAACCAAAGGAAGCCGTGGTGCCCACCCAAACACCTCTGCCATCCCATCAAACGATACAAGATGTGGAGTACCCCCTAGATGCACCGCTGTAATCGCCAGCTTCTGATGACCCCGATGCAGAGCATCAAACTTGCCAAGAGCCACAACTGGAGGACCAAGGTTTGGGTCTGTCTCGAGAACAGTCCTCCAAGGTTGCACCCGACCTCCGCCCACCCCAGCTATATACGCACAATAATATTTATTTAATACATACCAATGACCATTAAGTAGACGCATCTATACCCTACCGGTGACGCTATTGCTTTCAGCCACTGCATGTGTCCGAGCACATTTTGCTGGTAGAAGAGTCGAGCTATGACGCGCGATACCACTGGGATTGATACGATACATCCCCTACATTCGTCGTATTATTCCAAATACATTCAATACTATGCAGAATCGACGGGTGGTTGTATCCACATCCGACAGGGCTATGATTCTGCTTCAGATGATGCCTCTGCAGAGGTATTGCTTCATCATTCCTGATCAGGCATCATGATGCCTCTCCCTCTCGATCAAGTATATCGTATAGAAGGTATAGAGCAGGACATATGCCAATAACAGTCTAGTGCACGTGTATTACATAGATACACGGGTATGAACTACTACTGTGGACTTAGAAAAGAAAACTACAAATAAAACTTGCCTTGTGCAATCCAATTATCCAATCAAAACCTTCCCATCCTCAATAAATGAGTAGGCTGGGACTTCAAGGTTGTATGGAGCTGGTCCTTTTCGGATACGGCCAGACGTGTCGTAATGAGATCCATGGCAAGGGCAGAACCATCCATGATAGTCTCCTGCATTTGGCAATGGCACACAACCCAAATGCGTACAGACACCCACTACAATGAGCCAATCTTTATCTTTGACACGGACTTCGTCAGTTTCCGGATCTCTCAGAGATGACACATCCACACTGTCGGCAAGCTGAATATCCTCCTCTGTCCTATGCCTGATGAACACAGGCTTTCCTCTCCACTTCACAGTCACGGTCTGTCCTGGCTCGATGTTGCTCAGATCCACCTCCAAGTTGGCAAGAGCCAACACATCTTGACTTGCAGTCATACTGAGGATGAATTTGAGGACTGCCAGGCGAATCGCAGAGGCGTAGATAAAACGCCCTCCTGTCAGAACAAAATACGTAAAGGCCCTCTTGCTGGTGTCCCCTGGTGCGAATCTGTCATGATTAGAGTAATCGTATTCGATATTAGGGGTTGGATTCTTGATAGCGTGCACCGTTGGTGTCAGACCATCAACATTTCCGAGGGTGACGCTGCCTTCAGAGGTATTCGTGACTGCATCCGAGGCAAAGGCTGCATACCATTAAGTACGTAGTTAAACACTTGGATAGAGTACAGGAATGGCAATATCGCAGGGATGGGCGAGGAACTCGAGGGAATTCTACAATCCCGATTCAACCCTTCTCATAGAACGTACATCTCTTGCTCAGATCAAATCTACCGAATGAATAAGACTTTGTTGTATCTTCATCTCTGCAGATTGCGGTTATGGCTTCGCCGAAAGAGCCGGACTGGAATCCCGCAGCGAGTTGGCCACCGAATCGCGGCAACAGGGTCTGCGCTGATCTTCTCAGCATCGTATTCGGTTTTAAATGATACTCGGTTGATATATGAAACAGACTTAATGGGTGCGGTGTACCAGAGATTGTACTTTAGCCCCGCCAATCGCGTGTTTCCTGTTGATCAGCATGGATGAGGTCCCTCCGTGCTCAATCACGACTGTAAACTGTTGCTGCTCAGAAGAAGAGGTGCGAACTGGGACTCGTTGCTTCCAGGGTTCACCATCCATCTGCATATAGAGGTACTTTTTCATCGATTCGTGGCGGGCGGGGACGCTGAGCGTGATTTCTACAGCATGGCATTGGGCAATCCTTTTGGCATGTAGGGTTGAGGAATGTACTTCTCCCATCACCATTGCGGTATGCCATCCATCTTTGAACCCTACAATTTCTAGCAATCCATCATTGTAGAATGGTGGGTGTAGATCTTTCTTGGCCAAGTGTTTCTCGTTCTCAAGGCCCCATATATCCCTGCCTCCTCCATAGGTCAACATGTTGAGAGCAACGAGTGCGCGAACAGAGGATGGCACGGGAAGATCTGTCCACTCACCCGATGCTGTTTTCTTTATACGCAATGATGCAAATCTATGGAGTGGTTTCACTCCGCAAAACCATCCTGTGCTGCATGAAAAGACAGAATACCATGCCTGGTTCATCACTCTTGAACGTGCCATGCTGGGATGCTGCTCTCGTAATGTATGGAACCCATACGCTGCTTCGGCATCCAACCCAACACTAAAATAATTCCAAAAATTTGAACGTATTGACGATGGGTCGTCTGGATCGCGGGTGACTGCGTGAGGTACAGTGTCGTAGTATGACCCATCAGGAGCTGTGGCATGCATTGTCCAATAGTCAACATTCTGTTGATCTGCATCATTGTACTGCAGCAGTGTGTCATAGATGTTTGAGTACTTGATCCATGATTCTTTAAACTTGGCACCCCATCCAAGGTTGATACTCAGGTCGTTTCCTGTGCCGAGTGGCATGATTGCTACAGGTGGGGATGGCGTGAGCCCGAGTGATGCAATTGTGCCCAAGACCCATGTCACGGTGCCATCTCCACCCGCCACTAGAATCCTCAGATGGCGTTTAATATACAATGCTTCTGCATCGTTTTGTCCTGCGTATTTATCCAGCGTGTCCCATAGTTCTCGCAAGACCACACTTGGTTTGTTCTCAGTAACATCAAACTGCAACACACAACCACCACGACGTGTTCATCATAGTCATATTCACGCAGGTGTATACATTCAACGGACCACTTGTGTATCGCCTATAGCCCTCTGAAGAATACGAGCAATCATAGCACCAGCCCTTCCTCCAGATCGAGCGTTCACAAAGGCAATCAATGGCGTCTCTGCAAGGTCATTCTTCATGGTGAGCCCCTTACACCCAGCAATATACTTGTGAGGTATCCTGCAGTCAGCCAATCAATCCACCAGTATATGAACCCTTTCGTTGTTGATTGAAACCCTCGAGAGGTAGACAGAGAAAGCCTTGCCACACATACGCTTTGCTGTGTGCTTTCAAAATAAGACAAGACAAAACAATATGCCTCACCTGTATGGCTCTCGGAAATCAGTCACCCGTCTGTGCTGCAGATACGCATCATCGGATGACATAGATCCATTGTTAATATGTGTTATTGCATCAAGAGATGGCTCATCGCCATCAGGGCCGTGTTCTCGTTCAGATGACCCTCGATGACCCATACTACCCTGTTGCTCAGTATCCGTCATATTCAGAGCAATGCTTCATTTCTAGACACTTTTTGTATACTATATGTGGCTCTATGCTACCGTATGGGTATAATAATCGGTATATACTGCTCCCATCCGTTGAATGGGCCTTGTACAAAAAAACCTCTTTGTTACTCCTGTCTGATGACATCATCATTTCCAGGATGCGGTATATATACTGCGAGAGACGTGGTTGCAATGTCAAAAGAATACACATGGATTCAATGAATATGATATAAACTACGATGCAGCAACAAATGACATGGTGGTGATTATGCATGCACAGCTGATGGGTCGGTTTGCTTTGTCACCTGCTGTGCTGGCGACCCATGGTCGAGTCCAGATCCCCATTCCAAGGCATCGCAGATGCGCTGGAATACATAGCCTTTGAATAATCCTCGAAAAGGTTCGATTAAGATGTGCAATACAGTGTACATGAGGAGGCAGGTGAAGTGACCCATCCATTGAAGAATGAGCAGGGGTCCAAGCTGGAAGAGTACCCTCACAATGGCAATGGGGTCTCTGAACATCATTCCCAGCATGACGAGCGCGAGGGGTGCAGCTTGGAATGAATCCTGTATGAATGGATGCATCACAGATGGGCCAAAGAATGACATGACCGAAAAGTTGCACCTCATGATCCTGTTAATGTGGTCGGAAGGGATGCCTCCTCCGTGAGGAGATTTCTGCTGCTGGCCTGGCTTGAGGCTCATGGCTCTCTGGAACAGAAAAGCAACCGACAAGTTGGGTAGATATGGGGTAATCCATGCCAAATCTTTCTTTGTCGTTCTGTTAGATTCGATTGCATGCCGAATTCCTCTGGTTACTCTGGGCAAATGCCTGCAGAGAGATGCAAATCCTCCAAATGACAGTGGGTTTTGGACTGCTGAGGCATCACCGACCTGCAATACCCTGTCGAATGTAGGCTTCAATGGTGCATTTCTGCTATAACATGGAAACCCTCCCACAAGGATACGTTTGAATCTGACTGTATCGGGGTCCACGTGTCGATATGCTTCCAGCTGTGTGAGGTATGTGTCAAAGATGTCTGCAAAATCTGGACGGACAGACTCAGCATCACTGTATGCAAACATGTATACAGTCTGCATGCGCCCTCCTTCAGCGGGAAACGATTCCCAAAAATACTGCATATCGTCCTTTGAGTCATCAATGGTGACTAAAAGGTCGGCGCTATCCTGTTGTGGTCCATTACTTGGATGCATGCATCCTCCTACAACAATCACCATACCATCCTCAGATTGGCCTTGGCGCATCTGCTTCACAATGGACGAGTAATGTCCCATACAGTCAACTAAAATGCGACATGTGAGTCGATTTTTATTCGGAGTTTGAGCTTGCTGCGTATGGACTTGTCCTGGTCGATTCATGTCTGCAGCAGTCCAGTGTTCTGCAGATGCCCCGGTTGGATGCAACGAGACGTCAACGCAATGATCATACACTACAGCCTTTCTGAACATTGTATTTTCTAAGATATGCCCACCATGCTCCAGAAACTTGTCTTTTAATAGAGCAATCAATGCTCGAGGGGATATTCCCAGATCCAATGCATCTGTAACCCAAATATCCTTTGGAGAATTATGAAATGAAATCCTATCGTGCGACCATTGCGTCGCAATACATGACTCTAGTTCCTCTGTAGTCAAAACTCCAAGTTTCTCCAACACATAATAGTCACTCCTGCTAATGTTCCATTCCTGTGTGCGCCCCTCTACTGCCCTCTTCTCCACCAGACAGGTCTTTATTCCCTGTTGCTGGAGAACACACGCCACAAAAATACCCAGCGTGCCCCCACATACACAAACATCATACTCTACATCCATCTCTACATCCCCTTCTACCCGAGATATCACCGTGGGACCTCCTCTGGGTGATATTGTTTTCCTCCTTCTCATTGCCCTCCAAAAGTTCTCAGCAACCTCAAACATCTTCTCACCGGTCATACCCTCGGGTGTCTCGAGTCCTGGTGTCTCTAAAACTCGTTTCACTCGATCTGAATACGACAACACTCTGAGACCAATCGACCAGGGACGTGTCGTCGACAGAGTCCTTCTTCTCCGAATGGAAGAATGGCCACTAGAGTGGTTTTGAGGCAAATCGCGCTGTACAGATGGTATTATATGGTACATTGATGGTCTTATCCCCACGGGTTTGACTTGGGCATCCACCAATCCAAGCGTTCCCGAGAGTTTCATGTTGCACTCAAAATTCAAATGCAGCGACCGATGTACGCATCTTTCCCTCTCCTTCGATCCTGATGCTGAATTATCTATATAAATATAATCAATTAATGCATAATGTATGAGTTCAGCCGACGGATCTGAAAATAAACAGAAATGTTTAATGCTTGTATAAGGAGTTTTGTGTAGAAAACGTAGAAACTCATCAGGCAACAAAATTTGATGATTATTGATACTAGTATCCTATTATTTCATGTAAAGCTCCGTTCAGTTGGACTGCTGTCGTATTGATGGATGTTTTGGCCTAAGTACTGCATGCAGGAATCAAATCAATCTGAAACATAGAAACGTGATGGGGGGCTCGAAACAGCGAGATACGGGATTGGAAGTGAATACATTTTGCTTTGGTGGTCATGAAATATCGATATGTTGCCGAAAATCTGTTAGTAAGACGACGAATTTCAAATTGACAGTTCAAGTGTCGAAGAAGGACTTGTACAACAGTTTGCAAGGTTTTGGGGGCGGGTTTGAGAGCAATTCTGACGAGGACGACGTAGGAGCTATAGATGGTGATCTTGATTTGTTAGGACTGGATATCTGGCCTGCTGCTGTGCGGTTGTGTCAATACATTGCAGAGTACCCAGCTGTGGCAGCTGGGAAGAATATTCTAGAGTTGGGGGCAGGTGTGGGGCTTCCTTGCCTTATTGCGGCCAAGTGTGGGGCTACAAAAGCTTATATTAGTGATTATGATCAGCGAGTGGTGGATCACGCGCATGTGAATGCCAAGGAATGTGGGTTGGGGGATGTGTGCCAGGGGTTGCTTCTGGACTGGAAGCGGCTTGAAGCCTTGTCCCAAGAGCATCTGAAGGCCTATGATCTCGTCCTGGCTGCAGATGTCATGTATATTAGTCAAATAATACCTGATTTTGTTCGTGCGGTGGATCACGTGTTGTCTCCTGAGAATGGTGTGGTGTTGATCACACATCAAGAAAGGAATTCATTGGTCATGGGCTCATCTGACATACCAGAGGTTATTGATGTGGATGTTTCGTTTGAGACATTCAAGGATATTGTGTCTTCAAGTGGGTTTTCGGTACGTGAGCTCGGCACGAGTGCTAGTGAGGGGTTTCCTGGGCCAATGCACATTATTGCCCTGTCAAGGAATGAAGCATATTTGCAATCACTACATGTCATCGATCTTACAAAATTTCCGAGCACTATGTAACTGTATATGAACTAGATATGACAGAATTACAGTTGGGGTGGTCCACCAAATCCTGTTCCATTGCTTGCCGGCTGTGCACCAGGCAGTGCAAGGTAGGAGTTGAGGTGCAAGTACGCATTCGCCGCTTGTTCTTGTGCTTTTCTCTCCTCTTCTCCAGCCTTACTTGCTTCCTGGGCTTCTCGTCTATCTTTCATGAGAAGATCAACCTTGCCTGTGAGATCTTTCATCGTCTGAATCATGTATGGCATCACTGTATCCATCATCTTGTTCTTCCATGCAAGCTCCAGAGCGACATCCGGTCTAATCAAGTCATAACAGGTATAAAGACACGCAGAAAAGCATTCTGGGACATCCTCGTCGATGAAATACCGAAGGAGTTCTTCAGCAAGATCAGCATCCTCAGACTGTGCTGCAGTCTCCATGGCATCCTTGTACAGTTTGTCTGCTTTAGCAAGAGCGACTGCTTTCTTCCATTTCAGATTCTTCTTGTAGATAAGAGCAGACAATCGGCGGAATTCTGTGAGCTCGTGCTGTTCCAAAGATGCAGCCAGTTCAAGCTGGTCAAAGTTGTCATACGTTGTGATAGATTCACGCAAGGCCTCTGGATCCTGCTCGGCAATGAAGAGCTCGTTGAGGGCTTCGTTAACAGCGCTTAGATTGTTTTTCTGCACTCCCAATAGATATTGTTTCACAAGGGTCAGCTGGCCAGCTCGCTTCATGATTTCCACCACACGGCTGTGATCAATTCGTGCTTCAATCACTTTTAAGAGGTCATTCAACAAGTCTGGGTGTTCATCAAGATAGAATGTGATACCCTTATACAGTGTCTCTGCTGCTTTGACTTTGACTGCCACGTCCTTGAACTGGATGTGCTCCCAGGCAACAGATGAGTGAGAGATCATTACTCCAAGAGCATTGTCGTACTCATCATATTGTACATAGAGGAATGTCAGCTCCTTCCATAACTCCCTCTCTTCGCAGATTCGAATGAGCTGAGGTACGTTAATTCTAGCTGAGAAAAGCTTGAGATGCTCCATCAACTTATCAGGCTTGAACCTTGCATAGAGGCCACCCAATTCAGTGAAGATTCCCATGTGGGCCTTTTCAAGGCCAATACCGCTCTCAAGGAGGGAAATGAGTTCCTCAGTGTGTCCTTTCTCTTGGTAAAATGCGCTGATTTCTGCCAAGTCATCGGCTGTGACTATGATATTCAAAGCACAAAGCTGAGCCAACTTGAACTCTTTTTCCTCAACGCAAGCATAGCAAACTTCCTTCCAACACTTTGCTGAGTTTGCCTTCCTCGCAGCATCCACAGCTTGTTGGTATTCGTGCAGCTTGACAAGAGTGGACGCAAGCTTTCCCCAGTTGGGGATCTTTGAGTAAATGAGGCGAGCAGCGTCGTATATTTCCTCCTTGAATGCAGCATCTCCAGCAGTCAATAAGTTTGCTGAATTCGGCCCAGCAACAAATTCCTCCAAAGATGCAAGATCCTGGTTGCGGGCATACGCATACACTAATTCTGTATCGATCGTTGGATCTGTGATCTTCTTTCTGACCATCAAAAGATACTTTGGAACATCCTTGTACTCTCCAACCTCCTTAGCTTTGGCAATCACGTCAGTCCATTTTGATGGATTGGAAGCTCTGAGATATGCAGCAATTGCTTCTCCCAGTTGTCCGGATGCTAAGTACGAGTTGGCAAGCTCAGCCCAAACTTCTGGCTCATCAATTTTGGTGGCGAATTCGTGTGCTCTGTTCAAGTCACCAATGTTCTCCAGCAAAACCTTGATGGCATCAGATTTCAATCCAAATTTGCGATAAATCTCAAATGCTTCCTCGAAAAGCTCGTATCCAACTGCTATTTCACCAACTGCAGGTCCATCAAAGTTATCAAGCCTCAAGATGTAATCTTTTACTCGCGAAGGGTCAGATTTAATTGCTGTGATGACCAAGAGATTCTGCAGATTGTGGTTATTTGAGAAGGAAGTATTGTTCAGTACGATCTTCTCCAGCAATTCTATAAGCTCTGTCTGAAGTTCAGCAGCCATGAATGCTTTCACAGCCACTGATACATGCTCTGGATTCTTGCATTCAGGAAGAGCAGTGGAAACCACTTGATCAATAAGTTGCCTTCTGTTTGGATTATCCTCGGTCAGGACTTTTGTCCACAAGTCCATATCTTGGCGATCTACAATATATCGAGCTTGAAGCTTGAACATTGCGTGCTTGGAAGAGCACTCAACCAACTCGTCATCACATTGGCCTCTCTTGTAGGCAATGCATGCCAGCCCTGGGTCTCTCCTCTCGGCAAACTTTCCGACCACAGCAGACTCGTAGTATGGATTTGTCGTCAAAAAGTGTTCTGGATTGTTGTTAGAGTCGATTAATATCTTTCCAAGGGCATTGTGGACCTTGGGGTCTTTGCTGCCTTCTGACACAAGCTGTTCCAAAAGCGGTGTAAGCAGACCCAGTTTGTTCCTGCTTTCCACCTCATCCACAAGCTCATCAACGGGAACCAAACTTCGGACACTCAATATCAAATTCTTGACAAATTCATCATCCGCGTCCACGTCCAAAAGAGCACCCACGACTGCTGGCGTCTTCTGAGGAGACACCTTTTGCACATAGCCCTCGATATATCTCTGCATGCCCTTCTCGTGAAGATACTTTGTCAGGTCATGCACCATATCATGCCTATCGCACACATTGATCAATGGACGTGCATCTGGAAGATTTGCCTCCATCAAAAAGGTCTTGACCCGCTCAGGTGGGTAAAAGTTTGACTCTCGTGTGACTCGCTCCACTTCCTTCACCTGGCCAGTCTTTGCCGCAGCTTCAATGTATTTGAAGTGCTCTTCTGGGTCTTCAGAGAATGCAATCCGTGATCCAAGATAAAAGTACAAGCCTGGATACGACTCGTGGGACTCCAAGAGTTCAATGATCTTCCTAGCTGTCAGCTGCTCAGTGTATTCCTTGGCAACGTCGACCACAATGCTCAAATTTTGCTGCATGTTCGACTCGAGCAATATTTTCAAGCATTCAAGGGCCCATTCAGCACTCAATGTACCAAAGAACTCTGTCAAGGCTGCTGGCTCAATCGCATGCGTATTCACAATCACCCTCTTGATATCAGAGAGATCAGAATAGAGCTGCAGAGCTCTCATATAGAGGCCAGCCTTTTCGCACAACTGAGCAATCCTAGGCTTGTCGTAATGAGTCATTGTACCATTTGCCAAAATCGCATCTGCAACCTGTGGGTTTGTCAGCAAATTGATTTCAATCACCTTTGTTTGCAGAGCAGCATGCTTTGGATCATCATCCTGCAATGCATCCAGAAGAAACGCAGTCGCTTCCTTCACCATATTTCTCTGCAAGAACAAGTCGGCAATGGTGTTCGTATCCATTTGAGCACCTGGCTGACGAACGACCATCTTTGCCAAGTTCACTGCAGCATCTGGATTATCCATCATCAACTTTTGTAACAAGAAGGCATAGTCTGGACTAGCCCCTGAGGATCTGGTATAGGTCATCAGCTCCTCAAAGTCGCCCTTGGCGGCAAGCACTTCGACAATACGACCACTAGCTCCAATAGCCCTGTAAATATCCAGGGCATTGTCCCAATCCTGTTCATCCTTGAAAAGGTTTCCGAGTTCCTCACTGGGCGTCAACTTCTTCTCCTGATACCACTTGTCGAGCAACGCCTTCTTCTTTTGGGCCACAACCAGCTTTCCGAGCTCAACAGACTCAAACTCGTTCAAAGAGCTCGTGGTCAAAATGCGTCCAAAATACACGAGCAATGGGGACTGGACACCCGCCTGAGCAGGCACCCTCTTGAAACTCTCCACAGTTTCCTTGGTACGAAGAATTCCTTGAGGAGAATCCGCTGCCAGCTCAGCAGCTTCCTTGTATTGCCCAGATGAAAACAGCTTCTGGAAATTCTGCTTCACCAAATCATCTGCCCCTGGAAGATTTGCCCTTCTTGCAAGCGCCAGAGCCAGATCAATACTCTTCAGTTGCTCAGAAAGGAACCCAACAATGGAACCATCATTCACACTACCCTTCAGAACTTGACCTTTTCTGTTGATTGCCACAAATCCAGAATTCTCAGAGGCAGCTGCCACAAAGATTGGATCCTGAGAAAAGCGTGTTCTATACACTGGAGCTGCTGTTTCCACATCATACACGAACAATAATCCCATCTTTGTCACAATATACACCAGCCCATATCTTGGACCAATCTGCATCGACACTGGGAAGTCATCAGCAAACTCTGGAGGAAAGAACAAATCGGCATTCTTCTTCAAAGACGTCTGTCCAGGCTGCCCCAACTCAATCACATGTAATTTCGACACTGGCGCCCCATCCACCAGCTTTTTCTGTGCAAATGCAATAACAGGAACCTCTCCCGTCTTTCCAGGCAGCTTGAGCATGCAAAACGCCGCAGCATGCGCCTCCAACGACTGACTCCTCTGCTGCTCCACAGAATACAACTGCATCGCCCCCTTCACCAACTGAGGCCTCTCCGGCGCTCCCGGAGCAATACCAACAAGCACAAACCATTTTCCAGTCGGATCCACCCGATAACTAATAATCTGCGTGTTCTCCAGATTACTCGCCCGATCAAACACCTTTTCTGGCTTTGTATCCTCACCCCGAATATTCCAATGATACACAGACGTCGCCGTCACCAACCCCAGATTATCCTCATCATACCACTTCCAAAACACCACATTCTCGTTGAACTGAATAGCCTTGAGCTTCTGCTTCGTCCCCAAATTAAACACCTGAAGGTTATCACCCCCAACCCCCTCCACCTTGGCCTTCAACGCAATAATCTGACTCTTCGGATTCATGATCGCACTATCAGCAGATATAGGCCTCCTCTGAGGAGAAGAAGGGTTCGACAGATCCACAATCACCAGCTGATTCTGAGGACTCGTCTCCCTCACACACACATACTTGTCAGACTCCAAGGTCACATTCGCAAACGTTATAGATGACCCTTGAATCCCAAGAGAACTCAACTACATAAAATACAATCACACATCAACTACTCCAATACCAGCACCCACCCAACCATCGAGACTGAAAATCTCGAACGATCGCGTGACCGGATCATCATCACCGTTACCGCGTACCGATGCAATCTCTTGAACCCCCACAGGGGGAGATGGTGCAGTCATATTTCAATCCACAATATCAGTAGGAATGGGTTCCACAGCGCTGACACGTGACCCACCACCTCGAAGACCAGTGAATTCTAATCCAGAATAGTATTCTCTTCGAGTTCCAAGAATCTCTTCTTTCGATTACCAATATATAGTTTCTCTGTAGATTGAAATTGAAATTCTGTATTGGTTGTCGCATTGTCATTGGACCATACACAAGAGAGCTGGCTGAATTCATGAAATTTCCTTGAATAGATACAATACATACAATGGACGTGTTCTTTCCAAAGACATCCCTCGTGTGTGTAGAACGTAAGACTGGAAAATAAAAACGACAATCCAGTCTATAACTATACTACTACGAGCATCAGAATAAGAATAAGAATGCCGTCGTTGTCGTCGTCGTCGTCTTCTGTACGGGGAGAGTCGAGTACTCGTGTTGAAGACCAACAGCAGCAGCAGCAGCAGTTTTCAGTCAGTATGGCTGCTGTTCATGCGGTTGAACAGGATATAGAAGAGGTGGTGGAAGGGCAGGGTGGACGAAGCGATGCGAATGTATTGGATATCAACGGTGTTTCCAAATCTTCAAGTCACGCGTGCGTGGAGGTATCTTCGCTGGAATCGTTTGATGTGGCTGCGAATCCTGTTACAAGGATTGCATCAGAATATACAGAGTCGATGGTGGAGTCGATCGCTGTGAATGACGAGTTTATTACGTATGGTCTGAAACAGGGGCATGTTCGCGTTTTACACCGGTATTCCGAGGCAAGAGCGTTGTTGAAGGGGCATGGTGGTCCTGTATCTCACATGTGTTTTTTATCATCTTCTATAGTGGCTGCTGGGGGTATGGATGGGAGGATATTCGTGTGGAAAGTTCAGGCGACGGATGATGAGAATGCATTGCAGGTTGATTGTCTCATGTCTCTGGTGTTTTCACCCGGATGCGAGGAGAGTGAGGTTTTAGTGTGTCCGTATGATGATGGTCGTATGGTTGTGGGTGTTGGGAATGCCGTCATGGTGATTGATATTGCTGAGAATGGATCACTGTGTGATGTGGATCCTCTGGATCCTGCTCCGTATGGGACGAGGATTGCAGAGTTTCCGTTGCAAGATGTGGCTACGAGTATATCAGTGTCTAGTGAAGGTGTGTTGGCTATTGGGAGTAGGCGAGGAAGGGTGTATGTGGTGAGGAATGTTGGGTCAGGGGAGCAGTGTTGTCAGAATGTTATTATTGGAGAGCATGTGGATCGCGTTGATTGGGTGGGACAGCGTGGGTTGATGGTGTCGGTGGATGAAGGGTCGAAGAAGAAGATGTTTGTGTTGGAGGCGGATGGGACGTTGGTGACTCGGCAGGAGATGGAGTTGTCTGATGATACTCATCCATTTGTGCATACATCGTATGTTGGGGAGAAACAGGTTGCTGTGCTTGCGGACTGCAGGAATAAGAGCTTGTATGTGTTGACGTTTGGGGAGAATGGCGCGTTTGATGTGTTGGTCAAGTTTAGTGTGGGCAAGCCTGTGTTGAGTGTGTGCGCATTCTGGAATCAGCAGGGTGTGGAGGATGGAAAGGGGGGTTTGGAAGTGAATTGTGTGCAGACGGATGCCGTGCAGCAATATTATATTGACGTGGATCGGTACATGTTGTCAAAGGACGTAAAGGCGGAAGAGGAGGTGGTTGTTGTTGAAGAAGAAGAAGAAGAAGAAGAACGAGAAGAAGAAGAAGAAGAGGAGGCGGTGGTTGAAGAGGCGGTTGAAGAAGTACACGAACAAGAAGATGTAGGGCAATCAAAGTTATTGACGCCGTCGGATATAATTTCCTCCCAGTCAAGTGAACAGACTGCACCGGTGAAGATTTTGAAGCGCGGAGAAAAGAGACCGACAGGGCCTGTTGTGACGGCAGCAGAGGACGTTGATCTGCCACGACAGCAACCATCGGCAACAGAACAAGCAGAGGAAGAGGAGAGTGGAGAAGAAGACGACGCATCATATGAGGTGCAGAAGAGCAACCGTGAGACGGCAAATGGTGTGTTGAGATCGGTGCCCTTGGAATTGACGGGTACTGACGCATCGCTTGGCACATTGTTCAATCTCATAAGCAGGGAAATAGAAAAAAGTGCTGCAAAAGAAAGGAAGCATATTGAAAAGTCGTTAAAAGATCACAGGAAACATGTAGATGATCAGATTCAGAAATTGACAAAATCTCTTGATAAGAAGATCACCTCGCAGGTCAAGTCGGAAATCAAGGGTTTGCAGGGGAGTCTGACATCCTCTGTTCAGATGGCAACAAAGGAATCTATCCGAACTATCCTTCCCAAAGAGGCCATGGGTGCTGTGAAAACTTCCCTGGACAAGACTTTATCGACTGCCGTGCAGCAGGGGTTGTCAAAACCAATCCAGGATTCCTTTAGGCAAACATTCTTGAAGCAGATTGTTCCTGCATTTGAATCAGCCTGCAAGACAATGACACATCAGCTGGACGACTCTCTTGTGAGAGGATTTAAAGAGCATTCAGATACAGCCAGAAATGATATGCGTGAGATTTCTCAGTCCATTAAAAGCACCCTGGATGCTACAAGAGCAGTGCTTGAGAATCAGGTTGAATCGCCATTGCAAAAGGCACACTCGACGTCAACAGCAAGCAGTATGGGGGCTGTAAAGCCACACGACTATAAGGCGGAATTACAAGGCTTGATTCGCCATGGAAAGTTGGAGGAAGCATTTTCAAAAGCACTGTCTCTGCAAGATCTATCATTAGTCTATTGGCTGTGCTCTAGTATCGATGCGCCAACGGTCCTGTCACAGTCCTCTCCTGCTCTGTCACAAATGGTGCTTTTGAGTCTCCTGCAACAGCTCTCTGCAGATCTTAATCAAGGAACTACAACCAAATTACAGTGGATTAGAGAAGCTGCCTTGGCTATCAACCCCTCGGATCATTCTATTGCAACACATGTCAAGCCTGTGTTGCAGCAAGTTGCATCTGCCCTCCAAGAAGTGCTCCCAAAACTGCAGTCCGCAGAGGCATCATCATGCAAATTAACTTTACACGTTGTTCGCTCACAATTGACTACTTAAACTGTAACGTTCGGTTTACATTCTTACAATACTACTATGAGATGAATATTGTTGTTATTGTCCTTCCTTATGCAATTATGAGGACAACTCTATATCTTTTAGGCAAAGAGATTTCTCGCCACAGCACAACCATTTTCAGCCGCACATTGTCCATCGAGGTTCTTTCCTAGGCTCGCAAGGACAGTAGGAGAAGGCATGGTGGTTCGATCAAGAGGCCAGGCTGCCTCTCCACCATCTCCCAATGAGGTCCTTGGGATAATTTTTGGGCCTCGTGATGGCTTTGTGGCAGAGGCGCCTTCGAGAGGAATGGCACTTTTTGTTTTATCAGGCAGAACAGTCTGCGGAGAAAGATCTGTGATCTCACCCTTGACAACAGTGTCAAACAGAACCCCAGCAAGAGCATCCTCTGTGGTTGTTGTGGTCCGTCTACCAATCTCCTCAACAGCTGGCAGATCATCCTCCTTATCGTTAAGTTGAAGCCTCTCAACCTCAGCAATAGCTTCACTCTCTTTCTCTGGCTCTTCCTCTCCACGTTGCATCCTTTGATGGTTTGCAATATCTTCCTCTGTGATGATCTTCTTTCTCAACGCTTCCTTCTTCTGCTCCTCCTTCAGTGTATTCAAATAACAAACCAGGTGGAAATTTGTCACCGCAGAAACACCGTTACGTTCAATTGCTGCCCTATCGTATGCTTTGGCAGCCTGTACTTCAGTATCATGCAACCCCAGGTACTGATACTTCTTGCCCTGTGTCTGACCAATACGTGCCTCCCAGCGTCCTTTCTGATGCCGAGTAACTCCTTTGAAAATAGAGCTTTGTACGGATTCTCCTTTAGAATGCCTTCGAAGACCAGCAACAATAGCCTCGGGTGTATACTTTTTCAACGTCTCAAACAGCCCAGAGTACCACTTTTGATCATAGTTTGTAACTGCCTGTTCCCCTCTGTAGCGAATAGCAGCTATATCAAAAGCCAGGGCAGCCAAATGTGCAGAATCATATCCACCCAGATAGAGCTGCTTTCCATTTTCCCACAGATGTGCCTCGAATCTATTCGTCCTGATATGATGAGTCACGCCTCGATACCCCTTGCCAATCTCAGTCTCAGAGAACATTCTCTTCCCCATCACCTTGCCGCATGGGGCAAAATCAGGATCATCGTCCTGAAACGTCGATCCTCTACTTCGCTTTCCTCTCGCCATGATCCCTTGTCGATGTGTTGTACTCCTTGAAGCGATATCGCTCTGGTAGGTACTTGGTTGTTGGGTACGTTTTTCAATCTCGATGCAACTGGTTCACACCCGTGTCCACGAGGTGAATCTATATAAAGAATATACAATAGAATAATCAACTACAGTGGTGAGAAAGGGTATCCTCGCTCTGCCACTCGGGTGCCTATGTCGAGTCTATGCGTGCCAGGATATCAGCGTGGAATGAATGGATTCCTACGCGAATGTCTCCTACAAGCTTGAATTGAAGCTTCCACGTAAAATTTATATTACAATATGCAGAATACGAGTAGAATCAGCATCATTCTTTTCTGTTGACCAACCGCAATTCTTGGATGGATCAAACTCGAGGCACTTGTGCTGCGAACTCGAGGCACTTGTGCTACGGAATTTTCGAGGCAACGAGGCGCCCTGCGCAGGATCATGCATGAGGACGTCTCATGCAATGTCGCCACACCTATACACGCGAATCATGGATGGAATTTTACAGTATACGATAAATGGAGATAAGACAATACAAGTACCTCTGTGGTGTGTTCAAAACTGTTTACTTGAGACTGTGTGTTCGACATGGGTGCAACTCTGCTGTGGTCCACCGTATTGGCAATGGAATAACGTCTTGTACAAAGTGCATGGTATACATATATCCCAATAATTGCACACCATGCCTCAAGTACGCATGCCTTACGAAGATTGGTCTTCGTTGCTTGGAGCCTCGCGTTGTAACCTCTTACTCTTTCTCTGGTAATGAGGAGACGTTTCTTCTTCATCGTCATCTCCTCTCTCCTGCCTCTTCACACCTACTTCGTGGTCTTCAGCTACATCTTCGTCATCGCCTTTACTGTCGAGAACACTCCTTGGTGTGTTGCTGGTTCTCCTTCTCACTGTATGGCCTCGGCGATCAGGACTGTCCATAGGGGACAGCGTGTCGGCTGAATTAGCCTCGTGTGATACCTGCTGCTCTTTTGAGCCACCCATGTCTTGATCTTGCTGCGCAGGATTGCTCTCGACGGTATAGATTGGTGTAGGTGGTGATGTTGGTGAGAATGTCTGTGGGATCACCGATGGAATCAATCCTTTCTGCATTGCTTCAGATATCTGGTCTGCGGTTAGCATATCTAAATAGTCGAGTAACTGAAAGTTGATGAGAGGAGCAGCTTCCAGTCCGATGCATTTTATCATGGCCCTGTCGTATGCTTGAGCAGCTTCAACTTCAGAACCATACACGCCAATATGCTGCTTAAGAGGATTGATGGCGTGAGACATGTGCAATTCCCATTCATCAGTGGTGTATTCTCTACTCTGATCAACTTTATTCATGTCCTTGCTCTGCTGTCGAAGGCACATAATCACCTGCTCTGGAGTCACAGAAAAGCGCTCGGCGAGTTCTGCAGAGCATGTATTCCTGTCAAAGTTAAGGATGGCTTCATCACCACGCAGGCGAGTCGCAGCCAAGTCATATGCCAGTGCTGCTTGAAGTTCATTGTAAAATCCACCGAGATAGAGTTGCTTGCCCTCATCCCAAATATGACTCTCATATCTGTTTGTGCGGGCATGATGCGTCACTCCCCTGAACTTTGATCCCAGCTTTGAGCTTCCTCCTCTTCTTTCAGTTCGTCTCGATTTGATGCAATCTGAAACCATATATCTAATGATTCCCATGGCGGTTGGGCTGTTCTGAGCCTGAATAGGCGACGCCATGGGAGTTGAAACCCCTGATGCTGTCCAGTGAAATTCCGGTGAGTTTTGCATATTGGCATACACTGGATGAGACAACGATTTATCTTTTCTTCGTATCTGTATCAAAACCTCTCTTTGTACAATCAAGCCCTGGAGTGTGGATCACGAGTCCTGCATGTCACATGAGCATGGATAATCAGATATTAGTTGTTGTCGTCCAAGTGGCACTGCATGTCCAAGCATGGGGATTGACACACGACTCTGCTGTGCCGTGCTCTGCTTCGATCCGCATCAGCAGAATCAATCATTCGCGCAAGAGCATTCAATCAGACAGCATATCGACCTCTCGATCCCCAAGTAGAGCAGCAACGAGATGCTTGCATGAGAGGGGGTCACACAAGGAAACTCACCTGCTGGATTTGTAAAAGGTCTGGCAATAATTGACCAAATGTATCACGAAATTGCCACGAGATGTATTTGAAGTAGAATCTGAAGATAATAAATATGCACTAGATTTCCTGCGCGTGCATCTTTAGGGGAGCATGAAGAGTTCGGACCGAGCAATCGCCATTTGATGTGACAATGTGGCGATAGGCTCTCTTGGAGCATGATGTTTCGACCTACCAAGGAGCATGGCGCCTGCAGGATTTGACGTTCGAGCGGTCGTGATCCCCACGAATAGTATGTCATCGTGGTAAAAAAAGCCATCAATGTCCTTTTACAAGAGTAAGAGCGATACCAAAATTGCCAGAATGGCAACAATCATAGCAGTCCCGGTGAGCATAATATTGCATGAAGCCATAAGGCGTGCGAGTACCCCTTGCGAAGGCTTCTTCTTGGGTGTGCCAACAGTATCTAGGGCTTTTTCAGAGCAATGGAAAGTCCTAGCATCGACTCGCCCAGGCCCCACAAGTTCCCTAATCCGGTGAAGAGCCTCTGACACGCCATCCCCCTGAACAATATAGTCACAGTATGTACACGCACCCATCTTCCACTTTAAAAACGCTCTCTGTGGAAACTGAGGTATATATGCTCCAACATGCCCTATATTGTCTAGCAGTGGATGCTTGTGACTTATATCGGATGGCTTGTTGTCCTTGGCACCGGTTCGTGCCTGCTGCTGTTCCATGGCCTCAGTCGCCATCTCTGCTGCTTCGACCAAAATCTCCAGTCTCGATCTCAGCGATGATTCTATATCTTCTTTGATAGCACCAATTGTATCCTCTACCTTTTCCCGATTGAACACATACGCCCTACATTCCATATTCCCAGTCAGGGTAAACTGCCCCTTTGAGTAATATGTCCCACTCAACTCTGTCTTGTGCGCTTTCTTCACCCCTACTGCCGGTACGCCGCATCTAGAAACAGGTATGAGAAATTCCAAAGGAATATGATCGAATCCTTCCCTCTTCATATCACGGATCATGCTCTCCTGACTCTCAGGGATCTTTCCATGGAGCAATGGCAAAGCCTTGCCTACTCGCTGCTCCACCTCATACGTGATTAATTCGTTGATCAAATCACACAGGAGACTTTTATCGCTACAAATATCAACTCGGACACTCAATGGATACAGACACTGCACCTCGACCATCTCAGTCAGCAACGATGAATTCTTGACATCACATGGCTTGAGGGTGGAACTTGACCCATCCTTCTCCTTTGCTGACAAAACACCCCTCCCCGCATCGACGTGAACAACCAAATGTATCAAGTCTTTCTTTCCCAACATCGTACTGTTCTCAATCTGCGCCAAAAGCCCAGTTAACGCGCTCTGTGATCCCTGAAATGCAGCACTCTCACAGAATACATACACCCCCAAGACACACAGCCCCCCGGGAAGTATCCTCCCCAACTGGCACGCATGCTCACTAATCCATTCTGTGTCAAACTCTAGACTAGACGTTGGCTTTCCAGAACGCCCCGCCACAACGCGCACGGCACCGTGCCCCTCTTCTTCCTCTGGAGTGGAAATGAACTGGAGCACATAATCTTTTGAGCTCGTTCGGCGCCCAATAAGAATACCGACCTATAAAATATACATAATTAATTGTTATAAAGAAGCAATGACAGGAATATACTGTCAATTGAGAAAGATATCAACAGCAACAACCCACCTCTGCTGGAGCTCGTTTGAGCATCCTCTCGTCAGCATATTGCTGACAAGAGGCATCCACGAGTATTGAACGAACCATATGTATATTGTACTTAATGAATGGACTGCCAGTCACCCACACGGGTCTTGGTTGAAACAACAACAACAAATGTTTTATTCTATCTAATTACAGTCATGCACCGTACTTGCAAGTACGCACAAGTGTGCGTGTGCATCCTCCATCCCACGCCGTGACCTCTTGTTGAAACAAGTAAAAAACCATACCGCTGGCATCCATACGATGACGGGGCTGTGCACGTGCCAGCCACCCAGGAGGAGGAGTTTGTTTCCTTCTTCTCAAGCCAGCAGGCAGGGATATCGACCGATTGCTTTTCAGACGTTTATTGTTCATCCCAGGCAGTATCACGGTACAAGGTCATATTCTTTATACGAATATGATGCGTCGATCGATGTTGAATCGCATAGTCCGCCAAACACGACCGGGAGGGCGAGCGGTTCTTTAGAACGGGAACAATATGGGTTATTTGTAAAGTTCTTTAGGCAAGCATCGCCCTATATCGAAGGTCATAGAGGTAGATCCTTTGTCATAGCAGTACCTGGGGAGGTTGTTGATAGACAGGATGTGCTGGACACGCTGTTGCAGGACGTGGCATTGCTTCATGGGCTGGGGGTCCATTTGGTTGTTGTTGTTGGGGCTCGAATGCAGATTAATGAGGCTATTCGTGCCAAAGGAAGCGAGCCTCAGTATTCCAAAGGGTACAGAGTGACGGATGACGTGGCCATGAAGGCTGCAGTATCAGCTGCAGGAGCAGCTCGAATGATGGTGGAGGCAAGGCTCTCGAAAGCACCAACAATCACCATGATGCGCCGGCATGCACGAGGTAGTTCAGCATCAAGATCCCAAGCACCAGCAGTCACCACAGTATCTGGTAATTATGTTGCTGCGAAGCGTAAGGGTGTTGTGGGGGGAGTAGATTACCAGCACACTGGATCTGTCAGATTTATTCAGGCTGATGCTGTACGCCATCAACTGAAGAATGGCAACGTCGTGTTGCTGTCTAATCTAGGCTATTCAGCATCTGGGGAACCTTTGAATTGTGATATTTATTCAGTCGCGGTGAGAGCGGCAATTGATTTGAATGCAGACAAGCTTATAGTTGTAGCCCCTCCAGGGGGAGATCCAACGCTTGATATGCTCCCAGCGTGGCTGCCCCTACAAGAGGCAGAAAATCTCCTCCTCAATACATCCCGTGAAAGCATGATGGATAGCCATCATGCATCGCCTGATGCAACGGCGCAATCGCTCGACCATGGGTCTGACGAGGAAGCATTCAGAAGGGCAGAAGATGAGTTGGACTTTGACACATGGTATGAATTAGGCCTGCCCATGCCGCTACTTGCGGCTTGCATGGTATGCAAGTCTGGTGTGAAGCGAGCGCATTTAATAGATGCAAGCATAGATGGAGCTCTGCTATTGGAACTGTACTCAACAGATGGTGTTGGATCCATGATCTCATCAGATTTCTATGAAGGAATCCGCCCTGCCACCAGCACAGACGTGACTCGCATGTACGATCTATTGCAACCAATGGTAGAGAAGGGAGTCCTCGTACACCGATCCCACCAGAGCCTGGCAGACGATGTATCCCATTTCACAGTCCTGGAGAGAGAAAATCAGCTCTTGGCCTGTGCCTCAATGAGACCCTTGGGCCAAAACAATGACGGAGACATGGTTGCAGAACTAGGAGCATTCTGTGTCCACCCTGAATACAGAGGGGGAGGAAAGGGCGATACTCTCCTGGAGTACCTAGAAGACAGGTCCAGCTCCCTCGGCATCCGTGTCCTCGTCCTCCTCACCACCCGCACTGCAGACTGGTTCCAACAACGAGGCTTCCTCTCCGCAGGAATAGCTCACGAGTCAACACTATTGCCAGAATCTCGTAGAAGATCAATAGATGCCTCCAGAAATTCGCAACTGTATTACAAATACCTCGTGTAACAAACCCCATGCAACACTGATGGACTCCCTCCAACACTCTCCCATCAACACCACCCCCAGATGGGCATCCCCTCTGAAGTATGCGATGACCATCTCTTGCCTCTCGCATCGCCCTCCTTCTTCCATCCCCTCCACCCCCCATCTCCCTCACTAATCTATTTCTTATTCGAATAGTATCGCTATTGAACGTGGATCAGTGCCCCGTGAGCCGAGTGACTCGACAACCGTGCACTGTCAACGCCCGTGGCTGATAAATCAAATTTCCTTCAACCCGAGGATACCTATTGGACAGAATCCTTGGTTCATTTATAGACGTATTGACAATTAAGTAACGTATACACGTACCTATCATAGGTCTACGTGCCGTTCTATTGTCAAAGTTTTGCAGAGCAACAACGCCATGGTGAAGCAACGCTGCCTTCGTGGGGATTCATCAGTTGATTCGAATACTGTATCTATAGAAGAAAGAAAAGCACATCTGGGCGTCGGTCCTCCGTTTTGCAGCGTCACGCAGGTATGTCGGTGGGAGACTTATGAACGCGGGAAAGGGGCTGCCGAGCGCGGCTGATTCTGTATGGGATGGGGGTCGGGCTAGGGGGGTGTTGGGGGGTTGAAAATGGGTTTGTATGTGATATGTGTGGATTTTAGTCTACTTTGAATGGGTGTGTGGGCATGTGGAGGGGGGGCGTCGCCGATCGTGGCAAGTTTGGGTGATCCAAGGTTTTGCCATGGATGGGCCGGTTTTGGTCTCAATGGGTGCTGATGGAGTCTTACGACTTGGGGTAGGGCGACTGGTTTGACTAGAGTCTGGTTGATTGACTGGTTGGGTGATATTCTTGCAGGGAGTGGTTACAGCTGCAACAGGGACTGCTATTACCTTGGCTCTGAGGCGTGTGTTTATGTCACCTGTGCCTTCGGGTAGTTTATTGATGGAAAAATCAGAGGGTGTGGCGGTGGCTGCATCGGCGAATAGTGTGGCACCGCCAAAGCCAGATACAAAGCCAGCGCACGATGTTGTGGCCGGAGCTGTGGCACGTGCGGCGTCGCAAGGGACGATTCATCCGCTGGATACAATGAAGGTTAGAATGCAGGCGGGGCCTCGGCATGTAAGGAAGGGAGTGTCTCTTCACGGAAGAGGGACGATGAAGAGGATGGGTTTGAAGATCCACAGAGGTTTGTACGAATTCAGAGGATTATATAAGGGTGTGATAGGAGCTGCTTCTGGAGCTGGTATAATCATTGGGACGTATTTTGCGTTTTACTCGACCACAAAAAATGCCTTGAAGAGCAAGACGAAATTGAATGAAGGGTCCACAGCGTTTGTGGCTGGTGGTGCAGCTGCTCTCGGAAGCAGTGTTGTCAAGGTTCCTTTAGCGGTTTGTATTCGGTCAGTACAAGCAGGAGTGTATAGAAATGTATTCCACGCTGCCAAATCGATTGTTTCGGCTGCTGGGGTACGAGGGTTGTTCACTGGCTTTTTGCCCACGATTTTGGAGGATGTGCCAGACATGGCTGTGAAATTTGCCGTGTATGAGAGCTTGCGAAAAGTTCATAGTCACATTCGAGGAGATCGTCCCGCGTCTATTGTGGAAGATCTGGCAATGGGAGGCTTTGCTGGAGCTGCTGCGGCTGCAGCCACGACACCATTAGATGTCATCAAAACAGTGATGATGTGTACAGCTAGCTCACGCCCTACATTCTTTAGTGCAGCAAAAGGGATTATTAGCGAAGGAAAAGGCTTTTCATCCTTCTTTAGGGGCATTGGACCGCGTGCATTGTCCAATGGGTTGAATTCAGCAATCTTCTTCTGCTTCTTTGAAGCAATCAGACAGACATTGCTGCAGCGCCAGGGCAAAAAGGCGGCATTAGCAGCGTCTGAGAAAGATCTGACTTTGAAGCAGAAGATTGAATCAAGCGTGCTTGCTTTCAAGAAGAAGAATGAACATCGCATAAAGGGAGAGGATTTGAGGCCTGTGGGAACAGCAGCAGCATGCCTGTCCCTTGCCATTGCGCCCAAAGACGCATACGAATGACGCAAGCAGAGGAACAACTCGGTATTGAAAAACTCAGCACTACAATGATATACAGTGGACTCCACAGCACGCATCGCACACAATCTTAGCCCTTGTTGGCAGTGGTTGGCACACGATCAAAAGAGACGATTTTTTGAAGGATGGTTTGCAGGATCATACTCCTTGTAACGTGTAACATTTCTTTTCCTTGAAAAACAAAAATAAAACACTGCGTATTTTGAAGAATCCTGATGAAGTTCATTGCACGCAGACACCGACTGCTCTGCTGGTTCCCTCACACATGCTATATGACTGGGGAATGGAGCAACACAATATGCATGCTCAGTCGTCGGCGGAATATAGATTGTAACTGCAGGAATATTTGGTTGACTCATCAAAGTCATCCATATATGATTCGCATGCTCTTTCTAGCTTGAACTGGGATCGTCCAGAGGCCTTTGATGCCCAGGACACCTTGACACAGTCAGAGCTCACTGTGAGGAATTGATTCTGTCCACCTGATTTTCTCATCAACTGGACTATGTTGCAAAGTTTACCTACTGGTTTGACCATGTATGAGGTGTCTTTGTTCGAGGAACTCGCAGCCAGGGGTATCTTGCCAGCCTTTGACAAGTTAGTTGTGAGCGTACTATTTGGGCAACTGCGTACCGATCTCAACACAGCGGAAGACGAATCTCCAGATATTTTCCATATGGGAATATACTTTTCGAAAGAGTTGAAGACATATTCTCCATTCGTGAGCGTTGCAGTGCTCAACTTGCAGCTTTTATAGCTCACCAGTTGGAAATGAGGGCATGACAGAGGAGACAGGTTGTACTCTTTCGAGAAGTTGCAAGCGCCTGATGCATCTGTGGCTGGTGCTTCAGCCCATGTCCATTTTTTGGAAGATATAAGCTCAACATCAAGCTTGACGCCCTCCGTCAGCGGTCCAGATAGCACTTTCACTCCACCATTGGATGATATGAGTTTCTCCACCACCCCCTTGTTTGCAGTCCTGCATTGGGAGGAGAAGACAATATTCACAGATTTCTCCCCAAACGGAACTGTATTCGACAGTTTCATAAAACACCAGCCTTGAAGGACATACGTGGGATCATCCTGACAGTCCACTCCTTTCCAGGCATTCGCAGCAACATCGAGTGCCCTGGTGTACAACTGGCAGAGCATTGTCTTTGAAGACCCAATATACGTTGAGATTTGTTGATAGCCGATTCTACAATCCATGCATGTACCATTCCGTATCCAAGCATCATAATATCCGGTATACCCGGTACCATACCGACCTATCCTGTTCATACACGCATTACCCTTCCATTCAACTTGCCTAGCCTGTGCTGCAGCCTTCACCTTGCGAGGTGCGCACTCCAGGCCTCTATCCTTACACTTGGAATCACCCACACCGGTACAAAATCCACAGGAATCTTGACACTTTTTACATGACTCTATAGTCGTACATGTGCCAGTTGCCCCTGGACCATATACCTCCTCACACGGAACAGTGTTCATCATTGGATAGTATCCAGCTTTGCAGGAATCACATGTGCCCTTCCCGTACGAGCAATCCGCACACCCGCTCATGTCACACGGAGCACAGTCACCACGTCGTGCTGGGGGGAAGGTTATCTCAGCGCAAGATTCTGCAGTTTTGCACGTGTCCCCATATCCGAAACGGCATCGAGGCGAGGGTACTGCACCCACGACAGAAAACGCGGTCAGAAGGAAAAAAGCCAAGTTTGCCGAGACCCACATTATCCCCAGCGTATGTTTTTTAATTTTTTACAGATGATAAGGCCCTGCTGCCAGAATAATAGCTACAGTCCACTTTACTGAAAGAAAGCGGACGTCTTTTACGGCGGTCGTACACGTGTAGTGGTACTACAATGTCGCGATCAATTGATCAAAAGTCCAAATATACGTATACGACAAGAAAAAGATTAAACTTTCATCATCTCCGAGTCGTACGTCGTACGTCGTGATGCAGCAGCAGTTTCGACACGACATTGACCTAGAGCACCCTGCTCTTGTATAGATGCCTTGGAATCCCTGCAGTCATTGGACGACCCACACAGATATATACATGCTTCTTCATCGAGAAGAAATTACTCCTCATTCTTTTTCGTGCTCTTCTTTGGCTTCTTTTTGTATTCAGGATGCACCGAGGTAATATCATGGATGGATGCACGCCTCTTGTCCTTTTTGTTCTGAGAATTCAACCGTATAAAGTACTTCTGCGCATGACTCGCCACTTGAGTCGGAGTTCTCGTAATCACAAAATTCCTAGAGATGGACCTCCAGTCTCCCTTTCCATACTTTGCCAGTCCCATCAAAAACAGCCTGTGTTCCTCCTCCGTCCACGGAATACCCTTCCGTCGCTCCGTATCTTGACTCTTGACCTTTTTCTGCAGCTGTGATATCGACAGTGCTTCGCCTGGCACAGGATATGCTGGCATCTGCACTCGACCCATTTCTATATTCCTTATATCTTCATCTAATTCTTTAAACCGAGCAATTACATCCGTGAGATTCTTCCTGGACAACATTGACGCACACTTGTCAAATCTGTCGGGAAAATCCCAGTACTGCGCAAGAGAGTTTTCAAAGACCCGATCTTCCTCTTCGCTCCAACCACCCTTGGCCACAGCGACATCCCCTGCCTTGACATCTGTCGTCCTCTTGGCAAGACTTCCATCAGCATCGCTCTTCGATCCATTCCGGTCAGCTGACCGAGTCCCAGAAACCATTGTACTATTCTATATGCCTTCACCAATCGCAGATTTGTGCTAAATATCTTCCACAAACGAGGAAAGCGTGCCCAGCATTCCCACCGGATCGTGGGTTTGACAATGCCAGTCTTGTACAAGCCCCTCTCCAATTGCAGGTCAGCGTAACATAACGTTTAGTATACGCAAATACGTAAAAGCAAATAATACGAGTATTCGGGGGATGCGCTCTCGCGTCCATTATCCGGATCAGGGGTCCGTGTCTTTCTGAATATATCTATATAGGGAATCGTATCCGTGAAAGTACCTGCTCTCTCGGTGCAATACAGCCTTTGACCGCAGTATACTGAAAACCCCTCGAATCAGAAAAATCGAAGGTTCTGGAAAATCAAAGAAAGGAAATGTGCATATAGACCAGTCCATTGGATAGGGCACGTAGTAATAATAAATTAATATCTGTTTCATCAACTACAGAAGTGTTGATACATAGACGCGAGCAAGCGTGGGTGTTGGATTTATCGAATTTTGAAAATCAGGCCAAAGCGTTGTCGGGGATACCGTGGATCGACAGGCGAGAACCAAGAGAAAGAGAGGATCAGTTGGCGATATGGGTGCTGATTATTATGGTATCCTGGGTGTTGGGAAGTCAGCGACGGATGCCGAGTTAAAAAAGGCGTACAGAAAGTTGGCTGTGAAGTGGCACCCTGATAAGAACCCTGATAACCAGGAGGAGGCCACGAAAAAGTTCAAGGAGATCTCGGAGGCATATGATGTGTTGTCGGATCCTGAGAAGAGGGAGGTATATGATCGGTATGGAGAGGAGGGATTGAAGTCGGGTATTCCTCCTGGAGGTGGGCAGAATGGCACGCCGGGTGGATTTACTGGAGGATCCTATCAGATGGATGATGATATGGCGCGGCATATCTTTGAGAATTTGTTTGGTGGAGGAGGTGGATTTGGAGGTATGGGTGGCGGTTCTAGGAGAGGTTTTGGTGGATCCATGGGTGGTATGGATGATGATTTGTTTGGAGGATTTGGGGGCATGGGGGGCATGGGTGGTCGTCGACCCAGTGCTCCGCAAAAGGTCGAAGTGCCACTCAATCTTACATTAGAAGAGCTCTATACTGGAACGACAAAGAAGCGCAAGGTGACGAGGAGTATTGTAGATGGTGGGACTGGAAAGTCTATGAAGGTGGAGGAGACTCTGGAGATTCCTGTCAAGGCTGGCTGGAAGGAAGGTACACGAATCACGTTTCCCGGAAAAGGTGACGAGTATCCTGGTAGACCAGCACAAGATTTGGTGTTCGTAGTGTCGCAGAAACCACACCCAGTCTTTCAGAGACAGGGTGATGATCTTGTCACCACTGTGACAGTCAGCTTGGCCCAGGCATTGACCGAGGGCAACAAAATTGACGTGAAATCGCTAGATAATAGAATTTTGAGAGTACCATTGAAGGAAGTTATTAAACCAGGATATGAACGTGTGGTTGCAAATGAAGGAATGCCCATTTCAAAGAGTCCAGGAAAGCGTGGTAATTTAAAGCTCAAGTTTTCTGTTAGATTCCCAGTTCATCAAATTGCAGGAGACAAGGCGACCGCATTGCGGCAGCTCTTGGAATAAACAAGTAGTTAAGATATCACTGAGTATGTAATTGAATTAAGAAGAAAGTCCCGTCGCGGATGCATCTACTCTCTCCATTCAATCACCATTTCATCTGTCCGAAACCGTTGGGTGCACCAAGTCTCTTCCATGGGTGTCGTCTGCCCACACTTCCATGCTAAATACCCTGGCCATGCAATCATAGCACCATTATCTATACAATATCGATCATCTGTGGCATACAGTCTACCTTGCCGCTCCTTGGCCATTGTTTTCATCATTTCCTGGAGCCTCATATTACACCCAACTCCACCAACAATCAACACATCACGTGCATCGACATGCGCCATTGTCCGTTCAGTTATTTCCACAAGCATGGCAAAAATCGTCTCCTGAAGAGAAAAACACAAATCAGCTGGGGTCGCCTCTCCATTCGGAATCAGCTCTTTGACCAGTGTTTCAGCAGAGGTGAGAATCCCAGAAAATGAGACATCCATCCCCTTGACACAGTATGGCAATGGTATGTACTTTTTTCCTTGCTTCGCCAACTGCTCGATATTATATCCTGGCGCTGGATCATTCGATAATCCTAGTACTCGAGCGAATTTATCCAAGCAATTTCCAACCGCCATATCAATGGTTTCCCCAAAGATTCTATACTTCTTCTCAGAATACGCAATTACCTGCGTATTGCCCCCACTTACATACAAAACCACTGGATCCTCTGCTCCAGTCACAAGACGACCCATCTCAATGTGTCCAACACAATGATTCACCCCTATGATTGGTACCTTCCACATCAAGGATAACATTCGAGCCACAAGAGCACAGGTTGCCAGTGGCCCACCCATACCAGGGCCTTTGGTAAACGCAATACAGTCGATCTGGTCCGATGAGACGCTCGCTTCCTCCATAGATTTTTTCACTAAAGGTATAGCCCATTCTCGGTGGTGAATCGAGGTTTCTCTGGGAAGAAAGCCCTCCCCTGGCGGAGTTATATATCTGCATGACATGCGACATGGTCATTCTGATCGCGTTTGATTGAGGCGATGCGCGTATAGTAATGACTTACGTGTGTCTTGGATTGCTTAGAATGTCACCATCTTCGTTAACAATGCCTACTCCAATTTTGTTTGCTGAACCTTCAATTCCCAAGACAAGTTTCTTGCCATTCTTTGGCATTTTGATCTTGGGTGCGTGAATTATGAATCTACTTACATGTATATTCCTAAGATTTTCATGAATGAACGGATCCAATGGGTTGTTGCTTCTTGTGCTGGCCAAGTGTGCCAAACAAGGAGGACAAGTTGATCCATCTGTACCCAGATTTGTTGAGAAGGACAGTAGATTGGGCTGCAGTGAAATCTAATGCGTCCCGGATGGGTGCAAGTTTAGTCAATGCAGCAGTTTTGGCGCTTTCATTGTTCTGCCCCAGTGCTTTGACAGCTGCATCGACATCAAAGAGTCTGGACAGGTATGAGAGCTCTGTATACAGCTTTGCCTCTGATATTTCTGGGTGCATCGTTCCAGAGCACCTCAGGTCTGGTGGTGCAGTACCTGGAGGAGTGTCTGGTAAATCTCTGAGGCAGATATTTCTAGTTCTGCAAGGATTCATTTCATCATCGCTCACCATCCAGCCCTGATAGTACTTTTTGATGGCGCTGCGGGATCTGAGACGAGTCTGGTTTGCAATCTGTGCTGGTGTGAGGGGCGCATCATCACCTGGTGCATTAAGGGCAGACAAAACCGCTGTATCATCACCTTTGAGGAGTTCTCTGACTCCTTTGAATTCAAACATCTTCCCTGAAGTTGATTTGAGCTCCAATGGCCTGCAGTCTTTGAATCTGTCATCATCATCAAGTCCCGAAAGAGCATTTTCCAAGGCTTCTGTAGGATTAAGAGTGGTGTGCAGGCCTGCTGCCTTGAACTTGCTGGCATCCATGCCCAGGCTTTCTGCAATATGTGCAGCGTCGGTACCCTCAATGGGTGCTACAAGACGGCAGATGACTGGGAATACTTGTTGTGCAATGTAATAGTCTGTATCAACTTTTAGTGTGCCATCGGAAGATGCGATTTCTTCGGGACTTCTTGCACGTTCTGCCAGAGATTGCTCCAAAATGGTACCGTCCTCTGCTGTTTCTGAGCACATGATGTATGGGATGGTCTCACCCGGCATGACACCATCTCTTTTTCCAGCGGCTCTTCTTCGCAAGGCGACTTGGACATGTGGTTGATTTTTAGCATCTGGATAGTCCTCTGGCCTCTTGGTAAGTTGTTTGGTCACAACATACTTGTTGAGAGGTACTGTCCCTTCTCTGACAGAATTTCCCAAATTGGCCAGGTGTTCATGGATTGCACCCACAACCTCTTCCTTTGGCTTTCCACTGAGAATTTGGTCCAAACAAAACTGAGATGCTTGCTTGGCAAGTGGGCACCAGTCCCGACGAACCATATCCAGTCCCTTGGCCTCGACAACTTCAATCTCTTTTCCATCAGCACCACGCTCAATTTTGATGGCTGCATACTTCTTCTTCTTGAGCAACAGCATACGTTTAAAAACACCATCCATTTCAATCTCGAGAAGCCGATATCGCTTGTTCACTTCCTTTTTGATAATGTGTCCAAGGGCAATCACATCAGTGAGCTGATCTGTGCTTGTATCCACCATGATGGAATCCGTATCACCATAGATTACAGTTCTGCCAATATTGCCCTGGACAAGCTCGACTGTGGACTGGAGAATTTCTCTTCCCTGAGACGTGATGAGTTCTGCAAGCGACTTTGCGTAGAACCTTGAATTTGAGAATCCCAAGCATCCATACATGGAATTAGCAAGCAACTTGAGGGCCTGTTGTCTAATATTCAGCTGCTCTTTCTTCACACTATCTCTTTCTCCTTTAATCATGTCCTTTACACGGCGTCGACGCTCTACCAAGGCACCAATGACTCTCGGCAATGGGGCCTTTTCCCCGCTGGAGTCTGGAAGCTTTGCCATGACACCCTCCTCCTCTGGACGCTCAACTGTTGTGAAGCAAATATTATACTCCTGGATGATCGACGGATACAGAGAATTGAAATCTAAAAGAAGGATGTACCTATCGTAAAGACCTTTCTTTGGTTCCAAAACCAAACCTCCTGCATACTGTGGACCTTTACCACCCTTTTTGGATGCAGACCCTTCTGGAGCAGCTGCTGCCTTTTCTTTTGCAGTCATCTTGTCAGGCAAAATGAATTTATTGTTGTGAAATTCGTGCAGCAAGAGATATTCAATGCGCTGGGCACGTTGGTTCAGAAGCGCTTTGCTCCACAGAGATCCTGAAAGTTCAGCAAGTTGTCGAGTCAAGGGCAATACGGCAAGATAGGACGCTAACCTCATGGCAAGCCAGGCGTCGCTCTCTGTATGTTGAATCATTTCCAGAAGTTTCTGAGACGACAAGAAGCGAGTTTTTATATCTCCGGAGTGGACTTCAACACGAAGTTCACCCAGAAGATTGCGACTCAGAGCAGTAAGTGTGTACTCAGTCTCCCTGACCAGATCCCGGGCTGCCAGATACGTGTCACAGATGAGCCTTCCTGCGACGACCGAAAGAGCTCCAGCACCTGCACCACCTCCATATGAGTGACCTCCTCCACCCAAATTAGGGAATTTGCTCCTCTTTAAGCGGCCAAGAGAGGCCCAGTGCGGCACCTTGAGTTCCTTCATTCGATGCAGAAGAACATCAAGGTCATACCCAGAGAAGTTATGTCCAACAAATGCATCAATATCAAGGTCTTTGAGTTTCATGACAATCATGGTCAATAGTGCTCTCTCATTTGGTTGCAGCGCCACAATCATACCACCGTTGCGTTTTCCGAGATCGCTCTCATTTGCTTTTCGTGCCATGGCCTCAAAGCCTGCAGGATACCCCATGCCATCCAATTTCCTAATGACACTGAAATGCCGTATGTCTTTCTTCGAAACAGCCTGAGGACCATCTGTCGTAACTTTTGGCATATACACAACGGATGCACTGACTACTTCATTCGCAGCTGTATTTGGATTGATGAGCGTCTTGAGTGACAACGAAGCCACACACAATGGAGGTGCTGGTCTCCATCCAGTGGGGGCTGATGTTATGGCTTTATGACCCTGAACTTCGACTTCAATATGACAGTATGATACCTGACATCCTTTCTCGACCCGTGTTGGCTTGCTCACATGGATCCAGGATGGCCCCATAACCTTCCTCTTCAGGAGAAGAGCCTCCAGACTTGTCTGTGTCGTCCCAAATATTCTCTCAAAATGCTCCCCATTCATATGGAGAGGCAACGAGCCTCGAGCGTTGGCAAATCGTACTTTAAGTACCCACTGTTGACCATGAGACACAGATTTCTCCTCGAAAGCATATGTCCTCAGTACAGGTTTCATGGTCATTTTTGTCACGCCATGCCTGCCAAGCACCTGTCTCACTTCATTCTTGACATCGGAAAAGGCAGCGTGCAATTCTGTCAACTTTTCTCTCTTCTCCTCTTCATTTGATATAGATTTCAAGAAATCCAATGGCAAGCTGATGCGCTCTTTCGGTACAACAAACAAAGTCCGTTGTACATCCTTCACAACTGTACAACAGGAGGCATACTGATTATTATCTCCAACCGGGGTTTTACCAAACAGATACACCGTCCCAGGCTGTGATATTTCTTCATATGCATCAATAAGGTATATAGGCAGACGAGAGTTGTCGTCCAACGAGAGAGAGCCATCATCAACCCACGGTGTCTCCTCAACATCCTCTTCCACACACTCTTCCTCATACAACGCTTGCCAGTCCGTGACAGGTTCATCTTTATTCAAAGAATCTTCTTTCTCTGCCACTATGGTATCGTCTATCTTCACGCCATCAGCTGGACCGTCTTCTTGCTTCTCCTCAACCACCATGGGTTCAGGTGCGTCCATGGGACTGTCATCATCCATCGCATCATGCTCATTCGCGGGACCATTATCAACCCCCGCTCCATCTGTGGGATCATCAGCATCATAGCACCCGTCATCCATGGGACCATCATCATAACACCCATCATCCCCAGCACCAAGCATATCCTCCTGGTGCTGTTGCCCCCTTGGTAGAGCAGTCTGTCTCTCTTGCCGCGGCGTATGAAACGATAACGTTGCAACAGGATTCCTCTGCACTGCCGTCTTTGCCATCATGCTCATACGAGATCTTCCCACAGACATCCTAGATGTAGATGGTGCCACACTCGTACGCACACCGTGCGTTGATGGACTGCACACACAAACACCACATCAGCATACAACAATCCATCCATCCATACATAGATATATACCACACACGTACGTCTGATGTCTCCTCGTGCTGGATGGCGTCCCCAAATCCCCAAGAATATCATCCAACAGTGCATCCGTCTCTGCCGCATCCACCTTGGCCACAGCCTTTGGCTGAGGAGCAACCATACGCTTCCTCACAGCTGCAGTCTGAAACATCTTCTGCATCCGCTCCTTTGCCCCTGGAACAGGCTCCTCCCCCTGCCTCTTCTTCCCATCCTTTTTCTTCTTCCGTGCCCCCTTGCCCGCATCCTCCTCCTGTCGTGCATCCTCATTCACCCACTCAATCTCCTCTCCAATGTCAGTATACCCCATTCCGTCATGACCAACCACAAACCCACCTACAATACACACCATACAATCTCTGAAATCAAATCTCTCCCGTTCTGTTCCCAGCAAGAAAACCCACCTCCTTCCTCTCGCCTCTTCTGAACAATCCTCGCATACTCATCCTCATTCACTTCGTCATACACATTATCTTCTTCTTGAAATTCGTATTCATCCACCCGTTTCTTGCCACTCTTTTTCAATTCGCGGAGTTCGTCCAGCGCATTTCGAAATTTCTTTCCACCCCGTTCAGTCACAGCTCTCCGTCGAGCTCTCCCTTGCCCATCCATACTATCTATTGGATACAATAATATTAGGAATACTACGATGGGATATTGGAATAGGGAGTGGGCAATCGGGATCGACTGGATATGCGAACTTCTGTCAGCGAGATGCTAACAACACATTTGAATTTGAATATTTAATGTCTCGGATTAAGGAACCTCCTGACCCCACGATTCCATACCCCCCCAATATGCCATCGATCTTCTTCTCCCCGCCATTATAGGACTATATATAATTCAGCATATACAAAGAAGAGTCTGTGAACGATCCTGCTGGGGCAGATCTAGACTATAGTAGACAATGCCCTATACCGTGGTTCACCCAGAACACCCTATGGATTTTGCAGAGATGGGCCAGCTCATGGCTGAAGGGTTTCCGTCCAAATGTCGCCATGTGGGGATGGGTCAGGAACAGGCAAAGACATTCTGGGAGCAGAGATGGTTGGAGGTGAATCCTGCGTGTATTGGTGTTGTACGGGATCCAGATGATGACGGAACATTGGCAGGCATGATTGTTCTGAAATTTCACCCATCCAAGGAGGCGTATTATGCTGTTGACAAGCCAAAGAGTTTTTTTGGGACGGCAAGCAACGTTGAATTTCCAGTCCTTCTTCGATGTAGGGTGTCAAAATATCAACCCATGTTCAGCGCCGCACCCAACAAGAGGGAATGCTACGTGGTGATTATCAGTGTCTCAAACAAGGCAAGAGGCCGAGGCGTGGGGCAAGCCCTGATGGCATGGGCAGAGGAGCAAGCTAGAGCGCACGACTGCCGGGAAATGGCGCTGCATGTGGAGGCTACTAATCGGGCCATTCATCTTTATCAAAGGGAAGGTTTTAAACGGCCCATCATTTGGATGTTTTCGTGCCTCTTGTCTCCGCTGTTCTGCATCCCCATATCTGGCACACTTGGGTTTTGGTACATGGTGAAACGTTTGCGATGATGCTCAGGCATCGATTTGTTGTATCTGTATCGATACCAGTGTGTACATATGAGACAATGGTGCGGGTAAAATATAGATTCGCTTCTTCTCTGTCGTGTGATTGAATACCTCAGATTCCGGGAAGATTCCATCAGGAAGATTCTTTGATTCTTCGACTCTCATGCCGCGCACTCTATATCTGTAGGTTTAGGAAACTACAATGTGGAACCACCTCGTGTCTTGGGACATGGTTTTTATTCCCCTGCATACGTTTCATGGATTTTTACAATCAAAGCGACCTGTGTTCATACCGAAGCGAGTGTGTCCAGTTGTACACCGCGTGGTCGTCATAGGGTATTTGGTATCGTCAGGAGAGCATACGGGTTTATCGTTATCCGTGCATAGAGTATTTTTGAAAAGGGCCATATTTGATTTGGTGATGATACCAGGAATGGTATAGCCTCAGGGGTGGAAGACCCATACTGCCAGCTGTTGACTCCATAGCCTCAAGGAGCATAACGCGGGCATTCGTAGTATCGAGCCACCGTATAGACACAATGGAGGTATATTTAGATTCTGAGAAGCATGTGGGGAGAATGCTGCAGCACGAGGCGAATTATTCGCATTACCATCGCTATTCCTGGGCGGTTCCATGCAGTGGCATTGAATGCCACGTTCCTGTGGCTGTGGTGGTGATTGCGTCTTTGGCAGCTTTCATGATTGCATATTTGATAGGATTCTTTCTCTATAAGAGATGGAAGTTTCAAAAAGCGCTTCGTTCGGGTGAAGTGCCCGCGACGATGTTGGTTGCTGGTCGATGGACCCTGTCCACATCAGAAGAGGAGCCGAACAAGTTTACATTTCTGATTCAAAAGGTCAAGGTGGATGATGATCTGGCTATTGATGAATGTCCTATTTGTCTCAAGACAAAAGGAGAATTACGCGAGTATATTGTGTTCACGAAATGCAATCATGGTACCTGTGAAAATTGTTTTAGGAGAATGGTGAGTCGACAGAGGTTGCACACGGCATGCCCCATGTGCAGGGAATACTTGTCTCAAGGAGAAGGAGATCGGGGTTCGAAGGAACTTTTGCCTCAATCACAGACTAATAGAGGATCGTCTGGACAAGGGGAAAGCGACGAGGAGAGAGAAGAAAGGAGAAGGAGGAGACGTGAGCGTCGGCAGGCTGCAGCTGCAGCAGCAGCAGAGGAGGAGACACTGCCTGGACAGGATGCCGAGCCCATTTCGGATGACGTGGAGCAAGGAACGAGAGAAAGTCGTGTGAATTAAGAATGGAATTGGTACATTTTGTTGTGACGTATTACTGTAATGTCTTACACCCATCAATCATCTCTGGTACTCTTGCAGTCTTGCAAGACTGCAACATCTCGAGCCTGCCGATGGATGGCATCCTGCATTTTTCCTATCGCATCTGAGTAGTCTTTAAGTATCATGAATGCTTGTGATAAAGATGCTTCGTCGATCGCGGCATCCGTTTGTGGCCCATAATGACCTCCTGCCTGAACTCTGGCAGCTGACGCCACCGAGTCTACTCGACCTAATAGACCATGTGCTGAATTCGTTGCAATCACAGATTCCATCTGCCGCAGTTCATCGTCCAACTTTTTCAATAGCTTCCTTGGGGTGGATGTATCGTAGCCTACGGCACGAGAAAATCTACCCTCCATGGAGTCTATATGCCTCAGTGTTGCAAGCAGTTGTTGTGAGAGCTCTTGCTGCCTTGCTTTGATGGCATCCATTTGCACTCTCACGACAGTCTCGTGACGATTCGCAAGTGCTGCGACACTTTTTTGTAACGACTCTAGCCTCTCTTTATGCTCTTTAATAGCTTCGTTTTGCGCCTGTTTCCTCTCCAGGAGGCCTTTGAATCCATGGCATGGCACTGGCCATAAATGCTGTGGATTATCTGGTCCACCAGCTCTGCGCATGGCTTCTCTCCACTGCAACTCATCGACATCGTTCGGTTTCACGCGAGTTGCAGGATTTTCTACTACATTTAGGAATAAATACTGAAATTTGAAGCGCGGATTTCCAGGAGCAGACACGTATGACTCCTGAATGCTCTGTATTTCTCGAATAGCAGAATCATCTGGTGGCTGTGCCGTGCTAGAAACCTGCCCTCCAGTATTCAATGATGGAACGAGAGCATTTGATGTTGTTCCCGAGGAAAACATGCTCGGTTGCTGCTGTCCACCGCCAAACAACGGCGACTGTGCTGGCTGCTGCGAACTAAAGGGAAATCCAGCCCCTCCAGCAGAAGAACTTGGCTGTGATGCTGCAGAGCCAAAAAGCCCACCGCCAGATGGCTGCTGCTGGCCTGTTGCTCCACCGAAAGAGAATCCAGGTGAACTTGTTGCAGCACCCGTGTTCTGAGACCCAAACAACCCCGGCGTTGTTGTTCCAGACTGACCGCCAAAAAGGGGAGTTGAAGACGTTTTTGCGAGCGGTGAAGCCCCCGGCCCTGACGATGGCGTAGAGCCAAAACTAAATGTTGGCGCCTGCATGTATATAGAGGAAATAAGAGTACCGCAGATGTCTCACTGAAAAGATTCGCAGTGTCTTCTCACCGATGTAGATGACCCGCCAAAGTTGAATGCCATGGCTAGTATGGTCTATGGAATTTTATTTGGAATTATAAAAATGGGATTGGCGCTGGAAGATGAAGATTTCTTGACGTGGCAATGTCCTGCGTGCCTGAAGTTCTTGCTGGTTTCACGTATAGCCCATCAAGCAGGATGGTTGACGGGTGATTATACACTGTTTTACATGTTGCCAAAACCCAGGCTCTTTTTTAAACCCTTTTTTGCATTTCGAAGTTTCTTTGCCACCACATCAAATGCCATTGAGCCTAAATACCCGCCAGATTTTGTCTTGTCTTTTATTCGTTTGGTCTTTCCCTTGTCATATTCTGCATCATATGCGTCTATTTCCCTTCTTGGGACCACAGTCTTCCACATATTCCGGTCTCTCTGTCTCTTACTGTCAATATCAACGTCATCCCATTGTTGTAATCCCATTCCAACTGTACTTGTCTTATATCCTGCTATAGCGTCCTTTCCTCGCACTTTTGCCTTACCATCCTTGCGACCTGTGGAGAGGCCGTTTGGTGTCTTCTGTGACAAGGCGCCATTTGCTCTTTTTGTCTTCCTAGGGGGTCCAGCAGCAGCAGAACCATCATGCTTTTTCTTCTTGTCCGTCGCACCAGATGGAGATGATGACATACTAATACGCTCCTTTGCATGCTGCTTCTGCGCGCTCTTCAACAGCATTGCAGTGTGCTGGGCAATGGGGGAGAAACCAATATACCCATTGACTCTCCCCCGACGTACCCTTCTCAATGGAGATTTGGCTGTAGGTCGCATATCATCTTCTTTTGGCGATGATTCGGACTTTGTCCTCTTGGTAGCCTTCTTTTGATGAAGCGTCATGGACTGGTCTTGCTCCTCAGCCGACACCTTCCTTTTACTGCCCTTCCGCCGAGCAACAGCCTCTTCCTTTTCTTGCTTGGTCTCTTCCAACGGCGATATAATTTTCTTCTTTTTCTTCTTCTTTTTCTTTTCTGCCTGGGCCATTGGTGGTGCCTCCACGAGATCCTGTCCCTTTGCAACCTGCTTCCCTTCAGGGCAAGCCTGTCGCTTGGTATAAAACAATATATACGGAGACTGCCCCATGGCATTCCTCGAACTCGTCGCACACACTCGTGTGTCATCAAATTTATGCCACTCCCCCCCACCAGTCCCCTTCAAGAAGCAATAATAATGACCACTGTGCATACTGTGCCCCTGATGCACAAGAATCCCATACAAATCATACAATGCAGCATGCTTTGGTGGATGGCTCATAAACGGAGATATATCCAACACCGGATCAAAATCAACATGCTTGGAAATCTTCCGCCCAGATCTGCTAAACTCAAACCGCTTGAGCTGCACAATCAGCACATTGGGCACATCCTCAATCGTCATCCGCTTCACTGCCTTGACCATTGTATTCTGTTTCGGACATTTATAACTATTCGCTCCATCAAGAACCTCCCCCGCGGTAAACCGCTGCAACGCCTTTTGCACACTATGGGCACGGGTGATTTCCAGCGACAAATCCAAGAATGGATCATAGGTATTAGACTCGTAATCACACTGCGTACACTTGAGCTGTGATCGTATCTTCCCACCAAATATTCGATAAATAAATGACGTATATTCTAACTCTCTACTCGGCTTTGGATTCATCCCCGAAATACTCCGATCATGCATAGCATCCAGCAATGCAATCAAGTATTCATGCGCATCCTCCTGTCTGCCCAATCTGAACCTGCATCCATACATGATATAGTGCTCAACTATTCCCCCATGCATTCGTTTTCGTACATCTGATCCAAATACATGTATGTCAGTGTAACTATGACTAAAAAGAGAATCCTTGTCCAGAATGCAGACAAAACGCTGCTCCAAGAGACTCACATTATACATCTTCATCATCCATACAGTTCCACATCGCCCACACAGATCAACAACAACGCACCATCTATTAATCCGCTTCAGCGATTTCGCATGCTGCACCGGTGACACATACTCCCGCTTCCCCATCAAAGACTCTTGGATAAGCCTCTGCGTCATCCCAATAGGATCCAATTCCCCATGATCCGCACGCGTATACGTCACATTCCTCCCAGACAATAACAACTCTGCCAAAGGAGGGGTATGAATCAGACACTGTAACACTGAATTCATAAAACACGTATTCCCTAGGTTTGTCAGACCAGACCCAACCCTCCTAACCTCTGACCATTCCATACGCAACTCTTCAGCAGGAAACAACTCCTTCTGACTCCTCGTCCTGGGCCCCTGTGTCCGAATTCTTTTTTTACCAACCATTTGTGAGTCTCCAGGCTACACAGACAGTAAAAACAATAACCATTCCGAAAAGCCGCATGGCACGGCATTGTTACCGGTTCGTACCGTCTCGCTATCCAACAGTACAATATTCGAGTCTAAATGATTCGTTGGCCTCTCAGTGGCATATCGAGCAGGTACAAAAGTCAATCGCGTGGATCTAGAATCAATACGAGGCATGGACTGACTGAACGAATGAGCCTTGCTGTTCTGCTGTTTTCCCATGTGAAATGCTCGTCCTTCCACAACACGCAGCGTATGACATTCTATGACCCCATCAACAATCCCAATTCAATTTATATGAACACTGGTAGATGCATGCATGCATCCATGATGAGATGGGCAGCCATCCGTGATGAAACACCCCGTCTCAGACAAGGCCACGGAGCAGATCTGCTCTATAGAGTACGAGTACTGTTGGATTGGAGGGGGGTGGCTCTCACTCTGTTGGTATTGTGATACTGCCATCGATACGCCACTCATTATTATTATTATTACAACAACAACAACAACAACACTATAAAGATCATTGGTAGCTTACTTCTTCTTTCCTGGAATAGCCACGGCTCTACCCTTGCGAGTTCTTGCATTGTTCTTTGTGTTCTGTCCACGAGTTGGAAGACCCTGCAGTCAACATATATCATCCGACATGAGATGCATATTCATTATACACGTATTCAGTAATAATACACGTACGTTGATGTGTCTACGTCCACGATAGCATCCGATTTCTTTTAACCTCTTGATATTCAGGTTTACATATCTCCTCAAGTCACCCTCTGTAGTGTACTTGTCCACCTCCTCACGAAGCTTTGTCAGATCATCTTCTGTCAAATCTCTGGTGCGAACGGTTCCAGCAATACCCTGCATGTATATAATAATACCCGTGGTGGTGAGTACAAGGCCAGGCCACATAATGTCAGTGAGTCAGTCTGAACGTACAGTGTCAACGCAGATGGCCTTGGCGGTGGTGTGTCCGATTCCATAAATGTACTGAAGAGAGTATTCGATTGGCTTTGCATTTGGAATTTCCACTCCCCCGACACGAGCTGCCATGATCTGAAGAGTTCCACGGCCACTGGAGACGCCGCGATGAGCTACCACGGATGGAACTCTCGCGGTGTTCATGGCCCTGAAACCACTATATGACTTGACAGACTGCAATATAAGATCAAATATATGAGTATGTGATACTACATTGTATGAATCAGGGGTATATGTTGATACGTACGTCATTTCCTCCCACCGTCAGGCGAGCAAGTTGCTGAGAGACTGCGTGCGCCATTATATGCTACAATGGGCGTCTTAAATCAATTGTATTATATCTATTGGTACTAGTATGTGGAAGAGAGGGCGATGGGTGGATATTTTATCCATCTGCCGCAATCGATAGGGCGCATGTGTGGCTGCAGCAGAGTAGATGTATGCACGGTCGATTACTGTCTTTGATGGGCATGCCCATCACGGACACTGCTCTACTTTTTGGTGACATCTGCCATGGCTGATTTGACAAAGTCGAATGCCGCGTCCTCTCGTTGAGCGCTGGAGAATCCGCTTGTTGTTGCATGCCATACACTGGATGAATCCGAGGTGTTGGGTTGGGATGTGGTGGTTGCCTGGGTGGTCAAGACTGGCATGGTGGTGGTAGTGGTGGTGGGTCCAAACATCTTCATGATATCCTCTGTACTGGTCACGGAGGGTTTTGTCTGCTCATTCGCGGGTATCATAGTATTCTGGTCGCCAAGATACGAATGTGCTCCTGCTGTGGTCGAGAGGTGAGAGTTTCCAATGGAGAGGAATGGATCTGTGATATCCTGCTGGGTCGCGCCATGGGGCTGGCTCGAGAAAATGTCTAGAGAAGCACTGGTGTGTGGGGATGATTCTGTCCAATCTCCAAACGGATCACTTGTGGTACTATGACCGTGTCCTGATGTGTTGGATGCAGATGGGCTCACCAGTCCTGCAACAGGGCTGTTGGGCACAGCCTGTTCACCTGGCGGCACATCGTCACCCAATAAAAGACTACCCATATCTTCCAGAACACTAGAGGAGTCTAGATCACCATGTCCTCCACCACTGTTTGCAGTGTGGCCATCAACCTGCCCCGTCTCTTCAAGAGACATCAATAGTAGCCCACCATCATTTCCATTCTCGTGCACCACGCCTCCTTGGCTGTCTTCCACCACCCCTATCTGTGACAAGACGGACGCCGATTTTGACCTGACTCGCTCCTGTGCTGATCTGGTTGCCTGTTGGAGCGCCTCAGGATGGCTTTTAAAATACACAAGTGTTGCCTCATCCGTAGCATGACATTGTCTATCAGGCTTTGATATCACATCTAATACACAAAGAGCTCGCAGCGACTCTTGCCACCTCCCATGCTGTATATTCTTCTCCATTGCCTTTGCAAGCGCAGTCCCATCACGCCCAGCAACACTGGATGCAAATGTTTGACATTCCTCTACAGTAGGAGCCACTCGCACACTACTCCCACGAGAACAAAATCTATCTACCGCCTTCACCTCGTGTGTATACCGCGACGCTGGCTGCGGAGACGATGGAGTCGTCTCAGCCACATGCCGAATCGTTGGCCTTTCAGAACTCACCATACTCTTCGCCCCCATACCCTTGCTCCCAGAACCAAAAGCCTCCATCGCAGAGTCCCGTATATCCTTCAACCCAATCGAAAACGTCGTCCCAAACGCCGTCGATGTCGGAGCAGACAAGGGCGACAACCCTACCCCTCCCGACTGCTGATCGCTCCCAAATCCAACCATCCCACTCCCTCGACTCCCCCCATCCCCAGTCCCATGATGAATCACATCCAGCGCCTCCTTCGCATACTGCTGTACTCGTTTCCAAGGAATATCCCCCTTGAATGGATCAGGCGCACATGTATAATGCGTTAGCTCGCGAATCACAGGAGCAAGCCTATTCAAACCCCGTTGAAACTCTGGAGATCCCTTCTGTGCAATATATTTCACCAGCTTCAAACCCTTCTGCTTCACATTTGAAGACCTATACCGCAACCTCTGAGAGATACACTCCACAGCATCGTCGATATTCTTCGAATCTCGCCCAACAGTCTCCAATACCTCGTCCATCCTGTAAACTACACAGCCAGACATGCATCCAATAGGTCAATATCCACCCTACCTTTTCCATAGTATACGAGTATTCACGTACTTGGTGTGGGTTCATCATCCCCATGCGTACATGCTTCTATTTTGAGTTTGAGTTGGACTGACTGAACCAGTCCTACAATTCGACTTGCCATGGTGTCGATATCGACAGCAGCAGCAACAGCGATACAGTAGATGAAACCTTATACATATACTATATACGTAGTATAGTAATCAATCATTCGGATAGATGTTGTCTTCTTCTGTCTGCATACAGCTGCAGCTGGGTAGGAAATTCTAAATGTTTTATTTACCAGACTCTGGCACATAAAAACCTCTGAGCTGTAGAACCGTGTTCAGTAGGAATTCACCTGTGATACAGATACTTGTACAATAATAGTGTTGATGGGAATTTAGATTGGAGAACCAGCAGAGGACGATGGATAGGGGTTTGAATTCGAATATGACGTGTTCTCGACGTGGAACAACACAACACAGCCTGTGGGTCTAGACTCGGATATCAGCGATACCAGTCTGGGATATACCCAATCAGAATGAATAACTCCACTGGAGAGAGGATGGGGAGGCATGACTCTTGCAGCAGTTTTGGTCACCTCGAGTCAGTGTCGCCTTCTAGGATGCCTGGTCATGATGGTGGTGGTGGTGGTGGTGCTGGGGTGAATAGGACACCCGTGGGACCAGGGGTAGACGACTTGCAGAAGAAGCGGAAAGAGAGGGATGTTGGGCTGACACCCATGTCCACGGATACTGTGGCTGTTCAGACTGCACGGTGTCATAATAAATCCCTGCAAGGGATGCAGTGGTTTGAATATGATGCGGATATTGTCGATAACGTGTCAAAGACAAAGAGGTTTGCGTCTGAATGTATATCTGATGATGTGGCGAGTCTGATGTCGCTCAACTCATCCCATCAGGATGGAGACTCTCCATCACCTCTGTCAACGTTTAGGAAAAAGCAGCGGCAGGATTCAGCAACGGACGTACGAGGATGTGTATCTCTGTCTCAGCAGAATCGTGATGGGGATGGGGATGCTTGCGTGACTCCCGTGAAATCTCGATTGCATGCGACAGGGACTATGGGGCCTGCAGGTGTTGGGCCAATCTCCCCTTCTGATACTACACCAGAGGATCACATGGATTTGAGACGGACAGCTCTCGTGAGATTAGCATTGCGACGAAAATGAAAATATCTATATAATTACATGGCATCCTCATTGGTATTGGAGAGCGATGTGAATTGATTGAGGTCAACCCATCTGCCCCGTTTTGTGACAGTTCCCGTCAGAATGTACCCTCCTCCATGGTTCATGTTCATCAAAGGGTGTGTTCGTAGAGGAAGCACTTGTATATCTCTGTTCCATGCTTCGTGTATTGTTGTCCCTACAGCAAAGCCTTTGACTCTGAGGAGATTCATGCAGTCTACTAGTGGTTGAAGGACCTGTGAGACGACAACAAATGTTGCAGACGGGGCTAGGAGTGGCATGACTGCAAATAGTGATGATTTTAATGAATAATGTGCTGCTGTAATAATACAGCTTGTAAATCGAGGCTTTGCTGGAGGGACGACCACCTCTGTGGTGGTGGTGGTGGTCGTATCATTGTCCTCTTTGTTCTTCTTATCAGTAAAGTATTTTGCCCTGTGCGCCATGCCATCTACCTCGTCTAGAAGATCAATCAATGATTTCGTGTATATTGTCTGCTGTATCGTCTCTGGGAAATTGAACTGTGTCGTAATGGCGATAGAGGGCGAATTTCTACCGGGATGGGCAGCACACACCTGACCAAACCCACCCAATTTCTCTGCAACAGCCCCTGTCACAAGCCCACCTGACGCCTCTAATACAAGTACATTCTGATATGGACCTACATTTGCCATAGTCAGAGCAAGAGCAAGCGTATCTGGTCGTAAACACCCAATGGTGGCGCTCTGCCTGGTAAAATATGCTTCTGCAAGCACAGCAGCTGATGGTTTCCGAGCGCACCCAATCAGCACATACTTGTCCACCTTTTTCTTCCTGCACACCAAACCATTATACATATATATATCGTCGTAGCACTGGTTGACGTATCATACACCCCACGCACTTGTACTTTTTCTGAGCAAACCCACTCATCTTGTCAAACGTCTTTGAATTTGTCACCAACGCATCCACAATCCTCGCCCCCTCCGCACCAGACGCCTTCAACCCTTCAATATCCTCCCTTGACATGTGCTGATTCCCCGCCTCTTTATCATGGATGTGATTTGAACCATCCCGAGTACCATCCTCCACCTCCTCATCCCATTCTGCATTTGGCTCACTGCAATTGCATGGCATCGCCGCATAGTCATCGTCATCGGTGTGATTCCAAACATATAGAACATAATAATCAATGGAACGCACTGTGATACTGGCCGAAGCGATGCCCCATCCTCCCCCAGTTCAAACAACGTCCCAAACCTATGCCCAACAAGATCAGTCGTCTGGCAATGCCCCCGACCAAACTTCATCGTACTGCACCAATAATACTATTACATAGTCCCACTATACCATCATCAGAAGGGCATTCCAAATCCATCGCATCGCATTTGGCATGGCAAAAGAATCCCTCGAGACATTCTATACCCAACAAAAAAACCCACCTCCCCTCCTTTACGTGTATAAAATGAACCTTTAACTTATTATTAACATCAAATACAACCGTATCGCCCTCCTGAATCCTATCTGGGTCTCGACCAGAACTATTGCTGTTCGCCATGCGACTCTCTCTCTTTCTCTCTTTCTCACTATATATGTATATACATGCTCCAATCCCTGACACGCGTATCAGTAGTATACATATAGATTAGAAACGATAGAAAATGCTCCAATGTGAGTACTACCGTACCAGGCATGCCATGCAGATGGATTCCTCTCCTTGAAAAGGAAATAAAATATCGACATTTGAATCCAATGCCTCTATAGTGGGGCCTGGCCAGGGTCATATAATGAAAAACCCCAGTCGATCTGTCCTCTCTCTTCCATCATGATGCACAATGTACTGCCTAGAGACTGGATGGTTCTAACTTTTGAAATTTAGCTATTTTAACAGGAAGAAGAATGGACAATGTGCTGGATTATGATAATTCGGTATATTCGTCTTACAAAGCGATTGCTGGGGTCGCTATTCCTTCCATTGTCTTGAACGGTAGGGTTGGCGATTTCTAGAATCTGCTACTGTTAGTAGTACTAATATCTGTCTGTCTCTGCGTGTATAGCTGCCGCTCCTTTGACTGGGGTTTGTCAGACAGCCTTGCTGGGGTATTATGTTGGCAACCATGCCTTGGGTGCATACGGCGCTTGTACCATCATCGCTGGGTTTTTTACCCGTATATTCAACTTTCTTGTGGATGGGGTGAGTGCCAAAACTGGTAAGAGTGTTGGGAGGCGGGCATGGAGGGAGCTTGGAGCAAGGGTGAAGCACTCGCTTCTTTTTGCATTGGCCATGGGCGTGCTAGGGTTTGGTGTGCTGATGCTTTTGAAGGGGGTTTTGATGGAAGATATTTTGGATTTATCTGGGGATATTTTGGATCAAGCGGGTGGGTTCTGGACGGCTCGAGCATTGCTGGTGCCATTGTTGCTGCTCAATATGAGCGTGTCTGGTATCCTGCAAGGGTTTCGATGCGTGAAGACTGTGGCAGTATTGAATACGGTGCAAGCTGTTGTAGAGATGGGTGGGAGTGCGTTTGTGATTATGTTTGAGGTACAGTTCCAAGGGAGTCGGCTGATGTCCGTGGGGGTTGTGTCTTTGATATCGTACCTGCTGTCTGTTGTTGCTGGGGGGGTGTTGATATTTGTGATGAAGCCTCCCGAGGCTGGGCCGTCTTTTTCCTTGTGGAGGGAAATGGTATATCCTGAACTATCGGCGTCGGCGTCGTCCTCGTACTCAAATCTGCATGATGCTTTGGTCAGTAGAGACACTACGCATGATGAAGACGAGGACGAAGAAGAAGAAGAAGAGGAGGATGAGACATTGTTGGACTTTGTCAAGGACGGGTTGAACATGTTGATTCGATCGTTGATTATGCAGTTGACATTTTTTATAGCATTGGTATGTTCGACGCGATTAGGGAATTCATACTTGGCTGCGCACTCCATCATTAGCCAGCTCTGGTTGCTCTTGAGTTATATTGTGGATGGGTTTGCTGCTGCTGCTATTGTGTTGGGGTCGCGGCTTGGAGGGCAAGCGTATAATCCTGCTCGAGCAGCTGATGCGAAAATGCATCTTAAGCGATTGATTACACGTGTACTGTCAGCTGGGCTGATCACTGGTGTGGCAGCAGCTATTCTGTTCCAGGTCAACGCAGAGGCCATCATGAGCCTCTTTACCAGGAATAAAAAGACTCTTTCAATTCTAAGAAACGGGACCTGGGAATTACTGGTTCTTGTACAGCCATTAAATAGTGTTGTTTTTGTATATGATGGTCTCATGTATGCGTCTCAGTCATTTACATTTATCAGAAATTACTTTGTAGTTGGATTCTTTGTAGTCTTCATGCCAATCATTGGGATACAGATTTCAATATGGCACACCTTGTGGGGGGTATGGATGGCGAAAGCATTGTTTAATGTATGGAGATGTTTAGGAGCAGCGTATTTGATACACTACGTCTTCTTGTCGGAGTTTGATGCGGAATGTCTCAGGAGAGCACGGAGCTCTCGTAGCATTATTGACGAATCAGCTGCGTGAATCCATCAATCTATCTATATCTAGATGTATACGTATTCAACGAATGTACAGTAGCATTTTATGTAGTATCATATACAGTTCAGTCCATAGATACACCGAATTTCATGAACATTTCACGTCGACTTGATGCATGATATCCTGCAAGGAAGGCTCTTCCCAGTCTCCCGACTTCAGGGACCTCGTCTGCATTCTCAGCAGCATCGACGTCATCCACCATATCCCTAAAGCAGCATCCAGTTAATCTACATACGAGCATTTCATCCCCAACACAACGATCCCGTTCCTCACACATGTCCCCACAGGCATGCATGGTGCCACATTGGCGACAGATCCAATGATGTCCTGTCAACCGCACATATTCACAGGAACACACTCCACGATCATCCCCGCTACGGAATTCTTCTATTCCATGATATTCTTTAAATTTATACACATGATCTCTCAGACTCCCCGGAACACACATTGTACCAGTCGCCATGCACAAGGTTGCATCTGCATGCTCGTTGTCCAATGAGTATTCCCTGCATGCGAGGGTCATCTGTGAGTATAGTTGCGCATGCCCATCCTCTTGAGCCGCACCCATTACATTCTTCATTTCTTCTGCATCTCGTTCCATATACAATTGCTTCCAGTCCTCCTTTTTAATCCCCTCTTCACCCTCCAAAAGACCATATGGCCATCTGGTATAGTACAAAGCCTTCCACAGCGACGCAGACGATGCCAATGACCGACACAAACGACATGTCTGAGCAAGATGACAAAGCGCATTTGGTGATAATCGTGCCACAATACGCTCCAAACAATCGACAGGTAAATGCGTAAGGCACTGCCCTCCACCATCCCCGCCCTCCTCCTGCACACTGGATGACGCATCCCTCTGTGTCCTGGCCCTCTGACTCGCCACCCCTTGATCCTTTTTCTGAGCCACACGTGGACGTTTCAACGACGGCCGTTGCCGTTGCCGCCGCCGCCGCCCCTTGTGCTCGTCCATCCCACTCTCTTTGAGTGTCTCACCCCATCTTCCCTGCATGCTTGAATCCTCCTCATCCAGCAAAGCTTCGAGCAAGGCCTCTTCCATCCCATCCTCACCATCTTTACTCATCTTCTTCTCCTGTACACCATCGTGACCATCACTAGAGGCGCACGCAGTCCCCCCACCCCTCACATGGGCTGCTGCTGACACAAGGTCCATTGCCCTCCCTCTCTCTCTCTCTCTCCCTAGCAGGAATTCCAGTCTGCCAGGAATCTACAAAAAAGTCTGCGTTGCTCCACACGCCTATACTAGAAAATCGTATCAAATTAAATCTATTCCAAGCCCTTGTGGAATATGCAGTTTCTCTTGCACCGAGGTTGGATTGGAACATGCCCGAGGCTGCCGCACGACCCCCATATTCAGAGACGACGCTGCTGATCAGCCTCGACACAATGCGCCCATCAACATGACCATTCCAGGGGGAACACTGCTGTGAAAGAAGGCGGATGTCACATTCGATCAAACACCTTCACTGACCGTATCGCTTCGACTTTGCAAGAGATACGACGTCACACCGGTCAAATTCAACGATGAGATACGACATTTGACAGGGCATCTTTCAAGGCACACACTGCCCCATCAGACACCAGCTTCCAAAGGAACACGTGATCTAGTCCACGCGGGACTGCCAGATACCTTGCCATGTGGTATCAAAGGGCATTCCGTTCTCAGCACCTGTCAATGTAAAGGAATAACATCCATGTCAATTGTAAAGACCATTATTAAGAAAAGAAGGGTGCGAGTGAACAATCCTAGCCACGTGTGGGTTGAGAACAGAAACGACTGATACAGACGTGACAGAAACTGAAGGACAGTCAAGGTTCGTTATCAACGCACTGCGCATACAGCATAGTGATACTTTTACATTATATTTATATGAATTTTTAATGGCATACGCTGGTCCCAACGTTGATGTGGTTTGATATCTGACCTGGAGACAGATTGACTGTGCAGTGCGAACGCCTTCCTTGTGAAGAGCGGCTACTCCTTGGACGGAGTAAGAATCTGATTATAACTGAACCAAGTTGAATTGAGTTCACGTCATGGTGAATATGGGGGGCGATATCTCCCATCAAGGGGCGTCAGGTAAAGGGCAAAGATATTTTGCTCAAGATACGTCAGGGGACAAGGCGCTACAAGACCAGCGGCGAAGTTCGACACAGAGCTTTGATACACGGATTCAAGATGATATACTGCAGTCTTTAAGTCAGCACCAGCAGCATCAACAGTTGTCTTCCAGTACACCGTGTTCATCGTCTCAGCAGCTTGGATATGATCATGTATTTTCTAAATCTCAAAATAATTTTGGGGAGAGCGAGAATAGTTTTCTGAGAAATAACTTGAACGAGGAAGACATCTTTGCGTTTGAATCTGGGTGTGTGCAGAGGTCTTCTCAGTATGGAGGGGTGAGCTCTTCCTCTGGGTATGGTGGTGGAGTTGCTGCTGCTTCGGTGCCGGGTGGCAAGGACTTGGCGGCATCGCCGCCGTCATCATCTCAGGACAGAGAATCAAGGACGGTGTTGATTCAGGGGATTGATCCGAATACGCCTGATACCATCTTGAAGGAACAGTTTGAGTGTTTTGGGGATATTCAGTCTATTTCATTGGAGACCAAGATGCAGGGGTATATGATGATTACGTATCATGATATACGAGCTGCGCGATTAGCAATGCACTCTTCTGGGACAGTATGGAGGGGTAGGCAATTGTCTTGCTCCATGTTGGGTCAGGATGTGACGACAGTGCAGAGTTCATCACCCACCATGCTGTATCTCATTTCTTTGGATGGAGGCAAGTCGTTGGAAGATGTATACTATCTCCTGTCTCCATACGGTGAATTGAAGGATCTGAGAGAACATCCACATCAACAGCATTGCTGTATGGCGGAATTTTATGACAGCAGACACGCTGCTGCTGCATTGAGCAGCCTCAAATCATCCCCTGATGTGACTGGGAGGTTGGTTGTGCTTGACGGGTCGAACAAGGATCTGTTTGGGAATGTAGATGATTGCAATCAACAGCAGCAGCAGCAATATGTCAATCGGTATCAACAGACGTATTCGACGAGTGTGTCAGATATGACAAAAAATCTGTCAGAAATCTCTTTGGATAGCAATCGCAGCCCTCATCAATCCTCTCAAGGGCTATACCAGATGATGCCTCGTGGATTGGTACAGTCCAATGATATGTTGAATAGAAGGACGAGTACATATCCAAGTGCAGAGAGGTTGTGGCCAGCCAATGCAGCAATCTCTGACAGGCTGGGGGCAAGTCCACCAAATACAAATGCACAGTGGCTAGCATCGAACGAAGTCCTAGCTGCTTTGCAAGCACAGCAGATGGCGAGCATGCAATCACATCTTCATCATCAGAGTCAGAGCTCCATGCAGAGTGTGTTGCAGAGTGCCTTTCTGTCAAATCCTGATGCTGGACGTATGCAGTATGCTGGCGCCAGTCAACCTGTGCAACAGGCTGCGAGACGAAATGTGTCTGATCCTAGTATAGGGGGTAGATTGGCCAGGCGAAATGTGAATCCATTGGCTGAGGCGGAAAGAAAAGCGCAACAGGATCGTCTGTATGGTTTGGACTTGCACAAGATACTGGCAGGGGAGGATAAGAGAACAACCCTGATGATAAAGAATATCCCCAACAAGTACACACAGAAGATGCTCTTGACCCTCTTGGAAGAAAGATTTGCGGGAACACACCCATTCCCCTTTGATTTCTTCTACTTGCCAATTGACTTCAAGAACAAGTGCAATGTCGGGTATGCATTCATTAATATGACCACCCATTTGGCAATACCAGCACTTGTGGAAGATTTCCATGGCAGAAGGTGGCCGAAATTCAATTCAGAAAAGGTTTGCCAGATAGCTTATGGCCGTATTCAAGGTAAACTTGCATTAATTCAACATTTTCAAAATTCATCCTTGCTGCATGAAGATGAGAGGTGCCGTCCAGTGCTCTTCAATGTGGATGGAGAGGTAGAGCTATTTCCTATAGGTCCAGAAGCTCTTGCTTCTTTCAGTATGAAACATCAGAAAGAGGCTGGTCATTGATGTAATGGAGAAGCAAGGTGATCAAATGGGTGGGCCATGATAAAGAATGAATCATCGATTGAATGTTAGCCCATGTAGAGGTCTTTTTTTCATATATTTTTCGTCGCTTAGATTATTTTGAGGAGAGAAGTTCTGCATTGTCCTTATGTTTTCTTATCAGCGCCTGCGTTGATGTATATGATTGCAGTCCAGTATGAACGCACCCAGGTGGGATGCAGATTGGACTGGTCTAACATCTAGCATGTTTTTGAGTTCATATTTTTAGTTAATTCTTCGCACGGCAAGATACTCGTTTTGTAAGGAATGAAACCAGTCACTGTGGACAATTCATTGTCTCTAGCAATGTGGTCAACACCGGGCATGCATTGGGTCAACCCACATGCCCATGGATTCCATCCAGGGAGTTCTCTAGGGACCTAGACATTCATGTGAATACTGTCGTGTCTCTAATGATACAATAAAATCATTATATGATTGCAAAGTCGGTGTCGGACACGCCAGTCTTATAACCTTTGTGACAAGGTATTGAGGGAATCAATCAGCTGTGCTGTCAAGAAGGAAATAGTCATCAACTGACAATGAGAGAGATAGTCCATATTCAGGTACGGGATGGCATTTTATACAGCTCATATGTGGAGTTGAAGAAATCTTTTGATAAGATAGTGGTCTAGAGGACCTGTGTTTGACGTTCGAGGTTGTGTGTGTGCAGGCTGGTCAATGTGGTAACCAGATTGGAGCAAAGTTTTGGGAGGTACGTCGCCTACTGTTGGCTCAAAACCTCTATGCCTACGTATAACATGCTTTTGTATACTTCAGGTTGTGTCAGACGAACATGGGGTGGACCCAACTGGAGAGTATTGTGGGGAAAGCGACCTTCAGCTGGAACGCATCAATGTGTACTACAATGAAGCTACTGGAGGTCGGTATGTTCCAAGGGCTGTCCTTGTTGATCTGGTAAGTTACAACTGTGTGTTGATTCGATATCTTTACGTTAGGTAAAGGTCTAGCCGCTTCGTGTAGGAACCAGGGACCATGGATTCTGTCAGAGCTGGACCCTATGGGCAGATCTTCAGACCAGATAACTTTGTCTTTGGTCAAACTGGGGCTRGAAACAACTGGGCCAAAGGACATTATACTGAAGGCGCAGAACTGGTCGATTCTGTTCTTGACGTTGTCCGTAAAGAAGCTGAGAGCTGCGATTGCCTGCAAGGCTTCCAGCTTTGCCACTCTCTTGGAGGAGGAACTGGATCTGGCATGGGTACACTCCTCATCAGTAAGATGAGGGAGGAATATCCTGATCGAATGATGATGACATTCTCCGTTGTTCCATCGCCCAAGGTATCTGATACAGTGGTTGAGCCATACAATGCAACATTGTCTGTCCATCAGCTGGTTGAAAATGCCGACGAGTGCATGATTTTGGATAACGAGGCATTGTACGATATCTGCTTCCGAACGTTGAAGTTGACAACGCCGACATTTGGTGATCTCAATCATCTCATCTCTGCTGTCATGTCTGGAATCACATGCTGTCTCCGCTTCCCTGGTCAGTTGAATGCAGATCTGAGGAAGCTTGCCACAAATCTGATTCCATTCCCAAGGCTGCACTTCTTTATGGTTGGTTTCTGCCCATTGACATCCCGCGGAAGTCAGCAGTACAGGAGCCTTTCTGTTCCAGAATTGTCTCAGCAAATGTGGGATGCCAAAAACATGATGTGTGCTGCTGATCCAAGACATGGCCGATACCTTACTGCATCCGCCCTCTTCAGGGGGAGAATGTCTACGAAGGAGGTGGATGAACAAATGCTGAATGTTCAAAACAAGAACAGTAGCTACTTTGTGGAATGGATTCCAAACAATGTCAAGTCTTCCGTCTGTGATATCCCTCCAAAGGGGCTCAGAATGTCTTCAACATTCATTGGAAACTCCACCGCTATCCAAGAAATGTTCTTTAGGGTGAGTGAGCAATTCACAGCCATGTTCCGTCGAAAGGCTTTCTTGCATTGGTACACTGGTGAAGGTATGGATGAAATGGAGTTCACAGAGGCCGAGAGCAATATGAATGATCTCGTGTCTGAGTACCAGCAATACCAGGATGCAACAGCAGAGGAGGAAATTGAGTTTGATGATGAAATCTAGTTCTCCCGGGGAATTATCCCGACATGGGGTATTCTTAACCGCTGTAAAGATAAAGCACCTTCGGAATTCGTTAAAAAAAATCTAAAATAATCATGATTCTTTCCAAAAGGATTATCTCATTTAATGGCATCTGGTAGATGTATTTATGGTTCATAACTGAGCATTGGCCTAAGCCACTTCTCTGCTTCTTCCAATGGCATCTTCTTTCTCTCTGCGTAATCAACAACCTGATCTTGGGTTATCTTACCAACAGCAAAGTAATGCGAGTGAGGAGCGGCAAAGTACAGTCCAGACACAGAGGCTGCTGGCAACATAGCCATGGATTCTGTCAAATCCATGCCGATTTCTTCTTTGATGTTCATCATGTCCCACATTATCTGCTTCTCTGTATGGTCTGGCTGTGATGGATATCCTGCTGCTGGGCGGATGCCCTGATACTTGACCTTGAGCAGGTCATCAACATCAAGCTTCTCATCCTTCGAGTAACCCCAAACCTCTTGGCGGACAACCTCATGCAATTTCTCTGCAAATGCTTCCGCTAAACGATCTGCAAGTGCTTCTGCCATGATGTAATTGTAATCATCGCCAGCCTCTTTGTACTGTTCTGTGAGCTTTTCAACTCCGAGAGCAGAGTTTGCAAATGCTCCAACATAGTCCACCATTCCAGTGTCTTTTGGAGCAATGAAATCAGAGATGCAAGTATATGGCTCATCTGTTTCCTTCTCAGCTTGCTGACGCAATCCATAAAACTTGCCTATGATATTAGATCGAGTCTCATCCTGATACACTTCAATGTCATCCCCGACAGCATTTGCTGGATATAGTCCGACAATACCCACCAGTGTCAGAAGCTTTTCATCAATAATTTTCTGCAACAATTCTTGCGCCTCATCGAACAGTCGCTTTGCTTCCACTCCCACAGTCTCATCTTTGAAAATTTTGGGGTAGCCTCTGTTTGGGTATCTACCCCTCAATTGCCACACTTGGAAGAAAGGATTCCAATCGATATAAGGCACAACATCTTCCAATGGATATTCTTTGAATACTTTTGTTCCCAGAACTGCTGGTTTGATAGGCTTGTATTCAGGCAAAGACCAATCCACCTGAATTTTCTTGGCCTGGGCATCCTGCAGAGCAAGGTATGTCCTGTCTTCCATACCTGCATAGAACTCCTCCCTCAGTTCTTCATATTGCTCTTTCACATCATCTTGGAAGTCCTGTGATGCATTCGGATCCAAAAGTGACTGCACTACGGGCACAGACCGAGATGCATCCAGTACGTATACGACTGAGCCTGAGTATTGTGGGGCAATCTTGACAGCAGTGTGCATCTTTGAAGTCGTTGCTCCGCCAATCAGCAAGGGCAACTTCAAACCTTTCTCTTCCATTTTCTTTGCAACAGTAACCATTTCGTCCAACGATGGGGTAATCAAACCAGAAAGACCAATGATATCAGCCTTGTGCTCCTCCGCAGCATCAAGAATAGTTTCCCATGGACACATGACTCCCACGTCAATAACTTTAAAATTATTGCAGCCCAAGACTACAGATACAATATTCTTTCCAATATCATGCACGTCTCCTTTCACAGTTGCCATGATCACTACTCCAGCATTATCAGATGTGACTCCTGATTTCTTCTTTGCTTCCTCAATGAACGGAATAAGGTGACCCACAGCCTTCTTCATAACTCTCGCAGATTTGATCACCTGGGGCAGAAACATTTTCCCTGCACCGAACAGATCCCCGACGACATTCATTCCATCCATCAGAGGGCCTTCAATGACATTCAAAGGCTCTGGGTAGCGTCCAGAAACACGAGCTTCCTCTGTATCGGCCACGACGTGGGCATCAATACCTTTAATCAAAGCATGCTCAATACGTTTTTCAACAGGCAAATCTCTCCAAGAATCCCCGGCCTTCTTTTCAGAGGAGTTGTCACTTTCTCCCTTTCTCCTCACATTGGTGGGTGTACTCTTTGGATCCAATGAAGCTGCATACTCCAACAGTCTTTCGGTTGAATTCTCACAGCGATTCAACAGCACATCTTCCACCATCTCCAATAGCTCCTTGTCAATCTTCTCATACACATCCTCCTGGACCTGCTTTGCATTCACAATACCCATATCCATACCAGCCTTGCAAGCATGGTGCAAGAAGGCCGAGTGGAATGCACGGCGGACTGGCTCATTCCCACGGAATGAAAACGCAATGTTTGACACACCGCCAGACACCTTGGCGCCTGGGCACAGCCGCTTGATCTCTGACGTGGCACGGATGAAGTCAACTGCATAGTTGTTGTGCTCGGCCAAACCAGTACCAACAGTCAGAATGTTTGGATCGAAAATGATGTCCTGGGGGTTGAACCCAACCTCCTCGACCAGAATGCGGTATGCACGGGTGCAGATGCGGACCTTGTCCTCGCATGTTGCAGCCTGGCCCTCCTCATCAAAAGCCATCACTACGACAGCAGCCCCGTGGCGACGAATCTCAGATGCCTGCTCTCTGAACTTCTCCTCACCTTCTTTCATGGAGATGGAGTTCACAATGCACTTGCCCTGGCAGCACTTGATCCCAGCCTCGACGATATGGAACTTGGAAGAGTCAATCATGAATGGCACACGCGAGACCTCTGGATCAGACACAAGCAGGTTCACAAAGCGAGTCATCGCAGATACGCCCTCGATCAAGCCGTCGTCCATGTTGATGTCCAAAATATCTGCTCCCTGGTTCACCTGCGACACAGCGATGCCAGCAGCCTTGTCGTAATCTCCGTCCACAATAGCCTTCTTGTAGATGCGAGACCCAGCCACGTTGCAGCGCTCCCCAATCTTCAGGAACGTCGAACGCATGTCATCTTCCTTGGGACGGTAGTTCAGAGGCTCAAGGCCACTCAGCCGCATGATGTCCTCCACCGGGTGCTTCTGTCGGGGAGCGTACTCAGAGGCCATCTTCTTGATGGCGGCAATGTGCTCTGGTCCCGTGCCGCAGCACCCTCCGATGGCATTCACCAGACCTTCCTCACAGAATGGACGCACATCTTCAGCCATCTCGGGGCCGCCCTGGTCGTACCCGCCCATCGCATTGGGCAGCCCAGCGTTAGGGTAGCAGAACACGTAGCAGTCTGCACACCGACTCAAATTTGCAATGTACTGCTTCATGTCCTTGGCGCCAAGGGCGCAGTTAAGACCCACGGCATACGGTTTGGCATGAGAGATACTGTTCCAGAACGCCTCGTTCGTCTGCCCGCTCAGCGTGCGACCAGAGTTGTCCACAATCGTCCCAGACACAAACACAGGGATGCGCACACCCTTCTCCTTGAAGAACCTGTCCAGGGCGTACAGCGCCGCGCGGGCATTACCCGTATCAAAAATAGTCTCCACCAAGAACAAGTCGACGCCACCGTCGTACAATGCAAGAGCCTGCTCGTAGTACGCCTGTGCCACCTCATCAAACGTGATGCCACGAAGCGCTGGGTTCTCCACACTAGGAGACACGCTCAACGTCTTGTTGGTGGGGCCGATCGCACCGGCAACAAACTTGACGCTGCCAGGGTGAGACTCCATATACGCCTTGGTGCACTTCTTCGCCACCTGGGCGGCAGTGCGGTTGATCAGGTCAACCTCCTCCTTCTGGTCCAGGGAATAGTCAGCCTGGGAGATGGTGGTGCCATTGAAGGTGTTGGTCTCGATGATGTCTGCTCCAGCCTCCAAGAATGCATTATGAATCGACTCTACCACATCGGGGCGGGTGATCACCAGGATATCGTTGTTCCCCTTCAGCTCGTCCTTGTGGTCCTTGTACCGCTCCCCACGGAAGTCCTCCTCCTGAAGCTTCCACTTCTGGATCTGGGTGCCCATGGCACCATCGATGAACATGATGCGCTCTTGCATCAAGGCATCCAGCTTCTCAAAGGCATCGCTCTTCTTCAACGTCGCGGACTCATCGTGCACATGGTATGTTGGCACTGGTGGCAAGTTCTCTTGTAGAGCAAGAGGATCAAATCCTTTTGGAATTGGGTTGACTTTCTCAGACAATACTGGTCCCGCATTCAGCTTCCTAACGTTTGTTGGAGTGCTCTTGGGGTCAAGAGTCGCAGCATATTCCAGCATCCTCTCTGTCGCATCGTCCCTTCTGTTGAGCAAGACATCTTCCACCATCTCCAATAGCTCCTTGTCAATCTTCTCATACACATCCTCCTGGACCTGCTTTGCATTCACAATACCCATATCCATACCAGCCTTGCAAGCATGGTGCAAGAAGGCCGAGTGGAATGCACGGCGGACTGGCTCATTCCCACGGAATGAAAACGCAATGTTTGACACACCGCCAGACACCTTGGCGCCTGGGCACAGCCGCTTGATCTCTGACGTGGCACGGATGAAGTCAACTGCATAGTTGTTGTGCTCGGCCAAACCAGTACCAACAGTCAGAATGTTTGGATCGAAAATGATGTCCTGGGGGTTGAACCCAACCTCCTCGACCAGAATGCGGTATGCACGGGTGCAGATGCGGACCTTGTCCTCGCATGTTGCAGCCTGGCCCTCCTCATCAAAAGCCATCACTACGACAGCAGCCCCGTGGCGACGAATCTCAGATGCCTGCTCTCTGAACTTCTCCTCACCTTCTTTCATGGAGATGGAGTTCACAATGCACTTGCCCTGGCAGCACTTGATCCCAGCCTCGACGATATGGAACTTGGAAGAGTCAATCATGAATGGCACACGCGAGACCTCTGGATCAGACACAAGCAGGTTCACAAAGCGAGTCATCGCAGATACGCCCTCGATCAAGCCGTCGTCCATGTTGATGTCCAAAATATCTGCTCCCTGGTTCACCTGCGACACAGCGATGCCAGCAGCCTTGTCGTAATCTCCGTCCACAATAGCCTTCTTGTAGATGCGAGACCCAGCCACGTTGCAGCGCTCCCCAATCTTCAGGAACGTCGAACGCATGTCATCTTCCTTGGGACGGTAGTTCAGAGGCTCAAGGCCACTCAGCCGCATGATGTCCTCCACCGGTGCTTCTGTCGGGGGAGCGTACTCAGAGCCATCTTCTTGATGCGGCAATGGTGCTCTGGTCCCGTGCCGCAGCACCCTCCGATGGCATTCACCAGACCTTCCTCACAGAATGGACGCACATCTTCAGCCATCTCGGGGCCGCCCTGGTCGTACCCGCCCATCGCATTGGGCAGCCCAGCGTTAGGGTAGCAGAACACGTAGCAGTCTGCACACCGACTCAAATTTGCAATGTACTGCTTCATGTCCTTGCGCCAAGGGCGCAGTTAAGACCACGGCATACGGTTTGGCATGAGAGATACTGTTCCAGAACGCCTCGTTCGTCTGCCCGCTCAGCGTGCGACCAGAGTTGTCCACAATCGTCCCAGACACAAACACAGGGATGCGCACACCCTTCTCCTTGAAGAACCTGTCCAGGGCGTACAGCGCCGCGCGGGCATTACCCGTATCAAAAATAGTCCCACCAAGAACAAGTCGACGCCACCGTCGTACAATGCAAGAGCCTGCTCGTAGTACGCCTGTGCCACCTCATCAAACGTGATGCCACGAAGCGCTGGGTTCTCCACACTAGGAGACACGCTCAACGTCTTGTTGGTGGGGCCGATCGCACCGGCAACAAACTTGACGCTGCCAGGGTGAGACTCCATATACGCCTTGGTGCACTTCTTCGCCACCTGGGCGGCAGTGCGGTTGATCAGGTCAACCTCCTCCTTCTGGTCCAGGGAATAGTCAGCCTGGGAGATGGTGGTGCCATTGAAGGTGTTGGTCTCGATGATGTCTGCTCCAGCCTCCAAGAATGCATTATGAATCGACTCTACCACATCGGGGCGGGTGATCACCAGGATATCGTTGTTCCCCTTCAGCTCGTCCTTGTGGTCCTTGTACCGCTCCCCACGGAAGTCCTCCTCCTGAAGCTTCCACTTCTGGATCTGGGTGCCCATGGCACCATCGATGAACATGATGCGCTCTTGCATCAAGGCATCCAGCTTCTCAAAGGCATCGCTCTTCTTCAACGTCGCGGACTCATCGTGCACATGGTATGTTGGCACTGGTGGCAAGTTCTCTTGTAGAGCAAGAGGATCAAATCCTTTTGGAATTGGGTTGACTTTCTCAGACAATACTGGTCCCGCATTCAGCTTCCTAACGTTTGTTGGAGTGCTCTTGGGGTCAAGAGTCGCAGCATATTCCAGCATCCTCTCTGTCGCATCGTCCCTTCTGTTGAGCAAGACATCTTCCACCATCTCCAATAGCTCCTTGTCAATCTTCTCATACACATCCTCCTGGACCTGCTTTGCATTCACAATACCCATATCCATACCAGCCTTGCAAGCATGGTGCAAGAAGGCCGAGTGGAATGCACGGCGGACTGGCTCATTCCCACGGAATGAAAACGCAATGTTTGACACACCGCCAGACACCTTGGCGCCTGGGCACAGCCGCTTGATCTCTGACGTGGCACGGATGAAGTCAACTGCATAGTTGTTGTGCTCGGCCAAACCAGTACCAACAGTCAGAATGTTTGGATCGAAAATGATGTCCTGGGGGTTGAACCCAACCTCCTCGACCAGAATGCGGTATGCACGGGTGCAGATGCGGACCTTGTCCTCGCATGTTGCAGCCTGGCCCTCCTCATCAAAAGCCATCACTACGACAGCAGCCCCGTGGCGACGAATCTCAGATGCCTGCTCTCTGAACTTCTCCTCACCTTCTTTCATGGAGATGGAGTTCACAATGCACTTGCCCTGGCAGCACTTGATCCCAGCCTCGACGATATGGAACTTGGAAGAGTCAATCATGAATGGCACACGCGAGACCTCTGGATCAGACACAAGCAGGTTCACAAAGCGAGTCATCGCAGATACGCCCTCGATCAAGCCGTCGTCCATGTTGATGTCCAAAATATCTGCTCCCTGGTTCACCTGCGACACAGCGATGCCAGCAGCCTTGTCGTAATCTCCGTCCACAATAGCCTTCTTGTAGATGCGAGACCCAGCCACGTTGCAGCGCTCCCCAATCTTCAGGAACGTCGAACGCATGTCATCTTCCTTGGGACGGTAGTTCAGAGGCTCAAGGCCACTCAGCCGCATGATGTCCTCCACCGGGTGCTTCTGTCGGGGAGCGTACTCAGAGGCCATCTTCTTGATGGCGGCAATGTGCTCTGGTCCCGTGCCGCAGCACCCTCCGATGGCATTCACCAGACCTTCCTCACAGAATGGACGCACATCTTCAGCCATCTCGGGGCCGCCCTGGTCGTACCCGCCCATCGCATTGGGCAGCCCAGCGTTAGGGTAGCAGAACACGTAGCAGTCTGCACACCGACTCAAATTTGCAATGTACTGCTTCATGTCCTTGGCGCCAAGGGCGCAGTTAAGACCCACGGCATACGGTTTGGCATGAGAGATACTGTTCCAGAACGCCTCGTTCGTCTGCCCGCTCAGCGTGCGACCAGAGTTGTCCACAATCGTCCCAGACACAAACACAGGGATGCGCACACCCTTCTCCTTGAAGAACCTGTCCAGGGCGTACAGCGCCGCGCGGGCATTACCCGTATCAAAAATAGTCTCCACCAAGAACAAGTCGACGCCACCGTCGTACAATGCAAGAGCCTGCTCGTAGTACGCCTGTGCCACCTCATCAAACGTGATGCCACGAAGCGCTGGGTTCTCCACACTAGGAGACACGCTCAACGTCTTGTTGGTGGGGCCGATCGCACCGGCAACAAACTTGACGCTGCCAGGGTGAGACTCCATATACGCCTTGGTGCACTTCTTCGCCACCTGGGCGGCAGTGCGGTTGATCAGGTCAACCTCCTCCTTCTGGTCCAGGGAATAGTCAGCCTGGGAGATGGTGGTGCCATTGAAGGTGTTGGTCTCGATGATGTCTGCTCCAGCCTCCAAGAATGCATTATGAATCGACTCTACCACATCGGGGCGGGTGATCACCAGGATATCGTTGTTCCCCTTCAGCTCGTCCTTGTGGTCCTTGTACCGCTCCCCACGGAAGTCCTCCTCCTGAAGCTTCCACTTCTGGATCTGGGTGCCCATGGCACCATCGATGAACATGATGCGCTCTTGCATCAAGGCATCCAGCTTCTCAAAGGCATCGCTCTTCTTCAACGTCGCGGACTCATCGTGCACATGGTATGTTGGAACCGGAGCACGAGGTGTCTCATCATTAGCGGCATTCACAGCCTGCTCAACGGCACCACTGGCTACTAAACCACCCAAATTTCTTACCCTCTGAAGTACATGCCTTCCAATCTCCAGAAGGGCATCTCCTTGGCCCATATATATAGCACCCTACAACATAAGACACGCATCAAGCACCGATACTGGATATATTAGAAACATCGTCCAAAAACGCACCCCAGCCACAGCCACGACTGGAATCAGCATTGGAATCAGTAGCGCTGACACCAACATCAGAAATGACATGCCAAACAGAACAACCGCAGGAATTATGACTACTAACCCCCCTGCGAGCGCTACAGGATGCTCACGCAAGAGACGAGCAAACATCTCTGTGGCCGACGGAGACATGGTACTCGTATTTGCCTTCTCCAGGACTTTCAAGTGATTCTGTATCCGATTATGAAACTTTTGTAATACAAATTGACTAATACTAGAATAATCCCTTCACTGTATGGCGTTGAACACAGAAATGTTCAATCGATCCCACTGCACGGACTTGTTTCCCTGTCTAATGCTGTAATACGTAGGAATCCGTACAATGAAGACTATTACTGCAGTATAAAATGCATCGGTTAGTCCTGTCTGGCTCTTCATGCACTCCTGGTGGTTCTTTCATCCGGATAGACCCGTAAATAGAACATTGAATAAAATGCGAGCCCATTCAAATTTCGAAAACAGGCGCTTGTTTGACTCTATTTGCTTATTGAATATACAATGACGCAATATGAGGGTATAGATGATGTACCTGGTTGGAAGAACCTCATTCCTGAGCTCTTATTGGGGCTGGTAGGCTGTGGAGGGGGGGCTTTTGTTTGGAGTCGACCAAGAGACGATTCTTTTGGCACAGAGGACAGGCAGGACTTGGAGAAGAATCATTCTGATGAACACAATAGAGACGGGGCTGGGGAAGGGGCGTATCGGTTAGAGCTGTCGGAGAATGTCGATTGGGTGACCAGTGCTGAACGGGAACAGTTGAACCGGATTGCGATGCTGGGGTCGTACTACAGGGTTTTGTCAGAGTATGCTCACAGTCATGTGGATATACTGAAGGATGGTAGTGTACGGGTGTCAATGCCGTATCATGCGGCAGTCGGACAAGGGTTGATGGAGGTGTTGGATGTCTACAGAGATGCCGTGGTCAAGTTGGAGGAATGTGTTGTCTCTGCGGGCTCATTACGGTCCATGTTCCCGCTGGAGAGGGCGTTGAGTGACTTTATGGAATTGTTTCCGTTTCTGTCTCGTCAGATACATGTATTGAAGGAATCAGAGGATACTATGATTGGGGCAGAGATTGTACATTTGTTTGAGCAGTCTGCCCAGACTGGCATTCCAGTCATAGAGGGGTGTTCAGAGAGGATTACATGGCATTGTTATCAGGTTTTGTTTAAACAGATATATTCATGGGCGGTGTATGGGAGGCTTTTGGATCCGTCAAATGATTTTTTTATTCATGTTGAAGGGATGAAAGGTCCACAGCATGGCATTTTGCATGCAGGAAAAAAGGGGATGAATCAGCATATTCGACTGGCACAAGAGTCTCAGTCTGCAGACCTGTTATCCTCAAGGATTCCTGCTGTCGTGTCAATAGGATTAGCTCGTGATATTCTGCATGTTGGGCAGTACACTCGGATACTTGATTCATTCCAGGAAGCAACACTGGGACGGCTGTCTGCAAATGATACTTTTGGGCGACGATTATGGAGTGCATTTTCAAAAGACTATGTTGATTGGGTATATGTGAAGAAACTTATATATGATAGGAAGGTCCAGTTGTCTGAGATGGTGTGGAACGAGATGTATGCGTACGGAAATATTGAGGGGCAAATTGATGATTTTGTGGACCTCGTGCTACAGAATGGAGGGGCTTTTTACGCGGATTTGATCGAGAGGATGAATGCTTCTGCGATATACTCAGAATCACCTTTACCTGAGCGGGCATCTGCGAGTGCATCGTGCTCATTCCAGGAGGCCATGTTTCATGTGGGTGATGCAGCACAGTCAGACCATTTCAGCATGGTATGGTATGATGTGACAAACCCTTCTCAAGTATTCCCTATTTGGCATCCAGTATATGATGATACTATTTTCGTTCCATCATACGATGAATGGGATGGGTTATGCATTGAATATACCATGCAATGGCCCATGCATTTGGTCTTTCCTGTCAAAATCATACGGCAGTATGGCGCTCTCTGGCAGCTCATGTTTAGGCTCAGTAGAGCATTATACACCATGAAGACAATTAGGCAGAATATGAGAAGGTCTAGAGTGGCTTCAATTGGTTGGAAGAGGAAGATGGTAGCAATGCATCATCAGCTATACCATTTGCTGTCCACGTATGCCATGTATCTTCAATCTGAAATCGTAGCACATGGTTCGAGCAGAATTCATGGCATTCTATCATCTTCGTCATCTCTCATTGATGTGGAACTAAAACACGAAGAATATCTCACTGATATTATTGAGCTCTCATGCTTGGATGTGAAACAAGTCATGGGTGTCCTGGAGGGGATGTTTTCATTTGTCAGGTCCCTGAATACACTAAGCACATCTGTTTCAGATCAAGGCTTCGATGACGTATACGCTGCATTCTTAGCAAAGTATAACGTCTTCTATCAGCTGCTACAATCGAATCAGCTGCAGTCAAAACGCCGCGGTGAAGCCATCAGAAGGCTACTTCTGAAACTCAATTACAATGGGTTCTTTGATATGAATGCTCAAAAGCAATTGGCAGCACATGAACTCTATATCACGTAATAATGTACATTCTATAATTATGTATAACTAAAAGTCAGAACAGCGACCAGCTCGCTCCCAGTCTCCAAATCGAGTGGGCTCTGGTCCCTTTGGTCCCCCAATCTCTGCAACCATACCCTCCCCCTCTGTCCCGTCTCGTTGAGAATCAGTCCCAGCAGACGAAGAATCCCCCAAATGCACTTCCCGACGTTCTATGAGCTCCTCTAGCTCCATCTCCGTCTTTTGCTGAAGCTTCCTGGTGAATATATCCACACCTTCTTGCTCCAAGGGGCCAGACGAAGCCAGCACCACACTGTGTTTCTGAAGCGAAGCAACACCTCTCCACCAACTGGAGTGGTGTATTGGCCCCAAGAGATGCTCAATATATCGTAGTCGTATCATATGTGAATGCTATAATTTTGCAATGGACGTAATGGCCTCGTTTTGAATAATTTCTGGATTTCTACAGCAGGGTTGAATGTCTCCTGGCCCAGATGGACGCAACAAGCAGCAAGGAATTTATTTTGTCCCTAATTAAAGAGAATGGATGTTCCAGCAGATTCCAACGGATTAGCCTCTCCAATAGCTACATTATATAAAACAATAGATACAATGGTGCTCCTTACCATGTACAATGCGATTCAGTCCCCATGCTGGAAGCAGGGTGGATGCTCGAGTTTTCAACTGGTCCACACAGGGTCTCTACAGCAAGGCAGTCGTTTCCATCTGTGTACTAGGCACGCCCCCAAGGACACATTGGTGTGCCACAGTGGGATAGAGGGGTTCCTTGTTGTAGCTCAGGAGGCAGAGTTTGCACCAAGGGTTGATTCTGGTGCAATCGTTGCAGCAGTAGTGGCATCAATTCCTCCCATTGTGTATTGGGCACAGGTTGTGCTTCGGGAGAGGAATAGGATTGAACGCCAAGAGAAGGAACAAAGAGAGAAGGATGAGTTGAAGAAGAAATTATTCGGCGACAAATGATACACATTGTTTGTTACATGCTACTCTACACAAGAGTTGGGTTTTTTGTTTGGATCAGCACCATGTGCTATCAGTTCTTGCACGATTGCATCGTGACCGTTTGCATCGGCACAGAATAAAGCTGTAGCTCCATATTTCTGAGCAAGATCAACTGATGCGTGGGCCGACAGAAGAGCGCGGACAATATCCAGGTGGCCGTGTGAGGCAGCAGCTATTAGTGCTGTCTCTCCATATGCATTTCTTGCATTCACGTCACATGCAGGTTGTTCGAGCAGAACTGACACGACATTCGTATGACCACGATGTGATGCTGTGATTAGTGGTGTCGTTTGATCGCTACACGTGCTGAACACCTGCACATGGGCACCGTGATCTACCAGGGTCCTGACAATTTGAGCATGCCCATTCCTAGCAGCACAGAATAAGGCAGTGCGGCCATACATGCACGTTTGATTCACATTGGCTCCTTTAGATACAAGTAATTCTACGGTATGTAGATGGCCGGCAGACGCAGCTGCCATGAGACATGTACTTCCTTGGGGGTCTTGTGTGACATGTAGGTCACCACCTTGCTCCATGAGAGCTAGCAAACTGACGTTGTCGCCGGCTTTTGATAGAGAAAGCATCGATATTCCATAGTAGATACATCCATATATTATTAATCCAATAAAACGAGTGTCAAGAACTAGAAGGAAAAAATATATACCAGCGGGGCGTGTGGTGGCGCCCCTGATACCACAATTGTGGCCATTGCAATGGCTCTGGTCTAATCATGCCATGACTTCTCTGTCATGGGCTACGAGATATTTGTATGCAATTGATGTTTACACCAATTGTGATGTACATGCAGTATGATATAGAATGATACATGAAATCACTTCTTCTTTATTGAACTCAAGTATACACTATTTGAGATCCTGTCGGCTTTGCAGTGCAGCACTTCGCTGGCGCAGGTAGTCCTTGTATTGTATAATATCTCCATTCCACTTGGTGACAGTTCCATCAGCCACTGTCCAAATTTCATTCGCAACCTGAGAAATGAGTCGGAAATCGTGCGACACAAGCACTAAACCACCATCCCAATCATTGATGGCCTCTGCCAGAGAATCAATCGTCTCCATATCAAGATGATTCGTAGGCTCATCCAAGAGTAGCATATGAGGGCGTCTGTATCCTAGCCATGCGAAAACAACACGGGATTTGAGACCATCAGACAATTTCCTCATCGCCATTGTCTGGTTCTTTCCAGTGATTCCGAATTTACCAATCGCTGCTCTCATCTTCTCCTCTCCAATATCTTGGCCATATTCTTCCGTCATATACTGAAGAGGAGACTTATCCAATGGTAAAAGCTCGGTCAAATGCTGATGATACTGTCCAATTTTCAGGTGATTATGCCTCTTCACCATACCATCAAGTGGGTCTAAGTCTCCAGTCATGAGTTTCAAAAGTGTCGATTTTCCTGCTCCATTTGGTCCAACAATGGCAACACGAGAATCTAAATCCACGCCGAGGTCCACATTGGCATACAGAATTTTATCCTTGGAGTATCCAAACGTCACTTCTGTAAACTGAAGAACAGGTGGAGGCAATTTACCAACATTCTCAAAGGAAAACTTGACAACCTTCTCAGTCTCCACTTTCTCTGTGAGTCCATCGCGAACCATCTTGGCCAGCACCTTTTCCTTAGATTGAGCCTGTCGTGCAAGCTTGGCACTTCCGTGACCGAAGCGAGCAATATACTCCTTCATATTGGCAATCTGTTCTTGCTCCCATCTGTATTTCTTCATCTGATTCTCTTCCAACTCTTCCCTGGTTCTCACATACGTATCATAATCACCTACACAGTATCAAATACACTCATGGACATGTTCACACCACATGTACAAACAATATTGCATTGCGCAAACAGAAAAGGGAGGCTCATGAGTCAGAAGCCAAGCGTTCAAGCAAAAGTTTTTTCAGCAGATGCAGTACCCGGTTGATCCGCCGCGTACTGCTCAAAGAAAAATTTGCATCACCCCCACAACCACCCTTTTCACAACGAGAGCGCACATCCACAAACATACCTGAGTAGTAGTTGAGCTTCTTCTGATGCATGTGAATAATATTTGTACACACACCATTCAAGAAATCCTGCGAATGGGACACCAGCAGCAAAATACGCTTCCATTTCTTCAGTGTATCTTCCAACCACACACAAGCCTCCAAATCCAAATGATTTGTCGGCTCATCCAAAATCAAAAACGTTGGCTCCACAAACAATGCACGGGCCAGAGAAATTCGCATTCTCCATCCACCAGAGAAATCCCTCGTCTTCTTTGCTTGCATCTCTTTATCAAATCCTAGACCATGAAGAATAGACGCAGCTCGGACCTCGGCCATATCACTTTCTAAAGCATCCAAGCGCTCGTAAATATCTTCCATTCGAGCCTCCACTTCTGGCCCTTCCTTATCCATCAAATACTCTGCCTCCTTCTCCAACTTGGTCCTTTCCGCATCCACAGACATCACTGCCTCCAACGCAGTCATATCAGACGCAGCAATTTCCCGATCCAAAAAGTAAATGTCAATATGTTCCGGAATATCCACCTCCCTGGCCCCCAATGCCTTCAACAATGTCGACTTCCCACACCCATTAGGCCCCAACAATCCATATCGCCTCCCATAATTTAATTCAAGCTTTGAATCTTGCAACAGTTCATGCCCATGGAACAATAATGTGAAAGACTCAAAGTGTATATCACGAGACTGAGGGTGACTCGTCAAAACTCCAGTCGTAGAACGATCATTCAGCCCCAACTCCTCCTCCAACTCGACAGCCAAGCCATTAACATCATTTGTAGACCCATTCACAGAGCTACTCTTGCTCTTAGATGGCTTTACCTTTCCTTTCTTCTCCTTCTTCTCTAAACGCTTCTTCTTGGAATCACTCACCCTGCACACACAGACACAATGCATCCCCATTAACGCTCATATCTCATTCAAATATACACTATCCTATATAAACACGGCATTGAACGACAGAAACACCATCCTCCCGCAAAAACAGTTTCCTGCCGTCAGCCCCACCCATTACAATTATGAATAGCCTCCAGAGACTATCAATCCCAGTGCATGCATGCAATATAGACGTACATGTTGAATTTCAAGTAAATGTATACCCCTTAGAGGGCGTACATGCTCATGCTAGTGCAAATTCATGAGTCTCTAGTTGTATTTAATTCCATAGAGGCTGATTTAGATAATTCTAAATCATCACAATGCTCCTGTCAATAGGATGATTGGATAGGGTGGAATGGGCGCCCATCAACAAACGCGGAAGGACAGTCGCCCGGGGTGTGGAATTTGTATCATTGCGCCAGAGAATCAAGAGTAGTATTAGAAATAATATACTAATGTGCAGAGACCTCTAAAGTCGTTCTACGTGTCGCAATAGACAAGCAACGGCGTGAATGTCACAGGCGCTCATCACGACTTGTCGGGTTCTGAGGTTGTATCAGTCGCTGTATTTCATTCTGCTCGGGTCCTTTTAAACTCTTAGATATTATTCAGTGTGATTCACGGGCGTATTTGAGTTTTTGGTGGTGTGCGATCCGCCGGTAGTAGAAGCCCCCTCTTTTTCCTTGAGACAACAACAGCAAGGGCTGATCTTTGGTTTGTATCCTGTATCTGGTGCATTGGTCAGCCATGGAGATTCGTATAGCTGTACGTTGTATTTGTGTATGATGTGTGTGGGAGATGGTGGGGTAAGACTGGGGTGTTTCTTCTCTTGTAGGGCAAGTATCGATTGGGGCGGAAGATTGGTTCGGGGTCTTTTGGAGATATTTATATTGGAACACATTTGTTGACGGGGGAGGAAGTTGGAATCAAGTTGGAGTCTACGAAGACAAAACATCCGCAGCTCTTGTATGAGTCAAAGATTTATAAAATACTGCAAGGGGGAACAGGGATTCCAAATATTCGATGGTATGGAGTGGAGGGAGACTATAATGTCATGGTGATTGACCTGTTGGGTCCATCATTGGAAGACTTGTTCAATTTTTGCAATAGGAAGTTTAGCCTGAAAGCTGTCTTGATGCTTGCGGATCAGATGCTTTCTCGTATCGAGTATTTGCATTCCAAGTCGTTTATTCACAGAGATATCAAGCCAGACAACTTTCTCATGGGACTTGGGCGCCGGGCCAACCAAGTATATATGATAGATTATGGACTGGCGAAGAAATATAGGGATCCAAAATCTCACATACATATCCCCTATCGTGAAAATAAGAACTTGACAGGAACAGCAAGATATGCTTCCATTAATACGCACTTGGGGATTGAGCAGTCTCGACGGGATGATTTAGAGTCATTAGGATATGTCCTCATGTACTTTTTGAGGGGATCCCTTCCATGGCAGGGACTGAAAGCAGCTACAAAGAAACAAAAGTATGAGAAGATCAGTGAGAAGAAAATGGCGACGCCTACAGAGACTCTGTGCAAGGGATTTCCCACAGAGTTTGTCGTGTATTTCCAGTACACAAGATCTTTGAGGTTTGATGACAAACCAGACTACTCATACCTCAGAAAGCTGTTCAGAGATTTGTTTGTTCGGGAAGGTTTTGTCTGGGATTATGTTTTCGATTGGACAATCCTGAAGTATCAACAGCAGGGAGGTAGTTCTCCAAGTCCCACAGGACAGCAGGCAAGTGGAGTCCCTGGCCTTGCTGCCGGACCAAGTGGCTCTAGAAATCAAGTAGATCAACCCAAAAGAAGTGCTGGGGGAGACCAGTACGCTGCTGCTGGTCAAAGCTCGAATCCTGCTGCTGCTGACCCCAAATCAGATACATTGGCAGCCATGCGGAGGCTTGGTCTGGAATAGATCTTTTGTCCATACAGGAGTCTTTTTTCTTCAACGCCTCGTGTCTCTTGGCGACGGTGCCGCTTCATCATGCGAAAAGGTGGAAGATTGTGGCATATCGCTGACAATAGTCCCTGTTCATATCACTTCATCCTACAGTAGGAGTGGTAGTACTATTCAATTGGCAAGAGTAATTACAAACGTATTGTAACACAAAATCTTTACATGTATTTTTTCTACACAGACGTGATACCTAGTGCATGATTTCCATGGCAGGAGGCGATGCTGGTACTGGAGGTGCAGGGCTTGGAGTAAACTGCCCAGAGTTGATTTGATCATACAAATCCATGCAACTCACAACGAAAATTGCACTCAATGCAGATACCACCAAGGTCGCCAAAAGCAACGGTCCTCGCCTGTCATCAATGTACGAAGCCTGCTTGAGTGCAATCTGAGAATTTCTCCACAAGAACACCATCAATGCATAGGCAACAATGAATACTCCAAGTGGGAGGAGCATGAGGGCAATAAACTCGACCAAATTTTTTGACAGCGCGTGCATAGGATCAGTTGTCTTCTTTGCTGTGGAAGCAAATGCAAGCAATGCAGCTGCAATGGAAGACAAGGTGATGGCCATGTGCAACCAGGAGAGGAATGTTCTCTCTGAGGCCAGGAACGTTTTCGGTTCTAATCGCTGTGGAATCGATGTCCGCGGTCCATCGTGTCTGAAGAATGGGTTCCACCACGGCGTCTCCAGGTATTCCTTGTCCTGCCCACTCCCCTGCATCAGTGCCAATGTTGGCGCCTCTCCCAAGAGCGGGTGATTCACAGTTGCTGCAGGATCCAATCCCCTTCTTCTAGGTTTCCTGCTATGTCTTTCTGCAGCATTTGCATCCAACGCAGATGAGCTTATTTCATTTGGATCTGGTCCACTCTGCTTGATAGACTCGCGGATAGACTCATCATCAATCCAATATGGCACTGACTGCACAAGTTCAGGGAATAATACTGCTGAACCGTGAATGAACTTTGACATTTTATGCACCTCGGTAATCAAACCGGAGGACATCATATTTTGAACCCATTCTGGTGGAGCTTCCCCTTCAGGCAAGGCCAATTTAATCTCCAAGACAGCATGAGGGAATTTGGTAATCTCAGTCCTATGAATTGGAAGTTTCGGGTCTCGATACCACCTTCCCGACAACGAGCATGTCGGATGACCTTCAGGATTCTCTTTAAGCATGATAAGGTTTGTATCTAGGGTAAAAGACACGGTCCTGTCGTGCCCCATTTGGAATGCTGATCTCATATACTGTGTACGAACAAATGGCTTCAACTGCTTGGCTTCAATAGTCCTTTGAATTTCCAGGAATAAAATAGATGCCTTTTCCACCTCCACTTCAGACTTACCCTTGGCTCTCAGCCCATCAGCGTACTCCTCCACAGTGTACTCCCCTTCAATATATTGCACAATCTTCTCCTCTGGGAGCGTGAATCTCTCCTTGATTGACTTTTCCCCTTTCCACGATTCTCTATGCGTCTTTCTCTCTACAAAACACACAGATTTCCCCTTCGGTTCGTTTGGGCCGTACCAGCGAATCCGAATGGCCAACGCCCCCGGCTTTTTATCCAACCGCCCATGATACAATTCCAACGACTCGTTATCAAAATACACAGAATTCACGAGCTGAGAATCTCCAGTATAATTCTCCGGATTAAACACAAACACAGGCATATTCTCAATGATAATTTTCTTGACCGCAGTCACATCATCCGTCTTGATCCAATACTTTGTTGTGGACCTCTTGAATGCCTGAGAAGACCCACCTGCCGCCTCTGCAAGCTGATCCCCACGAACCTGAGAATATAACGTTGACAACTGTACCATCAAGTCGGAATAATTCCCCTGAACCCATGGCTGATTGTGCAGATGCGCTACATAAAACTGCCTACACGGAGCTGTTGGAATATTCTTGTCATGCTTTTTCAGAATCTTATGAAACCCCATGTAATTCAGATTCACGTATTTCTCTAGCGCTAAAAACTCATCAGCATACTTTTTAGCCTCTTCTAACAGGGCTTTACGCTGCTTCTCCGCCTCAGGATCATCGTGAGCTTTGTCCACCACCTTGGCAACCTCTGCCTGCAACACGCTCATCTTGTTCCTCAGACTAGACACCAACTCTGCCGTAAATGCCCCAACCTTGGAAACTTCCGCCTCCAATCTCTTAAAAAACCTCTCCTCTGCAGAATCCTGCTTCCTAAAAGCACGAGCAACAGACAGAGAGGTCTCCCGAGGAGACCCATCATGCCCCACAGACTCTGTTGCTGCCTCCTGAGCTCCCAACTTGATCAAATCCTTCAGCGCCTTGTAATTAATATAATATGGCTTCCATTCTTGACGCTGATTTGTATCTAAATAGTTCCCAAACTACAGACACCATATACCATGAGACACATCACACACGTTGCCAAGAAGCAAGCACGCAAGGAGTGTTTCTTTGCCAAACAACAAAACCCACCTTGACCATGGTAACTACGCTCCCTCTCTTTTGACAGAATAATAAGTAATACTCCAATCAGATACTATGCCCGTGTTGAGAGAGAGAGTAGAGAATGCTCCTGTCTCCTCGACCCTTGCAATGTGCCGAATGTGTCCCAAAAGTACACAGAAACTCGAAAACCCAACCAGTATTGCGTTGATAAATCAATTATTTGAATATAATTATGCAGCACGATGCTACCCACAAGGATACCACGTATTCTTCTGCAGCAGGCAGGGAATCTTTGCATTCCATGCCACGGAATCAAATCCCTGCTGGGCCCATGAATGGATGGAATCGCTGTAATTAAAACATTAGATAAGAACACATTCATTTCGTCATTCACTCATGCATCTTTCAACGCTGCATCAATCGTATGAAATACATGAAACCCCGCTGGGGATAGAGCACACATGATAATAGACGCCGCAGCTGCCACATTTAAACTCTCCATGTCATCCTCCATGGGTATCTCAATAGGGATGCAGGCGTCCCTCATGGTGTCAGACACACCCTGCCCTTCGCTCCCAACAGCCAAACTAACTCTCCTACTCCCAATCCTATCAACAGATACACCACCTTGGAGCAGAGATGGATCAGCAATCACTCCCCGCTGCTCTTTCCCGTTGATATCAGCAACCAAAGGCACCAACTCATGATGCCGACATACACCCTGCCACTCCTCCACACCTCCACTGCTCAAAGGAATTCGAAAACAAGCCCCCCTACTAGCCCGTATACTCTTATCATTGAAAGGATCCGCGCACCCAGGAAGCAGGAACACCCCATCAAAGCCAAATGCAACGGCACTCCTCAACAGTGTCCCCAGATTCCCAGGGTCTTGACAGCATTCCAGCACCAACAACCGCGTCACAGTCCCAGGCTCCCACGACATGAAATCAGCCATACGGGGCATGTGCACTTCAGCAGCCACCATTGTCGGAGAAACCGTCTCCAACCCAGTAATCTTTCCCATGACCCCAGAAGACACTGCCATGGACATTTCCGATTCAATCAGATCATGGATCCTCGCAGCATCGTTATCCGATACTGATAATATATCAGGCTGATAAAACAGGCATGCAACATCCACATGAGGCCCCAATTCCTCCACCACCCTTGTCCCAGCAAGGATGCATTTCCCCGTTTCTTCTCTATACGACTTCTTCTTCAGTAATTTAACACAATGCTTCACTGTAGAATTCTGAAGACTTTTAATGCAGTCTATACCCCCTGGACTATGTGCTTGTGCAGCGCTAGCGCTGACAAGACCTGTTGCATGGCAAAGGAGTTTCATACAGACTACAGATTCGATACTCGTATTTCCAGTAAATACGATACGACTCGAATCTCTTCCTACAATAGTACTATTTGGATATACTCTCCTGGGGAGACGGTGGGGATGCTGGTATTGGGGATGGACATGCCATGCCATGGTACTGTAGTCATGGTACTGTCGATTGCAATAGTCGTGGATTGATGTATACTAATACTATCGAAATAAGGAGAATTCGTCGTGGTGTTTGAAAATTGACATCCGAATCCTTGGTATGAATACATATCGAGCACTGGTGTATGTATCTATTCATTCAGAATAGTGTCTGAAGGATACTGTGGGGGTGAATGAATTCAGAAGGCTTCTGGAGAGAGAGAGTCCGTGTCTTGGTTGTTGTTAGCACGCGAATGTGAAATGGCATTGTCAGGCGTACCAACGGCGTGGGTGTTCTGAAGAGGGTTGATTTCGTATACTTTGAATAGTTCTTGATCCATACGTCTCTACTCGAGTGGGGTATATATATGATCGTTGAGGGGTAGTTGTCGAGACACGCGAGGTAGTATGGCAAGTATTAGTGGGGTGATGGAGGAGAAGCAGCCCGATCTGGGTCGATCGTCGAAGAGAAAGAGGAGTAGGGAAGAGGAGGATGGTGGTGCGAGGAAGATGAGTCGGTGTTGGTCCTTTGCCAGTGACTTGGTCAGGAGTGTGACGGTTCGGGTTGCCACGGCGGTTCAGGATGTGGTCAAGGCGGCCTGTAGGTTTGGAGATGTGGCATGGGGTCGCCAAGGTACGATAGCGATCGAGGACAGTCATGGCGATGACGGCGAGGTGATGGAGTATTCCTGCGGGCATGATGATTGTGGTGGTGATTCTGAAACGCTTGATACAGCTGATGCATATGAAAGGGCGTTGTCTTCCTCGACGCTGGTGCGGAATGTTCCGACGTTTGATGTTGGGGTGGCGAAGCCTGTTGAGACAGTGTCGCGGTCGGCATTGAAGCAGCAATTGTTACAGCGGGTGTCCATGAATGCCACAGCACGGCAGGTAGAGACATCGAATGTAGACCGGAATACGAATAACGTGACACCTTTTGTCAAGGTGAAATCTAGAGGAGTGAAAATGTTGGATCTTGTTGATAGGGATGTTCCCAGATCTCCTGGTCCCTTGGATACTGGAGCTTTGGAGCGTGGCTGCAGTGCACATGATGATGACGACGAGAACGATACTGATACCCGTACAGTAGGAGAGGGCGTGACTGAGAAGGAATGTGTAGATGCTGGGAGTGCAGAGGCATCCCTGTCATCTCTGCGAGGATCGGCTGCACAGGAAGTCTCTCTGGTGAACATGGTGCAGCATGGGAGTGATGCAGACAAATCTGGTGACGCAACATCAGCGCTGTCTCCTCAATTATGTTCTATTGTTGATGATATAGTTCTACCGGAGGCCACAGATGATGTATTTGAGGGTTTCAATATCCCTGATGTGTGGGTGCCTCATGATGACAACGTACCAGACGTTGCTGTTCAACTAGAGGACAAGAGTCCAGTACCTCGTACTACGATTGGGATTGAAAACCATAGTGTAGATCTTAGTCCAGATGATGCTCCCTGTGTCGAAAATACGGCAAGTAAGGCGTCCCCACCGCCTGTCCGTGTGCAATCTATGCGGGCTCTTCTGAGGAAATGGGGCAAGAATGGAGGAGCTGGTAAGCAGCGAGAGGTTGAAAACGCGCTCTTCACCAAACTTCGTGAATGCGTACTGAATACGAGACTAGCAAAGCATTACAAGCTTGGCGAAGAATGGGCTAAATTGAATGCCTCTGGAGTCGATGTGGACATGGAGGTTGACTTTGTGCAACTGGAACTGGAGGCTGTCGAGTCGGTGAAACAGGAGCATGGAGATGAGGCGCTAGAAACGTATATGACGGACATAGAAAAGGATTGGGAGCATATATGTGCAGTTCGACAAAGATACTCTGTTGACCACTGCCATGATGATACCGGCAAAACACCCAAGAGCATTTTGAAGAGAGACATGTCTGGACGAAAGTCTTCTCCACGCTTGCGATGGGCAGAAGAAAATATTCAGCATACCTACTGCGAGAATGAATACACGGATACACATACCACTACCAAATCGGATCAAGTTCAGCACTCTACTCGAGGCCTGCGAATGCTTCTTGCATCATCTGGGGCCAAGTACTCACAAAGCTGTAGCGGTGGTGTATCTCCACCATGTGCCGAAAACAGCCATCAGATATCGAGCGATAAACACATTCTTAGAATTAACGGAAGGAGTAGATCACGTACGATATCCAGCGTGGGAAAATCTCAGGGACAGCGGCTGTTTCAGGCGTTGCAACAAGCTGCACCTGATCCATCAACAGCCATCCATCAGTCCATGATGAATGCCCCGAAGACGCTGTCAACTGCCATGCAGGTATCTGAGATCTCTCCGAATAGAGCGTAATATGAGATGTATATTTCTTCATAGCCTAACAGAAGAAAAGGATAGAGTTCCATGACATGGAAAAATGTAACGATTTTACACGTGACACAGAAGAAGAAATCATCCCTGAATCATGGTGCCCACACCTTCATCTGTCAATAATTCCATGAGCAACGAGTGCGGTTGCCTTCCATCAATAATATGAGTGGCAGAAACTCCCTGACTCAAACACCGAATACAGCAATCAACCTTTGGAATCATCCCACCAGCAATAATACCCTGATCAACCAACTCGTTGCACTTTCTAATAGACAATTCAGCATAGATTGACTCTGGATCGTCCTTATCGTGCAGCACACCAGCCACATCGGTCATCAAAATCAATTTCTCAGCTTTCAAAGCAGCTGCAATCTCTCCAGCTGCTGTATCAGCATTCACATTCAATGCCTGACCTTTCCCATCACTTGCCACAGAGGCAACCACTGGAATGTACCCTTGCCCAGCCAACCCTTCAATTAATCTCGCATCCACGCTTGTCACCTCACCAACGAATCCAATATCCTTCTCAACCATTTGACGGGCAAGTATCGTATCATTATCCTTCCCGCACAAACCAACAGCCTGCCCTCCAGCCTGCTGAATCAAATTGACCAGGGACTTGTTCACACGAGCCCCCAACACCATCTCCACCACATCCATCGTATCAGCATCCGTCACTCGAAGCCCATTCTTAAAGTTTGGCTCAATACCAAGCTTACTGAGCCATATGTTAATCTCTGGGCCACCCCCATGAACCAAAACTGGCCGAATCCCCACCGTTCCCAGCAGCACCAAGTCAGTCACCACTCGGGCCTTGAGAGACTCATCTTTCATCGCCGCCCCTCCATATTTGATAACAATAGTCTTACCTCGAAATCGTTGCAGGTAAGGGAGAGCCTCAGACAGAATAGACACTCTATCAAACGCAGTAAAAAGTTTCTCAGCCTGTTCGCCCTCTGTACTCAAAGCACACGTCGACACCGCCCTTGCGTTTCTGCTTCTGACAGTACATGTATTACTTCTAAAGGAAACAGATGGTCCCTGAATCCCAGAGCCATTCGCTGTACGATTGGTGCAACTGTTCCCAACAGAACAACTAGGGCTTTTGACTAGAGCCACCATTCTCTGCCGATGGATCTCGAACGATGAAGATTTCTGCACGATCTGATCAATTTAAATAGCAACTTTGATAACTGGGAAACGTCGCATGCATGCATGCATGCATTCCGAATCTATACACTTGGTTTGTAAACCTGGACTGATAGGTGTTTTTATACGAATGTTTCTGTCACAGAGGGCCTTTGACCGTATATTACATATACTACCATCCAATAGATGATTTGATGGGAGGGGGATGTACACGTGGGTCTCGCGAGAGTGATGGTAGGCGAAGATTTCTACCACGCGTGGGTGCCCTTCCATGGTCAATTTTTATTATCAATTACATTTGATTGGCGTATTTTCTTGTCTTCCAGGTCAAAAACGACCGCAGGATATCGTGCTGACTGAATTTTTCCGGGTTTTCTAATCTTCCGACAGTCTCTGTGTCTCTACTATACCGCATACCCTCGTGAATTAATGACCATGATGGTGTATGTGAATAATCAAGCATGTCGAAGTGTCGGAGCACCCCGTGGGAGGGTTGTTGCCTTCAACTCGAACCACCCCGTGTTGAGGGCAACCTACTCCGTGGGTGGGACTGCAGCAGACAAGAAGAGGGCTGGATACTATGGTGAGAATACCCCAGATGCATTATATACTGCAGAGATGGAGGGGCGTCGTGAGATGAAGGGTCGACATGATGGTGTGGCCATGGCGTCTCGGAACATGTACTTGGGAGCTACAAAGAATGATGATCGATACAGGACGGATCAGAGGGGTCACTCTGCAGCAAGTACTGTTATACAGGAAATGAACAATATTGCTCCGCTTCGTGCGGACGAGAGAAAGGCTGGGAGTGTTGGCCAAAGAATGGGCCATTTGTTGAAGATGTTCTCACATGTTGGTGGGTGGATACCTCGAGATGGAAAGAGGGGGGATGCCGTTGCGTCTCCGTCGTCTGGTGTGAGTGGATCTCCGAGGTACAAGTCTGCACTGGAGAAGGTGAGCCATATGACATCTGAGAGCAGGAGGGGGGTGTCTAAATGAGGCAACAATGACTCGTGGGCGAATGAATGCAGCGTACAATTTTGAAGAAAAAAATGAACATGTTGATGGATAAATAGTGACATTGACTCGTTGTGTGTATTATAAATACGATTTACGTGTGTAATTTTGCACCATATATACGGATCATTGCAAGTATTGTTTCAAATCTTCTCCTGAGACATCCTCCATCTTTTTCAGGACTTCCACAGTTCTCTTTTCTATGCGAGAATCTTCATCCTCGAGAAGCTCGCTTAAGAACGGCAGAGCTTCTGGAAGCAAGGTAAGATACTCCTCCTGTAGGGCATCGCATATGGCCATGGTTGTCTCCAGGGCTGCCAGGCGGGCATCTGCGTGGGATGCACGGGTGACCATGAGCACGGCATGGTGCAGAGGTCTCCATCTGGATTCACTATTTGATCCAGAAGCAGTTGTCATTTGAGAAATACAGGCGATTGTATAGCGTGCCAAGACGCCTAGTGAGGCTCTCACATCTGACGATGGGATCATGTCATCAATGGCAGCATCCCTCACCAGTTCACTATACTTTTGTTCGTTCTCAGGTTCTCCATGCTGTGTCTTCATAATCTCAACCAAAGGATCTAAAAGCTTGCTGAAGTGGTGTTCGTCTAAGAACCCACTCGTATCATAGATGAAGCAACGAGTGAGTGACTTCAACACCAAGACACGCAAGAGTAGGGCAGCTTGCTGGTCCTCGAGTATCTGTACGATTGGTTTCACCAGGGATGTGTAGTATGGGGTGAAGACAGATTTAAGATTCTCTGTCAATACACTGATGGTGTGGAAAAAGGCAATCTTTCTGTCTGGAGATGGGTCTTTCTGCCCAGCTGGATTTGTCGTTGCCCATTCAACAAACCTGTAGAAGAGTGGTTTGAACTTTGTCTCATTCAATTTGAGGATCAATTGCACCATTGCGTCAACCACTGAAGATTCTATGGAATCAGCCATATCGAGCTCCTCAGTACCAGTTCTGCGAATATCTAATCCCTGTAAAATGAGTGAGAAGACTTTTGCGTGATAGGTGGCAACCGCTGTCGAGTCCATGTGATAAATCATAACGGCGGCCAACTCGAATAGACTTGTTAAGGAAGATCCTTGAAGCCCCTCATTTTCATTCATCATCTCACATAATGGATTGAGTAAGAGCCTTGCAGGTATGTGTGCTGAGATGATGCTGCGACAGGATTTCCCCAGCCTCCTGCATGAATCATCATCAGAGTTGACCACGTTCTTATGTAATAGTATTCTCAAGACATCCATCATATTTGGTGCCATAAAGCTTCCGAGATTCTGAGATAGAGCTTCGAGCGCTGTCAACGATGCAGATAAATCAAGTCGAGATGTCTGTGTGGCATCTTCTTCCAGAGCAGCAGAGGAGCCAAGAATGATGGCTGGAACAATTCTTGGAACCATTGGTATCACAGCATTCTTCATGGAATGAATATATGCTGATAAGCAAACAAGTGCAGTTCCTCGAACGGCAGGTAATTCATTTTCATTCACCAAATCAACTGTTGCAGGGATGGCTTGCAAGAAAATGTCATGGTAGTGTGCACCAAACTTTCTGCTAAACGCTCCCAGAGTTTCCAGGGCAACTTGGCGAGTGATTTCTGACTTCTTTCCATGGACCTCCACAATCGATATGCAGGCGCCTACCGTGTCATGCACACACTGATAGAATGGTGTGTGTGTCAATTCTTCTTCATCTATATCTGATGCGACTTTTGTCAAAAGAGACAACGATTTCCTCGCCATTGCCTCGGTTGTGTCTTTGTGCAGTAAAGATCGCAGCATGCACTCAATGAATTGAGTGGAATCCATTGTTTCCCTGAGTGCATTAAGAATTTTGTATGCGCCATTTTCAACATCCAGGAGGTGAGGATCTGAACTCTTTGCCCTGGCCTTCCCAATCAGCTGTAATTGCCGTAAGATGGATTTCATAATAGTCTCATACGAGGCAAGGATGCTTGGATCTTTTTGTTGCATGCGCTGGAGTGCACTCGAGCTGTTCATCACGTGCTTGTATGTCATTGCATTGACAGCCTGCTGAACATTGTAGCTAGTATCCTCTTTGAGGCACATCTGAAGAAGGCATCCCAAAGCTGATATACAAGTTGCTTTATTGTTCTGCATGCCAAGTCAAAGTTTTGTGAATGGTCATGGCAGGGCTGCTGAGGAAATCAATGGGGCTCGGACAGCAATTGGACTAATGTTTAATGCTCATCAAGAGATCAGACTGACGTGCAAAATATGGATATCGTCATTGCCACCAACAAAAAAGCACGGATCAGTACAATAAGACATACCTTTGATAGAATCGATACTGCAGCATCTCGTTTCCAAGAGTCTTCATCCAATTGATCAGAGACCATCAGATGGTACGAAATGGATGCCATTGTCTCTGCTGCACTCGATGGCATCGAGTCAACCAGGGCACCCAAGATGGCATATTTACGAGAATAGGAAGTATCCTGAATAGAATCGATCACATTTGGCACAAGGTCGTGGATCGAATTGCCCCCTGAAATCCATGCAGCAGCTGCTGTGGACAAAGACTTGGAGGCTAAAAGAGCGCTATATTTGTCGGATTCGTCAGATACAATGCGGCAAACTGTCTCAACAGTTTTCAAAATATGATCAAGGGCATCCTCGGGACAAGAATCAATCCTCGAACGGAGAAGATCCAGAGCAATGGTACTGACTGCATGATCAGCGCTGCTGCTTGCACAATCAACAATGAGTCCGGTGTCGAAATATTTTCTCACCTTTTTCTCAAGTCCTGAATTTTCTGAGATGTATAGAAGGATATTTAGGCAGAGCTGCAGACCATAGCTCGCAACTGCAGGACCCTGCATTTCATTGTCTGCATCACCTGCAGAAGTTTGTGAGTCCTTTGAGAGCACCATGAACTCCTTTATGAGTGTCTGCACAGGTCTGGTAAAATTTTCGAACGTTTCAATGTCGCGTTTCCATTGCAAAAGCTCCAGGGTATGCAGGCAAAGCGATGATGATTCTTCCGTTCTATTCTGTGCTTCCAATGGCCTCTTGCTCTTTGCGGTGGACTTTTGCCTTTTGCTTTGTTCATGAGATGAGTGTGGCAACTTCAAGAAAGGAAGAAGCACATCAGATGACAAGCTGAATATCTCCAAGGTCGAGAGTGCCGCTTTTCGACAATTTTCGTCCAACTCTGTCGACGCAGCTGATATCAGCACCACCACAGCATTTTGCAAGTCCTCCACTGAAGTTGAAGATGAGACACATTTTGATAAAGCAGATAGTGCAATTTGGCGTAGCTCTGGCTCGTCCTTCCAAGTGGAAGACTTAAGAGTGGATATCAAAATAGCTTTGTCGGACTGGGAACCGACATAATGGATACCAGGATCATTTAGCACATTGAGCATTTCAAGAGAGGCTGCTCTCTGAGTCATGCTCAATGGTGACACAAATCTTTGCGTTTCGATATCTGTAAAAGATCGTTCTAATATCATAGCACAGATAGCTGGTAGTCTATCTGCATCCTCACCAACCTGTAAAACACGAAGAAGGAGAGGAGTATGCTGCAACTGGGTATCACTCTCTAGCTCGTGCATGAGGAAGGAAGCAAGACTTTCAGGATCAAAAAATGCAGGCTTCGTATCCCTAGCTTTGGGACTTTTCATTTTCTTTCGACCCTTTGCACCTTGCTGTCCAATTATTTGCTGGAGTAAGTATTCCAAACCGTCAGAATCAGCCAGAATTCTCTCTCCGCTCTTCACAATCACTTCCAGCAAAGATTCTACAACAGATTTTGAAATTTCACCTTTGACAGGCCACCAATTCTTTATTGAATTCAAAAGAATTGAGCTTGAATTCAATGCAGCCTGCCTTACGCTTCTAGATGCACTGGAAAGTGCCGAGAGTAACTTGACAAGACTCTCCGAAACTGATTTCTTCTGATTGCCAGACAGTTTCTGAGAAGCTATATGTTCTGACCATTGTTTTAAAGCTACAACTGCTGTGGTACCAAGTGTAGTATCCTGCAAGCATGCGTCTTCCCAGACGTTGATGAGTGAATCCACAGGGTCCTCGAGTTTCTCCAGCAATGCGCCTAAATGTTGGAACCACACATTTGATGATAGGCTTGCTAAATACGCATACAGCTCCATGGGAGTTGGGTTACTCATTTTCTGAAAAGCTTTTTCTGATATGTTTGATAAACAGGCAAGCAAAAGCTCAGGCTCGATAGCACATAGATCAGTAGACCTTGAGGCTACATCACTCAAAGACTGAGAAGAGAGTGACTTTTTCCTTGAATCCCACAGAGACTTGAATGCTTCACTCTTCCTCCTCCGCGAAAGCAACGGCTCATCTGCTTCATTGTGAAACCATTGAATGACTTTTTGAGCGATAGCATCCTTCTTCGAGGTATCTTTACCTCCGCTAGTCATGCATGCTGACTCCATTATACAGGCAATTACTGCCTTTGCTGAAGGGCTGGTACTTTCATGCAATAGAACCTCACACAGAGCATCTCGAGCATCATTTCCTTTTAAAACAGCGTTTGATAGACTTTCTATTATAGTCTGGTTAAACACGTCGGCATCAAACCCCTCAATATGGCTTGCTGCTCCACCAGTCTTACTGCGCTTGGCACCACTTGCTAGTGTCCCTATGCTATACTTTTCATACACGGGGCCCAGAACCTTTGACAAGACGGTATTCTTATTTTGAACCAATAATTCTAAACTTGTAAGTGAAAGTTTATGCGAATGGGCCCCAGCAAGCAGGACAGACAGGAGAACTCCTACTAGAAGCGTCTTGTCCTCCTGCAACGATGCAACATGCTGCAAAGCCACTTTTGCTGATTTCCTAGCCAAGCCGCGAGACTTTTTCCCACTTTGCTTGGAATAAATGACTTCCATGCACCTTTCAATACACGACATCAAGTTTTCCACGAGCAACTTTCCGGGAATAAGATCTGGTAATTGATCCAAGTTCAGGGTTGTCAACACCACGCCAAAGTCATCATCATGGAGTCTTCGGAGAAGCGCACCCTTTAAGATTGTCTCCGATTCATCCTTCATCGATCCATCAGATTTGTAAATATCATTTAATTTCTCCAGAGCCATTATTCGCACCCCCGCAGAGGCATGATCAACACCAGCTGCAAGAGTCACATTTGCATTTCCTAGGGGCGCCCGGACTGTGTCTTCCAAGGATTTGCCAAGAACTCCCATCAAGCACGATCTCTCTTCGGAATCATTGCCTTCTATTGCCAAATAATCATTCAGCGCTTTTTCAAGAACGTTCCCGTGATGCAGGTCGAATTCTTTGACCAGTCCTACCAACCGAGCCTGCTGATCTCCTGTGACTGGCTTTTTAGCCATTCCCAACAAAAAATCAGCACATCGACCCATATGAGGCCCCATCTGCAATGACTTCACTAGCATAGAGTATGAATCGACGTGTTCATCCTTGTCAAGTGCATGCTGAGCAGCATCAAGAAAGAGCAGATACCCCAATGCATGACTATGTGGCATCTTTGATGTCAGCTGCTTCAGCTCTGAAAATAACGTGGGTAATCGGGACAAATGCTCATAACATTTTTCAGGGAGACGAGAAAAGCAATCCTGAGAGGAAGCCAAATATCCCAACAACAGCAGCACTTGAGGCAATGAACCTGGTGTACATGAACCAGTAATATCAGGAAGCAGCTCTGCATCATTCACAAGAAATAATCATCATTATTATCCTGAGCTGTCGTGACATCGAGAATAACTACAGCATGTTGTGCGTTTATATACAAGATCCGACAATCACCCTCAGTGAATACAAACTGTTTTAAAACACGTCATTCAGAGAAGATGCTGATATCCATCTCTCCTCAAAGAGTACAACTATACCACATCCCAGGGCATCAATCTCTCAACTATTACACAAACGCACCATGAAACACCTGATCGCTAAATTGCGCTCTGCTTGCCAATTGTCCCAACACCATATACGTGGCATCCCTATATTCTGTCACAACCTGGCCCTGGACTCCATGAATAATATACGGGAGAAGAAAGGCGATAAAGTCCTCATCAACAGTAGCCTCTTGACATCCTATATACTCACAGAGAACCACAGCATACCACCCCATGCATGATCGCACCCCAGTTTTTGGATCTGACAGCTCCCGAGCCATATCACATACAAACCTCAGTAATGCCCTATCCGTGATACACCTCTGCACCAGAGACTCCCTAGACAACCCTCCTTTCGGGGGAGATTTTTTCATCGGACTCAGAAACTCAAAGCACGTCTTCTTCAATCTCATAATCATCACACAGCGGACAAACTCTGCCGTCCCATGATACGGCAATGCAGCCTTCATCAGAGCATACACATTATTCTCATGCACCTGAAACTTTCTGACCAAATACTCGAGCGCACGTGTAGCAGCAGGAAGCAGAAAATACGGACCAACAAGTCTACAAAATCGATCGATATGATTGTCAATTCCCCTCAGCCTCTCTGCATCCCATGCCCCTCTCTCAAAAGACACAGCCGTCGATTGACTGAACAACGCCTGTCTACAACTCTGAAACCTTGGATCCAACCGACACAAAGCATCAAATCCTACACCAAAACACACCGCAATCACCTCCCATACCAGACCAGGCAGAACAAGACTGACACACACGCACCCTTCAGACCCAACTCATACACCTCCTCCAACCCCACCTCTGCCGCATCCTGGTACGACGAGTATACCAGGGACGCCTTTCCTTTGATACCAACCGGATCATACTCTCTCTCACTCGGATCAGAAGGCTGAGGAGCCCGTACTCCTGCCGCTACAGCAATGCGCTGTAATTGACTTTCTAACGTCGATGCAGGCATTAATTACCACCACAATGATTCTAATCTCTATTAAAATATATCAATATAGATTCTTATCTGTATATCTGGCACTATAGACCGCGATTCTTGTTCATGAATGAATGCAGCATGCAATCAAATCAGTCTCACAGCCAACCATTACAGACAGCATTCTGCCACCAATATTTTCCAATATTGTGATATGAACATTCAACACAACCATCTATTCAGCATTCGTAGGGCCATGTTCAATGCGCAACGCAGCCCGCTCTCTGTATATAAGTATATTAAATATGTCCATAGTAATTCGAGAGTCGTTCAACGGTTGGTACTTTTCATGCATGGCCTGTAGCGCAGATCTGTTGATTTTAATCCTTGCCTTCAGCAAACTCGCATATAGTATTCTACATGAATCTGTGTGTGGTTAATATAGCAGGATAGACTGTAAGAGACGTCTTTGGCAAGGGCGAGCGTCGGTTGAGATTTGCGTCGTCACGACCCTTGATACTACAGAAGCAGCATTTTACTATACAATCGATTCACTACAATCATGGATACAATGAAAAAGGGTATGCGGGTGTGGTGGAATACCACAGGTACGCATACAGAAGGGGCAGGACCGTTGGTCTCGAGGAAGAGTCTTGGGGCGCAGCAGGGTGGTAGCGGTGGTGTATGGCGACTGGGGAGCCTAGCGGAAGAGTATGATCCTTCTCGAGGATATACTCGGGTTTGTTGCGATGATGGGCAGATTGTGGAGGTTGCTGCTGTCGAGCCTGCAAACCCAGAGGTGATGGAAAAGGTGGATGACTTGACAGAGCTGTCATTCTTGAATGAGCCAGGGATTTTGCACGTGTTGAAGGAGCGATATGATGATTCTATGTTGTATACACATGCTGGCCCGGTATTGGTGGCGGTGAATCCTTTCAGGGATGTGGAGGCGCTGTATTCAAAGGAGCAGGTGAACAAGTATGTGAGGAGGCCAGCCATGGGGCAGCATTCGGACAGTGATGAATACGCTGCCCATATTTTTCTGACGGCGGATAAAGCATTTAAAGAAATGAAGATTTCTGGGATGAATCAGAGTATTTTGATCACGGGAGAGAGCGGTGCGGGGAAGACGGAGACGACCAAGTTTGTGATGAAGTATGTTGCTGGATTGGCTGGAGGGTTGGGTATGGAGCATCGGGTTTTGGAGACGAATCCAATTTTGGAGGCATTTGGAAATGCAAAGACCCTGCACAATAACAATAGTAGTCGATTTGGAAAGCTGATTGATATCCACTTTGATGAATCGTATCGAATCTGTGGGGCTTCTATTGAGACCTACCTGTTGGAGAAATCACGTGTGGTGCATCAATTAAAGGGCGAGAGGAACTACCATATTTTCTATCAGCTGATTCGTGGTGCTTCTCAAGAGATTAAGGATGCGTGCAATATACCTGATAATGCCGCGTCTGTGTTTTCGTATTTGAACAAGAGTGGATGTGATGTGATTGACAGGGTGGATGATGCTCGCAATTTTCACCTGGTTTGTGATGCTATGGCTGATATTGGGATTGGCGCAGATGAACAGATGGGATTCTGGAAAACACTCTCTGCGATACTGTGGCTTGGAAATGTTGGATTTGATGCCTTGACCGACGATTCGGTGTCTGTTGTGGATGATGAGGCTTTGGAGCATGCTGCCATGTTGCTTGGTGTGTCCAAGACGAGTTTGGCGGGGGCCATGTCGACTCGCAAAATGTGTGTTGGTGGTGATGTCATTGTGAAAGAGCTCAATATTGAAACTGCGCAAGATGTGCGGGACGCTTTGGCGAAATTCCTCTATGAGGCACAATTTAGGGACTTGATTCATCTGGTGAATGATGCACTTCAAGGGGATGATGGGAAATCTGCTGTATCCAAGCTGTCCCTCCTCGATATTTACGGATTTGAATGCTTCAAAGAAAATTCTTTCGAGCAGTTGTGTATCAATTACGCGAATGAGCGTTTGCAGCAGCAGTTTGCAGCTCACTTGTTCAAACTGGAGCAGGCCATGTATGAAGAGGAGGGAGTGGATTGGACGTATGTAGAGTTTGAGGACAATCAAGCTTGTGTCGATTTGATTGAAAGTAAACCACCACAAGGACTTGGGCTGTTGACGTTACTGGACGAGGAGTGCTTGTTCCCGAAGGGAACGGATGCATCCTTCTCTGAAAAGGTGTGCAAGACGCATGCAGGACATGGCAAGTTTAGTTTCAATGCCAACAAGCCAGGTGACGCATTTACAATCCATCACTATGCTGGGCCAGTGTCGTATTCCTCGCAGCACTTTTTGGATAAAAACAGGGATACCCTGAATCCTGATTTGATGAATTTGGTTCAGAGTTCTGAATCCAGATTTGTGTCCACACTGTCTGGGCATATGGGTGTTGGTGCTCCAAAGGGAGCAAGGAGTGCATCCGTTGGTTCACGTTTCAGGGAACAGTTGAAGGTGTTGCTCGAACGACTTGACCTGTCTCAATTGCACTTTGTCCGGTGCATCAAGCCCAATGCCATGCAGAAACCCGAGTGCTTTGACCAGAGCCTCATCTTGCATCAGCTCAAATGTTGTGGTATTCTCGAAGTTGCAAGAATTGCCCGAGCAGGATATCCTACCAGGTACACTCATAGTGACTTTGCGGAGCGATACAAGACATTCCTTCCAGTGAGTGCGAGCAAGCGAGAGTCCATGAAGCCTTTGGATACTTGCACTGCTCTACTGAGTCACTTTGGCATTGATCCATCGCAGTTCCAGATTGGAAAGACCAAGTTGTTCTTCAGGGCTGGTGTGCTTGGTCATTTGGAAGACCATGTTCTTCGCGCCACGGATGCATGCTTGACGATTCAATCCGTGGCTAGAATGTACCAGTGCAGGAAACCATTCGTGCACATGAGGCAAGCATGTATCAATATCCAAGCTTGTTGGAGGGCACATGAGGCACAGCGAGCATTCATCGAACTAAAAAAGCGTCACAATGCTGCCTATCGGATACAATCTGTGTACAAGGGATATACGACGCGTAGGGAGTTCCAGGAAAAGGTGCGTGCCGCAAGATACCTCCAGATTTGGTGGAGACAAACTCTCCTCAGGTCAAAAATTGCACAGAGGATTGCGGCATATGAAGCGGAGAAAGAGCGAAAGCAGCAGGAACAACAGAAACAGCAGATTGAACAAAAGGTTCAGGAAGAACATCGAGCTGCAAATGTGGCTGAACTAGGAGCCGAATTTAACATGAGTTTGGATGAAATGCGTGACATCCTGCAAAAGTACACATCTGGAGCATTGATTGTGCCCCAGCCCAGTGAGCCTGACGCTGCATTACAAGAACTTCAAAGAATTAATGTCGAGTTACAAAAGGAAATTGAAGAGCTGAAAGATGAAAATAACATCCTCATTGATCAGCAAGCAAAGCAGTTGAGTGCCAAGAAGCATGCTAGAGTCGTTGCCATCACTGCCAATGCATCAGATTTGGAATCCCCAAGAAGCCAGGAATCGGTGTCCATTATGTCATATAGTGATACAGAGACCGATAATGCATCGAATTTGCAGTCCACGAAACAGGAATTGTCATTCGGAAGGGCAGGACCTCAAGGTGCTGTGGCAGCTCTCAGTGCTGAACTTGCCAAGAAGGGACCAATATTCAATGATGACGCAGCATTTATCCGTGAAGTACATGATGGAGTGTCATTAGCACCAAATATGGACCCCGATTATGAGATTAAAAGGCTCCTCGTGCGGTATAAAACATGGCACCGCGATTTCAAAAATCGACTCAAGGCTACACAAGCCTCTCTGAAAAAGGGTGCAGCAGCAAGCCCAGCTCCTACGTACATGAACAGCAGTGCAAGACCTTTAGAAGACACATTGCCGAAAAAACCAGTGGCTCAAGGCCTTTCTCGCACTCTGAAGAATTTGACCCGTGTTGGAAAAGGGGTAAAGTAAATTACAACTTCTACTTTGTAAAATCACGACGCGTAAAAGGCAAAGTATTGTTGTTTGCACTCGTATGCTGCGACATACTCCCTGGCGATCCCGGACCACCAGACACTTCTTGCTGCAGAGTAATATTCGCAGGAATCCCAGTTGCTTCAAATGGAACCCCATTTGACACTGGCATCATGTTTGGATACGGCACACCCTGATGAAACACTGGCCGCATCCCATCTGGAAGAGGGTGAGGTGTTGATGATGTAGGTATAGGCGCCTGCATTCCCCCATACATGGCTTGTGCACGAGGAAATCCTCCTCCATACATGGCCATTTGCTGCTGCTGATATTGCTGCTGCTGCAGCATCTGTATCTGCGACCTAATTCTCCCAGCTTCTAGCATCCGTTGCTGCTCAACACTCATCCCACTAGGATACGTCCCCGCATAATGACTAGGAACATGCATAGGATGCTGTGATCTCAGCATTTGATACGGATGATAATACCCTTGAGGCGTGCCCTGCCTTTGCTGCAAAATCTCAGAGGCTCTCTGAAGAATATCTTGTTGCGGTGGCACAGACCCCGCCATAACACCAGGCCCTCTTTTCAATTCCTGCGCGTGCATCCTAGGAAGCTCAATTTGATCGGACCTCCGTTTCCGTATTCCTGGAGAACGCCCTTGCCGAGCTGCAGATGCAGCCCTCAGAACAGGGCTAAGCGGTCTATCCTCCGTCTTCTTCTCAACACTCACCCTTTTCTTTATTGTAATCGGAGCTATATTGGACATGACCTTTTTCTTCCGCTGTTCGACGAGACTATCCTCGTCGTCACTACTGCTGCTGCTGCTGCTGCTACTGCTGCTGCTGCTCGATGAACTACTACTGGAACTACTGCGACCCTTCTGCGCACTCGCCCGCTCCTTCCTCTGTTGAATAAAATCCTGTTTCATCTTCTGACGAATACAATACTTCTTATGAAAACGTTCACGCCCCTTCTCAACCACCTGCCCACAAAGAATACACCTGACCAAATCAGTACTATATCCACCATCAAGACCCCCGCGCAACACGTCCATCTCAACTCCCTTCGACCATTCTCTCACACGACAAAAATCATTTTTAGATCTTTCAAATTCCTCGCCCGTCAACGCGACATCCTCACCATTCCCCGTGCCCTCTGCCTGTCTACCCTCCTCAGTCCCACCAAGACTCTCCCCTTTCCTCCCCCCTTCCGCATTCAAATCCGTCTCCAGTACATCATGAAACGTATGATATAGAAAATCAGTCCCTAAATCAGGAAATAACGACTGCAACTCATACGGCAGACCCTTGACCTCTTCAGCCAATGCAACTCTCAATCGATTCACAGTCTCCATACTCGGTCACCCTTCATATACTACTATAGTATAGTATATACGATCATATAAACGCAACTGCAATCAATTCCCCCGCAGACTCGCCCTCCGTCAATGTCAACATGGCATGTACATAGACAGTGTCCCCTTCTGTCGTTGTTTTTTCCCTATGTATGCGGGATATATTATCTATAATCAATGTTACAGTATATAAACATGAATATACTATATATAGGAGGGGCATTGCATGAATGATACATCTCAACCAAAGATTTGAACCCAGAGTACTTCGGGATTTGGGCGCGACTTTGAATGTGACGAGGAATCACGTCACGGAGGAACTTCCTCCAAGAGCAGCTCCGTGGGCGTAGACCAAGACGGAGACTGCGATGCCGCCAATAGCCCAATTTCTAGCTGTAGGATGATTCTTTAATGCCATACCTGCGAGTGGGATTGCTGGTGCTAGAGCAATTGGCCACAGAAGCGTGTAATTGGCTTTTTTATAATCTCTCTTGAATTTTTCAGAGGACTCGGGTCCTGTTTTTTTGGATGGGTTCATGACATGAACTCGTATATTAATTCCTATTGAGTGGGTGGGTGGGTGGGTGTGAGCACCCAACTATTTTTTGTAATTTTTTAAAAATGTGCTCCAGATCTGGAGACATGGCCCTGTATATACAGTACGTACTACTTCTAGTACATGTGGTGCTAGTACATATGAAATGCGATGTTTACATGGTGGAATCTAGTATTATGATTGGTGGATGATTTGGGGTCGGGTTTGGACAATATGCACCGTTCCTGTTTGGTCAATGACTCCCTCAATGTCTTGGGGAGAGCCACATGCTGATTCAATGTCCTGGGCAATGGTGATGAGAGACTCAATCACCGACTGTCTGTAGTCGTCATTCCAAATGATTTGTTCGTCTGCATATGATACTGGTTTTGATGTGTATCCTGTGATGGGTATTGGAACAGAGCTGTATAATCCTGCACCGGCGAATTCTTGCAAGTCTTCTCCGTTTGAATCGGAGCGGGCCATGAGGAGCATCATGCTGCTTGAGTCCTGTCTGTCGCAGTAGAGCGCATGGATTTTCGATGGATATGTTGTGATGGTAATAGATGTATCATTTTGAGCAAAACTGAGTGCTCTGCCAGGGAAATTTCCAACGAGAGCTTCTCCCATGCCGAGGACAAGTTCACCGTGAACGCAGTTTGGTGCACCTGTGATTGGGTCTGATGTGTGCAGCACAAAGGAATACTGGGCAGGAATAAGCTCTTGGAGTAATACCGACATGTATAATGCGTCGTCTGGGATGTTCATGGTTCTGCGACTCAACCATGCTCTATCATTCCAGACAGAGGCCCAGACATGGCAGATGCCCTTCCAGATTGATGACCATTCAGGGCTGGATGGAGATGAAATGGTCAATTGAGCGTCATGCATTGCTTCTATCCTTTTGGAAACTTCTTTGAACATGTCGTCTGGGACCTGGAGCTCGTCTGAAATGATGTGTCTGAGCTGTGCCAATTCTGCTGGGATTCCTGCCCCAGGCTGTGCAGTTGCCAGTTGCGATGTGAGTGTCTCAATCCTTTGTCGGACTTTTGCATTTGAGGGGTCCGCTATAACTTTTTCATATGTCCCGTATGGAATAGCCAAGCTTTTAGGGATGCGTATGGATGGAATATTGAACAGCGTGTGGAGATTTAATGCTTTACCACCAACTGTGTGCTCTGAGAAGGATGGCTGCTCCAGTGACCAAGACGAGGATGGTGTTATTTTTGCGTTGAATTCTTTGATCGCAGCTGGCGCAGAAGAATCATCACCCGATGCAGATAGCGCCGCTCCTTTTTCTGCAGGCGAGACGAGTACTGTACCAGTGCCATCCACAGATGCTTGCACTTGCTCTGTTTCCTCTGCCACGTCTTTGATGGCTTGGATGGTCGATGCATCAAAGCATGTTGCTAGCAAAACAGACTGAGCTCTTGCTCTAATGGCGATATGAGATAGCACATCTGTTGCTTGGCCTGTTATAATGCATTCCACATTCTCTGGAATATCCTCATTCCCTGTAAGTTTATCAACCACAAAGATTGTTGGCTCTTCAATCGTTGCCCCTTGAATGGAATCCAGGTTCTCCAAACACTGTAATTTACCCACACGTGGTCCAGCTGTACCCGAGCTAACAATCTCCCAAGATCCCATGTCTGCGTCCTGTCGAATGTAGCCCGAGACGTGCTGCAACATGGGGCCTAGCACAGCAATACTCTGTCCACGAACAACTTCCTCGGAGAAATTCAAAATGTAATTTTCCTCAATGGAACATTTCTCTCCGAATCTATCGGCATATGGTTGCACATTCATTGCAATTGAATCGGCATAGTCTTCCAGACTAACCATGAGAGTGTCTGCTGCAGCGAGCGCCATGCGTGCCCATGAAGATCCAGACCATCGAGGGGATTCATCAAATACTCGCCTCCACAACGCACTCGACTTTTCTAATATGTCACTTTCGCACGATATAGTCGAGTTTGAGAGAACCAGACTCACAAGATTGATTAAATCGTCTGCAGAAAGGCTAGCTTTATCCATTCGTTCAACAAGTACTCTGAAATACGAGTCCAGGGCAATATCAAGCAAGAGTATGTCTCGAGAGCACCCGGGAGTTCCTCTCCAATACCCTGATAATCGTTGACGGATCTCAACAATCTTTCCTGGAGCCCACCATGCATCTCTATTGGCCAAGAAATCGCCAATCATCCAGGCAAGGTCCCCATCCAAGTTGCCCCTGACCATCTCATACGCAACATCCAGATCAGCTCCCGCATGCGTCGTTTTCAATATCCACAGGTAATGTTTCATGGAATCTATCAACTGTGGTAAGTGGAATGGATTAGGGTTGATAGGATGGTCCATTTGTGAGAGGTATTCTGGAGTAATTCTCCCATTCTCCCATGCCACCCTCCAAAACTCACCCATATCTCCTGAATGTAAAAATGCCAAATACGCCTCGCAAATCGTCACATCTTCCGGCGTTGTGTTCGTGTGAAGTTTCTGATGCCATGTTTCAAGAAATACATCCTCTATTCCTGGTCGATGGCCCTCACGAATGCCATGCTGTCTCATAATGTGCAGAATCCCCATTCGAATATCATCCCCATTGCCTCCTCCACGTGGCAGGGTTGATAGAGACAGCCGTGCGAAATGTCGAGAGAGAGGATCCGACGCATTGCAACATAAATTTGCCATCTTCTGTGCCAAAACTTTCTGAGCATGAGCAGCATCCTTTGATTGATAATTTGACCCTTTATACCAGGGCAGAACCTTCATGGATGACAAACGCAGCCATGTGAAAATGAAACCCATTCCGGGCGGACCAGCAGCAATGGCTGCATCTACCAACGAAGTTGCAAGGTTGACTCGATCGAACAAAGACCATCGCTCGTACTCGGTCTCCGCAGCAAACACCTTTGTCATAATCTCGTCCGCACCAGGTGGCTTCAAGTACACAACAAAATCACCGGCTCCGTTACTCATCCATTTCTCTCCTTCCTTTAAGACAAACACAATTTTAGAAGGACATGATTCAGATGGAAACCGAATGACAACCCGACCATCCGAATCGAGAGGAGTTTGCACAGCAAGGTCATCCACTTGAACAGTCCCATCCGGTCTGAACTCCTCAGGCACCAACTCCCAATCATTCATGGCCCAATGCACCCGCAAATCAGCCCTAGACGGATCCGAAGCTTGTATAACCACAGTGTACGTGTCAGCACCCGTCAAGGCCTGAATATTAATGCCCACAGAATCTTCAGAGACCATGGATAAGACCTCCTGCTCAGTAGCTGTGGGTGCTGATGCTCGTATTCTCCGCACCGAGCGCTCCAAAATCGCATTTCCTGCACCCATAATAATATTTTTGAGTAGAATATAGCAATATCTAGCCCATCCACGATGACGAGGCGACCCTACGCGGACCACCCCGCAACACAACAGAAAATATTTGCCACATGTCGAAAGGGCACCGTAAAGGCGACAAGCGACCAAGAGAAGGTCAATTGGGGACATATCAGTGTACGTACGGTGTACATATGAAACATTCGTTCGATATAGTCTGCCAAAACCCCTTGAGATGGATACTGGGCGCAGGCGTGACTGTCGAGTCCCAAGACCTAACTGCACATGTCCTTTGGTGGCACTGCGGCCATATCCGATCTGCGGGTGATCATACGTTGATAATATCATTACTTGGTATTTCAAAAGTATCATGGCCGATGGAAGGGGGCAGAATTTGTATCAGACAGTGATACTGTGCCAGATCATCTGACTCAGATGTGTGCATCTTGAATCAAGATCTCCTCTGCAAAAGAGTCTTTTAATGTTCAATCCAATAGTCGTATGAACACGCATCAATAAATAATTTGTTACTCATGCCACTCATTGATTGATTAATAATGTGATAAATATATCCAAGTACTTTGCATCAGACTTTCACAGAAATGCCCTACTCTTCGTCACCAGTGTTCACCTCCAGAGAGGACACCTTTTCAGCCACCCCATCAGCAGCCCGAGAGACCACCGCATCGTCCTCAAGAAGATCTTGTGACTCCAGTTCTTCAGCTTCCGCCCAACTGATATCTCCAGGACTCCGCAATTTGGATGACTCCCTCTGCTCCAACAACACAGCAGGAGCAGGAGCTTCATCCTTCTCCTTTGCGGCTGCCTTGTCCACTGCAATCTTCTTCTCCTTGTCCACACCCTCGAACGCTTTCGCAGCAGATTCTTTCAGCCCAGCAAGCTCTTCAGGCAACGTCTTGTTCTGAATGTCAGCCACTGTGATTGGTTTGAAATGATTCCCTCTACGTGACCAGTATATCAGGGCACCCAGTGGGATGTAAAAGTCATTCGGTGGGAGATTCGGAGGAGACACTTTCCTCTCCGTGCCACACACGAGGATTGTGCTGTCACTCAGATACCCACCCTGGAACCACTCAATCATGCTCTTGGCAGGGAAGGGGCCCTGTGTAACACCCTCATAGTCTATATATCTCCACATGGGCTGATCGGCACCTTGATCCACGTCTCCACTGAAAAGCTTATGCACAGCTTCCGCAAGATCAGGATCAACTGCAGATCCTCCTCTCCCTCCACGACCACCTCTCCCTCCACGACCCCCCCTACCTCGTCCCCTGTCTGTCCTGCCACCGCGCTGGTTGCGGCCTCGACCTCCTCCTCGTCGCGCTCTGTCATCATTCGCATTCCATTTATCATTGAAACGCGAACGAGAGGGCTGCACGTTCTCCCAACGATCCGCAGATTGCTGCTGCACCTCCACCTTCTTAGGTTCGCTCTCTGCCACCACCTCCTTGGCAGCCACAGGAGGTGGAGGAGGCTTGACCGCCACCACCGGACTACTCTGTTCCTGAACTTTATCAGGTTCGGGGACGCCACTCAACGCCGCCTCCCGCCTCAAATCACTCAGCACAAACTTCAAAGGACCCCATGTGGCGCTACCCCCCTTGGTCACCTTCCTCACTGGAAGTCCATCAGAGAAATACCCTTTATCCACCCAGTTCACAATCTTGGATGCCACATACGGACCATGCACATCCCCTTCAGGATCCTGATACTGCCATCCTTCCGTCACAATCATAGGAGATCGAGGAGGTGGTGGAGGAGGCGTGCTCACAGGTGTCTGATGACCACCCCCACTCAGCCGAGACCCACTCTGCTGCGGATAATACCGTGGCGAATTCGAGCTCGGATTCATCGTTCTTGGAGAATTACTCCCGCTTCGAGGCGAATCTACATGATGATACCGCCGCCCACCACCGCGATACCCACCCCTGCCTCTGTGGTATTGATACCCACCAGGAGAATGCTGCTGATATCCCCCACCATACGGAGATCTGCCCCGCCCTCTCCCTGCTGATATAGCCACAGGATCAGACTTCTTTACTGAATTCGATTCATCCCCACCATTCTGCTGCTGCTGCTGCGTGGGCTGCTGCTGCTGCGTGGGCTGCTGCTGCTGCTGCTCTTTCTCTACAGCCCCCCCCTCACTCCCATGCTGAACCATACTCTCACAACCACCGACGACACACTCGTCTCCACCAATAAACAACCCAGTATCTGGTGAAAAATCTACATCATCAATCAATAGCAATCAATCAAAAGTCGTATCGAATCCATCATTCCAAATCCCTAGTAGAATGGATTCTACATCCCCCAAAGCAACCACCTCTCTTCTACTACTCTATTATAAAATTACACCGACCAATGCAAGTCCCAAATACCCACCCAGACCACCAAAGCCCGGGTAATGATGAAATCATGCACTCGATTCCTTCAAAGACACCCTCCTCCCCTTCACCAGGACTATAGTATCAATAGTATAAAACACTGATCTATTTCCAAGTAGAAGAAGAGGATTATGGGGATTTAACCCCCCCAAAGGAAGAAACCTGGGTATTCATGGAAATACAGCAGATGGACGTACTTGGGGATACTCGAGTTCAGAAATACATACACGTGATCAGATTTTTATAGTTTTAATTTATTTATGACTGAGAAGATCTTGCCATGCACGAGAGACACATGGTGGTGGTGGTGGTGGTGGTGGTGTCCAGGGTATGGGATTTCTGCGCTTGCGGTGGCTGAAACCATAGATACGGTAGAGATATTCTCCATGTATGGTTTCAGCATTCGGCATATGTTTATGGGCGCCTACGGTTTCCATCGATTGCATGAATGTACTACTGTACAGTACTACTATTAATAATACGAATGTATTGGTGGTGGTTGTAGTCGTGTCGTCATGCGTGGCAGTGGGTCGCATTCCTACCGCATGGCAGGTTTCGACCAATGCCAAGCACTGGTGGGTCGTCAGGAGCGATGGAGGGGTTCATTGATGAATAGAAACCTGGTGCTATATGGGAATTATACTACTACTAGTAGTAGTAGAAGAAGAAGACCAAGGGCCAGTCATAGCAGCCTTGTGGTTTGTGCAGCCTCGTCGTCTCGACGAGACGAACTGACGACAGTGGTACGGCTGGCATTGCCAGCCTTGGTGGTGGTGACATCGGATCCATTGCAGACATTGGTCGACTCTGCTGTTCTTGGTAAGTATTCGACGCTGCATTTGGCTGCTGTGGGTCCGAATACGGCTATATTTAATTCTATATTTCAGATATTCACCTTTATTGGGATCACAACAGCCACGACGGTGTCTGCCTCTGCTTCTGAGGGGGAGATTCGGTCGACTCTGTCGACTGCTGTGCTTCTCGCAGTATTCTTTGGTATAACAAGTGCGGCAGCTCTCTGGTATGGAGTGGGGTCTTGGATTCTCTTGGGTATGGGGACGGATGCGCAAGTCATTCCCTTGGCGGCAGAGTATCTGCAGATTCGAGCGCTGGGGTTGCCGTTTGTGTTGGTGATGAATGCATTTCAGGGGCTTTGTCTAGGAAAGCAGGATACGGTGACACCCATGATTGTGTGTGCGATGGCGACAGCGTTGAATATAGTGTGGGATATTATACTGGTGAGCCAATATCACATGGGGGTGAAGGGGGCTGCTGTGGCGACCGTGTCTGCTCAGTTCTGTGGTATGGTGGCGATGGTATTCATGGTGTTTCGTAGTAGAAAATATAATGGGATTGGGTGGGCGCTGCCTCGGTGGGATGTGGTGAAGAAATTTGCAACTGTTGGTGTCACCTTGATTGCCAGGACGCTTGCCGGGATGAGTGCCTATGTCACCATGGCTACCGCCGCAACGCGTATGGGTATCATCGCATCCGCGAGTCATCAAGTGGCAATGCAATTATTTTGGTTTATTAGTTACCTGCCAGAGCCCTTGTCCATGGCAGCACAGACTCTTGTTGCAAAAGAATACACAAGAAACCCACCTGCTGCTGCATCATGGGCCCGCATGTTGGTCACATCGGGCGTATTATTTGCTTTTGTCTTGAGTGGATTGGCAGCATGTGTTCTGGCATGGGGTGCAGGTCTCTTTTCAAAGGATGTCCTCATCCAACAGACCGTCTCCAGTCTGGCTCCCTATGGAGCACTTGCCATGGCCATTTGTAGCATGATGATGATGTTTGATGGCATTAGTATAGGCTCTAATGCATTGCTGCATCTACCTACTGGAGTCGCACTCGGATTCGTGGCTGTTGTTTGTATTTTATACGCCACATCACCTCTTGGGCTGCCCAGCGTGTGGCTGAGCTTGTGTGGGTTTTACGCCTCCAGACTACTCGTTCATCTCTTGTACTATGGCGTTCTGTCTCGTCCTAGAAATGTATTCTATGTTTCTATCCGTGATTCTGCATCATTAGAATCATAATCATGATTGTAGTAATACTCGTGTGCGTGTTTTGTAGACTCTCTAGGATATGGCAAGGATTCCAACAGAGTGCTGAAACACACAATGGTATTCTAGCAACACGCGAAACGAGGGTGACTTGGTTGCATTAATACATGCTAGCCACATCGTATTAGATGTTGCAGATCTTCTGTTCTGTTCGTACAGGAAGAACAACAAGAAGAAGAGTTTTTGGAATGCAATTGGTCAAGCTGCATGCATGCGACCTACCTATGACGTATTTCCATTGTATTCTCGTCTAGATATACTACTACAATTAATACAAATATTATCACATGTATAAAAGGCTGCACTGGTATCACGTATGGCAATGGTGATCTACATGCCGAGATCTCGACATTGTCTGCCCTTGTCGTCTTCTTTTGCTGCAAGAGGACATGATGATGATGATGATGATGAATACAGATTCATCTGTACTTTTCTGGTACTATTACTACACGTCCAAGAAGGGTTTTCTTGTTGACAATACACCGAACATGGTAGCCGAGAAATACCCAAATCTGCTCTTTTGATCAATGTGTTCCACCCGTGTGAGAGAGAGATGGGACAATAGCATCCAGGGTCTTGCGTGGGTTCTCTCCTCGCATCGCAGTATTCTACGATAAATAAAGCCTTCTTTCTCAGAATACTAGACTTTTTGGAATATTCCATACACTCGCCAAACGTAAAGCATGACTCGTTCATGAACCAGTCAAAGTTTGACCCAATCCTCTTGACCAGCTCGATGGCATTCTTCAATCCAATTCCCAATCCCAACGAATGCGCCGTTTCTGCCAGATATACATTGAATGACTCTTGATCTTTCCTTGACAATGCAAATCCAGTCTCCTTTTTCCCAAACGTGTATCCATCCACGTTATCAGGGTCTACCCCAGCACATCCAATCCGTTTCGCAAACTTGATTCGTTTCTTGGCAATCCTCCTCACTCGCTTGGATCGCACATCCACCCAATACTCACCCGGCCACCCATCCATAGGTCTCCCAATAGACGACCCCCAGTACTCTTTTACAAAACTGTATGGCCCGCGATCGGCATCGTCGTCAACCCTGTAGGATTCAAATGTCCCAGCACTGAAATAGCATACAACCCTGGCTACAGGGTTCTTCTTCTTCACATAGGGTATAAAATCTCTTGCTGTATCTATATCAATAACGTAGAGATCAACCCCGGGTATATACGCAGCAGAACCGGTATCGGAAAGTTGGTACTGCCAAGAGACATTCTTGGGTGGAATGTACCACCCATAGGCTGTTAGAGTCGAATGCACCGACAGTACTACAGCCAATAGAGTACGATAATACCCCAAGACCATACTGTTTGGTTTTCTTCTGTAGATATTGAATGCATGAGATGAGAGATGTCCCATCTGCCGACAGCCGCGACTAATTAAAACATTAAAATAATAATATATTGCTTTTCTTTATGGAATATGCATACAGAAAGAACATACAATACTAATATGGATGCGTAGTACTACTGTGACGTATACAATGCCCCATGGAGACTGTGGGTGGTGACGAGACGACACATGACACAGACGCAACACAGGAAGAATTGTTGAGAGCGGTTGTCGAAGGACGGTGTTCTATTGCCACAGATGGACACTCTGTTACATCCAGTGATAGTATAGAAGGTATTCAGGGGGATATTGGAGAGGGAGAGGTGGAGGCGTTGACGATTCGGGATGTAGTTGAGCCCAACGACCTCTACTGGAAAGAATCGTGGGATTCTATTGATCTGGTGGCGTTTGAGATATATGTGTTGGAGTATGTTCGTACTATATCAAAGGATGTTTTGTCTCGTCGGGATCGGGTGAAGGAGCCGCGCCTGAAGGAGACTGGTCGAGGTGGGGGTGGGGTGAAGGTTGCGTGTGAGAAGGAGTTTCCGAGGTTGGAGGCGAGGGTTGCGTCGCCTGCGGGGACGAGCGGAAGAAATATAAAGGCGAAGGAGGCTACGAGAAGGATTGTGCCCACTGCGGTGAAGTCTGTGGAGGTTGATAGCAAGTTTTTGGTGGACGAGGAATCTGTTGGTGGGGTGTGGCCTCCTCCTCCTGCTGCTGCTGCTGCTGCTGCTCGTGTGAGTAGGCAGGATGGCACAAAGGTGGGGGTCGTAGGTGATACGGCGACTCGAGTGGAACGTATCATGGATACGCCAGAGCAGGTGGTGAAGAAAGTGCAGTCGAGGTGGGTGGGTGATGGTGTCTTGGGAGTTGGAAGAATGAGGCTGGAGGAGGAGGGACATGATCGTTCGAAATCTAAAGTTTCTTTAAATACGGGTCGTCGGCGTGTGCTTGGTGATGGGTTGAAGAGGCTTGCGTGCCTTCATGGACGTGTGCTTGCACTGTCTTCCACCATGTTTATGACGTCTGAGATTAGCTTTTTGTTTCAATTGCTTGCTGTGGATGCTTCGACGAAAGAAGAAGAGAAGAAGAAAGAGGTACAGGAAGAAAGACTGGATGTATTTGCATGCGGAATGGATGCGGTGCAGTATGCTGCATGTGTCTTGTTGCATGCAGGGAGTCTCGTACTAGGGCTTGGTGTGAAAGTGCTGCGGGATTTGAATGCGTATTTAGATGTCCTATATAAGAATATACAGGCGGAGGAGCTTCGAAAGCTCAAGAGTGTAGTGACTGAAACTCTCGAGGGGCAAGAGCCATGGGGTGGGTTGGTGCAGTCTCCCTCCTTTGACACTGTGAAGAATACTGGTTGTTTGACGGGTCATACGGGATTGAATGTCTTTTTGAATGACGATGATATGAGTAGAAAGAAAAGTCCAGATGGGCAGAGGAAATTGTCCAACAGGGAGGCGTTTCGTGATGGCTGGTTCAAATTGATGAAGGAGGCTGTGCGTCAGTCAACATCACTGAGCAATCTCCAGCATGGGGGTGGGAAGATTGGTCATCACCATGTGCCTGAAGAACGGCAAGGAGACGTGAATGTCCTTAAATTGCTTCAGGAAGAGTCATCTCGGCTTTTAAGGGGTCTAAGGTTGGATAATTATGATGCATTTGCTGAACTCTTTGTTGCTGCTGTGCTTCAGGCTGCAGCAACTGGTGAGACGTTGATGGATGAAGAACTCACAGGAATCGCAAAGCAAAATGTCTCTAGATTTCAATCTTTAAATAAGCGATTTCAATTGCAGAATGACTCAAAAAAGCCTGGGTTCGGAGCGCCTAGAAATGACTTCCAGAATAGACAGTCAAAGGGGAAAGCTTCGTACATGTCAAAGAAGACACAGGTTGATCAATCAGCGGAGCATGCTCTTAGTGTTGCAGGAGAATTTACGAAATCTTTGCGCCCTTTTGTACTTTTTTTGGAGGCGAGTGATAGTCACAGACTTGATATGAGCTTGATACGAGTCATGAGGGCCAAACTGGAACATCTGGTCCAGTGCTCCCCTGATGATGTGCCCAAATCTCTTGACAGTGGGGGTCTCCTTGGTCTTGATGAGATTTGTATATCGACAACTGCTTTGGCTGGATTTCTTGGGTATCTATCGTTCACCAAGGGAGATAATGTGGCAGTCTTGAGCTGGTGTGGTGAAGGTGAGTATGATGGCACGCATCACTTGGATGTCCTGTATTATCTCCGTTTCTGCTTGGAGTCGCCGCCGGATAATTCGCGCCTTGGAATGCTGTACAAGATTATGCCCTGGATATCTCGGTATTTGAAGTTTTTGTCGTGGAACAAGAAGGCAGCTGAATCGTTGTACTTCCAGAGAGTCTTCTCCATGGTGGGACGCATCAGAAGGCATCCATACTTGCAGGCAAGAAGTCATTGTTTCAAAGGGATAGCGTGCCTTTCTTTACGGTCCATTCTGGATGATCTTGCATGGCAATTCCAGTCGTATATGGAGCTTTCAGACGGAAATGGAGGGGAGACAAATGCATGGATGGATATCATCCTCAGGGAAGATATTGTTTGGGCAAATGCAAGCCTCGGTCATCGCTACGTGGAGATTGCATGTCCAGATCTCTCGTCATTGGAAAAGATTCTCTCGAAGAAGAGCTTAGGGTTTCTTAATTCTACACAGGTACCGAGGCGAGTGAGAAAGATAACACCCACGGCACCAAGCCAGGTGACCCAACCATCAACAGTCCTTGTAGGAAAGAAGGAGACCGCGTCCAAGCCCATCTCGCAGCAACAAGTATTGACAGAGCTAGAAAAAGTTTTCTTAGATCAGTACAGTACGTCGACAAAGGTGACGGATATCAAGTTGAGAGACTTTGTAGCATGGTGTTCTGATGTCATTGCCCGTAAAGGTGTTGCTGCTGGTCTGGACCAGGCTGCCACATCATGCAGTGATATCTTTGAGAATGAGATGAAGAATCAACTAGAACATTATGCTGCATCATGCATTATCAGACAAACAAATGGCACCTCGAAGGGCAGAGTTGACAAGCAGAAACTAGAAGCTGCGTGCACATCAGCTGACACCCTCTTTCTGTCAACATTGTATGACACTGTGCGTGCTGCATCCACAAAGGCGCTTCGAGATACTATACATTCGTGCTCAAAAAGCGTTGTAGATCTGCTGCTTCCAGACGCATGGGGGCCCTGCGTCAAAATGACGGCGGCAGCCATCATAGCGAGAAGAGCAGAAGCAGCTGGTACAGGACAGTGTGTGACAGAGCTCCCTCATCTGGCGCAGACGAGAATCAGAACGGCACTCGAAAAAATGATTTCCATAACAAACTCAAAAATAGAAGATGTATAGTATACAAAGTATCATGTAGCAGTACCACCATGTCTCAAAATGCCCATGTCTTTCAAGTATGCATGGAAATCAGGGTAATGCCCAGTCACTGTCTCTGATGAAGACGCCTTCACGCCCACCAGTGTCTTTGTTCTATCGCCACCATGGAGAAGATCCTCCACATACGATTTCGCTGGTTTGGCTCCACCACACGCTAGCATCCGCCTGTGCATCACATCAGTTGACGGCATACCATGCTCTTCGACATCGTCCCACACCTGCGAGGCAATACAGTTTGCAAACAGATAACTGTAATAATTTCCAGCATATCCAACAACATGTGAGAATCGCAGTGGAGGATACGATTTCCCTCCATAATGTTCCACCCCGTGCTCCATCATAAAGTGTTCGAGGTCGTTTGCCGTCCCAAACCCTTGAGATCCCACTCTCTCGCTATGCATGTACTGATCCAACAAGCACGTCTCCAGAGTATTCTGTAACTTCAACGCCGCACAGTGCTTCTTTTTCATACTCAAATGTTTCATCAGCTCGGCTGGAACAGACTCGTAGCCTTTTCCAGAATGCTTTACGATCAACTCAAGTGCGTCAGGGTGACTAGCAAACCTCTCAAACACATGAGATGGCACTTCAATGATATCCTGAGGCCCACGGGTCCCTGACAGATGCTGCAACTGTGTTCGCGACAGTATAGAGTGCATGGCATGCCCAAACTCATGACAGAGCGTTTCAAGATCCCCAAAACTTAAATACCTATCCGATGACAGATTTGCCACCAGTGCTGCCTTGGGCAATTGGTACACCCCATCAGCCCCTTGCCGCCCACACTGCAGCGTAAACAACGCCGCACCGCCAAACTTCCCAGGTCTTTGAAATAAATCTAAATACACAGTGCCAAACTTTTCATCTGTGCAGGAATCGTACGCACAGACTTTCATCACCCCATCTGCCCACGATTCACCAGGCATCATGCTCCTCACCACCAACCTCACATTCATGAACTGCTCCATCAATGCACTCATCCCAAGCAGAAAACCTGGAACAGTGACCATATCACCTAAATTTTGCAACGCTGCTACACATTCTTTCGGCAACGTCTGCTGAATCCCCCAGTCTCTGTCCCAGGGCTGAAGCACCTCATGCCCACCACCATGTCCTTGTTGATACAGGGACATTTTCCATGACAACAGACTCTCCTTCTCCTGCACAAGAGACTCTTGCAAAGCACCATTCACCTCCTTTAAAAACACACCTATCGCTTCAGGCGTATTTCCGAGACTAAAACCATCCAGCTGGTATGCCGCAAAAGACGAATACCCCATAATATCAGCCACCTGCCGTCTCGCATGCAACAGCTCCCTCACAATCTCTGCATTCTCCCTTGGATACGATGCATACGTCTTATATGCAGCTTTACGAACCTCTTCTACATCACAGTGCCATAAAATACTATTACACGTCCTAGAATCTCCTGGCGCACGCAGTATACAATCCCCCATTATCCCGTCCCTCTGAAACACAGCATCCAATCCCATCTTGGCATCACGCTGCACCAACCGACCAAACTCCCTCGAACACGCCCTCTCATCCACAACAATCTCCCCCGTCTTCTTTCCATCGATTGTATTTTGCATATATGAATGACCGGCATTGTGAATAGCTCCAATCAATTCGGTCATATCATCCTTTTCCTTCCCATCCAAATGCACCCCAAATCTCTCAAAATCCCTCTTGAGCATCTCCCCCACATACATGTATTCATCCTGCTGTTCCCCATGAGTCCGTGCATTATTATTCGTATTATTACTTGCATGCATGATATCCAAGGCACGACATACAGCACTGTACAACCCCACATGGGTATTCAACTCCTGCACAAATCCTCCCAGCCGAACACATGCCATGTGCGCTGCCTGCCTCCACCCCTCCTCCCCATGCACATGCCGACAGAACTCGGCCGCATCCATCGTCCGACACAATACATCCGATATCTCATCCAGCTTCCGCACCACATCCGGACCAGGATCCGACATGATGACATCATCAATCAGCCCCCTGCATGCCTCTTCCGTCCTCACAGCCAGCCCTTCCCAATCGCCTGCCTCACGCACCCCTGCAACCCCAGCAAAACAACCAAGTGCATGTTCAGAACCGCTATCATCGTCTACCCGCGATCCATGATACCATGAAACGCCATTCCGGAGAGGCTGATGGATTAGTTTATTGCCTCTTCCTCCAAAAGAATATCCCCAAAGATATCGCACAGGTGTCACCACATCACAGATGGCGTCTCCAATACGTGATGAATCAAAATTTCTATGAGTAACACCAGTCTTTGAGCCAATTAAATGCGCTTCAAAGAAACGACGACACAATATCTGACGACACCCTTTGAAAACCCGACCCAACATAGCAACGAGCTCCTACTCCCATATCATACGAATTCCAATATATCAGTATCATATAATATTGATATAAACAGCCGAATTGCGATACTTGGATGAATGTGGGTCAAAAACAACTCGAGATCTCTAGAGATCTCAACCAGATCTTGTATCTAAATAAGGAATTTAAATTTGATCCCACGGCAGATGAGATGTGTTGCGTCTTCCAACAACCATGCCAATCTTGGCATTAATGACATGACGTCATCGCGTATGCGGTGCAATGCACTGTCGTTTCGTGGGTTTGGGAGGCTCCAGGGATGAACTTCAGTATTCAAACATTATTTCTGCTCAATATACCTGTGAATATTGTTCGACGAAGAGAGCAACATACACGCAAGTGGATGTCCATAGATTCGCCCAAGACGGCTGGACAAGGCCGTGGGAAAAGGGGTTCAGAGGTGGAGTCAGCACCGTGGGCATACGTGTCTCTTTTATATGGAGATGAGTTTCTTCTAGGACTTCGAGTGCGTTGTACTCGTGGTATCTTGGCGACACTGGTGTACTCATTGAGAGAGATGCACGGTGCAGGTTTTGGGGCAGAGTCTGAAGGCGAGTGGAACTCGGGCGGATCGTTGCAGGTCCAATCCGACAGGATACAGTAACTATTTTAGAGCAGGATGGATGGAAGGTTTGGACGTCTAAAATTGTTCAAAATCCAGGGCACAGGTATCCTGCAAAGTTTTCTGGAGTCTACACAAAGCTAAAGATCTTTGGGCGGGATATGGGATACGACCGTATCGTTGGAAGCCTTGCTCTGGAAGGTATATCCGTCTTTCTTTATCTGCACCTTGTCCTTCCAATGATTTTCAGGATCCTATGTTGACTCGATCGAGTCGCGACATGTCGCGACATTGTTCAATGAGCTACCTAGTATACGTCTGAATTGCTCCAAGCTCTTTTGCAATCATCATCCATGGCATGGAAGTTGACAGTGACTAATCCTGAACACTGCGCATAGAATCGCCAATGCACGGCCATAATATTTAATTTAAATATAAAAATACGCATAATTCGACTCTGTTTCGATCAACGAGGTCAATTTACTGGGATATTTAGGTGTCCCATTCCTTGACTGAGAAGTGATTCAGCAGCATATTTCTCAACTAGGGGTTTCAGATCGCTAATTGATCGATTTTGTCATATATATTTGGATTATAATGCATTTGTCTGGTACATTGTCCCATCAGGGAAGACACGCCCGTCTGTGTGGTGTTGGAGCACGAGGAGAGAAACGCTCAGTCCTGTCCAGGCGTGATCGTGGATATACACGGGTACAGTGCGCTATTACCGCTCCAACAAAATCAAATGTTGGTAATGTGGAGGGTGTTGGACTAAAGGATGTGCCCCTTCGATCTCTGTTTCCAGAGGCACCGCCAGCGCCAGCACCTGGAGCACCCAAACTCAAGGTGGCCATTGTGGGGAGCGGTCTTGCTGGTCTGTCGACAGCTGTCGAGTTGTTAGAACAGGGTCACGAGGTGGACATTTACGAGAGCAGACCTTGGATTGGAGGGAAGGTGGCATCCTTCCAAGATAAAGATGGGAACCATATCGAGATGGGGTTGCATGTGTTTTTTGGATGCTATTTCAATCTGTTCCGTCTTATGGCAAAGTGCGGTGTGCTTGAAAACTTGTTATTAAAGGAACATACGCATACATTCTGCAATACTGGTGGGGACGTCCGCGAGCTGGATTTCCGTTTCTTCATTGGTGATACAAAGATTGGGGCTCCATTCCACGGATTGAGGGCTTTCTTCACCACACCGCAGCTGTCTCCGGCTGATAAAGTAGCTAATTCTCTTGCCTTGGGTACATCACCTATTGTTCGATCGTTGTTCGATCCAGAAGGCGGGATGAGGGATGTGCGTGCATTGGATGATGTATCCTTCTCTGACTGGTTCAAAAGCCATGGTGGAAGTCAGGCATCTATCGACAGAATGTGGGATCCAATTGCATACGCATTGGGATTCCTCGACTGTAATGACATCTCGGCGCGATGCATGCTTTCAATTTTCCAATTCTTTGCCACGAAGACGGATGCATCTGCCCTGAGGATGTTGAACGGGTCCCCAGCAGATCGCTTGTTAGCACCAATCGCCGACTATATTACACAGAAAGGAGGACGAATTCATACCAGATGGGGATGTAGAGAAGTTATGTATGATACAGATGCAAATGGAAAGCCAACAGAGGTATCAGGTCTTCGTCTCTCCAAGGCAGGCGAGGAAAAGATCATCACAGCCGATGCATACGTGGCAGCCTTGGATGTACCAGGGGCGAAGAAATTGATTCCACAAGAGTGGAGATCAGATACCTTTTTCGATAACATATTCAACCTGGTTGGTGTGCCAGTCATTACGGTGCAACTCAGATATGACGGATGGGTGACCGAGATGAAGGATATTGAGCTGTCAAGAACTGTTGGAGGTGGCCAAGGCCATGGTCTGAATAATTTATTATATAGCGCGGATGCCGATTTCTCATGCTTTGCAGATCTCGCATTGACATCTCCTGTGGATTATTACAAGGAAGGTGAGGGTTCCCTGATGCAGTGCGTTCTGACCCCAGCTGACCCATACATGTCCAAGACAAACGAAGACATTGCTGCCGAGGTTGACGCACAGGTCAGAAAACTCTTCCCATCATCACGAGGACTAACCATGACGTGGAGTTCCGTCGTTAAGATTGGACAGAGTCTGTACAGAGAAGCCCCAGGCATGGATCCATTCCGCCCAGACCAGAAAACCCCAGTACCAAACTTTTACCTGGCAGGAAGTTATACAAAGCAGGATTACATCGACTCGATGGAAGGAGCCACCTTGTCTGGAAGACAATGTGCGTATAAAATTGTCGACGATGTCTCATCATTAGCCGCCGCCGCTGCTGCCAAAAAGACAACAACAACTGCCACTGCGTCTTCATGATGACACGTGCGTGTAGGTGTCATGTTTCATTCATCACCAAAATATATGCCTACTTTCTCTTTGTTTACATCAACATATCCATCATCAAACAAGAATTATGCATTCATTTTATTACTACAGTACTCTTTTTTTTTTGCTATGCTTCTTCTCCTCTCTAGGAGGGCAGCAGTCGCAACAGCCAACAAGCCAGCAGACACACCATGATCCGTCCTGCAACACATCACTACACCAATCAGCACCAGCCAATACACATCCACTGAACAGAAGAGTACAGTGCAGTGCATAAACCTATCAGATTAGCATGACAATGTCTCAGCCCCGTGTGTACATTCTCCAAAAAAGGCAGAAAGAAAAACACACTCAGCAGACCGTTGTGAGAAGTTGCAGTGTTTCATCATCGGTTCAGCTGCATGCAATATTATTATGTATACGTGTAAGACGCACCCTCTTCCCAAGGAGAGGATTCTCTCTCTCTCAATCGTGATACTCGTGTCGTCATGCTGCGTCGTGATTCATCTTCGGTCCTATCGGGCTTCATACTGTACAACTCGACTGGTTCTCTTCTTATATAATATTCTATACCCGCATTCTCTGCATCGAATCACATCCCCAGACCGGAGGGTATTCTCAGCACCACAGTCGCCACAAATGTATGCGACTGGTTGAACAGGCTGCGTTTGAAATGGCTGTTGCTGCATTCTACAATACTACTATTACTATTAATATAATTTCTCAGGGAATCCCATGGCTTTGCGGACATTGTCTAGGGTGGCATGAGCCTCATGGGCTGCAGCTTGGGCCCCTTGGGACAGGACTGCATCGAGATATGCTTGATCACTAATCACCTCGGTATACCTCGCTTGAATTGGTCTAAGATGCTCAATCATCGCATCAGTAAGCAGTGGTTTGAATTCACCCCATCGCATGCCATCGACCTCTCTCATGACGGCTTCATTGCTCATCCCAGTGACACACTGGTACATGGTGAGGAGGTTTGTTGCCTCTGGTCTCTCCGGATTACCGAATTCCAATCCATCGAATGCATCCGTCTTTGCCTTTTTAATCTTTGTTTTTATAACATCGGGGGGATCCAATAGGTTGATGCGAGAGAGATCTGATTCGGCACTCTTCGACATTTTGGCCCGACCGTCCTGGAGGGACATGACACGGGCACCTGCGGGAGGGATGAATGGGTCTGGTACTTTGAATAATCTGGTGTACTTGCATCCCATCTTCTTGGCCTTTTTACCACCAAATAAGTAATTAGCTCGCTCTGCGAGATCCCTAGCCAGCTCCAAATGCTGCTTCTGGTCCTCCCCAACAGGAACCAAGTCTGACTGATACAGAAGAATGTCTGCCGCCATGAGCACGGGGTAGGTCAGGAGTCCCGTCCCGACCTCTTCATTTCCTGCTTTTCTACTCTTTTCTTTATACTGAATCATTTTCTTCAACCATCCCACGGGAGTAATGCAGGATAACAACCACGCCATTTCTGCATGAGCAGACACATGGGACTGCACAAACACCTTGGCCTTGGTGGGATCAATGCCGCAGGCAATATACAAGGCAGCTCCGTTCCTCGTAGCTTCTAATAATTCTTTAGGGTTGTGAGGAAGGGTAATAGCATGCAAATCAACCACCATAAAGTATGTATCGTACATCTCCTGCAAATCCACCCAGTTTCGAATAGCTCCCAAGTAATTTCCCAAATGCACCGTCCCTGTTGGCTGTACTCCTGATAATACCCGCTTTCTTCTCGCTGTCGCTGGCGTCTGAGTAGACGACGATGATGATGATGATGTATCTGATGCCGATGTCGCAGCATGACATCCACTCAGCATGCGACGTGTGGTTGTCAGCACGTGCTGCTGTCCACCCAGGACAAACCGACCTAAAGGTCCAAGGCGGTGCTGTGCTGTACACGAACACACATTTCTACTCATCAGCATATGCGCCATAGTATTTTATAGTATAGTATGAATTCTGATGGATGGATGGATGGCAGATTGCGTTTTTAACCCGATTTGGTGTAATGTCTACAGACGCGATGAATTGGACCTGTCGAGATGAGAATGCAATCGGCGTTTCTGATGCCTCTATTGGTATACAAATTACAAGTTTGACCCGTTTGGCCAATGCCAAACTCCATGGCCTTCGGCCATGGGTCTTTTGCAGGCATCGCTTCGCTCGCCTGTCTGGTCGGTCGCCCGAAGGGCTCCCTCCGTCGCTGCGCGGCTTTGGTGGGTGAGAGATGCATGGAGGATGGCATTGAAAGGACTACGAAAGGAATCGTTGGTTGTAAAGGGAGAACGGATGGTTTGGGATGGCGACATGGGTGGGTCGTGAATGATGTATTACAGTTGCCAGGGTTGTTGTTCGAGGTTTCCTCCGGCCTCGTCAGGATCCCTTAAACCTGGGCCTCACTGCGTTCGGCTCGGGCGGGATCCTTCCTCACCCATCGGCCACTCAGCTGTTGCTGTTGGGGCGGAGGAGTGCCTCTGTGAATACACAGTTCCGAACTGGCAAAGGATCATCCGTGGAATTTCTGGCATTAGCTGGCTGGTAGACAGTGACCCCAGAGGGTCGTCCAACCCTGGAGAGAGCAACATAGAGCTGGCCATGCGAGAAGACTTGGGTTTCGAGGTGGAGGCCAACTCGCTTGAGTGTGAGACCCTTACTTTTATTAATGGTCATCGCAAACGAAACCCTGAAAGGAAACTGGACCCTGCGTATGGTTGCCCCAAGCCTGCTGTTATCAGTTGGGGTGATAGCAACCTTCCCAATGAGGACTTCCCTACCCCATGAAGATTGTAGCCCCGTGAGTATCCTGGCTTTGACGCAGTGATCATAAATTTTAGTGACAATCAGTCGCGTTCCATTGACGACACCTATGTTCCTTCCGTAATTCCGCATCATGATGATTGGGCACCCAACCTTGAGGACCAGCTTGTGAGGGGGCAACCCAGATTCCTCATCTGCATCAAGCATGTTCTGTGGGTAGTAATCCTTGAACTCATCCTCTACAATAGTGTTGGTGGCGTAAAAATCCTTGGATTGAGCTGCGGCAAAGTCTTCCCCGAGGATGTCGCTGTTGATGATTTTCTCATTGCTATCAGCCTTGAGGTTGGTAGGGCAGAGGATGGCTGTTTCCTCAAGAAAATTTGCTGCTCCTGAGGATTCTCAAAATTTGTATACCCACCATAGATGTGCTGGATGAATTCCACATCATTATCATGTGGAAGTGCAACGGTGGAAGGGACCTGAACCCAGGATGGGTGTGATGGATGGTTATGAGGCAATTTGGGCTCAGCATCGTCGCCAATCCTCTTCAAGAGATCTGTCCACGTCTGCAATTGCGTGGCCTCTTCAGCATTTCTCCGCTTGATAATATCGGACTCGCATGTTTTCATGTAACCGCAAAATTGTGACCTGCCGCCCTTCTCGCTCTCCCTCTGGCATTCTTCATGACAGACCCACACTGCCTGAAATCCCCGTCAAGCACCACCACTTTGCCACCCATGACCGCCCCGTCCTGTGTCATGATATCTCGAAGGCATCGATCCACGGCGTCGAGCTGCCACTTGTTCATCGCCAGGGCCTCGTCCCAGACAATCAGCCTCGCTTTGTGCAGCAGGTCAGCCTCATGCGACTCCCTGGCAACGTTGCAGATCAGCTGCTCGCCGTCGAAGTCGTCCTTGACGGGCAGTCTGAATCGTCTGTGCACCGTCGTTCCATTCGGCAGCAGCTGTGCTGGCAGCCCATTCGATGCCATCGCCACCGCAATGGGATGCTCGCCTCTTTCACGCTCCTCTTGGCTCTGCTTCCTCAATTTCATGAAGAGGGTCTTGTACAGGAACGTCTTCCCCGATCCCCCGATGCCATCCAAGAAAAACACATTTCATCCTGAGGAGCGTCCAGTTTTGCAGGCGTTGACCGCCTCGAGGATCTGGTCGAAGGCAGCTCTCTGCTGCTGATTGAGCTTGGCCACGTTGGCCTCGATGTCCTGGTAACTGAAGTTGAAGTACCCACCGACCTCCTTCTCGATCTCGGACGTGATCAAATGGTCTGGAGGCCGTGGAATATGCCACTATCAGAAACACCGGAATGATTCAATGATTCCGAATCCCAGGGCATCGCGATGGTCCACGATCGTGGACCACGATTCGTGGTGGGTTTGATTACGCTACGCGTAGTGTAATGATCTCTTGGTCCAAACAATATGACAAGGCATCCTCTTTAACGATATAAATTATCGAAATACTAATACTTGGGACGTGACATGATGTTGAGAACAATCGCTGTCATCACGGCTCTCGTGTGCACCACCCTTGTGGAGACCAGTCTGGCAACGCCAGTCAAGCCAAAGGACTGGGTGAAGTACTATTCTCTCCAACCTCAATCCAATAATTTTACCAAATATGTTGAAAGTTTCTTTACTTGCGAAGGAGAGTATGCTCTGTGCGCGTATGCCACCTGTGTCAAGGTTGAAGGTTCCGTTCCACCTGTTGCTGAGTGCGGATGTTACTCCTACACCTCAAAGACGATCAATATTGGAGCCATTGTGGGAGTTTTGGACAGGAAGATAAAAAAAACCATGAAGGAAAAGTGCAAGAAAAGGAAGGGGTCTCCAACATGTAAATTGTTTGGGGTCAATAAAACACCGTTCTGCAAATCTATGAACAAAGAGACCATGTACAAGGGTGCCAAGCCAGACTATATTTCCACATGGAATCCAACGGATTGGGATAAAACGGTTGGATATCTACCAGCATCGTATGAGTGCCCAGATGGTGGAACCTATACCAATTGTTTCTCCGCTGCATGCTACAAGGGAGCACCAAAGAGTCCATTCCTCCAGGGTATTGGTTCACCAAAGTTCAATGCCACATGCTACTGCCCATACTATACAAGAAGCGATACCTCAGTGCTTGTGTGGAACGCAACAGCAGATCCGTGTGGGCCAACCAATAAGAAGGATGTCAAGAAAGACACGCTCATTTACAATGGAATGTAAGTTCTTGCAGTCTTTTGCTCTTTTGTTTGTGTTATCATCAATCTTCTGTCATTGAATGTGTAAGACATTAATTGACTAGTCTAGTACTGATGGTATTTCTGTCTCTGCAAGTAAAAATCAACCCACCATCCTACCTCACTCTGTGACAACCTGTCACTGACAAGTGAATCAAGCTGAGCTGGATTGATCAACGTACAAAATCAAGTGCGATGGCCATGTTCGTCAATGTGTGAATTTAACATATGATTCATTGGTACGTTATGAGTGTTTCTGTATCCAGATATGGACGATAATGTGCGCATTGTGTGTATCAACAATGCAGCTGTGATGTGGAGGTGGCCGACCCAAGACCACCTCCGACCGTGCGAGTACTGTCTTTCTATACCTTTTCGCCTCTTGCGTCGCCGATTCTGCATTATATTGGCTGAAAGTAATATCAAAAGATAGCAAATGAGACACAATTTGATAAAATATGCGTTTGAGGAAATAATATGCAGTGTGTGCGGAGTAATGTTCTTGCACATACACTGGACCCCAATGAAGGACCTTCACGAGAGAGATTTCCTTAAATAACAATGATAAAAGTTTTTAGATCATGTTGTATACAGAATGCTGCCATATAGCGTATGAATGTATTATTAATTACTACCCTAGTAGTAAAGTAAGATGAAATTGTTATCTATGGAAACAGGAGGAGGATGGATTGCTGAAAGGGCTCTTTCCTACTACCACCCACCACTTGCAGGACCTGCATTGAATGCAGGTGCTACAAGGCTGCAGAGAGCTCTTGGTGTAGGCAGGGGTGGTAGGTATAGGCAAGTGCAGCCTGCTGGTGTGTGTTGGGCTGAGAAGAAATTACGGCAGCAGAAAGAGGTATCATACGGTCTTGATTGGTATCAGCAGACGAGGGATGCTATGAATACCAAGAGATCTGCTCGGGAGGAGATGGGTATGTGTTTTATTTCTTGTCTGGTCTCTCTGGGTGTCTGCCTTTGTGTGGGATGTGCATCATTGGTTTCTTCTTGTGAAATTGTAGAGATTCGTCGTGAAGCCAATCGTCGGGCGAATAATGGTCGGGATCGAGAGGATTTATATACTGACAACTGGGATGGGGATGTGTACAAGGGGAACAAGGTGAATGTTTTGTCAGTGTTGGTTGCTATTTCTGTGCTTGCGCCGCTTGTGGGGATTATATTTGCATTACAAACGTATGGTACATTGTGGGGTTGATTGTTATTATTAGTATTGCTGCTGTTATCATTCTAGATTGCATTCTCATGGAGCACGTTTCCCTCCAAGAGGACTGACACCACCAGCCTCTAAGGATGCTTGCACGTATTTTGACACACATACCGATGAAACACGGTACTATATCCTACCCTATATCTTCCACCTCCTGTTGTTGATCTTGCTGTTGATGTGCCCCTTCTTCTTCCTCAACCACCTCTACCTGCTGCTCTTCTTCCATCTGTTCTTCTTCAACCACTTCTACCTGCTGCGCCTCCTGCTCTTCTTCCTCCATCCCTGCGTCTCCATCTTGGATTGGATCTCCTTCTCCTTCTCCTTCCTTCTCCGTACCAGCAGCACGAGGAGCAAAGAAGGAATGCAACGTCTTCCCCTTCCCCTTCTTCTTCTTCGCACTCCCACTCCCACTCGCACCAACCCCCTCCACCCGACGCTGCTTCATTTGAACAAACACATCTTCATACTCGAACGATAACGGCAATCCAATCTCCCTCATCCTCGAATCCCCCCGTGCAACGGATTCAATGTCTGAAAATTTGAAATTCTTTCTCTTCTGACCCTTCGCATATTCATGCGATTTCGATGCCAATAAACCTATAAACATCCCAGTAGCCTCTGAAATAACTCTAACAGCATCTCCACTCACTCTCTTGACTTCCTCATCCCGACACACGACCTTTTTGACCAGAGACAATGGCAACATGGCTGGCAACTCCTTCTTCGCCACTCCATCCCCCTCTGTAGGCGACGGAGGATTCTTTGCAGCCATCTCCGCCGCTGCATCCTTGTATTTCTTCTTCTCCTCTTCTGTCAATTGTCCCCACAGAAATCCAATTTCCTTGGCAACATCTCCCACGCTCACCTTTCCACCCCCTCTCTCTGCCAGTAATTTCTCTTTAACACGAGATCTATGCTCACCACTAAAGATAAAGTAGGGAGTCAGTCGTTTACCCATAGTGTTGCTTTTCTTCCTCTGTAACTCCAAGAACAACAGCAACACCTTTGTCGTTGGGTGCCTTGCAGAATGCAATCACGCTCTTCTTCTTCTTCTTCTTTTACATTCACGTGAGGATGGAATAAACTATGGATGCGCAGGCGTCTTCTTGATTTGAAATATCCCTCTGATCAGACTCTCATGAGAGTCTAGAGAGAGAGATCTCAGAGTCTGGAGATCTTCTCTGTCTGAGATGATATCATCGATCGATGCCGTATGTGTTGAATCCAAAATAAATACGACTGATAGTGTTTGTATAAAATTCTGACATTAAAGGCAAGGGATTGATTGGCTGTTCCTCTTGTTTCATGTCGTGCATGGCATTCATGAATTAACAAAAATGACCCATGAGGACTCTCCATACGGTACAATTCTAGCGTTATTAGAATACACATGAGTTCATTATCTAGATCGGAGAAGAAACGGGAGAGACTTGCCGCGTTGGAGAAAAAAGTGGCAAAGAAGAAACCCTCAGAACCAGTCTCTGTGGAAGAGCCAAAGGGACGACACGCAGCGGTCGACTTGTCTGGTGGTGGTCAACAGCACAATGCGATGCGTGAGACGAAAAAGAGGAAGAAGAAGGAGAAGAGCAAGAGCAATAGTAATGATGCCATGAAGAAGACGGCGATGGTGGATGAGAAACAAACAGCTGCTGATGCCAACGTCAAGGTGTATGCCTCGTTTGATAAAGCATCTGATATTTATCCTTGGACAGAGGGTGATGGTCGAACATTGGATGACGTGGTGCAGGAATTGTTGTTGACGAATCCTAAATATAAAGTTGGGCGGGGGGATGTGGCTGAGAAGATGAAGGAGAAGACGTTGATGCTGGATAACCCAGATGTCAGACGGACAGCAAGGATGCGAGGGAGGTTTCTGAAGAATGCAGGAGTGGCCAAGGCCACTCGAAAAGAGTTGTGCGCGCTGGGTGCTGTGGATGTATCCAAGATGAGTATATCATACGATGATGCTCGTGCATTGCATCAGATGTGGAAGGAATATAGAGATTCGTTGATGGAATCGTGTGCGACGAGAAGGGATGTGGAAGCTGCAGTGTCCTCCATGGACAAGCATGGGGCAGATATTGTGGTGACCAAGGCAAGTGAGGAGCGGTATATAGGCCTCCGTGGGATTATAGTAGGGGATTCACGCACGGTGCTGCATATCATTGAGGCCAGCGATGGGCGGAATGTCATGGTACCAAGGCGTGCGACAGAATATGCATTTGAAATATCTCAAGGTAGAAGAGTCACGATATCGACATAGTACTGTGTGACGAGGTTTTTTTTTTCTCTTCTGTTCCGATTTTAATATTGTTATTATTATTATTAAACCGATTCTTTTGTAGTTTCATCTGCAGTGTGCGAGAGAGGAGCAGTATCCCCTTGGCCACCATGGCCACCCCTGGCACGGCACATGTGGAGGCACCACGACTTTATAACACTACAATTCTCCGAAAATGAGGCAGGCTGCTTGCTTTCGACCTCGTAGTACAACAGAACACTTGCAATTAAAAACGCCCAACTGCCCCAATAGGTGTTGAAGGCTGTACCCCAAAGCTGACAGCACACCACCCCCTTCCCCTCCCAATTGGCCAGGTAGCCAAATACAGCACTGAGCAAAAAGCCAATAGCCCCCAAAAGATTCCAAAACGCTGATTGCCAACCAATTCGTCCACATGCAGGCATGTACCACGTAGGCTGTTCTTCGACCATCAAGATCCACGAACTCACCATGAAAAATACTGAACCAACAGTCTGCATGGTCCAAATAAATGTCTGCTGCAACTGCCATTCCGTGCCACCAATAACACCAGGAATACCACAAATCACGGCTATAGCGAACAAGGTCGCTCCAATAAACTGTATAATACTCGCCCAGTACCCAATACTGGGGGTGTATCCAATCCATCTCCAGGCAGCGCCCTTGTCCCCCTGTTGCTCTTCTGCCAACCAGGCCACTATCTTTTGCTCATCATCCTGCGTCAACGTCATCCCCTTTCGCAATCTCCTGACATGATAATGCTTATAATGTTCGACATCATGCGCGACCCGTTTGAGAGCAGCCCCATAGAACTGATTTCGATTCTCATTCAAACTCTCCACCACAGCCAGATAGGCACCAATCCAAAACAGCATGCCACCAGCAAAACCAGAATACGCAATGGCGTTGACGACATATGTCGATGAATCTTGCATCAGCGCATACTGCCCATTTACAATCCAGCAAATGGACCCCAGAGTGAAATACACCGCGACATGCCAACTGATATTGTTCCAGTCCCACAGAAACAAGGTTGGCACGCTGGGTGGGACAACCATCTCCCCCTTCTTCCCCTTTCGAGCCTGAAACTCCATGTTTCTGTTCTTTCTATGACCTCTAGATCTATAAATAAGATATCCATCCGCATCTGGGTCATAGAGAACGACACGTCGAGGTCGAGGTGCCACTCCTCGGAGAATATGGTGGGCCCCGAAAGAAACGATTCGCTGCCCATCCTTCAATCTGTGCTCTTGAAAGAATTCTTTAAACTTGTCTAGACACTTCTGATGCGTGTCATTCTCAGTTGGAGGTGGCACTGTAGAAGGAAATTCCTTTGAACTTGCCAGTTCTAATATTCGTTTCTGTCCGTTGTCCTCAGGCTCAGTGGTATTCTCAGCCATGTCAAATATAAAATATAAGAATCAGAAAACATACATGTATGCAGATAAAAAAATGGCACCAGATGCGAATGCCCATTGCATTCCTGCAGTCATTCCCTGTTGTTCAACATCATGATGTTTGAGGATGAAACATTTTAAAAGTTCTCAGTGCAGTGTATACTCTGGTCATCAGATGTGATTCGTACAGAAGAGTGCCTCGTCTATATAAATCCTATATTACATGTCACTACTCATATATCAACATATGCAAGCCATGATTGATCAAAATGGCATCACATGATGTTTTGGCAATACAGTAGTAGAACGAGTCGTTCTCTCTGTGGCACACTTGAAAACTGCAGTTGGCAAATGCTCAGCCTCTTCCTTTGTATAGCACTTTGATGCCACAGCCATCGCCGTACACCACGTACACTCCTCATCATCCAACTGACATTCCTCTTCAGACAGATCATGGCAGCCAGCATGTGGCTCTGGAGAGGGAGGATCAGAACCATCAGTACAGTTGAACAGAACTGCATCACAATAATAATACCAATATAATAACACACGCATCCCCAATCCATACTATAGTACACATACATACATTTTGGCAGATGAGATGCCGTTTTATTTGAAACACAAAACTCCCAGTGAGGAAACTTCAAAACACAGCCTGTACACTCTTCATGAGCTGTACAGTTTGGACCAAACCCGAAAGACCGACAGGTCGCATCCTCTCTCAACTCTCCATGAATAGTATCTGCGATATTCTGGCCACGGTCCAAGACACGGTGTCCCAGACACACGTGGAACTGCAGCGTCAAGAGAATGACACAGGCCGTGACAAGGGTCGAGGCCCTCGGAGTCCTCGTGGATACTGTCGTCAGAGTCATACCCGTGGATGTATTGAATAATAATACGAGAGGTTGGTTGAGGAGGCATGGCACATAGGAGCGTGGATGCGTAGTCCTCTCACTCATGGAGATGCCATCAAAGAGGGTGGTGGATGGGTCTATTTGATTTGGGAGTGACATCCTTCCGTGAATAAAACAAAAAGTATGTGCTACATCGTCTCCTCCCACCCACCCAGAGCATTCAAAGGAATATTCTAGTCACCCTTCCTTCCAGATACCCATGGCTGATACCACAATGGCTTTTGTATTTCTACTATAGAATACTTTAGTACGAGATAGGACTGTTGCGATTGTGAAGACACGGTGCTGTCGAGATGAGCGACAGTGCAGGGGCCATGGGCATCCTGCTCTTGCTCCTTGCTGGCGTCGTCTGGTTGAGTCAGGTGACCAAATCTGTGAAATGGATTACACAGGGGAGTTTAGCATTGTTGATGGGGCTACTAGGTGGTGGATTGAGTTGGGTTATATACGAATTGGTTCTTCACCAGCACATTCCCCAGGCCTTGGTGGCTTTCAAGTATGAGATTTACATGGACCTGTTGCTGCCGATTATCATCTACCAGATGGGGTTTTCTACAAAGAAGCATTGTATGTTTTCGAACCTCGGGGCGCTTGTGACGTTGGGGGTGTTTGGAACCATCACCTCTGCCCTGATGATTAGCATGGTGTCGTATTATCTGTTGCTTGCTTTGGGGTTGGATGGGGCTGGACATGTGGCAAATAGTCTGGCTCTGGGGGTGATATTATCATCGTCTGATTCTGTTGCTGCCCTTCAGGCAATAGATAAGAACTCTCAGTCTCAGTTATATTCGCTGACGTTTGGAGAGGGCGTGTTCAATGATGCGACAGCTATTGTTCTGCTGCGGTCTGTGCAACAGATTCATTCATTGGCACAGATGAATGCTGGCACGGTCACCTCGATCATGCTGAATTTTATCCAGCTTTTAATTTTGAGTATGCTGCTGGGATTTTTCTTGGGGCTTTTGAGCGCCTTTATTCTGAAACTATCTTTTTCAAAGTCGCATTCGACGGATCGGGAGGTGTCTATTCTGTTCCTGGTGGGTCTATCATCCTACCTCCTCGCAGAGCGATTTGGACTCTCCGGTGTCTTCAGCGTCTTCTTCTGCGGTATTACACAGAGCCATTATGCGTGGTATAATCTGTCTCCGTCTGCCAAAGTCGTGGCAATATATGGGTCGAGAGTCATGGGATTCCTGGCAGAGACCATGTTGTTCCTGTTCTGTGGCTTGGATCTTTGGGGACTCGAATCGTGGGAAATCGACGTGACAAAGCAGCGTGTGCTGCGTACTATTGCCATATTGACTGTATGTGTATCTGTTTTGTTGATTTTGGTTCGATTTGTCGTCACAATACCTCTGGTAGGACTCATCAATGTGTGGAGGAAGAAGAAGATTGTGTCGGTTGATGCCTACATGCTGGCTCTGGCTGGATGTGCGCGAGGAGCAGTCACCCTGGCATTGTCCATGAACCATTTTCTGGGTGGTAAGGAATCTATCCATACACATGAGCGAATTTTGAGTGCGTCGTGTATATTAGTTGCCGTACTGAGTACGATTGGCCTGGGATCTGTGATTCCTTTGGTGTTTGATAGGTGGCAGCCAGAGGCAGCAGAGTCCATGGAAATGGCACGCACGCTCTCTCGAATCGATATGCATGGCAGTGTTCGATGGGAAAGTGTCGTTCATGGGGATCGCTTTAGTATAAAAAAGCTGTGGACGTATGTGGATCGAACATTTATACAGCCAGTGTTTGGTGGGCGTTCCATGATGGGAGATCATGCACCATCTCCTGGGAGATGGAAAGGGGTCCAATCTACCATGCGTGTCATTCAAGGTCACGTGAAGCCACCTGTATCATCTTCTTCAGGGCAGGATTTGCATTCTCCATTCCTTCATGTGGCGGCGGAAGAACAGCAGCAGCAGCAGCAGGGAGAAGATCAAGGTGACGAGTTGAGTGCTGTGAGCGACGCAGTCCAGGGAGAGGAGGATATCCTCGCCCCTCTCTTCTCCATGATTGGAGAACGCCAAGCATCTCAAGAAGCTGAATCTCGAATAGACTCACTCCTCGAAGGCGGAGACCAACAACAATGATTACAGTATATTTCAGGTATCCTTTTTGCTATTGCCATTTGAACTTTCCGATGGAACATCCAACTGATGCAACACATCATTCACTAATGCCGAGATGGCTTCAACCTGTACCTCTGCGTCTTCGTTAAAGAATCGACCGACGTATTCCGTCGATGAGCTCTCCCGAACCCCAACCACAGAATCGCCCTTCATGCACGCCTGCAGCGTATATCTATCCCCATACCTCTTCATCTTTGACTTCAATTCCACCCCCGGGTTACCAGGAAGACTCTTCGTATGCGCAATTATATCCTTATACAGCACAAATTGCATCAACCACATCAGCCCAGACAGCATCATGTATCCAGCCACACAGGGCACCAAAAACCCTGGTGCATTCTTATTCTCTCCTGGCCAGAACTGAGCCACGCATGCAATCACAACCCTGAAAGTACATGTATGAACATATGAGGCTATTGCAATGCGCATTTGGTATATGCAGTCACCACAAAAAGGCTGAGTTCAAGAAAACGTACGCTAGGATCCCAAGTCCAGACCGAATATCAACCATCAGGTAATCCACGTCATATCCAGTTCTTTTCAAAGCCTGTGTACACAATTGTATATTTATTTCACACTCTAGATCAACCAACGCGGTTCAAAGGCAGCACGCACCTCGATCACCTGATCGTCAATAGTCCTCTTGACTGCTGGCCAGTCTCCCAGGTGGATCTTTTCCCCCTTTTTCTTCCCTTGCTTCATATCTGTACCCACCATCTTTAAAAGAAGTATATTTGAGGACCTGCAGCGAAAGGCGATGACTTTGTTGCAAAATGAAGAGATCTCTAAGAGATGGAGATCTGCAGATCAGCTGGTCCATCTTTCAAACAGGATTGATCTATAAGAATAGAATTGGGCCATAATTTCCGATAGAAAATTACGTATACGTGTTATTAGGCAATGGTGGTTCGATAATGGAGGCAATCAAGGAACAGGACGATGTCAAACGAGTTGTGGGTGGTCTGAAGGGTTTGGTACGTTGGTGTCGTTTGGATTGGATCAGAATGCGGTGTTGTTGACGTATATGATGTTTACAGGGTAATGTGCTTGTCGCTCTGGCTGTGAGTGTCTCGGAAATATCGGTGCGAGATGAATATGACACGTCATTGTGAGTGTTTTCTTGGTTGACGTGGGGTGAGAACATTGTGTAGGATTCTCTGCGGCGAGTAGCTTCTACGGAAGATGAGGTCGGGACAGTGAATCAGTTTGGTGATAAACAGCTGCTGGCTGATGTGATGGCTGATACGGTTGTGAGAGAGACACTGTTACAGTTGTGCCCAGAGGATGTTGGTATTGTGAGCAGTGAAGAGACTCCTGTGGATACGGTGCTCACGGACGCTCGTGGGTATTCGGTTGCATATGACCCTTTGGATGGATCCTCCATCATTGGATCAAATTTTGCTGTCGGGTCAATTTTTGGGGTATGGAAGGGGCGAGGTTTTCTTGGTAAGAATGCAAGGGATATGGCTGCTGCTGTGTATGCTGTGTATGGGCCGCGAACAGTCTTGATCATGGCGTTTGAGGATGGTTCTATGCATTCAGGAAAGACTGTGTGTGAATTCACCTTATTGGGTGATGGCGTGTGGAAATGCACGCAGAAGAACATCACATTGAAAGATGAGAAGAAGCTGTTTGCGCCTGCAAATTTACGAGCATCCAAGGAGAATGGTGCCTATGCAGATTTGATGCAGTACTGGATGCAGGAGCAGTATACGCTTCGGTATACTGGAGGGATGGTGCCAGATATCCACAACATTATCCACAAGGTAGGTACTTGCTTGAGCTACTGTTACATAGGTTGTATTTTTTCTATTGGGAACTATGCTGTAGGGTGGAGGCGTGTTTTGCAATCCTATATCAGCATCCTGTCCTGCAAAGCTTCGACTCCTCTACGAATGCCATCCATTCACTTATATAGTTGAGGCAGCTGGTGGGATATCTATAGATGACACAGGTGCTGCTGGAGATCGTTCTATACAACACCATGATGATCGGAGCTGTATTTGCTTGGGCTCCAGATTGGAAGTAGAAAAGTGTCAACCATGCATGTCATCACCATGCTAAAATGCTATTGTAGAGCTGCCCAATCTGCCACTTTTAACAGTAGGAATTCTGAACAGCAATTTCCAAAGGGATTGTCTTCTCGAGAAACAATCGCATACCCTAATCGGCCCAAATGGCCAAAGAAGAGTGCCAAGTCTGACGCAATCAAATGATGTGCTGGCCCTGCAATGTACATGCATGCACGTGATACGGTGTGACCAGGATGCATCAGGAAAATGGAGATCATACAAACGTACATAGTAAGTTGGAAAAATCTTGAACTTTGTAACGAGACGAATCCTTTCCGCCAGCATAGATGACTTGACTATGATGCACTTCTATAGACACTTGATCTGGGAGAGCAAAATCAGCAACACTCCATCCAGCAATTTCATCAAATTCATATCCTTCTATGTCAATCTTTAGTAAATCAATTTTCTTCACGCGCAGATCCTGTGCTGCCTGGGACAATGTGACAAAGTTTTTATTCTCACCTGCCTTTGCCATGCTTCCTATACATTTCTTGACATACTTGTGCCGCCGCGCTAAACTTCGCCCATCGTATGTACTGCATGAATATGATCAATAGAATAAGGTATCAAGTCGCAATCCATGCGAAATAAGACGCTCAATGTCACGTACCAATCAAATGTGTAGATGTCACACTGCGTCTTCTCCAGCAGTGCCTTTTCAAAATCATATTGACCTGCATGATCAACCACCATGTCGCATCCAACAATACAGACCTCTCTTTACTATAATGAAGAGAGCCAACGCACCATTACTTCCTAGTGAAAATATAACGCAAGTGTCCTTTTGCAGCAGTTCATCACACAACCACTTGCCACCCTCCCCAGAGTTCCCTACCCGTTTCATCATCTTTTGCCCACTCGGACAATGTACATACGGCTGGAAAAGATCATATTTTGCATGACCTTCTGGCTCCGGTGGTCGAAAGACCCTGGTGGCGTTCACACACGCATCTCGAGTCCGTCGAAGATCGCTGCACACACCCTGAGCCTGTCGCTTGTACATGGTCATGGTTGCTGCAAATAGGTTATCATTCCAGGAGATGAGTTTATCCAGAGCCAACATTCCATATACTCCAGGAAATGCAGCACGAAGTGAATATCCTGCAGGCACCATCCATTCAATGGAATCAGTTTGTCGCAGCTTCTGTTGCAAGCCAAACAACCAAAACACACCTGATCCACGATGCGCTCGATGCGCATCTACTATCGGCAATTGTTTATTAGAGATTGCGATATTCAGATACAGAAAGAGAAAGAGTACAGCAGCAGCAACAAATACCCAAGACCTGACTCTACCGACGCTACTTTTGGCCGTGCTCGCAAGCCGGTGCAACACTGGGGGGATCCCCATCTAAAATAACCACACGCACAATAACCTACAATATCTATTCGCTTTATTATGTATGTATTATTCTAGTGTATGTCCCAAAGATCAAATCTTTTAGAGCAGGGAGACAGGAATGGCGATGACCATCTTGATGGTAGCCCCAGCTCTTTTGTGAACATGGCCATATCATGAGCATGTGTGCCTGTACGTACAGGATTGGTCTCGGTCGGTTCAAAGACAATACCGGAACTTCCTATCTTTTTGATACTCTATGGCGACGATTAGACACGTATAGTCTCTCTCGAGTGCTATACAGCCCGGTACATCTAGATGTACCTGGAGATGTCCAGACTCGGATACGCATATCATTAGATGTTTTAAAACAGCTATAGCTGTTTGTATCCATCTAGATGCAGTTCTGCAGCCAGACACGATTTTGGATACTGATTTATATCTGTAAATAATCTGTACGCACCCCTGTATGTGCAAAAAGGCATTCTTGCAATAATCAGGTACCAATTGGCATTCAAACATCATGCCTGTACACATACCATGACAGATCAACGTCAGCATTCTCCCCACATTCACATCAATCTTACTAGACATTTTCTACATACACCAGGGTATCATTTTTCCAAGACGGCCTCCATGGAACGCCATCGATGACACTGATATGCACTCCTGCATCCTTGTCTTGCACGACAAGGACCACGGTGGTCCTCCTCTTTCTGACCCTTTTCCCCAAGGTTTTTATCCTTTGTCGTATCAACGTGATCTGATAATGTGCTCTCTACATAACCTAGAGTAGTTCTTTTACGTCTCAGATGTGTCGCTGCCGGTATTTGGGTTCATTGTTGGGATCCACCCAAACAGGATGTTTTAAAGTACCCATGTATGGAGTTCTGTGTGCATTTGAATCGTCGGTAGATTCATTGCACCCCCTTATTCCTCCACCACACACCACGCACCACATGTACCATCAAATACTATTTATTATACATCCATGGGGGATCCAACCACGTATATGGTGTCCAACAATCCAATTGCTTCGGCATTTGGAGGACAGGATGACGAATTTTTCAATTCTATTGGGCAGGACAATTCTTCCGAGCATATGAACGTACAAGATCCACAGATGTATAATCCTGAAGCTATGCATCAACAGTATGCTCAATATTCAGTCTACGATCAACCTATTGTTGGTGATCAAGAGACGTATCTGCCTGGTCAGGGGCCTGATACGCGTGCACAGCAGTCTCAAGTGGAACCTGAAGGTATCATGGACAATTCAAATAGCAACCCTGTCTTTGAACAGCAGCAGGAGGGACATGTGGATTCTCAACTGCCCAAGGTCTCTTCTTCTGAAGATTCTGTGCCTCCTCCGCCAACCTCTTTTCAGAATCAGCAGCATCCGGGTGGATTTGAATCTATTTCTTCGGTGAAGAGACAGTCGGGAGGAGGGGCGACGCAGAATGCCTTTGCCCCACCCCAGTCATTTGGGTATGGTGTTGCACAGGAGCATGAGCAGGTTGTAGAGGAGGAGGATGGCGTCTCGAGCGGTAGAGACAGCGTGCCAAAAGGAAGATTGAATCCAAGTTTAGAGGCTGGTAGAAGGAAGTTGGAAGAATTTAAAAGAAAGAAGGCGGCAGTCTTGTCCAGGAGGAGTTCAATAACCTCCTCTCACTACAATGATTCGGGAGCGAACGCGGATGTTCTAGAGGCTAGGCTCCAGGAGGCACAGGAAGAAGTCAGGAAAATGAAGGCTACGGTGGATCGATTGACTGAAGAGGTGGAGGCTTCTCGAGAAGAGAAGCATGCAATGGAGCGAGAGAAGGCTGCATTGTTGGGAGAGCTTGTATCAATAAAGGCATCTGTTGAGGACAGTGGGAGCTCGAGTAAAGCTATAGAATTATTACGAGAGGAACTTGATGCCATGAAGGATAGGACTGATGGCTTGGAAGCGTCTTTGGCATCGAGTAGAGGAGAGTGCAATGTGCTCTCTGAGGAAAAGGCACGACTAGAGGAAGAATTGAATACATTAAAGGTCAACTCTGCCCTCACAATGCGCGATGATGGGGAGTTGAATAGGGTGAAGACGGAGCTGGAGAGCCTCAAATCACACCATGCATCCCTGCAGGCAGAGCTTGAGCATCAGTCTGTGCAAACATTGCAACTTCAGTCTCAGTTGGCAGATGCATTGAATCAAGAGCAGGGTGCTCGAGAGGAGGTAGAAGAAGCCAAGGAGAATATTGATAGCCTTCGAGAGTTGTTATCCGAGGGAGAGCAGGAGCGTGTTGAGCTCGTATCGCAGCTCGCATCATTGAAATCAGAGTTGGCGCAGATGCAGCAGCAAGAGCACGCTGTCCAAGCGCATAATGATGCAGCAAAAGATGATGAAATACGAATGCTACAGGCACAGTTGGTTGACACAGAGCGTATTGCTGCGGAATGGAGGGAGAAGGCACAGCAGCCAGTCTCAACAGAGGTCCCATACCAGCAACCACAATATTCTCCAACATCCACAAGGTAGGTCTATACGAATCCATGAGAAAATAGTACGATTATATAATCATTGTTGTGTTGTTGAATGCAGTGAGAATGCATTGCAAGTGAGGTTGGCAAAGGCAGAGGCTGCAGTTGAATCAGAGCGTAGAGCATACCAAGATTTGCAGCACAAGATACAAGACATGGAGAATGCAATGCATGAGAATGCGGCTCTCAAGACCCATATGACGGAATTAAGGCAGAGAGAAGAGTATTTGGAGCAGCAGATTCAATCCCTGCAGGCACAGCTGCAAAACGGGCCGAGTTCTGGTGGTGGCCACCCAGCCATGGTTGCTGACCTCGAACAGCGTGCTACAGCTGCCGAAAACAAGGCACATTCCCTAGAAATAGATCTCGCAGAGGCCACCAGTACAATCACTCGCCTATCAAGCGAGGTGAATGACCTCATCAATCGCTTAAAAGAGCAATCTAGCACAATTGTTGAACTGAGGCAACAGGCAGAGGTATTCGAGTCTGTCCCCATCAGTGATGGTCAGCCTCCCGCAGAAGAGCCACACCCAACTCCTCCCGCCGCTCCTTTCCACCAAGCACCAATCCAGCAATTCAATCAACAGAGAGAAGAAATTGTACCAGAGCAGCAGCAGCAGCAGCAGCAGCAGCAGCAGCAGGAACAGTCGCTCTTTGATACATTCACAGCCCCTCTTCAACAGCAGCAGCAGCACATCACCCCACAGCCATGGAGCGTACCAGGCGGTGTCGTAGAGACGTTCCCTCACCAGGAAGCCATCCCAGATGCAGAAGCACCCCCCAAAAAAGTAGGATTTTGGCAGTGGGTCGCAGGAGCAGACCTGGCCTCACATGAATAATCATAACAATACCCTTTGTGTTACATACAAATATCACTCCTATATCAACGACCTCTCCCCCTCCCACCAACACCCATCGCAACACCCTTGATTTTATTCTTCGGATCTATTCTCTTAAACATTGGAGCATTCTTCAGCAAATCAGGCACAATCACAAACCGCACTCGACTCCCCCTCACAAATATATGCTCCATATGACTCACTTTCCCATCACGCCCAGTCGCCGTCACATTCGCCAACTGCACATTCCAATTATCCTCAGCCTCATGAAGCTGTCCTCGCAACATCTCCCCATTCTTCAACTCCACAGTCACCACGTGACCCTCTGCCTCGTGCAATAATTTCACCGGCACACCAACCCCACGCAAACTCCCAGCCGCAGCAACAGACATTATTACTATGCCTACTACTACTACTATATAATAACTGATCAACAATCCCCTCTGTATATGCACGTATGAATACGAGACAGAGTGGTATATTACACCAAGGAACCAAACAACAGCTGTGCTATTGTTATTACTACAATACTCGTGGTGATGGTATTGGTGGTATAATACTACTATTACGATTACTCGTGCGAACAATACCAATCGCAAGAAGAAGAAGAAGACTCTTGTAGAGAATTTTAATTTTTAATTCGCATTTACGGAGACTGCGCCCAATCAGGAGGTATATTTAGATGTTCTGGACGTGCATCTCAGAGAGCGGCTGTTGTACAAATAATAATGATGATGATACATACTGCTGAACATAGGGTATAGATTCTGCGTCCTGGAATCAGGTACAGACAGACATTTGTTGGCATCAGTGACCCATTTCCTCCAAGGTCGTTTGTATCCATCCTTGCGCATTTATAATTGAAATAGAAGGGTACAATGGGGGTAGAAGATATGTCTGAAGATCTGACAACGAGTTCCAGTGAGAATGACCTGGATGTCGATTTTGACGAATTTTCCTCTTGGGGGGCGTGGTTTTGTAGCATGAAAGGGAACGAGTTTTTCTGCGAGGTGGATGATGATTATATCAGAGATGGTTTTAATTTGAGTGGGTTGGCGACTCAAGTGCCTTGGTACGAGTATGCGCTGGATGTTTTGACAGAAGGGTCTCACAGTTTGAAAAATGAAGTATTGACGGCAGTGGAGGAGGCAGAGGTGGAAGCGTCTTCGGAGGTATTGTATGGGTTGATTCATGCTCGGTATATTATTACTGCGAGGGGGTTGAATCGGATGCTTGATAAGTATAAGAGATGTGATTTTGGGAGGTGCCCGAGGGTCATGTGTTGTGGGCAGCCGTGTTTGCCAGTGGGGTTGAGTGATGTGCCTCAGCAGTCGACGGTGAAGCTGTTTTGTCCTCATTGTGAGGATGTGTTTTATCCGAGGTCGAAATATCAGGGGCATGTGGATGGGGCGTATTTTGGGACGACGTTTCCTCACTTGTTTCTGATGACGTTTCCACAGTTGAGGCCAGAGAAGAAGGGTGAGGTATACGTGCCAAAGGTGTTTGGATTTAAGATTTCACCGTTGGCGTATAGTACTACAAAGGATACTGGGAGGCATGTGCGGACGAGAGGTGGTGAGGAGCAGGATAGTCGGGGGAACAAGAATAGTGGGAGTACGAGTACTGTGGGGATGAAGAAATCAAAGCAGCAGACGGGATGAATATTTCATGTGCATCATTTGATAAGTATTTCATATGTTTACATTTCTATTTAAATGAATCTGGTGTTTATAATGGGACGCTTCTGCAGAGCATGTGGATCATGTCTGACATGTGAGATTGGAGTGTGGAATGTCGCAGTGCTGTTGTGCCGTCTGATAAGGCCGTGTTGAACTGTACGTTCCAACGTAAAACATCTCTTGACATTGCAGAGTAGGCGGATTTTTGGAGTAATGACATGTCAGGGGTCTGTGAATAGGCCTGATCAATGGCGACGGCAAGACGGGCAATGGTGTCCATGTCCTGCTCGGTGAGGTCATCATCTGATTCAATCTTCCCTTTGATATGGAGGAAGGAAATGTATATCTGTCCTCCAGTCCTCCAATAAGATTCTTGGATGTGGTCTTGTAGCTCTTCCAGAGCGCCCAAGAGGAAATTCTGCATGATGTAGTGTTCATTTGATACGTCTTTCGCGAGCAGCCACTTGGGTGCGATGTTTGTCATGAGCACCTCGTGAGCCTCCTGCCATTCCTCGGTATCGAGGAGAGACTCGAGTAGCGATTCATGGTCGTTGTGATAGCGGAACCATACGGCTTTAGCTTCCTCCAACATGGCTGATGGAAGGCCGAGCTTTTGTAAAAGAAACTCTGTGATTTCCTGATCGAATATCCATTCCTCGCAGTAGCGGGTCAGTAGATCTGTGACGATACGGTTTCTATCTGCCTCATTATTGATATGGAGTGCAACATAGATTGCCCAATGGACCAGTCCGCCCATGGATTCAATCTGGCTGATGTATGTCATGATGATGCGGTTGGCAGCTTGCTTTGATTCCAGAGGCATCTCATTTGGAAGTACCCCGATTGCCTGGAGAACTGATTTCAAGTGCCAGAAAAAGCCTACTTGCTGAACATCAGGGGTGAGTCCAAGGGGACTGAGGAGGGAGGGGAGTGCCTCTGTGGCAGCTGCCATCTTGTCCTCCTCGGTGTCCCATTCCTCTGCCCTGCAGAATAATTTGATGAGCTGAAAGGCTGTATCTGTCGGGTCATCCTCTTGGTGCTGTTTATCTTCCATATACCATGGTGCTGGCTGAGGAGCGTTGGTACCCCGGACCCCTTCGAGGTATTGTGAGATTGAGGTGCTGATTGGAGATTGTTTTGGGCATGCATACCAAAAGTAAAGCCCCAACGCCCTTTTCCAATCCTTTGCAGCGATATACATTGATGGATCCACATTTCCTGCTAAGAGCTGATATATTTGTGATGTTGTATCGTCTATATGCTCCATATATCCGGCATCAGACCAAATCCTAAGCTGCTCTGTGAGGTTATTGGCTGCGACGCTGGAAGACCCGGCTGTTGCCAAGAGTGTCGAGAGGCGGACATTGCCAGATGAAGAGGCAGTGTGTATCGCTGACTTTATATCATGGCATGAGAGAAGTAGTAAAATACGCTCATTTTCCCCTGTATCTTTGAGAGAATCAAGTTTGTGTGTCACAGACACGTGGGTTCTATCTTTCAACCACTTGCTAAACGCAGCTCGCCTTTGCATTACAACCAGATACTCCAATGAGGTCCCATCCAACAATTCCTCACTTCCATCGCTCATATTACGCTCTTGCTGCTGTTCAGCTGGGACGAAGGCGAAGAGAACATTGAGGAGATCCCAAATTTCTGCTTCAGACATTTTTGATCTCAGGGAAACCTTGTCTGCCTCGTGCTGACACTCTGCGATATAGTTCTTGCAAATTTTCATATATTGTACTATGAGGTTTTCAAGATGCTGAGGCGAACGATCGCATTGAAGCTGTAAGAGTGGGGTCGTCCCTGATGGCACATCTTCCATTGGGAAACTATGGGAGTAGTGAAGCTTCAACTGTTCCAGCAGAAACGTCCTATCTGATGCTCCATTCAAATCCAAATTCTTCCCAATGGTAATGTTTCTCATATTTTTACTTGGCACACAGTACCTACCATGAGGTCCCCAGCCATTTTCAAATCGATGATGGTAAAAAGCTCCAAAATCTGGCAAGTTGCGAGTCTGGGGATTTCCAGAAATCACCTGGGCGTCATATACTTCCATTTCCCTCACTGGTTTTGTTCGAGGACCTGTCACTCCTCGTTCAGAGACTTCAGTTGACCAGTTAGATACGGGAGGATATCCATAATCGTCAACATCCTCCTCCATGTCCTCCTCCTCCACAAAAAACTGCTGTTGGTGGCTCAACAAAGGACTTGCTCCAGGTGGACTCAATAAACTATTCCTACAAGAGATACCTGAAAATGAATCACATTTTACATGTTTACTGATTATATAATAAACTCATACCTGAGGCTAACAATGTCATCTGGGCCGTTGTCATTTGTCTCAGATACAACTGGAACGTCACTGGTTACCAAATGTCTTTTAGCACTCCCAACTTTCCATTGACTTCTAATCCCTAGCTGTGCATCGTCGCTCATATCAGATAAATCGGAGAAATCCTCATGAGTAACATCTGATGCTTTGATATTCTCTGTAGTTGTTTTGCCGTGTGCAGCAAGGTCTTCATCATCAGATGTGTCGTCCAGCCCATATTTACTAAAGTGTTCCACTTCAAATTGCCACTCTCCTGTCTCGCCATCGTACGACATGAATTTGGCACCTTGTTCTGCGCAAATCCGTTTCAATTTCCTTGTGAATTTCTCCACCACCTCCGGGTCCTTTGTGGGTTCGCCCGTTGCCTTGTCAGTTTTGAAAACCTTGAGCATGGACACCACAGCAGGGCAGTTCAATCCCTGCCCAACAGGTGGCTTCACGGACGAGTCTGGATACACCTCTACGCTTCCTTTCGCAAGAGATACAACAGAGTCCAACTCTAAACCACGAACATCTACGTCATCCAGCCACCTCACGGATCCTACCCCATCACGCCCAACAGTGAAATTCGAAACACTGGCCAATGAATCTGGATCTTCTCTTGCCATTGCCGAAAGCTGAGTCATAGAAGGCTTCAAATAGTATGCTTCTCTTTCCAAGACTGGCAAGGCGGCTAGAATATCCATTTGAGGAGATCTGCCACCAGTATTCTGGGGGGAGAGAGACTTAAAAGTCAGTGATGGCGAGGGTGATGTCACATCAGCATGAAGGCCGTTACCTAACGGGCTAATTCCATTCGCCAACTTTTGATACGGCGTTTTCGCCATAGACTCCTTCTGAGCGCTAGATGTGGAGGGAAGCTCGTCTCTAATCAACAGTCGACGTGGATCCTCCCTAGGAACAAAAAGACTTCCCTCCATACCAGGTGTAGCTCCCTTCCCAGATGGGGTGGCTCGCAAACTCGAAGAAGCAAAGAACTCAGCAGGGCTCTTGCTCATTCTCGTAGCTGAAGCAGACGTCCTTGGTCTCAATTTGCCCCCACCATGTGGAGTCAAAGATCGAGGCGTGATCAGAGCAACAGGCCTTGGCGGACCAGCCGATGGCGGAGCCAAGATACGCTGGGTCAAACCAACTTTATATTCTGGTAACGGCGTAACTTTAGGCGCCTCTGGCATATTTCCATATGGACTTGATGGGCCAAGATTTTGAGCAGGTTGTTGCTGTGCCTGTCCTGGTGTGCCAGCTCCAAAGAGTCCACCTGGAGTCTGCTGCGCTCCTGCGAACGAGAAAGAGGGCGTCGAGGCTTGTTGAGGCTGACTAGAGGCTCCAGAACCTCCGAATAAGCCCCCTCCGCCGAATGCTGGGGTCGAATTAGGAGTCCCCATGGATGGCATTGAGCTTGCCCCACCAAATGCCCCACCTCCAAAGCCAGGGGTTGATGTTCCAGCAGAAAACGAAAATCCCCCAGTAGCTGGCTTGGAAGCCGCAGATCCTAAACCTCCAAACGCCGGGGTATTCTGTTGGGTGCCAAAAGCAGAAGATGCTGGTGCACTTCCTGGGGTTCCAAATAAACTAGGCGTGGCTTGGCTGGTGCCAAATGCAGGTGTTGATGCCGCACCAAATGCTGGCGTCGAGCTCGCTCCAAAAGCAGGCGTTGAACTAGTCCCAAAACCACCAAAGCTTGGTGTTGACGCTGGAGAAGCACCGAAGGCCGGTGTAGAGCTTGCACTTGTCATGCCAAACCCTGTACTACCTGTTCCAAACCCAGGTGTAGATGTTTGCGACGCACCAAACGCTGGCATGGAGCTCGCTCCAAAAGCAGGTGTTGAACTAGCCCCGAATCCACCAAAGCTTGGTGTTGACGCTGGAGCAGCTCCAAATCCTGGTGCTGATGTTGGCGATGCTCCAAAGCCGCCTCCTCCAAATGCTGATGAACTTGCAGGAGTCGCTCCAAACGCATTCGTTGCTCCAGTATTTGGTGCTCCAAATGTACTACTTCCAAATGCTGGCGTCTGACTCGCACCAAATGCACTGGGCTGCGACTGTTGACCAAATGGATTCTGTGGTTGCTGCTGCGCCTGTCCAAACATACCACCACCTGCACCCTGAGCCTGGTTACCACCTTTATTGCCATCCTGATAATCTTCCCAATGCAACTCTTCTACACTCTTTGACGCGTACTCGGGCATGCAAGAGATGGAATTGAAATGCACCGTGTTTCTCGCGCCAGTACTACTCTGATCAACTTCCTGAGTCTTCCTCCATTGCACACCTCTCGTGCCCCTGCTCTGGGGCTGACCAAATCCACCCCCCGGAGACGAACTTCCAAATCCTGTCGCCTGCGATCCAAACGTCGATCCCCCAAACGCAGGCTGGGATTGACCCATGCCAGTTCCTCCTCCAAATGGACTAGATTGTTGCTGCTGCTGCTGTGGCTGACCGAACCCTCCCACAGCACCGCCTCCACCAAATGGTGTAGATGACCCAAACCCCGATCCAGAAGCTCCCCCAAATGCAGACTGACTCTGAGGAGCCCCGAAACCAGTTGATGGTGTACTAGACTGACCAAAACCAAAGCCCCCTCCAGCTGGCTTGGCACCAAACGCAGATCCTCCCCCAAATGCTTGTCCAGCACCTTGTGAACCAAATGCACCAGTCTGTGTTGATCCAAATCCACCAGTCGCACCGCCACCAAACGCACCGGTGCCACCTTGAGTTCCAAAACCGCTTGGCTGCGTTTGCTGCACACAGGGACACAATCTATCAGATAAGCACCCCACATGGATCAATCATACCAATATAACCACATACCTGACCAAAGGCAGAGCCCCCACCCCCAAATGGAGACGGACTTTGCCCGAATCCAGGCGCAGACTGTCCACCGAGGGGCGTTTGGCTTGAGCCAGCTCCGAACGGGCTCGCCTGTCCACCCCCAAATCCTGCATATTTATAAAACAGATGGTTCATTTCAGGGACAGAGAGAGCATGAGGCCACCTCTGTAGAAAGTGGATGTCATTCCGGGTAACAATTATGCTGAAGAAAAGCCTGCGCCACGTACCTTGATTACCCATTGAGCCAAACACCATTTTTATATAATCATTAATTATGAGACCACGTGTGACTAAAACTCGTACAGGCTTTGCTCTCTACAGTGTCTGCTTTGAACTGTGATGCCAGGAGAGAAGGAACCTGTCTTCACGAGGCCCTATAGGCTTGTTTAATATATTATAAATAGCAAATTCTTTTCTAAATATTAATTCTACTGTGCGCACAGGTGTCTTCTATCGATTTTTAATTGCAGTAGCATCATGGCATCTGAAAAAAGGACACAAGAAGCCCACATGTATCCATACATGCGTACATGTGAGCAGATTCAGGTCTACCCCATTGTCGTGGGGGCTCGATCAATTCTTTATGATTCTTGGCGACGCATTCTGAAAAATGTTTTTATGATGGAAGCACACTCGTCTTCACACACCCCTCGACGAACAACAATATCTGGATGGAAAGGATGGGTACTGTCTGCACATTCATCCGATGGAAACATTTGTATCCAGCTTCCATCGGCACCTAGAAGAGGGTTTGGTGCACCGTATACCAAGGTGCCCACTCGGGACTGCAGTATGGCTCCAGCACACATGGGGCAGGGTTCCAACGTCACGTATAGGGTGCAGTCCAGGAGTCTCCATCCCTGTGTTACGGCACATGCTTGTCGTATACATTTCATCTCAGCATGACAGGTTGGATCATGGTCCGTCTCTGTGGTATTGTGGGAGGAGGAGATGACATGGCCAGATGGAGCTACAAGCACAGCACCAACTGGCACCTCACCAAGAGCAAAAGCCTCGTTGGCTTGCTGCAATGCCATCTTCATGTACCCTTCATCCTTTTCTATGTGATCTGAGCATGTTGTCGCATTGCTAGCTGCCGCATGGTTCCTCTTCTTCTCCTCTAGTGCTATTCTTGCTTGTGTGTTGCCGTAGACCTTTGTCTTGTCAGTGAATTCCCGCCGATGAGCATTTCTGACCACTTGGGTAGGCTTTATTGATGAAAATGGTCGATATAATAGCCCAAGATGACGCAATGGAGAGTAGATGCGATGACAGACCACGCCTGGTCTCGCTAGGAGTGGCATGTGCAGTTTCTATCTCACGTTCCCTGGCATACTCTATAGACACATATATGGGCTTATTATAATACTTTTGATACTTTGATATGATTCGATGGGCATATAGAGGTGACAGAGTGGCTACATTTTGAAGTGACTCTGCCCCCAGCAAACAAGGCGCCCTCGGTGGACCCAGGCCCTTGGGGGTCCATTGGTATAACAAACCCGAGACATGGGTGGCCCAACGCGGTGGTGAATAAGGTTTAGATTTCACAGATATATACTGTAGTTGTATCAAAAGAATACATGGTTGTTTGCCTCGGTATTGATAGCACAGGCATTGCACTACAGCGTCTAGAACAACAGACTGTGGTATCAATCTCACCAGCAACCCGAGTGGTCTCTTTGCGAAAGGAAACACGGTCGATATGATTGGGAGGGACGCATCACAGCACGATTCAAAGAAGAAAGAGTCCAATGAGGACGAGGAATACAAAGCTCATACAGCAATGGTACGAAGAAGAGATGTGAGTAGAGGTGACCCATGATGATGTATCCATGTGTGCGTCATGACGTATGCAGGTCGTCGAATGTGCCGAGGAGTTTATCGATCTGTTCTCAGACGCGTGTAATTCTTCTCTCAAGTCGGAAATTGCAACTGCTATTCATCATCAAAGAATCCACAGGGATCTTCTGCAGGTGGACATGGAATCACACTTGCACGTGGACTCTGTCCACAGAATCTTCAAACGATGCTATGGATGGCGTACATGGATTCACGCGCCAGAAGAAGGTGTTCGAGGAATGATTCGTGAGCTAATTACATTGTACTATGATCCATTGAAGCGAGTTTTGGATGATGTGCATGGTATCACTCGTAAAGCTGCTGAACTGGCCATGGACGAATGTGAACTCTTGAAAGCGCCTCGCAATGAAGGGCTCAAACAGTTGATGGAGGAACAAGCATATGAGAGTATTGATGAATGGAAGGATAAGACGTGGGATCAGCTGAGCAGAAACTTGCATGCAGAGGTGGAGTTTCCAGACCCTCAAAGGTTTCAAAGTCTGAGACGGGCAATCGACACGTTGCTCGAAGAGGAATCTCGAAAGCAGACAGAGCGTCTCATCAACCACTATCAAAATATGATTCAAATATCCATGAAGAGTCTCAAGCTGCAGCACGCGGATATTGTGGCGATGAAGAGGGAATCCCTGTCCTCTCATACTATCAATCTTGAGGCCCGCAGTGTTGCAGCGGAGCCATTGGCCTGCGCACAATTCTATATGGGCTGGTTGGAGAAAAAGAATCGATTTGGACGATGGCAAAGACGATGGGTGGTTTTATCCGCAGAGAAGAAACGCCTGTGGTATTTTGCACATCCTGAAGAGCAGCCAGCCAGGGGGGCAGCATCCTTGGTTGGGTGCTCTGTCTTCCCTGATTTGCACGAGGATGGAGCGAATGAGCTGACATTTAGAGTCAGTTTTGCAGAAGATACTACTACACGACCAACCACAAATGATAAGGCGTTCTTTTATGGAGGAAAGACAAAGTCAGACATGTCTTGTCTGACTCTGAGAGCACCCACAATGTCGAGCAAGTCAGAGTGGCTGGATATGATTGGAAAGGCCATTGTTGGGGAATCTATCAAAGACAGCCCCCTGATGGCCTCGGAATCTAATGCAGAAAGAAAAATTTCAACTCAAATATTCGAGGAGGACGAACCAGGTATGGAGGAGAAGCACGAAGAAGAGGAAACCAAACAGAATAGGACAAAAAAGCCAGTCCGCACCAAGACACTCAAATCCCACGGGGTCACCATAGAAGACGAGGAAGAGGATGATACACAGCGATTGGAGGCAGAAAAGGCTTTGTTCAACGAGATTGCCCAGCAGACAGAAACAGCAGCTCCTTCCGATGAGGAGACCATCATGCTTGCATGTGTGACGAAAGCAGTTCAAGAGTACATGGTTGGTTGCCAATCCAGCATTTGCGAACAGGCATCAAAAATCATTGCTGATGGAATGTTACCAATGCTCCATAGAGATGAATTGCATACATATTTGCTGAATGTGCTCATACCACAGAAGTAGAAATGTAATCATGCCATTTTGTTCTAAATACTAGACTTTGGAATTAGAAAGAATTCGCTACTACAACAAGGCATACAACCAATCTACTACAACCAATCTGATTGGATGAGAAACTCCACCGATTCAATCTCCTCGCCCCACCTATAAAATATAAAAATAGTGATAATGGCATTATTACAGCGGATTGCTCGCCAGACCCACTCCCGTGTCTTACAACGAGCCTTTTCTGCGGAAGCAGCTGCTGGGAGTAAAAAGTTCTACGATGTCCCTGAAGGGCACATTGATTCAGATCTGTCTCAGATTGCATGCAATATAGGACTCAATAGAAGAAGAGACTTGAAATTAGGAGCAGCAGGCAACATCAAGTTAGTTATTGGAGGTACAAGTATTCCACTGTCTGAGCTCTTCAAGGTGGGGTTTTCTGTCGTCAGTCTCGTCGTGTGTAGTACGGTCGCTGACTCCGTCGTCTTATTATTACTCATGTTGCAGGATCAACTCACTGTTCTTTTTGGAGTTCCCGATAGAGGAGACGTGTGCACGAAAACACACGTGCCAGGATATCTCAAGGAGTTGGAGGGTATGAGGAGACAGGGAGTAACACAAATCATTTGCGTCTCAAAAGGAGATGCGACAGAGGTTGACACATGGGCCAAAGAGAATGGAATTGGAGGTGATATTACTGTAGCAGCGGATCCCAATGGTGGATTCACGCGAATTCTTGGGATGGAAGTCGACTCCAATGAGTCTGGGCCAGCCTCGTTGAGATACTCTGTGGCTCTGGAGGATGGCGTTATTCTGAAAGTTCTCGTCGAAGAGAGCCTGGGCAACGTCGACATCTCTGGAGGATCCAAGATGCTTGAGTTTTTGAAATCACGCCCCCAAGCACCCAAATAATGAATCTGTGTAATACCTATGTCACACCATATGTCATTACGCCAGCATGACACCAAATTGTCTAATCATCTCTCACATCATGTGAGTCACACGCTCAACGCATGTATATGAAATACAGTTCATATAGATGCGTGTGAATCAAAAGCGGAAACCACATATTTCCTTGCGGAATGGCCAATCCATATCAGATTCGGAATCCGTGATCAGATGCTGACGTGTCTTGTTGAGGGTGGCCAGTACCGCCTTTCACACCGACATCCTTTTCCAACCCTGCAATCAAGTATGTATGCCTATAATTTAATTAATTACTGTATATTAGGGTCGTATTGGGCAGCGTGGATCTGATTCGCCAATGGCGGAGGACACCCCCTACACGCGAACAGACGGTGGGACGCTGAGTGGTGTGTCAGTCAGAACTCAAGGCTTCGTCGATATTAATGGTGTATGGCTTCTTGTTGCTTCTGTAAGCTTTTTGTTATTCTTAATTGTGTACATCATCGCCTTTCGATGGGTTCGGTCCCGGGGGAAAATGTCCACTATGCTCAAGGGGAGGCTAAGATATGCAGCTACATGTGGGAATGTTGCTGTGCTGGAAGCTATCAAGGATTCCGCTGGTCTAGTATTTGATGTTAACTCTAGTGTAAAGGGTTTTACTGCTCTGCATGCAGCAAGTGCGCAGGGAGAGGCGGGTGCAGTCCTGTGGTTGTGCCAACAAGGTGCCGATGTGCATGCTGTTCGTGGGGATGGATGGGGACTGACGCCCCTCATGCTGGCTTCAATTCGTGGGCATTTGTTGTGTGTCAAAATTTTGATAGCATTTGGGGCGGATGCTTTGGCTGAAGACACGTTTGGGAACAGTCCTCTGCAACTGGCATCTACCTATGGGTGTTATGCAACAGTGTCTTTTCTGTCTGATTACAGCAAAGACGGCAAAGTCACCGGTATTCTTAGCAAGGATGGTTTGATGAACAAGGTATATATTAAGAGTGACAAAGTGTGGCTGCTTTTTGATAAGGATGACACGCGATACCTTGAAAAGATTACAGCTGATGAATGGATGCGAGCCTCATTTGATGGGTTTGGGACACCTGGCACTGAAAAGCCAAAGAAATTGAAACTGAGTCGTTTCGCCAGTGTATTATCTTTAGCAACATTTGAAGTGTATATAGTATGGCGTGCGCTGCGGTCGCTGCAGTTTGGATTGGGATACATTTACAGTGCCATCTTTTGGTTCTGTGAATTTGCCAATGGTGTGATGGGTCACATCTTCTTCATGGGCATGTGGCAGCCAGCTTTGCGACCCACGCGTAATATCCATGAAATGCTTCCACAGGATGAACTACTTCCCAAAATAGATGTGTTTGTTGTCACGTATACAGAGGACCGTGATATTGTGGAGCCAACAGCGATTGCTGCCATCAATATGGACTATCCTGGAGATAAATTGACCGTCATGGTATTGGACGATGGTAACAGACCAGAGATGGCAAAGATGGTGAAGGATTTACGGTCTCAGATGCGGTACGTTGATAGGAAGGTCACCCTCAAGCATGTGACTAGAACAAGGAAAAAGGGTGTAGAGCACCACGCTAAATCTGGCAACATTACTAATGGACTTTTCAGGGAATCCTCTGTAGATGCTGATTATATTTTGGTCTTGGATGCGGATATGATTGTACATCCTGATTTTTTGGCACGTACTGTAGGTCATATGTATAGGCAGAATCCTGATGAACAGGCCAAGAACGCTGATGAGTTTGGTTCTGGATGGAAGAAGAAGAAATTTGCTGCATTACTTCAAACGCCGCAAGATTTCTGGAATGTTCACCGTTCAGATCCATTTGTACATTGTGCTCGATTTTTCTATAATTCGTCTGGAATTTTAGGTGGCAGAGATGGCATTGGTGCAGCACCGTGCTGTGGAACAGGTCTGTTGTCACACCTGATTGCAACACATATTCTCATCATGAGTCCTCATGTAGATGTTTTGTGTCAATGCAGGTGCTATATTTAATAGAAAAGCGCTTATTAGTATTGGTGGACAGAGTTTTGGAAGTATAACAGAAGATTTCTTCACAGCTATGGAACTTTTGGCTTCTGGCTTTACTTCATTATTTGTCGAGGAGAGGCTGGTCCATGGGATGGCCCCAACGACCATCTCGGCTGTGTTCGCACAGCGCTATCGCTGGGCCCTAGGATCTTTGCAAATATTAACACTTGACAATCCCTTATTCAAAGCTGGGTTGACAGTTCCTCAGTCACTGCTATTTTTTGAAGCTAGTACCTATCATTTCATGGCGTATCCCTATGCGCTGTTTGCCATATCACCCATTGTGTACCTGTACTCGGGCTTTGCTCCCATTCTTGTCAGTCGCTTGTGGGAGTTTGTCATATTCTTTGGATGCATGTATTTTACGAATCGTATTGCCATGCTGGTTCTCTACAGGGGTTGTCTGGGCGCCACCCTGGAGCTGTGGAGAGGATCACAGTTGTCCATTTGGTTAATATATAACAATATACGAGCAACATTAAAGTATGCATTGTGGGCCATGCTGAGGTGGTTCAAGGTAGTGTCGTCAATATACTCATGGTTGGCTATTGATTCTTCAATAATGTATCAATCTTGCAGGTTTACACCAGCATTCAATTCAGAGTTACTCGAAAGTCTCGCGATGATGAAGGTTTCTGGGTAAACTTTCTCTGCGTTTGGCCTTATATTGGATATATACTAGCCTATATCGGAGGTCTTGTCCACTTTATTGTATTTGCAGCAAAGGGTACATTCAATGCAGCAGAGTGTGTTGTCTACATTTCTGTATCAGGCTGGGGGTTGGTCATGGTATTTTACATGTGGCCACCAATCGAAACACTCTTACCTCGACGTGAAACAGATAAAGGATGGCGTATTGCTTGGGATCCCTTCTACAATTCCGAGACTTTTGAAGTGGACCAGAATCACCGCCTGGTCAGGAAACTCTCAAGGATCTTTTCCAAGCAAAGATCCGATACAATGTCTAATAGTAAAGGCGTGAAACAGAAACAAACATCAGATGTTACTGCTCAAAATGCCATGCAAGTTGCAGTTGAATCATTATCCAAAGTGCATGCTTCATTCAACCCACATTTTGAGAATGAGGAGGAGGACTTGTTCGAACTGTCACCGTTTGCCATGATGGAAAATCCAGAAGAAGAGTACGACAAGGAAGTCGATGCATTGGAATCTCAATCATCACGCAGTAAAAGTGGAGGAAAAAAGCTCGAAAGGTCCACCAAAGAGCCGTTTTCCTTCCCTTTCTTGCACAGCTCCAGAGTAGGTTTCATGATTTTTGCATACTGCAAATACAAGACACTGACCAAGGTATCTTTCAATGATTGTGCAGCCAGGAAGCCAGACAAGCTACAATGATGGATATTCTACAAAAAGCAACATTGGGCGATTCGGCTTGCGCAGCAGATCAATCGAATCTTTGTCACAAATTGGGCCATTCTCATGTACGCAAACATTGTTACTAGAGCTTACATGTGTTCGTATACAAATAAATAAACCATTCCTTGAAATGCAGCTACAATATTGCCAGAGCCGAAACCATCAAGAGGTGGCCAAATTGATACTCGCATGGTATCCATACACATTGACCCCGAAGCTGGCTCGGTAGAAATCAAACCCGTGTCACAACCAAACACTACTGGAAGCATTGTCTATGGATCCATGAGAACCACATCCATGCGATCATTAGCATCGCAAAACCTTGTTATGATAAATTCCCTCAGGTCTGGAAGCTTCATTATGCCCGTCGTTCCAGCATACGAGTATGAACACACCATTGCAGCTCGTCCAAACTTTGATGAAAAGCCCAAACCGGCCAAGACCATTATGTTTTTCCTCGTAAACGGATTCATTCTCATCGGATTATTCGTCGGTGGAATCCTTTTTGCGACAATGTTTGATAATGAAGATTTTCTCAAAACATGACCAAAACAAACCCAGCTACCATGTTTACACGATTATTATCCACTCTTCAATGTAAGAAACGATTCCAGAGCGTGCAGCATCCTCGGTGGCCATTTCTTTTCCTTTTTCACCCACGCAACTGACGAATATCGCGAGTCGAACTCGCTTGCAATTTCAAATTGAAGTTCAGCAAACGCAAGCCTCTCTGGTCGCTCTGCATACAAGACACTCGCAAGAGCCGCATGCACCTCTGCCAACCCTCGCAACGCCACCTCTTCATCTTCTAAATGCAGAATAGCCGCATCCACCATACCAACTTGATACTCCATCAGAGCCTGCCCCACCCTCCCTCGCTCACCAAGCCCTTCAAACTCTGGGTATTCCAAAACTAATGCCCTGTACTTTTCCAGAGCGCCCTGAAACTCCCCCCTCCCCTGCTCATCATATGCATCTTGCAACAACTTCAGAGCTGTCTGCATCCTCCCAGACGCTGCAGGCACCCTCTGCACTGGTTCTTCCATCCCACGCTGCCGCAGAGCACCAGAAACATTTTGCAGAGCTACTCGCTGTTCTCTCGTCAGACGGCGCTCACCATCAGACGCATAGACACCTCGGGATGACAAAAGCACCCCAGCCATACACACCGACATGCCAATCCATGCCCGACGCTGGACTGCCCTGGGCTCTTCTTCTGCATACTCTTCCCCAACACGCACACCATCACCAGACCATCCCTCCCCCCGTGTACCACCTAGACATGCGATATGTCTCTGTTTCCAACCACCATGGCACCAATGCCGTGCGATACATGTCCTATGAGAACCTCTTGGCCTACCACCACACCCAGCAGGAGGCAGCAGGAAGACCCTCAGTCCCTCTCTGACCCAAATTCCATCCTTCATCAACACATCTATTGAAAATATCATTCATTCTGCGTCGATCCAGTCGACCATGTCACGCCAGGCCGGCATGCACATACATCAAAACAATACACCCATGGATGAGTACCTTTGATGGGATGACATGTACGTGTCCAAATACATGAGAAGAAAACAACGCGTGGTTTTTTCCGTCGTCATCAAGGTGTGAAGAAAACTGTTATTTCTAGTCCAGTAATCGTTCGACGTATAGGAAGAGTCAAGGTCTTGTTCTGAAAACCGAAAGAAGGAAGATCTGTACCTGGGATTCAGAGCGACACAGTGTCCCACGCACGTGATCGAACGATCGATAGGACGAGGTTACGCGGAGACCTATCCGCGTATATATTTGATATCCCTAGTATCCTATTAAGAAGTATTTCAGTCGAGGAAGAATGGATTCGGTATTAAAAGCTGTGAATAGGGTGTCTCAAATTGCTGCCTTGGCAGGGGATACCCAGGTTGGAAATGAAAAGGGCGGGGCTCTTCCTTCTTTGGCACGACAGTTGCCTAAAATTGTTGTTGTTGGGGGACAGAGTTCAGGGAAATCGTCAGTGCTTGAGGCTGTGGTGGGGAGGGATTTTCTTCCACGTGGAACTGGTATTGTGACACGAAGGCCTCTGGAGCTTCAGTTGGAGACGGCGACTGACAAGGATGCGCAAGAGTATGGGGAGTTTGGGCACTTGCCTGGACAGAAGTTTTATGATTTTGAAGAGATACGGAAGGAGATTGAGGAGGAGACGAGGAGACATACGCAGAAGAGGGGGACAATTGTGTCTCCTGTTCCCATGACGCTTCGTATAGTATCTCCTCACTTGCCTGCCTTGTCCATGGTGGATATGCCTGGTATTACAAAGGTTGCTATCGATGGTCAGCCAAAGAGTATTGTTCAGGAGTTGGAGTCTATGGCGAGGGATTATGTGAAGCATGAGAATGTTATTATTCTTGCTGTGACACCTGCCAATGCGGATTTAGCAACATCAGATGCGCTGCGTTTGGCACGTGAGGTGGATCCAACTGGGGAACGTACGATTGGTGTGTTGACAAAGATTGATATTATGGATCCTGGAACCAATTGTGCGGATGTGTTGAGTGGAAGCTCCTATGTGCTCAGGAATGGATGGATTGGTGTGGTGAACAGAGGGCAGAGGGATATTGATAGTAAAATGGACATGGGACGAGCTCGTGCAAAGGAGATGGAATTCTTCAAGGGAAAAGATGAGTATAGGTCGATGGAAAATGTTGGAACAGACTACTTGTCCAGTGATTTGTCTGAGAAATTGATTGCATCTGTGAGGAGGCAGCTGCCAAATATTTCTGGATTTCTGAACAAGTCTATCATGGACTTGAACAAGGAGCTGGAGGGTCTTGGCGGACCTGCTGCCAGTGGACGAGGAGAGATGGTTCATGCAGTTTTGACGATTGCGCGAAAGTTCGAGACAGCGTTTGCCAAGTTGATTGATGGTGGCAAAGGCGGAGGAGAATTGGTGCTGACTGTGTTTGAAAAGCGACTTCCAGATGCTGTGGAGAAGCAACCGTTTAAAAAGATGTTGGATGTGAATCACGTCAAGCGTGTCATTGAAGAAGCAGATGGTATCCAGCCCCATTTGGTAGCTCCAGAGGCGGGATACAGACGCTTGCTGGAGGAAGCTCTTGGTTTCTTGAAAGAGCCGACCGAAAAGTCTGTTGAGGAGGTGTTTGTGTTGTTGAGGCGAATGGTAGATAACATTGCCAATTCTGACGAGCTCAGTGCCTTGAGAAGATACCCAGAGCTCAAGAGACAGGTCGTGACATCTGCATACACTGCACTGGATGGATTCAGAGAAGAGACTCGTAAGATGGTTAATATCATGGTGGAGATGGAGCGCAACTACATCACTGCCGAATATTTCAGAACCATTCAAATGGGCAGAATGCCCGATGGAAAGGTCATGTATACATTAGATGGTCGACCAGTCACCGAGGAGCCAGAGGGAAGCCCAGAGGAGAGGCACTACAAGCGCATTATCAACCAAGTGTCTGGGTATGTGAGAGAAATCTGCACTCAGATGATTCAGTCGGTGCCAAAAGCAATTGTCCATTGCATGGTGCTTCCATCAAAAGAGCACTTGTTGGAGAAGCTCCAGGCAACTGTCGCCGGTCAGCAGGAAGTCCAGCTCAAAAGGATGCTAGGAGAGGACGATGCTGTTGCAAAGAGACGCCAAACATTGACGGCCAAGTTGGACATGTTGAAACAAGCTCAGCACGAGCTTTCCACCGTGGATGTCTAGGTCTATCAATACAGTGCTCGTGATTAGAAGCCATCTAGTTATTTTTTGTTATGAATATGTAATACCATATACGCCATGTTACTTTTTCTTCTTGGAATCCTCTGATGACTCCAACGCTAGTGCACGAGAGTGTGCCTGGAGTCTCAAAAATCCTGTGACAATGGCCAGCACACCACCATTGACGCATATATTCGTCAGCATGGCATTCTTCTCAGTCAAATATACCCAATACTCTGCGAATTGAGTCTGAGAGTACCAATATTTTTTATTTTCCACGTCTGCAGGTCAAAACACAGGAGTCATGTGACGTGGGTCCAACCAGTTTCCTGATGCGACGTATACAATTGATACCATACCTAGAAGAACAGCTACTCCACAGCAGCCGACAATGATTCCTACGATGCCAATCAGGAACAACGCTCTGTATACATTTGCCATGTAAGGCGTCAATTTTGTCGGAGGTAATGCTCCTTTCTGCTTGACCATGGTTTATAAAATTCTTATAAAATCAGGTGTATTTATGTAATGGCGACTGGTGGGTATTCAGGCTGTGATGAGATGGGTGATGGAACCCTGACACCCTGGGTGCCCATGAAAACCCTAGCCTGGCTGCTAGGGTATGCTGTCAGCAATGCATTCAGAGAATGCCCAGATATCTGTCCGATGGTTTCCAATTGCTGGATGCGGTGGATACACGCGGCTTCCATGTTCTGCTATATTGACTCTTCGCATCACCACCCGGCACGTAAGACTGGAACATACACTGATTCAAGAAACCAACAGTGCTTTTGTTTCATTCAGAGACTGTTCACCTTTCTCTGGAATCATCCTACATCTGCACCATACTCATCATGTGGAGGGAAGCACAAATTGAGGGGATAATGCGACCTATCCTGATTTGATTGCTGTATGGATACCTGTTTCCTGAAGTAGTTGATCTATTCAAACGCCAGCTGACTACTGGCTCTATAGAGTAGCTGCTTACCTTCCGGAAGTCCATGCATGCCTATCACATCACTGGAGCGCCCTGGTCTGTTTTTCACAACGCATCACATCGTAATGCATTATAAAATATTTTATCATGCAAGAATGTATCTTTTCATGGGACATCTTCAGCCACGGAGAGAATAGGCCCGTCGTATGGGACAGACTCTGAGAGTATGCAATCGACGCCGTGTAGCCTATCAACTACAAGTCGATTTAAACCGACCATTACGTCCTGAATAGATCACTAATACGCTACAGAAATTTTCTGCTGATGGGTGCCTCTGTGGCTCTTGTCTGCCTGGTTTTCACTGCCTGGTTGTCAGCGTCTTGGGCCTTCAGCCCTCGAGTCGACCGTGTTGTCCAAGAACATCATGTGCAGATTGGAGCAGCAGTCGAGTGGAGTCATTGGAACTTTAGTACAGTTGTAGTTGAAAAAGCCTTGGGTTTTAAGCCACGAGCGTACGTTCTGCGAATATGTAGGTGTCATAGTAGGAACGAGCACACAGCTTCACCAATGGAGAGATGGCTCTCTACTACAATACTGGCTACTTTTCGTCACCTTGTTTTGCATCATGCACTGCAGGTACGTTGTATTCACGCAGATTCCACTCACTAAGGATGACGCATGGGCGATGGATCAGATATTGCCCTCCATGGTTGCTGGGAAGCAAACAGTCATTCTTACCCTTGAGCCATTTGCAGGTCTCGAGGCTGTGACTGAGGATGTGATACAGGATACAATCACGTTCCTGACGAAATGGGAGGATCGGGGTGTGACATTCATTGTTCGCTTTGCTCATGAGATGAATGGATCCTGGTATCCTTGGTGCCAGAAGCCTACATTGTTCACTGAAAAGTTCCGTCTCTTCTCAGAGGCGTTGCGTGCTGGCACAAAGTATGCCACAATGCTGTGGGCTCCCAATCTGGGCCCAGGGTATCCTTACACGAACGGAGAGTACAGGTTGAAATGCAGCGCAAGGAGCACATCATCAGATTGCAAATTACTTGACACTGATGGTGATGGAAGATTGACTGCTAGAGACGATATGTTCTCCCCTTTTTGGCCGGGAGATGAATACGTCGATTGGGTCGGATCATCCTTGTACTGGTGGGGTACAGGGTACCCTTGGGGCAAGAATGAGTTGCCCTCTTCACGCTTCTTTTACAATGCCTTGGTTGGCAATAGCAACCGGAAACGGGGTGATCTGGTTCCCGACTTTTACAACACATATTCGAAGAAGAAAAACCTTGCCATGATCATATCCGAGACTGCAGCACTCTACAATCTCTGTGATAAGCGCCCAGCCACAGGGGCATGCAAAGTTAACATTCCCAATGGCTTGATCAATCCTGCATTCGAGCATAGGATAAAATCCAGCTGGTGGGACCAAGTTTTCAGTCTAGAAGGGCCTACATCGACCCGAGAAACATTCCCAAATATCAGGATAATATCATGGTTTAACACCAGGAAGGAAGAGCAAGAAGTAGGGGGCAACACAATTGACTGGACAACATACAGTACAATGGATAATAAGAAGTCTTTTCTCAAGACAATCAATCAAAAGTCAAAGGATGGAGTTCGATATTGGGTCACAGGATGATCATTATATAGACATGCAAGTCATCCAGGACGAAAAAGAGCAAACAGCAACAGCTTTTTTTTTCTCAGTAGACCCAACGCCAAAAAATTTGCACCGTTTCATTTACACCGTTCTTTTCCCATGTATATCATATTATTGTCGTAAGGAGTTCGCAGACACCCAATAAATACAAAGGGGAAACCAATCACTTTTTCTGCTGCTGCTGATCTTTCCTGGCATATGCATACAACAAAAAACCGCCAGTAGAAAGGGCAAACCCTTGCCACTGTGTCTTTGACACAATATCGCCTTGAAATAGTATACCAAACAACATCAAAAAGGCATTTTTCAAGCAACCTACATCCATAGCAACACGAATATTAACACACCACGCTTCCATGTCACACCCCATATATACATGAGACATACCAACAACTTTTACTGTTGTACTGCTCGAGTATTTAATCGCAGCATACGTTGATACATTGACCAAAAAGCTCAGAAACACAATCAGCACCATCATATACGCAAGATAGACAACCTCGGATGACGTCAAATCCACAAGCGTATTCCACTCCATCATGAGAGACAGTGATGACAAGACTGCAAAGATGAGAGGGCCAACTCCTGCCAACAAATCAAACGAACTATACTTGGTATCTTTCAACGCTTTAGACACGAACACCACCCTAGATGCCTCGAACAGTATACTCGTCGTAAATGAAATAAAAGAAGGCCAGTGAAAATCAGTCTCTTTGTTCGTCTCATCGACCGTTGCTGTCCCCGTTCCATACGCAATGAAGAGCGTAGACACAAATGCCACGCCAGACATCTTTTCCATACCCCCTATCACCGCTAAAATAAGAGTCACTGCGGGAGTAAAAGCCTTCAAAATACTAATGAAAGACAGCGAGAGCCCAATATACGCATAATTCCCCAAAAACATGCAACTGCATGTTGCCAATCCAAGAGGGACAATCTTCCTCACATACTCTGCCCTGGGCGGCATTGGATTCAGCTTAATAACTCGCATTTTATCCAGTATAAGAACAACTGCTACAGAACCCAACTGACTCAATCCTGGCACCATAAGGGGCAGACTCAACCGTGGCTGACTGAGCACTGTCTGCATCACAACTGTCAACCAAGAGCTGGCTACAGACCATAACGACAGCATCAGAAACGCCATAACACCGTCTCCAAATACCCATCGCATCTTTCTCTTTGATCTAGAATCAACAGAACCGGAGCCCACCCCCTCATCATCATTCTCCATCAGTAACTGCCGTTTCACAGACACATCACTGTCCTCCCCCTGACTTGTTTCAAACTCAAACACAACATTCTTACCACTCTCTATCGTGACATGCTTATTCGTGTCAACTGTAGGTAGATTACTCATCAATCTACGCTCTCGCTCCTCCCAGGGCCGATCAGTATGATATTTTTTCAAGGCTGAACGAAGACCAGTATGCTGCTCACTGATGGAATGTCGGGTAGATCTAGGGGTCGCTGGCTCGTCGTCTGAGTCAACTATTTTATATTGTTTCTTCAATAATGCCTCCTGACGCCTTGTCAGGACCATGGTCGTACGACTTTGACGGCAGAGTCATTCGCCAACCGCTCGGCAATTCGGAAATGTATGCAACGATATCACCGCAGAATAGGTTTGATCATTATATTTTTACAACGATATAATAATCTGACCCCATCAGAGGGCATGCCACACTGATCTAGACTTTTGCCATCCATCTTGCCAAGATGGAAATGTTTTGTTACTATTGTAATACAGACCAGGTATCTTTGCTTTCTTGCATTCCTAGGAGGGGTCACCATTTCTAGTGCTACTACTGCTACTATAGAGGCCATTTAGGATAATTTGCCAGATGTTTCTATTCATTTCATCGGCGCATTCACCCTGAACATCTGGGTGGATGCTAGCAACATTTCCATGGAACTGGCTCATGCCTGAGGGATTGTCAGTGCCGAATGGAAAATGGGACGATGCCCACTCGATCCAGCATTGATAATGCTTTGATCCCTTTGTTCCGCGGGGAGCATTGGTTGCTGACGCAAGCGCATCAACGTCGACATACAGATACTTTCCATTGGTCTGTCCATCGATCCATCCCTTCATGAATTCGTTTCTCTTTACAATCTCCTTTTTCTTCACCTGGTCGGACACATCTATTATTGGGACTCCAATGTATATGATTCTAGATACTTTGTCTTCTATGTCCTTCAGTGCTTGTACATATTCAGGAGGTACATCAGATCCTGGCTGCCGAAAGCCAACAGATACCACAAAGATTGGCTTTGCATCGCTCTGTTTCTGGCCTTTGATGTACGTTTGGAGCATCTCAGCCTGAGCCATATACATTGGGGCCTGCATGTAGTTTATTTGACTCAACGAAGACGACTGGTTTCCCCCACCATTGGTGGAGCATTCAGAGAGCACTCTAGCTGCATCTTCCCTTCCTGGACCAATTTCCATGGAAAAGAATGCAGAGATGATGTGCTTTAGGAACCACGAGTCGCTAGGAGATGCTTCTTTATCTCCTCTATTTGTTGAAAGGCGTAAAAAGTCGACCTCTCGACACACAAAATATTGAATGTGGGTGTGTACATGAAGATCCAACATTCTTTTTTGTCCTCTCATCATGGCAATGAGCCGCAGGTATAACTGTCGCATGGTCGAATCGCCGATAACGACAATTGACTTTGACTTTGATAGAAGGCGCATCACTTGTCCCCTGTTGATTTCAGTATACCTGCATTTCTTATGAGAGGGCTGGAACTGCCACTTTTCTGGATTGCTGTCCATGGAGCTCATCAAGCTTGATGAGTACATGTCTTCCCTCGATGTGGTCTTATTACTTGCACCAACCAGCTTAAATTCTCCATGATGATCTGTTCTGCAGCACCTATCTCCGCACAGCGGCGGGTCAATTCGGCCCTGGGCCATAAAGGCACCCTGGTTGCAACCACCTCCCTCTGATTCACCTGTGCGGTATGCGTAATACCCGGATGCAACAATTGGACACTTGAATAAAGATTGAACATCAAATTTGCACGATTCGCAGTGTTCCCGCTTTATTTTAGCCACAGAAATAGCGCAAATAGTCGAGACAAAGGTAGCACAGGAATACGATCTGCGTTCTCTCTTCTTCATGTTTTGCGCCTGTATTCGCTCAACAGCGAATGCTAAAACACTATATAATACTATAATGCGTAGAAAAGATGGCATCTTTATGCGTATAATCCCTCAGACATGCAGTCACGGAGCTGGTCGTTGGGACGAGTTTGTCCTCCTTGTACAACGTCCCTGGTTTGAAACAACACGGGATTCCATCACGACCTACGCACGTACGTCTATTACAATGTATATTTATATAGCGTTATTAATCAGCCAATCCAGCCTTTTTCAATACTTCTTCGAATTTGTCATCGTCGTCACATGGCACCTCTGGGATGTCATGCTTGAAGTAATCTGAAATTTGGTTCAGTATTCTGTTCTCTGCTTCTCCAGTGACCAAATTAAACGCAGCTCCTTTCCTTCCAAATCTTCCACTACGACCAATACGATGCAAGTACGTCTCATACGCAGGAGTTGTCAAGTCCCTTTCTGTTGGCACATCATAGTTGATGACGAGCGTGACCTGGGTGACATCAAAACCACGGGACAGGACATCCGTGGAGATTAAAATCTTTGTGGTTCCATCTCTGAACTCCTTCACAACCTTATCTCTCGCCTCTTTTTCCATACCTCCTTGGATTGATGTGCACTTGTGGCCATCCTGTTCCATGGCAGCATGAAGACTCCTCGCTGTCTCACGAGTGCGCACAAAAATAATTGTTTGCCCGAGTTTCTCACACAGTGGGAAAATCATATCTTTTAAGACCTTTGTTTTGGCCAACGCATCTGGACAGACAACCTTGTACTGCTTGATCACATCCAATGACAGGTCTTCCTTTTCAATAAACACATGATTCGCTCCAGGGACAATCTTTTGCGCAAACCGCTTCACATTCTCATTGAATGTAGCAGAGAACAAAAGTATTTGTAAGTCAGGCGCCGCCGACTTGAGCTGCTTAATCAGCCTCACAGAGTCATCAGCAAACCCATCTTGCTGCAATCACACATGCGTGTATTAGTATTCACCATGGACATACCCATGCACCAAAAAGAACACACCTTGAGCATTTCATCAGCTTCATCAAAAACGAGAATTTTTATACTCCGCGTGCTCAACATCCGCCTACTGATCCAATCTTTCATTTTACCATGGGTCCCCACCACCACCTGCTCTTCAACCTTTCTGCGTCTATTCCCAGGAGTACTCATCTCCGCCGTCGACGCCAGACTAATACCAGTATACGTTCCCATCTTCTCCAACACACCCAGATTCTGCACAACCAACTCTCGAGTTGGACACAAGCACAATGCTTGAGGAGCCTTGACTGTAGGGTCCACCCTGGACAGCATGGCAAGCGTAAAACACGTCGTTTTCCCACTTCCATTATGCGCCTGCGCAATCAAACTCTTATGAGGCTTTTCTAAAATCATAGGAAGCGTCTTTGCTTGAATCCTGGACGGCCTCTCAAACTTCATCTCCGTATACAACCCCTGCAACAACTCTTTACTCAACCCAAGCTCCTCAAACGTCTTGGCACTCGAGTACATACTCCCATCCTGCTTGGCCTCTTGCGTCAAACCACTACTAGCCCCATCGCCGTTTGCGTCACCCACATGGACCCCTGCCACTGCAGCCGCGAGTGAACTCACGCTATCAGGTTCGCCTGATTTTTCAAATCCAGGTGGAGGACCGCTTTCGTCGTCTCCTACAGACCAAATCATACAGTATCAAAAATAAGGCCGTTATAGAGGCCATATTATCGAATCAAATAACCCACCAGCCATGTTGGCCTTGCCTTGTTCCTGCTCTACTTGATCCGCCCACGATGTGGCTCCCTACACGCATATTCGGTATCATATATCAATAGCATACTCTAATATAGCAATAATTCAGTCTCTTTGTCTCAAAACAGGACACAGGTGGGCGAGAGACGTGTGCTGCTTTGTGTGGAATTATGTCTCTCGTCTATACTCGTCATAGTCCCTTACCTCTGCGTTTGTTGTCTCCATTATAGATATAAAATTGTCAATATGACTCTACAGCTGTGCCTGCATTCTATACTATTACTGGTAGTAGCCAGGAGTCGCTGGACTGGTGCATGCCATATATATATATATATGGTACTGCCCTGATTAAAAAATGATGGAGGCCATGCATGGCCTTGGAAGATCGAATATGGGTGTATGCGTGTCCTTTTCTTCTCGACGTCATGCATCGTATTACTACATGGGTACTAACGATCTGAGATGCATACACATACGGTATTAGTATCCAGTAGATAATAATGTATAAACTTCTTCCTGCTGTGTTGCTGGTGGGGGGCCTGTTGGGACTTTTCGGAGGTACCACCACCCACGCACAGAGACATTCTGACTCTGATATCATCCGACAGCGTCTCGGAGGAATAGATCAAGAAAAGGGTGTGGTCGATAAGACGGGGTGGGCGCCATTATTTGGGGAACCAAATGTTCCAAATCTTGTTGGGGATCCCACAAGGACTGGTGATAAGATCACCTTGAAGTGGCTGCCAGATGTTGTGAGGCATCCACCAGTCACATACGAGGTGTTTTGTGCAATTGGAGGACAGTCATCGTGTACATCAGTGGATACGGCGGATATTACTGGCACAGGGCAGAGAGATATTGCTCAGTCTCCAATCTATATATCCGGGACTGTGAGGGGGGTTGCTCCTGATACAGCGTTGACCTGCTTTATTGTTGCAACGAACGAGAGCGGGAAAACGTGTTCAGACCCCATACCAGTCAACGCATGAACCATACTCAGTAGTACACGTATATATGTCTATGTAAATCAAAAGAAGAAGACATTCATTTCCAATTCTATCGCATCATGAGGCCGCTTTGGCCTGCTCGCTCGCCTTCTGCTTTGCCGCAGAGTACAATCCGGTTCCAAAAAGAGCCAACATACTTCCCACCCAGTTCATAGGCGACACTGGATTCTGGAAAAAGATGACGGATGACACCACCACAGCCACCCGCTTCATCGTGTTTCCAACAGAAAAGGTCACAGGAGAGATACCCTGACCGAGAACCATATACGATGCTTGATTATAGAGATGGTAGAATATCCCAGATCCAATAACCATTCTCATAAACATGGTGAAATTTCCTCCAAGCGCCTCTGTTGCAGCATCCACCATGCCTCCCCACTGATACACCCCTCCTTTGAATCCTTCCATCACCAGCGCCACAGGGGCGGTGATAAAGATGGAAATGATCGACAACAACGCAAACATATTAATACCATCGATATCCTTGAATTCATCCAGATACTTTTTCGAATAGACATTCCTCAGCACCATGCCCAAGTTTGAAATCATCGCATTATTAAACCCACCCCAAGAGAAGGACACTTCTTTAATCGCTGCAAGAGAGCACCCAGCAATAATCGGCATCAATGATCCCCATACATACAATGGATACGTCTCTTTCAGAACCAGCTGTGACAGAATCACAGAGAGCACTGGCTCTGCTGACTTGACCACATGCGTGAACGACACTGCCATCTGTGAAAAGGACACGCACGCAGAGACATGCCCGACCGTGTGAAAGAAAGCAACTGGTATCAACGCAAGGATCAATTCCTTTGACACCTTTGGGCGCTTTTGAAGACCAAGCGTCCAAAGAACAGTCATAAAGACTGCACTGGCACACAACTGAAACGTTGCCAGAAACCAGGGAGCAGGAAACACATTCAGACAGCTCTTATTCAATATATTGAATACAATGTTAAAAGCATACCATCCAACGATGTATAATCCCACTTTGAGAGTATTTGTATCCTGTTCAGCTGTCGCACCCGCGACTGCATGCTGCGCATGCGCTGCAACGTGCACCTGACACACTCGAGATGGCAATTCATGCTTTACTCCAATCTATACAATACGCATACATCAAATATGAGATGAAAACCCAAAAGCAAAGACAATTGTTCCACTAGTAATGATTCCGACAGTCTAGAGGTCGCACCCTTTGGTTTTTGTATTGATTCTGACCAATACTATAATTCTGTCGAATACTTGGTCGACTGGGATGGATTGGAACTCTGAGCACGGGGGTGCTGAGAGTGTGTGGAATCCTACAAGACATTGGTTTCCTCTCGACAGTCCGTATCCGTGGATACGTGGATGTACAACCGATTCTATTCTATACAAATGAATTTTATTTTATTTTACTACAGTCGTACTCTTATTGTTACAGAGGACTATCCTAGAGTGTTTCATATCTGAGTGCATGAGATACTGTAGTTGATGACAACGACTCTCCAGAAAAGAGATTTGATTGCAGTCGATGCATGATCCAATGATGACTTGGACATTTACTCGCTATCCAAGTCCATGGAGCTGGAGATGTCGTCATCAAAAGCATCATCATTACCTTCTTCTCCTTCTTCTTTGGAGGAGGAGGAGGAGGAGTGTCCATGTTGGTGTTGTTCTGAATGGGACCTGCTGCTGGCTTCGTAGCTGGATGATTCCTCTTCTGATTCTGAGAAGGACTCTTCATCCTCTCCATAGTATTTCTTAGACACGTTTCGAAGATTGAGAGAAGATCGGGGGCGCTTTTCTCGACCAGAACAGGGGCGCTTTTCTCGACCAGAACGGGTTTCTTTTGCTCTACCTCGGCGTCTCTGGTTTAATTCGGCATCCAGCTGCTTGGCAAGTTCTTCATCTCTTGTGGCATAGTCGTCGTATGGTGTGCCGGCTTGTCTTTTATCATCATCTAGATCTTCGATGGCCATCATGGATAGACTGTAGGTTTGGTTTATCGAAGGTTTGATGGCCTTTTTCAGATTCTCCAATCTGTTCCACGAAGCTGACAGGGTGGCCACACCCAATGGGTGTGGGGCAGGGACTGCCCATAGTCTCCAGTGAACTTTGAAGCAAGATACGTCCAGCATGCGTTCAAGAAGAATGATATATGCTAAGGCTTCGTGGGGAGATGTTATGGATTGTAGGCCACTGGTCCATTGCTCTTGGACGGGTGGGGTTGCACGGATTTCGTGATATACTCTTTGGGGCAGGCCCTGCGCAAATTCCATCAGGGAGGTTTTGAAACGATCCATCTCTGATACAAATTCCACTTCCATAGGGCTTTCACCCTTGTCCATTGATGCGTCATCGTGTTCTGTTTTGCCTTCCTGCTGGTCATCCATTGCTGTGCGATCCTTGGTGAAATGATCAATCTCTGCCTTGAGGAAATGCTCTCGTTGTCCTGCGGGATTGAGAAAGTTAGATAATCGCCCAATGGTTTCCGAGCTTTTATAGATACAAAGAGAAGGTTCTGATGAAGGGCTCGAAACCTTTTCAACCAAGATGCAGGGTTCTTTACTGCTCAGGAAGATGTTTGGCAGAGACCAGTATCTATTCCAGTGCCTATCAACGCCCAGTGCGATCATTCTGCGTTTGGGAATACACTTGACATCTTGCTCTGCTTTTGATATTCGCATGACGAGCTTTTCTTTCATCATTTCTTCCTCTCTGGCTTGTCTGATGCTTTTCTCCTCTGTTGCGTCTTGCTGTTTCCCTGACTGAATTGCTTTGAGCTCATTTCTTGATGATGTCAGGGTTTTCTTGAGCTTTTTGTACTTTTCCTCTTCATTTTGTAAGGTTTCACGCACGGATGGATGCTCAGACAGGAGCAGCGATAATATGCGAAGGAGATGGACTCGTTGTGATGGTGTCCAGGACTGGAATGCACAATCACCCAAGTCTCTCACCAATCTCCACAGCTGTCCATATGCTCCAGGAAAGATGATGTAATGTTCTCTTCTGTCCATGAAGCTATGTTTTTGAGAGCTGCACAATAGGCAGAGGTATTCGCCAGGAGTTTTGGATTGTCTTGAGCATCCAAGTTCATCCTCTCGCATCAGACAGTCACTGTGTGCATGCTTACCACAAGACATGCACGCTTCAAATGATTCTTGATCTTGGTTTAACCAGCAAATGAAGCAATGTTGGTTTGAAGGGGTCATATTGCGCGGAATACGCTCGGGTGTATCAGCTTCATTGCTCTCTGCAGGAGCTGCGTTGTCGGATTTTAACTTGTCCAGTAATTGATCAAGGTCATGTGCATTCCCATAGTCTATGATATCTCTGATGTAGTTCAGTACCTTTTTGAGAATGTCCTGTTTTCGGGCAATCATCTTTTCAGTTCCGAACTTGTTGCTTTCCCTTTGGAGAGCTGTCTGCAGCATCTTCCATGCATAGAACAGGTCAGAAGCAAAACTATTCAGCCAATCAGTCTCCGACTGATACACCAAGCATTCAACTTTTGCAGCTACGAGAGAAAAATCCATTGGCATTCCAAGCCGGGTCTCCAAGGCAGCCTCGTTTCCATCGAAACACACGTCTACAAACTTTCCGCCGCTGTCTGACACTGTCTGGAACAATGCTTCAAAAATCAGTCTCAGGGCCTTGTCCCTTTTGCGCACAGTTTCGTCTAATGTCCCATTTACAGCATCACCCATCGCCATTTTCATAGACTCTAGACAGCATAACGCATCTCGCCTTGCCCGTATCCTCCATTCAGCCTCCTTAGGAAGCAATGGGTTCAAATCACCAGTTGCTACTTCCACACCAGTTGGGCCTGAAATCATCGATTCCATAATATGGTGGGGATGCACATATTCCACTGGATAATTTATATAGTGGACCTTTTCATTGTTTGATAATCCTGCCGCCATGGCGACGATAAACAGGTATCTATGCAGCACATCTTGCCAGTTATTTGGAGTTTTCACAATCACATGAGCACTCCGAGTGCCTGGTGCAAAGTCAATCCGCTTTAACGCTTGATCTCCATCTAAAATTGCATGCAAAGCACTTTCACACAGATCCTCTGTAAGAAACTCGATGAATGCATTCATGATTGCACACATCTCTATGCCAGACCCTCCATCCTGGTAGTACCATTTTGCCATCTCCTCTATACTAGGGAAGGTTTTCACATCCAAGTGCAGCATCTTTTGAAATCGATACGCAAGCAACCATGCCTCTATAATATATGATGCGCTCGATTCATCCATCGTAGGCTCTGACGAGATGAGAGAGGGCAATGGCACAGCATCTGGGGGCATGGACTCCCACCCTTGCAGTTCTGTGTCTTCTATCAGCGCATTCTCGGTTGCAGGTTTCTCTTTCTTCCTCCTCTTGTTCTCCTGATGCTTTAATTCTTTTTTACGCGCACGTTCTTCCTGTCTAGCTACCTTTGCTTCGTACTTCTCCTGCAAGGTGCACACCTTTTTCACCATGGTCTCAACAAGTCTCTCCACGACCTTGTCAATCACTTTATTCTCAGCAGATGGCTTTGATCGAGGCTTCAAACGAAGCTTCTGTCCTCTTTGAGAGAGCAAATCACGCAATCGTATTTGCTGCTGAACCCACCCATGCCTCTCATTGACATACTTGTACCTGGTATCCTCCACCCCATCCTGCCCCTCCATGGCTTTCAAACATGTCAAGTCAATGAATCCAAACTTTTCCAAACCCCATATACTAGAAAGATGAGAGCATTTTTTCAAAATACCATCGACGACAGACCCAGAGCTTCCACCGGGAGACGCACATGGCTGCACCCCATCCTGCAGCCGCTTCTCCTTGTGTAAAATATGCCGCTGTCGCTCCGCTACTTTGTTCCAAACGTCATCCGGACTCGACCCTTTCGCTATAGGATACCTCAATTTCTTCCCTTCCTCATTCGCATCGATTGCGTAGACATTATACGATGGCCCCTTCCCATCCCCCTCCTCTACCCTGTTCTCAAACACCACCTTGCTCTGTCCATCAGCCCATCGAGACCGATAATTCAGCATCACTAAATTATCTTCATTCGAATATTCCTTCGACGGAGATCCAAACTGAACCACCTTGACATCCCGTAGCAACCTGACTGGCAAAGGATGCTCGGCAGCAAAGAGCTTGGCAGCCTGCTTGCATTGCTCCCTACTAAGAGGCTCATGCACAGCATCCTCCTTTTGAGAATTCTTGGCCTTTTTCGCATCTATTCCAAATTCCCTCGCAATCTACACAAATTAAATAGCGTATCAGGCATCCATACCTGGACAGTCAAAAGGACTGGTTCAAACAGACACACGTACTTCTGTCCTTGACCGAAATCGCTTCCCATTAGGTGAAAAATAGTACTACATACATTAAAAACATCAGAATAGGTCATATATAGCTATCAAACCCACAGAAACCTACCACATCGCTGGAACCAGCGGAATTGCCTCCTTTGCGGAGTTTGATGTCAACGTCCCAACCAGGTTCGAATCGAAGGTCTATAAACACATGAATAATACCAAGGTTATAGTCGAGTGATAAAAATGGGTGATCAGGCACAGGATCCAACGCACTGTTCTCTTCAAAGAAAACTTTCAAACGATCGAGTACTTCCTCTTTTGTACTCATCTTTTCTATTCCTATTCTACCTGCGACTACAACATTGTATTATAATATATTATAAAAGTGCCTCGCCTCTTTCAGGGCAGGCTATAACAAAGCGACCAAGCATCTGCTGAAATGTTCAACAACAACAACAACAACAATGATTCCCATGGCCATCGAGATATCTCCATGCATCGATGCATTGATCTTGATCAAGATGGCACATGATGACTCTGCCTCTCTTTGCGCATAGGTATCTATATGCATGTAGCAGTGGTAGCGATGATGAATGCGATATTATTATTACAAGGAAAACTGTGTAGGTGAATTATTGTACAGATGTATTCATCTGCTGCTGCTCATGGAAGGGTTGTGAATTGGAACACTTTTGCTACAATGTCGAGACCTGTTGGTACTTGCCACAAGAAGAGACCAATATTGATGGCATTGAATCCAATATGGAGGCTTCGGGCGGTGTCATTACCCTTCTGCATAGAGGGCACGAGGGCAGCAGCCATTGCCCAGAGCACCACCATACCAGCTCCTGCATACAAGTGTGGTCCTGGGAAGAGCTTTCCAGTTCTAAGGAATGTGTTGCAAGGACCAGCAATGGCCATCAGCACCCCAAGTCCGAGGATGAGAGATCCCCAGCTGTGGTGCTTGTCGTTCAATTTCTGTCCAATCAGATCTTTTCTCTCCTGCACCACACACATGTCCATCCACGCGTATGAGCATACAGTTAATCAATCAATCAATCACATGACGGCACGTACACTTTCAAGCGATGCAATTGTCCCATCCAATGGAGAAGATGGTCGTTCACCCCCTTCCTCAGACTTTGGGGCAGAGGCATCCCTCTGGGCCTTGAGTCCCTTGATCTCTGTACCCAACTCGCGAACTCGTCTCCACTGGAATCCAAGATACCCAGCATACAATGATGACCCAAGGAGGAAAAACATGAATGCAGGATGCATCAGGGAGAAAATCTGACCCTCTACAATTCCATATTCGCGTCCAATGGCCAGAGCAGGGTCGCTCATGACCAGAGGATACAAGAGAGTCGTGGCCACAGCAGCTGGCACCACGGATCCATTGGAATCCCTCGCATCGGATGCGTCGATCTTTTCAATCTCAGTAGATGCTGATGGCTTTACAACCGCAAGGCATCGGGTGGTTGCTGCATATCGCTGCGTGGTACCCTTGATCAATCTTGCGTTGCATGGAACGACGCGACTAGACAGGAGAGAGCACTGCATTTTGGTATACACTTGAATTTTTTTATTAATTAATCAATCTACTGTTGAGCAGAGGGATCGATGGGCACATGGCCATGGAAATTCCATCTTGGACATGGACATCCAAAGGAGTGGCTGTCATGACAGCTGATGGCATCGTCTCATGACTGGTGCAGGAATCCATGATATCACCATCCTCAATCAGTTGATCATGTAGAATACACAAAGGCTGCAGCGTGGATGATCCACGAGAATGAATCCAATAATTATTACACATGTCATCAACACGTCATTCAAAAGTCATCATTATCCCCCAAGTCATCCAGATTCGATCGAGGCTGGAACGGCGGAAGCTGTCTATCATTACTACTACTACTACTACTAGGTCTATTTCTACTATCATCATCATAATCATCATAATCACCTTGATCATCTTCATACACGGCTGTCGAAGAAGCATCATAGTAATCAGCATCAATGTATCCACCATCAGCATCAGTATACACTGCATCCCGTCTACCTATAGACCCAAATCCATACGACGACGCACGACTATAATCATACACACCCTCATCATCATCCACAGGATAGGAATACTCCTCGTACCCCTGTCGAGGAGGAGGAGGAGGAGGCAACAATGTCTCACTTTGCTGCCTTGGCGTCCCTGCTCCTCTACGCATCGCATCCCGCAATGCCTTCTCCTCATCCTGCTCATACACCTCATTCCTCAACCGCAGAGCCTCCACAGCAAAACTCAGGGCCGCACCAGTAGTCATCAGTTGCCCAAACAGTAACAAGGGGTCCAAACGCCACCCCTGAAATATAAGAATACCGCCCACAAGCAACGATATACATGATATAACGACATCATAATCTTTACTAATCCATGGTTTTGATTGTCTAATCTGCCAAAGAGATACTCCAGAGCCAATCAGACCAACGCCAAGAATGACCGAGGGACTCACGTCGACATTCACCATGGCCTTGCATGTCATCCCTCTCTGTCGAGGGTACTGCCTCTTGTTTTTAATTCTAATTCTATTCGTGCGTCCATATTCGCTATTCAAGAGAGAAGTGGTCGCAGAGGTGGTCGCAAGGCGACGAGGCTGCAGAGGCGCGACCCTGAACGACCCTTGGATTGCCGTATACATTATTTACAAAAGAATAATTATTACTTTGACATCATCTGGGCCATAAGCGTACCCATTTGGGCTGGAGACTCTGTCACAGCCACCCCTGCTGCATGCAATGCAGCAATCTTGTCAGATGCAGTACCCTTTCCTCCCGAAATAATAGCACCCGCATGACCCATTCTTCTGCCTGGAGGGGCTGTCAATCCAGCAATAAACGAGACGACTGGTTTCTTGACACCACATGATTTGATAAACTCTGCAGCCTCTTCTTCTGCCGTGCCTCCTATTTCACCAATCATGATGATTCCTTCCGTCTGATCATCCTTCATGAATCTTTCAAGGCAGTCGACAAAATTGGTTCCATTGAAGGGATCACCCCCAATACCCACAACAGTACTCTGCCCAAGCCCTTCCTGTGTCGTCTGAAACACAGCTTCATACGTCAGCGTCCCAGACCTGGATACAATACCAATCTTCCCAGGTGTATGAATATACCCCGGCATAATTCCAATTTTACATTCCCCTGGCTTGATAATACCCGGACAATTAGGCCCAATCAACCTGGTTTTATTCTGCTCCTGCATAATCCTCTTCACCTTGACCATATCATGCTGCGGAATACCCTCCGTAATGCATACAACCAGGTCTAACTCTGCTTCCACAGCTTCAAGAATAGCAGCTGCTGCAAAAGGAGGGGGCACGTAGATGGCGGTCGCGTTCGCCCCCGTGGCTTCCTTTGCCTCCCTCACCGTATTAAACACAGGAAGCCCCAGGTGGGTTGTCCCCCCCTTTTTCGGCGTCACGCCCCCCACCATCTTTGTACCATACTCTATAGCTTGCTCAGAATGAAATGTTCCATTCTTACCCGTGAACCCTTGGCAAATCACGCGGGTATTTTTATCCACAAATRCTGCTGGGGTATCAGTATCATGAGAGGAAAACCATGCCCTACCAGGCATTGATTCGTATGCTGTGAGTATACATGGGGTCAGAGGGGATGACGACGAGGATACTGACGTGCTTCGAAGAATACAAGTCCTACACAGGGTCACGTCAGAAGACACATGTGTGTCATGAATTGGTACACGACATCCGTCATCAGATATCGACACTATCGACCATTACTACCGACTCTGATGCTATATATAATCAATATATTCGAATAGAAGTAAGAACGCACCGGAATTGGGACAGGGTTGATTGCAGAGACCTCATCTCCGCTACCACACTATGATACGACAACTGTGCTATATATATATGTATATATGGTTGTATTAAATACTCGAATATACATACCCATCGGTGATGGTCGATTGATTCCAGTTCTATTCCTCAGAGACAGAGGCCTGTCCCCCTAGAAGTCTGTAAATAAAACATTACATACTATGTATGCATCGCGAGTCAGGGGAGTCTTCGCCTGTCGTACGACTACTATGAATTACGATATTAAAACATGGTTGAAGAGGATTGTTGTACTATAGAGCACGTAGAACAGCAGGAAAGGCCTGTCTCAGTGTCGCCGGTTGCTGCAATGCATCATCAGAGTCAGGACACCGGAGTATCTGGATTGGGAGAGTTTGAGGAGTCTGGATATGATACTGTCAGATGTATATTGAATACTGATGGGGATAGGGGTGTTGGGAGGTTGTGTGTGCGGGAAAGGTGGGTACACGTCATGCATGTGATTAGAATGATTATGACACTCGTGTGACTACTCCTGTGTGTGTGCAGTGATATTGTGTGGCAAGGGAGTGGGGATGCGTTGGTGATTCCTTTTAAAGACGTGAGTTTGTCTGCTCTTGCTGATTGTCCGGAGAGGTATGCTGATACGTGTCCTCTCGGTCAATGCTTGTACTTGCAAATTGACACTGGCGATGACGACGATGCATATGACGACGACGACGACGACGACGGTGAGGATGATGATCGTCTAGAAGAAGTGCATATGTTTGCGTCGAGTGCTGAAGACGTGGAGGCAATGTTCAAAGCCATGTGTGATGGGGCTCTGAGGAATCCAGACAGCGATGCTGAGGAGGAGCAGGGGCACATGTTTTTTGACATGGAGAGTGCGGTGATGGGGTCTTTTGAAGATACACTGGCTATAACTGAGGGTATGTGTTTGGTTTCGAGGTGATGGTCGTGTTTGATATGGATGTGCCAATGATGAGAACGTATTCTCATTCATGCGTGTCAGATGAAGGTGTGATGCTGGTTTCCGGCATCACCCTGCTGATCATACATAATCTTCTCTCTGAGGCATATCTGGGCTGTGGTCGGTGATGTAATCTTATGTTATATATTTGCTACTCTTGAGCAATAGTATTACTGCCATGACGAATTTTTCCACCAAGATCGCTGAGACCATACACATGCAGTCTATATGTATATATACATGATTGATCTCATTCTTCTTCCAGAGCATGATGATGTTTGTCGTTATATAGAATTTATACACACCGATAATACTCGTACTACTGTGTCATGATGCAGATGAGGCAGAGCAATGTGGAGTGGAAGAATGAATACATGAATGAATGAATGAATGAAAAACTGCCATGTAATTATATACATTTCAAGAGTATTACTACGAGTATCCGTCACGACCCCTTTTTGATAATTGCCTCAAAGCTATCACAGTACTCGTCATATGACATATCCAGTATATCTGGCCTCCTGTCCACCGGTACTGTAGCATCCTGCCCTTGCTTCTGTGGTGGAGGAGGAGGAGGCCTGGACCATCCTCCAGGAGGACCTCCTGGCATGGCCATGTACTGCTGCTGCTGCTGCTGCTGCTGATTTGGATTCATACTATGAGCTACCCCCAGGCAGGAGACAGTGCGTAATGGAGAACAAGCTTCTTTGTGTCACCCACCTCTGTTCCAAAAGAGTCCAACAGGACACCAATCTGTTCGTTCAAATTCGGTGAGAAACTTGATTTCAGGTAGACAAACTGCACAGTATACCACCACGTCGTAGGATATCCTTTCCGGAAATGAACAAGAAGTACAGGAGAATGTGATTGGATTGACAGGTCGACATACCAGTCCCCCCTTGCTATTCAGCTCTTTCTTGATAAATGCGACTACTTTGAGCAATTTTTCTTCCCTATGAATGGCTACTTCCTTGCGTTGAAGAGGAGGAGCGTCACCCACGTGTTTCAAAAGAACATGCACCTTTGTATTCGACTCTACACCACTCATATACCCTAGAGATGATCTTTATGAATATACTTGTACCGATACTATGGTATAGAATTGAATATACAGGCTTGGGACGTTGAATTGGTTCATGTGTATACAGGATATGTCCATGTATCCCCATCAACAACCTCGTCGGATGGGAGTCTCGTGGTTCGTTTCGGTATCGTCCTTCCAACAGGGCTGGCGATGGGCCCGAGTGGAAACGTCAATCGAGTCAAATGCACCACGACTGCGCAGGCAAGATTGGATATCGTGCCTTATCCTGAGAGATTTTTGGCATCAAACCCATACGACCCAGGCCCTGCATGCCCTATACAATTGAAAACTATTACGAATCTACGTACACACGTGAGTTATTTGGATCCATCCTGTCTATTACAGGCCTGGTCTATTGAAATCAATCAAATACGTAGTCACGTGATTGATCGTCTTTTCCCTTCTCCTCCTCCCTCCTGATCTGGGTATCTGATAATAGGTTTACACGATATGATGGTTGTGAATGCTTCATGCTACAAGGCAGGATCGCTGTCTTGCGCTTCTGCTGTAAGGGGCCGTGCTCTTCCTGTTGCTGGGCTGAGAAGGCGACAGAACTCTAGGAGTCTGTGCGTGAAAACTCGTGCATTGTCAGATACAAATCTTTTTGTAAACTTGTTGAGTAGTTTGACAGCAGGAGCTGCTGTGACTGCTGTTGTAACTGCTACTGGAGAGGAAGATATTGACAAGTCTATCGAAAAGCTTCAGACTGTTGAAGGAGCTGCTCCATTGGCTGCCGCTTTTGTCATCGATGCTATTGCTCATTCCATTCCAGGGCTTAATATTCTGTTCAATCTGGTGTCAGAGCCAGCTGGTGCAGCTGCAGGTGTTGCATATTTGTTCTCCTTGGTCTTGTCTGCACCAAGCGTGGACCCATCCACCTTGGCTCCAGAGGGAACTGTGTTGGATGCCAAGAAGGCCGAGGACTCCCGTGGATTTGTGCGCGTTCCATTCACGCAGATTGTTCCAACTGCATTGGAGGTGATTGATTACGAGAATGACTCTTCATCAGGAGCTGGATGGAGTATTGGAAAGGATGGAAGGCCAAAATTGCCAATCAACTCTGTTCTCATCGTTCTAGGAGTTGGAGGGGTTATCCTCGAAGCAGCTGCGCATGCCCCTGTGCTTTCTCTCTTGTTGCCACGTGTGTTGTCCTGCGCAGGATGGTTGGCGGCCACTGGGTATGTCCTCGACAAGACACAACTCTTGTCTAAAAAGTAAATCGCCACTCGTTAGTAGTAGTAGTAGTAGTAGTATTGTGTTTGTAAAGCAAGACCTTGCATGAAATGCATGCATCTATGTAGATAGACGTCGGGTTGACGAATTCTGAATCCAATTCATCATTCGTATGGATGCCATGCATGGCATCTAGATGGCAGATCTGCCTGTAGAAAAAGGTGTGCCCACCTCCAACGTCGTGTATACTCGAAAATGGACTATAAATTTAGGAATTTATTAGGAGCTCCTTATAAAGGAGGTTCTGTCGCAATGACAGGAGACACACTCTTGTCTCCCGTCGGAAACAGAGTGTCACAGGTACGAATGGCATGCCATGCAACAACGACGAGGACGATACGGATATTGATGGTATTTCAGTGGTATTCTTATCATATTTCTAATTATATAGATTGATTTGGTGAAATCTACGAGCTCAACGCTGCCCTATGAGCTTGGGTCACACGTGAGGACCCTATGTGTGTCTCCAGATGGCGTGTTTTTGTTCGCTGTGGATGATACTGGTCGAGCGTTGGTCATTAATAGGAAACATAATGCTTTATTGCATCATTTTTCATTCAAGAATGTGGTCAGGACGGCACGATTTAGTCCTGATGGCAAATATATTGCTGTTGGGGTGGGTCGTCTGGTTCAGGTGTGGCACAGACCTGGGCTGGCAAAGTCTACAAATCCGTTGGAGCTGCATCGAACGTATGGTCATTGTCACGCAGATATTATGTCGTTGGATTGGAGTGATGATTCGTGTTGGTTGGTGGCTGGTTCCAAGGATTTGACTGTGAGGGTGTGGTCACTGCATTCTATTGAGACGTATCTTCCACCAACTTTGACGGGTCATAAAGAACCTCCCATTGGAGTATACTTTGCCACAAAGAATATTAGAGAATCGGCGGAATTGCTAGGGAAGAATGTGCCCCACTTGTATACGCTGTCAAAGGATGGTGCACTGTTTGCATGGCATTATGCAAAGGACACTGTTGGGGAGGAGGAGGAGGAGGAGGAGGATACAGAACAGAGCAGGACGTATTTTGGTGGGCACTGGAGTTTGGTTGATAAATTCTATTTTAATCAGAGAGGTTCTACATTGACAGCGTGTGCAATACACAAGGGTGTTGGGATATTGGCAGTTGGCTTTTCAAAGGGGCTTTTTGAGTTGCTGCAGCTTCCTGATCTGACAACGGTTCATACACTGAGTATTGGCCATGATCCTATCGATTCAATGTGTTTTAATGATTCTGGTGAGTGGGTTGTTGTGGGTAGCGCAAATTTGGGCCAAATGCTTGTGTGGGAGTGGAGGAGCGAAACATATGTACTCAAGCAGCAAGGGCATGCATATGATATTACAGCGTTGGACTTTTCTCAGGATGGCTCGATGATTGTTACCGGATCAACGGATGCCAAGGTCAAATTATGGACAGTTGCGAATGGGTTTTGCTTCGTGACATTCTCAGATCACTCTGCACCAGTGACAGCGACAAGCTTTGTTCCTAGTGGACATGCTGTCGTGAGCGCATCATTAGATGGAACCGTGCGGGCATTTGACTTGATACGGTACCGAAATTTTAGAACTCTGACAAGTCCAAAACCAGTACAGTTTACATCGGTGGGCGTAGATCCGTCGGGGGATATCATTGTTGCTGGAAGTAAGGATACATTTGAGATTTTTGTATGGAGTTTGAAGACTGGCAAGCTGCTTGATATACTGGCAGCACATGAAGGACCAGTGGTGATGACCAAATTTGCCCCTGGTTCCTCAATATTAGCTTCAGCATCCTGGGATGCTACCGTGAGAACGTGGGATGTATTCAATAGTAAAGGAAACGTGGATGTGCTCCAACACAACCACGATGTCTTGGCAGTTGCATGGCATCCTGATGGCAAACATTTGGCGTCCTCGACACTTGATGGGCAGATTTATTACTGGAATGCAGTAGATGCTGATATTGAATTTGTCATTCACGGTAGGCGGGATATCGCTGGAGGACGATCCAAATATGACCGCAGAGCAGCTGGCAACTCATCATCTGGAAGAGCCTTCACCTCCTTGGCCTTTTCAGCAGATGGAAGTTTTCTTCTCGCAGGAGGAAGCTCCAAGTATGTATGCGTATACGATATAAGGGAGCAAGTCATGCTTCGAAGGTTCCAAATATCACACAACAAGGCACTGGACGGTGTCTTGGATCAGCTGAATTCAAAATACATGACGGATGCTGGCCCTCTGACGGATATACGCGATGTCAATAGCGACGACGATGAAGACGACGAGACAGCACGACGCCTTCCAGGGGATGTATCGTATCAAAGTCAAGGATCGGCGACCACACGGTGCGTGTCATTATCCCCTACAGGGAGAACATGGGCTGCTGCCACACCAGGAGGGGTTTTGCTCTACGGTCTGGATTCTACAATGACATTCGACCCAACAGATCTCGCGGAAGACATCACCCCTGCGGCTGTATTACAGTCCATGAACGTAGGAGCGTATTTAAGGGCGCTACTGATCGCAGTACGACTAGGAGATGGAGAGCTCATCCAACAGGTGCTTCTGTGCACACCACCCACCATGCTGCCATCAGTTGTCGCCACACTGCCCTCATCCGCCATCGTACCAATCATTCAATCCCTCGGAGACATCATGAATTCTGGAACACCTCATATAGAACACGTCATCGCATGGCTACAACAGGTGTGCACGAGACATGCCCTTGTCCTCCAAGACATGTCCCACCAGGTTGGCCCGGCACTCCGTGGAATACACAAAGCATTAAATCAGGTACGAGACGATGTCGGAGGTCTCTGTGAGTCAAACATTTACAGCTTACGATATCTAATTAGTTCCAAGTAAAGTATATTTACGTGTATCCTCCAAACACAACTATGTCCTTTCTCTGCAACACGGCTGCCAATGTTGGCCGAACATCTGGTGCATGCTCCAACGCCAACAGCGTATCTAAACAATCGAGTAGGTCTTGATCTTCCATATCGTCTATAAACGTACTTATTGGTACGGCATTCTCCGGCTGAAACACGTACGAATGAGGAGAATTATCCACTAATATCATGGACCCAGGATCACGACCCATACACTGCAAATCCTTCACATACGACCCTTCAAAAGGATAACACGCCTCTCTAAACAGCCTCCAACGTATTATTTTATTCGTATCTAAAAGATCTAACAACGGATTCGCATATTTACCCAACGACGCGGTAAAAACAACCACTTCAAAACGCTCACCAACCGCTTTTAAAAACTCATCCACATACGGCCTCTTCAACACATACACATCAATCACACGACCTTCAATCTCCACAGGAATAACAAAATCCGCAGACGCTACCGGCCTAAAAGACGAATGCACCAACGTCTCGTCCAAATCCAAAATCAAAGTCTTCTTCCCCACATCCTCCTCACACGGAGGACCCAGGACTGGCTCGGGCCATCGACACACCTCCAACCCATTCTTTCCATCTATACCTTTCTCAGAACCCGCATATCCGTCTATATTCCTATCAGATCCGAAGCAACACATTATATTCTTCACCCTCGCAGACCAAGACAGCGACCCTGTCGCCACCTCCCCCTCCCTCGTCTGCTGAGAAGAACCGTCATCCTTTGACACCTGAGTCACTACACGTGCAATCATCTCATCATTAGGCTCTGTATCATCCGCTGCCTTCAGCACCGTCACTTTTCTACCCACAGAGACATCCGAATCTGCTGTTCCCGAACTATGTCCTTTTGTTCCGTCCATCTCGCCACAAAACCCAACTATATATATTGACTATATCCTAGCTATAGGGCACCGACGAGGAATACACAGGTACGTGTCCAGAGGGACACAGGCAGAGAATCAGACACACGGTCGTCACACCCTATATTCACTATCGAATTCTGTTGGCCGAGTCATTTCACGCATCACAATTCTTTTTACATTGACAAGGACTCCCAGGAGACCAGGGACCAACAAGGACATGGAAGAGGTATTTTACTGTTTTAATGTTTCAATTTACAACACAACCCCCCATGCCGTTCATCTCTTGTAGTATACAATGACCCAATATCGCCACGCGTCTCATCACGTCGTCATCATTAGCATGATGTACACGATCGGGATGGAAGGCCATGGCGATGCATCGCCTCGCCTTCTTCTCTATTCCCTTTCTAGACACAGAACTGCAGTCTTGACTCGACAGTGCTCCAATCGCCAATGCAAATGTCACGACATCAGAATTACAGTGCGATGCAACCTCGTGAATTTGATGCGCAATAGTTGATGAATCCATCGACGATTGCGCCTTTGCAAATGCCAATCGTGCTGCTTCCAAACCCCCTCTTCCTCCTCCTCCTCCCCCAAGAGGCACTGCCTTGCTATTCATTCGACTGCTTCTATTCGATGATCCCATTCTCTGTGATGTATAGTGTATATAATGGTATTCGTGATAATAATATCGCCGCGGACCCCCAGAGGTGCTGGTTTCAAACTCCCCATGCTGGTGATGAAAGGTGGTCTCAGCAGTATCGCTGGCCCGAGGCTGTGCTGTCCTTGTCGTCGTCGTTGTTGTTGTTGTCCCCCACCAGTCATCAGGATCCATGGTATCAATATTCCTAGTATTATATTTTGAAAATCTTGTTGCTGGGTTTATATGAGATTGCGCTTCTGCGTGTTTGTTCCTTTGAGGAATGGCGCCAGTAACAACCACCTCCCTGTTGGTTTTGGACATTGTTCCCTGGAGGGAAGGTATTCGACGCAGAAATATATCCATAATTAGTACATATGTATTATTCTATAATACTTAGGACGGCCTGGGGCCGTATTGTCTGATCTGGGACTACTGACATAGTCAAAGGGTGACAGGGGATTCGGGATACTGCCACTTGTCCAATATTATTTTGGGTGGGAAGGGCTGGGTATGCATCCAGGGGGGCAGGGCTGTGATGATGTTACAGAAGCATCCAAAAGGAATAGAATGACGCAGTGGGTGTTTCTTCTTCGTACTAGTGGTAGGAAACACAGTGGTGGTCGTATGCATGGCAGGACATCTTGCTGATATTATTATTTGCATTTGTAGTTTCCCTTTCCGTTGAATCTGAGGGAAGCTGTTCTTCTTCTGGCCTCTCCATTGCAGACATAATTCACAACCACGGCGATTTTGGAGTAGCCTTTGCCAGTGCCATCTGGGCTGGAGCTTGCTGTGATTTTGTAGGGACCAGCCTTGACACGCTCACCATCGTTGAGATCGCAGGACTTGACGTCCAGGACTTGGTATGATCTCACTCCATCAGGGCAAGAGAAGACCTCGGCGAGGTCGTTGTTGTCCTTCATCAACTGTGGGAAGTATTCTTCCACCATGGCGGTTCGAATAGCCACGTCGAGATTCATCCAGGCGGTTTCGGTGCCAATGTCTCCCATGAAATCTTGATACGTGGCACATGTATACTTCTTCTTGTTTACCTGCAATGCAAAACGACGTACGATGGGGTGAGGTCAGTTGTGTCGGTAGTCTCCAGATCTTGAGCAGGGTGGGGCTGAGAAACAGGATACGTACGGATACTTCGAGGAGCTTGTCTGAATCAAGCTTGTATTCTAACTCATTAGTGGGGGAAAACTTGGACATCTGATTGAAGCAAAAGCTCTCGCCCGACACGAGTGCCAGGGTGGGCAACAGCAAGAGGGCACTTGTTGTGATCTGATTCTTTCTCATGATTGACGATTGCAAAGATTGATTCTTTTAAAGAATAATATAGTACCTAGTAGTATTATATATAATATACTAGTACCTAGTATGAGACGTCACTATGATGTCACTATGACGTCACTCCTCAGTCTGGGACAGCCTGTCTCAGACAGGAACCCTGTCCCGGACAGGGTTTCCATTTCCAATCTTTAGGTAGGATACGTAAAATTACATGCAGTATAAATAAAGAAATATAATAAAGAAATGGCGTATCTTTCTATTCTTCTTCTTCCACTCGTGCTTGGCACGGCGCTATCGTTGGACAATGTTGGTGGTCCAGCAGCTCTCAACTTTGGTGTGCAGTCAGACAATATGGCTGGGATTTTCCTACCATCTGGTTTCATCACGACTGAAATTCAGGGTAAAGGATTTCGTGGGACCTACGGTCGCTATACGAACTGGTCTTGTACTGGAGCAAACTCGTATGAAGCTATTGGGTTTGAGCAAACCATCGACTTCCCATCTGGAGGAACCAAGGTTGACAGGTTCTGAGAGGTTGGTAGAGTTTCCGAAGATGGTACCTATTTTCAAAGAAAAGTTACGAAAAATGTGGATTCTTGCACTGACAGCGAGCTTTCTGCAGACAGTACAAGGCTGATTATTACCGATTCTGGAATCTTAAACCTGACGAGTGGTGTGGCGGAAAATGTGTGCTCCAGAGGTGGTCCTGTCGTTGGATTGGATACCTCAGACGGACCAGGATTGAATCTGACAATTGCGGAAAATAAGGTAGGAGAGAGCCTGGAAGACTTTGTGTTCAACATTACTGGTGGTTCAAAGGAATTCAAAGGAGATGAGACACCATCTAATTTTCAGGGTATTTTCCTCGTAGACAACAAAAAAGAGTATGGAGTGAAGATTCAAAAGGATGGAAACTACTATTCAGAAGTTATTGTGGGAAGGGGAGCTGAAAACCCAGTCTTTACAGTAATGTTCAACAATTACGCAAGTGTACAATGCTGGGGCAATGGTCTGTACTCTGCAGATTTGAATGCGCACAGTTTGGATGAGAATGTAGTAAATGTTCGCGATTTGACAATATGTTCTTCAGGAAAGATAACAGACACGGGGAATTTGATCATTACGAATGACCAGAAATGTACCGTTGATATCAACCAACCTAATACAGCAGTGCTCACAAAGTATCTGCCAGAAAAGGATGCTACATACTGTATGGACCCAACGCCAGGATTGACACCAATTTGTTTATTGAATACCGAGCAAGTGTCCGTGGATAATGCCATGGCTACAAAGGCTGCCAAGAAGGTAGCCAGTGCATGGTACAATCCAGAAGATCACAAAACATGTGGGGAGGCACCACTCTCTGATTTCTTGGACACTGTTGAAGTAAAGAAGGCATGCGTCAACAGCACAACGGGGGATGTTCTTGTGTACTTCCAGGGTACCGTTCCATGCACAGAAGGAGGCAAGGCTGAGATTTTGAATGCCAGTCCAAATCTTCCACTCACCCTTGACTTTTCTGCATATGAAGGATCTTTGTATCCAGAGTTTCCACCAGGTTCTCTATATGGTCCAGAAGGCGCCCAAGTAATGACGATTGAGTCTGATGGTACCTCCAAGCCGAGCCCAGGAAATGCTTTCCCCTCGTCTTCTTCTTCTTCCTTTATGGTATCCATACACTCTGTATTTCTCGTGACAATATTGTCAATTTGCATCAGGTGCCTTGTGTAATCCCTTGCCTACACATGGTGTATGCATGTTGAGTGCAGTACTGTAATTTTATACTTTCACCGGCCCTATATGTAAAAAATGGACATTGTCCCCCTCTTCCGAACGTATTGAGTCGCTCTGTGGTGAAAATGTACCACTGGGGTGTCACTGTGTCCATCTACCTTTGCAGGCCACCTGCTCAGGTCATGACCCAAGCAAGGAGCCATATGTAGCCTCTTGTAGACCGTATAACTCACGTGTATTGATTACAAGCATGTATGGTCATTATTGAGAGAAATGAGTTACAAGATAGAAAGAAAAAGTAAATTTTGGATCATTAGTTAGTAGACATACTCATTCTTTCATCCACGTGAACTGCTACTGTTGACTCAAAGGGTACATGTACCTGTACAGGTAAAAAGGGTACCCATCATTTATTCAGAAATTTTATGTCAGGTCGAAGAAATCACTGTTCAGAGGACTCTCTGAGTTTTCTGATTTCTTTTCCAAGTTCATCAATCTTCCTCATGCTCTTCTGTAGCAGAATCTGCAGCTCGATGTTACATGATTCATAGGAGTTGCATTTTTCTTTCAAAATCTCAATCTCTTTTCTCTTTTTGGCACGGTACTTACGAGCTGATGCATTATTTGCCATTCTAGTCTCATGTGGTGTAGGCATGGAAGCACTCTTCTGGAGCAAGGAGCTGGGACCGTTTGGGCAAGAACCAGCAAACATATCAAATTCGATAGGGGAAAGGTCTCTCATCGATACTTCGACATCAAAAGGTGCAGAAAGATTCTTTCTGAAAATATTAGTAGTATCGTCACCTGAAGAACCTGTCCCAAACTCCAAGTCGCCACCAAGGTTGGACTCTGATTCCATCTTCCCCAAGGATATATAGTAGGCTAGTAGGCGTGGCGCCTTGTTTGCACTACAAGTACAACTATAGTATTTTTATAGTATGTAATAATACGTATTGAGATGTATTAAAAACAATATGCTCTAGGGGATGTGTCTGACACATGTGTGACATGAGGCTGCTCTTCATTGAGTCCCGTCGACGGGAGCAGCCGCGCGGCTATAGCCGCTAGCTATAGCTAGCTATAGCGCTAGCGCTAGTACCTAGTAGTATACTAGTACCTAGTAGTATACTAGTACCTAGTAGTATACTAGTACCTAGTAGTATACTAGTAGGTAGTAACTAGTAGGTAGTGGTAAAAATGCCGTAATCTGCCGACATCACGCATATCGAGTCCTCCAGTCGCACCCGACCCCCTGCAGGGGGCAGCTGCCGGGGGTGAGAGACAGCTATCCATCGTCTGGAGACGTCTTGCCTGTTTCCAGCCACCATTGATTCATGCCCTCCCAGGTGACGTGGGTATCTTTCCGAGCAAGAGCGATGATGAAACTGGTGTATCTATCCCGGAGTTTCATGCTTTTACTGCTGCACAGCATGCGTCCCAGCTGATGGACCTCGTTGAGCGAGGCGTACAGGTATTGGAAGAATACCAGGCATTTGAGATCTCGAACAGCAATATTTCCTTCGACAGTTGTATTGACAATCGACTCAAACTGCTTTAGGATTCTCGATTTGATATCGATGATCAGATCCAGTACGGAGGAGATTTTGATTTCGGCCTTGCTGTGTTCAACATTCACTTCTGTCAGACTGTCTGCAATAGCAATATGCATCTCCCGAGTAGCCTGTAAAAGCCCTGCAGTCTCTTCCACCATTGTGGAGAGAAGCAGTTCATTCAATATCCCAGTACCATGCGGATAGATGCTGGTCTTTAAGGCGTGCATGCAAACATTTATATGGAGTCCCATTCGGACGATGCTGACAAAGGCGAGCTTGCAGGCGAGGGGCAGAGGGATCAATGTGATGTCAAAGAAAAAGAATCTCCAGTTCTCGAGAGAATTTGTTCTCCTTTCTACCATAATTTCGCTCGTTATGGATAGTCTCGTCTTGAGAGAGCTTGTTGTTTTTTTAGAGATGGCCTTGTAGATGTCAACCAAGGCAACATCAATCTCTGTTCCTGTCTCTGGGGTTTCCTCTGGGGTTTTCATCTTCTTCTGCGAGAGAATACTAGGTACTTGCTCAAGAGAGTCATCTACAGTGCGCATATTCTCAGTCAAAAGGTTTGCCTCTTTATCAAATATGACTTGACTTGAGTATGCAGGCATGACAAGCCAATTGAATGCCAAGGCAAAGGCAGCACCTGCAATAGTTGAGATTGTTCTGCCAGCGAATTCCCAGACATTACCTGCCGCACAACATTTCCCAGTGTACTGACAGGTGACCACTGAAAAGTACGTATATACTACCAGAAAGAGGGAATATCGAGCGTTGGTGTCAATGCTAGAGAAGAGGCTGAAAAATGCATTAACCAGAACATTCATCCAAAATATGAAGTAAGGGTTCTGTGCCAAATTCCCATTCAGCATTGTTGCGAATCCGAGGACACCACCAAAAGCAATCATTGTCGTTCGGAGGAAGATTTTAATGATACTTACGTTGATTGTTGGGTTGAGACAGATTGCAACAGCTATTGGTGCATTGAATGGCATCCAGTGGATCAGATACTGTGCAATCTGCTTCTGATTGTACAGATTAGAATCTGTGTCTCCAACGGCAAGGAACCCAACCAATACCACAATTAAAACGAATAGGACTAGTCCAAACCAGTATTTGAAGAAAAATACCACCTGTCTACAAGAGGGTCCAGACTGCTGCTGGTCGGTCACACCTTTGTCTCCTTTGGGACTGAAAAGCAAAGCCTTGATTCGCTTCAACATATCAACACATCCTAATACGTAGACGAAGATCCCTAATAGCCCTGTTCCTAGAAGAAAATCCAAGATAAATGCTTTGAACACTGGAGACGTGCGAACTGCTAGAATGTAGCCTTTCTTGTCATCTCCAGCCTTGGGGCTCTGACCCTCTGATCCATTGGCAGACGTTTCCCCCTTCAAACTTTGTCTGAACATCGTATGAATATCCAAAGAATCAAAGCAGTCTCGATCAGTAATATCCAAGGCAGCCGCAATGCTCTGATCGAGCTGAATACAGTAATCAATCATACTTTCAACTGCTGTGAACAGGACAAGGGAGGAGCCACCTAAGCAAAACGCCCTTGCATTGATTTCCTTCTGCATCAATATCTCAGTGACCCCAAATATTCCAGACTTTTCAAGATACTTGAACATTTCTTTGTCATCTATGATTTGAAATAACTGACGATGTAGATCAAGCCAGAACTCTCTTGGTTTGGGTCTCCACGAAAGGCAGTTTCCTGAGCACGCTCTAAACAATGGCATGTGGTACAATGCATCTGACGACGCTTGAAGAGCAGAAGACATACCAGCGCACACAGTAGTCATGCCAGTCACTATTCGCAACCCTACCGGTACATCCTGAGATGTGAACCATGAGGGTTTTTCTGTAGCATTTTCTGATACATCCATCTTGATGCTCAAGTATATCAGCTCGACAAAACCAAGTTGTGCAATGAAATGTTCTATACACTCACCAACGTGTGCATAGAGAGTCACATTGGATCCCCATTGAGATGAGAACCCCGGTATTGGTGGTTCAGCCTTGCACGGAGACAGAAACTGACTGGCATTTTGCAAGTCCTGCAAAATCTCCAAGTAGCTTTTGATAGCCACTCGTCTCATTTTCGTATCATATTCTATCACCTGACTAAACGAGTCTAGCGGAACATCCATGAGAGGCATGTCAGAGGACGCTGCTACACGCATTGACTCCTGCATGCATGATGATACATGGGAAATAGTTTTTCCTGCTTCTCGCAGCACTCCAGCATACCCCTTTCTCAACTCATCATGCGCTGACTTGACATAAATCACCACACCACTCAGAATTGTTCCAAGCATGCAGATCGAAGAGGCCTTTAAAAAACCTCCGTACGCCAACGTCCAAAAGGCGTACTGTCCACTAACAGGCATCAACAATCCAAAAATAGTGATGACGCATGAGAGAGACAGGCTCATCACTGATATACCAGTTGCTAGAGAACTACTACTAGTGCTCCTCATCCAAGCCCAGGGCAATGTCAAGATTGCAAACAGCACCAGGACCAGCACCCAGTAGATTGTTGGGACAGATGTCGCATCTGCCTCCAGAATCAGAGCAATATCTTTATAGATCGCATCTATCACATCAAAAAACTCGTTAATCCCATTAAAATATGCACTGAAGGAGGGCAACTGCAATTCACTTGCAATCTCCAGCAAAGACTTGACTCCAGAGCCTCGGGACAACCAAGAGATGGAGACGATCGAAAACCCCAGCAACCCACCAGCGAGTGTCGCCCCCATGAATATCGTCCCTGCTATAATCCGCCCTCCAATCGTGGTATCATTACTCAGCGTTTGTGATGTGACCCCATAGAAGACAACAGCAACGCATGCCAGTGGAAATCGCAGTTCCGACACGAGGCCAAACAAGAGTGGGACCACCACCCCGATAGAGTTTTGAGCAACCCAGTACGCTGGCTCTGATCTCAGAGCATCCTTTATACGACACCAGTTCATTTTGATGACAGATTATTTCGACCCTATACTGTCATCACTGGGCCACGCCTCTATTGTGTCTGCCCTTCTCGTCAACATGTTTTTGTTTTCGACATCTTCTTCTTACTCCTCTTGTATTCAGAATTACACAATACCCTGTTCCAAATCCATAAATGAAATATACAAGTATTGATTTAATGACACTATCATCAAGTGATTGGCCCATGAGAAGCGCATTTTAGTTTGATGCTATGCATCTTAAACATTTTGATGACCGAGTGGCTGTCCTGCAGGGCAGCTGTCACAGTGTGGGCCACGAAGGAGAGGAGGGGAATGCCCCGTCTACACTCATATAGTATACAATATGTTCTGAAGATGTATATTTGATGCTACGAATGTGTATAAAGATTCTTGATTCTCTCATGTACTCGCTATGCTGCCAGCACTATAATGGCACACTCTGAACCGGCAAGGATTCCGTGAGTAATGCGCCTTTATCAGTCGCACGCATCGGCATGAAGTTTCATCCATTCTTCCAGTTTCTTTTTTAGGGCTTCATTTGGTATCAAATCTTCTTCTGATAAATGGCAGCGACTGAATGGATCCGTTGCACTGTTGGTGAGGTGGCGTTGGATGGTCTTTCTATCCAATGTGACTTTTGAATCCGGAAGGATGACGGGATCCTTCATCAGAACGTTCAGAATGGGATCTAGGAATTCTTCAGGAACTGTTATAGATGCTCTCCGATCGTCTCCTAGCGCAGGTCCCTCTGGGGATTCGATGCAGTCAAATGCCCTGATGACGTTGAGCAAGCTGTTGATGTCTGCTTCAGAGGGTGTTTGCAGGCCAGATTGTGTTGGGGTTTGTACCAACCGCAAGCAATCCCTGATGAGATCTCCTGATACAGAGTTTTCCTTCAAGCAGAGGATGAACCCATGCCAGCCATCCACGACGGACTCATCTGGCATCTGTCCTCGAGAATGTAGAGCAGGCACTCCAGACTTGGCTCGAGCTGCATACTGTTCGAGTGAGGAGAGTATGCCCAAGTAGGGGCCCAAAACTTCAATAACCATGGTTGTTCTAACATCTCTGCCAAGTCGGAGGGAGCCCTGGTCGTGCTCTTGGTGGACTTTGGACAGAAGCTTGTTCAGATGGGACTGCTCAGAAAAGTTTTGCAGTCCCCATCCGATGAGCTCTGCCAGGCGAGAACTTAGCAACTCTGTTTCGGGATCTGAATTCAATATGGCCTCTGGATCAAACGTGCATGCCAGTTCCAAGAGCCTGACAAGATGATAGCACAGGTCACATGCTGCCAATACTCGTCTATAACTCAGAGATTGATCCACAATGCCTCCAGAATCCCTCATCTGTTGATGAAGCTCTTCGACAATGAGTATCACCTCCGGTGATATCCAATTTAGTCTATCAATAAGTGAGGTGAATAATGCATTCCTCAGGTATCCATCCTGCTGGAGAATGCTAGCAAGCCATGCCCTTATCTCCCCTCGATACCCCTTGACTTCTATTGATTCTTCGCCGCTTCCTATGCGAGGAGACAAGCCACTTGATGTGACTAAAAGTCCAAATGCATTAGAAGCATGAATCCAATTGCGAGGATGGTCGAAAGACTCTATTAGACTAGGAAGCAATGCCTCCTTGGCATATGCGCTTTGACATAAAAAGGAGCACGTGTCTTCGTCCCGAATCATCATCCACAATGCGTATAAAATCGAATTCTGAGCTCTTGGGTCAACAACACGTGAATCTCTAACAAGGCCGATACATAACTGTACGATTTGTTCCAAATAAAATGAATTCTGGTCTTCCAGTGACTTCCACGACACCTGATCTGATCTCCTACAGGCCAGAACCTAACACATACACGAAATTATCAGTACCCTGCTTCCATTATGCATGAGTTTAACAAGACGTACCATATCAAGGGCTCCTTCCACGTACAGATCTGCAACATACGATAGCAGAGGACCTCTATCATCACGTTGAGCACGGAGAAGTATTCTAGCCATAACTGCTGCCAATGCACCGAATGTCTCCTGCTTCCATTTTGGCATGAGCCAATTCATCTGCCACATGAGCAATCTAAGGCTTTCAATCATTGTCTTTTTGCATTCCTTCATCGTAAATTCAATGATTTCTGCACCTGCTCCCTCTGATTCAGAATTATACCTTTCCAGCATTCCCCTGTACGAATTCATCGCAGCTTCGAACGTTTGCATATATGTGTAGATGAGCTTTATCATCTGGCTGGCTCCAAGATGGAACAGCACAAACGACGCATTCACAAGCCACCAAGACCACTCTGGTGCTGCATGCACATGTGATGTGTTATATTTGTATGCAACACAATCTTTCTTTATACAAAACGTACCCTCCTCGAAAACTGCCAATGGTCGAGATATTGGTGCAAGCAACCAGTCACCAGCCCTTGCATCCTCCTCTAAAGCAGGAACATGAAACGGTATGCGAGCCTGGTCGCACGCATTGACAATGGATTGCTTACAGAGATAGGACAAGCCACCACCCAATCGAGCATCTGGATCGAGACTGTCATCATCAAAATCATCCAGAACACCCACGACAGTTGATCGAATCCCCCGTAGGAACACCTGAGGTGGAAAGTCAAACGAAGCGCCCTCCAAATGAACCCTTCTCAAGAACTTTCGACACGCCCGCACTATAAATGAATGAACAGAACACACAACGGTGGGATTCGATAGCCCAGGAGGTGCCATTTCTCTGTTCACCCCGAGATTCTTACGCGTGATATACTTGATGAACTGGGCAAAATACGGTGGAACCATGGTTGATTCCTCATTCCCATCAAACACCATCACTGCCTTCACCATGTCAAGCCATTCGTCTCTAGGTACCGTACTAGCCTGATCTTCTGCAAATCTATCCAGATAATCTTGCACTACAGCATCATCCACAGCAACAGCCATTCCATCCTCCTCCACCTTTTTCAGCTCCATCAATTTCCCAAGCAACTGCCCTTGCCAATCCTCCACTTCCTGCAACATGCTAACTACATCCGACACAGCATCACTAGTCTCTTGCTGAGAATCATCCAGCCCAAAACCAATCATTTTATCCAACATGCATTCCACATCATCCTCAACGGATGCTGGAACGAGTTGAGCCAAGTCCTCATTCGTCGGCTGCCGAACAGCAAAGAAGTCTTCAAACTCTTCCATCCAATCGTTTCCATCAAGCCAAGCATACACAAACCTATTGTTTGACATGAAATGCAGCCAGATCCGCGTATAAACCACAGCATCGCACCGCCCAACAACAATACTTCTCTCCCACACATTCCCTTTGACCCTTCTCCCACAACTCGCACACACAGCATGTACAAAATCCTTGCACAATCTGTCACCAATATTATCCGCAAGCAACTCCAAAAACTTCTTCATAGGACTCCCACGCTGATCATAGAAGAGCATTTTATGAAACGATGCTAGAAACACAGAATCAACCACACCATGTTTCTGCATCACCCATGCAAACTCCTTCACTAAAAAACTTGCCGCTTGATCCCGAATAGTACCCAAAAGAGTATCCTTGCCATCCCCAGACGCATCCTCAATCCCAACAGCACATCCCTCCAACCCCAACATCTCTGCCGCATGAGCTGCAGCCACAGCAGCTGCCTCTCCAGGAGACCTCGTCTCCCTCATCTGCCCAAGAATCGTCAACTTTTCCAAACAATCCGTCAAATATACGGCACAAGACTGAGCCACATGCCCATCCTCCCGCACGACTGGCAAGAATCCATCCACTGGATACCGAAAAGGCACATGCCCAAAATTAATCTCACACGCCTCAGCATAACTCACCGACACCGCAGGAGAATACAATATATCCTTTGACACTTTAGGCGAGTACGCCACACCCATACTCTCCCCATTCCTCCAGTACTCTATCCTCCCATTCTCAAAATCAATCCCGCATGATATCACATCCCCAGCAGTCCATCTCTCCCCATACGACATCGACTCCACATTCCATTTCCTCACCCTCTTCCCATCGTACGCATAACTATCCCGACTGTCACCAACCCCATCCTCGGCCGTATACACCGTCAGAGGCGTCACCCAACCCAACTGCATAATCCCAGGCGTATTCAACTGAACCTCAAACATCCAACGCCCCTCACAAGGCACATCGACACCCCCTCTCACAGAGGAAAAGTTACTCGTCCCAACTACAGAGTACATCCCAGGCCCGCTCGCAACCACATCCACCGATCCCTTTTCCAGAATCAACTCACATTCCTGATGTACCATGTCACCCTCTGGGGCAGGCCTCCCTTCCATAAGACCATCCAAAACCCCCTGCATCTGATCTTCAAATACATCTGATACGATACCTGACGAATCCACCAGCCCTTGATCCTCATTCAACCCCAAACAGAAGCACAAAGCTGCACTGGCAACATCCACGTCATTCAAACCACACCTCCCAGAAGCGCCTGATTCACTACTATATGCCAGCATTTTCTCATAAAAAACGCCACTCTTGTCATCAGAACAGCAGGCATTGTCCTCCCCTTGTGCGGAAGGAGAACCTTCTTCCAAGACGTGCCCCAAACCAACACGCCCTCGTTCTTCTTCTTTAGTGTACATTACATACTCGTGATCATATTAATGTCATACAAATTGAATCTGAGCCTGTCAGGACTCGAACCAGTCCATCATATTCTTCAGATGACCAACTACCATGCATCAATAGATTGGTACTCTACTTCTTCTCCTTTTTCTTTTTACTAGCAGCAGCAGCAGCAGCAGCATGTGACTCCCTCTAGCCACCATATGGTATACACATATCTATACTGCTCTAATGGAATACGCGAGTGTTCTTCTCCTCGACTGAAATCAATAGAGAAACTACATGGAACCTCCTGCACTGTCAAGAGTAGTATCATTTGTATTGCCACGCACAACAGCCTTCACTCTGTACACTGCAATCTTCTTCTCTGAACCACCCATTCCTGATGCGGAATCCTTGGAAGATCCACTCACAGATGAGAAGAACTTGTTCCATGTATTCTTCAGTCACTTTTTATGCTGCTCTGGAGTCGCCTCTATAAACTCTTTCGCATGGGCCATTGCCCTATCAAATCTACTCGCAGATTCTGCATTTCCTTCTATTCCCCCAGACACCGTGCTGTTTTCTGTTTCTACGGTTGCATCCTCCGTATGACGACGAGTGTCTCCAGACATGCCTCCCTCTGACATTCGCGTTGCCATTTTCTATTCCATTTCTATTCCATTATACTAGTACAAGTTTGACCCGTTTGGCAAATGCCAAATACCCTACTACGACCTGTCGTATACAATAATTCTAGGAAGGATGCCCTTCCTAGAAAAGGGTTTTTAAAAAAGAAGATGACATCTGCGGACACGTGTCCATGCATGCATGGATGGCATCTCTGCCAGAGATTCTCCGAGTCGAGATGTATAGATCCACACACCGGTATGTCCAGAGAAGCATTATTATTTCAATTATTTCAATTATTAGATTCATTCGACTACCTGTATCTGTGTACAAGCAGAAGACAAGACTGAGACAGAATCAAAAAGATACAGATCAGGGATTGATCTGGATACTGAGAGTGAACACAGGGGGCACTGTTTCACTCATTGATATATACAGAATCATTTATTATATATAGATATAACTCAAGGTATGGAAGAAGATGCTTTTGGGTGAGGGTCTGATGGGGCATTGATGCTGTGGCATTGATGTTGTCTTGGGCATGCGCAAAGGCGTGATGAAGGAGTCTTGATTACATAATTATATATACATATACATAGTATTTGGGTTTGGGTTTGGGTGTTTTGATGGGTATTGTGGTCGAGATGACAGATTGAACGACGACGGCGGTGTGTAGGGTGGAGATGCGCATGTCTGTGGCAGGAACGACGCGGCAGGGGACGGTGACGAGGAGATTGATGTGTTCTCCAGGTGCGATGACGCAGACGGGACATCGTGCTCCTCGTGGGAGGAGGAGTGCATGGAGGGTGCATGGGGTTGATGTGGATAGGAAGGAAGGAGAGGAGGGGAGTGCGCAGCAGTGGGATGATGCGGGGGAGGATTCGAGTCTTTTTGAAGACAGGGTGGAGATGACAATTGCGAGGGCTGCGGCAGCGCAGCGCTCGTATGCTCATTTCACGCAGAAGCAGGTGGATGCAGTGTTCAAGAATGCTGCATTGGAGGCGAATATGAGCAGGATTCCGTTGGCAAAGATGGCGGTGGAGGAGACTGGTATTGGATTGGTGGAGGATAAAGTGATTAAGAATCATTTCGCGTCCGAGGAGATTTATAACAAGTACAAGGATGAGAAGACTGTTGGGGTGGTGGAGGAGGATGCTGTGTATGGGATTCAAAAGGTTGCAGAGCCCATGGGTGTGTTGTGTGGTATTGTTCCAACGACAAACCCAACATCGACGGCTATTTTCAAGTGCTTGTTGGCATTGAAGACGAGGAATGCGATTGTTCTCGCTCCTCATCCGAGGGCATCTGATTGCACAATTGCTGCTGCCAAGATTGTGCATGATGCTGCTGTCAAGGCAGGAGCTCCTCCTGGAATTATCGGGTGGATTGATCATCCCTCCAAGGATGAGACCTTTCAACTTATGAAGTCTCCTAAAGTGAGCATGATTATTGCGACAGGTGGTCCAGCAATGGTGCATTCGTCCTATTCAAGTGGAACCCCAGCAATTGGGGTGGGTGCTGGAAATACACCAGCTATTGTTGACAGCTGTGCTGATATTCATATGGCTGTGAATTATATTTTGTTGTCAAAGACGTTTGATAATGGAGTCATCTGTGCATCGGAACAGGCCGCTGTTGTACTGGAAAATGTCTATGATGGTTTCAAGTTTGAGATGGAGAGGAGGGGAGGACATATTTTGTCAGAGTCTGATACAGAAAAGGTGAGACAAGGGCTCTTCCCCGATGGAAGGATGAATTCTGATGCAGTTGGAAAGAGTGCATATGACTTGGCCCAGATGTTTGGATTGGATGGGGATATCACGGATCATACACGCCTTTTGATTGCTCCAATCAGTCATGTTGGTAGCGAGGAAGTTTTGTCCTCTGAAAAACTATGCCCTGTGTTGGGTCTGTTTTGCGCCAAAACGTTTGATGATGCACTCGAGACTGCAAATAATTTGGTCGAAAATGGAGGCAAGGGGCATACGTCTGTCATCTACAGTAATAACCGAGAACACATTGAGGCATGGGAGAATACCATCCAGACTGTTCGTATGCTGGTGAACATGCCATCATCTCAGGGGGCGATTGGAGACTTGTATAATAATTTGGATCCATCGCTGACCCTTGGATGTGGATCATACGGAAATACATCCGTGTCTACAAATGTTGGGCCAAAGCATCTCCTCAATTTCAAGACTGTTGCCCAGCGCAGAGAAAATATGTTGTGGTTTAGGGTGCCACCCAAGGTATATTTCAAGGAAGGTTGCTTGGAAGTTGCCCTTCGAGAGCTTCAAGGGAAGAAGAGAGCGTTTATTGTTACTGACAAGCCTCTGTATGACCTTGGATACGTTGATAAAGTGGTGAGTGTTTTGGAGAGCATCCATGTGCATGCTCAGATTTTCTACCACGTCAAGCCTGACCCAGATATCGAAACAATTGAGGTTGGTGCCAAAGAGTTGACTGCCTATCAGGCAGATGCGATCATTGCGCTTGGCGGAGGGTCCCCCATGGATGCTGCCAAGATCATGTGGCTTTTGTACGAGTATCCAGAGACAAAGTTTGAGGGACTGGCCACCAGGTTCCTGGATATCAGAAAGAGGGTGTACGATTTCCCTAATTTGGGTTCAAAAGCTCCTCTCATCTGTATTCCAACCACATCTGGAACTGGAAGTGAAGTGACTCCTTTCAGTGTTGTGACCGATGGTGCAACAGGATCCAAGTATCCTCTTGCAGACTATTCCCTCACACCAAACATGGCAATTATCGACCCACAGCTGGTGAAGCACATGCCAAAGTCTCTTACAGCAAATGGAGGTATTGATGCCGTGACACATGCATTGGAAAGCTACGTGTCTGCGTATGCAACAGATTACACCAGAGGATTGTCCCTCCAGGCTCTCCACCTCCTCTTCCAGTACCTTCCACGTGCCTACAAGTTCGGCCCTGAAGATGCAGAGGCAAGAGAAAAGACCCATAATGCAGCCACTATTGCTGGCATGGCGTTTGCAAATGCCTTCTTGGGTATTTGCCACTCGATGGCTCACAAACTTGGTGCAAGGTTTGACATTGCCCACGGTCTGGCCAATGCCTTGATGATCTCTCATGTGATCTTGTACAATGCCACCGATGCCCCATACAAGGTGGTCGCTTTTGCACAGTACAAAGAATCACACGCACGAGATGACTATGCTCAATTGGCGACGCTCCTTGACTGCAAAGGTGCCAAGGCCACCTCATCAAAGATTGAGCAGGTGGTGTGCCTGGTCAGAGAACTGGAGAACCTCAAGGCTTCCATTGGAATCCCTGCAAGCATGAAGGATGCCATCGGCGACAGAGTGACATTTGAAGAGTACGAAGAAGCTCTCGTGAAGCTTGCCGAGGACGCATTCGACGATCAGTGCACGGGAACAAATCCAAGGTACCCGCTTATTGAAGACTTGAGACAGATGATGCTTGCTGCTTGGGAGCCAATTGATTACGAGACATTCCTCCACGAACCATAGGCGCTCCTTTGTACATCATAACTTTTGATTCTATTTCTTGCGTACATGTAAATATTGCTGTTGATTTGAGGCCTGCGGATGGGCACAAAGTCTCCTTGGGAGGATTTTCGACAGGCTCCCCCTGGCGACACGGTACGTGGTTTGATAACCATCAACGGCATGTTTTCTCGTGTATAATCACATGCATAATGCAGATCTTTCCCAAGATAGTTGAAACACTCGTATCCAAGTCCGAAACCCCAACACAAACGAAGGATGTAGAACGATTGCTCACTTTATTGGGTACTGTTGGGCACGATCCCACCCAGCAGCACTATATACAGAACATACTTGCCCTTTTATCGATATGGAGCAGGCGATTGGCGATGACTCTTGGCTATTCAAGCAATGAGAGTACTCTTGCTCAGCAGTTGGCAGACCAGTGTACTAGACTATTGCTCCAGCGCGGCAGAGGCATTTATTCTCGTACCGATTCATGGCTATTCCGATGTCTTGCAGAGGTATCTGTGGTATTACGGGAGGAAGCAGATAAGGAACGCGTTTGGATGAATATGGGGGAGCTGTTACTTGTTTCATGCCATGCCACTAGATGTCCTCCAGATGAATGGTGGCCGAATGTGTGTTCCGGAGTTTTCTATTGCATAGGCTATTGTACGAGAGATTCAGAATGCCATGGAGAGTATGCATCATGGTTGCTCACGATGATGTTGTGTTGCAGCTCTGTGATTGAGTTGAACCAACCTTGCCACATTATAGTCTCTATCTTCACGAGTACATCCACTGCCTTTCGGGAACCCTGTCACCAAATGATAGCATGCCATAATTTAAATACATGCCATGCATGGTATGGGATTTTGAGGTCATCGAGGTTAGGTTTACAGGAGAAAACCAGTCAGCACCTCTGCTCACCAGTTGTCCTTGTGGCATGTTATACAGCAATGCTCGACACTATAGCCACGCATGCAGAATATCATGATCTAAAAACTTCTTTAGTCGAAGATATCAGGGCTATATGTCATTGGGGAAGATCGCGTGATGGCAATTTTGATGCAGTCTTTTCCTCTTCCCTAGCACTGAGCCGCTTGTACACAAAATCCCTGGTGCCATGTGATCTGGCAACCGCGTTGTGTTTGCTCGAGTCATGTGTCCATTTGAGTATTCATATGTCTGATTCGACAATGGCTCGTGTGTCTACTAGCGCCGACACACAGTCGTATGATAAAGCATTGCGCAATGCATGTCTCTATGCTACACAGCACTGCATGACAATACAAGGCGTCCACGTGCTACAGTCGCCTATTCTTGAAGCATTAGAGAGCATGTCTCATGAATTTTACATATCACAATACGATGTGTTCAATCGAACAAAAAGAATGAATCTTGGGGTCGGACAGAGCCTGTTTGACCTTGCCATTCGGATCATTGAGATTGTCACAAAGCAGGCATCCGTGCTAAAGATCACATCGCTGGAAAGAATGGTGCAGTGCATGGGATATTTACAACTATGGAGAATATCAAGCAGCAGTACGTACCGCGCCCTTCTCCGTAAGACGCTGCAAGCTCTCCCAACGCAGCCAAAGGAGGCGCAGGAGGTTGCATCATCTCTGTTCCAAGATGGCTTTCAGATGAACGACGAGTACGTGAAGCATCCAGTGGTACTAGCTAGATTACAATTCCTACTCTTCATGTTGCAGCCATGTTCAGATGCTTTGCCCGCATCGCTGCTCATGGATCAGTTGGCCCAAACATGCCTCTCCCTCCTCTCTAGTGATCACACACCGCTATCAGATGCGTCAAACGATCTTCTCTGCAGTATCCTATCTCAAAAGCGATTAGATGCGCAGGAAAAAAGGCGCGTATCTTTACTGTATATAGAAAAATCCTTTGATGCGGCACAAACCCACCCTGAGGAGGAGGAGGAGTATATACAGTCATGGAAGAACAGATTCAACAGAGGCATGTCAACCCTTGCCAGCACGCCAGACATGGACTATCAGTGCGTCTATCTGGAAGACACCCTTGACAAATGCTTTCAGCTACTAGAAAAAGGTCTATCACGTGCAGCAACTGCTGCATTCGAATCAGCGGCGTATTCCCTTCAGCACATGTCTCTAGAGAACATTCCCAATGCCTGCCACCAACTGCAGACATATCTATCCAGAATACAGCAGTCAGAATGCCATCCTGAATGCTGTACTCGCCTCTTCAGAGTAATACAGGAATCTCATGATATAACAAGAGTACCCTATCTCGCACAGCATTACATGGAAATCATCGGAAGAGGGGGCCCATAATTGCAGGACCATGGACAGTGTGACTGTCCCGAGACATCCATAGGGCTCTGGATCTCTGTCAATTCCAATTGATTCAATTGGGGATGGGTATTCCAAATGACAATTGTAGTAGTATTATGTATACATTTAATTAGATAAGAGCGACCCTAGAATCGATATTCGCAGGGTAGACTTCAAACGCGGAATTTCCCAAGAAGATTGACCAGGGTTGGTCACGTAGACTTTCATTCGTCAAATTAGGGCCTTGTTCTCTCTGTTGGGTATACTATGGTGGATAGATCTTCTAGCTTTATAGATAAAGAGGCTCAATGTGAGGAAAGGGCTGGTGAGGAGGGGAGTTCTCCTTTTGCTGTTTCTGCTACTGGGCTGTCTGATCTGAACGAGGTATGCTCCCGTGTGTTTGGGTGTATTGATACGGGAGGAAGGCATATGTATAGTATGATGGTACGAGAGTGTCCTCTCGTGGTGTTTTTGATTATAATTGCGCTGCATGTGTAGGCCAAAGATGACGAGGCAGTTGTTGGTCTAGGTGGGGTAGAAGGGTTGGCAGGTGTGCTGCATACATCATGCCATGATGGCTTGGATACGGATGCTGCGCATCCGTTTTCTCTTGATGATAGAAGGAATATATTTGGGAGTAATATACTGCCGACGATTCCAAGTAAAGGGTTTTTCTATTTGTGGTTTTCAAACCTGAAGGATCCAATCATTTTGATGTTGATGTTTGCTGCATTTGTATCAACCGTGTTGGGGGCGGCTGTGCCGGAGGAGAGGGAGCAAAATTCTTGGACTGAGGGTGTTGCAATTTGGGTTGCTGTTCTGGTCGTATCGTTGGTGGGGGCTTGGAATGATTGGCACAAGGATAAGCAGTTTCACAAGCTTAATGCGCAAAAGGATGTGCTTGATATTAAGATAGTTCGAAATGGAGTAGAGACGCTTGTTGTTAGTACTGAGATTGTGGTAGGAGATGTAGTGCTGTTGGATACTGGAGATAAGGTGGCTGCCGATATGTACATGGTGGAGAGTTTTGGTCTGACAGCGGATGAGTCCAGCCTGACTGGAGAGACTGAACCTGTTCGCAAGGGTCAAAGTGAGGGTGATTGCTGGATACGGTCGGGATCTCAAATCAGTGAAGGAAGTGGTAGGGCAATAGTGATTGCTGTGGGTCCATACTCTGAGTGGGGTAAAACAATGGCATTGGTTGCCAGAGAGTCTGGAATTACTCCCCTGCAGGAGAAGTTGGGGGTTTTGGCCGTTGCTATTGGTAAGATCGGGCTTGTTGTCGCGATTATATGTTTTCTTGTTCTTCTCATCAGATGGATTGTAGAAAACAAGGGATTTCCGATGAGTGAGTTTGCGTCAGGCCCTTTGAACTTTTTCATCTTTGCAGTCACCATTGTTGTTGTGGCTGTGCCTGAAGGATTGCCTTTGGCCGTGACTATATCTCTCGCGTATTCGATGAGCAAAATGATTAAAGACAATAATTTTGTTCGAATCCTCGCTGCATGCGAAACTATGGGAGGAGCAACAGCCATATGTTCTGATAAGACTGGTACATTGACGGAAAATAGAATGACAGTGGTGAAGACTGTCATCTCTGGAAAGAGACATGATGATGTACCCGAGTATGAATCAATTTTGAAGGAAATATCTGATTCAATCGTCGTGAATTCTTCTTTAAACTCGAAAGCTTTCATCACAGAAGCTGAAGATGGGTCTGTTGGTTTCGTAGGAAATAGAACAGAATGTGCTCTGTTGATGATGATCAGGTCATGGGGAATACGTTACACTGACGTTCGAGATGAACATCATGATAATGTGGTTCAAGTGTTTGGTTTTACTTCAGATCGGAAAATGGCGTCTATCTTGCTGAAGACGAAATCTGGTTATAGGTTGTACAACAAAGGTGCTGCTGACTGGGTTTTAAAGAAATGCGGTTCTTATTACGACGAATCTGGAGTTTTGGTTCCCATGGATCAAACTTCCAGGAGTTCTTTCGAGGCAATCATTAATTCCATGGCTTCACAAGGGCTTCGCACGTTGTGTTTGACTCAAAAAGGTATGTTTCTTGTATCCTGTGGTGACTGTTGTGTGACGTTATTCCAATGTATGCGACTTGGCTGGTGCAGATATTTCGGCATTCGACGTGGAAAATGGCAGTCATAATCCTTTTAAAGAAGCTCCAGAATATGATTTAGACCTTGTGGCAATTGTTGGTATTAAAGATCCGGTGAGAAAAGAGGTTCCCGATGCTGTTTTGCAGTGCCAGAGTGCCGGGATCAAGGTCCGAATGGTGACGGGTGACAACATCTATACAGCCAAACATATTGCTCGAGAGTGTGGAATTTTATCCGAAAATGGACTGGCTATGGAAGGACCAGAATTTCGGACTCTATCTAATGATGAATTGATGCACACAATTCCTAAACTTGAGGTATTGGCCAGGTCCTCACCAGAGGACAAGTTCACCCTGGTCAAAACTCTAAAGGCTCTGGGACAGGTTGTAGCGGTCACAGGGGATGGAACAAATGATGCTCCTGCGATGAAAGAGGCTGATGTTGGTCTTGCAATGGGCATTGCTGGTACGGAAGTAGCCAAAGAAGCTGCTGACATTGTGATTTTGGATGACAACTTTTCATCCATTGTCAAGTCTGTCATGTGGGGCAGGACTGTGTTTGCCAATATTAGAAAGTTCCTCCAATTTCAGCTCACAATTAATCTCGTTGCATTACTCATTGCTGTTGTTGCTGCCGTGACGACCGGAGAGACACCTCTGAATGTTCTCCAACTGTTATGGGTCAACCTGATTATGGACAGTCTTGCAGCTCTGGCGCTTGCCACAGAGGCTCCAACAAAGGAGTTGCTCAACCATCTCCCCCATGGAAGAAATGAGCCTCTGATCAATGGGAAGATGGCAAAGCATATATTTATCCAAGGGGTGTATCAAAGCTTTTGGCTGTTTTTGATTTTCTATGGGCTGCCAGCCCAATTTGAATACTTCAAGGTGTACCCTTGCGAGCCCAATGAAACGGAGCAGGAATGCATTGACAGACAAGAAGACGAGCAGAGGAAAACAAATTCGATGGTTTTCAATACATTCATCTGGATGCAGCTGTTCAATGAAATTAATGCACGCCGAATCAACGATGAGATTAATGTCTTTTCAGGAATCCTCACAAACTACATCTTCATGTCAGTCTGGGTCTTGACCGTGGCCTTTCAGGTCATCATTATGGTCATCGCCCCTGTTGGAAACATTTTCAAGGTAGAGCCGCTATCAGGATTAGAATGGGGGATTTCAATCGCCATTGGCTGTGGATCCATGGTCGCATCCTTACTGACCAAACTCGTATCCATGTGGCTGTTCAAAGAAACAGAGGAAATGGCTAGAGAGCGAGCCGAGAGACTCGCTGCTCAACCTGTAAAGTATAGAGAACATTTTTGGCAGATTCTTCGACAGAAAAAGCCAAAACATGTCAAAGAATTTGAGAACTCACTGTCCCTGCAAGGACATGTTCTGAGTTCAAATATGAACACACTATGATGATACTACGTATGTAATTGTAGCGAAACCCAATTCGATACTGTATACATTGCGACATATAGCACCCCTAGATTCCATTCGTGTACACAAGCATGCCTTTACGTGAATCAAGGAACCAAACTTCCATGCCCTTCAGACACTGGCTGGTAGCCACAGCCTCACATTAGGCAAATCCACTGGCATCTATATGGCCTCTTTTCCTTCATTCTACCCATTAAATGCAATTCAATTAAATGATATTTATTATTCAGAATATCTGTTTGGCATTACACTGGGTGAAACACGAATACAGCCATTCGTACGGTACATACTAGAGCACTGCGTACAAAGGCCTGTTCCTGTCCTATTACTGAGGAAGATGTCGCAATGGACTCGTTTATAGTCTGATATGGTATGAATATAGAAGGAAGAAAGGTTAAAGGAGCTTTCCTTGACCGTTTATGGCAGCGAGAGACTTGCCCAGGACCACCAGGGACAGCGGTGCGTTACACTATTGATTCAACGTATTGATCTCGTCGCACATTTCATCCTTGGAATCATCTATGATTGATCTCAAGAGGGATGTGGAGGGGAGGACGACGAGGAGCCGTAGTTGGTTTGTTCTAGTCATTGTACTCACCAGACACATTTGCATTTCTGTGCGTGCAGCTTCATGGCATTCGACAATTGTATCAAAATATAGTTCCAAATACCCATATAGCTTCTCTTCAGCCAAGCAAACCGTGCTATCTGGATGGATTTAGTCCATGTGGACAGTATTTGATAGGATTCGGAAGGGAGCTTACGTCAGTACTCATATTCCGGTATAAAGGTATTCCAAGCCTACAAGGGCCCATCACGTTTGATGATATGTTTTCACTTTTACATGAAGTGCATCATGAGGAGCGTGAGGGCACTTTTGGGCTGTTGGATAGAATGGCACTCTTTTTTCATGGGTCATACATGGTTGTAAGCAGTTCTAGGCAGGATGCACAGTATCTCGAGCCAGAGGGGCAGTGGCTTGGAATAGAAGAAGAAGTTGTTCTTCACATCATACATCTAGAAACTGGAGAAATCATGGATCGGATAGCATTTGTGACAGAGCGCCTTGAGACGCCATTATCACATGCAGTTGCCACGTATGAGAAAAAGATTGCCATAGTTAATAAACGCTCCATTGTCCTAGTGCACGTAGAGGAAAATGGAGTCTTTTCAGACGTCATGGAAATAGGCAAGTATTGTCGACCAGATGATGAGGATTTCATCCGAGCGCACCACCCTGGCATTGACCATGAGCCATCAGGGGCTGATGCTGGACAGCAGCAGAGTCCGATACTGGATGGGTTGAAGCAGAGACTGCTTGCATTCATGTATTTAGATTCATCACAAAATGAGGGTGATATCTGCTGTCAGGAGAAGGAACGTCCGGGATGTATCTGCAAATCAGCAGCGCGGGGCAATGGCATGGGCGTCCTCTACTACTTTTTCAAAGTCATTGAAACATTGGAACTCGGCCACCTTCATTTCCTCGACGAAAATAGAATCCTCTTATTTTGGAAGACGAGTTCAACAGCAAGCAGGTCAGATATGATGTCGGATGGTCTGAAAACCATATACAACATCAAAACAACATTTTTTGAAAAGGTGTTTACAATGTTTGACCAGACAGAATTCAGCACATGGTATGCAACGCATTTTTTTCTCGACTGATTGTAGACAATTATTTACATAACCATCATCCATGCAGGATCCGCGGAGATGCCAACGCCATGAATAAGAGTCTGCCAAGCAGCATGTGGGAACAATTTTCCCTCCACGGCCTTCATGGCCATGCAGCATGGAGAAACATCGTACAACCAGCAGGCCAAGTTCCCCTAACACCGTGCCAACATCGTCAAACATCTCCATACCTAGACAAGGAGCTATTCTTCTATGATGAACGATCCATAAGCCGAGACCGAATTCCAGTATCCTCTGCGAGAATCAAAACTGCAAAGTTCATGGCACATGCATGGCCAAACCATCTTAAATTTGCACTTGACGTTGAAAAATGCCTCCACATGTCGTCCAGCGACCCGAGAGAAAACGAAGGCCGAATACGCAGGAGAATTGACGCTCTTCACCTCTTCCACCCAACAGAACCAACAGTACTCTGCATTGTTCAAACATACGAGGAGTACCAGGGAGAGGCTGAAATCATAAATGTCTTCACATATACGTAATACTTATACATGTATAATGAATACCAAATACTCAGCGTGTATACAAATAATTCAAAGAACACAGCCACCATTAATTACAGTGCCACTCTCTGTGCAGAAGCCTCCTCCCCCTCCAACCCTTCTTCCTCCTCTCGAACCCGCCCCATAGGAGCATCAGGTATATCCATCATATACGCAGGAGTACCCTCCGCCTCCGCCTCTTCCGCCACCTCCTCACCCAACAAATCCATCTCTGCCATCAGCTCAGCATCATCAATATCCACCGGCACATCATACGACGACATGGCCATCTGTAACTCTTCAAATTGATCCCTTTGATCCTGTAACTCATCCATAATATCATGCACATGATCAACATCCAGCTCCTTTGTCTTCTTCATCTGTACCTTCATCTCCTTGGACGCAGCCTTCAATGCCTTGACCATCTCTGCCTGGTCCTGCATCGCACTCGTCGTATATCTCGTCTCATCCAACCGCATCACATTATCCATAATCTTATCACGCTGCCCCTCCAGCATTTTCTTCTGCTTCATCACCCCCAGTGCTCGTTTCTTTATCTGTTCTAAAGAGGGCCCTGGTCTCATAGACTTCATAGCATCCCTATACTTGCGCAAATCGCCATCAAACCTAGCAATCTTTCGATCCAACCTACAAATAAAATATAAGATAGTATTCCATGGTACTACACAGGCCCACAGGTGACGTACTCGGCAACACGGGATTCCATTCCCTGAGACACATTTTCAAGGCTCTTTGGAGGAGCCTTGTCCTTTTTTGTTCCAAATATTCGTTTCATAACAACCTAATATATTTATAATTCCATATCGTTTGACAAAGGAAGGATAGGCCTGTATAGTTTTATCATCATCATGAACGCCATGGCTACTCTTCAAAAAGCCATGAATGGCTATGACCCAATATATATTGGGTCATACCATATAATATCCAATTCTCCGGAGAATCATCAGGTACATGTCGGATTCCTAGACCAACAGACACTCGTCATCTGCGATTTCATATACATCTTTTCCAAGGATGCTCTCGATCGTAGACTGTTCACCCTGAGGAACCGATCCAACCCTCCAGACACAATAGCCCCACGATGAATAGCCATACTCCTCACCGACCCACCAATCCCTGATACAGCACCACAAAACTTGGCTGCACGTACATCATACACCTGAAGATTACCACCACCATCTCCCACCCAGCATCTCTGACCATCTTGTTCGGGAGCAAGGCATGTAATCTTGAATCCTTTATATGGTACATCACGCTGAGGGCGCTTCCCAGCATTGGCATCGTAGAAGCGTAGTTTGGAGGACCCCGTCCCGACGAATACTTTCGTCCCATCTTCTACTGAAGGATCGAATGCGACAGCGCTCGTACAGGGTCTATCACATAAGCCGACACTGTTTGGTTTCCCACCCTTGGCTGCATAGCATGCCGCGCCTTCCCTATCAGATACAGAATACACCTTGAGCTCTGCACCCTCGCATCCCACAGCCAGTTTTCTAGATGATGCATTATACGCAGAGCATAAAACCTTCGGGGGACACGTCCACTCGAACAGAGGATTGCTAGCCTTGTCATCAAGAGAGAACACCTGTGCAGCACCATGCTCCATCACCCGCACCACCCTCTCCTCCTCTCCCATGATCCAATGCGCTGATGCGCAGCCAACATCATTTTTGGTGGTCTCATTGCCATTGACACCCCAATCAGTAGCCCCAGTACCAAGATCCAACACCTCTGTACTCCCATCCTTCCTGCTCACCATGACTCTGGATGCATCTGTGCTACACACCTCCACATGCGTCACCCCTCTCTCCCTATCAGCATCACCCCAACACGCAACAATACCAAATTCAGAAGCACCGCCATCAATCTTTTGCTTCTTCGCAGCAGGACCAGGCTGCTGCTGCAGCTGCTGCTTCTCCTGACGACCAAGAACTACATAGCATGGAATAAAAACAACGCATTCGTCATCACAAACACCCTACTACTACATCGATTGATTCTGTAATATACAATAGATGCCATTCTGTGTATGCTTTGTGTCATTCATTCAGTCACCCATGTAGGCCATGCATGTCGCACCTAGTACCTCCCCAATCTCATTCCCAACCACAACCCTATCACTGATTGCATCCATTATATACATTATACATGTGCTATACATCAATAGATCCAGACAGATCTGTCTCATCCTACTTCCAATCTTCCGTATATAAAGATAAAGCAGATATATATCAGCGTATCCGCTATTGAACCAGGACACAGCGTCGCACACTGCTATTCTTTTATAATACTCTTACTCATACTACCAGTAGTACTGTAGTAGTATAGATACGCATCGCAATTGGACAAGAGAGAATACAACAAAGAGAGAGAGAGAGAGAGAGAGGTATTCAAAGACGTCATGGTCCTGGTGGAGACATCAGGTCTGGAAATGCCAAGTACAGATGTATTTGCATCTGTCTCTAGTAGTATGATTCAGAATGTGGACACATCCATGGGGATGAAGAAGGATGCTGTGTCGAGACATCATCATTCTTTCGATGGAAAGACGGATCAGCAGCAGATGCCGGGGCGTCGTTCCTTTTTTAATAGGAATACTAGTAGTTCTTGGATGAAAGACAAGGGGGTGTCTGCTGTGGTCGGGGCTTCTGCGGTTCCTTGGTTGTTGGCTGGATATGGTGGGGGTGGTCAGGCTCGGGCTGTTCCGTTGTGGAAGTTGGGTCGATCGGGTCGCATACGGGGTGGGTGGGGTAATCAATCTGATGGCAAGCCACGTATTATGATATTGATGTCGGATACTGGTGGGGGGCACAGGGCGTCTGCAGAGGCACTGCGGGGTGGATTTGAGCACCTGTATGGGTCAAAGTATAGAATTGATATCGTGGATCTTTGGACGCATCATACTCCCTGGCCGTATAATGAATTTCCAAAGAGTTATTCTTTCATGGTCAAGTATCCGTTTATTTGGAGGGGGAATTTTACGTTTACGCAGCCCAAGTTTGTCCATGTTCCATTGTCTACTGCCATGCATGTGGTGACTGGATCGAGGATTTCTGCAGCGTTTGATGAATATCGACCGAATTTGATTATTTCAGTGCATCCTTTGATGCAGCATGTGCCTGTCAAGGTTTTGAGAAGGAGGATTGAGAGTGGATTACAGGATCCAAACACAGCATTTGCAACAGTGGTGACTGATTTGACAACGTGTCATAATACATGGTTTTATAACGATGTGGATAGGTGTTTTGTTGCGACAGAAGAGTCTAAGAAGCAGGCATTGAAGCTAGGTATGCCTGAGGATAAACTCAGAGTGTGTGGGTTGCCTATTCGACCAGCATTTAGTCAGGGATTGCCCCGTGCAAAGGCGTTGAGGAAAAAGCTCGGTCTTGATCTTTCAAAGCCATGTATTCTGTTGATGGGAGGTGGTGAAGGGATGGGTCCTGTAGAGAAGACTGTAGATGCTGTGGCGGAGCAGATTGGGGCAGAGGCGCAGCTTGTGGTTGTGTGTGGAAGGAATGCAACGCTTGTGAATACATTACAGTCAAAGTACGTCGTATTACAGATATCTTGTATGATGAATGCATCGCTGAATTATATTGTATGATATTCTATGCAGGACATATCCTCCAGGCATGAATGTTCATATCCAAGGGTTTGTGACAAACATGCCAGACTATATGGGGGCGTGCGATGTCATTATTACAAAAGCTGGTCCAGGAACTATTAGCGAAGCCCTCATCTGTGGCCTCCCATTGGTATTGAATGCATTTGTGCCATGTCAAGAGGAAGGTAATATTCCATATGTGACTGAGAATAAGGTGGGTGTATTCGAGACAAAACCTAAAAAGGTGGCTTCTATTATCAAAAGCTGGATGGAGAATAACGGAAAGGAGCTCAAGGTCCTTTCAAAGAGAGCAAAAGCATTGGCCAAGCCAGATTCCTTGTTTGACATTGTCAAAGACTTGAGCACCATGGTGAGACCAACGCCTGGCTTTAAGCCCAAACTGATGCCATCTTCATAGATAAATTATAAAGAATATATTCAATAGATCGATCGGTAGTTGTGTAAACGTCATGGGTAGAGCAAAGAGGCAGCGAAAGGAATGGCGGGCTATTGACGCCCATGAGGTACGTTTGGCAGAGATACGAGTATTTTACATGTACAATATATTTATGTGTCGATTCCTGTTGTCTGAGGGGAATGAGAGGGGTGGATGAAGCAAAGTATCTAATTTACGGCATGACATGCAGGTGGAGGAGTATTTGGAGAGAAAGACGAGAGAGGAGCAGTTGGGGTTGAATTTGGATAGTGTTCCAGATGCTGATTTGTTTTTTGTAGATACGAGACCGGAGGATGAGTCCAAGGAGCCGGTGCGAGTGAGCAGGAAGGAAAAGTTTAGAAACAAACTGACTAGGGCTCAAGCAATTATTCAGGGTGCCCATGTTGCCGAGCCTGTGATTCCACAGTCGTTTGCGAAAAAGGCTAAGAACCACAGTGTAGATAAACAGTTGATGAAAAAGACGAAGCAGAGGAAGGGGGATGTTGGAACAGGGGAGCTGGCTGTTGGTAGAGATACTGCAAAGGCAGTCATAGTGACACCAAAGGAAGGGCGGTATGATATCTTCTCAAAGGATACGGAGGAGTTCAAGTTACGTAGTAAGGCTATTAAGGCGGTGAAGGAGTGGAAGAGTTCTCTCAGGGATGCTCCTGCTGTAGAAATTGACGCAGCAGGGTGTTCTGTGAATCCTGATTACGAGTCTCATCAGGAAGTTGTTGGTCAGGCAGTTGCGGCTGAGATGAAGAAACAGTATGATGCGGAGCTTCTTCCAGTAGCTCCGCCGAAAGTTGTGGAATGGGAGGACTATGAGCACAAGGATGAATTGGAGAGGTTGTTGGTGGAATCTGAAGGGGATGAGGATGAGGATTCTCCCTCGAGCAGTGAGGATGATCAGATTGTGAAACGATCATCAGTGACACGGAAGAAAAAGACGATCCAGGATAGGAATAGAGAGATGAGGAATAAATTGATGCGAAAAGAGATGGAGCTTCGTCGGAAGGAAAAGAAGCAGCGTCGGGAATTAGAGAGGCTTGGTGAGCTTTTGAAGGATGTTGAGAGCTTGACGAACGAACAAGAAGAGAAGCTGAGGCGAAGGCATGCTGATCTTCAAGAGCTCATAGATTCGGCACCTCCTCGACTCGGAAAACATAAATTCAATCCTTTCCCCATTCAAGTTTTGACAACTGATGAGATAAAAGAGTCAGGAGGCAGTCTTCGCAAAATCAAGCCCACTCCTGTGCTGATCAAAGAGCGATACAAGAGTCTTCAGCGAAGAGGAATTATTGAACCAAGAGTGCGCGTGAACAAGAGCGGTAAAAAGAGAAAGACAGTTATTCATGGCAAGAGGGCTGATAATGCTGAGGAGCGGCAGCAAGAGATTCAAAATTTGAGAGCTCGCAATAAAAAGTTGAAATCGAAAAGTTCATAGCATTATTATGGCTCTGTAACATCTCATGTGTTCATTCGTTGCACGAGTAGCGATATGAAGGACCGAACATCCTCTGAACTCATGGCTGTAATGTCCACCCCAGCATCCTGTGACTCCTCCACTCTATTGTATAATCTCTGTAGCTCCCGTTGATGCTTTTTACTCATAGTAGGAAATTGATCTGGATATATGGATGATTGATCAGTGAAGTCCAGCGTATTCATAGCATACATGCATGACTGCAGAAATAATTGCAACTGTACATCCCCATTTCGCTGCCAAGACATATCACTCTCTGCCTTTCGAATTTTGGCTTCCATCTTACGAAGTGACATGTTCAAATTAGCATTTTCCTCACGATGATGTGCCGCATTGCGTTTCGCCACTGCCAGCTGTTGCTCCAAACCAGCTTGTTCTTCCATATGTCTTTCCTCCCGCGCAACAATGGTCTGCATTTGTGCCTTCCACCTCCTGAGAATTTGCATAAAGTGTTCAAATTCCTCCTGATATTTCCTCTCTAAACGTCCCTTTAACGTCTGAACCTCTGCGCGCAGAGATGCACACTCTTTTTTGTGTTTCTTCGCCCTGAGCTGCATGAGTTTTGCACGACTCTCCAACCGAATCATATTGACAAGATCAACCTGCTTCACTCGACTGGATTGCCTCACCAACCTCTTTCTCTGACACCTCTTCATATACGAATAGTTTGCAAACACAAACCCTTTCACTGGGCTCGATAACCTCACGTACTTGCGCAGCATTCTTTGTGTCTCTGGATCCACCATGTGCCGCTGGCACCCCTCCCGCACCTCCCTAACATGCTGCGTCAATGCATCAATCTCCCCCTCATATCTCTGCCTCATGCGCTCCTTTTCTTCTTCCATGACAGAACTCTTGGTTTCCATATTTTTCCTCATCTCTTCCATCTCCTTTTCGAGACGCAACCCATCCTGCTGTGCCATTCTATACAGCTCATGAGCCTCTGTCAACTCCCCCACATGAGACTTCTTCATTCTATGAATTTCTTGCTCCAGTTCTACCACTCGCTCATCCAAAGGTTTCATATTGTCTCCGTGCGTGTCGACCAGACCCACATCACTCTCGCTCCCTGGACAGAGGCCACTCACCCCTTTGCCATCAGTTGACTCCACCCTCTGATCCATTCCTCTGGACACATTCTTCTCTCGCCCAGACATGATCAAATAATGCCACTATCAGCTTGAAAGAAAAGTAACACTCTCTTATAGTCCCAAACTATCCGTGATGGAGGAAGAGATGGGAGACACCCATCACTTCCATGGATAGTGTCACCATGATCCCTGTGGAACACCATTTCCGTAAATAAAAATAATAAATAAATACTATTCGTTCTGTCGTCATCATGAGAGATATTCTTTGGCTCCCCCTAATCGACTATACAGTCAGTAGTAAAATCAATTAATTAATCATGGCCCCCCCAAGGAGATCGAGAAGCGTTAAGGGAAAAGGGGAGGTGAATGAAATTACTCGAACGTTGGAACAATTATGTGCTTTAGATGGAAGGAAGACGGATGTGATCTATCTGAAGCGGGAATGTTTTCAGAAATTGATCAAATATATGACAACTGGGATCGATATGTCCAGTGTCTTTGTACCAGCGACGAAATGTGTGGCATTGTCCAAGAGTGATCTGCCTCTGAAGAAAATGTTGTACTTGTATCTTCGATCAGCTGCTCGACAGAACTCTTCTGTGTCTTTGCTTGTTGTACAAACCCTTCTGAATGATACCAAGGATATTGATCCGAGGATCCGTGGGTTGGCGGTGCGTTCCATGTGTTCGCTTCGGGTGCCAGAGCTTTTGGAAAATGTGCTTCCAGTGGTAGTAGAGGGTCTCACGGATAGGCATGCATATGTTCGAGAAGTTTCTGTGATTGGGGTGTTGAAGTGTTATCAGCAGGATGCTGATAAAGCGAATGAGCTTGGGTTGATTGAGAAGGTCAAGGTGATGCTTCGGACTGACACGGATACCCAAGTGATTACAAGCTGTCTGTATGTATTGCAACAGCTGGGAGCTCTTAGCTCGGCGACTCTCTCAAAGTCTCTGATGATATCATTGATGAATAATGTGAGGAGTTTTAGTGAATGGGGTCAATGCCTGCTGATGGGGATACTGTTGCAGTTTTATAGACCAGAGACTCAGGAGGAGCGGTTTGATGTGCTGGAGGTGTTGGATTTTGGGCTGAACCATACAAACTCTGCGGTTATCATGGCATCAGCGAAGCTGTTTCTTCATTATACTGCGAATTATAGGGAGCAATATGATAAAGTCCTCCGTCTGATAAAGGGTCCTCTCAGGACGCTGTTGGTGGGGAGGGAGCCAGAGATTGCGTATGCTGCCTTGGCAAACATAAAAGTGTTGGCAGAGAGGCACCCGGAGCAATTTTATATGATGTCGAATGACTTTTTCTATCGACCTGAGGATCCTTCGTATCTGAAACTGTTGAAACTGGATATGCTTGTGACTTTGTCTTGTGGGAACAATGCATTTGATACGGCAGAAGAATCATTGCAGTATGCAAAGGATCACGACGAGGATGTGGCTCGACATGGGATTCGATCAATAGCACGTATTGCGGTGAAAGTTGAAAATGTAGATGGGATATTAGATAGATTGCTTTTGTTCTTGGGACATCGTCGGCGCGGTATTGTCAGTGAGACTGTTATAGCATTTGCATCAGCGTTAAACAAATTCCCTGGTGCGGCAGCTATCTGTGCCCCCTCGATTGCTGAGGTTCGATTTAGTACTCTAGTTGATCCACAAGCGAGGGCTGCGTTTGTGTGGATCATAGGGCAGTTTGGGGGCAACCTACAGGAAGCTCCTTATATTTTGGAGGATGTCTGCAATGGCTTTGAGAATGAAGATTGTGTTGTGAAGTCAGCCATGCTGACTGCAGTTGTCAAGTTATTCTGCAAAAGACCCCCCGAATGCTTAGAACTTACAAAGCGTATCTTGGGTGCCTGTATATCTGGACCAGATTATACATTGAGTGAACGAGCAGCCATGTACTTGGCATTGCTGGATACCTTGGGAAAGAATCAGACGGCCTCTATTTTAGAGTTACCTGCTGCAGACTATGCCGGATCTGGTGTTGATTCTGGAGTCACTGAAGATATTAAGGATAAATTGTTTGATGAATGGAATAGTCTCTCTGTGATATATGGCCAACCAGCCATGACGTTCATAGAGGATGACGGAGAAAGTCTCACCAGGTTTGAATCTGGGTCACTTGGAGGTGACATTGTGGAACAAGTTGGGGATCACATATTGATGGAGTCTTCCAACGCAGCCACAGAGCTTTTAGATATAGCTGCTGAGGAGGATCGTGGAGTGAAAGCGGAACTGGAGTCGTTGGAAGCACAGCATGACTTGTTAGGAGGAGATGTCCAGTCTGACCTCCAGGCACAGCTGGACAATTTTTCGTTTGACGCGCCTCAGCCAGTGGAAACTCAACAGAGTGATAGCAATCAAGGAACCATTAGTGATTTGGATATGCTCATGGGGATGGTGGGGACTGAACCGGCTCAACATCGTGACACCACAGGCACAGCCACACACAACGGAGCTCCTCAGAGCACTGCAGAATTATCATTGCAGTCTCCAGAATCGTTACAGATGGACCAGGGGCAATTCAAGCAACTGTGGGATGAATTATCTATCTTTTCGGTGACCTCTGAATACACGTTTGAGTCTTCAAACATTATGAATGCAATTTGCAGTGACAGGTTTACAAATTTTGAAAACCACATCAAGCAAGCAAACCTTGTGTGTGTCGGCAAGCCGGCGAACGGATCAGGGCAGCCATATCGATTTTTTTTCCATGGGAAGAGGAATAATTCGGATGAACGAGTCCTATTGAACATTGTCGTACAGAATCAAGTAGCATCAATTGATGTACGAGGTGAGAATACAGACTTGAACAACCACATCAAAGACATGGTGACAACGCTTCTTCTTACATTCTAGACCTTATAACTTGTCAGTTATTTCTTTAATATCCATCACATACCAATCAGATCTCTTGGCAACCCCCTCGCGGAAAACAGTACCCCCATATCCAATAAACATATCTGCGCCTGATGGTGCCTTTGCCTCTGCATCTGTTGCGCCATCTCCGACCATAACAACTGTCGCCAGCCCCCAATGCTCTTTAATATGCATCACTGCTTCTTTTTTACCGCCACTTCGACTGGTAAATTCATCAGCATCAAATCCAGTGTACATGCCCGACTGGTCAAACATCAAGTTGTTTGCAAACACATGGGACACTGGAATACCCAGAGATTCCGCCAGTGGGTGTATTATCTGCCTGAATCCTCCCGAGACTAGAAATACGTTCACACCTTTATTACCTAATTTATCTAACAGATCCTGTATTCCATCGGATAACACGTGAGGATGATCTCTCAGGAAGTTATCCACATCTTCTTGAGAGGGACTCATCACACCCAACCTCTCTGCCAATGCATCCTGGAACAACACCGTTCCACCCATGGCTTTTGCAGTGAGATTTTTCACCTCTTCTCCCACTCCGAGATATTCAGCCAGTTCGTCGATAGACTCGTCTTTGCAAAACGTGCTGTCAACATCAAAGCAGACACCATCAGCCTCTCTCAGAATCCTCAAAACCTGCTCAGACGGCTCCCTTGGCACATCAACGGACATACTCGACGCACACACAGACACAAAACCTGCAATGTTGCATCACCATGCATGCATGGTCACAATCAATCGCATAAAACATGGAAGACACGGCAAGGCCATACCTTGACTCTGGAAGAAACCCACGTTTCGAACCTGGCAAGCTACCCTACCACCCTTCAAGAACGATCGGCGATTATTTCTCTATATAAACGTTATATAAAGTATACTCAGCACCTAGATATAGCGATATCTTCATCAAATTCGAAGTAAACGTACCACTCCTGAAGGCAATGCACGTGGCTTGGAAGGAAGGGAACACGCGCGCATTGTGCGAATGGAATCAATCAAACCTATTTAAAATACAAAAGAATATCAAATTGGTGTGATATCCCAATGCAAGCGGGCGGATTGATGAATTCAAATCAACGGATGGGCACATCTGCAGGAGGACAGCTGATCAGATCCTGATACGCGTCAATGAACCATTACGTCTGCGTCTATGTTTTAGAACAGTTGATTTTAAGAGATGGGTCGTCGAGTATGATGTGATATAGCAGTCAGTATTGATTCTGTTGTTCGACATGACCAACTTTCGAGAAGAGTGGAGTCGAGACGAGATCACCGAATATTTGGATAGAAAGGGGGAGGATTATGATGATTGCCAAACTATTGATGACTTGATACAGCGTGCTCGGGAATGTGAGGAGAATACGGGGGAGCCTGCAACGAAAGGAGGTCCAGTCAAGGAGGTGGAAGAGTATGACGAAGAGGATGCCCTTGATGCCTACATGAAGAGTGTGGATGATGCAATCCAACAGCAAGAAGATCCGATTCATAAAGTAAATACTGGAAGGCCGGCATGCGAGTTGCTGGAGACGGATGAGCCTGGTGTGGACTTTTTGGAGCAGGTTGCCCTGCACCCCGACACAAATGCTACTGCTCTGCAGGTAGATGAGGAGGAGGAGGACAAGCACGGTGGTTCCATGTCGTTGAAATCCATTGATCATGGTTCAATACAGTATGAGGATTTTGAGAAGAATCTGTACGTCCAATCAGTCGAATTGGCAGCATTAGACGGGCATGAGATCAATGCAAAGCGGCAGGCATTGAAGATCAGAGTTCTTGGAGGTGGCGATATCCCATGTCCTATTGACACATTTCGTCAAGCATTTGAGCGTGATAGAAAGATATTGAGAGCGGTTGAGACTGCAGGATATGCATCACCGACGCCCATACAGGCACAGGCTATTCCAGCGATACTTGCTGGTCGCGATGTTGTTGGGATTGCAGAAACCGGAAGTGGAAAGACTGCCGCATATACTCTTCCAATGATCGCTCACATCATGGCTCAGAGGAGATTGGAGAAAGGAGAAGGGCCGATTGCCCTGATCATAGCCCCCACAAGGGAATTGGCTGAGCAGATTCACAAGGAAACTAGAAAATTCGGCAAATACCATGGATTAAGATCATGTGCTGCGTTTGGAGGACTTCATAAATATACCCAAATCAAAGAGTTACGCTCGGGAGCAGAGATAGCCGTGTGCACCCCAGGCCGAATGATTGACTTGATTCGAAGCAAGGCCTGCACATTGGGCAGGGTCACATATGTTGTGTTGGATGAAGCTGATCGAATGTTTGATCTCGGTTTCGAACCCCAAATTCGAGAATTACTTGGACAAATACGCCCTACTAGGCAGTTTGTTTTATTTTCTGCTACAATGCCAAGGAAGGTGGAGAATTTAGCATCCACTTTTCTGGACACCCCTGTCAGAGTCCTTGTCGGTGCTGTTGGTGGGGTGAATGCAAATGTCAGCCAATACGTCTATGTCACGAACAACGAGGCGGAGAAGAAGCTATGGCTTATCAAAAGAATAGAACAGTTTATAGACAAGGGTGACGTGCTCATCTTTGCAAACCAAAAGGCGACAGTGGAGGACGTTTACCATTATGTGGACAATCTTGGTCAATTCAAGGTGGGCATGTTTCATGGCGGGGTTCTGGACCAAGGGGAGCGTAGAAACACACTGTTGCAATTTAAATCTCAGAGACTCCATGTTTTAGTTGCTACGGATATAGCTGCAAGAGGGCTAGATATTGATACAATCAAGACTGTCATAAACTACGATGCACCCAAGGATTCCAACACATATGTCCACAGGATTGGTAGAACTAGTAGGGCAGGAAAGACTGATGGAGAAGCACATACACTGCTGCTTCCACATGAAGGCAAACAAGCTGCCCATATTGTAGAGTATATGGAGTCGGTTGGACAAGAACCTCCCCCATACATTGCAAACCTTGCCAAACGACATAGGAAAAGGAAACATAGTACCTCTCATACTGCAATTGGGTCTACTATATCACATTCACGAGAAAAAACAGGAATATCAGATCAACCGGAAAGGAATACAAGGAATTTCATGTCTACATTCGTGTCTGCAGGAGATGTTCATGACAGTAAGGTACAAACACAAAGCACAATCACCATTGTACCACCAAAAGCGGGCCCAAAACCTCAGGTGCAACCCGCAGCAGTCGACACAAAAGTCCAATCGGCTATTGACAGGGCAAAGGCTATCGCTGAAACATTAACTAGACAGTGTGAAGGAACTCTAAAGAAAAAGAGCAGGTGGGATGCCTCATGACAACCCTATATTTATTATTGATGTAAAACTACCACACTAGGCTCTTGCCCTCTCAATACAACTTTTTCAGCTTCATCAGCCACAATTCTTGCCATATTCCTGTACGATGTCTGAGTCACCCCAGCCACATGAGGTGTACAGTACACTGCATCATGCCTTGCAACTGGATCATCTGGATCAAAAGGCTCATCAAACTGCACATCAATACCAAGTGCTCGTATTTTCTCCGATGCAAGACCTTCCACCACCGTATCGTAGTCCAATAATCCTCCACGTGCCACATTGACTATGATCACTGGCATTGCACACATGGACAAAAACTCTCTATTCATCATCCCTTGACTGCTCGGATTCAACGAACATGTAAATACAATGACATTAGATTTGCCCAAAATCCGACGCATATCTTCTTCCCGCCCAATCTCCCCCACATCCTTCAAAATACCCATATCAGTCTCATGAAACTTTCCAACGTGCCTTCTCAATGCAAACATTTCCACCCCGAACGGCACCAACCGTGGAACCAAAGCCTTTGCAATATTTCCAAACCCAACTATACACACAGATTTGCCCTTGAGCATATCTCCAATAGGAACACCAAGCCTCCTCTCTCGAAATGCACACTGCAGCTGATTCACCCGCCGTAAACATCCCAACAGTAGAAACACCACCATCTCAGCACACGATTCCGCATTACCCGTATCCCTAGAAGCTATATTCGACACATAGATCCCCTTTGCAGTCGCATATTCTATATCAATACCCTCAACACCAGCACCATACTGAATAATCAGTTTTGCTCTACCTGCCCTGTCTATCAATTCTTTCGTTATCCGACACATAAGAGGCACAATGACGTCCGCATCCACAATCTCTCGTGCTACATTGTCGCGATCACATTGAACAACAGTACCCACCTGCCTCTTTTCCACTTCTTCCTTGGTGTAGGAATATCCGTAATGCATGTCTCTTCCACAGAATAGGACCTTCATCTCCGCATATCAGGCGTACCTATTGATTGATCCAAATAAATTAGATACTATTAGAATCCAACATCGGCAGTCGAATAATCTCGTCCTTGTCGCTGGGAAAACGATCCATGACGGTGACAAAGTCCATGAGCTGAATAGACTCCAAATACCCATGCCAATAAATCACGAGGCCTGGACCGAATCTGTTCACATAGCTATCATATTGCTCTTGCAAAAGTTTCCTGTGAGAAGATAGACACGAGGATATCAACACGACACGAGTACCATGGCGAATCTCCGCATCATACCTGTGGGTTTTTGCATCACAAAAGGTTGCCTTGCTATCAATCCAACAGACCACTTTGTCACGTATTGCAATCGGCACTTTAAGCAATGCATCCGGTGTTTTATGAAAATGCTGATCCCGTAAATCATTCTCTGTCCAGAAGCAAATCGCATGCTCCTGGAGAAGGTCATACAACCTGCTCTCGTAATCCTCTCCTGCATCATGCCTGGCAGCATCTGCTGCTGGCCCACAGATGCAATCAATCATGGCACATGTTTCTATGTCTGCTATCAAGCGATCTAAGAATGCATCTTCTGCCTGATGATGGGCGATACCAGGCGCGTTCAAATCCACCGTGATGAGGGTGTCTAGAAACCCGGGCGTCACGCATGTCCTCAACACCTCTGCATTCTTCAACACAGACCCAATCACCTTGCCACTCTTGCATCCCAGCGATGGACACGATTCCAACATCCTTCTCACTATAATAGTTGGAGGCATATGCCATTCCAGACACACATCAATAATATCCTTGCCCCCTACACACCATCATCGTCATACTATGAGAGTGTCACATATCTACGTGTACATATGGGAAAGAATACATACCTAGGACGTAGTCCTTCATCAGACCCACTGATGCTTCACAGAGAGAACTATGAGTCCTCTTAACCCTATACTGAACCTCTTGAGAGTATATGCTGTGAACAGTCTCTGCCCCAACCCCATATCTATCGCCGAGCAGTTTGACACAGGGCATGGCAGTTACAGGAACTGATGCCAGCGTCTCTACTATACGCTGATACCGCTTCTCATCCATGTAATACTACGTACTATTATCCATATTATGTATATGAGATTATGACACCGTCGGAAAATATGACCATATTGAAAAGCAGCAGGGGAGGAAAACATGACTCTGGCAGAGTCATCACGACAGCGACATTTTTAATATCCAATTTATGCATTTTATTTTTGAAAATCCCATACTCGTCTCAAAAAAACGTCTCAAAAAAACGTGCGTGTCATATGTATTGGTCCAGCAGTACATTCGTATAACAAGCATATATATCTAAATTTATATATATGGCGACAACGACATTGGACCAGGTACTTGCGCACATACAACAAGCCCACCCGATACCAGGTGGAAACAGCAGACCCGTAAGTTACAAGCATGCTGCAGTCCTTATTCCCCTCTATGAAGCCAACCCTGGCGGTGAAGTGCGAGTTTTATTGACACAGAGATCAAAAACCCTTAGATCTCATCCTGGAGAGACGTGTTTCCCTGGAGGAAAGAGGGATGACGAAGATATAGACGATATCTCCACGGCCGTGAGGGAAATTCGAGAGGAATTGGGGATTCAGGCGGATGAGATACGCGTGGTTGCCGTATTGCCACCAGTTCTAAGCAAGCATTTGTATTCTGTCACACCTGTGGTTGCTCGACTGGTGAATCCCATCCACGAGATTGCAGTAGAGCCAAATTCAGAGGAAGTTGACCACGTCTTCTCTGCCCCCTTGGGCATGTTTTTAAGCCATACGTGGCCAGATGCTCGGTATTCTTTTAGAGATGGTACATGGGATGATATCAAGTACAGAATGCATGTCTGGGAGTACAGATGGAGAGGGGATACTCTTCCTTCTCGAGATGCGAATAATGAGGTGTTGACGTTTGTGATTTGGGGGTTGACAGCTGCCCTGTGCGTCGATGTCGCAATACTAGGCTACCAAAGGTCTCCATCATTCTGCTGTCTACCGGATGAATCCTACAGTATGTTGCATGATGTTGAATACGTGGATGGAAAGGTGAGAAGAAGAAGAAGAAGAAGAAGGACAAGTAGTCATGGCAGATGAACTGATCAGAGTATCTGTTGATGGGACGTACATGGTTATCCACCATCTGCATAATTATAATAATTATAATAATTATAATAATTGTAGTATACTGAATACTGGTACAGGACTACAGAGCGACTGGTTCATCCGACTCACGTGACCATTGGTACGATGCGGTCGTTGATCCTATTTGCGCTTCTATTTGCGCTCTTTTGGGGATATAATGATGCCAAAATTACAGAAGCAAATGTTGTGAAAGAAGATAGGTTGTTGGTGCCCTTGGATGAACCTTACGGGTTTGGTCCAGGAGGGAAAATCAACATCACTCTCAGTGGATTCGAGCTTCGTCCTTTATATGATCCGAAGCAAAAGTCTGTTGCGAATCCAGATTTGAGGCGAATGGGTATTCTGATTACAACCCCATACGGAGGGTTGTTGTTGGAGGAGGAGGTTGAGTCCAAAGGAACGTGTCCGTTGGATTCTCAGGAACAGATTACTCTGGTGCGATTCAACGAAATTGATTTGGCTGGGAAATCTTTGGAACGGGATTTCGTTCTGGATGATATGCTTGAAGACTATGAGGGAGGGGAGTTTATTCTGTACTTTGCCAATTGCGAGGCAAATACTGCAGTAGACTTTGATATTGTTCTGTCCTTGTACAATCAAAAGGGTGATAAAGAAGATTACTTGCCCGTTGGGATGGATGCATTGCCATTTTTGTACTTTATGGCGTTTTTGGCCTTCTCTGGGCTGTTGGCGTGGTGGACCCTGACAGTGCTCAAGGCAAAGCAGGGGGCACACATGATTCATTATCTCATGGGGGCGCTCGTGCTTTTGAGGGCCCTCACAGTTCTCTCTCAGTCGGGGATGTACCATATGATTGCGTGGTATGGACACCCAGAGGGATGGAATATTGCGTATTACTTCTTCACTGCCATGAGAAGTGTCCTCTTCTTCAGTGTTGTTATTCTCATTGCAGCTGGATGGAGTTATATGAAACCATTCTTGTCGGAGAGGGAGAAGCAGATTCTCCTCTTGGTCGTGCCTCTTCAAGTATTTGCAAATGTTGCCATTGTTGTGATGGATGAGACTACGCCAGCATCAAAGAATTGGTTCTCCTGGAGAGATATCTGGCATGTGGTTGATATTCTCTGCTGCTGTGCTATTCTCTTCCCAATCGTCTGGTCGATCCGCCATATGAGAGAAACCGCAGAGCATGACGACAAGGCTGCACGAGTCTTGAGCAAACTGGTTCTGTTCAGACAGTTTTATGTCATGGTTGTCTCGTACATTTACTTTACAAGAATCATTGTCTACCTGTTGGATGCCACGCTCCCATACCAATACATCTGGCTGTCTGCATTGGCAAATGAATTGGCAACGATTGCCTTCTTTGTTGCATGTGGACTGCAATTCAGGCCGGTGGAAGGTGGTATGAATCCATACTTTAGTCTTGATACAGATGAGGAAATGGAACTGGCAAGAAACTTCTAGTGTTATATATACGTGTGTAAATATTCATCATTCATTCAAACGAATGGCGCCAACATTGAGAACAAAGAAAAAGGTAGCAATCATGAGACTGATGATTGTGGTGAAGGACAAGACAATGACAATCTGTGTCAGAGTAATCTTTGTCCACCATGGAGTCGATTCCTCCATTGGCGCAGGCTCCATCGTTGGAGACAAATCCTTCGGCTCTATAGAAGACTTTCTACTCGATGTCTGCTCGAATGGGATGGCACCCAGGGATCCGGGACGTGGCCCAAATGGACTCACCTTTGTTTTATCCGCAGCAAACATAGCACCACTGTTACTCGGCGTAGCCTCCATAACCCCCCTCGAAGATTCATTATCTTCTTTGGAATCCCCCTCCTTGCTCTCAAATGTCTTTTCTAATTCGTCAAAATCGATTTCTTTGCGATCCCTATCCAACAAACGCCTCACCTGGGCAGCCCCTTCGTCAAAGCTCTCTACACAGATTTCAGTACCTAATGTTCTTTATATGGTATTATTTGCATACAGATGCAGTAGAACATACCTGCTCTGGCAATGTGCGTCGAATGCCTGAGCACATGTGGAATCGCACGACGACATGTGACAATTCCTCCTCCCCTTCCTCCTGTCACTCGTTGTGAGTGGATTATTCCGTGCATTATTATTATTGTTTAGAGTATAGTATACCTACAAGGCCCCTGGGATTAGGTATGATCAGATCCTAACACGCACAGGCATGGGCAGACTCCGTGAATAGAAATAGAAGAGAGTATTGTTCTACTTGGATCGATCACATCATTTGATCTGATATTCTTTCGTCATCATTTGGAAGGTCGTTATGATGACACACCTTGCTCCAGTGACGCATACATGCCTTGTCGTGAGTAGCAGTGTGCCCAAGAAGCGTACAGAAAAGTGTCAACTCGACACTGGGCGCAGGGGCAGTCGTCATTGTCTTGAGGGTTCTGGGATGCATGGTAGAAGAACACGAGTAGCTTTGATTCGATGTGTGCAGTTGGGGGAATGTTTGACTCGGAAGCAGCATCGTGGTGGGTGTCGTTCTCTCGTGAGGGACAAGACAACCATGTGCCATGTGGCAAGGCAGCAAGACGCGCTATTCCGCAGAGATTCATCTCGTCGTCTCAAAACATCCTCTGTGGCACAGGTGTTTGCCATGTCAATGGATACGAGTAATGATGACACTCCGTCATACTGGAAGACTGTGATACCATCTGCATTGGCCATGATGCTGTGTAATGTGGACAGAATTTGCCTCAGTGTTGCTATTCTGCCCTTGGCTGCAGAGCTGGGGTGGGCGGAAGGGGTTCAGGGAATTGTTCAATCAGCTTTTCTATGGGGATATGTGTCTACCCAATTGGTTGGAGGGACTCTTGCGGATCGCTTTGGTGGTAAAACTGTCATGGGGTGGGGGATGCTCTTCTTCTCTACATCATCCCTGCTGTTGCCACTGTTTGCTATTACTCCATTGACACAGAGCTTGGGTATTGTGCTTCCAGCAGTATTACTGAGTCGATTTTTAGTTGGATTGGGTGAGGGTGTGGCGCTGCCTAGTGCCAATAATCTCATGGCAAGGAATATCAGTTTGTCAAAACGGGCGTCTGCGTTTGGTGGCATGTTTACTGGGTTTCATTCAGGGAACCTGGTTGGTCTTCTCGCATCTCCTATTCTCTTGGAAATGTATGGATGGAGAAGCGTGTTTTATGTGTTTGGATTGCTAGGGCTTCCCCTGTTTCTGCTGTGGAATGCAGTTGTACCAGACACGCATAGAAAGGGGCGTGCACACGTAGAAGAAAAGGCCTCGGTATCATTTGCAACCATGCTCCGAACAAAAGCAGTGTGGGCCATCATGTCAGCGAATATAGTGAATCATTGGGGATACTTTATGTATTTGAATTGGATGCCAACATATTTTTACAAGGTGTTGGGCATGAATTTGAGAGCGTCTAGTTTCATGTCGTTCGTTCCTTGGCTCGTCATGGCATTTGGTAGTGTCTCCGCTGGATACTTGTGCGATTACCTTGTGAACTCTGCGAAATGGAATAGGACGCGAGTGAGAAAGATGATACAAACGGTGGCCTTCCTTGGTCCTGTGCCAGGACTGCTTGCATTAGCAACTGGAAGCCTCTCTCCAGGACAGGCCCTTGTCGCCATGACATGTGCCCTGGGTTTGACATCCGTAGGACAATTCACGGCAAATATCAGCGAAGTTGCACCCAACGATGCAGGCAGACTCTTTGGCTTGTCCAATACATTTGGGTGTTTCTCTGGCATTGCAGGGGTCAGTATTGCAGGATTCCTTGTGGAAAAGACTGGATCGTTCGAAACGATCTTCCTGACGACAGCTGTTTTGAACTGCATTGGCACCCTGATGTGGCAATTATTTGCCTCTGCTGAAAGGCAATTGTAAATTTATTTGTCTCTCTCTCAATGATTTAATCTCGGCATCTTTCCGCTCAATCTCCAACTTGGCCGTATTGAATAAGGATGATATATTGTACTCCAACACCTTGTTGGATTCCTTCAACCGATCAACCTACATGAATTTACACGAGTGTCATCATCAGCGCCAGTCCGCATCAAAATCAAATGCATCTATATACCCACTCACCTCTTCTTGTAAGTCTACCACAGACTTTTCCAATCGGGAAATCATAGAATCCTTCACCCCTATATCACTCATCAACTGCACCCACAACAAACCAATCAGCACCAGCAGCATCCATCTATCAAAAACACCCGTGATACCTACCCGCGATACCTTCAACCGCAATATACCGACACCTTCTTTCTGCTCTCCCCCATCCCCTGCTCCATACAAGTCCCCATACAAATCCTCCTCCCCAAACGTTGACTCGTCTTTCCCTTGTTCACTTCCACTCGCCTCTGCAAAGCTCAACGCCCTCTTCCCCCTTCCTTCTTCTTCTTCTTGTTCTTCATTAGTACTATCTATACTTCTATGTACTATTGGTTTCTTCCCCTGCTTTGATGACACTCCGAGAGGAGATTTTCCAAACTCGTCCTCGTCATTCATTCGTCTTCTTCTTTGCACTAGTAGTACAATGGCAACAGCCCATGGGTCTATTATTATTTTAATTTAATACACGGCTAGTCGTAGTAGTCGTGGCATTCGTGGTGGTGGTATTCGTGATTGATATCCTGCTGAAAAAGAGGGAATCGCTTTGGATGACTCTAGAGTCAGATCTGACAGATGGATGGATGGATGGATGCACGTACGAGTCTGTTGAATGCGGGAGAAAGAGCTCTTCCCCACGACGATACAGAACCCCTCGTGGTAAATCTATATCAGAGACAACGTGCCATGGGAAGTGCATGAAAGAAATCCAGAGTGTCATGCAGAAAACAATCCATGCAACTCTCGGCATTGCCATTCTCATCTCATCATGCGAACAGATCCCTGCGATAGATATAATTCAAATTGTATGTATGAGTATTTATACTAGAAGATTGGAGATGTTGGTGGAGCTCTCGAATCTACCGCCACTGCCAGAATTGGTGCACTATGCTGGGCGACCTGGGGATTGGGTCACTGTTTCGCATGGAGATGTGGCACCGTATCAATCACATGATTTAATTTTTATTCCTGTATGTGTGGAGGATGTGACTGGGTACTACTGCGTGCAAATGCATAAGGTTTTTAGTGGGGGCAGGATGCTGTCACCAACTGGTACGAGTGGATGTGTGCAGTCACAGTGGCCCTTGCGTGTCATGTCTTTCTGTTGTATGTAGGGTTTGAGACACTAGGGGGAAAGGAAGGTAATAGAAAATGGAGGCTGAGTCTGAGGATACTCATGCCGAATGGACACAAGGGCCAGACTCTTGGCAGATACCTCATGCAACATGATCTGGACCATCTCGTGCCCAGGAGGTCATCCTTCTCGGATGGAGATGACTCGTCGCCAGAAAAGGACAAGAATAATGCGTTGAGAGGGAGGGATTCTGTACCGTATGTAGCCACACGGCCTCGGCCTGGTAGGAATGCCTTGTCTGCATCACCTGTGAAGAAGAAAAAGTCGCCCATGAAAAAGCAGCTGCATGGACATGGGTCGCGAAGAAGGACAAAGAGCGTGGATTCGTCCTCCCTTTCTTCTTCAAAATATAGGAAAGAGCAGAGGCAGGTGCAGATAAATGTTCAAGCACGGTCTCCGTATCACGGGGTTGCCTTGCCGGTTGTGTCTTCTGGAACACCAGTCATGGGGGGGCACCATGCTGACATGCCCAGGCCACTCGAGCAACCGAGCCCTCCCCTCGGTACGTGGCACGTTATCAGACACTCTCGTCACCAGGAATTGTTCGAAAACGATACTGATCAGTCAACCATGGGTGTGTCTGATTATTTGGAGTACAATCTTGCTCTCAAGCCACACGACACGAGTGAGATCAACATCATCATGCATGACCATCATCATGATGATGATGTTGATGATGATGATGATCTTCTCTTGCATTCCTTTGACCTGAACGATTCAGAGCAACCTCAATAGCAAGTTTACAGTACTATATATAATATATTCGTATAATATGATCCCATATCATACAGATATCAGGCAGTCTTCTTTGTAAGCACATCATCACCTGCTTTTCCTGACAAGGTCTTCTTCCTTTGCTTGAGCATATATCCTGCACATTAGTATATCATCATTATAATAAACATGTATAGGAGAAGAAGAAGAAGAAGAAGAAGAGAAATAAAGAAATACATACCATACAACTGAGGAAAGCCTGGCAGATAGGCAGCAACAGCAAGAATACAAATCACGTCATAGGATATCGCAAAATTCACGGGATTAGGAAGCTCGATTGACAAGGGCTTTTTCATCCGTATAACAGGAAGGGCAAGCCACACCATGGCAAGCTCACTGGACACACCCAATGGATACAATACCAAGAACCCAGAATATCTCAACCACACCATGATACGAGGCTGCATAGTAGCTTCTTTACAGGCAAAGAACCCGTATCGAATCATCTCACTGAGACACCACGCAGTCAGAAGAGTAATAAGACTCAATTCAAATGAAAACACCTTGTTTGATGTCACAGACACCACAGAGGTGGTTGTTGCCTCTGGAACCAAGCAGACAATGCCCCACAGAATCCATAGCCTCGATGCCACCTGGGTCGCCGTGATCATCACGGGAGATCGAACAACCCCTAAAGCAGCATGCAACACTTCCATAATGGCAACGCTCTGAGACACTTTCAAAGGCATCTGGACAGCCTCCCAGACCAAAGACAGCGTCGTAGGGGATGTCAAGGATAAGCCACTGTGCACTGCTGCCACGCATGTCAAAATCATACGAATAAACACATATGCCCTGTAGATGATAATCATAGAAATTGAAGATCAAACTGAAGAGTACGAGATCACAGTGGTACGTACCAACCAGAGCAAAGAGCGGCATTGTAGAGGAACAGATAGGCCTGCTTTACATTCATCGCAATCAGATAATTAATGTAGTATTATTAAATACTATATGTACTGCGACAGAGGTGCGTAGACATTGAGTAGGTGACTGATCTGCGGGATCGATTTTGAATTTTTGAATTCTAAAAAATCTTCTGGCGCCATCGGTTGCAACCGATATCAATTGATATGTTACACACATGTACGAATACGATTCATTTGATCACTCATTCTCTCACGTCTTCCGTTTTCATTCGCTTCCTGGACGACTCTTCTTCTCCTTCTTCCTCCTTCTTCACTGACTGTTGCTGCTGCCTCTTCCTTGCAAGAGAGAGTGACGAAAACAGCGTCTGCTGAGTATTCTTGAGCTTCTCACTACACACAGGCCCCTGACATGACACCTTTCCCATCTTGGGTGTCACAGGATACCATGCCAATCGCATCTCTCCATGATATGGCTCAATATCACCCTTTGCAATACCATCCTTCTTCGGATCCAACCATTCACGCTGTGCTGCATCTGAAGACAAAATCAAAGGCATCCTGTCATGCAGCCATGCCAAATCACTATTGCTTGGAGTAGTCACAATAGTACACGTCCTCAGCAGATTCCCATCCGTGTCCTTCCAGCAGTCATACAGCCCAGCCATGGGCATGATGGACACTGCCCCAGAGGCATCCTTGAAATGAATAAAATAGGGCTGTTTTGTTTCCTTCCCCAGGGATGTGCTATGCTTCCATTCATAGAATCCTTCTGTAAATACAATGCATCGATTCCTGGAAACCAATCGACGAAAGGAAGGCTTCTCGCACATTGTCTCGCTCCTGCAATTGAACATTTTGAAGAAATCTGGTGTTCCCTTTTGAAAAGAAGGCACCAGACCCCATACAAGTGGGGCAACCACTACTTCTCCACCATCGTGACTTGAATTCTTGGAAGAAGATGCCATGGCAACAGGAAGTCGGTATGTTTTACCAGGTCCAATGTTGTACGAGGGAGTAAATGTCAAGCGAAATTCTTCCTCCTCCAATCGCACGGATTGGTTCTTCTTATGTATGCAATGATGTTCAACATACTTTCTAATGCGATCGGGTTGCAAGGCACAGCGCACTCTCCCGCACATTGTAAAGCAATGCAATTCACTGACATGTAATTACATGCTCTTGAATACTACTCGTATACAGTGGTATTCTTGGCGATTCAATTTCAAATTGAAAATATTGTTTTATGGTTGTGGGTATCCATGCGATACGTATGATGATCAGCCTTTCGAAGAATAAAACACTTGGATTCGATTGGAATCTCAAATGAGGACCCACCACCCCTGCCCTTCTTGCTCTGCCTCTTCTTCTTCTTCTTCTTCTTCTCTTCAAGACCACCATCCTCGCCCACCCCATGTCCATATAAACAGGCCAAAAGATCCTCATGAAGACGCTTACGAGCACTTCCATGCACATGCGACCGAACAAAGGACATGGAATCTATCAAATCTAGGAATGCATTCGTGGAGGGAAGAGTCATTGGGTTTGGTTTGACAAAGTACCCAACCATCTTGAACAGACCTCCTTCTTCTAATGTATAGCTCCATTCATCCACATCGTGCTGCTTTTGATACCTATTATAGTTCAAAATATTCTTCTCCAGCCGCTCCTCCAGATCTTGCACGAGAGGGGATGACAAATCCCTGTCATTCCACGCCACCACGAGGTACTTGTTTGGCTTGAGAATGCGATGCATCTCTTTCAACGCTTCAGGAATATTCAACAGATGCAACCCATGGAATATCGTCACCACATCAGCAGAATCATTCTCTATAACAGATTCTTCCACAGATGCAGGGACAAGCTCGATCTGCGCATCTCTCTTGGCAGCGTATGAAAACGTTCTATTCATCGACGAAATATCAGCTTCAATTGACGTCACTGCGAAATTCGCACATTTTGCCAACTCGACGCCCGCTCTCCCCTCCGACCCTACTACAATATCTACACAGTGAATCTGACTAGTATATGAATGGTTTACATCGCCAGTATGACCGTTCTGAACCAGGTCTGCAATGGTTTTCCACATTGAATTCGGAAAATGTGAACGGAATTGAACCAGCATTCTAAGAGCTGGTTCTGAGGCTTTCTCATGGGTTTCTTTTGGTTTTAATGCAGCATGATCATGTGAATGGTGAGAAATACGTTCGTTTGGGTGGACAATGCCATCATGTAGGGCTGCATTCGATGTCGTTGCATAGAAAGCTCCACAGAGGAGTCTTTGTACTCCTCTGGTTCTACTACATTGCTGTAGTACAGAACGCATATTATTCAAAATTAAATTTTACTTGTATTAGGTTACAGTAATACAGTAGTACTAGATGAGATGCAGGATCGCACCCCAAGATCGCACCCCGCGATGACGTGGCACTGGCCAGTGCCACCATGGTGCCAGTACTGAGGTACAGTCGAATCAAGGTATAGTGTCAAAGAGCTCCTTCCAGGGGCGAGATGGTGCATCTTTGATGGAAATCACTTCCAATGTCTTGTTTGTGGCTTCTGGTTCCACAAGGGCGGCAATACACCCCTCGGCGACTTTGGACCTCAGAATTGAGCCAGGGCGCCTTCGTGGTGGTAGACCAAATGTATCAGCTGGAGCAACGACTGGGTTTTTTTTCTCACCCTCGTCCTTGTTCAGGAGCCCACCTGGTCTAATAATTGTGTAATCGATTCCGGATCGTTGGACTGCCAACTCACCAAATTTCTTCATGACGAGGACGAGACCAAAGAGATTTAAAGGAAAGAGGGGATCGTCAGCACCAATACTGCTCACCATGACAATCTTCTTCACATTGCCTTGCTTTGCTGCGGCGACTATATTCTCCACTCCCTGGAAATCTACTTTGAATGGACTCAAAGGGTCCATTCTCGATGTCGGACCAGAGCAGATGATGACGGCATCGCATCCCTCCACTGCCCTCGAGACCTGTTCATAGTTGAACAGGTCTCCTTCTTGAATGCTCACACCTTGCTGAATCCCTGGTAGCATTCCACTCGCCTTGACCCCGTCTCTAGACAGTGCTTTGACGTTGACACCCATGTCACTCAGTTGCTGTACCACACTGGCACCAGTCTTGCCTGTTGCTCCAGTCACGAGCACCTGGCTATACGCACCAAATCGAGAGTCCGCGCTTGGAAGCGCCTTCACCTCCCCGCTGTCTTCTGTAGCTGCCCGTACTCTGATGGGTTTATTTTGACAATGAGAATGTTGGGTTGCCGGACACCCGTAGCGAGGCTGCCAAGGTCCACGTGGGTGCATTGGCTTACAACCACATATTGACTGACATGTGATCTTGGAGTGTGTTCTGGATCCAGAGACCTGCATTGTTCTTTCAGTCGCTGTACATGAAATAGTATAAAATATCGATGTTACAGCGCTACGAGGTGAATTCATTATCGAACAGGATTGGGGGAAGACTGATCTTCTGGATCCAGGTCTAGTCCACCAGATCCAGAGAGGGATTCATAGTACATTCTCGCATCATCTCTGTCTCCTTGGTCTCCGACAAAGGGTAGGTTTCTCATTTTAGCACGAATCCAGTCGTATGCTTCTACTATGGCTCCTAGAATGAGTTCAAATCCTGCACCGAGTATGGCAATGGCTGGGCCAAGTTTTTGCAACAGAGCTTGCTGTTGATCACCTGTGAGACATTGGCTCCATGTGATACCGGCAGCTATTGAGATTCCACCTACAATGATGATGAATATAAAGAAGGATCTGATAAAGCTTGTATGTTCAGATGAGGAATCGGAGCTGTCGTCTCCTGGGGTTGAGGATCCTTTTGGACCACCTTTGCCGTTGGTGTCTGGGATGATGGCATTGATTCCTGTGCACATGTTGTTGTGGACAAGGCGCATGTGTGAACTGCTTGATTTGTATGATCCTGTGAGCAATCTCTGCAATAATACAAATATATTGGAATGAGTACTGTTGATGATGATACGATGAGATGTTGAGTAAGAGAACAAGACATGGTTTGTTTGGATGAAAAGAGACATACCGGGCAAGAATCTTTCACTGTCACACCCTTCATTGGCCCACATGTATCATTCGATATCCTTTCGTATCCAAACTCGCACTCCACATCTCCTAAAGTACACTGGCAGCTCTCGTCATGGTGGATGGTTGGCTTCCATGACGGTGGGTTTGCGCAAAAGGTGTCTTGCGTCCTCCTTCTCATGTGTCTCTTGGCTCCCAGGACGCAGCCATCGCCAATCTGCCAAGTTTCATAGTCTTTTGAATCTGAATCAGTGCTACATTCTTTCCAATCGTCTCCTACCAGTTCTGGTAAATTGATGACAAACATCAGTCCTGGTGCGTATGATCCACCATCAAACGTGCAATCAGGGTGCGCTGAGGACTTGACACACGCAGTTCCAATCACATAAAAGACATTGGAGGAGCTTTCTGGAGCAACTCGAATATTTTCAATCAATATCGACTGAGGCAGCGTGATGGTATGGAAACAGTGTCCATGATCTAATGAAAATGAAACCTCATTTGTTGGACCTTCAGATCGATGTGATGCCATCACAATGGTCCCCCCTGAACTGCTCATCTCATAAATGGCTGTATAATCCGCAATGTCTTGCCACGTTACTCCTCCATCGCGGGACATGTAGGTGCAATCTGCGTCTGGGTGGAAATCGAGGTATGCACCAACATTGCCAGTGGCCAACAAAACCCCAGGTGCTTCTGGCAACGAATACACATTTGGATGTGGTCCTTCAGGAGCAAACCATGATGTTGCGCCATGGAGATGCAATGAGCAAGAATCTAATGATGATCCTGGTGTGCATGTATTGCACTGGCTAAATCGAAACGATTGAGGAGGTTTGATGTAGTCCCATTGGGCACCTCCATTCACTGTCAGTTTTGTCTTCAACACGTATCCAGCACGCGACCCACCAGTGGATTGCGCTTGATTCGCGATAAACGACCCTGGGATACCTTCGATTCGAGCAAAATCGGTGACATAAGACCGACGATACACCATACCAAGGGACAGTGTATGCAGAGATGCATTGTATGCTGGTGCATATGCATCTGCTGTTGGAGAGTCCAGCTTGGGACCCATGGATCCCGGCTCTGCATGGTCTGCCAAGACAAATACACCCTCTTCTTCATGTGTATGAATCAAATTATATCCATCATCTTCGATGTTCGCTGGAAGGCACGCTTCTACAAAATCATCCCCATGCACTGAAACATACATGGTCACTGATCTATTCTCAATGGCAGATGAGCCAGCTTTTCTTGGATTTCCTTGAGGATCTACAGGACATTGAGATGGTATAGCAAGAAAGATTCTATCAGAGATGATTTCGAACAGATTACCGCACTGCACCATGACTTTTGGAGATGACCGAAACAAATCATCAGAGAAGAAAAACTGCAGTGCGTCGTCCCATCCAGGACTCATCCCCTTCCTCGCAGACGTCCCTGGATATGCTGTCACAAATATATCTTCATCCCGCGTCTTCCTCCCATGAAACCGAGATAACTTGGCTCCCCAATCAAAACCTCGAACACCTCGCAAATGCCCATCAGATTGCTCTGTCAGATTCTTCCACGTCTGCCCAAGATCCTTCGACACCAGCAAATCAAACAAGCACGCTGATGACTCCAAATCTTCATCGCATTCTGGACGTGTCGTCCTCAAGAGAAGCCACGATTCTTTGTTCGGGTGGAACTTGACAACCTCCTGGTTCCCTTTTGTCAACACCCCTGGAGACTTGATAGCCTTCAACGTCACGCCTCCATCTTCCGACGTCCAATGCCACCGCCCATTACCTTGAAGAAACACAGTATTAGCATTCACAGGACTTGAATGCACGGCAAACACCCCCAAATCATCATCCTCATAATCACCCTCAACAGAATGCTTCAAGTCATCAGTGACATCCTCCCACGTCCCAGCCTGCCCTTTCACCGCATCCCCTCGCCACACAGGACCACCTGGATACCCATTCGAGGCGTATGTCAAAGCAAAGGCTGTCCGTGACCCATTATCCGAGTCCCCAACCCAGAACACATCTTGCACACGACCGTCAAAGGATACAGCATCATCCACAGACCCTTGTTTTGGGAATGACTCTGCTCCACAAGAAGAATGTAATGTTTTTGAATATTGTCTGCCAGTATAAGAGTCCTTACTGCCCCCAGACGACCTTGCTAATACAAGAGAAGCACTCGGTCCAAACCCTGCAGCAATGCCCCATACAAGGACAATCAAACCGATGAGACCGAAATTCATACTCGAATATGAGCGAGGAATAATATCCTGGAGGGCCAGGATCAGAGGCTTTGTAGGATACCTCCAGCATGGTTTTATACCTATTTACGGACTTTCCTGATCTCGCCTACATGTATACCTTGATCCGCAATGCCAGGATGCAGCAACCTTCAGATTAAAAAGATTTATTGATATGGGTAGCACATCGTTGCTGCGGAGGCACGCCTCTGCAGTTTTGAGCCCATGGTATCGTGAAATGCAGCACGATGGGACAAAAATATGCACTCAGGTCATGCAATCTATGAATATTACTACGAGTACTGTGGGATTACAGGGAGAAGGGAATGTGATGGTGTTACAAGGAGCTTTGAGGAAGGAATCAGGGTCCAGAGCAGCAGCCAAGTTGAGGGAGTCTGGGAGGGTGCCAGGGACCCTATTCTCATTCGGGGGAGACACGGTGCCCGAGGATAAGATTCTTTTATCTTTTGATAAGAAAGAAATAGGGTCATTGTACAATAAGATTGGATCGTATGGGTGGGGATGTCAGGTTTTTGATGTGCATGCTCTTAATGGGGATGGTGAACAAAAGGTGTATAGAGCCTTGGGGAGGCAGATTCATATGACTGCTGCGACGGCTCAACCAGAGAATGTGACTATGATTTCTCTATCAGAGGATAGGCTGGTGAAGGTGAATGTGCCTTTAAAGACGTTTGGAAAAGAGGTGTCTCCAGGAATTCGAGCAGGAGGGAGGGTGAATTGGATTCGAAGGACAATCCCCTGTCTGGTTCGAGGGTACGATATTCCACAGTTTTTTGAAGTAGATATTAGCGAATTAGATGTGAATGATAAAGTATTGTGGACCTCGCTGGACGTGCCCACGCATGTTACCATTGCATTAAAGGATCCACGGCAGCCTGTTTTGAAAATGGCACGGAAATAGTCATTGTATTGTACTCTCATTCATGTGTAATGCCTCTGATAATGCGTCTACTGCTGTCATGGAAGCAAATTTGACGTCATGCATCATATCATACCAATAATTAACTGCAATGGTGACGTCATCTGACGTGTGATGGATCTCGTGCCACCAGCACGAAGGAATGTACAGGACATCCCCCTTCTCTACCCGAACCTCCAGAGGCATCATACCAGTAGTATGTAGCTCCAGACAGCTAGAACAAAGAGATCTTGGTTCTGATGTCTCGAGGCAGGAGCAAGGCAGAATAGAACTCCACAGCACTGTGTGCTCTTCTCCTTGCACTGGCATCAAAACAAGGCCCCCATCCTCATCATACTCGTATGAGTGCTGTTCATACCGTTTCAACTTCATTCTAAATGAATCGATAGGAGGAAGCAATCGAACTGTTTTACTTCCACGAAGAACCACGTATATATTCTCAAAATGGTCTCGATGCCATGATGTACGAGACGGACGCCTGCCAACCCACAGATTGATCGCCTCTGGCCCTTGCCCAAATGCATCCTCTGCCCATGCAATCCCCCCAGGCACATCCCGCAAAAGCTGGGGGACCTCTTCAGTCAAAGAACTGTTTTGCTGTTGTAGATATGGAACACCCCGTGTGGGCACACATCCATCCAAAAGATGCCAAAACTCCTTGAAGGGCATTCTCGTATACTTTGGAAGCGCAAATACAGATTGCCCAGCCAATACAGGGCAGTCAGCCAACCCATCAGGAGTCAATGCCACCGTCACCTCCACATCACCAACATACGACACCAGGTACTCGTCATCCGACCACAGAGAATGCGCTGGCCATGCCCCGACACCAGCATCCTGCCGCACCAAGACGGGTTTGGACAGTCCGACATACTCTCTCAGGAAAACCATCGATTCAATGCCGCCATCCTCAATGGACACATTATTACCAATACACAATTCTCTCGTATCCCGAGACAGCCCCTCCAGCACCGACGTCACCCTGGTCTCGAGGTCAGCCATGCCATGCCCAACCACCGACCCTTCCTGTTTCATCAACAGATACGCCTTCTCATGCTATACCATCTGATATATGTATATATCAATTCATCAGTGCGAGTTACAGTGAATAAGGCACATCGATGATATACGCTTTTCTACATTAATATTGACCCTCTCGGGATTCCGGATGGATGGGCAAAAATCCTTGCAACGCAATTGCCTACAATTAAATGCAACAAGAGATACTACTTGCTCAACTGCTGCCAGAGTCCAAACGATGTCGCACTCGCTGCAGTATATTCTGGGCACCTCTATCATCAATTTCATTTGATTCATTCGACACCTCCCTCAGTATCTCATCCCTGGAGACACACATACAATATATGAGTGCATCGACACATACAACACATGATATTTTGCCAGAGACGTACCGAAACGCATCAATAGCCATCGTCACCCTATCAGCCAAGACCCTCTGTACATCTCCTGGATGACTCTGAATCTCCTTGGACAGGGTGTGACGAATCACATCCAGGGCAGGCGCACCCTCATCATCATACACCGCATCCTCTCCTTCAAATCGCCACACCATATCCCCCTGTATCCCCTCATCTACATGCTCTACAAGATGGCCATCCATAAACCGTGCTCTACATACCTCTTGGGACTCAAACCCAAGCTCTGGCAATGCATCATAGACAAGCTCAACCAACTCTGCTAATGACGTCTCTTTCACCGTTGCTTTCCACCACTACACAGTCAATATCGAATATCCATTCTATTCTTGTGTACACTCGTGTTTACATGTGGCCATTAAATGTGTCATTGCAGTCGTTGAACACCGTACCACCTCTGTCTCCCCTGATGCACCAATATACCATTTTACTTCTATTCTAGATTCATCAGGAACAAATCCATAGGCGTTCCAAGGATCCAAGTACCTCTCGCACATTCGTCTCACCCCACGTGAATTACAATCGTCTCAGAATTGCCTCACACGGGCATCCATCCATCTATATATGTATTAAATCTATATTATATTACATTTGTGTGTATCACGATGGATTGGATACACTAGTACTCGTAGTAGTGTGTCCAGTTTCCATCGCATCGTCAGATGAATTCAAATTCAAAAACCGTTCTTCGAGCGCCTTCATCCCTCGTTCCCTGCACAACACACACACACACACACACACGCGCGTGTCAATACATGACATCGTCAGATACACATAGATACACATAGAAATCTATACAAACACCGTACCTTCTCCTTGCAGCATCGCTTTGACCATCTGGTATTCCCCAAGGCTTGGACTCCACGGGTGCAGACGCCTGCGGTCTGCTCCAAGACCCCACCTTGAACATCACATAGCATGCAGATGCGATCACGCTTACAGCAGGCTGCATTCTCTCTGGGAAAAAGGATGCGAATCTAAATTGATCAGAGGGGTCTCCATACAGTCCACTGTCTGGCATTCGGTGAAAGTGCCTCAGGTAGAGCCACGCCGCATACCATCCAAACACAGTGAATGGCACATATTTAAGCATCATGCCTGACATCAAGGATACAAGCGACACGCCTAGTATATACAATAATGGTGCATACGTCATTTTGAATCTGATGGATGTGGCCAATGTGACATCGCTCTCTGGTATCGCCTGCTTGAGGGCAACAATCAGCCCAGATATGGCACCCTGAAATCCACAGAGAGGGGTATAGAGCATGCTCGCGTCATCTCCATCGCTCATCCCGCTCACGACAAGGATGTAATACGTCATGGAGAGGGTCATGAATGTTAGGATGCCTGACGCAGCCACTGTCACCAGAATAATCCTCCATGTTCCCTGGGATCCTTGAATAGGGTCCAATGCATGCACAATAAAGACCGCCATAGGCAGAGTCCATACGAGTGATAGGAAAGAGTCCTCCACAAAAGCATATGTGACAACGTTGTACCCAAAGGGTATCGTTCGACCAGCAACCAACCCCAGATTATCTACGACTGAACTACTATGAAATACATTTTGAGATACAAAGACGAGTGCGTATCCACCCAGCAAAACAAGTCCGAGAATTTTACTCTGTACAGTCAGTTTTTCAAAACCATCCCTGACACGTCGCCGAGCAGAGATGCCCGGCTGATGTTGATCCATGCGGTTGTATTTACCCAAAATACAATAGCAGTACTCAACGAGCCTCTGATGTACACGTACTGTGTCAGAGATGGGTTTTTAATGTTTCTTTTACAGACGTATGAGACGACTCCGTAATACAATACACGCGCAAGGTATGCATTGATTGATAATGCATACCACCATACTATCATATATATAGTATAAATATACCAGTGATTGACAGATGCAACTGAGGATATGAGTGCGAGTCTTCAAGCCAAGGACAGTCAACTTCAAGAAGAAGCCTCTTCTCCTGAATTTCGAATACTTCTGAGGATTGGTCCATTTACAGAGGATAAGATTACTCTGTTGGATGCATTAGGGATTCCATATCGCAGTGACGGTGATTCTGATGCTGATCAAAAGGAGAATGAGCATGCAACTGCCAACGAAAGAGGGTCGAGGTATTATTACTATTACGATGCATCAGGTGGGCATAATGTCCTGTCTGCCAATGCTAGAGGAGAAAAAGAAGAAGAAGAAGAAGAAGAAGTTGAGAGGACGCGTGTCTTGCAAGCTGCACGAGTCTTTTGCTTGACCAAGGATGAAATGTACTTCTTAGAGAGTGTGAGCGAGTTGCAGCGTCCTCTGAATCATAGGAATGAAGCAGCTGCGTTGAGTCTTATACAGCACTCTATTCATAGTAGTATGGGTGGTGGGGAGGGGCAGGAGCATGGGCTGCGTGCTCTGTTGGAGTATGTGAATGGTGTGTGTGCGGATTCGGTGTGGAATGAGCTCAACACGGGTGACCTGAATTCGTTTGGGAATCGCGATATTCTCGCATGCATGCATGCATCATCTAGTGATAATGAGGGTGATAGTGCCACGGATATGGTGGCAAAACGGCAGGCATCGAGAGATGCGTTTCTCTCATGGGCACTGAAGGACAATACGATTCGGTCACGGGTGGTTCCGGCGGAATGCAAAGGTGGTATACAAGGGTGTGTTGCTGTGGATGATATTCATGTAGGGGAAGATGTGTTGACGATTCCTGTGGATGTTCTATTGTATGATGAGACTGTGCTCAAGACGGATGTGGGTGCCATGCTGTCTGTCATACCAGATGTGTCCATTGATAATATCCTCATCATCTTTACGATGATTGATCGATTCGATGATGATAGTGCGTGGAAGCCGTTTTGGAACGAGCTTCCTGAGGCGTTCAAGACTGGGATATCATTTCATGAGAGTGTGCTGCATCTGTTGGAGGGGTCTGCGGCGTATGATGAAATTCAAAAGGCACAAAAGCATATACGGGGTCAATACGACACGTGCATTCCGTTATTTGAGGCTCTTGTCACAGCATACCCTACATACCTGACGAGTGATATGTTCACGTACGAAAGATACGTGTGGGCAGTGGAGTTGTGGTATTCGTATGCCTTTGAGATTGAATTCCCTCCTCATACTGTGAGTAAGACTGTCATGGTGCCCTTTGCTTGCCTCGTAAACCACTCACCATGGCCACATGTTGTTCGTTATGGTCGGGTCGATCAGAAACATGGTGTTCTCAGGTATCCAGCATTTCGGCCAGTAGAAAAGGGAGAGCAAGCATTCATAAGTTATGGGGCAGTTCCCAACCTCAAGTTGATCACATATTATGGATTCTCTATTGCAGATAACCCCCATGATATTCTTTCATTGACCCTCGAGATACCATCGTATCGAGAAGAAGTTGAACAAGCATTGCAACGCGTTGGAGTGACGCTGGACCATAATCTTCGCCATGGACCCCTCTCCTCCAAACTGAAGGCATGCCTTCGCATCATTGTTGCAACCCCTGATGAATTGGAAGGCATCCAACGAGGAGATATGGACCCATTGATTGGCCCAATAGGCCAAGAGAATGAGAAACATGCCATGGAGACGGCATTGACAGCATTGCAAGGAATACTAGAACCACTGAGGAATGCGATGAGCAGGTTTGATGATGCCCTGTCAGAGGTACCTTTGCAGTGGAGAATGAGCGCTGCTTTCTGCCGAATTTACTTGGAAAATCAAATTAAAATTATTGAATCAAATATGTGTCATATTGAGGGGAATCTGTAAGGATTAGAGCCGGGAATAGGGATTAGAAACTGTTTTGACTGCATCGCTGGATCATGTCAACGTTGAACATTGTTTAATACGCGCTACTGGGTACCTCTATGGAACTAGTATGGTTGATGAATCAATAATACTGTCTAAAAGCGCAAAAAAGTTGCGGAAAGGTCAGGAAGATGTGCCTGGAACACTGACAGTCACAGACTCTCGGCTAGTTTGGAGGCCTCGTGATGCAGATGCGGGTTCCGAATGCGCTATTCTATTAACTTCTATAAAAAGTATGTTTTTTGGCTTGTTTTTGTGATATATGGACATGTATAACGGTATATATTGTGTGTTTCAGAGCAGCAGCAGGTAACAGGGAAGCCCTTTTTGAGAATATTGAGCGATGGCCCTGCTTTGGGGCTTGCATTTTCCACTGAAAATGATAAGAATGATGTTTTAGAGTATTTGAAACAGCGTCAAGGGGTAGAACGGACAGGTGGGGGTCCAAAGGCGGCAGAGAGGGAAGCAATGTTTGCAAAGAACAAGGATTTGCAGTTGCTTTACAACCAGTTTGTGCCCACGGGTATCTTGACGGAATCAGAGTTCTGGTCGATGCATATGAAGGAGAAATCTGGGTCGGGGAGGCAAGTTGGAAAACGAGTCGGTTTGTCCTCTGTGATGCATGAGGTGGAAAAGCTGCATGATGGAAAGACGGAAAAGGTGAATATTCATCTCACACCGCATGATATTCAGCGAATTTTTCAAGAGAAGCCAGAAGTGAATAGAGCTTTTGTTACCTATGTGCCCCATTCTATGACAGAAGAGGCTTTTTGGCAGAAATATTTCAAATTAGAGTACAAGCAGGCAGCACGGAGGTACGGGAGCTGTGTACCAATGTATGTCTACTCGTGATTGATCATTGATTGATTGTTCATCGGTCTTTGTAGGAAGAATATTGCAACGAGTGGTAAAATATTTTCGTCGAGTCGGGACCAGACAGACGATAAGGATGATATTTTTGCACCATTTCGACAGCACATCCTAGAGGAAGAGGCAAGGCTTGCTCAGTCAAAGATGAATAATGTGGACCCCACTTTAAACTTGTTTGCAGAATATGGAGATCGTTGGGGTGGAGGATCAAGATCTCTTGGTGCAGGATCATCCCGCACGGAGGAGACTCCAGCATCAGCATCCACTGGTGGTGCGGGTAAAGAGGATGGCATTCGAGCTGCTCATACCCTAGCGAATGACCTCAATAGACACTCTCTTCATGTACTTGATGGCCCAATGGGTGATGTTATGAACGAAAATGAGTCTTCAGTCTCGATGGCAGCGCATGTGGAAGCCGCCCGGAAAAAGCATTTGAATGCTCCTGTACCCTCCTCTGGTGATGAGATTTGGAAAGTCCGAGCCTCCTCTGACTTGTTAGACCTTCGTGGACTGAAAACTCGAGATAATCTTCCTCTCCATATTACTGATAAATCAGTGTTTCGAAGAATGAACGAGAGTGTTGCAGTGGCCCACGACTTGGAACAAGCAGATCTCCAGGAGCAAGGTCCACAGAAACAGGAATTGGTCATCCAGCCTGATGCGCTTTTCGAAGCACCATATTACATTAATTCTGCTGTACGCGTACTAGAAGAATTCTCTATGGCAGATAATGAATCAATTGCTCGAGAATTCGGGGGATCTGGAATTTCTGCTGCAATCATTGGACCTGAAGAATCCATGGGGTCCGTCATGGTGGAATTTTTTAGGCTCGAAGCACTAAAGACAAACGAATTACTTCGTCACTTTTGGTCCGACTACTCGAAGGTTTCTGCCAGCAGTAAGGAAAAGGTTGGGCGCTTCAGAAGCCATTTGTCCCAGCAACGTGAAGCACTGGTGGCCCACTTGAAGTCCCAGCCTGATTCACAAGTACTGCATATTTATATTTCCAAAATCGTCAAACCACTCGTAGAAGCAATCGAAGCTGCTCTCAAAATATCAGAGTAACAAATAATTTGTTAAATCATACGTAATACAATCAGATGTGCCCCTTGTATGAGGAGTATTTACTCATTCTTCTGTACATATCAAATGCCCCATCCGACCCCTCCTGCTTGCCGTATCCAAGACCTTTGGCATTTCCAGCCCGACCTCCTTGATAACTGCCATCATCAGTTGGCACGCTGTGGTACGTTGGTTGAGGGGTCCTTTGGAGCAGTGACTGTTTCGGAATTCCCACATGCAAATCATCAACAGACAATCCCGGCCTATACTCGCCTACTATATCGTAAAAGCTTTTCATCCTGGCTTCTAAATATTCATCTATTGTAGTAGATGATGGAATCTGGTGCGTTTTTACATCCTCCGGGTCCAGAGGAGAGTAGGGAGGATAGACCTCGAGGCTCTCTCTGCACATCTGAGGAATGAGACTCGCTGGAATCGAAAGTGAGTCAAAGTAATGCGGGTCCCTCTCCAAATGCGACAGCAACGGTTTCAATACACCAGATGAAAAAATATGCTTGCCATCCCAGCTTTTCACAATCCCAAGAAGTTGCTTCCTCTGACTCTCATCAAGGTCTTGTAAGCGCATCTCCTTCAGCCGTGGAATCTCGGCACTAAAAGCACCAACGACGTCTTTCCTCATCACATCTGAACAAGAAGAATCCACAAGTCGCTGTAAAATATCGTCAATTAGATGAATGAGATTCACCGTGTGACCTGAATCTTGTGATGCAATGGCTTCCTGCACAAGGATGGAGCAGAGTTCACAAGCATGCTGTGCAAACGACATGAACCACCCCTGACACTTTTTAATAGACAGCTCGGATCCATTCAATTGCGACAACAATCTCATCCAATTCCCCTTGGAACCCTCCGATAACGCCTCCACAGGAACAGGCTTTGCCTCTTGTTCTAGTTCTTTCAACTCTTGCCATAGTGAGTACAAAAAATACGGATTCGCAGGGTCTCCTGGGAAGACAAACGAGTATTCCGGATTATTAGACTGATTCGTTTTTACCAGCTCCATAAAGGAAGGACCTATATGCCAATACAACGAGTTAGAAGGAACAGTAGAATGACACAATGACAGACCCCTCCATTCTTCCAATTTGAGCATGATCGTACCATTTTTACCCATATATTGAACCAATCTATGTATATGATGGACCTTTGTATCATCAGATGGAGGTTCAGCTGGCCGCGGAGGGCCAGAAGGGAAGATTTCCTCAAGAATCCCCATGAATCGACATCTGTCCGATATCTACTTGCGTAATGGGTCCAGATTGAAATTACTTTGTTTTCATGTGAAGAATTATGGTTATAATTAACTAATACATCAATAAAATGGTTTGCAGGAAAAAACAAGAACTTTGGGAGATCTGTCTGCAAAAAATCAAATCATTCATCCAGCAAAAAATTAAAAATACGAGGCTCCATGAATTCTTTCTTCTCAAGTATGTATCAAATATCATTCTAGCTCTGATAGATTTGCGATATGGCTCTCTCTGTCTTGAAAGAATCACTGATTCTGTAACAAGTCAACTTGCGAAGCGCTTCTTGGAAGTTCGGCTAAAATATTGTCCAGCGAAAATTCCCGCTGAAATGGCTTTCTCTCATATCCAGTGCTCTGATCCATACTGTGACTGACTCCATCAAGCGTTGATCGCATCACAGTGCTGACTGAACTGCTTCCACCACTGCCAGTGCCTTCAGACTCTTCTTCTTGAGTTGCATGCTCGGCAATTTTACTCAGACTTGTTCTGCGGTCATCCGCAAACGATGATCTTCCACCAAGAATACTGCCATGCTGCTGCTGCTGTGAGAATGCAAGTGGAAATACCTGTCTGCTAGAATCATACAAGTTGCTCGAGTCATACAAGCTGCCCAAATCAACACTGTTTCTGACAGGAGGATGGCTCGAAGGTATTTGATACCTATTCAAACCCCCCATCTGCTGAGGAGCATACACGTGTTGCTGTGAATATTCCCCAGAAAACCTGTTGGTCCCTCCAACCCGTGAGAGGGATCCAATATCCACAGAGTTTCTGCTTGAATTGCCAACATACTGGTTGTACAGTGGAAGGCCTGAGGCATGATGCGGTGTTGAGACATCCACACTCCTACGAGCTGACTGCGCCCCAAGATGCATCTGCTGGATGGCTTCTATCAAGGCCTGGGCATGTGCTCCCTGCATCTGTTGACTGCTTCGATCAACATTCTGATGTGAGGTATTCGTTCCATAAAATGATGATACATTCGGAGCTTGCAAGTCGTTCTGTAAGGCTTCCAAGAGCGTTTGCTTCGACAGAGGATCCAGCATTTGAATCGCGGACGTCAAAGCTCTGGCATGAGCATCAGGAGCCTGTGCGTGGCGTGGCTGACTCTCCAGACCCCCCGCATGTGCTGGAGATGGAATGCTAGGCATCACACCACCAATTGATTTTCGTAATTCACACTCCCTGTGCGCAAAGAAACACACCCGCCTCGTACATGACACGCCATCAGTGCACAGCTGTGTTCTGTATCTGCTTGGATGTAACCAACATTCAAAAACACCATGGGCATACATGCACGAATCCCCCCGCGCACAGGTCCCAGACTTGCGATATTCCGCACAGGCTGTTCCACAGTAGTTGAACACTCGTGGATCACGCCTCTTCGCCTTCTCCCCTGGATGCGCAAATGGACACATTGTCCAGTCGTGTGGACGAGACTTTGGACAGCTTCGAATCTTCATCTCCCACACTCTAAACTCATCAGTCGAGAACATGGGATCATTAAAATCATACGGAGCTGCCTCCATACTCACCCTCTTCGAACCAGAGCTGTTCTCCTGCTCCCATGCCACCCCATTCACATCTTCCAAACCATCCTTCCCTTCCTCCAGACCAGAGAGACCCCCACGAGAAAGCTGCCCCTCTCCTTCGCTTTCCACAGTCCTCGAGTTCCCATAAATATCTACTGGCTTATAAAATAAGCTATCGGTGTAAGACTCCACCTCATGAGCCCCCAATTCACCAGACTCGTTCCTAGCGCCGTGGGTATCAGCCTTTTCGACCTCATTCCAAGAGTCTCCCATTCCTGTAATTGGACTTCTATTTAGTTCTTGTATGGTATTTTTTGGCATACTTGATCCCAAAGGGACCAAATCATTGCACATATTGCGATGATAAATGTATCGCTTCTTTGCGGCCACGTATTTCCCTTGAATACCCCGTCCGTATGTAAATGTGATATACTTGTAGTGTAACAAGAGTAAATATCCCTTGAAATGCCTATTCTATCCGTCTTCCTTACAAGGTTGATAGTGTGCGCTGCGACGCAACTGGGCCTTCGACTGGATACATCAACGTTTGTATCTACACAAAATGTGTAAAAATGAGAAAAAAAATGAAAGAATCGTATGAATTGGTGGCAGGCGACGGAACTGGACTATGTTGCTTTGTAGACTTTTCTTGGATGAGGATCTCCGTGGCGATGACTCATGAGTGATCACCTCCAACGTGGGGGCTCCAAGCTAAGAGCCCCTTAAGGGGCAGTTGCTCTGCAGTACCCACAGAGAGTCTTCCATGATGATGATCATAAAGGATAATGCGCTGGTGTGTGCGTCACATTTACATGTATAGCTGTTAGGTTGAGTCGAAGAGATGCCGGGTAATCTCGCCTTGTAGTACATCATCTGCCTCAGCTTGTTGTGGGGTCTTCTTTGCTCTAGACCCGCGTTGCTTGATTCCTTGGACAGCTGTTGCGCCTCCTGGAGGTTTCCAATTTGTTAGGGCGGCAAATGATCCTGTTCCTGCTGAGTTGAGGAGGAATTGCTTGACGTGATTTCTCTGTTCTTTTTCGCTTCCTGTGCTCTTCATGGAAGAGATGAAGGAGACAATTTGTGTGGGGCCGACACCAGGGAGCATGGTCAGGACAGTGTGTACCTGAGATTGGGGGTCTTCGATCTGTTGTATTATGATTGATCGTATCATTCCGAGAATTTCAGCTTGGTGGACTGACATGACCTCCAAGGAGAGGGAGGAGATTCCATTGTAGAGAATCTCAGATCCCACATAGTTGTACAGTGCCACATCAGCGGGAGCAAGGCATACAAGGGCTCTGCAGAAGGCTGCAAATTTATGTGCTGCTTCATCTGGTCGTAGCATTCCTTCTACTGCTGCTCCTGCGGCGGCAATGCCTCCTGGTGGGTCCGCCATGAGGAATTTCTGCAATAAAGTCATCTTCTGCTGACCAAAGCCTGATGGCTCCTCCAGTTGTCTTGCAGCAACTTCCTTTAGAAGATCAGCGTATTCTTGAGATAATTCTCTCACTATTCTGTCGTGAATCACATCTTCGTCGGTAACGGTTTGTGAAGAAGATGCAGTAGCAGCAGTCCCTTGATAGGTATGGAATGAAGAGAAATTCTCCGAGACTTCCAGGTTCAATGTCTGCCAAGCTTTCGAGAGCCTTTCTTTCATATGAGGAGCCAGTATAGATAAAGATGGGATAACCCACGAATGGATGTGTGGCTCTGGACATGACTTCACAAATGGGACCATGACGTGCCTCAAAATGATTCTAAGCTGCTTGTGGTCAATGCTGTCCAGATTTGAGAAAATTGACGAGGCCATTGGATCAGACAGACCGGGGAAAGAAAGTGCAGTTGGAACGACCGATGGGAGGAGACCCAAGGCGTGACAGACAAACTCAAGTTGGTGGCGAATCCAAGCCCTTGCACTGGCTACTGTTGCTCCACCGACTGTAGAATAATCTCCTGCATCGGAGTCGCCTGGTGTTGACTGCATTCGTATAGGTCCTTTTCTCAGGTAATGCGCTTTTTCTTGGGGGCTCATGTCTATAGCAGCTGATGCAGCCCCCATCAATGATCTGCCCTGTTGAGTTTGCAAGCCATTCAGACATGATAGCAACTGAAACGCGAATGGCACCACCCAGTCCATGTTTTTAGCAAGAACTTCTCTTGATGATTCTACCGTCAAGCGTTTTAAGAGTCTCTCAATCATATGGAGGTGGTGATAGAGCGTGTAACGTTCTTTTGCCCCACCTACCCTAACCTCATTCCCTTCCATATACACTGGGAGATACGTCGCGACAAAATTCTGAATGGTTGATATTGTCTGCTGTACGGCATTAGTCGTCCATGCAGATTTTATGGATGCCAAGGACCAGTTTATCACAGTCTCTTGCTGATCTATTGTTCCTGCTGTACATGCAATCACTAAACCTTCTACGATTGAATTCCTCTCTCCTGGCCTCAGTCTGCCACTTTCATACAGTTGTGTCACTTTTCCTGCAATACTCTCAACATGAGGAAGAAATCCTTCTTGGCAGAACTTGCAATAATCCAGAAACACTGCAGCAATGGCAGCACGACCATGAGCACCTTCTCTCCAAACTACCGAAGGAAGAGGCGGGGGAGTCTCACCCTCTCCTGGCGTTAGAGGAATACAGTTGACTAAAATATCCAACAGATTGGATATTGCATCATGAGCTAACACGGGTCTGAGTGTCAGGAGTCTCGCAAAGGACCCCAGTGCCCTTGCCAAGCTAGTTAGGAGTTTTGGATCTGAGACTCTCAACTGTATGGCAGCAGAATACACTGGTTCTATACTAGCACAAAACGCCTCTTTCCTTGCTCCCCGGGCCTCCTCTGTAAGATCTTTGGCATTGACAGCTTCCCAAACTGCCTTGACCGTACTCTCAGAAAACAATGCAGCAGCCTCAAACATCGCCCTGCAATTTTCAATGGAGGCTTTGTCTGAATGCTGTATTTTTGCTAGATTTAGAGCTTCATGTAGTCGCTCAACGGTGGTCTGCAGTGCTTGCTCTGGTAGTGTTGCTGCAGCCGACCTAACAATGGATGATAATTTCAGCCTGTATCCCACCATGAAGTCCTTGAACTCTTCAAAGTCGTCAAAAAATATGGGTATTTCATCTTCTAACTGAGGCACCCTTGCATTCCTTTGTTGAAGCTGCTCTGCTGCCAGCTGCATGAGCACAAGGACAGCTTCTGATGGCAAGACATTCCTTTCATGCGATGCTGCAGTTGCTGCCACTGCTGAATCCTGTAATAACTTGACCCATAACTCGAGTGATTTCTCAGCTAAAGGAAGATAAGAGAGCTTGGCGAAAGATAACATTTGCTGCAGGAAAGCAAATCGACTAGCATCATCAGGAAATGCCAGTAACAGGTGTGTTTTACCAAGAGCGACCATCGCATCCAAGACCTCGAATCCAAACTCCTCATCTTCTCCTTCAAAACCTAATCTATCATCGGGATTATTTGAAAGTAACTGGGAGGCAATATTTGACAGGAACATGCCTACTTCTTGCATTGCATGGGTGAAATTTTCAGTCTTCTCATCACTCGTCTGTTTGCGAAGCCCAACATTTCGAAGCACCAAAGAACCTAAACTTTTAAACTCTTCTACATTGTGAATGATGAAAAATCCAGCTGCTTTGATCAGTCCGCTTGTATGCATTGAACTTGCCGGTGCCACCTCAGCAAACAGAACAGAGTTTTCCAGGGCACTTTTCACTGCAAAATGGGCATTTTTATTCTGCTTGTTATCTCGTATATATATCTTATAATTTCGCTCTATCACACTCTCTGTAAATCTCAATATCTCTGGTATCCATGATGCCATGGATGCTAACATGTCTCTTGCATGATCCCCAGTCATATCCCCCGCAAATTGATATACCTCGTCCGCCAAATACCTAAATATCATACAGACGATAGATTGATAGATAGATAAGCTTTCCTCAACAGGCTGGCTACTCCCAGAGCCATTCTGATGCTCCATGTTAACCGCATCCTGGATCAACCTCCGAAGAGACTCGTTCGCATACGTCGCGCCATGTCTTTTGATGACGAGGGCAAACAAAACACTACATTTACTCCTCAACGCATATGATATCGCTCCCATGCGAGCAGGATCATCCTGCTGTGCAGCGGCTGTCGAGCCTGTTATAAACTGTTCCAACAACCTGAAACACAACGTCAGCAGAGACTCTCTTTCCGCGGCACTAAGCTCATTCCATCTATTTCCAGCAACATACTGCAGCACTGCATACCCCATAAGCTGAGCTTGCACTAACAAGGACGCATTGGTCGTCAATTCGGCTCCAATTTGTAACACTAATTGTACATTGCCATGGTTCCTCAGCTGCATTCAGACACATCTTTAGTCACCTTTGGTTCAACTAAATCCAAAAGTATACAATTATGACTGTAATTCGTCAACGCACATCCTCAAACAATGCCACTTCAGCTCGACGGTCCTCGACTGTCGCCCCAACCCCCTGGGCAACCGTCAAGGTCTGCAGAATCCTATGTATATCCATCCGCAGGGCGAATTTACGAATGATTCGTACCCATAAGGATTGAATTGGGGCTTGATGAGAACAATATCCATCAGACACGCAGCATCTCCTGGACGTATTCCTTATTTGGAGTATATAGAATCATGGAAATCTCTCGAAATCTCGTCTTTTTGCCCCTCTATCTTTCAGAGAATGATTTATAAATTATTAGAGAATGGAAACGTCGGTTCGAGTGGTGATAGAGTTCGCCAAGAGCTCGGACCCCAAGGTGGGACGAGTCATTCGGTTTAATCATAGTCCAGAAACGGTGCCATACCAATTAAAAGGAAGAGTTGCTGCAAGTACATGGGAGAATATAATGTCAGATGTCGATTTACTGGCGAAGGAGCATCCATACGTACAGAGACCTGGGGCAAAAGACGTAGGGGGTTGGGCTCTGTGTGCTGCGATAGGAAGTGTCATGGGGGTTTGCTGCATGAATCCTGATGCAGGGGATTATGGTGAATGGATCAACAATGTACATCGTGTAATTGCACGGTATCAGAGGGCTTTGGAGCAGGGAGGGTGTCAAATGAGGTTGGAAAAGGGTATAAATTACTGGTTGCAGATTGATGTGGATCCGAATTCAGAGGTCAAAATAGATGGGCCTAGCCCACGGCGAGTTAAAGGTGACTCGTCTTCTTTTATTTCACCTTTTCAAAGTTTACCAAGTGATTTGGACAGACAGCAGTCCAAGAAATAGTTGTCTATATCTCACTGTTCATAGATACTAGATAATGTAACTGCAGACTTTTCACGTATCCATGATGCAATCATATCATTCTCTATTCTCCTGGCCTCTATGACAGATTCGGGATCTTTTGGATTCGAAAACATGAGATCAAGGTGGTGTGCTCCCTCTGGGATGATGACTGTTTTGAGATTGTTTCTTCTCTGGAGGTCTGAAGAAATGTGCAGGACCCCTCCACCGGACCATGGATCCAATAGACCATTGGAGAAGACAACATTTGATAGAAATTCTAAGATATGTTTCCCTTGCCATTCCACCACGCCTTTTTGAATGTCTGGGCTGACACCCCACATCCTTTGGCAGGCTTCAATCTCTGCGCTCGTGTTGAAGAATTGATCATAGAACATGTCATGAATACCATCCCTTTCCATTGGCATGAAATGTTCGGTACAGAACTGATAACTCCAAAAATTTTCTGTCTCTGATGACGTTGGGGCATGAATATCATAGCACGGTAGAGATCCAGAGAAATTGAAGTACACTCCAACGGCCTCTGCCAACCCTCTCACAAGCTCCTCATCACTGTCAAACTCCTCATTCAAATACATACATGCTGCTCTGACAGGATATGCTGGTAGCATTCCCTCACCATCAATAATATAGGCTGATTCGTAGGGGAAATTGCCCATGGCTAAATAATCCCAAGACTCTGCAAACATGTCCACAAGCACCTTCACATCCTCTTCATGTGCCAAAGGTGAGCACACCTTGACTGCTTTACCCAGCGCATGCCTCCCTACTTTTGTTTTTCCAAGTGTATTCAACATCACATCCCATGCCCGTCGCACATTGGGTGCACAGTGGGCATTTGTCATGGAAGCATCATGTGTCACAATTTTTGCAAAGCTTTCTCTATCATACCCTTCACCAAAATACGTCCAAATAGGTGCACTCGCAGAAATAGCTCCATCCATCAATGAAGGATATTTCAGCCTAAAATAGGCGCACAGCATGCCTCCGTAGCTCCCGCCAAAACCAATGACAGGCACCTCAGGATCCCGAAGCACATTGGCCTTCAGATGATGTATGATCATTGCATAATCAGCCATTGCTTGTTCCGTCGTCAAATATTTCATATGATTTTCCAGCTTTCGAGCAGGATATGGCTTTGATCTACCATAAAATCGATGCTCCAAGAACACCAGCATGGCAGAGTGTCTCTCAGCTGACTCCCACATCAACCCAGTATTATTCAAATACAACGTGACATCTGCCTCATTTCCAAGATACACGAAAACAGAACCCTTTTCCCTCTTATAATACTCACCACAGATGTAATATCGAAGTTTAAATGTGTTCTCACCTGCCTTTGCATGCTGGGAGAAGGCAAAATGGTCCAGGGAAGTTGAGAACCATTCCAACTGACATCTATCAATCAAATCGGAAACACTCTCCCCCTTTTGATGACCATCGTAATGCTTTCTAACAAATCTTCTAGGTCGAGATGACAGTCTACCCTCGCACAGCAAAGCACAGAACGAGAGAGTCAAAACCAAAAACAGCACCTGGGCAACAGCCATGGCGATGGGTCGATCCTATTACGCAACACCAGATGGGTTCTCCTCAATAGTACGTAGAAACACCATATAGATATCTCGGTCGGCATGCCCTTCACATCATTGGCAGATATCGGGTGGCTGGCCCTCCCATGTCGGAAGACCCTTTCTCGACACATCCACCAGTACGGTACAGCAGCCACGTTGATGGTCCCGATCGTATGACGCCAAGGAAGCTGTGTTTGGCAGAGTCAATGTTCAAGGTCAATGCGACGTGGTAGTAGCTACAAAGATTTTATTTTGCAATTTGATCGACATGGTGTCAGTCCCATCGAGTTGCATTGGCAGAACCACGCCTTTGGTAGAGGCACGTGGCCTTCTCCAGACACGGGTCCCACCACGGTGTCTTCGAGTTCCTTTAGATCGGCATGTACGAGGATCAGGAAGAATTGGTATTGTCTGTAGGGCGAAGAACAAGGCGGCAAAGTCTGGAAGCAAGTCTCAAGCATCACAAGTAGACGTACAAGTGCCTTTTGGACTTGACCTCACTGATCCTCTGATAAAAAAGTCTGTGACGGTGTATATTCCAGTTTTGATCTCCGTATTGATTTTAATGTACATCGATGCGGCATATAGCGGTGATTGGAGTAGGATTGGGATTATATCACAGAGTCAGGAAGAGTTTCTGCGGCAATTCTTCATCATCTCTGTGGCCATTCACGGTGGTCTCGGAATTGGGGCTGCTGTGATATCGAAACGTCGGGGTGAGAAGACGTACCTGTCGCGAGGACTGAAGACATTTATTGTGGGTATTGTTGCTTTTAGTGAGGTTTTGTATATTACTGAGGATCAATTGTAAAGGATTCAAGACGCTTCGGCAAACCCAACTCTCTCATTCCCATAGTCAAAGATTGTATGATATGCGCCGATGAAATTATCTCCCAAAATCCACAGTGGACCCAGGGGTTTTGGAACGTCGAGCCCTATGAAGCCACTGATACATTGCTTCTTTCCCATTCCCTCAATCTGCAAAACATACTGCTCAGGAGTGAGGGTGAAGGCTTTACCTGAGATTGTAAAGTCGATATTAGGCATGTCACCAAGGTGTCTACAATCCACCATGGCTGGTCCTCCTGGGTTGACTGCCTCGGCTTCGTCACAAGCAATATCCAAAATTTCCTCCAACTCTTCCTGGGTCTTGTTATCAGACATTGCTGATTGAGCAAACTGGACAATATATTCACATGTTTTGCACATGGTGTCATCATCTTGCTTCGACATGCCTTTCTGATATCTTTCTTCTACCATACTCAATGATCTCCTGAAGCTTGCTGGCATGCTCTTCTTTCCTGCATCTCCACCACACATGCCCACTGCAGAACAAATAGCTGGAGCTGGGGTGTTATCTATGATGTCCAGAATTTGTGGCAAGTATTCCCTGACTGCTTCTTTACATTGCTCCACTACAACAGACTTTCCCCCTATCATCTTGTTCAGCTTCTCAACCTCGTCAGTTGGGCCAGCAAGCAAGCTTGTTCCCGTGTCAGCAATGGCCTGGCAACTGCCTGAGCAAAACTCGGCAGAACCTGCCACTGATATCCCATCCATACCAAACTGCCAAAATCCCCTTCTTGTTACCTTTGCCCACGTATGTTCTCCCACAAAATGATTTGGATCCACGCCACCCAAGACCATTTCCCCACCCTGCATATCATCTTCATCCCGATTCAGCCAGAAACTAAACACAGGCTCATCTATCAGCCCTTGCTCCAGCATGTTCTGGAAGGGTGGTTGCACTTTGCCAACAGAAATCTCGGGAAATCCCATCCCCATGATTCCATCAAACGACGCAGCAATAAAAGACAAACTTGGTTCGTTGACTGCCTCTGCAAACATCTGCTTCTCGACGTGCAAATCGCCAATATGGAGAGTATCCTGAGAGAAGAAGCCATCCAAAGAACCGCTCCCATATTCAATAGAAAACTGCCTGCCATCTTCTCGATATGTACTTGACTTTTCAGAGTAATACTTGTTGTGCGTGTAACAGGCAATACTCAACCATGAACACTTTGAGGATGGAACCCAAAGGTTTGAACTACCGGTATCGAATACGACGCCAAACGTCTGCTCTGGAGTACCTAGAGATATTTCACCATAGTACTGAGCGTCCATATAATTGGTCAAATCCACTGGATCGCCCTCCTCCTCCTCACTGTGCTCCACACCTACGCTGAGGGGTGGGGCCCCACGTGTCAGGAAAGATTCGTCTTCTTCGCCATTCGAAACCCGTTCAACTTTTTTGAGATTAACTCTCAATACTTTTTCACATGAACCCAACTGTGCAATAGCCACGAGAGCACATAAAACAGAAAACAAAGTCAAACAGACTCTCGTCATGTTATACTGACTCATGGTTTCGGGGTTTCTGGTATTGATATAGATATGCGTATAAAACTATCATACACTGAGCTCAGTGTATGACCCTCATGAGGGTGGGAGACGCGTTTCATGCATCCAATGTGACGAGGCAGCATTCTCAGGGTGACAGAGACGATATATCCCAACAGTCAACACGTGTTCTGGACCGTACACAAGGCAGTATTTTCCTTGTCTGTGCAACCACCATTCGAATGCTTTCAGTAGCCTAAACAACCCCTGTTCGACCCATAGCTGATACATATTGATATATAAGTGAAATATGAAGGTTATTCGCCCACCTAGGACGGTGCGAGGGGGAGTTGTAGTGTTTTCCTCTGCTGCTGGGAACTCAGCACAGATAGACACGAATTCAAAGACTGCCCCACGATCGAGCTCGATTGTGTCTCGCAGACACATTTTATTATATTCTGTGACATCAGGATTGGCGTTGGGCTCGTTTGGAAGGCAGGCTGCTATTGCAGTCGAAGAGCAAGAGGAAGGGAGCAAGCTTGACAGGTACTCGGATGATTTAGATGGATTCTCTATCCTCGTTCCGGCTGAGTGGACGCTTGGTACTGGAGATCTTGGGGGAAAGAAGATGGATAGATTCAGTAATGCGGCAGGGATGCAACGAGTGGTTGGGTTCTATCCAGCTTTGAATCCAGATCAGGCAAGCATTGCTGTTACGGTCAAGACACCAGGGGCTGATTATACTGGCCTTGGCTCGTTTGGATCTGCGATTGACTTTGGAGAAAAGCTTGTGGTTTCTATGGATAGAAGTTTCATGGCAAGAGGGAAGCCGAGTATGCCAGTGGTGACTGCCAAGTTGATATCTGCGAAAGAGAGTTCTGGAAAGTACCTCATAGAGTACGAAACTGCAAAGCCAGGGGATGCCGCTCGTCGGGTGTGGACAGCTGTTTGCTTTGGGGAGAATTCCAAGGGATTGCGTCGATTTTATACCGTGACTGGTTCATGCACTGTTGAACAGGCTGAGCATTTGGGCCCAATCCTGGTCAAGGCTGTTGATAGTTTTACTCCGTAATGTAAAGATTTATCAATGAGAACACATCCCTTTTTACAGTAGAAGCTCTACAAATTATAGCATAAAATTCATGGTTCACAAAATTGCCTGAGTAATGCTGCTGCTATCGTCCACAGATGCCCGCATTTCAATACACATCATCAACATCTCGTTAATTGCTAACAAAGATGACTTGTGCTTGGCCCGCAGTTGCATCAATTTAAGCAATCAGAAATGATCTCAGTTGATTTCATGGAACATGAAACGCACAAATCTGTATAACGACAGCATTACTCAGGGATGTATACAGCAAGGCGGGAAAAGATCCCTGCCCATCTTCCTTCTGCAACACACAATATCACAACCCGCGAAAGCACACGATATTGCTGTCAGAAGGACTCCAATGCCAATTTAGGCAATGGAGCGCTTGTCTGGCTGCTGGTACTCAGTGCAGTTTGGTGGGCGGTGCACCAAGAATCCACACATCTGCACCTGACGGACAGCATCGAAGGCGACCAAACGGATGTAAGCGTTTGGGAAAGCCTTGGTGCACTGCTTCATCTCACCGAGGACCTGGGATCCATCAGTGCATCCGAACATTGGAAGCTTCCACATTGTCCAGTAGCGGTTGTCCTGGTATCCAGAGGTCACTGCTCCCATTCTCTCGGTGTTCTGGGATCCAGTGTAGGCGGTCTCTGGGTCAGAGAACTCAAGGCATGGAGTCCATCCGTTGCCGACCATGTAGTCCACCTGCTTGGAGATCTCGTCATCAGAGAGAGCTGGGAGGAAAGAGAAGGTCTCGAAGAACTGCAAATTGAAACACACCAACAGAGGTCAGCTCACACCCATTCCTACCACCAAGTCGGCCGAGGCACGATACAGCACAATGTACTATTTTAATAGATGTAAATAATCATTTCTGAAACGTTTGGATCATTTGCAAGCTGAATTAGATGTGCATTGTGATTCGCCACCGGCTGTAGTAGGAAAATTTTCCTACTACAGCTGCAACACATCAAATGCCCTCCCAAACACAGCAGTAATGATACCTTTACATACCTTGTTGTCAGTTGGCTGCCAGACGAGGAAAGCGTTGGTCTTCTTGGCGTTCACGTTGGAGACCATGGCTGGCTTGGCGGTCTTGGCCTGGGTGAGGGCAGTCTGCTGGCGAGCAGCAACTGGAGCCTTGATCATAGATGCAGAGATAGTAGCAGCCATTGTAGATTGATTGATATTCTTTGACGAATGAACTTGGAAATCAAATGCGATAAAATTGAATCGAAGATTTAGAATGTTACCAATTCGGTGGGATTGAGGAATTTATACAATTTCATCAGTCCTGCATCGCAGACTTTGCCAGGGTCAAACAAAGATGCCTTCTATTCCAGGAAGTGCCCATCACTTGCCACCCGCGACCGATGAAACTAGTCACCGAATACCTCATCGGTGCTTTTTGACGCGTGTCGTCGAGTCCAAGCGCCTACTACTACCACGCACACTGCTTCCTCATATGTCTACAACAGCCTACTACACACCGATAAGACGTTATCCAATTTTGAGTATGAATAAAACGTGATCGGGGCAGTAGCCCGTCACATTTGCGCGCCTCAATCGACGCAAAGGCAAACCCCAACAAGGTGCTGCTGCTGGCAGAAACTACCTCATCATAAAGAGAAGCACGCCCTCCACAGCATATGTGTCCATTCTATAGTAGGTAGCGTGGTATTTACAGGTATCAGAAACGAAATGAGATGCGTGATCTGCCATGAAATGGGCTGGCAGACTGTCTTGCCATGCTCAGGGCCAGTGTTTTTGTGGACCAACTACTACTGCAGTGGGACAATCCGCTCCTCAGAAGCAGGATGTCCATGTTCAAGATAGAGAACTATTATACTAACGTTACAATGCTTGCTCCGAAGGAGCGGCTTCCACCAGAACTGCCTTGGAACAAGTACGTTTGAATCTCTGTTTCCTGTTGGTACTCGTGTTGTATCCTATGGATGGATGCCTCTGCTTGGCTATCATTACTTGTCAGGATGCAGACAGTTCCACCACAACCACCTCCACTTATTTTGGCACCGAATATACCGCCAGAGGGACCAACATTTCGAGCTATAGAAACGAGAAGATCAGTCTCTCGACTACCAAGACTGCAACATGAGTATGATTCGTGGCTCTGGTACATGAGTTCTCCCATAAGCTCGCACTGCAGCCTATTACTTGACTCCTGAGGATCTTTGATGAAATTAGTGAATCGTTTGACACGATCATTCTCGTAAATTGGATGGGATGTTGCGTGCTTTACTTCGTACACAGCATCCATGTTAATCCTGGTTGCAGGATCATCATGGGAATGGTATCGAGATACGAAGTCTTTCCCTGAAATAGCATCCGGAATCAAATGCATATATTTTTCTTCGAATTCTCTCGGGCTCAAATCAGTAAGAGCCTGAATGGGAGGCCCGGATCCATCAGCCTGTATAATCTTCTTGCCCATGAAGGCCCCAATGCGAACTGATGTGTATTTTGACGATCCTGTTGAATGTCGCACGCCTGAATAGATTCCCCAGACACGCAAATTATCAGGTATTTTGAGGTGACCAAAAATCTGAACGGGATCAGAGCAACGGAGGCTCAAAAGGGAATCAGCCATCCCAAGATACGAAGTCGCCATGTCCATCAGACCACAGCTCACTCCGACAACGAAGTTTTCTATTCTCTGGGCTAAAAGCGGTACCTCGTGATTTTCAAAGCAGATACCTAGGGCTGCACCAATGGAAACCAGTGAGGCTACTTCGAGAGCTGCTGAACTAGAAACCCCAGCACCTTCAGGCACATTGCTCTTGACAAGAACAGCAATGCTACCAACATCTTCGGGCAGAAATCCCTTTTTCTTCTCTGCTAGAACAACAAATGCTCCAACTATATATGCAATCCATGATTCAGCAGGATTACTTTTCAGACGTTGCCTCAAATCCGCAAAATCGTAATTCGTCGGTAGAAACAGCTTGCCATGTGCATCCCATTCCACAATATCAGATAAGGGAATGGATGCAAAACTTGAGGATCGGGCAGCTGTATCTTTCGAAGGTGAAAAAACCCGTATCATGATATTGTCATTATCTATTGTCTGAAACTGCGTGGCCACGAAAGTTGCCTCGGATGTAGGCATCTCGAGGGCACATGACCAAGAATAATCAGCAATGCCTCCAAACACGTCAAGACGTCCTGGGGCTCGATTTATGTATATTGCATCCGTATAATTGAACAATCCTGAAACATCGTCACATCCTCGTCTGCCAAACTGCGTGATCATGCTGAAACATAAATGCCTTAAATCAGCTCGAGGTACCCTGCCACCAACCTTTTGGTACACCCTGGACACTTCAGTGATCAACTCCGCCGCAACACGAGCACCATCTGCTGGAATCTGTATAGGATTTAAATTCGCTACAACATCATCAACAAACCTCCAATCCCCAGAAATAAACGATTCCTTTGAGATTTCAAAACCAGATTGGTGACTCTCCAGCAATCGAATCAAATGCTCCTCTTCCGCAAAATTCTCCCTTTTTACATATACCAAAGGTGTTTTAGAACACAGGCACTCCCCTACAGTCCCAAAACCAACCTTTCCTAGGACCACATCGGAGCATTCTATAATATCAGGCATGTATGCATCGGCATCAGGTATCACTCTCACATGCCCTGGCACAGAAGTAGAGCCATCCTCAGACTCGCATGCCGTCATGTCTTTCCATATAGAAGGTGTCATTAAACAAATCCATCCTTCAGGCAATATAATATCATGGACTGATAAACCCCCAACACCGGACAGCCGATGACCTCCAAGCATCACCAGGCACACCCTATGTGTACCATCCAACCCCAGTCGTTCTCGAACCTCGCTACATCCCCGTCTACTACTCCTAGCAATCATTGGAATGTCAATCGCCACTTCCTCCAATTGAGGAAGACAAGGACACGCCCCAGGAAGTCTGAGATACACACTGGCTCTGGAATACAATTCCTCTTCCAGATGCATCAGCATGGCACTATACCGCTCCCGCACACCTTGACCAAAAGATGCATAAATATAATCCCATGTAAAATTAGATAAACAGCAAGAAGGAATACCAGCCATCTCAGCAGCACGCAGTGCAAAAGGCACCACATCAGACACCACAACAGCCACATGATTCTCCACCAACCATGCTCTTTCTCTCTCACATATGACCTCTGCATTCTCATAAAAGTGCTGATACGCACGCATCGTCTCTTCAGTATCAACAGTAAACACATCTTTCTGCCTTGCTCCAGCATCCGCAACCACATCCCTGATACGCACCACCTCATTATCTGGCATAGTTGCCACCTTCATGGTCATTGACGCTGTACAACACTCCCCCAAAATCTGACAATTCTCCAGCTTTGTAACAATCGTCACTGTATTGAACATCGAGATGAAGGTACTGATACCCATGGCAGTAATACAACGACAGGCGTACCAGAGTGCCCCAGAGCAATCAACCCTTGTCCCACTTCGAGGCATCGAGAGAGGTGCCCCAACCCATGGGAACTACAGTATATTGCAACATTCATCTATCCATACCATTCAGATCCCTATTCAACACAATATATTATATATGTAGTGTATAGAGATGGATGGACAGATTCATCTGGGTTCTACTCCTCCTCAGTCATCATCATGATGATGAAAAAGATGATGACAGGAGGGCCGAATAGCTGTAACCAAGTAAAAGAGGCCCATTCCGTATGACGAGTATATTCACATCTATGCGTCTCATTTTCCCCATCACACAACTAAAATATATAAAATAAAACTAATAGTATATGTGGGAGACGGATGGATCGACTCTGGACAGTTTGAATTATCGTTGTTGCCCAAGTTGACTGGATTCGAATTCCCAGGATAGAGGGGATCTGTACACTATTTCTGTATTTATTCATTCATTGATCTAGCTGGAAGGATGGCGGGAGGAGGAGACGCTGTTCAGCAAGCATTGGAGCACAGTCTGCTCCAAGCAGCACAGACCATGGAGAATGAGTTGGATACCCAGCTGCACAAGTTGGAGAACTTGGGAGAGGGAAATTTGGAGGCTATACGCCGAAGGCGTTTGGAAGAGATGAAGAGGAATGAGTCTAGAAGGGAGGAATGGATTGCTCGTGGGCATGGGGAGTTTCAAGAGGTGCAAGAGAGGGACTTTTTTAAAGAAATGAAGGGCGAAGAGCGTTTAGTATGTCTATTCTATAGAGAGTCGCCTCCATGTCATGTGATGGAGAAGCATCTGAGGACGTTGTGCGCATCTCATCTGGAGACGAGGTTTCTCAAGATTGAAGCTGAGAAGGCTCCATTCCTGACAGAGAGACTTCGGATTTGGATGCTTCCTACGCTCGCTCTTGTGAAGAATGAGAAAACAACGGATTATATTGTTGGTTTAGATGAACTAGGGGGCGTAGAGGACTTTGATACAAGCATCCTAGAGGCCAGACTGATTGAATCAGGTGTCCTTTTTGAACGATCGTGTCATAAACCAGTAAAGCCTGCTGCCCATCAGCAGGGACTCATTCGAAAGGGCGGTGGGATACATGTTGGAGATTCTGATGAGGATAGTGACTTTGACTGAGCTATAACAAGAAGAAGGGCTCTGGAAGCATGCAAGTACCTACAAGGTGATGACGTGGCATTTCCGTGGCGATCCTCGACACGAGTAGCATGAATAGTAGTAGTCTCTCTCGTCATTGAAAAAGGCATTCGTTTTTATATAAATAAATATATTTCTACGCAAGTAAAGAATACAGTATAGAGAGAATGAGTGGAAGAGTCATTGCTATTGCGGTGGACGATAGCGAAAGTTCAAATGTTGCCTGTTCTTGGGCGAAAGAGTGTCTCCTTGGACCAGAGGATAGGGTTCATTTGATATCTGTAAAGTATATTGTTCCTGGTGATGTTGCTCCAATTCCACCTTTGACCACGTCAGGTCCGGTTGGTCTTGTTGCTGAAACCTATGCTCACCGACAGAAGGAGGAAGCGATACGGGTGGATGGTTTGCTACAGAGTACAGCTGAGAATGTGTTCAATGACTTTCATCCATCATTACATGCTCTCGAGGCAATTGGAGGGGCATCTGGGGTGGCAGAGAGCATTGTGAATTGGTGTAAGAAGAACAAGGCAGACTGCTTGGTACTGGGAAGTCGTCACATGGGGGCTGCCAAGAGTGCTCTGATGAGTTTGATTGGATTTGGTTCGGTGGGTCAATATTCTGCACATCATCTTGATATTCCTGTGTGTATTGTCCATCAGCCTGATGATACAGTGCACCCACTGGAGAAGGTCCTTGTGTGTGTGGATGATTCAGAGAGCAGCAGGGCAGCAGTTGAATGGGCATGTACACATGCCTTGCGGGAGGGAACTACACTTCATTTGGCATCTGTATCATTGCCAGCTCCGTATGATATTGCTGAAGAAGATTGTTCAGCTGCACATGTATTATCCGCTGAGGAAATACAGCAAGAGGATGATAAGCTGCATTGCATAGCAGAAGAGAATGTGAAGGAATCTTCCAGACAGGCTGTTGAGATGGGCATTGCAGAAGATAGGATTGTGTGCCAGGTTCTCGAATCAGAGGGAGGAGCAAGCGATGTATCCCTGGCTATTCAGAAATATGTGAAAACTAACGATATTGATGTAGTCATGTTAGGCTCACGGGGCATGGGTGACTTTAAAAGGTGTGTGTTGGGCATTCTCGGACTTGGGAGTGTGAGTGATTGGTGTGCGAAACACTTGCACGTTCCAGTGGTGATTGTTCCCCCTCCTGAGAAGGATACTCGAGATGCAGAGGAGTAACTTTGGATAGAGCCAAATGTACATGTATAATCAAGTGTAAAATGATCATCATCAAGGCCTTCCTAGGAAAATTTCCCTGGAAAATTCATCATCTGGATAAGACATGAGTCAAACGGGTCGGAGCGATGCACGATTTTCAATCATTAAATCTATTACATACAATGATGCAAACTTTGAGTACGTTGATGATTCCCATTCCATTCCATCTGACGGAAACAAGACTAATTGCGTGATTCAGCACGCCCGTGTCTACCCACGAATTGGCACCCCACTAATAAGACTCTTTGGTCTACAGGTTTACAGCAATCTAAAATTCATCAGAAATCTACCCCTTGTGTGGGTAGATCTCGCTCGATCAGGCAGCATCGTGCAGCAAAGTGTGTCGTCAAGGCATATGCACGCAACCCTTTCGAGGATGAATTGGCAGCCAATGCAAAGTACATTGCCACCCGTGGGAAGGGTATCTTGGCCAGTGATGAGTCTAACGCAACTACTGGGAAGAGGCTTGATTCTGTCGGGGTTGAGAACACGGAAACTATGAGGAGAAACTGGAGGCAACTTTTATACACTGCCCCTGGTCTGGGGCAGTACATCTCTGGAGCCATCATGTTTGAAGAGACCCTGTATCAGTCTACTCACGATGGAGTCCAGTTTGTTGACGTGTTGAAGAAACAAGGAATCGTTCCTGGTATCAAGGTTGACACGGGTCTTCAGGTCCTTCCAGGGTCTGATGGAGAGACGACTACACAAGGTTTGGACAACCTTGGGGCTCGTTGTGAAGCATATTACAAGCAGGGTGCACGATTTGCTAAATGGAGAGCAGTGTTGCGCATCACTGATGAGGCTGGTCCAAGCAACCAAGCTATTTTGGAGAATGCCCATGGACTGGCTCGGTATGCCCAAATTGCCCAAGCTAATGGCCTGGTACCTATTGTCGAGCCTGAAGTCACACTGGGTCCAGGATCTTACAGTATTGAAGAGACTGCGTATTGGAGTGAATACGTATATAGCCATGTCATGCGCCTCTTGAACGAATATGGCATCCTGAAGGAAGGTATGCTCTTGAAACCAAACATGTGTTTGCCTGGGCTGGATGCGCCATCCGCATCCCCAGAGGAGGTCGCCAAGTATACAGTGAGAACCATGCTCAGAACTATTCCAGCAGCAGTGCCAGGAATCCACTTCTTGTCCGGAGGAATGTCTGAGGAGGAGAGTACACAAAACCTTCAGGCCCTCCAAGAGGCATGCCCCAATGCCCCATGGTCCCTTACCTTCTCCTATGGCCGTGCCTTGCAATCAACGACTTTGAAAACATGGGCCGGAGCTGATATCGGATCTGAGGATTGGAACAAAGCCCAGGACATTCTTGTCAAGCTTGCAAAGGCCAACTCAGAGGCCCAACTGGGACAGTATACTGGACCACATCCAGTTCCAGGTGGAGGCCGAATCTTGCAAGCATTGCGTACAGGAGGAGCTGGTAAATAAACTGTGTTTCATGTAAAGAACAGATCCATCGTATTGGCGTATGCCTTGGCGCTGACATCCTCCACACTAAGCCCCTTCACGCTTGCCACCACCTCACAAACTTGGCAAATATTGCAAGGCTCGTTCCTACCCTTCACTTGACACTCCATATCATGCTTTTTCTTATCTTTTGCTTGAACGACCGTTTTCACATGTGCTGATGACGCGTGAGACGGTCTCAAGCCACACCAAGGAGCATCAGTCTCCAACATCAACTTGTCCATGGGAATCTGCCCCACAACGCCCAAGTTCTCCTCTGTCTTCAACGAACACCCATTAATCCCAATATAAATACCTTCCATACCAACAAGCTCTTGCATCTCTTCAGCAGACCCGTCAAAAGAATGCACCACCCCACCCTTTGGCATCATGCTATGATACTCTCTCAGGATACGTCCCATGTCACCCTCTGTTGCCCGAGAATGCAGAAACATTGGCAAATTATACTTCTTGGATAGTTTAAAATGCTCTCTGAAACACGCTTTCTGAACGTCTGCGTCACAAAACTGCAACCTGTCATAATCAAGCCCACACTCACCAATAGCCACCACCTTGCACTCCCCCCGTCCTTGCTCAATAACAGCCTCCAATTCCTTCATATACGCCTCTGGACCACCATTCGAGTACGATGCCCATTCATTCCCTCGCGTCGGATGTACACCAACAGTCATGTACAATCTATCTGCAACATTTTAAAAAACACTCACATCCTGTCCACCCTCTACAAACCCATTACTACCCTCGTACCATGCTTTCGACACAACTCCAAAGCATCCCTGGCCTCATCCAAAGTCCCAGCAGTTACAAGTATCTTATCAACGCCAGCCCTCCAAGACCGCTCCAACACCCTGTCCAAGTCCCCAGCATGATACTCTTTCCCATGATACTCCCCTCTGTACATTCCATCCAGTAAATTCGCCCCAATATCAATATATCTCTCAGTAGATGCCATCGTATGCACCATCCAACGTGAATGAAGAAATCCACGCCCTCTGTGAAGGCCAACAGAGACAGACACACGTGCTACTCCCAAGGCAACGCAAGCATTCGATACCATACGCTCTACCACTCCCCCATAAGAATGCAACAGATCTCATGCATCAATAGCTGCGTTGTGTCAAGATGTTATATCCAATGTGCTCTTTAATTTGATACATATAGCTGTAACCAATGATGAGATTCTTGAGACCACGTATCACCCCTCCCCTGTCCCAAATAATTTGTATATAACAACGTCTTCTGAATCATTATACTATAATCAACGAAGGGTTGATTATAGGCATCCCTGGATCTGAGTGCGGAGAGCCAACCATCAGTAGGGAAGCGACAACGACTCAGCACGCCGGTGTATTCCTTTGATACTGACAAGCATGCCAAGGCTAGAAAGAGATATTTTATTCAGAAAATTGAGGGCAAAGCCTGAGAACAAGGTGCGTAGGTGTGCTTGGAACTCTGGTGGTTACAGTATCGACTGTCGCTCGTCTGGTGCGGTTGGCAACCGCGTCGGTGGCTTTACGACTGATTGTGATACTTGTGTGTGTAGGTATGCTTTGATTGTCCAGCAAAGAATCCTACGTGGGCGTCTGTCCCGTATGGCGTTTTCATTTGTCTGTCGTGTGCGGGTATCCACCGAAGTTTGGGTGTTCATTTGAGTTTTGTGCGTTCGACGACGTTGGATTCGTGGACTGAGGAACAGTTACAAATTATGGCGGTTGGTGGGAATCAGCGGGCGAGGACCTTTTTCAAACAGCATGGGTGGGACGAGGTTGGTTCTGACAAGATTGAGGCCAAGTACTCTTCGCGGGCTGCACAGCTGTATAAGAGGCAGTTGGAGAAGGATGTGGCCCAGGGTGTTCATAACAGTGTGGCGACTCCGGCGTCTCCGACGTTTGAGGATGCGGAGCAGGTGAAGGAGAAGCCAGCCACCATGACAAAGAGCAAGGCAACATCAGTTGCAACGACCAAAGTTGGAGGCAAGGGGCGAGCTCCGGCCAGACGGGCGGGCAAGGGCGGGTTGGTTATAAAGAAAATGTCAAAGAAGGTGGATGAGTCATTGTTTGAGCAGGCTCCTGCTGAGGAGGAGCCTGATGAGGTTGAGGCTATCGATGACACTGCTGAGGAAGAGAGTTTGCCATCCAGGAGGTCGTCCAGATTTGCTCTCGATGCGTTGGAGGAGAAGAAGTCTACTGTTCAGAGAGGAAAAGATGGACATGTGCAATTGGATATGAATGATGATTTCTTCTCCAACCCAATGGGGAATGCGACGAGCCCAAAGCAGCCAGAGACTCTGTCTCCTACAGGCACAAGTGGGAGTGCAGGAAGAAGTTCAGCCTTTGGGAAGCCATCTCGAGCTACCAAGCCTACACAGACGGACACGTCTGGAGACGCACAGCAGAGATTTGGGAATGCGAAGTCTATTTCTTCAGCCACATATTTTAATGAGACAAGTAGGGAAAATGACTATGAAAGGCAGACAAAACTTGCTCAGTTCCAAGGGTCTGCAGCTATTTCATCCGATGCATACTTTGGAAAGGAATCTCAATCGAACGGTGTGGATCAATCAGCATCGGATCTTGTGTCAAAGATTTCGTTGACGGCGCGGCAGGATATGCAGCAGCTGCGATCCATGGCATCAGATGCTGGTGGGAAATTGTCGAGGTTGGCACAGAATTTCATGCGAGATCTTCAGGGAATGTAAGATCTTTCTGTAGTTAAGAATTACAAGATGATATTAAATTTAAATGTGAATAATTACACGCGTGATGTATCCCGCCCAAAGATTTTGGATCGTGCCCAATCAGTGGCCACCAGCACTTGGTTTCTAAATGAGATTTGAGAGAATGTCTCAAATCCTCTCCATGCCAGGCCCGCAAAGTATCCCATGACGGGACCAACGATTGGAACATCCATTACTGCGCGGTCTGACCCGACGTATGCCAAACTACCCTTGTGCACATACTCAAATGGAATGGCATCCTTGAGGTCCACTGGTTTGGCTGTCGAGATGTCCTGTGATGCAAAGAGCTGTGCCAGATACTCTCCCTCTTGTTTTGCAACTTGGGCTGTCGCTGGAAGTGCTCGGAGTCCAGAGTCGATGGTTTGCAACAGCTCCCTGAATTCTTCTCTGTCCAAGGAGGCATCCTCAGAGACGTATTTACTATACATTCCCTCGTCAATACTGTTGGATCTGGCAAATGCCTTTGCTACAATACCACCAAATCTTGCAGCTCCAGTTTTTGATGTCAGGAATCTGGCGTGTTCTGCAAGGTGGGGGAAATCCTTGGAGGCTTCTGTCAACAAGGACCTGAGTTCCTTCATGGACAGTTGGCCATTCTTGTCGGCATCTGCCTTCTCAAACAATTCATCAGCCTTGTCCAACGCTTTCTGTTGCTCAATAGTAGCAGCATCGCCGATTGCAAACATACTACCATCTGGTGCACCTCGAACTCTGAGGTACTCATCCGTAACAATTGATCTGAAATGTGTCTGAGTTCCTTCTGGCAAGGTCCCCTGAAGACTCTTCACCAATGGATTCATGGCAACGCCTGTAGCCCATACACAGGCTCCGAAAGGAATATCCACGCTCTCTCCTTCTTTATTGACCGTTGTTACACTGTCAGAACTAACACTCTGGACTCTGGAGTTGAGGACCAGCTCAATCCCATTTCTCTTGAAGACGTCAGCAGTGTAGTTGGAAATAGCCCTATCATACGTGGACAGCACATGGTCCATCAACTCCACCACACGAATCTTCACATCCTTGACAATATCTGGGTACAATTTGGAAAGATCGTTTTCGATTAAATCGTACAATTCAGCAGCGACTTCTACTCCTGTAGGGCCACCACCTACAATCACAAAGGACAACAGCTTTTGCCTCTCTTCCTTTGAGGTGGCAGGCAGAGCAGCCCTTTCAAAGCATTCAGACACCCTCAATCTCAACCTAGATGCGTCTTCCACGGTTTTAAAGAATGTTGTATACTCTTTCACTCCTTGCACTCCAAAAGTATTGTTCACACATCCGACACTCAGAATCAAAATGTCATATGGAAGTTTAAAGCAGGCCTCTGGAAATCCAGCATCCTCAGGAAAGCACGCAACGATCGCCTTCTCATCTGGAAGGATTTCGTTACATTTTGCTTCGAAAAACCTCCCCTTACTCTTCAACACGGAGCGCACTGGCTCCACAATGGACCGCTCCTCGACTGTCCCAGCACACATGGCCGGCAGCAGAGGTGTATATACAAAATAATTCCTTGGAGATACCAATACCAGTTCGTATTTAGAAGCCAGAGACGCATCCCAAGCTTTAATAAAACTCATAGCAGCCCATCCAGACCCCAAGACCACAACTCGTTGCTTCCCGTTGGCTGGTCGGCTCAAGTAATTCAAAGATCCACTCTCGCTCGACTCCTACAGAACATCACAAATTAACAATTAAGAATTCTATATTCCATAGATGTAGGAGAATGCACCTACCATCTGTTCAGAGTCCACCACAGCTCGGCAAAGGCTCTTCCCTCTCCCCGCATGTACACTCCCTGTAGACTCTATCACACGATCGTGGGACACATTGTTCATTCTGTTATATTTCATACCAATTGAACCATGAACTAGGCGTTGATTCAACGCCATTCTCGAACCTGCCCTTGCTGGCATACGACCAGTGCAGGTGGTATTCTTTGCAACCATTGGGATCGCACCCATATTTGTATACAAAACCAGTACAAGTAAATTTCAAATTTGAATTCGGATGCCCCCATATAGTCTGGCATGTTTGTCACCATGGCTCAAGAAGGCACGTGCACTGGAGACGTATACATGGAGTATTCGGTCAATCTATACATTGGACCGGATCAGAGGAAATTGAAGGAGTAGGTACGATGCAGTGGTTTTCATCCATACCCAATGGCCATGCACCTCTCGCCAGACTACATGATGCAATTAGTTCCATGTGTCCGAGAATGTCGTTGCCTGTGGCGTAGCAACACCCTTGGTGTTGGCTCTGGTTGGAGAAGGACCACCTGTTGTTCGAATAGACCAGAATTCCAGGCTCGTTCATACGAGGGCGAGGTGGAAGGAAACAGAAAGAATACTTCACTCTCTGTGGATGAGCGAATCCGGAGGAAGAGAGCAGAGCTGTACCAGAGAAGTAGGAAGAGGGAGCCTTTGGAAGCAGAGTTGGTCGTTCTTTTTGGCTCTGTGGCAATCATTCTCATTATTCCATGGGTGATCCACGATTATAGGTTTATATTTATTCTTCCAGCGATTGTTTTTGTCGTGCCTGGTCTCCGTGGAGTTGTTTTCCAGGCAGCGGTTGAGATTTTTGAATATGTTGGAGGCCCTCCCAGGGAGCACCGTGCCCCGAAAGAGAATACTGTGGTATATGGCGATAAAAGGCATCCAAATGCAAGGATACGTGGTGTTGCAGGTCGGACCCGAAGAACATATGACCCGCCCGAGCATCAGTCCTCTCGGAGAGAGCAAAGGAAGACTAGAAAACCATCCAGGCAAGGTGATGATGATGCACTGATTCGAGTGGTTAAAAAACTGCCACTGCTCAGAGACTGGGGAGGATTCCTATGACGAATCAACCATTTGAATAAATAGCTTACATATGATATTGTATTGATACAGTGTTACAGTTCGTCCTTTGACTTGTGGCACGATGTTGAATACTTGTGGCACAGCAGTTCCTCCACTGACTCTGCTGTGGCCTTGCCCTCTCTAATATCCCGAGAAATCTCATCCTCCGACTCTCCAATAATATCAGAACAAACATTGACGAGGTATGATCGGTGATATTTCACCTCGGCTGTATCACCTGATGACGCACTCTTGTTAGCTGACCAGGTACCCTGTGCAAAATGGTATTTCTTCATCTCATTGCACAAATCATCGATCAATTCGATTGCTCTGAGCTCACTGACTTCAAATTTAATAACCTTTCCGTATCTCTTTCCATCCTTATCGAGCCTTGCACGAGAGTCGATGGCATTTCTAACACGATTCTTCTCCTTGTTTAGTCTTTCACGAAGTTCGCCCTGCAAATATGCCCTAGTGGTAACATACATACATTTTGATATCTAAATGTAGCATTTTAAACGTACTGCAACGACTTTACAGGCATCACATCGTTTATGCTCAACATCTGCCAAAAATCGATGTGAGAAAGAGAACAAAACAAACAGCACTAGGTGCACCGATCTCATCCTTGACACAGGAAATGAAATGAAATTAAATTAAATTGTATTGTTACAATGCGGAGACGTTGAATCTTCAATTTAAAAAATATGTTGGGAACCCTGCAGCAGATGCAGGTGCAGGCCATTTGTGGCCAGTACGTACTGGTATACTAGTATATACAGAACCCAGTATATATTCACGGGCATTTTCCTATGCCAAGCACGATGGTGTGGCAAAACAAGAGAACAGACCAAAAAGCTTTGACAATGCGCGTCCTGATCTCTTCACCTTTTTCGGCAACTGCATCCTTGTTTTCTCCTTCTTTGGAACGTTGCATTTGGCAATGTGAGTCTTTACCCTCACAATGTCTGCAGCAATGTCTCCCTTTTCGGGAGTATGATGTTCAAGAGTATCTACCTTGTCACAAACAGCAATGGTAGCAACAGTATCTGTCTTGTCAGAGACAGTCTCCATCTCCTCGCAGGCGGCAATGTCAGCATCTGCCTTCTCATCACCTGCGCATTCAATATCATCCTCCTGAACGACGATATGGTCATCCTGAAAGGTATTGGCAGTTGATGCGGGCCTATATGCTCCAATCTTTTCAAGAGAAATGGCACAGGGGCCATCCTCTGATGGGCATGCCATGTTCTCAATGGAATCCTCCTTTGCCTTGGTGGCCGCGAGTTCAGAGGCAATAATATCTTCATCCATTTGGAAAACATCATCTTCCCACTCTTCTTGATTCATCTCCTCCAGTTGCGCCAAAATTTGTTCTTCGTATGCCTTGTCATTTTTCAACTTCATCAGGAACTGGGCAACGTCCTTTCCATACTCCTCCTCGAGGTTGAGCGGTTCAAAGTCCACAAACACGTCTACTCTGTAAATATCCTTGTTGACGACGAGAGAAGTTTTGCAAATCTGGAGTAGGTAGTCCAAATCTTCTTCAGTTTCAATCTTTTTCAGATGAACTGGGTTCCCATTGAATTTCTTGCCAGGGAGCCTGGAAGATATTGATGTAATCTTACCCTTGTGGCCAGCAACGGGGGCAATCGTGTCCATCAAACGGAGAGTGAGATCAGAAAGGCTGGTATGTGTCGACATTTCAGTCTCCACGCAGAACTGCTGGTTATAGCGCCAGCATCCTTTATCCTTATAAAAGTCGCAATTGGCGTGCAACGCAAGTCGTACGGTCCCTGGAACTCGGTGGTGCTCCATCTTGAGAGTAGACTGAGTGAGTGAATTCACGAGCAAATCTGCATGGTGCATGACATATCACATTATTTATAGTGTATTACACGCTGTTAGGATGGATTGCATTGAAAGAACGTCTCGTTCCACCTTGGGTTTGAACCACGCATTCGACCGTACTCGTGACACCAAAAGACACGCATCCCTCACAATGAACCCGTGTCTCCCACAAATATTTCAACTTTATGAATAGTTGTACCATAATAGTACAAGCATTGGTGCAAACGTAGGGCAAATCGACGTGGCATTTTCAAACCGCTAGATGGGATCCGCACTCGGACGTTGCATACCTTTGTCACTTGGCGCAGCAGTGTGCACTTTTGAATGTAGAATGATCGTAGATAATAGTTTGGCAATTGTGTAGTAGATAGGATGGTATTGCCAGGTGATACATTCCTACCCACCGATTACCGACTTCTGTAATTCAAATTTGTGGGTGTCTGACGGGGGCGCCGGCGCCCCCCGAGTCTCCAACCATGAACCTCGCACTGGCGCGGGTGTTTTCGCCTTCTGTGCCTATTGACGTGGACCATTGGGTATGTATCTTACTTCATTGTTCGAGACAGGTTCATGCTCCCCGTGCACGCTCGGCTACAACTTGGCTGTGTGGACCTTGCAGACTGGTAGGAGGAGAAAAGGCGATCCTTCGGCATAACTGCTTCGGAGGTGACACAAACTGCTCTGAGAGGCTATACTGTGAGCGTCATCGAGTTTCTAGACAAACCATCAGGGTGTTGTGACCTCAGACAGAACGAGTTCTCCTTAAAAAGAATCTGAATCTGGTTTTTACGGCCACGTGAACATTTTCGTGGGCAGAATGACCAGCGAGATGTTGTATTTAAATATGTTTTCTCATGTTAATTGTTGAAATATATGAGACCGTTCAAGTTCGACGCGGGAGACTCCGATTCGGTGGAATAAACCCCTTTCCGAGAGTTTGCTTGGGTACATCTTGTTCTGCACGACCCGTCCACMGATAAAGCATATTTAAAATATAATGTTTGCATCAAAAGTTGGCAGTGCGCTTGTCGCGCAGTTCAAAGKCCAGGTTCAGTTGAAAGTGGTGAGTAGTTACAAAGTNNNCTGAACAACTAGAACGTCGATTGCTGATTTCCTTGCTTCCCTTGTGCAGGAAAAGGGTGATGCTACTAAGGATTCTACTCTGATAAAGACTCTGGAGGGGTTGAGTGTACGTTGTTACCCTGCGTTTGTATGACGATCACCAAGATGTGTCTTTGACTTGGAGCTATGTGCAACATTTCTGCAGTTGGCTTCTGTTCACGCTGCTGATTCCATTCTGTCGCAACTATTAGAATGGAGAGAATATGCTTTGAAAGTAGTCATGGATACATCTAGACCGAATCATGCGGTTCTGATGAGATCGAGGGTACGTAGTTGGCTGCTCAATTTATTAATATTAATTAAGTTTTATGCTGACTTTTTTTCCATGCTCAATGCAGCTCATCATCGAAAAGTTCTTTTTGGAGGCGTCCAAGAATATAGTGAAAAATAATGGTGCATCTGTGTCTGAGAAAACTAGCGATGAATTGGAAGAGTTGGCATTTGATTGGATTTTGAATGCTGACAGATATGTGGATTCCAGATTGCAAGATGTATCGCTCTCACAGTTGAAGGATAAAGTCATTTTGGCCGCTTCAAAACTACTTGGGGAATTTTCTTTGACTACATTGGACTCTATTCTGAAAAGATTCCTTGAAGAGCTCAGAAGTCGAATGAGAGCAGATGCATCATCTCCTGCCAGGCAGGAGATGTATGACGTATGCCATGCACTCCGCTTTGTCAAATTGACTGATGTGTCTGCTTCATCGTTGACATCAGCTATTAACTTTTTAGAGGCTGTTTTCCCCTTGCGTCACGTTGCAAGTGAAAAGAAGAGCAGGCTGCAGCATGCACTCTGTGACTTGTTGGCCTCTGTTCTGAGTCCCTTGTCAGATGCAAATGATCCTGGAGGATTTGGATCGAAATCTGACCCTTCCCTGAGAAGCCAGTGGCACTCGACAGTAGCTCTCCTTCGGACAGAGCTCTTTAAATGGACTACCAAGCAGTCAAAACAAGCGCTGGCAGGATATCCAGTGGTCACAGTGTTGACCTGCATAGAAGATGAAAATGGCCTCGTCAATTCGATTGACATCTTGATCGATAATCTGAGTAGACAAATAAAAGACAAGAAAAATTCTCCCATGGCTGTATTGTGTCTGACTCGCTGCGTTTCTTGCTTTCTGAAAAGATTGAGCGGCAGGAGTGACCCTGAACGACTCAGCAAATGGGTGTTTAGAAGTACTCAGACAGCAATTTCTGCTGCTATCAAAGGCAATCTAAACTCTTGTGAAAATATTATAGTTTTGAAGCATCTCTGTGTCTCAGTTTCATCAGTATTGCCGGAATTTGCTTTCAAAGGGATGATCATGGAGATGCTTGCTTTTGAAGGGAGTCATACATGGGAAGCTCCATTCATTGYAATATCTTCCCTTGTTCCAATATTGGCCCAAGCACCTGGGAAACTTTTCAATGAAGATAATGATTACATGGAAAAGCTCCCGCCGACTCCAGCGGCTTTGGAAGCATTAGTAATGAGTTTGGGCCCAAACACCCCATATGGCAAGCCGGTTCCTAGGTACCTTCTCCAGCGAATGGAGCATCTGTTGCAGCAGGATTATTCGCTACTAGACATTCTTGAAGTAGGACATCTAAATTCACCTTTATCCGATGCATTGGAGAAAATAAGAATCCAATGCCATCAGTTGCATGGATACTCAAAGATCTCTAATTCAGTCAGGGCCCAGCAAGATGGGATAGCTAAAGAGAGAATCACTGCTCTGACCGTCCTTGTGAGTTTACTCGATGCAATTCCTTTTGTGATACCATCCGGATGGAAAGAAGACGCTAAAGCTAGTCAGATATTTATGGAGGATGTGCCATCTTACACCATTCATGCTGAGGCTAGTGTACGAGGTGCAGCAATTTTGGCATTATCTCGTTGTATGACAGCTTGGCCAGGATCTCGAAACTCAATAATTGAGGGTCTGACCAGGGTTATCAAAAGTATTTTGTTCGATACCGAAGAGCTGATTATGGATGTAGCAAATCTGCTAATACAGATGATGAAAGTCTGGGAGACATCAATCAGCCACAAGATATCAGACGTTCAAGCCCCGTGGTCCACGTATCAACAGGATAACTTCGATGTTATTCGTCATGTAGAATCTTGTGGCTTTTTCCTACTTTGTCACCCAAGCTACCTCATCAGATCGATGGGCCTGAAGGTATTACAAGCAGCATGCCACCTGCACTTGAGCATTCAGGAAAAGACGGATACATTTCGGGCATTGGACTCTAATCCTTCAACCTCAAGTGCAGCGAAGGTGCTTGAAAAAATGCCAGAAAAGTCAGAGTTCGAGGTTTCGTATGAACACTCGCGTTCTGCTTCCCAACATTGGGTGCGGTTGGGCCAGATCAATGATCAACAGCTTAGTTCAAATGGCCAATCCATTGACAAATTCAGGCGATCATTTTCAGATATGATTACACCTAGATCTGGAAGTACTTTGTCGATGCCATGGCAGAGGACAGTGTCATCAACTATTCGGGAAGGATTTTCATCAGGGGCAAACAGCCCTTTGGCTGAGGCAAAGCGTGACCAAAAATATGTGTTCGAGCTGATACAAGAACAGGGGAATCAAATATCTCGATCTTGCTATTGGGATATTGGCCCATATTCAGATATTTTAAGAGTTTGGAAGCCTGTTCCAGATGACTGTACTTTTGAATCATGCATGTCTGACTCAACTGAGACAGACAGAACCTCCAGGTGGTTGAAGATCGTATCCGAGTTGATGAGACACTGCTGGATCTATGCAAGAGATACTGCCTCTATAATTTTGAGTGAAACATTAGGAAATTTTCATGATTGCACAGTAACAGATCAGAATGGGAGGCAGACTGTTTCCACAGATGGAAAGAAAAAGTATTGGGGGGATTTATACTGTTTCATAATTGCTCCAACTCCTCGTGATGCGTGCCTTGCCATTGATGAGCTTATTCCAAAAAAGATAGAAGCTTTTTTCTCCGTTCTTATAAATTCAGCTCGTATTGGATCAGATTTGGCCCTCTCCGCTATTGGTTGTGCAGACAAATCATTCCAAGGGAGTGTGGTACAAAAGTGTCAGCCTCTTGAAACAGAGTACTCTGCTGCTGGTGACAGAAAAGGGAGCTCGCTTAAATCTGGAAAAAGTCCCAGGAAGGATGCAAGACTTGTTCATGCCCAAATTCTTTGTGCTGTGTGCTCAAACATACAGCCAAACACCTTGCAGGGTGAGATCCAAATGCGTGACTCCTTCATTGGGTTTATCATCGAAACAGTGAGATTCATCGATGTATCGCCTGTTGTATCGCCTGATTTACAACTATTGAGGTATTGTCTCTGCTCTATTGCACGTCAAGTGGCCCTGCAGCTTTCTGAAAGGCATTCGCAGGCATTCCCGCCAATGCTTCGCAAGCAACTGTACAACACATTTAGTCTGTATACAGAAGAGGGGCAAACTCCAGGACTCTTCCGATCTGAACTTCGAAGGCATATAGCCTCTGCAAAAGCGGCTGTGAAACCACGTGATCCTGAAGTCATTAAGCATGTCGAGAAGGAGATTCTTTCCTCGTCACAAATGTTGGAAGATTCTGCAAATCTTGCCATGGGCGCGATGTTGCTAGGTCCTGTATTTGACTCAGATAGCCAAGACCCCAATGGTAGGGTCTTCACATGGATACGAAGAATGCTTGAGAGTAATGTCCCAGATGATGAAAAGCAGTCCCAAGACTTCCGCACATGCTGGGCACCAAAAAATTTTGAGATTGCGCAAGAGGCTTTGAAGTTTTATCTGAAGTCAAACCGGAACATGTGTCCGATGTTTGTCGATCAGTGCTATTCATCAAGTGCTCCAGTTGCAAATGCTCATTTCTTTGTTCTCTCAGATGTCATCATGCAGAATCAATCTACTGAATTCGACCTGCACACTCTCATAGCTCTCGTATTGAGTAAAATGGTTGACTCAGATCCCCAAATTCGATCAAACGCCAGGAAACTACTGCATTCAATCGAAAGGAGGTATAATCCTGACCAGGGTCTGAAGACTTCTTTTTCAAAGCTGGGATTGGAGGACAAGGAGAGTAGAGAACAGCATGCGATGATCCAGGACCTCGTTGTGGTTGGAGGCCTACAGAATTCTCATGCCATATTCCAGCAGAAGGTCTCTTCTGCTATGGCAATGCATTATGAAAAAGCCTCTTTGCAAGTCACCCAGGAATTGTTGAGAAGGCATAAAAATGGTGCAAGTAATCCAGAAAAATTACAGCAAACCCTCTGTTGCCTTCCTCCGTGGCTCGAGCACGCTGATTTTTCTGGAGATGGGTGGTCTTATTCGATCTTAGATTTGCTTTATAATGTTTCAAATGCTCCAGGACTGGTTCAGAGCAATGCTATTCAGGAAATTTGGCGAACCATTGCTATGCACAGAGGAAACATTGCACCTGTTCTCAATTTCCTCTTATCTAAACTTCTACATGAGAGCAAAGAATCGCCCAAGAACAACTTGCAGTATTCTTCAATGGAATGTGGAAAACATATTGCACTTTATCTGTCACGGGTGGCGCCCAGGTTTACAGTGGAGCATTTGATAACTTTGGCTGAATCAGATGTGCTCAGTTTGGGTGGGACAGATGAGCCTTTTGATCAGGCTGAGATCAATAATACTGCTGAATTGGGCTTGGTACGGTATCTTAACATCTGATATTTGATAATACTTTCTTTTATATCCATATATGCCTGTGCAGATAAAGGAATTTCATCATAGAGATTCGACAGCTCCGACCCAACAACCTCTGCCCAAGCAGCAGCCACTAGCCGCACGAGCAGCAGCAGCAATCGCGGCAGCTACAGCAGACCGTTCTAAGCCATTCACAGCGTCCTCATTCGCACAGGCAATCAAAAGATCCACGGTGGATATAATTATCAAAACTGGCGTTGCTGTTGCTGACACTGTTGTCGTGGCTGGAGCTGCGGCAGTTGGAACAATATCAGCTTCTGGCCTCGCCGCGGATGAAGATGAGAATCGGCTAAAATCTCGGACGAAATATGGAGAGTATGATATGGAAGAGTCACTGGAGGCAGCCTTGGGCTTGGGCTTGCCGCAAGATAACCAAGGGACTACAACTCATGACCTCCAATCAGAAGATTATCTTCAGCCAATTCCCAGAATCGTAGAGAAGCGCAAATTATTATCTTCTCAAGAAGGAGCACTTTGTCTTTTAAGTGAAATTGTCTCGGAAAATGATGAATATCTGCGGCCACACTTGGCAGAGTTGCTGCACATTGCTGTACTACAGTTGGACTCGTGCAATGAGCAAGTGTGCCACGAGTCTTGTCAGATTTTGCAATTTCTGCTATATAATCTCTCATACAAAATATTAGAAACAAATTCAAAACACGATGATCCCGTGTATTCATCTGATTATGCACGAGTGGCAGGTGTTATTGGATTTTTACAGAGTGTGCCAGAAGGAGAACGGATCTGGGACTGGGAGTTACCGACATTAACATACCCGTGGATTTCCTCCGCAGGATCTGTTGCTGCCTTTGTGCAAATAGGTGTGTATACATTTTCTCTGTTCTTCGTGTTGTGTGTTGAAGCACTGAGGAATATCTTGATTTGCAGTTGCAAATTGCTTCCCATTTGACTCTGGGCTATCAGAAAAGTGGGCCTCTGAGGCTTTAAAGTGGGCATGCTGCTCAAGAACAAGACATGGAGCATCGCGATCTCATCAAATTTATTGCTCACTTTCTCCTTCTTTGACGAGCCCTGCGTGCACGTCATTACTATTTTGCCTGGAGAAGTGTCTGAAGACAGCATCATCTGAGGGACTCGACACTGGAATTGAAATCCTATGCACCCTTAGGGTGCTCTTATCAAACACAAGTCGAGAGAAAGTAATCTTATATCCTCATCTATTTGCTGCTTGTATTGCCTTATTGAACTCGAGTGTGGTCAGGGTGGGGGAATTGGCAATGGCCATGCTTCTGGAGCTCTTGGATTGCCTGGATTTCTCAGATCTGCTCGTGCAAAAGACAATTTTGAGCGTCTTCGCTCCGGAACATGCGTTTAAATCGAATACTTCGAATACTAAGATTTCTACCAATGTATGGCTGCTGGGGAAAAGTCTCATGGAAGATATGGAGGATGTTGAAGATGAAGCTGCTGGGCCCTGGTTTGCCCTGCAACAGCTTCTGGTCAAGGGCTTGTTCCAAGGTGATACAGAGCGACTTGCTCTGGATGCCTTTGCATCAATTTGTAGACAAATTTATCGAGCATCCAAACTACATGTCATAAGACCACGGGCATTGAAGAAGCTGAAAAGGCAGGAATGGTTCACAGTGCATTCATATTCCGTGGCAAGCCATCATCCCTTGGCAGGCATTGAATCCATCATTGGCGATGTGTGCATTGGCCTCGCGATCACTGTATCCTCAACTTTGCCTTGGGTTTTTGTCAAAGTCAACGTGGACTCCGAGGAAATTTCAGGTTTCCTACAGGATTTATCACGGGCATGTGAATGTGTTGGGTGGACAAATCTAGGAGCCCTCCTGCAGTGCCTTGAATCGGATCCGAACTCAAAACTGGACCTCGATATGAGCTGTAGAAATTGGTCCAGGGAAGTAGTTCCGATCATTATCCATGAACTGTTCCCCACCTATGGATTGCTCGTCATCCAACGACTCATCGAAACTGTTCAGAGAGCCCCTGATGTATATCAGAGGGCAGCTCTCTACATCTTAGAAGCCCTATTTAGTACTCCAAGAGTGAATATTGGTAATGACGAACTCATCATCAGCGAAACATGCCTTATCGACACGCTTGCTCTGGAATTGAATGGTCAACTCGGCGGTTGCATTGTTAGAGTCTTGCAAGCACTGTCCAACTATCAAGGATCACCTGACACATATGAACAGCAAGATATTTACAGTTGGAATAAGTGCATAGATGAGATAGGAGAATGCAATAAAATCTGCTCGGGAGCGCTGAAAAGAGTTGCCATGAACTGCCCAGGCACAGCTGAACTCTTGGATCTCCAACTCACCCCTCACCACATTCAACCTGATGCCGTTGTTGGGCAGCAGCCTCTCGCATCGCCCTCAACACATTTATTGCCATTTTTGCCGGAATGATACAAATAATGATACATGCATACTTGTAGAAAAGAAATACAAACATTATGCTCTCCCCCTTTTCTTGGAAAAGGCCTTGACACTCTTCTCCAGCACAGCCACATCCTCCTCATCCTCCTCGATCCCAATACTTTCAAATAAATCCTTCTGATTTCCATTTAAATTCTCTGACACAGTGTCCCATACATTCTTGAAAACCCGCTTGCGAGATTTCCATGCAGTCAGACAAGACTCTATAGACTTCTCCACACCCCTGATCTCAGCAGGAGAAATCTGTTTCACCTCCCCATTCCTCAGCACCGCTAGCTTCCCATCCAACTCCTCTGCTTCACGCTGCAATGCAGCATACTCATCCTCCATCTCACCCAAAGTCTTGCTCGATTTCAGCTTTCTATACTCCTGCTGCAGTGCCCCCACAGCCTCTGTCATCCCACCCACATCCTTCTTCAGCGCCTCTATACGAGACACCTTCTCCTTCATCTCCTCCTCCGATAATGTAACACGGTCCTCTTGCGTCGCAAAGTAAATCTTTGTCTTGCCAAACTCCTTGCACACAATCTGTCCCTGCTCTGCCAGAGAGGCCAAAGCCTTATCCGCCTGAGACTTTTTCACACCTCGAGTAGCAAGTAAATCAGCAACATTCTACACACAAGCATAGACAGCAGAATGCCGGTAACTGATTGTCGTTGAATTCCCCAACCACTTTCGAACAACCACCCCCACACACATGCCCCCAGAGCATATATTTGTACTACTAGTACATACCTGTACATTAAATGGCCTATTCTGATCCAAGAGCAGATTCAGACAATGCTCCTCAGCTGAAGACAGTCGTTGTTGTGGTCTTCCCATTTCTACGTCTGTATGCCCTGATTGCCTTTCTACTTACACAGAACGCTCGTTATATTTATATATTTCTATAGTATTACCGCTGAGAAGCTTGTAGACCAACATGCTCATGCTCATATTCCACTTCGACACGGGGGCGCCTTGTTCGCCGCTTGGGTCGTCCAGTCCTTGGAGCAGCATGATCATCCTCACCCTTGTCGTCATCCTCGTCGTCCTCTTCTGAACCAGATGATGATGATGATGATGTAGAAGGCGTCATCATATCCTCCATATCGTCTTCCGACAGGGGCACATCAGCCTCGTCCAGCCATTCCACAGAATCCCCATCATCCTCGCTCTCCTCCTCATCTTCCACAAAAAACTCATCTTCCAGCATCACATCCCGTTCAATCTCCTTCTCATCCTCAGCCACCGCCTCCTTCGACAATGCATTCTTATATTGCAACGTAGGAAAGTTATAAATATCACCATATGTCCCATTCTTCAGCCTCTCAAGAAGCTCCTTCTCAATGGCCTTGTCCAACTGCGCTGCAGCCTCTGCCTTGGCCTCCTTCCTCTTCTCCATCTTTTCCTTCCTCGCAGGCATCGTCACCAGCTTTGGCTTCACCTTGAGCTGCAATTTCCTCATCCTAATAAGATACTGCGTAATCTTTGTCAACCGCTGCTTATTCTTATGGACCAAAAACTTTGGCCAATAGGCCAAATGCTCATCAATCTGAGCCAGCGCAGCTGCATACTGTCGCTTCAATCTAATCTTCTGCCACATCTTCTTGGGAGAATGCGCCCTCTCTGCAGTCTTAATGTACAGATAACACCGCCCCTTGTCCTCCCGTATCGTGGCATATTTGCTATTCGCCAAGGGACAGGAACTCCTGTTACACAACCCTGTTGCATACAGTACTCGCATCAATCCCATTCGCACACAGAGATAATGGCAAGATAGGATTACATACCTGTCACATTGTATTCATTTCTACAGAAATTCTGTGTCTGTGTTTTTGCTCGAAAACTGCAGTGCCCATGCATAATGAGCTGCCAGACGACCTCATCGTGCTGCATTGTCTCATACGATGTACTCTTGATTATAGTATATAGTATGGAATGTGATTGAAAATCTGTCGAGGAGGGCATCTATGGAATGCATGCATGATGGACGTGGTCATGTTTTTAATGCATCTATTCAAGAAACTTTTGATTCTTGGATACCACACGCCTACTGTAGTACGTGTGTGGTACAATTGAATTGAATAATGTCATTCTTGGTATCAGAATTACGACGATCGATTGGTCGTCGTGGACGAGCCCAATCGTGGGACCAACTCTGTCCTTCATTCGGCACAATTCTTTCCAATATGTCGGCATCTGAGGTGGATTTATGTGCGTGATTCTGTATATACTACTGTTATTGGTGTATATGACAGTCATAGTGGCCCTGTATGTAGGTCGCCTGTTTTCCTCTTCTGTGTCTTCTTCTTCTTCTTCCAGCAGCAGCAGCAATAGTAGTCGAGTCAATGTGCGACGATTGTATCATCACTCTAGTCCCATGATGATGGATGCTGAGCAGAGGCCAAAGGCACTGCTGCGGGGGACGTTGACCCAGGCAGAGGGTCCTCTGACTGCAGCAGAGTTATGGGAGTTGGTGGAACCTCAGGGGATGAAGAGCAAGAGATTTATGAAGACCATGTTGAAGCAGATGCGTGATAGGGGGGAAGTGAAGACAAAGCCATCTGATGGTAGTAATAATAGCTTTGTATATTACCATGTGAGTATGGAAGAAAGGTAGTGGTAGTAATTCGTGCACTGATTTGCCTTCAATTAAAGTTACTTGTATGTAATACATGGCATAGTCAGTACTCGTGTGTATGTGTGTATGATCACGTAATCATAGCAGTGTAGATTTGCATTGCATTCTCATCATGAGGATGGCATTGCAGTAGAGGGTGAGACCTCTATCTCTACAGCTGTCTATGTATATCGATATCGACCATCAATTGGGACGTCTCAGCAGACATGTCCATGTAAGACTGGAAAATAAATACATGAGCGTCTCTTTGTAGATTGGTATTGGACAATAATAAATTCTATATTTGTATAGTAATAAAATGCTGGATGTGGATGATGCTGAGAACAATCAGAAGAAGAGCGATCGTCTTGGCAAGGGGCATTCTCCCAGGAGGGAAGGGGAGGAGGCTTTTGTTGCAAGGATGCATCGACTGATTGCATTGGAGCATGAGGCTGAGAGGGCCGAGGCTGAGGATATGCTTGCGAAGACTGATGCGACTGTTGCACAGCGCAAGGGCGTTGTGTTGCTGAATGTAAGGGTGGAGGATGTGGAGTCTGGACTTTTGGGAAAGACGCTCCTGACACTGGCACGCAGTGGCGAGGGCTCTGTGCTTCCAGCCCATACATTATCGCAGCATGATATTGTTCGCATAAAGCCTAATAAATCGGATGGGAATCATGAGGGATTTGTTGTGGAGGGTGTGGTGTATCGAATACGAGATTCCAGCATTACAGTGGCAGTGGATTTGCTGCCTGATGATGATTCATTCCTGTGTATTCCTCTCAAGGTGGAAAAGCTCGCTAATTACGTGACATATCGTCGTCTCTCTAGTACATTGGACACTATAGTAAAGGTTGGACATGAATGTCGGATAAAGGAGGTTGTTTTTCAAGGGAAAGAACCAGTGTATGATACTGATGCGTGCCAGCAGGTTGAAGAAGCGCAACACGCGTCGCCTGGATGGACGCCGATCAATCCGGGCTTAGATCAATCTCAAAAAGATGCTGTGATGAAAGCTCTGTGCTCTCGGGATGTTGTTTTGATTCATGGTCCTCCAGGGACTGGGAAAACAACCACGCTTGTCGAATATATTGCTCAGGAAGTGAAGAGGGGCTGCAGAGTGTTGGCATGTGCGGGGTCTAATATTGCAGTGGATAATATTGTGGAGGGTCTTAGTAAAGTTGATTTGAATGTAGTGCGGATAGGACATCCAGCGAGGATGTTGCCGCAAATTCTGGAGCAGAGCTTGGATTACAAAGTGCTGCACAGTGATGATTCCAGTCTTGCAAGAGACTGTCGGCAAGAAATACAGCAGTTGAATAGAAAGATGCTCAAGTTGGGTAGAAAGGATTGGCAGGCTAGAAAACAGATCCGACAAGAAATACGGTATCTGAATAAGGAGGAGAAGAGGAGACAGCAGACTGCGATTGACAGATGTCTCGCATCAGCTCAGGTTGTGTGTTGTACATTGAGTGGCGCTGCATCCCGTCAAGTCTCGATGTTGCCAATTTTTGATGTTGTCGTGATTGATGAGGCGGCTCAGGCGATTGAGCCCTCGTGTTGGAGCGCTCTGATTAGAGGAAAACGCTGTGTTTTGGGGGGAGATCATCTTCAGCTGACACCCACCATTGTGTCGGATAAAGCTTCCAAGCAGGGATTATCCGTGACATTATTTGAGAGATTACGACAGATGTGGGGTGATCATATCACGCAAACACTTTTAACTCAATATAGAATGAATGAAAAGATTATGAAATGGTCTTCAGTAGAGTTGTATGAGGACCGGATTCAAGCACATGCATCTGTTGCTCATCGACAGCTTGATGAGCCTCTCGTTCGTGAATCATTTCCAGTTCTGGCCTTTATCGACACGGCAGGATGCGATATGGAGGAAACAAAAGAAGAAGACAGCGAGAGTCTTAAAAACACCGGTGAAGCTGATATTGTGATGGCATATGTTGAAAAGCTCACTGCAGCAGGAATGAGACCGGCTGACATTGGAGTCATTACACCGTATGCAGCCCAAGTCACCCTTCTTCGTTCGATGCGATCGACAGATATTGGATCAAAACTTGAGATAAGTACAGTTGATGGATTTCAGGGAAGGGAAAAAGAAGCAATTGTGATTTCAATGGTGCGATCCAATGCATCAGGAGAGGTGGGTTTCCTATCAGACTCGAGAAGAATGAATGTGGCAGTCACTCGAGCCAAACGACACTGCGTTATAATTGGAGATTCTGAAACAATTTCAAAAAATCCATTCCTTGATCGCTTGGTTACTTATTTTCAAGACCATGGAGAGTATGATACTGCAGAAACATTCAGGCTTGCATAGTCTCAAGGGGACCCAAATGCCATTGTGTAATCGTATTCAATCGTTGGAACGACTGATGAGATAAATTTGAGGAAGAGCACCATATACCTGTAACATGACCAAAGTGAATAGGTGAACACAATCCGATTCTATTGCCTATCAGACCAAATATTGCACATCAGACAATCAACGCACTGTTCACTGTTGAATCCCTCCTCTCCAGCAATCAACGAAGACAACTTTTTCATGACAGCTCCATGCTGGCATGGATGAATAGAAACCACGTATCCTCCACCATTTTTATGCGGATGCTGCTCGGTGGTCACAGTCTTTCGCCCGCTGGCATGATAATCACCAATCACATCCTCCATAATTTCTGTGTGAGACAGTAAACTCCCATCCTCCTTGTATCCAATCAACCATACTCTAGGGACTTGGTAGAACTTGTCATAGGAAATAATCAGAGTATATTTTCGTGTCAGAATGACGGATGAATCCTGACCACCCGACACGTGATTCTTTGATTCTGTGTGTCCAGCACCAGTAGAGGGGGCAGCACCTTCATCCATCTCGTCATCATCCTCTATATCCAAATTCGATATATCTAGAACATCCTCTGGATTCTCTCCGTCATTTTCGCCTTGATCAATATCGTATACAGAATCTTTGGCACCCCGTGTGCCTGGCAAATAATCATAACCCTCTTCCGAGTCATGTGATTGGTCCTGTGACTCATCTTGATAGGATTCAATCGCTGAAGCTCTCCGAAAACAAGGAACTACAATACGCACAATAAAGACAACGATAAACGCAACAACGATATCCATGTCTGGACCATATAGAGGCTCGCATACCATTCTTGGTTGTCAGGTATTGCTTGTTCCTCGGCAGGAAAGGCCAACGCTTTGAGTCGTCTCCAGATTCCCTGCAAAACCGTATATGTATATTTAATAACATTCGCATGAGATGTACCAATCGACAGTTGACGTACCAAGACCACGTAGGGCAACTTCTGACGAGGAAATCCCCAGCCTCAACAAACTCCTCTGGAGTAAGCACCTAGCAACATATTTGACGCATATAGTCAATTTAATATTCATAATTGAGTATATACTATCTTCAAATGTGGATTCAAGAGACAAACGTACTCCTTTTTGTTTAAACCGACTCTCGCTGAGTGGTGGTAGTATGTATTCTGAAGCATTTTTGTACGCATTATGTATAAAGCTCCGCATACTGACTTACAAATATAGTTTTTAGATATTCAACCCCCTCACTGGGTCACCTTTATGATATGTGGGGGGGGTCCGATGATGTGGCACCCTGGCCAGCTGGATGCATTAATGGAAGGAGTCGTGGGTTTCTTCGAAAAGAGTTCCATTGTCGCTGTAGTCGACCATGATCTGAATCACAACTGGTCCTTTGATACCAATCGCCTTCGTGATGGTTGGATAGACGTCCTTTGCATCTGTCACTTTGAAACCTGTCGCTCCCATAGACTCTGCAAATTTGACAAAGTCAATGCTACCAAGCTGGACAGCGCAAGACTCGCCGTGATATTTCTTCTCCTGCTGTACTTTGACCATGTTGTAGCACATGTCGTCAAAGATGATGTGAACAAAATTCAGATCATATCGTACAGCAGTGTCGAGTTCGGCAGCAGAGAAAAGAAAGCCTCCATCTCCACTGACTGAAATGAGCTTCTCAGTCATGTCGGTGCCCTTCTTTTTGGCATCAAAGGCGGCAGACATTGCCCATGGCAGGGCAACACCGAGAGTCTGTTGGCCATTTGTGTTGACCAATTGTCTTGGGCGATGGACAACCAAGTAGCGAGCGATCCAGATATGGAACGATCCCATGTCCACAAAAAATGTCACGTCATCAGACTCATCTGACACTTTTTGAAGCCCAGATACAATGTCAAGCGGATGTACCAGTCCATCAACAGGCTTTACTACCATTCCTTTCAAAAACTCCTCTCGCTGCTTGCTGGCCTCGATCAAATGCTTGTTCTCTTGGGGAGACAAGGATGCCGAAAGTGTCAGTCTGGATGTGAGTTCCCTGAGGGACTCTGCAATGGAGCCAACAACCTCAATGTCTGGACAATAGTTATTATCCACGTCGTATGGAATCGCGTCGAGGTGTATGATGGTCTTCTTCTCCTTTGAATTGTTCCACAATGTGGCATCATATTCGATAACATCGTAACCAATGGCCAATATGCAATCTGCTGATTCCAAAAGATTGTCACCAGGTTGGTTTCTGCAGATGCCTACTCTTCCACAATACAAATAGGCCATCTCTTTTGCGACGGTTCCAGTACCTTGGAAAGTTGACACCACTGGTATTGGGTGAATTGATAAAAGCGCTCTGAGGGCTATTGTTGCATCCGAGGTCGATGCTAGTCCCCCAGACAAGATGAGGGGCTGCTTTGCCTCGTTTAATGCCCTTGCTGCTGCATCGAGAGACGCCCGATTCCCAGGTCCGGTCACAGGAGGCAAGACTGGAGTCAGGACATGTACTTCGGGACACTCGTTGACCATGACATCCATTGGAATAGAAACAAAAGCTGCCCCCGGTCGACCTTCCTCTGCGTTGCGAAATGCATTCCCTAGCACTTCACCGATTGCGAGAGGTGAATCTATCTCAACTGCGTATTTGCAAACAGGACTCAGAATACCAACATTATCCATGCTCTGATGTGTCCTCTTCAGTCTCTGGGACAGAGGAACCGCTCCACCAATCGCGACAACTGCGTCGCCTTCGCATGTGGCGGTAATCAAGGAAGTCGTTAGGTTGGCGACACCAGGTCCACTTGTCACGAGGACAACCCCAGATTTACCAGTCCTTCTGCCATGACCTGCCGCCATGAACGCAGCAGATTGCTCATTTCGGCACAAAATCAGTTCAATCTTGCCATTCAACGCCCGAATAGCTTCAAGAACCCGATCAATCTTTGCACCTGGCAGAGTGAATATCCTTTCCACTCCCTGAGACAAGAGATTTTGCACCAGAACTTCTGCCCCTGTCAAACCCATGGGTATTTGCGGTGACTTTCGATGAAGACAGAAATTACAGTACTCGTAATGATATACTTTGTTTATTGTTTATTTTCTAGGGTCCATCGCTGAGGCATTGGTAATCCACATCTCCAAGATGCCAAGCCCAATATCAACAAAGATTCGGTCCAGAGGCTGAAACGACCGTGGTAGAAACAGCACTACACTGGATGGTATATGCGAGGGATCTCCCTTGGATTCCATTGGAATATTTGCAAACGTGCGTGAATCACCATGTATGAAATACTTCTATAATTCTGGTAAGGGTTTCAACGATGAAATTAACACTGGACCTGCCGGAGACCCTCCATCAGCCTCTCTTGCTTGCGTCTCAGAGTGCTGGAGTATGTCTGGAGGAGTATGCGGTCAAGTGTATTGAGAGAGTTGTGCGGCCATCGTCAGTGCATAGACCTCAACAAGGTGATCAACCTTCATCAGAGCAGACATTGTTCGTGTCAGCTCCGATATTAGACTTGGTAGAAGGCCTGATACAGGGTACGATAACAGTAGGTGAGGTCATGAAGCATGGGAATTTTGGGCTAGGAACGCTGAGCATGCTCAATGGGGAAGTCGTGGTGCTCGATGGGGTTACATATCAGCAGACTGATACGGGCGAATGCCATATTGTTTCTCCTGAAAGCACATCTCCATTTATGATGGTTTGTACCTTTTCAGATGAGCATAGTGCCCATCATACCATTCGTGATGCTGGTTGGTCTGATCTTCATAGTACTTTAGATCAATGGCTCTCATCAAAGAACTTATTTTCTGCAATTAAGATCAAAGGATCCTTTAGCTATATCAAGGTCAGGGCTGTGCGGAAACAAGACCACAACAGGCCATTAGTAGAAGTCACGAGGGAGCAAGCAATCATGGAGTTTCACAATAATCAAGAGGGCTGGCTTGTCGGCTTCTGGTCGCCTGGTTTCCTTGGACATGCTCTGTCAGTTCCAGGGTATCATTTACATTTCATAACAGCAGATTACAGCAAAGGAGGGCATGTTCTTGATATGAAAATGGAAGTTGGTGAGGTTTATATTCAGCCTCTCTCTTCTCTGCTTCAAGAGTTTCCAACGACTCAAGAGTTCACCACCACCAAATTTGAGTCCAATACAAATGCGGCAAGCCAATTAAAAGAGGCTGAATCATAAATTTGTAACCATGCTACTACTATCCAATCACCTGTCCTTCTTCCTCCTCCGAATCATCATCATCTGGCCGCCTCTTTTCCACTCTTTCTCGGGACTGCCCTCGCCTCCTACTACTATAATCATCTCTACTACCCCTTCTTCTACGAGGAGATCTACTTCTCTCTGGCTGCCTCGAACGCCGCCGTTTCTCAAGTTTATCTTCTAGCTCTGCATGTTTCTCATGAACCTTCTTCCATGCATTATAATTCCTACCTGAATGATGATCCCGAAGTCTCCCTTCTTCATCGTTCAGTATAAGCCCAGAGACAGGACACACAGACTGAACCAGACCTTTTGTTATATTATTCCCACTTCTAGTATCCGCGTCTCTCTGCAGCGCATCCCTCCGCTCCTTGATAGCATCAGCCTGGTCCGCCAATATCTCTGCCCCATCAACATCCCCCTGCTCTCCCTTCACCTGCGCCCCAAGCAACAACTCTTCAATCTGAGTTGCCATTCTATCAAGCGCAACCTGATCTTCCGCCAAGTAGATGTTCTTCTGCGTCGCATTAATCCTTGCAATATTTGCATCCTTTCTCTTTTTCAAATCTGCCTCCAACCTATCCAACCAACGCTTTAAATCCCTCTCATACCCATAGCGCTCTTTCTCTCTCTCAGACAACGTATTCCACTGCTCTCGACACTTTGAATCGTGCTCCTTGGGACAAGTCCCAAGGTCATTCTTCGTCCTTTTGAACTCTTCGTAAGGACAAAGCCCACACAGGTAATACTTGCACACATCCTGATCAGAAAATCTCCGCTCTTTTCTGCATACCATATATAACACACATTCAGATCATGAAGCAATACAAGCACAGAAGTGCGTCACGTACACAAATTTCTCTCTCTCTGTCAGGGGCACATCTCTGTGCTTTCCCATGAGATCGTCCAGCATTGCACGCATTTCATCCATCTTGAATACGTTCTTCTTCGAATGTGGTTTAAATAAGATCTGCGATCATGGCATTGCTACAAAGATTCTTGTATTGTAATTCTTCTTGTAATTTGATTTCTCTCCAGATCCATAGATCCAGATCTTGATCACGTGTTCTAGTAGTATTAGTATTGTAATTGGAGAGTAAAAATGATTTAGTCGGTGCTCAACCAGTCGCATCTCTTCGGAAGAGTGAAAGGGCAAGACTCGCTCACAATTCCTACTGGTGTTGATCTCCATATCACGCGTACTGCAGTCGATAGGGATATAGATGGATCGAAGGGCATTAAGAACTCGAAAGATATCGAGTAAATTAGCTGTAGTGGATGAGGATGATAGAAAAAGGGTGGGTTATGAATGTCACAACCTTGTTGGGAGTTGAGACGCGATGGGAATGTCGTTTGGCACGGTTATATTTACATGTATCGATGGTTTGGTATAGGCAACGAAGGCTCGTTTGGATGCCCTTGAGAACGATGCGGCTGTGTTAGATGAAGGGGATTTTGACGACCCAGATGACGACGAGTTTGTGCTTGAGGATTCAAATGATGAGGACGAGGAGATGGTGGGGAAGAAGAGGAAGAAGAAGGGGAAAAAGGGGAAGCGAAGGGGCTCTATTGTTGGGAAAGGGAGAGGTCCAAAGACTTTACAAGATTGGATTGACCAAGACAATCTCGAGGACTTTCCCGAGTACGAGCCGACATATCTATCAGCAGTTGCACAGCCAGAGATGACGAGATCAGTGAGGCATTTTTGCTCAGTGTGTGGTCAGGGGGCGCCGTATACATGTGTGCGTTGTGGCACAAGGTTTTGTTGCTTGAAATGCTCTGTCATTCACAATGAGACCCGGTGTCTGAAGTTTACAGCGTAATGTATTTATTTATGTATTTATCGTAAAGAATGCCATCTATCTCTCCTGCAATGATTCATGGCAGTAATGATAGCGTCCTCTACGGTGTCAACCACGATTGTAGCTCGGTCGCCATGGCAGTTCTCACCACCATTGAAGACTCCAGTGCGAACTAGAACGCTGACCCAAGGATCTCCTTGTCGATTTGCTCCTCTAATATCGGAAGAAGGGTTGTCCCCAATGGCGAAGATTTTCGAACACGTGGGGGTGTTCCAAAGCTTTGATGCTTGCGCTTGCAGTGAGTCTTCTGCAAGTAGATATGCATCTCTGTGTGGCTTTCCAAACACTCTGTACTCTAGATTCATTCCAGTTATGTCTTTATATAATGTTTCTAAACATGATGTGAAAGATCCCAGACCCAATCGAGGGGTCGGAAATTCATTGGACCACATGGAATCCCCATGAGAAATGAACAGCTGGGGCTGCTGTGCTCTATTGTTCAGACATTCGGTTGTTCCACCGAAAACCCCACCATACATCAGCAGATCGAGTATGACTTGAATTTCCAAGTACCAATCGGAAGGATCGGTAAATACCAATATTGCTTCAATTGGATTCTGGTCAGTCCCATATCGTGTCACTCCTTCAGATTCTTGATGCATGCTCTCTAGGTTTATAAAAGGCACACATGATGGATTTCGTTGTATCAACTGCTTTGATGATATTGTTTGAGAATATCCATAGTGACTCGCCACTTGTTGCGACTGGCTCCTCCCAACAACTAGTACAGGCTTGTCATGAAACAGGGGCAGGAGATCACGAAAAGGGGAATGGCTCAAAATCATCTGCTCGGAATCAATCTGAATCCCAAACATAGATGACAACTGTTTCGATCGATCATGTTCCGTCATACCACCTCCATTGGTCAGGTAGGCTATAGGCATCCTCGGCTTTCCGTTGTGTGTGTTGTGCAGAATATCTAGAGCCCTTTGAGCCTCAGGCAATGCTCTACTGCCCTTTGTAAGAACCCCATCGATATCAAAACAAAACCCTATCCTCTCAGACTCTGTGAGTGACGATATCAGCCTCTTGATACTGGAGAAATTGCCCCGAGAACTCTGCCCAAGTCTCCTCATGCCAAGTGCAACATCAACTTTTTCGTTTGGGCCTGTCGCTTGGCAACGGAATTCACAAGCGATCAAAGAATAGAACACCAATTACTCCATACTATAGTTTTATCTGTATCGAATATTGTGTGCCCAAACAGGGCCTATTCATGTAGATGGAGTCATAGATGGTTTCAGCCCAAAAACTTTCTTTTCCTGCTCGTTTGAACACGTAACCATCCAACATGACCCTTGATAGGAGATGCACAAGGTGCACGAGCGCTGCGCTCCTATCGTGCCCATGAGAATATGGTGCCAAAATCCAGGTTTACATATGATTAATATTTTCAGTAATCACATATCAACGCTCGTCTGAGAATATGATTGTCGCTGTGTCATTTCACCTTTCCCCAACATTCTAGAAACAGCACACGGCTCAGTCTGGGCGATATCGACGAGGCCGAGTGGACGTTTTGGTACCTCGTTTGGTTTTGAAATAATATTATTATACTTGATTGGCCACTTTGTACAAGCTTTTATTGATAGAGGGCATGACAGGCTTTGAATTGGGCAAAGATCCCCAGGTGAGACACCTGCCACTTGAACTTTTATATCCCGCCGTCGACGTACGAGTGTCTATTATTATTGGCTCATAAATTATATTATTTCTGTTATAGATGGCGGATTTGGGAATTGAGGCGGACCCTACTCTTTTCCCTGGTTTAGAAGAGTTGCCTTCTGACTTATTGAGCTCTGATCTCACTCGTGAATTGGATTTGGACGATTTGCTGGCTATGTTTGACGGAGATGACATTGATCGAGATATTTTCACCCCAACGGATGGTGGCACGGCATCTCAGACTGGACATGCAGCAACACCTTCTACCTCAGAGAGTGGAAATAGGAATACTTCTGGCAGATCGTCCTCAGACAAAGAAGGTATGTCCAAAGAAACGGAAAATAAAGATGAGAAAGAGAGGATTGAGGAGGAGAAGAGGTTGGCGAGGATGAAGAGGAATAGAGAAAATGCACACTTGTCCAGGCTTCGGAAAAAGGAGCAACTGATGAATTTGCAGCGTTCGTGCCAAGAATTAAAGAAACAGAATTCCCAGTTGAATCTTTTTATTCAACGATTAGCTGCTGAGAATTGCCTTCTGCGCCATCACTTGAAGGATGTCTGTCAAGCTGCTAAACTGGCTGTCCCAGATGTTCCTACTGCCCTGAAGCCTTCACAATCTGAAGCAAAAACTGCCCCAGTTGCCAAATGCATCACCATTCATGATACAAAGAAGACTGCACATAGGTCAGATGGAGCGTCTGGTGCTTCTTCGTCCCAGACACAAGGTGCAGTGGACTCTGTGCAACCTAGGAATTCCAAGAGGAAGAAGATTGGAGGCACTGGTGCAGCATTTTTGACACTATTCTCATTGTTTCTGTTCATGAGCCCAATAAGTATTAGAAAGACGGATCAAGCAGTCTCGGCATCGGTTGGATTTTTGCCAGAAGGAGGCCATTCATCCTCTCAACAGAGGCCACTGCTGACACAGAAAGGAAGGAGCCTCATGATGGTTCATGACAAGAGCCCTGAGGAGGCCAGTCTATCAGACTATTTGAATGAAACTGTACACGCTTTGTTGAGCGATCAGGAAGTACAAGAGCTTCCAAAGCATGCTCTGGCAAATCTCAAAGATATTGCACCCGCTGCTCTTGCTCTTGACATGGACAAGGCAAATTCAGATGTTGAAAAGAACATTCTTCCTGCTGCTACGACTTTCCCAGCTTTGACAGAAAGAATATTCGAATCAGCAGGGCTAGAGGCCCCACAGATGTGCAAAAAGGTCTTTGAATTCCATGCAGATGATGTTCCAGCAAAGAATAGGCTTCGCAGCAAGAGGAGCATTGAGAAGTACGTCATGGGGACCCATGGGTTCAAAGGCAGATCAAGCGGCTTGAAGCTTCATGCAGACGAAATTACTGGGGAAAATGAAGAGCCCAGTCGCCTCTTGGATGTGCCCAGAGACACTGAACAGCATCATGATGATGATGTCCTTCTCCCAGCTCGTGTCCAAGAACCTCTCCTCGTTTCCCTGCTATTACCAGCAAATTCGAGCAGAAGCTCTAGAGCAGGAATATCCGCGATTGATCAGCTGTATGTGGTCATCTTGAACCCACAGAATACGTTCAGCACCTATGCGTGTGACCTCCCCCGCTCCTTGATAGTTTGATTTGCATGTTGATACATATTGATACCCTGTCCATTTCATTAAAATGATTTCGAATGTTGATATACCCTATCAGTCCCTTGAAGAAAGTCCACGCATATGGAACGAAAGAATACATTGCACCTACAACTTGTAGGTGTCACTCTCTGGCCCATGGGCCATGACCATGTTCAGCACCACGCGATGTGACCACAGATGCTGTCAGCAAATGCGAGGCTTCAATAATCGCATCGGAACAGCGGAAACGTAAAATTAACTGATTAAATCTATCATTCTTCGATAGATTTTACGAAAGAAATCGCAAATATCGACAGACTGATGATGCTCGCAAACTCTTTGAGCCATTCAACCACACGATGTGGGTTAAAGGCTTTGAGCACTTCCAGGACTCAAAGTACGTTCTATATATAATTTAATGCGGTGAATATGGCATCATTTGCGGTATAGTAGGGGATGCGTTGTCTGAGTGGGGTAGGAGGATACAGGATGTACCACGCAGTCTTGACCTCGTTATGGCTATCTATAGCATGTTTGTTGCTTTCAAAGCAATAATCGTTGATTTTATTCCTTGCAGGACCTGCAATCTGCAGAATGCCCCAGGGAAGGGTCAGAAATGTTGCCGTCAGGGCTGAAATTGAGGTACGTGCGGATGTGAGATGGGCTGTATTCGAAATATCAATTCTTATGTTATTTGTATGGCTTTCAGGGTGAAGAGCAGGTGACATCAAGACGCCAGCTTGCCAGGTACGTTGTCAAATTGAACTTTGGTTGCCTTGGGAATCTACTAACGAGGGATTTATACGTTTGCAGTGTTCTTGCTGGGGCTAGTGCTTTGAGTACTATTGCTGGAGCTTCGAAGGCCGATGATGCCACGAACGTTGCCTCTTCCAGAATGTCTTATTCCAGATTTCTGGAATACTTGGACATGGGACGGGTGAAGAAGGTGGATCTGTATGAGAATGGAACCATTGCAATTGTTGAAGCTGTTTCTCCAGAATTAGGAAACAGAGTGCAGCGTGTGAGGGTTCAGCTTCCTGGAACATCCAGCGAACTTCTGCAGAAGTTCAGAGAGAAGAAGGTGGATTTCGCAGCCCATGCCCAGCAGGAGGATGGGGGCTCAATTTTCCTTAGTCTGATCGGTAACTTGGCGTTCCCTCTGCTTCTTGTTGGAGGTCTCTTCTTATTGTCAAGGAGAGGTGGAGGTCCAATGGGACCAGGAGGCCCTGGAAACCCCATGGCATTTGGAAAGAGCAAGGCCAGATTCCAGATGGAACCAAACACAGGAGTGACTTTCGGAGACGTTGCTGGAGTTGATGAGGCAAAACAGGATTTCCAAGAAATCGTTGAATTCCTGAAGAAGCCAGAGCGTTTCACAGCTGTTGGCGCTAAAATCCCAAAGGGATGCCTCTTGGTTGGTCCACCAGGTACTGGTAAGACTCTCCTTGCCAAGGCTATTGCAGGAGAAGCAGGAGTGCCATTCTTCTCTATTTCAGGATCCGAATTCGTTGAAATGTTTGTCGGTGTGGGTGCATCCCGTGTGAGGGATCTTTTCAAGAAAGCCAAGGAGAATGCCCCTTGCATAGTCTTCATCGATGAGATTGATGCTGTGGGTAGATCTCGTGGTACAGGTGTTGGGGGAGGAAACGATGAAAGAGAACAGACATTGAACCAGCTCTTGACAGAGATGGATGGATTTGAAGGTAATACTGGTATTATCGTGGTTGCAGCCACGAACAGAGCTGATATCTTGGATAATGCCCTTCTCCGCCCAGGAAGATTTGACCGTCAAGTAACAGTTGATGTGCCAGATCAGGGCGGACGTCTCTCTATTCTCCAGGTACATGCTAGAAACAAGAAGTTGGGTGATGACTTGGACTTGAAAGAGGTGGCTCTTAGAACACCAGGGTTCTCTGGAGCTGACTTGTCAAACCTGATGAATGAAGCTGCAATTCTGGCTGGGCGCAGAAACAAGGAATCTATTTCACAGGCCGAAATTGACGACTCGATTGATCGCATTGTTGCTGGCATGGAAGGAACACGAATGACTGATGGAAGATCAAAAATGCTTGTGGCATACCACGAAGTTGGACATGCCTTGTGTGCCACATTGACCCCAGGCCATGACCCAGTGCAGAAGGTCACCTTGATCCCGAGGGGACAGGCCCGTGGCCTCACATGGTTCCTCCCAGGAGAAGATCCTTCTTTGATATCCAAGGCTCAAATTTTCGCCCGTATTGTGGGAGCTTTGGGTGGCCGTGCCGCAGAGGAGGTTGTCTTTGGAGATGCTGAGGTTACTACAGGAGCCTCTAGTGATTTACAGCAGGTGACAAACATGGCCAGAGCCATGGTTATCAACTATGGATTCTCCGAGATTGGACCATTCTCCCTTCAAGACCCATCAGCCCAGAGCCAGGACATGATCATGAGAATGATGGCACGCAACTCCATCTCTGAGTCTTTGCAGGGTAGAATCGATACAGCCGTCAAGGAAATTGCCCAGGATGCGTACGAAGTGGCCCTCAAACACATGAAAGAAAACAGAGAAGCAGTTGACAAGATTGTGGAGGTGCTTTTGGAGAAGGAAACAATGGGCGGTGACGAGTTCAGAGACATCCTCCAAAAGTATGCCCAAATTCCACAAGTCAACATCGATGCCGTTGAGAAGCAGAAGAGCCCAGATGGAAGCCTCTTAACAGCTTGAGCAATCTAGTAGAAAATCCATGCCAAAATTTTCGAGTTTATATCTATTCATGTTGTGAAACAAAAACAAAAAATACAAGTTACAGACTGATAACAAAAAAAAGACAACACACGCCCTCACCCTGACAGCACAGGATTCACCAATGGATACATCTGACCGATATATACAATAGCCCACATCATCCAACAACAAAACACGGCTGTACCCACCAACAGCTGAGGCAATCTGCACACAATTACAATGGTCGTCACGTATATCAAAGCCATCAGAAACACTCACATCTCCACGTACAGAGTATTTTTATTACGTAATTTACTATCTAACAACCGCTCTCTTCTATATTGCTTGCCAAGGATACCCTCGACGCCAAGAAATCCGACGACTTCCAAGCACGCAAATATGAGGCTACCCAGCCAGAAACCCATACTTGATATCAACTACACACAGAAAGTGAATAGAAAATGAAATAACGCCTCTGGTAATCGCATAAGACTATCAATACTTCCTCTCTGAAGTAAGACCATGTCCTTCCCATCCAAGAACCTGGATAATGGGACCCAGCAACCACATCGGCCATTGGCCCAATGAGCATACATGGCGTCCCTCGTGGTCGATGAAAACGTATTCAATTTCTCATTTTACTTTACTAGCTACCAGGTAAGAAATTATTCTGATGGGATATAGGAGAGAAACCAGTTGAATGGCAGAAATATCAGTACGAATTCGGCAACTCTCATGTGCGGCGAATTCTTCAGTCGTCAGGCAGCGCGATGAGTGCAACAAGGTTGCTTCTGGTAGTATATACAACGTATTACTATTCTTGAAGAACAACTTGGCAGGCTTTCCTGTTGTTGATCGAGGGGTGCGACGAAGAGAGCGTGACGGTGACGGCTGGCGTCTCTCAAAGTCCACCATCAAAGAGTACTCTTGATGGGGGTGGGCTCGTGCACTCTCGTCGACGGCTGCACTCTGACCCGAATGTGTGCTCTTTTGCCGAAGAATAGGGCATGGTTTCTCTTCTATCAGATATGTTGGAGTAGAATAGAGGCTGACTGGTCGTTTTTTGTTTCATTGTAGACGTATTCGCCATGGCTGTGGGAAAAAATAAACGTTTGTCCAAGGGAAAGAAGGGAGGAAAGAAGAAGGCGTACGTTTCTTTGTAGTATGATTGATTAGTATAATTGAATTAATGATGGGCTGGTGTGATCCATATGAAAGATTGCGAGGTATTCGTTGGCATCAGTCATGGCGTCGGCGGAGTCCGCCCTTGTCTTTTTGAACCATCATCTGACCTGTAATGTATTGACTATGTATGCAGTCAGGATCCATTCGCAAAGAAGGACTGGTATGATATCAAGGCCCCAACAATCTTCAACGTGAAGAACATCGGAAAGACCTTGGTGACTCGTACTCAGGGTACTAAGATTGCCTCCGATGGCCTCAAGGGAAGAGTCGTCAATGTATCCCTTGCAGATTTGCAGAAGAATGAGGCTGATGCCTATCGTAATGTCAAGCTTCGTGTAGAGGACGTGCAGGGCCGTAACTGCCTGACCCACTTCTATGGAATGGATCTCACCACAGACAAGCTCCGCTCTCTTGTCCGCAAGTGGCAGACTTTGATCGAGGCTCACGTTGATGTGAAGACCACTGATAACTATTATCTTCGTATGTTCTGCATCGGCTTCACAAAGAAGCGCCAGGGTCAGGTTAAGAAGACTGCATATGCTCGCAGTTCTCAGATCCGTCAGATCCGCGCCAAGATGGTTGAAATCATGACTAGAGAAGCCACTTCTTGTGATCTTAAGGAATTGGTAGGAAAGTTTATTCCAGAGGCTATTGGTAAAGAAATTGAGAAGGCTTGCCAAGGAATTTACCCTCTTCAGAATGTCTTTGTCCGCAAGGTTAAGCTCCTCAGAGCACCAAAGTTTGATCTCAACAAGCTCATGGAAGTGCACGGTGATTATTCCGCCGAGGTTAGTGAAGTGATTGAGAGACCAGCTGAGCCAATCGTTGGAGATGTCGCTGAAGAAGAGTAAAATTATGTATTAGAGTAGACAACTATTTGTTGTGAATGTAAAAATATGATCCATAATGTTTCATGGGCATCATCTCCCCTTGCTCGTGTGCTTACAAGGCAAAAGAGTGAGAAATACGACTTCTCGTAGAGTAAAATCTGCAATAGGACGGTATGTGATGAGAAAATGCATTGTCAATGTGCGGAAAAGGTCTTGATGATCTTTGTGGACTCCAGATCGGTCAGAGTGGTGCATGAAACCATTTCAGCATTATATATATCTCAGAACAGGTCTGTGGTAACGTTCTCTCATCACACCGCAAAGTCCCTCACATTATAATGTCACGTGTAGACAAAATACAAAAGAGCGCACCATTCATTCAGTCACTTGTTGCATGATTGTGTATCTTGTCAGGAACCTGTACAAAAAAAGGGGGGACGTCAGTGCAAGAATAAGCCCCGTTCTGTTCACAATATTACACCAATAGCATAATATTGCTGGCCACATAACTGTAACTATGGCGAACTGCCACACCGCCGATCACAAGAGATCGGCAGGAGTGGGTCTTTCCCTCTCGGGATGGCACTCTCTGCCTGGTCGCCCGGGGACTTTCACCCAGCAATCTCACCCTGATCCAAACAATCAGGGATACGCCGAAGTGGCCCTTCGCACTGCGTCCTTACCTTGTTGAAAGTACTACATTCATTCTTGAAACAAAAACGAAAAGAGTCTGCACGTGGCAATAATCAATCAAGGTGAAATGAATCCGCAATCCCATCACAAAGCCATCAGATAGTGGTGCATGTTAAAGATTCATCCCGTTATCAGGTGATTCACTTATGGATGGAATATCTTCACCGGCCTTGTCTACATACAGATGGATACCCACGTACAGCAAGCACCTGGAATGAAACATGATTCCCCTGCAACAAATGTAAAACAGAGTTCAGATATAGTACGCCAGAATGCAATGTGACTGGTGAAACTCTCAGTTCAGGTCTCCAAATAATTTCTTCTACAGCGTCATATCGACTTCAGTAGAACGAAAGTTATTTTTTCACATCAGTGAGTTCCACACACACACACAAGCAGCCAGCATCAGCAGAAATTGTCGTCTCATTGGCATTTTATGTATGCCTCTGAAGGTGTCCTAAGATTTTATTTTTGATTTCTTCTTCATATGCTCGCATTCGTATCAACACCATGCTTTGCAAGAGTCAGAAAGAACGCAGCGATATGATTTCATCATCTTGAACATCAGGATGTGTGAAACTAGCCAATCTTCATTCTCTCACAAAGCAAAAGCACGCACATGACGCCAACGTACCCAGTATACTATACTGCCCCTCCTCGATACCAGGATACCAGGATACCAGACCCACCATCTCCTCCTATAAACCCACAGTCACAAAGTTAGAAGGCGTATCGACGCTATGATATATAATTACAGCGCATCTACTGTATACTACTCGTACACAGAAGCGATACACGGCAATCGTTTATCTTGTCAGCTGGTTTGGGACGGTTTTCCCCTGATTGAAAAACAGGGATCCGCACGGAGAATATACTGACGTATGGCCTTCTATCCAAACCCTCAGGAGATGCTATAGTATCAACATTGTATATTCGGTTCTCAAAGATTAATGTGTACCATCATCGGGATATGAACGACCCTTCGGTGGGCCGCATTCAAAAACGGCATGCCAGCCGATTCGTACGAATTAAGTTCAAAACACACCTTCAATAGCCAATACGCTAATCACATATTTTCCATATATGCTATCGATAGGGGATTCACTGCGAATACGACATTGCTATGCGAGTTTTTGCAATGACCAAGCCCTGATGCTGCAGGCCATGGCCTCGATCCTCTCGCCTTAAATAGAACAGAACCTCCGAAGGATTCCATTGGTCAGTCTCATCAGGTCGAATTGAATTCGCTCTGTAGTACGTAGTGATAAAAGTATTATAATGTCCGCGTTGGCAAAGAAGAATGTTGAGCTCGGTTCTCGGGTGGCTCACGCTGTGAGTCAGGGAGGTTCTGTCAAGAGCCTTGAATTCTTCAGGGAGGTGGGTGTATCTATCTTTATATATTTATTGAGTGAGTTGTACTCCGATTGGCATGGTTGTGTTGCAGGTTGCCCGATGTCTTCCAACAATCATGAGACAGTACAAGCTAGAGGAGTTGACAACGATGGCTGAGATGAGAAGGAATGTATCTGATATGATCAGAAAGAACTCTCAGGTGAAAGATTTGTCGGCGATAGACATTTTGATATACAAGGGGCGAGAGGAGCTAGAAATGATCTTGATGAACCACAAGCAACGTCATCATTTGGTGTCTCAGTATGTAAAGAATCCTGCCAAGGATACGGTGCACAAAGAGACTGGTATGAGCCCATTCTTAGAAGCATTTTACAAGGGACTTTGAAAATTATACGTTTGCTGTGTTTCTCTTCTTAACAAAACAATGTAAACCATTAGCTGTGTGAATGGTTGCCCCAGTGGCCATACCAACCTCACGTGGGCTCGTTGCGAGTTCAAATGAAAACTTAGAGAGTATAATAATGAGTGCCACGGTAGCCTCTGTAAGTGCAAACTGATCTCCGACACACTTGCGAACCCCTCCACCGAATGGAAGGAAGGCAAAATCTGATGCCACTTCATTAGGGTACAGGGATGAGCCTTGTTTCTCGGGGTCATACCCTGCCCACTCGCCAAAGTCTGGGTTTGTATGTTTTTCAGTAAATCTCTCTGGTCGGAATGCGTCAGGATCTTTCCACAAATGTGGGGATCGGTGGAGATTCCAGACAGAGATGAATAAATCTGCACCTTTCCCTATTGGGTATCCATTTGGGTCTCCATTCAAGCCTGGTGGAAGCACATCATCGTCTAGAGATCTTCTAATTAGAATAGGAGGCTGCGGATAGAGACGAAGAGACTCGGCAACAACATTTCTTAGATATGGGACTTTTGAAATGTCCTCCAGACCTGCAGTTTACCCAAGACTCTGTACGTTAGAATTTCAGGGAGATTAGCTACACGCAGTAAAGGGAGGACTCACCTGGTTTAGGACCAATACCGCTGATTTCTTCAACAACCTTCTCTTGCACCTCTGGATGTGTGGCCAACAGGTACAGTGTCCATGTGAGGACAGCTGCAGTAGTCTCGTGGCCAGCTATTAACATTGTCATCAAATCATCTCGCAGCTGCTTTTGATCCAAATCAGCATCTCTCATATCGACCAAAAACCTCAATAATGATGCATCCTGCACCTTGGAGTAGTCCCTTGCTTGAAGGGCCTCGATGTCATCCACAGATCTAGAGGACTTTGCCCTGTCGATTAAATCATCAAGACAGTCATTGATGACCTTGATATCTTTCTGGAACTTGATTTGCCTTGGCACAATATACTTGGATATTGGTATGTTCCAGTAAGGAATATAAAATGTTGACCTGTGCTCCGCTTCCTTCAAAACTCCATAGACTGCCTGTATCACCGGGCTTTGGTTATTAATACTTCCAAAGTCATAATTGAATACACCAATCCCAATAATATCCAGACCTAGATTCAAAAACTCTTCTTCCATGTTGAGAGACTTGGAAGTCTCAGCGGCCTTCTCCAGCCTCTCAACCACCTTTTCTGCACATGATCCAAACATTGCAATGCAGTTTTCTAGGTAGGCCTTATGAAAGGCTGGAACAATCTGTCGGCGTCTTACTTTCCACGTCTCCAAATCGGCAGGAATCAAACCTTTCCCCATGATTGGCTCCAAGATCTCTGCCAGGACTCCCTTGTCGTAGTTGTACGCATTATCTTTCAACAGATGCTTCGCAACTTGGGGATCAGAAATAACTATGAATGCTTTAGGACCAAATGATAGCTTGAAAACACCGCCGCTCTCGATAAACCAATTGTACAGGGCTTTGAATAAAGGTTCATCTCCTGCCAGGTCTGATAACTCTCCCTCGGCAACTGGTATGTTCAACCCGCCGACAGAGGGCTGAAAGTATCCTTGACTTACTTCAGTCAATAGCCTACTGAGACCATCTTTGACATTTCCTTTTCCCTTGACAAAGGCATACCCAAGAATCGCCGCTCCCGGTGCGAAAAAGAGCCCCGTGCCAATGAGAGCATTCGTATCGAGCGCACAAATTCTAGATGTAGGGGGTCTACATTCGCGCTTAATGGTTGTGAGATGCTTTGATGGGAATCTATGCTGAATGCGGCTGCATGAGTGGGGGCATCGGGTTCCTACTCTCATTGTCTAGTTTGCTGAAGAATTTCGAGAGATAATGCGTCAACTATTTACACTCCACGAGCCTAATGATTGAATTATTATCTTGATTTGAAAGTTTTAGACATGAATTATCTTCCATTCGCAGTTACGGAGTGTCTCCTGCTTAATGCCGTTGTGACATGCTGTGGCAAAGTCCTTCCAAAACATGCTATGACCAACAGCTACAAAAGACTTTTCAGGACGATCGATGATCCATTTCCTAAACTGACGAATCCTTCTAGTTATGCTATCTTTTGGCTCATGAGATTGGAATAGTCTCCTATATGGACAGTTTGGTTTCTCCTGCTTGGAATACCACCAGGTGTCGGAAAGAGTTTTCAATTGACTGTTGAGCATTGGGAAATCATTAGCCAGATCAGCAGGGCTTCGACCAATATCCCCCGATGTATGCAAACGCTCTGTTACTTCAGGCAAGACCACAACATTCTCCAATAATGGCGACCCATCGCCCGCGAAATCGCCATGCTTTACATCTGGGTGCACATGCAACATTGTCTCAATTGCTCTGGTCAACGGCGATGTTATCCACAATGCATCCTTTGGAAGATTCCAGCTTAAAACTTCATTTCTAAGAGACATTGCTTGTTTTCTACCCTGTACTGTGAGCCTTGCATCAAACAATAATGGATCCTCCCAGGAAGATCCACGGGCAGAGCATGCAGCATTGAACTCTGATTCCCCATGGCGAATAATATACACAGTTTTGCAGTCTTTCTTCGATCGAAAGATTGGAAAATAGCTTGGTCCAGCCTGATTCAGTTGTACTCTATCAGCAGAGTGTACAGCGGGAGTTAATCGCGAATTGGGGTCATCTATTTTTGCATCCTCAGACTTCTTTGCAGTTGGCTGGCTCCCCAATTCTCCCTCTTCCCCATACGACTTGGTCGAGAAACCACTCGTCATTAGAGCTAAATCTATTTCAGAACCATTTCTGTCAAGCTCATCCGAACTTTTACAAGGCGTTGAAGCATCATCAATATCCTCGATCACATGCTGTGATGCACCTCGCTCGTAACCAGGCTGGCTGAAGATGAAAAACCCTTCAGCATCATTTCCCGATGCAACATTCTCCACAATGTCTTGCTTTTCAATCCTCTCAGCTACAAAATTTTTGGGAGTCACCAACACCTGCTGCGTATTGAATCTCCGCTGCAGACTTTTCAACTGACTCGATGCAAGCAAGCTTGCATCTGTATCACTCTGCAGACCTCCCAGAGCAAAACTATCATTCACCAGATTCAGTGCTACACAAAACAAACCACATCGATGAGTAACAATCAACATTCACTGGACCAATCCACCCGTACCTGGTGTCTTTGCCGGTAATATCCCAGCCACCTCGTCGTCAAAGACGCCCTGTTCAGGACTTGTCTTGCAAGATGTCTGCATGACAACATCGATCATCTATATTAGAATGTAAGAAATAAGACGGCAATCCATCACCGTTGACGTACGTTTCCTGAGCTATCATCGTACACCTCGGGTTGGCCCTTCAACCGCTTCACAGGCCTCTCCTCTACGAAACTTGTTAGCATGGCTTCTCCAGTGAAATCCCTTCAAATACCATTGTCTATATAATTTCCATGTGATCCATCCAGACCCCTCACGAAATAACCCAACGCTATGTAGCTCCGAACACGTTCACGGGCAGTTGGTACAGATGCAGCTCTCGACGAGGTACAATCCACCCGAACCCTGTTCAATCTACCCAATAGACTCGTATTTGGCAATATTCTTCCATTTAGATAGCATCTCACCCATTGGCAAGGCCCTGACAATGTCTGACAGATACGCCCGTCTTCGACAAAGATCAGTTTGACGGGACCAGTCGCAGAGAGCGGTGGAGAGGAGGCGTCTTTCATTCTAATGTTCTATTCATGGAAACCCAGCAGATTTTGAATTGTGAAATACATGTGAATAAAACACCGGTGCATGATTGGAGTGAATATACAATAGTTCTAAATTATTGTCATACCTATGTGGAGTCTCTCTGGTTGACTGGTAGTGCTATTGTGAGGTCGTTGTTTCCACCACAGACCAACTGTCAAGCATGGGTGAGACGGACAACAATACTACATCCATCTCTGAAGGTGTACGCTCGGACAATGAGACATACTCGACAGAAATCTCTGAATGGATGACCAAAGCGCTTCAGAGCATGGATATTGGATTGGAAGTGAGTGAGGAATCTCTTCAAATGTTGACAACATACTTGGACACCATTATGGAAAAGGTATTGGAGGAAGCAAAGTCACTGAATGGCGAGACAAGAGAATTGACGAGCCTGGATATCCACAAGGCTATAAAGAAACTGTTGCCGGGCAATCCAGGTGACACGCTGCGGCCATACTTGCCCAGTAAAACAAAGCAGGCCTGGAATTTAGATAAACAGAGTTTGAAGGGTATCAAAAGGAAGAGGCAGAAGAATGCACAGGATCAAAAGTAATATACGAATAAATAATGTACGATGTCGAAAGTTGTTGGTACCACATAGCAGGCACTAAACCCGATCGATGCATAGGAGAAGAACCTGACAGTTGCATCAACATCTACCCATTGGCGGTCGTTCATGGTTCGCTTCAGTGATGTCTTTGGATCTATATTCCCGTGTACTGGGGGCTGCCACAGTCTTCGTATCGCAAGAGGGAATCCATAATATGCCAGAGGTAAAATTGTTGTACATACTCTTTTCATCACACTTTTTGAGAGGAGGACAATGCCAAACCCACTCGCCACCCGTACTATATGAATCAGAATAGGAAGAGATGAGATCTTTCCTAGAGTAATGCCCTCCTCATAGTAGGCAGGATACTGATGGATGGCAACAATCACACCAAAAGCTACTCCAACAAAGCTTGTTGTGAATTCATATGTGGGTGTAGGTTTTTCTGGCATGGGATGAAGTCGCAGTAATATTAGTGACAGTATAATCATAAAAATCCAGGAGTTGCTCGAGAACATGAACTGATGTACCCTATCCTGTACACTGATGAACGCAGTCAGTACAGTCAGCCCTGCAATAGCTCCGGCCAAAATGTCAATTGGGGTATGGAGGCCGAGGTAGAGTCTGGAGATTGCAATCCAAACAACCCATAGAAATACTACAGTGTACCAGAAAATGGCCATATCATTCGAGAGGAAGTCATTTCTATGGAGATAGTGGCAAATGTAAAAATTGAGACACAAAGAGTTCATTGTGTGAGAGGAAGGCAGACCATACTCTTCAGCATTTTTCTTCGTCTCTTCTGAACTTGTCGATATATGAGAAAGTCGTACTTTCTCGTATTTCAGGCCTAGAGGCCGTGGAGCTGACACCAAATCCTTCATAGCATTGCCAACATACAGTGTTGCCGCCATCAACATGCACAACTCGGATCCCAACCCAGGAAACCCCTCCCACATCAACAAGGGAAGGAATGATCCCTGCAATAGAATACAATACATCACATCCCTCCTCGAATGACACGTGGTACACGTCAACGTACATAAAATCCCACACTGACACTGTGGGAAGACTGCTCAAAAAGGGTTGTCAACGACGGAGTCCGATATTTCTGCAACAGAGCCACCCAATACAGACCATTCTCCACATGGTAAACCACCCAAGGCCTCAACAAACTCCTCGCACGCACATGAAGGTACGGAACGCAGCAGAACAGAAAGAAGGAAAGGGTCAAGGTCACACACACAAACTCGAAAAAGATATTTGCCCAATCAAGGATGGCGACTATTGAATCATCTAGAACACTCATATGCACAGCATGTGTCGACTACATTATCTATGATTCAATTAAAAATGCCACCGTCGCCATTGTCCTCCAATCTTGAAGGATTGAATCCAAAGGTCATGCGTTTCATTTAGGCAATGCAGTGAGAAGATTCGCTCCATTATTTATGTTTTAGAAGTATATCAAAATGCCGATTGTTGGTTTGAACAGAGATAAACTCTTCGAAGCTTTAGGAGAGCAATTTAGTACGTTAATACTCTTGCTGACGACCGTGCGAATGATCTTGGGCGAGAGTGTTCATGATGTTTGAATGCGTGCAGGTGAGGAGGAGTTTGAATCTCTTTGTTTCGAATATGGGATCGAGCTTGACGATGTGACATCAGAGAGGGAGCTGGTGCGCAAGGAATTGCAGTCGTCGGCTACCCAGAAAGGCTTGGAGGATATCAGCGATGATGTCATCTATAAGATTGATATTCCTGCCAACAGATATGATATGTTATGTCTTGAGGGGATTGCTAGAGCTCTCAATGTGTTCCGTGGGAAAATTAATCCTCCCAAGTACTCATTAGCAAATGTGAGTGAGAGGGAGTTGCAGCGCTTGGTTGTGAAGCCAGAGACGTCTCTTGTGAGGCCATTCATTGTCTGTGCTGTTCTGAGAGGTATCAATTTTGATACGACCCGGTATAATAGCTTCATTGATCTGCAAGACAAGCTTCATCAGAATTTGTGCAGACAGAGGACTTTGGTGGCTATTGGGACGCATGATCTGTCCACTGTCAAAGGACCATTTACATACGAAGCTCTTCCGCCAGAAGACATCAAGTTTGTTCCTTTAAAGCAGACAAGAGAGTTTAATGCGAAGGATTTGCTGGAGTACTACGCAGCAAATGATCAGAAGCTGAAGCGGTATGTGCCAATAATTCAGTCGTCTGTGGTGTACCCCGTCATCATGGATGCTGAGAGACATGTGCTTTCGCTCCCGCCGGTAATTAATGGCGCGAGATCAGCTATCAGTTTGAATACGAAGGATGTTTTCATTGAATGCACAGCTACTGATCTGACAAAGGCCAAAATAGTCCTGAACACAGTCTGTGCAATGTTCTCGGAATATTGCGCAACACCCTTTGAGATTGAGCCGGTGGAAGTAGTGGATGCCTCTGGAAAGACTGCCTATTACCCTGATTTGTCTCCAAAATTGTTCAACGTGGATATGGATTATGTCAATTCCTGCACTGGCCTAGATATCCCTTCATCAGACGCTGCATCTTTACTGAAGAAAATGCAACTGGATGCGACTGCAGATGGTAAGGCTTTACGAGTCTTCGCTCCCATCACTCGCAGTGATGTACTCCATAGTTGCGATGTCATGGAGGATGTCGCCATTGCATATGGGTATGACAACCTACCCATTGTGCCCCCAATGATTGCGACTACAGGAAAAGAGAATCCACTTTCACAGCTTTGTGAATTATTGAGGATTGAGTGTGCTACTTCGGGTTTTACTGAAGTTTTAACTTGGGCTTTGTGTTCTCGTAAAGAGAACTTTACTGATCTAAGGAGAGAGGACGACCCTGCAGGTGCTGTGTCGATTGGAAATCCTGCCACATCAGAATTCGAAGTCTGTAGGACTACTTTGCTTCCCGGAATGCTCAAAACGATTGGTACGCCGTATTGTATGTATTATAATCACGAAAGACGCAATAATAACATGAATATGATGCAGGAGCAAATAAGGATACCTCTCTCCCAATGAAACTATTCGAGGTCTCTGATGTAATTTTGATGGATGATACCACAGACGTGGGCGCAAGGAACGAGCGAAGGCTTGTAGCTATTAACTGCGATAAAACTAGTGGATTTGAAGTAGTCCATGGACTGTTGAATCGCGTGATGCAGGTGTTGGGAGTGCCTCATGAAAAGTTTTCCTCATCCCCCAAAGACTTGATCAAAGTGCAACAGGGAATTTCTTATTCTTGGAAAGCGGATGATAGCGAGACATACTTCAAAGGAAGACATGCCTCAATCTATGCTATGGGTCAAAAAGTGGGTGAATTTGGAGTCGTGCACCCAGAAGTCTTGCAGTCATTTGATATCCCCTATCCTGTCTCAGCTGTAGAGATTAACCTTGAACCATTTGTGTTTGACCAGAATTATAACAAACTTCCTACACATATGTAATAAGACAATCATAACTGATTCAAAAAACACTGTTCTACTGGTGCCTCGTCTGATGTCACATGGAATACGTGCTGACCCAAGATGTGCAGGGGTAAAACTTTCACATCCCTCCCAGTTTGGAATGCAGCCGACACAGAGTTAAAGGCTGCTTGAGAGTCACAGCATCCTCACAGATTGAAATCTTTTAAAAAATGAGGAAGATAGGTGTTTTGAGGAAAGAAGTGCTGATTCCAGGGGAGATCCTTGAAAATTTCGATGATGGCAAATATCCCGGAAGACACCACGTACGAAACCCTATGTTGCATGTTAACATCAGCCACTTTATACAAGCCGCGCGCTCCTGAAATGTGTAGGGTTCTGTGGTTAAGGTAGAAACAAGTGGTGATCAGATGGTTGCTCGAATTCGGATGACAGATTTCAAGTCTATCCAAGTCACCTTGCCGGTTACACAGGTTCGTGAGTACATCCTGGAAACAAAGGGTTCTGAACCCCGGAAGAAGCGGCAGAAAGCAGAAACACAATACTCATCCTGGAAAAGACCCACACCTCCCCCATCGATGCCTGTTCAGGGGGCTGCGTTGCGTGAGCATATCCAAAAAGTTGAGACTGGATGCCAAAAGATGAAAATCAAGCCAGGCACTCGGTGTTGGGTGAATCTTGGAACACATGGAAACTGGCCTGCGATAATTTGGTCTATTAAACACTGTCGAAAAGACGATCTAGCCGATGTCTTGATGACGAGAAGACCAGGTACATACCTTGTCAAGTTCTATGGTGAACACAGTTTTGGATGGTTCTCAGAGAAGCAGGTGCGGATTGCAAATGATCACACGGATCCCGATATGAAAGATTCTCTTCATCTCTGGGGAAAGCGACATAAAAAGTAAGTGTTCTTGTTTGCATATCTTGATCAAGATGCTTCTGTATAACAGTGAAAATGGTGTTTTAGGGCCAGACTTGTGAAATTAGCAATTATGGAACTAAAGTCTGCTGAAAAGGATAGAGGCACTGAAATACAGCGATTAGTATCGTTATATGATATGCATACTATATCAAATAAACGATATAAGGATATTTGCCAGGAATGCGCTGCTCCTGGAGCCCCTCTAAAATGCCCAGGATGTGACAGGAGATTTCATACTCTATGCTTGGTCTGTCCAGCATTAACCGATCAATATTTGCCAGATAAAACATGGAGATGCCCTTGTTGTGATCTGAGTAATGAGTATAATGATACTGATCATACTGAAGATGTAAATGAAGAGAGCACGGAGAGAATGGGCTTGACTCCTGATTGGATCATATCAAAAGCGGCATTTGATGTGTTTGGATTACAGCGCCCGACTGTTTCAAATCCGTCTATCATGAAACTTTTGGACCCTTGTACGAATTCCAAAATTGCTCCAAACATTCCAGCAGAGAAGCTGTATGATAAGGTGGACAATGGTTTAAAGCTGACCAACTCCTGGGCTGGTTACTATGTGATTTTGAACCCAGACTGTACGATGATTTCTTGTATTGATGCATTCGTTTGGCCACATAAGTTTTCTAACAGTCACATTTTTTTCCAGTTAGCTCTCAGATTCAGTGGAGATTCGTCAATAGAGCAATCGATGAAGTGGAGAACGGGTCAGTTCCCGCAATCATTCTCATTTGTAGAAATTCAACTGACACTGCCTTTTATCAGAGACTCAGGCCGTATCCACGAGTGCATCTCAAACGAATGGCTGTTTTGTTTAAAGATTACTCTAGCACTCCCATAGGATTTGGTATATCAATATTTTGCCTCGCAAAAGCTGATCGGGAAAGTCTGTATCCAAAGTTTTACTCATCTTTCGAAGAGCATGGGGAGCCAAATATACCAATCGACAAATCACTCATTCAATCCAATGAATTCTGGGCTTTGTTAGATAGATTAGGTGATTTTGTAGGAAATCATCACAGAGATCATTGGGTCAAATGCAATTTATGCGCGAAATGGAGAATGGTCCCACATTCCACCGTAGTGGAGCTGTCATCAGAGACTGAAAATGACCAATGGGATTGTTCTATGCTGAGCAAAGGAGACATTCAGTCAACTTGCGCGACTCCACTAACAAGGATGGAGTATATTGGAGGACATTACGTGGCCAGAGACGAGGATGATGTTTTTGATCCCGAGTACAAGACCTTTGATGGAAAGGTACCAGATGTGGATTGTCCCAAAAAATCTGAAGTAAATATACCCAAACTGAATCAGAAGAAGAGGAGGCAAGGTAATCCACATCTTTATTCAAAACTCAATCATATAATACAGGAAATTGAGGAGAAATCGACGTCAGATACAGTCTGCAATCGGATCAGCTCAGAGAACATTGATTTGAAGTCATTCACTGCACTGGAACTTGCAAGAAAAGCAAGGATGGCAGCGAACAAGGCATATCTTGCTCGGGTAGGCAAGATCTCAGATGAAGACGTTAATAATGCTGGATGTTCATTCCTTGTTTCCACAGCAGCAAAGAAGCTCGCCTCTCGCGTTGCAAAAGATGCATGCTCGGCAGAAATAGAAAAGGCAAGACAAATTTACACAAAAGTGAATGCTGTCTTATCAGAGGAGGAGACACCCCTTTTAAGAGAGCTTGAAAAGATTAGAAACGCAAAAAATCAGGCGAAGAACAACCTTGAGGCAGCTGTATCGGCAGCCAGAATCATTGAGGATGAATTAAGAGCCTAGAATGTCCTACCTGCATTCACGGATTCCAACAAAAGCGTGTGTCAGAGACATCTTTCAATATACCCTTCTCTTCCCATCTGTTAGACGCATTCCACGATTCCAATCCCGATTCAACTTCTTTGATCACACGTGCGATATCATCGTCGTTGTTCATACAATTCCACCAGGATCCAAGTTTTGGCCTTCCAATGAAAATCCCATCCTTCCACCCAAAGAAACGAGGGAGAATGTAATTCAGGAACACAAATGTCGGCGCGATCGCCGTGTCTGCATAACTTAATTCAGATCCACATATGAAGGGCCCAATGCAATACTGCTCAATGGTATCCAGTTGCGCCGATATCTGTGCGACCTCTTGTGCCCTCTCCTCTGCAGAATCCATTGGCTTGTACAGACAGCCTTGTTTTGGACAGATATATAGGTCATGGATCCGAACCACCAGGGCAGCCAAAGCCCTCTTCTCTGGGGTATCTGGAATCAAACTAGGCCCATTATCTCTGAACTTGTCAAGAATGTAGCTCTCTATGACCTGGGATTCGGGAAGACCTGAACCATCCAGCATTTCAAGAACAGGCATCTTCCCATACGGGTTCAACTGTCTATATGCCTCACTTTTCAGCCCTCCAATGTCCATCGGACTCTTGATATCGATAAACTCATCCAGTTTCTTCTTGTAGATCAGGCTTCTGATCCTTGCACCATTATTACTGACTGGAACATCGTACAGCACAAATTTATTTGCACTCATACTATTGCATACAATGCGTGCGAATCGATGCATAGTTCAGAGTATCCTCAGTACCTACACTTGGTTTAATTTAATGCCCCACCATACTCATGGGTGCAGATCAAATATGGTGAGAATTCTCATGTTGTAGTGCATGGCCATCCGGATAGCAGGGCATGATTCCTCATGTCATGCCACAAAACCTGTCGATGATGCCAAATACTGCCATATTATTGCATATCTTTATCATCTAAATAGCACATTGTGGTCATGAAGTCGTTCAGTTCCTGTCGCTGTCTCCCTGCTTCTAGAGCAAGAGCCGTGTCGGTGAGGGCCTCCACCATGGAATTGCCACCAACGGTGACAAAGGTATGTAGATTGATATTTTCCATTTTATATGATTCCATAATCACTGATATATATGCCTTTCAGGTGATGCCCAAGGGAAAGCTGCTCCTTGCAAAGGTGGGAGAGTTGGAGGAGAAGACAACCGGTGGCATTCTGCTTCCTAACCAAGCCCAGAAGCGCCCAACTTCGGGTGATGTTGTTGCAGTTGGAGACGGCAAGTTGCCAACCGGTGATTATGAGTTCACATTGAAGGAGGGTGACACTATTTTGTATAGCAAATTTGGCCTTGGAGCCACGGATCTATTGCTGCAGGGAGAGGAACATATTCTCATCAGCGAGGATGATGTCATCGGTATTATGCCACGCTCCGGTGCTACAGCTGATGATATTCCAGAACTCAGGCCAGTTGGAGACAGGGTGTTGTTGAAAGTCACAGAGCAAAGTGATGTCACCATGGGGGGAGTGATCCTGCCAGATGCTGCGAAAGAAAAGCCTCTGAGTGGGACAGTTGTGAGGTGTGGAGCAGGTAAAGTTGATGAGACTGGCAACAGAAAGCCCCTCAAGGTGGCTGAGGGCGATCAGGTTGTATACTTCAAGTATGCTGGGGATGCCATGGAGACCTCCAACGGTGAAAGGTTCATTGTCCTGCATGAGAATGATATTCTGTGCAAGACTGTGTGAAAATATTTTATTACTTAATCAATATGCTGAAATGAAGACCATCTCGCAGTATTTATACGACATCGCTTGAATTGTTTGGTAGATGAGACATGTTCAACCCTGTTGTCGGGATATCGCAAAGGGCCTGCCATTTCAACAATAGATTGCATATTAAAATACATGGTTCATCCAATGTGAGATACCGCTCTTCCCTTACAAACCTACGTCAGTATAGGAAGATATCAGGGAGAAACAGCACATTTCCACAGACCAATTCCGTATTCATTACCAACGCATCTTCTTTTGCGAATGATGTTTCAGATAGCAATTATGGAATCCAATACTTGTATCAGCTATACTTCTGTGCTTGTTTGATGGAGAGGACTTGGAGGTTTGCTTTGCCTCTCATTCTTGCCAACCTTGAGGGTATGTTGATATCTCTGTACATATGTATTGGGAGAGACCAAGCTGATTGATATTGACATGCAGGTGGATACAAAGCTGTGGCCATTTTATGCTTTGTATCTCCTCTGGCGTGCTCTTTGTTTGCACCTCGGGTAGGGAGATTGTTGGACTCAGTTGACAGGGCAGTTGGTGTTGCTTCCCTCTTAGGTTTGCAGTGTTTTTCCATAATAGCATCAGGTCTCATACTACTCATAGCGTTTCACTTTTCTATATCGATCTTGGTGGCCCCAATATTTCATATTCTGCTTCTCCTCTCTATGATGGAGAAGCTTGCTGCAGTCACTTCTGAAGTTGCTATTGAGCGTGACTGGGTGACCCAGCTTTGCGGGAAGGAGAACAATTTGGCCCTAGCAAATAGTAATTCTATGCTTCGTAGGATGGATTTAGCCTGTGACTTTGTAGGAACGGTATCGTTCGGCTGGATGTATGATGCAGCTGGCCCACTGGGGTCTGTTGTGTACACAACACTGATTGCAGTGGTGAGCACACCAATTCTTTACAATCTGGTCTACAAGATCAATAGCATCGCTCCTGATTCAATGAAAAGAAAAAAAACATTTCAAAAGACTGCCCGCCAGAGTCGTCAAGGGAGTTGGAGAGCATATTTCAGGCAACCAATTCTTCCCTCCAGTCTGGTGTTTGTGCTGTTGTTCTTTAACGTTGCTCTTTCGCCAGGAGGAATTCTGACGGCTTTTTTGACATCCCAAGGGATGAATGGATCTTCCCTTGCAATATTTCGGGGATCGTGTGCAATTATGGGGTTTGTTGGGTCATGGTGTGGAAAGTTTTTGATTAAAAACTTTGGCTTGATGCTGTCAGGACGCTATGCACTGCTCATGCTGCTAGCATCGTTGGGAACATCCTTGGCCATATATTTATTTAGTAATTTGTCAAGTGCATGGCCATTGATTATTTTCACGGGTGGCATTGTATTTTCTAGAATTGGCCTGTGGAGTTTTGACATGGTGAATGCGCAATTGTTCCAACAAAATGTTGATGAATCTGAGACTGCAGGGACTGCTTCAACCGAAATGGCTCTCTGCAGTTTTTCTGAGATTTTCATGCTGGGTGTGGGGGCCTCACTGTCAGTTCCTCTTGAATCGTTTTATTCAGTTCTTGTCTCGGGTTCATTTGCAGCAATTTTACTAGGTACATTTGTGTACTTTTCGTGGTCTGCAAGAGTCTTGGATCGCAGAGGAGTTATCCTTATATCTCACTAAAAGCTGAAGGAAGGTTATTTATTGTTACTCAATGTAATGCACAACAACAACATCATGGCAAATGCAGATGCCAAGTTTATAAAATATAAGTTGCCTCATGTCAATAGAGGATCACATGCAAAAATGCAAAGATTCCTCAAAAGAAATTTTGGGGGCGAATCGAGAATCGAACTCGAGACCTCTTGCACCCTAAGCAAGTATCATACCACTAGACTATACGCCCTCGGCAGAATCAGCCCTACAATAGGGTAGTGGGTGATGCCGCCACTCAATTCTGCTTTACTAAACGGTTGCCGCTCGAATTGTTGAAGGTTTAAGTAAAACTGGATGGTCCCATTTAATTCCTTATTAAGAAACTTTCGCCATTTGAGCCTTTGTTAGGGTCTCTACAGCTAGGGCGGGCCACAATGCCGAATTAAGATATTCTATGGAGAGTACTAGTACAAGGCTGCTGCTCTTCCATGGCAGAGCAGGAAAGGAAACCTAGTGGTGGGACTGTGTTTGGAAATTTGGCAATTACTCATCATGGATGTCTTTCTGAAAGATTGTGACACAATAAATAAATAAATAAATCATGATGAATTTGATGCGTTGTATTCAATCCATTGCCTCAGCAAATCAGACATAGCTATAGGTAGATGCTGAATATCTTGTATGACAGAGTACAGCGGGAACGGGAAGGAGTCAATATACTTTGAGAACTTTGGCTTTCCATCTGGTCCAAAAGATACTGACTGCATATCCAGTATTGAGTTCTCGGAATTGTCTAGTACTATGTATGCATACATCACTCCTGGGCGCGAAGTTGCATCCATCACTGCCTTTTTTAGGCCACCTTTTTCATGGAATCGTCCATCAGCCAAGATGATAACTAGCTGCTGGAGGGATGATGAGGTATGATGGCCCTCATTTTCCAGAATCGTATCAATAGAGGTCATCAAATCAACCATTGGCTTATCATCGATAGTGTTGTCAGCGTTAAACTTCATCTTTGACATCACTTGTGCCCCATCGGCTGGCAAGAATGGCTTGTCAAGCGGATGTAAAAGTTCAGCACCAATTGATCCCCCAAAACGAAAGATACCCAAGTCGCCGATGCCGATTCTCGACATTGCATTGCAAATTAGAGTTATAGATTCAAGTGCAAATGCACCAGAAGACGTCTCTGCCATTGATCGAGAATCATCAATGGCAAGCAGCACTTGATATCTTCGCTTATCTGGCATAGTTCTGCGCATCCAGATTTTGTCTTTCCTGAAGTGGCTCGCTATATACCCGATAACTCTTTTCATATTGATACGCTTGCCTGATCGATATTCACCGCCGAGTTTGCTCGCAAGAGTTGGCTCCAGGATCAATCTGAGTTCCTCTGCTAGCCTTCCTGACAGATGGGATGTCAAACCTTCACATCTGCTCCAGATTTCTCTTCCGTATTCAAGGTCGATGGTCTCCTCTGTATGTTCTTCTTCTTTGATTTGAGATATTCGGAGCTCCAGTTCTTTTTGCAAAGAATCCATATCTTGGGTATTTTGGTCCTTGACTGTCTCATCAATCAACTTTAATTTATCCAGGTGGAGTAACGTGCCCTTGTCGAATTCAGACTTCACCTCTGTGATCTCATCGGTGATTTTATCTTTTTCACCTTTCTCTTCTGGCGCTGCATTTTCCTGGACACTGCCTTCTTTTCTCTCACCAGCAGACTCAGCCTTTTCTCGTGCATCAGCTGTCTCCTCCTCAGGCTTGTCCACCTTTTCTACCTCCTCTATTTTGTGCTCATGGTCTCGGTCAGCATGCTGAGCCTGCTCTTCTGTTGCATCTGCCATCATACTATCGTCCACATGAAGTTGATTTTCATCCTCTCTTACAAACCTGTGCTCCTGGTTGCTTTGATCTCCATCAGCTTGCTGCTGCGCCATTTCCTGTTGCTCATCATCACGTTCTTCATCAATGATATTTTTCTTTTCCCAACGCTCTGCAGCTGCGTTGACACTGCGAAACGGATTGGTGTCTAGTTTTGTCTGCTTGTCATCCTGTCTGTCAGGAGCATCAGAGCTGTTGTCCACAGTAGTCTGCCCCTCAATACCACGGGCATCTTCTCCTTCTCTCATTGTCCCCTCTTCATTGATTTCGTTCGACTCTTTTCCCTTTGCCTCCCCAGTGCTTGCCTGATGTGGCCCTGTGCCTTGCTCTTGTTCCTTCGTCACTTCATCTGCCTGAGGGGCGACCATATCATGCATGGCTTCTGATACTTCATCGTCCTTTGCTGGATTGTCTATGTCAGCCTCGTCTGTTTGCATATCCTCTACCCCGTCATTCCCTTGATCACTTCCACTCTCAATCTCGTCCTCACCACTTTCATCACCATCCTTAGCCTCCTCCTCACTGTGTGCTTTGTCGTCCTCACCAACATCACTTTCAATGGGTTCATTTTCCTCAAATTGCTGGTCATTTTCGTCTACATCATCAAGGTTCATTTGATCGGGAAATTCTGTGGCCTCGTCTGGCTGCTCTGGCTCTAAGAAGCCAGTATCTACATTCTCTTCGTAGTCCCGGGGAGGCTCTTCTTCTTCACTGTGCCCTTCTTTTGGTGATTCATCCTTCTTCTCATCTCGAACATTCTCTTCTTCTTCTAAGTCGCCGGCGTTTTCGTTGCCTTGCGCATAATCTAGTGAGTCAGCATTGTCCACAAGCCCAGCATTGTCATCTTCAGCCACTTTGTCCTGCATCAGGAATTAGCACAACGTTATGAGTCACTACGACTACACGCATTTAACAATATTTGACAGAACTGCAACGTACACTTTCTTCGTCCTCTTGATCCCACATTTTTTCGTCCACTTCGTCTGCATCCTTGGTATCACCCATCTGTTGCTCAAGCTGCTCAGTTTCCATTTCATCCTCACTTTTCTGACTCTCATGCCCATCATCATCTTCAGGGATGTCTTCCATCTGACCTTCAAAATCATCTTCCATCTCTATTCCTTGAGCTTCACTGGTTCCCTTGTCTTCTGTCTCCTTTTCTTCATCCTTCTTCTCAGTTTTCTCTGCACCCAAAATCTGATCTTCGTCATCCAGTTGATTGCTTATATCATTTGCGCCAGTGGCATCAGCTTCACCAAGTCCAGTGCCTTCTTTTGTTGTCTCAATTTCTTCTTCTTCTCCCTGGGGTTTCGGGATGCAGAATCCATCCCTGATCAGGGTGCAGAAGATATTCAGAGAGACGAAACTCAGCTTTGCAAGACATCTGTGCGCCACAAGAAGGTATAATACTGTATTTTGGAGCTTTTCTCTGATGGTTTCTAAAATCAGCAAGGCATTAGACATCATATCTTTCTCCCCATGTCTGTTACTACATGTCACCATCTTGAGACAAGCCACGGTGCTATATTGCACTCTATCCAACTGTGGCATCGCAAGAGATGACCGAATCTCGCTCATCAATATTGGTATGCTATCTAAGCTGAAATTCATTTCACTCAGTGTGCTGTTTTGTGCCCATATAAGGCAGGATGTCACCAGGTCTTCGTATGCAGTGCAAAACACAGACCTGTTGAACGAATGATCCTGCTCCTCTGCTTCCCCGATTTTATCAATAAACTCGACAAATGACTTGTAACAGGCACAAAGATCGCTTACCCCTGGTATGTCGCTTGTGCAACTCTCATATATTGAGACTGCTAAGGGTTTCAATCGCAAGCATTCCTTTGTGACCAGAGTTTCCATGGCAGCACTGATGAAGAATTTACCATCACCCAATTCCATGGTTTTGTCTCTTTCTCCGATCATCTGCTTCATCAGTGACAAAAATAGGGAGCTGCTTGACTCCAATAAGTCAAGTAATGTCGCCATTTTTTCTAATGGCAAATTTTCGTGGCTGCTATCAATCAGCGTACGTAGATAGTCTGTAAACACTGAACTGTGATGCACGCAAGAAGACATCTGTTCTTGCATCTTAATGTACTCCAGATACGAGATCTTGCAAATATCGCGAACTTTGCTCACAGCATACGTAGCTTTTCTGAAGAATTCGAGATGATGGATTGATTCCCCAATCAAACTCCTAGTTTCATGCATCATGAATAACAGGTATATTCCTAGATTGTTCGATATCTGAACTTCTCGCGGTTGAATATCTTCATGTGGCTGCTGAGACACCTATATTATTCGCAAATAAATATCCCGAGTGAGTATTACGAAACGCAAATCACTCCACCAACTCTTGTGGTTGATTCGTACCTCAGCCAGCTGCCTTGCACAGGCAATAGATTTGAAGTAGTAAGAATTCGCATCATTCCAATATTTGTCTACTTCAGGATTGGATGGCATATCCTCCAAAGTTTCCTTCAAGTATGGAATATTCTGCAGGTCAAACATGTTGTCACAGTTGCTAGTTGTAAATGCTTTTGAAAGCACCGAATCTCTACGTACCACTCTTGTCCAATAGTTAGCATCTCTAGCGTCACGTGGTATGGAACTTTGTAATTTACTGATTCCATATCCCTCAAGAGCTTTGAAGTAGTCTGATAATGCTTTCTTCTTGCGTGACTTTGCTCCTTTGGAGATGTCAGTTCTCAACAATGCTGATTGCTTGAGAGCCACCACTGATACTTCATGCATCCTTTGTGATAGATCGTGAAGTTTCTCCAACAAAGAAGGGTCACTTGTGATGGATTTGAACTTTTTCAAGAGTCGGTCAATCTGTCCAGAGTATTTCCCCATCTCTGCATGGTTGGGAAGCACAAGAATACTCTGTTCCTCAACAGGTAGGCTTAAGATATGATCTTGGAATGAAGCCAACAAAGATTCAGTCCCAGATGAAATTCCAGTGTTCGATAGGCTATCAATTCCAATAGATTGGGCTACAGAACGCAGACAGATGCTGCAAGAGGTTGACAATATTTCTTTAGCCTTCCTCGTGATTTTATGCAACTGTTTGTATGCTTTTTCCTTGGAAGATTTCATGGCATAGAAACCTCGATCTTCCCATTTTGCCAGCGAAATGAAGTCAGATAATTCCTTTTCTAGTGGTTTCATTTCTTGAGAAATATATTTCTCAACAACTGGGGCATACTCTACGTAGTATGCAGCCATATTCTTCAAAGATTTGGCCATCAGGTTTTTCTGATCAATTTGAACATGTTCAGGACACCATTTTTCGAGATAGCTGCCAAACTTTTGAAGGATATTGACCCTTTCTTCAAATTGCCCTACGGTTGAGCTCTGGATAAACGAGTCCATTATGTTGACAAAGTCAACAAAAGAGTCCAGATCCTCTGTGACTATACCAAACATAAAAAACCAGGACTCTCTTGCTTCTTTTATCATCTCTCTTCGTACCCTATTGAGACTGTCTTTCCAGCTTTTTAGTTCAAATTCTCGCCAAGAATTGGCGATCGAGATGAGAGGTTTCAGGTGGTCTGAAAGCGATACATGCTTTGCAGCAGTCTCTTCCCAAATTTGAGCACGGCTCAGCAGCAGTTCAATGCCTGTCGAATAGTCTTTTAGAGTAGATTTCAACGGTAGTGATAAAATTCTCGTGCTAATCTTCTTCAATTGATCCAAGATTGGATGATCTGGCCATTCATCAAGGAGTTCATCTACTTTCACCAAAACGTTCGTAACAGGCTCCAGTGCTCTAGAAGCTTCCTTTATATTTCTGGAGTAGATATTGAACACTGGCTCTTCGACATTACCAGACAAGTAATTTGACTCGCTTGAGAGAGTATACAAGAATCCCGGGATGCCGAACTGATCTAGGCTGCTGGGTAAAAGCCCTCCAAATCCTTGGATCATTTCCATTCCCGACAATAGTCTGCAGTTCATTTGTGGTGCACTTCCCTCCTGGCTTTTTGTCGTATCAGAAAATCCCAAATTCAATATCGATGTAAATGTATCGAAAAGTCTAGATAAAACCATATCCGACACTTCCTTCCTCTCCACGAGACATTGGTCATCCTCAAATGAGCCCGATTCTTTTATTTTCTCAGCTTTGTCTTCCTCATCAAAATCAATATCCTCAAAGATAGACAAGGAGCCTAAAAACAGAGAACGGAATGCTCGATCGTCTTCCTCATCCTGACCTATTTCAATCTGTCTGCCCTTGATTTCGAATGATCTTGATTCTTCAATGATTCGAGACTTCTCGTCATCAACAACTTTTTTCCACAGCTTATGAACACGCATGGCTATGATTTCAAACTTCTTCGAGATTTCATACCTCTGCTCTAAAGATGCGACCTTGGTCAGCTGCTGCTGTAAGATTTGAAGATTAAATCCATACAATTTGAGCAATTCGGATGCGACTTTCTCAGACTTAGTCTCCTGGCCCTGACCTCCATGTATGGCTTCAAGCACTCTGACTGTATTTTTCTCGTCAGACAACAAGGATAATTCCTTTGGATTAATAGATAAAAGATTTTCTACGAGACTCTGTACTAGTACAGGCAGGTCACTGTTCCCATTCATTTCTTTAGAAATCCTCATCAAATCTATGCTGTATTGCATTGTCCTGAGACTCAATTCCACTGGACCGTATATGTCTTTATAACAAGGATATTTTCTTTCAAGACTTTCGATAAATCTATCAACATTACTGTTCCAGCTTTCAGCCTGAGAAAACGACATTTCATCTATTTCAGAGGCTTCCATTGCAGCTATAAGATTCTTCATCCTGTGTTCGATAAAGTGCTCAATGAACTCATTAATATCATCTCGAAGTTCATGGTACTGAGAGATTTGTGGTCTTGCGGAATTCGATTGAAGGATCTCCTCTTGTTTGCGATTAATGAGCTCAATGCCTCCGAGAAGCCTCGAGACTTTCAACTTCTGTGGAGAGGACAATGGCAATACCGAATAAGCCCTCCTGCATACGATTTCTGGCTTCAACAAATGATCAACTTTCTTTTGTAAATCCTCTTTCTCCATCATTTTTGCTAAGACGGGATCAAACGCTTCGTATGGTCGCGAGAGAATAAGATAGACAAATGATAAGAGAGCAAGGGATTTCCCTCTAAGTTGCATTCCTGCATCAAGTTCAAAATTTTGATGTAAATCCGATCCAGATCATTGAAACATTCATTCGCCTAGAAACACAGTGCAGAGAAAAGTCAAGTAATATACATTTCGTACCTGTTGGAGTATTTGACGTGCTTGCCATGTCGAGTAATAAAATTCCTAGAGACTTCTCCAGATGGCTAAGCAACTCACTCTGGTCTGACAATGATACCTGGAAAACAGATGATAGTTCACCGTGCAGTCCTCTCAATGCGTCTTGATTAGGCATGTTCGGTCTAAAAGTGCCTATAAGATCACGTGCATTCGCAAAGCCAGCTCTTTCTTCTGTTGCAAAGGATTCAGCAACAAGAAGCAGCATATCAACTGCTTTCCTCCATTCGAGGAAGTGAACATCCATCGTCAGATCGCGTTTGCTCATCCGACACAGGTTGAAAGTGCAACGATGAATTTGGTGTAATTTGTATGCGATTTGGCGCACAGGTACGTTGTCTGTTTCATCTATGACTGAACACAGTGCCAATAATCCCGAGCAAGTGTGCAAGATGGCTGGGCCTCTGCCTACTACAATGTTCTTTTCAGGATAATCCAGTCGTAGATCCCTGAACATTTGCAACGAGGCCATAATAGTCATTCGCCTCTCATGCGCGATCAGAATCTTGTTTCCTGGACTCCTCTGGGACTCTTCAAAATTCAACATCACTCTGTATGGCAGTGCATCAGCAACAGAACGAGTGGGTACTTGTATAATGCTATCAACCACTTCTACTATAGCCTCTTGTTTATCGTTTAATCTATTATCACTCCAATTCCATCGCAATATGAGATCAAACTCCATCCTTCGTGCAATTATATCACCTAAACTTGCTAGTCTTGTCCAAGTTGAGGGGTCTTGGAACACCATCAAGGAATTTGCAGTGCATTTAGAACCGGAAGCTTCCATTCTCTTCTTCACCTTTTCACTGTGACCAAAATTCTTAAGGTGGGATAAGATATTCATCACCCGAGGAATGGAATCGGCATCGAGAATTGACCCAGCAAACGCAATCTCCAAAGCATCCAATACCTCTTTCCGCAAATCTGGTTCTGTTGCAATCAACACCGTTCCTTGATGCTTCTGACAATCTTCATGATATAACTCAAAAAGATCCTGACTCAAACGGAACCCTTCAACGGTATCAAGCCCTCCAGAAAGCAACTCATGCAGTTCAAGGTTAAATGCAACCACAGGCCTTCCTAACATTTCTAAAAACCGTTCTGCACTCTTTGCGGTTTCCTCGTAGCCAAGCAATATACGAGATAAATTCTGAGATAGTTTGACAATACTTGGTGGCAGTTCACCAGCAACTTCTCGCAGTGATACCCACAAGGTGTGCCATGAGTGAGCTATCCTCTGCACATTAAACGCAATCGGCTCTGCTAATAAGTGGCATCTAAACAAAGAAAGATCGTCATAGAAATCCTCCACCTCGCCTTTCATACAAAGATCATACAAACTCTCGAGCGTGGGCCAGATCCATTGCAGCACAGCTTTGTTTGGAACTCTCTCTGCATAAAATGGGTTCTTGTGACACCAGATTGCAAGTTCCAACGCGTTACAGCACTCCTCTGAACTATTTTGCGCTGAAATATTCTTAACTAATCTTTTTAGGCGATGTTTCTCCAAGGAAATCCGAACAACATTCCGATTAAAGGCTGTTGCAGTATCAGGGTTGGATACCAAGTCATTCAACAAGTCGTGTACAACTTGCAATTCCGAGCAAGACTTGAGATCTGACTCTAAGCTGCCTATTGCCGAATAAATTGTATGCTTTGCGATATTCAGGAGGAAACTACAACGCATTACCATGTTGTCCCTGTCCTCATCTAGGAAAACTGTGATGGCAGCATTCACAGCACCTTCTTTCATCTCCATATCTTGATAGCTTCTTGAGATGGAATCGCTTTCAAAATATCCAGCCCTATTCACGAGGGCAAAAACAGTCTGCTTGTCGAGAACAAGTGACCTGAAGATAGATGAAACTTCGGCTTGGTAACTGCCTCTTGTCATCTTCAGGACAAACTCCCAGTCAGCCAAAAATTTGTCAATGGCCCCTGCGGCATACAGCTGATCTACTCTTGGATACAAAAAAGCATTCATATCTGGAAAGATATGAAATCGATCCGACACAAACTCATCAAAATCTTCAAATGCCAGACCGAGTGCTGTGTCCAGAGAATTTCCTCTGGAAATCAAGGCATGCATTACTTCGGCTTGTTTCGCCAATGTCTGTAAGTTGGATTTCTCAGACGATTGTGCTAACCATTTCTGAGCAAGTTGCTCCGAAAGTGTCGTTGGTAAGCCTTTGGCAGCGACAATGGCAGACACATCTGCAAATGCAATGTCACCTGCAAGAGCATTTTGCTCAATGCCTGAGAAGAATACTTCAATCCCTCTATTTCTCATTGCTCGAGATATTTCCCCGTCGATGGGATCATAAGTGATGAACATCCTAAAGTTTTGATGCGGGACTACTACTCTCGGACCATTGACTGTTGATCCACATTCGTTCAGGGACATGATGCCATCAGGTTCAAAGAGCGGATTTAATCTATCCAATATACTAGGATCACAAAGATTGGCATCTCGGAGGATGACCCACGATCCATCTAGAATGCAACGAGTCAAAGTCCCATCAATCCACTCAAACTTTCCGGCTCTGTCTGCATATTTTCTTTGCAGATACTCTGAAGCATCGGCAGCCAACTTTTCGAGTTCAATTTCTAGGCAATCTGTAAGCTCCATGGATTTTGAGTCGGTGGCATCAAGCAGAGCACGGATGGCTTTAAAGTTGTCTACGATAGTCTGAGAGGCCAGCGAAGAGAGTTCACCAGGAGGGACTGGAGAGTTGAAAAGGGTGTTCCCTAAAGATTTCAAAGATTTCAAGGAATGCCTGGCACAAACAAGATGGAGGGCCAGTCTCTGCAAGAATGCCTTGATCTTCATGATCATATTGTAACCTTCACGTTCCAAATCAACCTGTTCAAAGCCTCCAAGAAGGTCGCAGATGTCAGTCCCTTGGTGCAGCTGAATTTCCACGACTTTCTTACCCATGCAAGTGGCAATATTGGTGATGCATCCTGATTTGCCACACCCAGTGGGACCCACAAGTATTCCCAGCCAATTGAACTTGATGCACTGACACAATATTTCTTGTGTCCTGAAAAAACTGGGAATCAATATGTGATCATGCGTAAAGTTTTCCAGGGGTGAATTCATCATGGCCTGCCCCAAGTGGTCCTTCCACAACTCCACAGATCCATATCGGATTGTTTCTGGTAGAACCGCAAAATCCGGCCGCGAGTCTAGACCTTGATCCTCGAAAGGTGAACTCAACACTGCCTCCACCCAGTTCCTGTCGCCAACTGAGCGCATTCGACTGGCCAGAAGTAAACTACCGTAGAACCTAGTCCATTGCACAACTGAGTTCTCTGTCGCTGGCCCCACATCCAACTTGTCATCTACAAGTTTGCACCAGCGCAGTAAATCTCGTAAATTAAAGTCGAAGCAAGCTTTTGTTGCGCGCCCAGAGCATTCCAGCAAGCAGTCTGCCATACTTTGTACAACAGGCTCAGGGATTTGAGAATAGAGAGATGCTGCAATCATGAAGTAGTTGGTTAGTTACCGGCACGACACGAAGAGAAAGTATCATACTTTCACGTACAAGCAATATCAATCAAATCAGTTCGAGAGAATCCTTGTATCCGAACTCTGATGAATCTGTTGAGGAAAGATTTTGGAAGACCTTTTCTACCACCACCCTCCTGAACTGGATTCTGTGCTCCAAACAGTCTGAATCCAGGGGAGCATTTCACAACTGTATTAAGCTCTGGTACGAAGATTTCACCTCTGTGATCTAGTAATGCATTCAAACCCTCCAGAACACTCTGACAGGCGAGGTTGAGTTCATCCAGGAGGACCCAGGAACCAGATCTCATTGCTTGAAGCAATGGTCCATCAGACCTACAGGAGTTGAAACAATGCAACAATCAGGAAATGCACCAAAAACAACCCATATCTACTTTTCTACAAAAACGAACATACCAAGAAAAATCTCCCACACCACCATCAGGTGATGGAAGGTTCGCGCCTAGAAGATCCATCATGTCAGTCTGGTCGCTGAGATTTATGCGCACAAACTTCCTACCCACAGCCACACTCATAGCTTCCACTAGCGTAGTTTTCCCAACTCCTGGACTACCCTCAAGTAGTATAGGTTTCTTCAATTGCATAGCTCGAACCAAGCGAAATAAGTTTTCTTTCGTGGTTTTTGCGTCAAAATTGAAATGTTTCACATCAACAGAGGACCCGCATTCGATGAAAAATGGCGGAATGCCCCAGCGATCTTCCTGCGTCTGTAAAGAGAATGTGGGGGGGAGATCTAATGCTGGACAGTGACCTTCGCATTTCTTCGATAACACCTGGCGTAACTCTGCTTGTAGCGCATGAATCGTCTGCATAATCATCTTAATGTCGTCAGTTACAGTTCACATCTAGGGATCGCCCTAATCACGACAAGCAACAGCAATAATGTTCGCACCTTGTCATCAACGCCACATCCCAACCCGAGTCCATCAATGATAACCAATTCGGCCCCATGCCTAAAGCCCTCAACTACACCCATGCCATGATCGACCATTTCATTGATGAATTGAACCCAGGATAGGATATCTCGAACTGATAAGCTCTGTCGGCAACGGCTGGAAATATTTTCTTCGAAATGAGCGCAGAAATCTAATATCATACCAGCAACATCTTCGGAAGTTTCGCGAAGTTTCGCACGCACGATTGACAAAAGTTCGACACGATCATGAATCTGAGGCACCCAAATACTTGTAAAGCGATTCATCAATGCGGGCGAGAGCTCTTTCTTGCCAAAGTCTCCACCAGGGTTCATCGTGGCGATAATCTGAAACTTAGCGTGACCTTGTATGACTTCAGTGGCCGCGCCCCCCTTTTCTGCGAGGGTGATTGCCTTTCCGGACTCAAGTACACTGCAAAAAGATTAATAAAATCGACAATGTTTAGAAGGGATCAGATATACGAATCGGGGAAAAGATCGCACCTATTCAATCTTTCTAACACCGCATCCTCTGCTAGATTTAATTCATCTAGTAAAAGAATATCGCCATTCTTCATAGCATTAATCAAGGGTCCATCAACCCACTCAAACGGCGCTTGAAAAGACGCCATGTCCTGCAGAACGGCATGTCTCACATCCTCTGGAATTGAACTAGATTCCATTTGCATGAAGTCCTTGATCCTCTGTATAGTTCTGGAGTCTGATTCAGAGTCAGAGATGTGAAAATCGAACTTGGACATTGTATCGCGAAGGCGGAAAATTATCGATTTTCTACTGCGATTTGGTCTATAACCACCCAAGAAGTCCGACGTTTCTGTGTGCTGGTTGCAATTCAAAATACGCAATTCTTGGCCCATTGAAGCCGCAAGAAGCTGGCAGGCAGTCGTTTTTCCGATTCCAGTTTCTCCTACAAGGAGTGCTGGCTCGCCGTTCTCCAGGCATTTTTGGAGCAAGAAGTACCTGCAATTTACGTGTTTGTTCAGATTCACACTCATGCAGTAACAACAGAAAGAGACGTACATTCTCTTAAAGCTAGGTGTCCATACGATTTTGCCAATGTTTTCAAGTTCCGACGCGAGTGACGGGAAATCGGCTTGCAGATACAATTCTTCTGGAGCAATCTGCGAAGTATAGATGAAGTATATCAGTATATGAAGCTGATATCCACGGAAAATCCGATCCGGACGTACCTTTACTTTTAGCTCTGTCTGTAGCGTTTGAAGAACTACCTGTCGTTCGACGTCAGATCGAAGCCTCTCCCCGAGAACGAAGAACCCGTTGAAAGCTAGTTGATTATAGCTTATTGCAGGCCGATTGGCCCATCGAAAAAGATCGCGAGGCGTGATGTATCCATGCCGACCAGCGAAAAGATTGCCTGCAGATCGACGCCTTTGGAGTTCTCTCATGACAGCGATCATCCGCTTGGCATAAGAAGGGGCAATGCTGCAACGCTTTTCGATGATTTCATGAAGTTCGACGTCAGGAATGTCATCGACATGCAGTTCGAGGAATCTGGAGCGAAATGCTCGACTAAGGCTCTTTCTTCCTGCATAGATCCCTGGCGGGTTTTGTGTAGCGAACAGCATAAAGTTCTCATTTGGTTTAACAACCTCTTGAAGTTCTGGGATGAAAAGTTCTCTATTATCGTCTAGCAATCGATTCAGGGCTTCAAGGACTTCAGATGGTGCCAAGTTTAATTCGTCTAAAATCACCCAATGTCCTTGTCTGAGGGCCTGAACAAGAGGTCCTTCGTTGAATACCAGTCTTCCCTCGGAGTCGCTGATATAAAAACCTATGTACTCTTGTATATCGGTGTGCTCGTGATTGTTTATCCTGATACATTTGTGACCTGTAACCGATGCAAGATGTGTTATCAGAGATGTCTTTCCACTCGATGTCGGTCCCTGGAGTAGGATTGGATATTTTCTGAGCAGCACTGCCCTGGCCAGGTTCTTCAGGTGTAACTGTACCGTGGGGGTGGTGATAAATTTCTCTTTCTTTTCGTTGATATTGGATCCACCTTGGATCCAATACTGTCCGAAAAGAATGTGGTTCGGAGATGGAGATTCAGGAACCCCTTTCGAGATGCTCTGCAGTAGCACCCAACACATTGATAATAGATGCAATCATATTACCTCACTCAATTATGGACTAGACATACCTGTAAAGTCACCCCTGTGGGTAATAAATGGCTTTCAAATAGCCTATCGAGTCTATTAGAGCTCTCTGCATCAAGCTGAGTCTGGAAAGACATGGCAAATCCATCTACCAGTGCTCTCCTGATGCCATATGTACTAGAATTTACCCTGACATATTCTAATGCCCTTGTCAGCGTTCTGAGATTATAAACAGGTCGAACACCCGCTCCATCCTGGAGTGTACTCATCTACAAGACATTTCGTATCAGTATCTAATGATATAATTATAATCACTATCATTGTGCTTAACCAAGAAAGAGACTGAGAACATACCGATTCTTCTTTTATCCGAATGTAAAGATCGACGATATCAGACACAGGTGATTGGAGCGCTATAGGACCAAGATGCTGTCCCGCAATGATCAGGAGGTCCTCCCTGTTGCTGGGCTCGTTGACCCAGAACTCTGTGAATCTATTCCTGACGAGCGGAGGTAGATTTTTCTTGCCAGAATCTGTTGCTGGATTCATGGCACAAAAAATTCGAAACTCTGGATGCCTCGGTATTTCTTCCTCATCTCCTCGTTCAGAAAGTATCCAACCATCTGACGTGCTGTCAAGGAGTCCAGCAATCTTTTCCAGCACCTGCAGAACATTTTCAATTTGATCTTTTAGTGTGCTGGTTGATTTAGACGCATGGCATATATTATTATGACGTACCTCTGTCGGAGCCAAATTAATTTCATCCAACAATAACCACCATCCCTCCCTGAATGCTTTTACCAAAATCCCTTCAGTAAACCCAAACGCAAAACCCCTTTCCATGAGAGATGACGCAGCCTCCATCTTCTCTACATCTAGATGGAACACTCTCCATACAGAATCTAACGACTCCTGGTCGATGCTATCAGCGTCTTCTGGTCTTTTTCTCTTTACTCCTCGAGCCTCCCTGCCCATTAACCACTTATTTGCAGCAGCTTTGTATGCTTTTAGTAGCTGGATCCATTTCTTTTTCTTCCCTAGACGAACCACTCTAGAGAGAAACTCCTCGTTGTTCCCCCTTGTCCAAGTTTTCTTCACTAAACGCAAAAATGTTGGCAGCATGTCGATGACATCATCTCCTGGAGACTTGGGTCGGAAACCTCCAATCAGGTCAGACGAATCTGACTGCTGGCTGAGATTGACAACTGCAAATTTCTGATCTACTATGCGAGCAACTTCCTGAATGACGGTTGTCTTACCAACTCCAGTCTCTCCTACCACAAGGACGGGCTCATCCATACATACCGCTGCACAAATCTTTTCCATAAGTCTCATCGCCTCCCCGGTTTTGGCAAATGATGGAGAAAGGCTCTTTCCTCTTTCTGTTATTGACAAACGTGCTCTTCCTATTTGACAAACATCATTGTCGATCTCTAGGGATGGCTTTGTAAAAGACAGATGCTGCTCAATCCACGAATTGGGAATTGCAAAATGGGTGGCAATCATGCTTGCAGTCTGAATCCTTGCCGACTCCTTTGGAGTAGACATACATGCACAGTCTACGAATTCAATGCAAGCTGCTTCTCGGGCTGGCATTGGGACGATTCCTATATCAGAGGATGATTCGGCAGGCATCCCATGGGTCAGCGTCTTTGAATGAAACGCTGTCATTCGCCTGGCCCATTTGATCACATCCCTGAATGTAAAGATCCTGCCATCACCATGCTCCCTTCTTAAAACATCTGCCACCACTAAAGCCTGATGCACCAATAATGGTGACACGATAGAATACGAGTGTTGAAGGATATGCTTTTGCTCATGGAACGACAACTCGTCCATCTGAATTCGAACACTAGCCGGGAGAAGATTTCTTGTAATAGGTGAAGACAATGTTGTGGTGCATGTTGCTATCAACCGGAATCCATGCTGCGCCTTGATAACTTGTCCACGCGACGCAATGTGTATCTTATTAGTCTTGGACACGGATTGAATCAATGTTATCACTTCCGTGGATGCTAGATTGAGATTCTCTAGCACCAGCCAGCATCCATTTTGCATTGCCCTCACAACTGGACCTGGTGACCAAGAAAATTCTCCAGGTTTTGACGTGCAAACATAACCACCCAGAAGACTTTTTGCATCCATTTGGTCATCTAGATGAATTCGTATGCATTGCATCTTGCCGTGATACGATTCACGAATGACTGTTGATTTTCCTGAACTTGGAGGTCCCTCGAGAAGTATTGGGCACCCATCAATTGATACTGCCATTTCAAACTTTGATTTCTCTCTCTCTGGACTACTATTCGTATTACTATGACTATATAGCATTTTTCTCAGCATGTGGATTGTTGCAAGGGTCTCTCTCCATTCCATTTGCATGCCAATGTCATCATTCTCATCCGTGGAAAAAGGGACACCTAGAACGCACCCCAGGCATTGCCTCCCATACCAACGAACTCTGCTATCATGATGCTCGCATAGAACAATCACATCATCCCATTGCCAACGAGAAGGCAAAAAGTCCGTCGACTCGTACAAACCCAACAGCATACTCTTGGCACATTCAAGTGCAGACCCATCATCGTCGAGCATCCATTGAGACGGTGCAGGAAAACTACTAAAGAACAAGGCAATCTGTTGCTCTAAAAGAGATGGAACAACACTATAGGCTTGCAACAATTTGATCGCTATCTCTGCATTCTTCTGCTTCGCACGAATGCATTCGGAGACTTCTCCTGACAGCTCAGCGCACTGTTGGCTCGGTGATGCCACCAAATCAAGCAACCATTCAATTGTTCTCATCGCAATTATTACTAGTATTCCATTGAATTAGAAGTGTTGCACCTTGGCATGCGCTGCGCCTTCAGTCACTGGGCGATATCCCTTGCTTCTTCTCCTTCTTCTTATATGTTCTATGTATATATATATGCATGGTTTTACTGGTACATCAACTCAAGTATTTTAAGGTACCCGTACTTTAAAATAAGATTTGAATCTCTGCATATTCCTTAATTAGAAAACTAAAATACGATGAATCTATATATGTGTTGGAAATTCGGCTTTGCCAACACCCATACCTGAAGGGTCGTACCTTCCGTGGAAGCATCCCGCTTTCATGCCGGATTAGCTCAGTCGGTAGAGCGCCAGGCTCTTAACCTGGTGGTCCTCGGTTCAAGCCCGAGATTCGGTGGGAAATTTTTAGTCTTGTGAAAGCTAGTTTTTTTCACTAGCAATCTCATTCTTTTCCTTTTTTTTTTGAGCCGTGTTTTCTCACGCCAAGACTCTGGACACGGGTTATTACCCGTCCCTTGGTGTGCAGAAAGAGCAAGAGAGTGAGAAAATATGACTGGCACGGAGTCAGATTCGCACTGGATACACAAGTACTGTGCCCAGTCCTTTGCATGTAGAATCGATATATTTAAAAGCCATTTTGGCAATCTTCATGCTGCAACACTCACCCCGGTGACCTCCACCTTGAGCGAGAGTTTGAGCGTGTCCTACATTCATTCAGATCCACATTGCTCCCTATTTCCATTTCACCCACGAAGACCTTGACAGTGCTGTTTGAACAAAGTTCGGGCCGTGTGGTATGCAGAAGCCAGCTTGACATTCCGTCCCGATGTGCTTACATCCAGCTGCTGTTCCTCTAATGAGAATAAAAGATTCTTTAGCATCGGACAATCGAGGTGCCCTTCAAAACCCTCACAATGAGACAGTTTGCCCAGGATCTCTAAATACTTGTACTGTTGTGTAGGAGACAACTCCAGACAAATGTTTGTCATGGCCTCGACAGCACCGGTTTCAAGCGCTTTTCTACGTGCTGCGGTGAAATACAAAAGGTAATAGAGCCTGTCAAGGCCCGCTGATTGCAGAAAAGGAACATCTGTCTGCATTAATTTCACAGTGTGCTCGACTAACGCTCCAGCAGCAAACGGTGTGATCTTGATACCCGCACCAAACAGAAATAATCCCGCTATTATTCTAGCTACTATAGCATCTCGTGGGGTTTTCTCGCTCTTTGCAGCCTCCGTGGACACAGTCCGAAAGTTGCTTGCGACAGCCCTGGAAGTAAGAAGAGAGCGCCTGATGCATGCAATGATCATGAAATATCAATTTTACAAGTAAATTTTCTTGAACCGAATATATATATATGCAGGGTATCATTCTTGAAAGTACACAAGACATTCCACGAAGAGACAGCTCTCTTCAAGGCATTGATGATTGATGATGCTCATCACTCGACATCCAAAGTATTCTTAGCGGAGCATTCCTCCAAGTTCACCGACAAGAGTTCCCTTCCTTCAGGTGGCAAATCACTCACCTTCTGAGAGACTTGCCGATCGACAACATCCTCACAGGAAGGAAGCTCTTGTGACCCATCCAGGCTTCTCTTTCTACTGAGTCTTCTCGCCCCCTCTGAGGCTGCACTGGTGAGCTCCTTCGCATATCTCATTGTTACATTCTTTGCGCTCTCGGATTCTAATTCAGCAGCTCTGGTGGTGATTAATTCGCCATTTCCCGTATCAGGGATCACTTCTGTTGCCAGACAAGAAGCCAAGTTGCCAGTTATTTCTGCCTCACTGACGCGAATATCTGGAGCAGTTTCGAGCTCTGAAATGTCCGCCAGGCACTGGGAAGATGCCAAGCCCTTCGAAACCATGGCATACATGATATCTGAAGCCTTGGACACCTCAGGGGGAGGGCTAACTTCGGAGACAAACGCTCTGGTTCGGAGAGACTCGTCCGAACTCGATTTTGGTAGTTTACTTTGTGGAGCGTGAGCCATTCTATGGTGGGATTTCACCATATCAGACAACTGAGAACCACTTGACACTTTCTTCATGCTGGCACACAATTCTTGATCACGATACCTACTGCTAAAAGACCAGCTCTTCTATTTCCCTGTTACTTTTAATATATTCACAAATGAAATATGTAACATTAAATGTGAGGAGTCATCTAGTTGTCACCCTCACAAAACCGCGTTTGTGTCTGACCGCGGAGGGTGCTTCGGTGCGCAAGCATGCCACGTGGCATCTACACGTGGAGTGATCAGGTGTGGGCTTGGCAGCAGAAGACGTTCTCCTGCCCCAACAAGGAAACCATCTGATGAACATGACAAGATTGGACTTCCTCAGAGTATATACGTCCCAGATTATTTCGAGTGGCGAGCCTTTTCCCTGGATCCTGTGGGAATTCATGTGTACCCTGGCTGCTGATCCACACTGGGGAACCCGGAGCTTGGTGGTCTGCAGAGCTTGGAAGCAGTGTTTCTAAGAGTTCATTCCTTGTGACAGCATCATTCATCACAGGCTGTGTCTCAGAGCTTATGATTCGATCCAGCAATGTATCTGACCATGCATTCAAAATCCCCTTCCCCTTGTGCAGAAACCAGAATAGCCCCCTCCGCGATTCGCATGTGGGACGATGGTGGCGCCATATGAATGATAAAGCCTCATGTGAAGTGCTAGGCGACCAACTCTGGAGCTGCCTCTGGTTACAATTCAGAGGCAAGTGGGTACTCAAAAAGTTGAGGATGGCCAGATTCACAAGGTGTATACCTACCATAGCATCCAGGCGTGCTGTGAGACCGAGAAGACGAAAAATCCAATCAAAGTTTTCAGAAAATAGTGGCAAGGGATCTGCAAACGTATTGTGAGATGATCCTGATATCGCTAGGAAAAGGGCACCTGCTCCCACATGTTCCTTCCCTTCTTTTCTAATTCGACAGGCATCCAAGACAGATTGCTGCCTATGACCGTCACATGGCAATTGTCCAGCTTCATTAGGAACATTCCAGTCATGCGATCCAAGAACGAGCAAAGGACTTTTCGTCTTCCACAAATTCAATGCAGGAGAAGATGATGGAAGGGCAGGCCACCATGGATCAAGGCTAACTCCACAGCTGTATGATGGATCCGACGAACAGAGTTCTGCAACCGTCGCACCCCCATACGAATGTCCTAACGCTGCTAAACACCGAGTGTCCATGGTGTCTCTGAAAAATTCTCTTGGATTGCGGCTCTTGGACAAAGATAGCCCACAGAGTCCATCAAAGTTGTTCAAGTTCTTCAGGACCACCCGAGCCATTTTCATTTCTGCTATCCGATATCTTGTCTTATCTTCCTGGCCGTCTTGACCTCCCAATCCTGTATAGAACAAATATTGATTGCTCCCAGGCAGTTTTGCAGCACTCGCTGTTCCATCGGCATGTTCTAAAGCAAACACCATGTATCCATGGCTTGCCAATTCAGCACAAATGATGGCATACATTGACCGATGCCCAGCAAGCCCATGACTAAACACTATAAGAGGGAGTTTTGTATCTTGTGGCTTTAAGATTTCAGCGCCATGGTACATTCGAATCTTTTGCAGGCTTCCAAAAGCATAAATGAGCAAGATCAATATGTGCTGCAAAACAAAGTTTATGATGCTCTTTGCACGGCGAAAGAATAAAAACTTCCCCAGGCCTGTAGTTCATGTTACAAAATGTAATACATTCACCAAGAGCCAGCAAACAACCAATCTGCTCGCAACATACCATAAGCATACCAAAAGCCTGGAAGCCAGCTAACAGCAGATCTGGAAAAGAGGCGTCTACACTTAGGTATGGGGTAGTAAATTCTCCCATGGAGATAATTTACAGGTCTCAAAGTATCACTAGAGTTCGAATGCGATGTATTTGTCCATTCCACGTCGACAAAGCCGACGTCGCTTACCGTTCCCAAGGGATTCCATTTGTCGAACATGTTTTCTCAAACCCCGGGATCAGTGTTCAATGCCATCATGTTCAATAAAATATTATCGAATATATTTACAATTTTTTCTCATCCAAAGAGGGTAACTGGGATACACCCCACAGCTCCAAATGCCTTTCCAAGGATGTTTTTTTTCTTGATTTGATTTCCTGCAAGGTACAACAAACATGTCAAAAGCAAAACGAAACAGACGCCATAGTCACTGCATAAACAACTTACTGTCATTGGTCGGTCTTCTGGTATATTTTGTGATGTAGAGAACGCCATTTCTGGGTGTTCTTCCAAGAATTTCAAATGCTTTGTGAAGGGACTATCTTTTTCAGATTGGTGCTCTTTAGTTTGCTGTTGCTGCATCCTGTAAGGCGTATATACGAAGATTGATACTTGTTATTGAAAAAAACTGTACATATATCGATTCATGTGCAAGCCAACCATGCGTACCTTGATGACATTGCACTCCCAGCTGCTTGCCCTCTGCTTCTCAGCCTGCCGGTCGATGGTGGCTGCAGTCGTGAAGGTTTTCTCAGGTAGACTCCTCGGGAAACTCTTTCTTTTCCTTCTCCTTTGGTTTTATTATCTATTTGTGGACTCTCTTTTCCTTGAACTTCTGGGACAGGAAGAAGCCAAGCATCATCATCCAAGGATGATATAGAGGGCAAGAGCAGAGAATCCTCTTCTGATGGGACTCGATCCTTCAATCTGCCAAGATTATGTGTCTGATTCTCTGGACCTAGGTTCGACAAATTACGGAGATTGCTTCCGTGTTTGGGCACCATCTTGGCCTCCAAACTGGAAGACTCACTGCCCAATACTAGGTTTGTGACCTTTCCACCAGTTGGTATGACAATGTCTTCATCGCCAACTACAAGCTCTTGCTCATCAAGAAGTCCTCTATTTTGGTTGGTTATATCTTCAAAAGCGTTGAAAATAGCCACACTCTGTCGGCGGACGTTTCTTCTTCTCTGAAGGACTTTAGATTCTCCCGACAGTTTGCTGAGTATTCCCTCTTCCTCATTCCTCATTGCTAGTTATTGAATATAATATTATTGTATGGTATCGCCAGACGATGCACGTGCTTTGTCACATTGGCGCGAAATTCGTTGCTCAACTACCTGGAAGATGTAGTTGGAAAAAGAATCGATTCTTAGGATATCCTATTGACGGAAGTTTTGATGGGATACCCTCACCGACGATAGTTCCTAGTTTGGTAAGAAGCTGAAATACGCATCTGAGAAGAGAGCTTGTTTTTTCTTGGGGCATTATTTTGCAATACTATATATTGAAAACAACAAGATGGACGCAAAGGTAGATCAGGTGCGATCGGCTTTTGTGAATGTGATGAACCTTTCTGAGCTTGTCAATTCTCAGGGTGCTACTGTTGGATACAGGCGAAAGAAAGGAAGAAGCTAAATAGTTTGTTTCTAGTTGCATGCGAGAGAGGGCTTTTTGACGACGTACGTGTTTCATTTCGGAGGATTGCATTTGTTCAAACTACTTTTGAGGGCTACTATGCGCTGCAGGTCAAAGAATTGATACACAGGGGAGTGGATCTAGATATTAAGGATTCATGTGGTAGATCTGGTCTGCATCTAGCAGCTGCAAGGGGAAGAGCGGAGATCGCCCAACACCTGTGGTCAAAGAATGTAGACCTGGAAAACGAAGACAAAGGTATGTGAATCCCCTCTGCACCTAGGATATTCATGAAGTCTAACATTCTGATATTGTCAAATAGATGGGAAAACGCCCTTGCATCTTGCATCTGCGAACGGGCATGGTGACATTGTTGAATTCTTGATCAGAAAGGGAGCATTCGTTGACAGCATAGACGCATTTTCTTCGACAGCATTGCACATCGCCGCATGCCGAGGACAGAATGAAGTGATTAGAGTATTATTAGATCACGAAGCGAATGTTGAATCGGTCAACGATGTGGGTTTGACCCCGTTGGGAATTGCAATGGTGTCTGGCCACTCGGATTGTGTAAAGATGTTGCTAGAACGTTATGTGCCGAGTACTGAAGAGGGGAAAAAGATAGCTTATACTCCTTTGCATGTGGCAATTTTGTGCGGAAATTGTGATGTCTTCGATACCATCATCAAGGAATCTGATGGGACTTTGATATCGAATAATAGCAATCCTACATTATCAACACCACTCCACTGTGCAGCATTTTCTGGGAATCTCGACATTGTTCTCAAGATTATGCGCCACGGAGGTAAGAAACTCAAGAAACTGAAAGATGTTCAAGGCAAATTGCCATCAGACTGCGTCCCAAGAGGATGTGATGATTATGTTGAAATCAGAGAGTTGCTAGAAGAAGGGCAGGAAAGAAGCCACCCAAATGACAAAAAATATAGCTGCGATTCGCTTCCAGAGAATATATTTCATCGTTTATCCCCTGCTGACAAGAGAACCAAGGTAAAGAGGTGGATGATGATGGACCCTCATGATCCAGGACTTTTAAAAACCATCGCCGATTTTCAAAAGGCAGCTGAAATTAAGGTTCTGCTCAGAAAAGCTAGACAGATGGATAAAATGGTTAAAATTCACAACGCATACGCTCATATCCGAAGTGACAAAGATTTTCAGGAAGACATGCAAGATCCAGAGATATCTGGGACTGTAGAGATTTTAAGACGAGATGCATCTCAGTACGAGCATTACTCATCCCAGCCGAGAATTGGGAGCGTCCTTAAGAAATTGCAATCCTTGCACGGAGATCTAAAGTCGTTGGGAGAACAGAGTTTGATGCTCGATCTTGCACTAGTGACAGATGTCAAAGCAGCTGTCTCGAAGGATAAATCAAGAGGGGAGGATCTTCAAAAGAAGCTCGATTCTCATCTCTGCGAGATTGAGAATCTTTGTCAAATAGGCGTCACAATAAAAGGTGATGAAATCCAAACGATGAAAATGGACAACGATACGGTGGAACCAAAGCCGATTCAATGGAAGGCGATGCTGATACGGAACATTGTTCTCCTAGCATTGATAACCATAATTGGTCTTGTCTTGAAGCACCAGCAAGTGCCATAGTTTCAATAAATTATTACTCAATATAGTGTTAATACTTTCACCGATTAATCCTCTACTCTCTTTCTTTGCAGTTTCCCTAAAACGTGAGCTTCAAAATCCCCCAACTTTGTTTCCTTACCCGTGCCATCAAATGGGGCAGCAGATTTTGCCGCGGGAAAGAGTCTAACCGTCGTATCTCTTTTGTTTGAAGAGTTGCCGTATTCACCCAAAGAAACTTGCTGCTGCCCTTGATCATTCGCTCTCACTCCAACTGGATCTGTTTGCCCTGAGACTAATAATGGCGTAACTTTCAAGTAACCAAACTTGCCTTGTGCGCTAGCCCTCAAAATATTGTCATGCGAGTCTTGAGCCCCCATTACAACCAATGCACTGTTTCCCCCCCTCTTAGACTCCCGAAAAACAATATCTTCAACTTTACCAAATTTTGAGAACATGTCCACCAGGTCAGGACTAGAGCCCATGTCCTTCTTCCAGTTGATTTTAAAAGTTCGAAACGTTCGTTCATCTACCGTATTTCTTCTATCTAAGTCTTTCTGTCGTTCAGCATGCGCCTCTTCTTCCTTCTGGGCAGCCATTTGCCGCAATCTCTCAATCTGCTGCTGCAATTTTAGTTTTGCAGCATTTTCTGCAGAGCTGAAATCAGACATCTTCTCTCTTCTCTCCAGATCCTCTGCCATTTTCCTTCTTTTTTGATCTCTGAACTCTGTCTTCCGTCGCTTAAAGGATTGGACCCTGAAGACAGCATGGGTTCAGGATAAGTTCAACTTAAGCAATGGCCATGCACATTCAAAACACACACACGACTCCTCACGTACCTTAGCCACTCATCTAGGGCCGCACGAGCCTCAGAATCGCACAGCACATCATATGCTTTCTGAATTATGGAGAACTCCTCCGCTGCGGCGGGATTGTCTGGGTTTTTGTCCGGGTGCTTCTGCAACGCTAACCTTCTATATGCCTGCGTACAATGGACCAAACAATCGTCAGTTGTCTCCACACACATCTTGAGTACATTCTAAGTTTCATACTCAAGGCATAGAGACAGCAGCTGCTTGGATGCAGCGAACATACTTTTTTAATGTCTGTTTCGCTCGTGGAAGGCCCACCGTCGGTGAGACCCAGGGTCTCGTACGCATTTTCAATACGATCTTCTAAGGCCATTGTATCCACTCATAAAATTACACTTGGAATACTGTGAGAAGGAGACTGGGGAAAATTCAAATTGAGCCATGGTAGTTGGCACTATCGCACCGTTCCCATTGATTCACCGATTCGACCGAATCGCTACAATGACTGGGCCTAGGCTTACAGGCCCTTTTCGAGAATCCATGTCGGGCACAGTGAGTGTGAGCAAATACGCATGATGCTCGAAATCATGGACAGTTATGCTAAAAAAAGTTTCAGATAGTGCGATTTGATGCGAATGATTGGTATAAAGCTAGGTAGATTGGACCACACTGTTTCCTCTCAACTTTTTGGTCTGGGGAGACGTGTTCCGAGATTTATTTGGAAAATCTTGGAGTATAGCGGCGATGGCCTGGTTTGGATAGCCGTCTCGGTCGTGATATTGATACTTGGATGGATGAGCAGTCTCGATGGTGGAGTTCAGGCTCTCAAGCTTTCCTCAGGGCTTGGAGATGATGCAATTATACTGGGCGTGAATCTTCTTCTCGGACTCGTCATAGATTTATGCGAAGTAGGACTGTTGAAATGGGTTGCAAAGAGGCCGAGGCCACGCTACAATAGCCTGTCAAATGATATGAATGTGATTGTTGCAGTGGATGCTTTTTCATTTCCATCAGGTCATTCCTCAAGAGTTTCATTTTTGGCTCAATTTGCAATCTTACTGCGTCATAGTGATTCATCAAATGGATTGATTATAGCTTGGGCCATAACAGTAGCTGTATCAAGGTGTATGATGGGCCGGCATTATCTCTCGGATGTGATTGCTGGTTCTGCTCTAGGCTATGTAACATTGCTTGCACTCACGCGTGGTAGCATGGATAGGGAGGTTCTCAAGACCAACATGGAAGCATTAATGCGCGTGTCTCCATTTAGATTATCGCGATGATTCAAGTGTTAAGGTTTGGCTTGGATATAAAGATATGGCAGAGAACCCTAAAACACACATTCTGAAGCCGTTTTGATGGCACCGTTCTGCAAACTGATGTTTCAAGCACTGGGTATTCAAGTAAGAGAAAAATACTGTCGATTTGCCCTGCATCTCGAGTCCATGCAGGTGCCTCAGAAAACGTCCCCACTAAGTAATAGGCTTGAATGCCTTTCAATCTGATGGTGTCGCTTCCTTCCCATCAATTGCATTGACTATGTCTCGGTCTATAGACTTTGTGCATGATATACATAAGAAATTTTGTGAAATTTGGAACTACGGTTGTATTCTTTAGTACCTTTGGGTATAGATGCGAAGAAGACTCCTCTGAACAACCGACGTCGTTGCATTTCTTTGTGCTTGTATCGTCGACTTTAACTCCAGGGTAACAGCGCCATCTGTTTGACCCGCTATGAGTGGAAAGAAGCAAAGAAACAACCCCGCGAATGGTAAGAGGGGTAGCGAGAAGAAGGGATACGACCCTAATTTCCCGGTCCGAATTTACGCTGATGGTACGTCGCTTATATCAACTTTGCCCAAGTAGCTCTAGAATATGTACTGAAAAACAATTAAATGTCACAGGGGTGTTTGATCTATTCCATTTTGGGCACGCCAAAGCTCTTGAACAGGCAAAGAAGTTGTTTCCGTATGTCCACCTGACTGTTGGAGTTTGCACGGACGAAGATACGAAATTTTACAAAGGAAAGACGGTGATGGATCAGAAAGAGAGGCTCGAATCTGTGAGACACTGCAAGTAAGTTATGTTGCTTTGAGAGCAAGGATGTGTTAGCAGCTCATGGTATTCTCTGTCTTGCAGGTGGGTCGACGAAGTGCTCGATGATATTCCTTGGATCCCAACGATCGAATTTCTCGATAAGCACAATATCGATTATGTTGCTCACGATGCTATACCATATGTAAGTGGCGATCACGATGATGTGTATGCTGAAGTCAAGCGGGCAGGCAGGTTTGCTGAGACAAAGCGAACAGACGGTGTTTCGACGTCTGATTTGATACTTCGCATCATCAAGGATTATAATGAGTATGTTTTAAGAAATCTGAGTCGAGGATATAGTAGAGAAGAGCTTGGAGTCAGTCTTCTGAGGGCGCAAAGGATCAAGGCAGGAGCAACTATGAAGCAGATTGGGGAGAGCATGAAGGCCAGCAGGAAAAAAGTAGCCGCAGGACTTAAAAAAAGCGTATCTGGGAATAATCTTTTTGTTGACATGGAAGGTATCATTGAAAAAATGACCAATGGAGAAGTGGGAACTCAAATGGACAAGTTGGTGACAGGATTCATCTCTTCATTCGAGAGGGGCTACAGACAGTTTGAGAAAGCTCTGTCCTCGAAACTTGGACTCTCACCTAATCGGAGAAGATCCGCCACGAAGAAAAGTAAATCTTCCAGTACGCATGCTACCAGGAAGACCAAGAATTCAATCCAGAAGAGGACCGTTGCTGTCTGATTCACTTGAAGTATTTTTATTTTGTTCTACATTGTCATCTTTGTTGATGCATACATGGTTTTGAGCATGACAGATACGTGATCGGGAAAGGATCTGCCCGATCAGGTCACAACGTTGTGATACGTACGTACGTGGTATGCCACAACGGTAACCGGGTAACCTCATGAGCGGGATCACCGCCATATTTTCAGCAAATCGTCACTACGTGCTGTGTCCAACATTAATCCGCCAGACTGCAAAATAAATTTTCATGAAACTATTTCCATTGTTTACAATACATTGATACAGAAGCATCATCAGGCTCGGAAAGTCCCTCTTCCAATTCGAGTTCAAAATGCCTGCAAGGGCGTCTCTTGCCCTTGGAAAAGGTTCTAATAGGCTCGATTGTCCCATAGTGAAGAGTAGAAAGGGCATCATACACAGGTGTAGAGTGCAAACCCTTGCACAGGGAAATGATCGAGAAGGGAGGTATGGGTGGGATCTCAGTAGCAAAAAGTATGACACAGAAGACCCTCAGATTGTAGAACTGCCAGTAAAAAAGATTCGTCGCCCATTACAAGGGTCACGATCAAATGATCAAGTCAAAGTCGATGCTTTGAAGTCAAGTATCGAAAAAATTGGGCTGTTGGAGCCCATTGATGTTCTTCTTGTGAATGGTGAGTACTATGGCTTTTCTGGCTGCCATCGCTACCAGGCACACCAAGAACTTGGAAAAGAAACCATCCTTTGTAGAGTACGGAAAGCAACAGAGCAGACTTTGAAGTTTCACATGATGTGAACAGGTCACTCTCCCTTCTTCTTGAACCATGGGAAATTAAATTCTATTCCCCAAATTTTATCATTCTTCTTTTCTTCTTCACCTCGAACTACACACATTGTAATAAGATCAAATAAGTTGGAATATTCTGCCCATTCGTTAAACCGGCACGTACTTAAATTTACCACAGGACTGGTTTGCGTGTATCCTGCCCCACCAACAGAGCCAGCTCCAGTTGCATCTTCTAATCCCCCCTCGCCTTTAGGGCCTTCTGCAATGGCTGAGACGCCAAGTCTACCATCTTTAATCTCATATAAACTGATACCAATGCTGTCTTTCACAATGGCTGAGCTTTCCTCAAGAAATGCTTTCATCTCTGCAGAGGTGGTATGCTGACTGAAGGCCTGATCAGTCTCATATACCTCCCAAAAGTGAAATGTTCCGTCTTCATGAGGATCCTACGATACAAAATACGACATACGTACAGGTATATATATGAACAGAACAGAGGTTAAAACGCATACCGTCTAGTATGTACCTTGAAAAACTCGAAAGCAACAATACCAGACTCTGTGTCCTTACGACACTCTATAGAGTAATCATATATCGAATTACACATTTTCTCTAGTTGTTTACTTCTACCAGGTGCTGAAATAAGTGTTTTGCTGCACGCAACTTGCTTTGGGGCTTTCCGTTTCAGCGCCGCTGACACGTGCAGACGACACCGAGAAGACGAGTGAGAGGTCATTCTATATCCTGCTTATCCAACAATTATATGAGTTTAGTATTTATTTCAATTTGGGTTTGTATGTATCGGGTATCAGTGGCTCCTTCCTGTGAGTTTAAATTGCAGTTTGCCAAGATTGTACTAGTACTGGTACGTGTGATGTATTAGTACTAACAAAATAAAGACACTAGTGTCCTAGGGGAGGAAAGTCTTCTTCATTTAGGAATGCTGAATCCTTCATTCCTGGTTTGACATGATCAACCAGTGCTATATATTGATTTAGGCGGTGAAACACATGTGGGTACTTGTACACAGTGGATCCAACATGCCATTCATCCCCAACGCTAGCACCATGACGTTCGTCCTCTGGCTTGGCTCTTCGAATTTCCTCTTCAATTTCGTCAATTGGTAAAATTCCTTTTGATCTACGTAGTAAAATGTATACTTCCTTGGCAACATTGTCTAAATCATTGTATTCATCTGGGCAGCCATGGAACTCTGGGATACTGTCAGGAAATTTTGGTAGGTGCCTGCTGCAGTCTATTCCTACTGCCTTGCATGCTCCTTTTGTCAAAAAAACATGTTGACGCCCAGTATCAGGGGCGATAAAGATGTGTTTCCGATCCGAAAGGAATTGGGTCAGTCTCCCCTTCATAGGAGTTTTCAGCACATGTCTGCAGTACTCTCCCAAAGTTGGCAGGCTCACGGGCTCGCTGGATTTCCTCTCATGCTCCAACATGAATTCGACAACTTTCTTTTCGAGTTGGCAATAGTCAACATACCCTGGAAAGGTCAAATCCTCAACCCAATCCTCAGGCCGAGCCAACTGGACCATGCATGTTCCATCATCCCTGGACACGTACACGACGAAGACTCACAAAAAGGCAACATTCGTGAAATAAAGAGTAATTACATACCTTTCTTTGATGTCGAAGTGATCAGGATATTTGAGGAAAATCCTTTTCAAAAATCCTTTCGGCAGTGGTGCCCCTCCTTCAGGGACAGGTTGCAAGCTCCTGACTGCATTACCCAGCACTGCTAAGTACTCAGAGTGAGATTTTTTCCGTAAAAGAATTTGGACTGTACAATGCACTATATCTGAATCATCGTATGCACAGGCAGAGCGCTCAGGGCCCTTGCTTGACATGTGTCCATGCACCAGCACCGCCCTCTCCTCCGCAGAAACTTTCAAATGAACTTTTCAGAAGTTTACTTTATTTTGCTAGTGAATCATTTCTCAACAGTGTCGGACCAATGCATGCCCACTTCATCATCATTATGGGTCAATTCCCTTGGAAGGGAATCTGACTCACCCTAGTGATATCTAGAGTTGGGCGATAGCGTGGTCCGGAATTTACACGCTATCGACCGATAGCGTGGTTTTGTCAATGTCATCGGTCAAATCAACATTGGATGGAAGGTTATAGATTAGATCGATAGCGTGTGACGCTATCGCCAAGCTATCGCCACGAAATATGGCGTTGCATTAGCTTTTCATTGAATGTTAATTTCTTATATCATAATAATGATAGTTTGGTGTATCCTGATCGAAGTTACAGCAACGATAGACCAGATATACAGCACGGGAGAGTCCATATCACTTCAGTCATCCCCACGTTGACTGCCACCTACTGGACGAGTTTTTGGGCTTGATGAGGCATTCTGAGAGACCAGAGAGGCTTTTCTAGAGTATTGCTGTCACCGGCAGCATTCTGATAGTCTTCTGATATGGAAATGGTGGGACATGTAAATTCAGCGCACAATGCCATATGTGGTCTTCTCATGCCATCCCATCAAAAGAACTCTTTGATGGGAGTCCCAAAAACTCGCACGCTATCGGTCCAAAATTTTCACGCTATGCTATCGTAGCATAGCGTAGCATAGCGTGATAGCGTGGATGGGCGATAGCGTGAAATCTCAACTCTAGTGATATCGGATGAAGCATTGGGTACAACGGCCTTGGTGCCCTTGCATGCATTATATAAAATTACGATTGAATTGTTTGATCTCCGAAACCAACGAAACAGAATGGATTTTACCTTGAAGCAACACCCAACCCTCGCAAAACCTGAAGGGCCAGTTTTGGTGTGCATTCTCGATGGATGGGTGCGTATAACACATAATATCAAATATTATATTGAAATTCGGCAAGAGACGTACAATTCTTTGCCTAGGTCGGAGTCGATGCATATACCCTTGATCGCCGTGTGCCGACCGGTAGCGTCTCTTCCTGCTTTCGACAAGATACTGCCACAGAAGTTAAACAAATATGAATTATACATGTAGGGAGAGAATGTGAGTAAAGATAAGTTCAACGGTGTATTCAGCGCCAACACTCCTTGCTCTGACGCTCTCCGTGACGTTCCAGGGCGCTGGCGAACCATTCTTGCTCATGGGACTGCAGTGGGGCTTCCCAGTGATGCAGATATGGGAAACTCTGAAGTTGGGCACAATGCTCTTGGCGCAGGACAAGTCATTGACCAGGGTGCCAGCCTTGTGGACAAAGCACTTGAAAGTGGGTCAATGTTTGGCGGTGAGGGATGGAGATACGTGTCAGAAAACTTGGCAAACGGAACATTGCACCTTATTGGACTTTTGTCGGATGGAGGAGTTCACAGCAGGACGGATCAGTTGTTTGGTCTCATCAGAGGAGCAGTGGAGAGAGGGACCAAGAAGATTCGGGTCCATGTCCTCACTGATGGAAGGGATGTGGCTGATGGATCTTCTCTCAAGTTCGTACAAGAGCTGGAAGAAGTACTGAAGGAAGTATCCGGGCAGTGTGATGCTAAGATTGCCTCGGGAGGAGGGAGAATGTATGTGACAATGGACAGATACGAAGCTGATTGGAACATTGTCAAACGGGGTTGGGATGCCCACGTCCTGGGTGAGGCCCCAAATAAGTTTACTGATGCTTACACTGCAATTAAAACTCTGAGAAAAGATGATTCAGAGAAGCCAGTGAGTGACCAGTGGCTTGAGCCATTTGTGATTGTGGATGATGCTGGTGCCCCTGTTGGAACAGTTGAGGATGGAGATTCTGTTGTAATTTTCAACTTCAGAGCTGATCGTGTCATCGAACTCAGCAAAGCATTGGAATATAAGGATTTCACTGCCTTTGATCGCGTTCGCATGCCACAGATTAAGTTTGCAGGAATGATGCAGTATGATGGAGACCTGAAACTCCCAACAAAGTTCCTGGTTCCACCACCTGCAATTTCTGGAGTTTCTGGGGAATTCTTGGCAAAAAATGGTCTCAAAACTTTTGTTTGCTCCGAGACACAGAAGTTTGGTCACGTCACGTTCTTCTGGAATGGAAACAGGAGTGGATACTTTGATGAGAATCTAGAGACATACCTGGAAATCCCATCTGACACTGTTCCCTTCAACGAAAAGCCTGATATGAAGGCGAGAGAGATTGCAGCAGCTGGAAAAGAAGCTTTGCGATCTGGGAAATTCGATCAGGTTAGATTGAACTTTGCAAATCCAGATATGGTTGGTCACACGGGTGATCTGCAGGCTACAATACACTGCTGTGAGCTGGTCGACCAGTGCCTCAAGGAGTTGTTGGAGGTTGTAGACGAAGTAAAAGGGCGCTTTATTGTCACTTCTGATCATGGAAATGCCGATGATATGGTTCAGCGAAACAAGAAAACTCTGGAACCGCTGTATGAAGGTGGAAAGCCAGTCCCATTGACATCTCATACCCTAGCACCAGTGCCAATTTCTATCGGAGGAGCAGGCCTCCCAGATGATGTCAAGTTCAAGAGTGATTTTGAGAAGGGAGGACTCGCCAATGTTGCGTCTACTGCACTCAATTTGATGGGCTATGAAGCTCCACCTCATATGGAACCAACCCTTTTGGCCTGATTTTGTACAATTACATGACAATAACTTTATTCTCTTATCTCTGTAAGAGTTCTATTATTCTTTCCACGTTATTTTTGCTTCCAAGATAAATTGGACTCCTGTCATGAATACCCCCAGTTGGTGGCTTTTCCATGATTCTTTTCCCCTCTTCATCAACTGCTAGTCCTCCTGCTTGTTCCATCAGCATTGCCATCGGATAGCATTCATACAGCATGCGAAGCTTTCCCTTGGTGTTTTTCTTATCGGATGGATACATAAAGATGCCTCCGTAAAGAAGCGTTCTGTGTACGTCAGCAACCATGGAACCGACATACCTCAATGAGCACTTGCCAGATTGCTTCTGCTCATCAACATACGATCTTGTTGCAACATCCCAATTGGCAGAATTTCCCTCATTGATAGAGTAGATAGACCCATACTTAGGAAGCTTGACATTCTGATGAGTTAAGACGAATTCGCCGATGAAATCATCCAAAGTGAATCCAGCCACTCCATCACCAGTCGTCAACATGAGGTATGTCATGGATCCGTACATGCAATACCCTGCTGCCACCATGTCGACACCGGGCCTTGTCACATCAGACAATTGACCATTCGATCCATTCTTGACTCTATAAATACCAAATATTGTTCCAATGGAGACCCCGCATTCGATATTCGATGATCCATCCAAAGGATCAAACACAACACAGTAATCGCCCCGATGATCCTCATCAATGATGATGGCATCTTCTTCCTCCTCAGTGACGAGAACAGCGCATTGCCCACTTTTCTTTAGCACATTTTTGAATACATCGTTCGCAACCACATCCAACTTTTTCTGATCCTCCCCCTGGACATTTTCACTGCCAGCCTTGCCAAGGACATCGTTTCCAGCAACTCCAGCCTGAGGCAAAAGAAAATCATCAATCAATAGATCCGCTTTACGACAACATAAATATATAATCGTACCCTTCTGACAGCCGTAGACACGAATTTGCAACCAACGCAGATGGAATTGAGCAAGATGGTCAGGTTACCCCTGGCTTGAGGGTTTTTGTGCTGCTGATTCAAAATCCAAGCAGACAGCGTAAAGGGATCAGTCTGCACACATCTCAAAGTCATTTTAATACACAAGTAGAAGCGTATCGACACATTGATCTAACGATATCGCCTCCGCCATGGACAAAACAGCGACTCCCGACACAGTAGGGCTTTCACGTTCTCGAATATCCAGATCTCCAACCCATACATAACACCCACCAACATGAGATATATCTCAGTAGTGAGAATTCGCATACCTGGGATGCAGTCTCACCGACCATGTCTGTCTGTTGCTGCGACATGATACAGTAGCTCTTCTTCAAAATCTCTCTACTTTGCGCTCTCTCTCTCTCTCTCTGAGGGTTAAATCGATCAGTGTGATCAAATATATTTTGATTAAAAACAAGGAATGACTATTTCTGTTGACGTGGCAAAGACCAAAGTACCATCTCCTCTAGCTGAGACCAGTCCTGATGATCATCTGCAGATGAGAGTTGCAACTTGCTCAAAGGAAACGATTGGATCCGGTGATATGCTATTATAAAACTTAATATAAAATTCATTACCAATCTGCAATGACAGAAGAGCCCGTGGGGGCCCAGCAGGCAACCACGCTGCTTGCAGAAGTGGAGTCAACAGGCAACAGACTTCACTTCCATTGGGGACTTGGAAATGAGATATTTTGCTGCAGTACTCTGAAAGATGCACAATCTACCATATCTATGGGTGTTGACGGCGACCAGGTGTCGACATCAACGTGCATACGTTGGGGTCATCTCGGTGCAGTACACCGCCGAATTGCCTACGATACCTGCTCAAAATATATGGAGTATGCTTCAATGAAGCAAATGGGGAGGAACAAAAGTGGGGCACGTCATAATCTGATGGACACTGGGGCCTCGCAGGATGCATTGGAGTTTGCTCAAAGTGTCAGTGATATCCTCGGGGCAAACGCCCTATATTCCTCGGAAGAATCGGATGACGCGTTTCAAATCTTAGAGGAAAAGGCGTTGTGGGAGCTTGTTTGCTCTTTTGTGTTCGATTCATTGATTGCAGAGCAGCCATCTGGTGCGATTCCTGATATTTCAAGTTGGTACAAGGCCAATGCCACTGCAGTACAGGGTGGTGTTGATCTGACTCCTATTTCGGCGGAATTGATAGACTTTATGCAGCATATCGATGTTCCAGAGTTAGATGATAGATATTGGGCGACGTTTCTCAGGCTTGTGTCATTGGGTTGGATCTCTGATGCATTGGACTTTCTTGGGTTGCATTCTGCCTGGCTTCAGTGGGACTCGTCCAATTTCGAGCAGGGGCTGTCTGTTGAAGGCGATACACCACCTGATATAGTCGTTCTCGAAAATATCAGTTCGGTTCTGCGGAGATTTCCAACTCTGCGTGGTAGAGGGCCTGCTGGTCCCAGCATGACTCGGCAGTTTGATGCTATAGGAGAGTTGATGTCTTTCAGGTATGGTAGAATAATCATCATTCACTCTCTCTTTCGGATGTTTGAGTATCATTTTATCTTTGCAGGCAAACTTGGTTGAAGAAATGCCAAGATTTGAGGAATGATTCAGAGATGTGGGATAGATGCAATCATACAGCTCCTGAGACCAGCAAAGCATGCTTGGAATGCTTGGACATTCTTCTGGGCAAAGAGAATGCAATGAAACGGTCTGTGGTGTCATGGTGTGAGCTTTTGATTGCAAAATTAGCTCACGAATATCCCGATCTGGACAATTTATCGGAACTGAAACACATGCTTGAGACTTGCCTTGTCCAATTGCATTCCACCAATGAATTCCAGGATTCAGTTGCTTCGGTGATCCGTCACAGTTGTGAGATGAATCACCAGGGAATAATACGATCTTGCTCCTTCACTGTGTCAGATTGGTTCCTCGGGCATATTACAGCTGTCCTTGAAGCACATCCAAGTGGGCCAGGCCCCCTGAAACAGGGGCTTTTACATGCTGGCGGGGATCAGTCAGAGTTTTACAGGCTAGACTACGCCAGTTCATTGTCCCCTAGTCCATTGACGTGGGAATTGGCTGCAAAATATTTCGGCTTCTGCGAGAGTCACGGAAAGCTCGCATTTGAAGAGCTGCTTCGTAAACTACCGTTATCAACTGATGGAAAGCTTGCCCACAGAGCCGTAATTTTGGCTGATACGTATGGGTTAGAGCATCTTAAACATTCATTATACAAGAAGCAAGGTGCTCTGTGCTGGCAGAATGGCTTGTACGGTCTCGGAGCCCAATGGTTTTCTCTTGCAGATGATATTTATAGCATGGATGTTTCCCTCGGCGGAATAGTATTTGATGCAACAGATGATCAGCAGCGTCCCTCTGAGGAGCAATTAAACTCAATAGAACATTGTATCAGATCTCTAAGTGTTCCAAGGGACCTTCAATATGCGTCGAACTATGCACTCATAACAACAAAAATCTGTGCAAACAAGAAAACACAGGGTAGTTTTGAACTTGCTATTTCTACTATTCGAAGGGTTGACAGGCGACTGGGAATACAATGTGCACAGCATTTAATGAAAAGCGTATCTGCATTGAAGCCAGGGTATTTAGACAGAGAAAACTTGATCCTCTTTATGGAATACATCAATGCATCAGAGGGGGAGAATGCTTCCCTCTCCCGACGGAAATTGTTGGAACTTGTGGCTCTACTGGATATTCGATCAAAGAAATAAAATTTTAACAAATTTGAGTGCGAAAGAATCGACATGCAAATAACCCAAAGACATGTGATTCACAAACATCCATTTAATCAGATTTCTTTTCCAGTCCACCCAAGGCAACCACTCGACGACCCCATAGGTCAGTTTGAATACAGTACTTTTTGAACAACAGCTCCTCTTTCAAATCCTTATCGACCATTGGAACACCCAGTTTTGACGCCATCAGGCGTCGAACGTTTTCAGCATAGAGTATTGGATCTCTCCTCTCTGCATCAGAGGGATAATACGGAGGCAGAATTTCAATTTCCACATGGTTCACAAACTGTGATAGCAGCCTCCATATATGAAACAAAGTATTCACAGACCCCCACCCAGGATGGAAGTGCCTGCAAGGATATCTAAATAAAATCGGAGAGACTGGCTCACCAGGCACAAAGGCACCCTTGCGGAATTTCAGCAAACACTCTTTTGGCTTGGTTGTGGCCTCTGGTGCCAATGCAATCAGCGGATAGCCAGAATCACACGCTCTTGTAACAACTGCTGTTTGAGGGTCCGATCTCACTGTGTACTGATTCACGTGGTCCATAGTCCCTTTCCGTGCAATAAACAGAAATTGCAGAGCAACAGCAATTGCTCCAACGAATGGAATATCAGCAACCCCTGACTTCGAAACACCGCTCGACCGAACCTGTGTCAATAACATTGCAGGGTCCACATATGATATGTGATTGAAGACCAGTATCGACCGCGCTTTTTTAGCCCTGTACAAATTCTCCTTCCCTGTCACAGAGATCCACAGAAACCCGGCTAGAAACACAAATGCTCTGGAACCAAAACGGACGGACTGATCAACAACGAAAAATCGTACACTATTCAATGGATTGCCTTCTCTATGGTGGTGACCTAGCACTGCCAGTCTACAGAATGCCCAAGTTACCAACAGGACAACCACAAGAAGAATGCTCCTAAGACAGGCTAAAGGGAACAATACCACCAATTTGATGGCCTCGTATCTCGTCACTGGATGTTCTAAATCTATAAATGGGCTATTCAATGCCAATTGTACAAGGTTGGCCACGCTTTCGTCCTCAACAGTCTCTGTCGTACGAGTACTGGAGTCATCGAGACACCCAGGTTCATTCATGGCATAATTCAATAGAGAAATACCCCTTAAAAGGAATTATTCCATTCATATATGCACCGAGAGAGCCAGTATCTTCAATGAATCAATAACATGGTCATCCCACAGTGTCTTTTTTAAGGATGTCCAAAGGCTAGTGGCGTCACTGCTGGACTGGACACTTCAAAGAACAATTAGACTGATTCCATATCATCACCATGGTTGATTTATCGACGTGCCGAGATGCATTGTCGAGCAGACAGCTGTCGGATTTGTTGCGACAGCAAAAGATCGTCTCCGTCCGCTTGAGTTCGTCTGTTGATCAGACATTACGGGTATGTATATGAATGTTATATGTATGTTGAGTGGTACCATTTGCACGACTGAGTTCATTTCCGGACTCAGTGGGAAAAGGTCAAGCGCCATCAAAGACGAATTGGAGTGCGTTCCTTCATGCTACCATTCTCTTGATTTCATGATGCAGTTATTGGCATCACATCGCATTTTATCTGCCCCGGTTGTGAACGTGACAAACTCTGCTCCCGAGGCCGAGCCCATGGCGGATCATACTAGAGAAGAGATTGCTGGTTTCATCGATATCAGGGATGTTTTATCATCCTTTTTGAAGGAGCTAAATCTTGATGGGCTAAGAGAAGCGAAAATGCTCAAGCGAATGAGGATACTGGAAGAAAAGGGACAGGAGTTTGCAGTCAAGTCTGTGAAGGAGCTTAAATCTGTTGGGAGCGATGGGAGGTTGTACAACTTGGATGAAGCGAAACACTCTTCAATGCTAGAGATGATAATTGATGGCTTTTTGAGCACGGAAAAGAAGGGCCAAGAGACTTTTGGAGGGACTAGAAAAAGGCATGTTGTTCACAGGCTAGCACTGGTTGACGAACAGGGCAGATTGAGCCACGTAGTTTCACAGAGTGATGTTGTGAAATTTATATTTGATCATTTGGAAGAATTTTGTGGGTTTTTGGTGGATGAGACTGCCGAGAGTTTAGGTTTTGTGCGAGGAGAAGAGAATGTGGTCAAAGTATCACCCGACTGCCCTGCAATTGATGCAATGATGCTGATGGAAGAAAAAGATATCAGTGCTGTGGCAGTCGTCAATGCAGTTGGAGGTATTATTGGAAATTTTTCGATTTCCGAGCTCAGGAATATCATGTCTGAGCATTTTGGATCCCTTGCTCTGCCTGTTGGGGAATTTCTTGCTCTTGAGCACGGAACAGAATATGCTGGATACGCCGCAACCAAAGAATCCTCCTCCGATGAGCTACTCTTGGGTACCTCTCCAGGATCTCGCCCATCAGGAGCTGCATTTAAGTTTGCACATGATAGGGAAATGCGTCAAAGGAAAGTGAGCACCCCCGGCTCTGAGGTCGGGCAAAATTTGATAACATGCTCTCCAAACTCTCCTCTGTCAGAAATCATGAGCACTATTGTGCACAACAGGCTTCATAGAATATACGTATGTTCAGACGATATGATACCGTGCGGAGTTATTACGTTGACTGACCTCCTTAGAAAGATGTCATTGGTATAATCATAATAGTGTGTAATGTTGTACAACTGCTTGTGCTAGCAGGAAAAAGACAAATTTCGACCCACCCATGTATATATAGGGTGCCCCTCACTTTTCTGGGAGTGAAGGGTAGATGGCCCATCTAGATTGGGCACACTCCATTTGCCCAGGAATCCCATGCCATTTTGATTCGCCGCACGCCTTTCGTAGCAGTAGATGAAATAGACAAATCTTTTTAATACGTCGATTGTATCCCTGAGAGTGAAAAGGAGGCGACATCCCGGTCATTTGTTTGGGCGAGGATAAATATCTAAAGTCGTCTAGGGGTGACCCTATTTTATCGTGTCTGTGTGTCACATGTTGTTTACAAAAGCGATATTATTATTATTTTAGACAGATTCATGATGGATAGTTGCATGTGGAGCTAGAATTTTCTCTGATATACTCTGGGAAGTCAAGGACGCGTCCGAGAGTCGAGTGGAACAGGCACCAGGGAATTCAAAGCACTGAAATCGACTATGAATGAGTCACGTGTGCCAGTGGGAGGTTCTCTGCCTACCGTTGTGGCGGTCATGGGTGAAAGCACTACCCACTGTGGATATTGTGGCAGCACAGAGGAAACTTCGGTGAGCTATGGAATGCATGCGGAATATTTGAGTGTTTACGCATATCAAAAGTTGATAGATAGGTATGTGATACTTGGTGACTCGATGATTGGGATTGATCGGCTGATTTTCAGGGACTGACTGATGCAGAGGCTGGAGGAGGTCTGGTAGATGGCTTTACAGACCTTTGCACTGTAAGACTTGCTGTCAACTTTTGACCATACGTTTGGACACGCACAGATTTAATATCAGCAAGTCTCAAAAGCGTGTCAAAAAAAAATGGAAATCATATCTCGAAGGGAAAATAGATGTGCCAAAGAACAGCAAGCCAACCCAAGGCTCTGAGGAAAATCACATTGGGGGATCTTCTCCAAAGCGTCCACGTGAGAATGGTTTGGAAATGGTTGCAACTATATCACAAGAAGGGGAGTTTGATATTCGAGGGCTGAATCACAGCAAAAGACAGAGAAGCAATCTAAATCTCAGATCATTGGATGTATTTTCTGATGATTGTTTGGGATCACCATCAGCTCCGTTTTCTGAGAAGCTCAGGGTTGGTAGCAGTGACGCATTAGATATGAAGTATCAAAATAATAACTGCAGTTCCATTGAAATGATGACGCGGGCCTTCGAGGTGGCAATCAGGAAAGCAATGGATATTGGAGAGATCCCTCGAATTGACATTCCAGCTGTGGTTGTGAAAGAAGCATCAGACAAAGTCCGAAATCTACATGGCAGAGATATCTTTTATACGACTGGAATATCATTTTCACTGGCAGCAAAGGCAAGAATGATGCCAGAGACAACAGGGCTCAGTGCCGAGCATATCTCAAAGACTCTGGCCAAGCATGTCCAACTTGATTTTGGTGAATTTTCTGTTCACTGCGCGGGTGGGCATCTAAATATCTTGCGTAAAGAAAAGTCAAAGGAATCATGTGCAGAGCAAAAGGTTGAGTCCCACCCAAGAATCTCAAGGCAAAAAGCAAAGTGTTCATCTGGGCATTGTTTTAGGATTGTCACCCTGGCATCCTCTGATCCGTCAATCCCAGAGATTGAATTCGATCTGTTTAAGAAATATCAGACAAAACATCATGGTGACGATCCAATGTCGGTGACCATTGAATCATTCAGGCGATTTCTGTGCGACTCTCCTTTGATCAATGTCCCACCCAGTGAGTGCCCACAAGGCCCCTCTTGTGGATATGGTTCCTTTCATCAGCAGTATTGGGTGGATAATGAACTTATTGCAGTAGGAGTAGTCGATATACTACCAAAATGCCTTTCTTCCAAGTACTTCTTCTGGGACCCAGGCATGGCAAAACTGTCCTTGGGAACCTTGGCCTCTTTGTTGGAGATCGACTGGATAGCAGAGCAGTCAAAGCATGCAAAGGACTTTCACTATTACTATTTAGGATATTACTTGCACGATTGCCACCGAATGAATTACAAAGCATCATTTGCTCCCAGCGAACTTCTGTGTCCTAAAACCTACAAGTGGGTACCCATTGCAAATATTGTTCACCTATTGGATGCCAATCAGCCACCTTGGGACTTTTCAGGATTCCATTCTGAGGTAAATGATTCACTGGACGAGGAAGGAGCAGGAGAAAAGTTTATCGAGGTTGCGAATAATCACAAATGTTCAGATGATTTGGTAGATCATGTCAAATTGATGATACCATATCCTGGTACAATGGATAGACTCTACATAAGAGGAGGTCGGGTAATCGATTTTGGAAAGCTTCGTGCACTAGGTTTGATACGATCACCTGAGGCAGAGGAGAACCTAAGGAACCGTATCAGTGAATGGATCTATTTTGTTGGCCCAGCTTGGAATATGATGCTTTTTGGAGTCTAAACTTTATTTAACGAACAAATTTATCAATGATATGATCATACTATTGATACAAAGGCTACTTGAAAAATTTCCCTTGCCAAAAGTACACAGTAGAATGTTTTGCACAATCTCAACTGTAAAAGGAAATGTAAAAGGAAATACACAAGATCTTTCACTAAGGCCCCTTCTCCCAGTCCAGAATAAAATTAAATGTAGCAATGGAACTAGCTCGAATATCTTTAGGATCAACCCATTCGTCTGGAGAATGGCTGACTCCCTTCCTGCAACGGACAAAAAGCATCGACACAGGCATAATGCTTGAAACAGCCAGGGCATCGTGACCTGCTCCTGATGGAATTTTTGTGACCTCCATATTTGAGCAAGTCTTAGCCGATGCTTCTTTATTTCCACCATCCTCTGCTACTTTGACGGCATTTGCAAGTATATCTGTCAGTTTCCCATCCATTGTCACAGTTGATGCCTCGTGCTTGTTTTCAAGCCTACAAAACAAATCTCTTTTTCCACATTCTTCATTAATGATCGATTTCATCACATTCATCACAGTGCTTCGTGACGAGTCTGAAAGCGATCGAATGTCCATGGTGAAATTGACATTCTGAGGGATGACATTTGAAGCTCCTGGCCAAATCTGCAAAGAACCCACTGTGCACACAAGAGAGGTGTCCTCCTCAAGTTTCGATAGATATTCCACCGGTATAGTATATTCATTTAACTTTTTGATTAAATTCATGTCCAGCGCAACACTGCGGCACAAAGTCTCGAGAGAATGAATCAGGATCGCAGATGCAGGCATTGGATCCTTCCTCCATTTCAACGGCACTCCTGCATGTCCTTGCTCGCCCCAAATACTTAAGTGATACCTCGACTGCCCTGATATACCACTTACAACACCGAGGGACTTTCCCTCCATCTCTAAAATGGGTCCTTGCTCCAAATGCACCTCCAGGTAGCCAGAATATTCACCCCTGTCCGGCCCACGAGTAATATCCACTGCACTTGTTGCCAATTTATTATCAAGAATCGCCTCGAGTATACTTACACCATCTTTATCAACCGTACTGGTCAATACATCCTCAGTCAATGTTCCAGAGAGAGCTCTACTCCCGAGAAATGTTGACTGGAACCGTATTCCTTCTTCATCGGAGAAGGCAACTACTTCAATTGGTCTGGAAAGCTGGGGTACTTTCCGGTTTCCAGATTTGGAATAAATACTATTGCAATCTATGTCATCTTCGCCAACCATGGCTGATAGAGCCTCGCGGCTGATGATACCATCTTTCACAGCAGATTCTAGAACTGCAGCTTTAACTGCAGCAATCCCAACCAATATACCCAAGGCTCCATCGAACATTCCTGCATCGATCACAGTGTCGTAATGTGATCCTATAAGAAGGGCAGGCCCTTTATTTGCACCCGCAATGCGCCCTCTTACATTTCCAACACTGTCTATCCAGGTCGTCAAACAAGCCTCTGTCATCCAACTCTGCAGCGTCAGGGCTGCTCGCTGATGCGCTGGATCTAAATATGATCGCTTCAAATACGATTCTGAGTCACTTATATTCCCTAGTGTATGTAGGTGAGCATTGAGCTCTCTCACCAGAACTTGATCGAAAACCTGGGGTCCGAGTTCTACACCATTGACCTGTAACAGGCTATTCCCTGCTATCAATGCTAACAGAATTATCATACTACATTTTGAAATATCATGTAAGCTCCGTAGACTAATTGGATGGCTCATCGCAAACGGGAGAGACTGAAGACAAAACCCTGCCTTTTAAACCAAGGCGGTGATTCTCCAACCTATTATACATCCATATACACCCAAATTGATAACTTTAGATTCTCCAATGTATTATGAATATTAAAATCAATCAGCGCAGCCATGCCGTTCCCTATGAACAAAACCCTATGGCAACCCTGCATGCTCCACTCTGGCTTTTCCACATCCATTCAGGCCAGTCTCATCCAGTCGACTGCGATCTGATGGAGCCTGAATCCATTCTTTCATAGGAGTAGGGATGAATTTTAGTACTATCACCCTCGTGAGCTAATGTTCTTGATACTTCCAATGTACATGCAAGGGTGACAAAAACAATGCCTTGGGTTTGTTTGGGAATCCCAGTGTCAGACCCTGAACTACACTGTAGAGTAAAATAATTGATTAATCAGATTCTCAAAATACAGTAATGGTGCCCGGACATAATTCTCCGAGGCGTATTCCAATGTGTGGAAGGATCTGTACTCATATCTGCTACAAATGGAATTGCTCCTTCCTTCTCGATGGCCCAAGGGTGAATCACATTGTACCCTTTCTTAGGTAGAGCGAAAGTATATAGTATTCATGGAAAGGCAGAAAAATAGCGTGTCAATGAAGGCATTGAATTATATTTTGCTCAAATGCTTTGACCCTGTTCCATACCATGGCAGGATCAAATTTATTGTCCATCCGCTTGGGGATGACTTCCAAGCGTACAGAGCCTAGGCTCTGAGGCATCAGATGCGCGTATCTAGCCGGTTGTCCCCGGTCACACCCCGCGTCCGAACGGTCCCGATGGCTGAAAATATTTGGTTGAAAATCTATAAAGCCTGATGCACGGGCGTAATACTACCAGATCTAATTCACATAAACTACTGTTTGACACCAAATACACTCTAAAAGTGTCAAATATTATCAATCAACTGCACTTGAGAACGTTCTAACTCTCACCATCACGTTTGACACTCAAGGTACGTGGCCGCGAGGCCATTATTCTGGCGTTCTTTTGTGTGCACGTGCGCGGTTGTGCGGGCTGTTGCACCACGCAATTATGAAATACAAATGATTATACGTCGTCTGGTGGGGATTGCGAGGGGGGCGGTGGCGAGGTGGGGGATGTCGCTATTGTTGAGCTGTCGTTGTTAACTTGTCATAACGACAGCACTAGGTGGCACTCTGGCCAAGCCTTTATGTTGTTCTTGGTCGCCTTCGTCTTCCAGAGGGACCACGTGTTCCCCCCTCGCATTGGTGGATATCTCTATTTTGATATTACCATGCCTCGCTACATTGAATTGGACTCTTGTTTGCGCACTGCAGCGCACCCATGCTATTGGAAGACATGCCGTATCGGCAGAACTCGGAGATAACAATGGACTGGAGTGGGAATGGATTGGATTCCCCCGGCAGAATCATGCAGAAGTTCTTTGAACATGCAGGAAATAACGACTCCGACAACGAGGAGATCGTTCCAATGGACTTGAAGCACGACTTGGGGTATGTCACCCATGATTCGGTAATCAAGGCTGTCCGCATGGACGCTTATGTTGCTGTCTCAGACGACGCTCTGCCGACTCAAGGGAACAAGGACGTACTGAAAACCGAATCTCATACCAGAAGATTCAAGTTGTTGTCCAAGAGAGTTCTTGTAAAGCCAGCAAAGGCAGTCGCCTCTGGCGCTGCGAGGCTGACGGTCAAGTCCAAGAATGCTGTTGTAAAGCCAGCAAAGGCAGTCGCCTCTGGCGCTGCGAGGCTGACAGTCAAGTCCAAGAGAGTTCTTGTAAAGCCAGCAAAGGCAGTCGCCTCTGGCGCTGCGAGGCTGACGGTCAAGTCCAAGAATGCTGTTGTAAAGCCAGCAAAGGCAGTCGCCTCTGGCGCTGCGAGGCTGACGGTCAAGTCCAAGAGAGTTCTTGTAAAGCCAGCAAAGGTCGTGGGCAAGGCTGTAAGCCAGGCGTCCTCCGCAGTGACAGCCAAAGTCAGATCCATTGGATCATTGTTCCATGGCCTTCGATTTCCTTGCCTTTCCAAGGCGGAATGCAAGGCCTAAGTGACTCATCACTTTGTCTCTCCCTTTCATCTGGTGGGGTTGCCTATCCACCTTGGCACGTGTTACACAATCGTATCACGTTCGCTCTAGATTGGGAATAAATTTATTGAAAAAAAGGTTTGTCAGACATGAATCGAGAGAGATCGAGAAGTGTCAGGGTTTTTGGAAACATTTTTCCAGCCAACACCCTCTCTATTTCTCTCTCTCTTCCTTGAACGAGGCACGCGCTCGTGGTGTTGTTACAATACTAATTGTAATCTATTAATACGTCTGTAACCATAAACTTTATTTGACAGATGATGAGCAACGAATTGTGCATGCTCGTCTTTAATAAATGAAAACGCTATGCTGTGAAGCTCAGATGGATCAATTATTTCGCTGAAAATAGCGGCCGCCTCTGAACATAATCTTAGAGAAGGTTGGATATGCCATAGCATATTTCACCCCTTGAAAAATAATTTTTTTCATCGCTAGTTTTGGGGGGCAATTTTACGCCTCGAGAAGAGTGATCCATTTGACCCCTACTCTCTGATTCGTCGGGGTCGAATCTGATTGATATCTTTCCTAATTGAAATGGTAGTTAAAGGCCCAATTCAGATTTGTATCATTAGCATACTATACATTTTATCATATTACTTTTATAATATATAGATCGATTTTTAAGTGAAAAAGAATGGCCTTCGTTGGGAAGCACATATTCCGGGCTACGTCCCACGACTCCGTTGTTAGTTTTTGTTGCGTAAAGAAACCATCTCCTATTGCCCATGCAAGACTGCATCGTGCTCCCAAGAGTGACTTAACTGCGCTTAGTCGATCCAAATTGACTATCTCTGGCAGTTTCTCGGCATCCCGTTTGCAGGAGTCTGATCTAATCCCTCACATGAAAAGCCCTCTATCTGGTCGAGGAGGCACAGGCTCTATCCGTACCCTGTTCTGCAGGAAAAGAAGAATTCCAGCCGGTTTGAATAGGAAGTTCCGCTCCGGGAAGGAACCTAATTCTGTCACTGATGGAGTAGATAAGCAGAATGAAATAGTAGAAGTAGTTGAGGGAAATGCACTTCGTGCTCTTGATTTCGAAAAGTTCCCCACCCATCCAATCGATGTATATGTCGAAACAGATATCGATAGTGATCATTCTGTAGAAGAAGCTCCACAGATGAAAAGAGAAATGTTCGGCAATCGTTTGACTGATGATGTAAGCAGAACAACCAGGGGCATCATTCTTGCAGGAGAGGAAACATCAATGGTGCTGTCCAGGATGAAAGCTTCGGCATCATTGGCAATCGCTGCAAATACTCATCTGGTCGACTTTCCGATCAACCAATGTACTAAGTCTGGTATCAATAAGATCTATGTGCTGACTCAATCCAATTCTTATGCCCTGAACTCCCATATTCATCAGTCGTACGGATATATTGGCGTTGGAGATCGAAGCTCTTTCGTTGAAGTATTGGCCTCAAAACAGACCAATACTAATAAAGAATGGTCTCGAGGAAGTGCAGATGCTGTGCGACATAGTTTGCAGGAAATAATGGACGAAAACAGAGGTCTGACAGCGGCAACTGATTACGTCATTCTTCCCGGCTCAAGCATCCATACTGTTGATATCAACGACGCTATACGATTTCATCGCCAAAGAAATGCCGATATAACAATATGTTGCACAAGTTCAAGCAATTTAGAGACTGCAAAGCCGCGAGTTGTTCTTAGAGCTGATCCAGCCTTCCGAGTGACATCTTTTGAGGAGAATTCACGTCTCCACCACAATTCTCCATCAGATACAGGCACCAGTGAGCTAATGAACATGGATATATATGTGTTCTCTAGGACAGCGTTGCTAGATCTTCTCAATGAGGAGAATGCTGAATCCATCACTCACATCGATAACGATGTCATTCCAAGAGCACTTGCAGAGGGAATGAAAGTCGATGCTTATCAATACAATGGGCTTTGGTACGACATTCAGACTTGCAAAGACTATTTTAGGGCAAATATGGATCTTCTCTGTGGTGAGACTGGGGCTACAGACCACTTATTGGATGGTTCTTTCCCAGTACCCCTGAATGGGTTGACTCCAACAAGGTTTATTGGGAAAGTTAAGGTCCATAACTCAATGATCGGAAGCAGCACTCTCCTCCATGATTGTACAATTGATCATAGCATAATTGGCAATGACCTAGTCATTGGACAAGGATCCAGAGTATCAAACAGCATAATTGGGAATGCCGACAGCACCGAATATGTGCACCTCAGGGAAAATCCAAGTTTCCCTCGAGGTATCGGGCACAATGTTACCTTGGACAATTGTATAATTGAGGACAATGTATGGATCGGGCATGATTCGACGATAGTGAATGCGAATGGCTTGCAGGAGGCCAATTGCATGGAAAGGGGGTTCATAATTCAGGATAGCATGGTTATCATCCTCAGAAACACCATCATCCCTGATGGAACCACAATATAATACAATCAACTATCATATCTCTTGAAAGATTTACAGTATTTTACAAATTCTCATATCATGAATAATCAATATATTTTGTATGCAACAATACTCTAATCTAATCTCTCCCTCCTGGTCTCCCAATGGAAGATCATTTGATGAGGGTTTTTCGTCATCTGTCAAATAAAGTTTATGGTTACAGACGTATTAATAGATAACAATTAGTATTGTAACAACACCACGAGCGCGTGCCTCGTTCAAGGAAGAGAGAGAGAAATAGAGAGGGTGTTGGCTGGAAAAATGTTTCCAAAAACCCTGACACTTCTCGATCTCTCTCGATTCATGTCTGACAAACCTTTTTTTCAATAAATTTATTCCCAATCTAGAGCGAACGTGATACGATTGTGTAACACGTGCCAAGGTGGATAGGCAACCCCACCAGATGAAAGGGAGAGACAAAGTGATGAGTCACTTAGGCCTTGCATTCCGCCTTGGAAAGGCAAGGAAATCGAAGGCCATGGAACAATGATCCAATGGATCTGACTTTGGCTGTCACTGCGGAGGACGCCTGGCTTACAGCCTTGCCCACGACCTTTGCTGGCTTTACAACAGCATTCTTGGACTTGACCGTCAGCCTCGCAGCGCCAGAGGCGACTGCCTTTGCTGGCTTTACAACAGCATCCTTAGACTTGACTGTCAGCCTCGCAGCGCCAGAGGCGACTGCCTTTGCTGGCTTTACAACAGCATTCTTGGACTTGACTGTCAGCCTCGCAGCGCCAGAGGCGACTGCCTTTGCTGGCTTTACAAGAACTCTCTTGGACTTGACTGTCAGCCTCGCAGCGCCAGAGGCGACTGCCTTTGCTGGCTTTACAACAGCATTCTTGGACTTGACCGTCAGCCTCGCAGCGCCAGAGGCGACTGCCTTTGCTGGCTTTACAAGAACTCTCTTGGACTTGACTGTCAGCCTCGCAGCGCCAGAGGCGACTGCCTTTGCTGGCTTTACAAGAACTCTCTTGGACTTGACTGTCAGCCTCGCAGCGCCAGAGGCGACTGCCTTTGCTGGCTTTACAACAGCATTCTTGGACTTGACTGTCAGCCTCGCAGCGCCAGAGGCGACTGCCTTTGCTGGCTTTACAACAGCATTCTTGGACTTGACCGTCAGCCTCGCAGCGCCAGAGGCGACTGCCTTTGCTGGCTTTACAAGAACTCTCTTGGACAACAACTTGAATCTTCTGGTATGAGATTCGGTTTTCAGTACGTCCTTGTTCCCTTGAGTCGGCAGAGCGTCGTCTGAGACAGCAACATAAGCGTCCATGCGGACAGCCTTGATTACCGAATCATGGGTGACATACCCCAAGTCGTGCTTCAAGTCCATTGGAACGATCTCCTCGTTGTCGGAGTCGTTATTTCCTGCATGTTCAAAGAACTTCTGCATGATTCTGCCGGGGGAATCCAATCCATTCCCACTCCAGTCCATTGTTATCTCCGAGTTCTGCCGATACGGCATGTCTTCCAATAGCATGGGTGCGCTGCAGTGCGCAAACAAGAGTCCAATTCAATGTAGCGAGGCATGGTAATATCAAAATAGAGATATCCACCAATGCGAGGGGGGAACACGTGGTCCCTCTGGAAGACGAAGGCGACCAAGAACAACATAAAGGCTTGGCCAGAGTGCCACCTAGTGCTGTCGTTATGACAAGTTAACAACGACAGCTCAACAATAGCGACATCCCCCACCTCGCCACCGCCCCCCTCGCAATCCCCACCAGACGACGTATAATCATTTGTATTTCATAATTGCGTGGTGCAACAGCCCGCACAACCGCGCACGTGCACACAAAAGAACGCCAGAATAATGGCCTCGCGGCCACGTACCTTGAGTGTCAAACGTGATGGTGAGAGTTAGAACGTTCTCAAGTGCAGTTGATTGATAATATTTGACACTTTTAGAGTGTATTTGGTGTCAAACAGTAGTTTATGTGAATTAGATCTGGTAGTATTACGCCCGTGCATCAGGCTTTATAGATTTTCAACCAAATATTTTCAGCCATCGGGACCGTTCGGACGCGGGGTGTGACCGGGGACAACCGGCTAGATACGCGCATCTGATGCCTCAGAGCCTAGGCTCTGTACGCTTGGAAGTCATCCCCAAGCGGATGGACAATAAATTACACTATTGACCCCGTGCGGAAAATTTGACAGAGGCTCATTTTTCTGAAAATAAATGCAGGAGTACTACTGTGCTTCCATTGTAATCATCTCCTGTGGCTCGTCTCTACACTCAGGCCTCCCTGAAGTATTTGACCAGCTCTACTACTTGTTGCATGCATTATTGATCATTCTCCTGGTCTCAATTCTGCTCAACACATGCTCCTCAACTGAAGGGAATTAAACTGGAATACTTTTCATTCACAAACCTCAATCCAAGATGAGTGGCATTGATGCACGTGTAGAGGAAATGTTATTGTGCTCTTGCCTATTCTCTTATCCATGTTTCTTGCTCTTGAGAGGAACTTTGATTTCAACCAAAATACAGTCCTTTTCCATGCATTGCCAGGACTACTGAGGCCTGGTGCTCGATTGTCCAAGCTTAGGTCCTCCAGAAGAAATTAAGATGCACAGGCATGGAAATTCTCAACGTTGGTAGGCCCATCCCTGGGGATGGATGCCTATGCTACTGGCCATGACCATCTCTGCAACTCTCCAGGATTGGAATCATATACCACTCCCATTTGTAGATGTGAAGGATATTTAAAAAACAATTTTCAAACCCGCGATTCTGAAGCAGAGTACGTCCAAAAGTAGCCGTGGATTTGAATCAGCGGTAAGCATTGCTCTGACCGTTCCCTGAGGGATTTGACTATTTGATTGGATATTTAGATATCATATTTGATACTTATTGATTCCTCTTATTCTATTCACTGGGTGACTGGTGCAGTGGATTCTCTACTTGTTTCCGTGATCTGAAATTCGTATCAAATTCACTCAAAACCTCTTTGCTCCATATGCTCCATGTATGGCATGATATGACACTATGGTGAAGAGGAAAGATCACGTAGATAAGGCAGCAATCGCAGCTGCACATTCGCAAGCCTTTCTTCCTGGGACTCCAGTCTGGGCTCCTGTAACAAGCTCAACTGACAGGAGACAATCATCATCTCAGGGGATTGCGTCATGGACTCGCGGTATTGTCGAGGTATGTATCATAGAAGTGAGTTGGAAGTCAATGCAATTCCGACTGACCAGTCGTGGCATGAATCGGCTTTTTGTCTTTACAGGGTGTGAGTCGGGGAGCTGCCGATGCCGTTATGCTGGATGTTCTATTCGAAGATGGGTCAAAGTGTCAGTTGAGAGCATTCGAGTGCTTCCTACAAAATGAAAAAGATGACACAGTTGATGATCTCGTCCGTTCAGACTTTCTGCACGAACCAGGGTGTGTGGCTGATTAATTGCTGACCTTTTTCTGAAACAGTAGAATGACATCTTTCTGTATGAGATGCAGCATATTGCATACTTTAAGGGTACGATATGAGCTGGATATGATATATACATATTCAGGGCAGATTTTAATAGCAGTGAATCCGCACAAGCCTCTCAAACATTTATATGGTAGCAGGATGATGGCACAGTACAGAGGGATTCCTTTTGGGGATCTCTCTCCTCACACATATGCTGTGGCTGAAGCTGCTTACTCTGCAATGATGATTGATGAGAAGCGTCAGGCGATTCTCATTAGTGGTGAGAGTGGCGCAGGCAAAACAGAGTCTGCAAAAATGGTGATGCAATACTTGGCTCACAGGTCTGGGTCCAAGTTTGGTGATACTATTGGGTCGGCTACTCCAATTGAACAACAAATACTCGAATCAAACCCTCTTTTGGAAGCTTTTGGAAATGCCAAGACAGTGAGAAATGACAATTCCTCTCGCTTTGGAAAATTCGTCGAAATTGATTTTGATAGGACAGGTAGGGTTGCAGGTGCAAATATTTCCACCTATCTTCTTGAGCGAAGTCGAGTCGTGAGTATTGGGTCTCCTGAGCGCTCGTTTCATATATTTTATCAGATGTGCTATGGAGCAAGCGATGATCTGAAGAAGAGACTATTTTTGTTCGAGGACATATCAAAGTTCAGATATTTGGGTCAGAGTAGCACTGTCAAACTAGACAGTATAGATGATAAGGATGGCTTTGTCGCCACGCTCAACGCAATGAAAGTTATTGGTTTAGATGCTAATGAAATTGAGGCAGTGTTGCGATGCGTTGCAGCAGTCTTACATCTTGGAAACATTGGTTTCGTCACGGCTGAAAATGCAATGGCTGATGAAGCGGTAGTTAGTCCAGACGAGACGTCCATTGCAGGGCTTCACAATGCCGCTGCATTGCTTGGAACAACGCCCGAGAAATTATCTGGAGCTTTGATGAAAAGAACAATTTCTACTGCTGGCGAGAAAATTGAGAAGAGGTATAATGTTATCGAATCAGAAGAATCAAGAGACTCGCTGGCCAAGTCGCTGTATTCAAAATTGTTTGATTGGCTTGTATCAGCTGTGAACAAAAAGATTGGGTCTGTAGGTGGTAGTAGTCGGACTCCCCTATCTGTTGGTATATTGGATATATATGGCTTTGAGTCATTTGATACAAACTCTTTCGAACAACTGTGCATCAACCTTGCAAACGAAAAGTTGCAGCAGGCATTCAATGCACACGTTTTCAAAGCCGAGCAGGAAGAATATACGCTAGAAGGGATCGACTGGAGCTATATCGAGTTCATTGATAATCAGGATGTTTTGGATCTTCTAGAAGGAACACAGCTGTCTTCAATCACAAAGGAAAACCTCAATGGAAAGAAACTGGGTATTTTTCCAATGCTTGATGAAGCATGCAGGCTACCTAGGGCCACCTTCCAAGATCTTGCGATATCCCTCCGTTCCAATCTAGAAAAGCACCCGAGGTTTTCAGCTCCTAAGAGGGACCAATTCTCTTTTATTGTGAATCACTATGCCGGTGAGGTTCGTTATGTGACTGATGGATTTCTAGAGAAGAACAGGGATTTTATTGTCGAAGATCAGGAGGCCCTGATGAGATCTTGTGCTGAGCCTCTGCCAAAAGATCTATATCTTGAAGTTAATGACAAGGATACCAAAAAGAGGAATGCGTTCAAGCTAAATACAATAGGATCCACCTTTCAGAAGCAGCTAAACAAGTTATCAGGCACTTTGAATGAATGCCAGCCGCATTTCATCCGTTGTATCAAGCCTAATGAAAATTCAATGCCGGGAAACTTACAACCTGCCTATGCAATGGAACAGCTGCGAGCTGGTGGTGTCTTGGAGGCTGTTCGGATTGCTTGTGCAGGGTACCCAACGAGGAAGCCCTTCTCACCTTTTGTGAAAAGATACTCTGTCCTTCTATCCCACGAAGATATAGAATCAAGTAGGATAGCAACGACAGAAAATGGCTTGATCGACTGGGACGCGCTGCAGGATCACCAGGTATCTGCTCTTGCTGTGGCCATTATGCAAAAGTCTTCATTAAGCGGATGGCAAATAGGCAGGACAAAAATATTCCTGAGAACTGGCCAACTTGCTGCTTTGGAGGGACAAAGAGGAAAAGTTATATCTGATGCTGTATTGAAGATTCAATCTTATTGGAGGTCTTATCAAGCCCGGAGGAGATTCAAGAAAACTGTTCAGTCCATTATTATGGTACAGTCAGCTTGGAGATCTTTCTCTGCTCGCACGGAAGCAAAACGAATAAGGATGCAAAGAGCAGCTAAGAGGATTCTGTGTCAGTGGAGATCTTATCAAGCCCAAAAGCTATTAGTTGAAAGAAAAAGGTATGTTCAATATCGCTACAGTACACCTGTTTCTCTTGCCTGTTTTTGAAGTGATCTTCTCAAATTGCCTGATGCAGACAAGCAAATGCAATAGCAATACAAGCTTGTTGGAGAATGCACTCTGCCAGAAGGAAATTTATTAAACAATCAGAGTTTGCAAAGCAGAGAATCGAGCTCGAATTGCTTGCTCAAACTCACTCTCAGGCAGCTACTCTCATCCAAGCTCACTGGAGGCGGTATTCTGCATGCAAGGTTGCTGAGAGATTGTTTACCACTGCATCGAAATTTACCGCGTTAGAGGAGGAGCTTCAAAGTCTGAAGGGGGAGATGAAAAGGAAATGTGCTGAGAATGAATCATTAAAAGAGGATCTTTTGTCTGATAAATCCAGGATCTCCAATCTGGAAAAGGAAATTTCCAGGCTTTCAATCGTGCAAGACGAGCCGCTAGGAGAGAATCGTCTTAATGAGATTAAATCACTGAGTGTGAAATACGAAGAATCCATCGCAGCTCTAAAGAATGAAATGGCTTGTGCGAGACAACGTTTAGTCTCGTCAGAGGAGGAAAAAGAAAAGGCAAAGGCAGAGGTTAAGACTCAAGCTCAAGAGCTAAATTCTCTTTTGGATCAAATTAGGATACTGGGTGAAGAATTAAAAAGTTTGAAAGAGCAAAACGAGGAATTGAAAGAAACAATAAGGGAATTAGAGAGAGGCAATGCATCGTACTTGATGGTGATTGAAGCCCTCAAGATTCAGGCAGAGTCGATGGAAAAGTCTTCTCAACGTCTTCAAGACGTACAGTCTTTGGAGTCAGATGTACAGAATCTCCATGCACAGTTGTTGGAAAATGATAATTCAGTGATGGAGTTGAGGAATGAAAATACCGTTCTGTCCTCACGTATCCAGTCTCTCATGAAAGAAGTGGAAGTCAATGCTCAGGAAAAATCCTCGCTGGGATTTGAAATCGCTCAATTAAAAGCCCAGATTCAGAATCATAGAGAAAACGAGCGAATAGATAAGGAATACTCCGGTAAAGGAGTAACCATAGGCGACTTGTCAAATAATCCAAGTGTCAATCTCGAAGGCATCAATCTTCTGGATGGTGAAACAGATACCCATGAGTTCCTGGATCAATCTCAAATCGAGGCTATTGATTTGATAATTTCCCACTTCATCATAGAGAAATCGGTATACGTGACAATTAGAAATGATGTTTTCCATTGTGGTGCCATTCTTCCCTATGGAAGCTGGATCATACGCTGCTGCATGAATCAATGGGCAGGCCAGTGGAGTCAAAGCCAAGTCAGCGAGGCGATGGATCAAATAATGGCAGCTATATCCCGGGAGGCGCGTAAGAGTTTCAACACATGCCTTTACTGTGTTAGTTTGATATGCTCCAGTGGAGCCATGCTTAAAGTGGAGTCTGTTGGCCGAAATGAATCAGGCCTTTTTGTCAAGACCAGTGAGAAAATGATTGGGTTGGATCCGGTCTATGAATCTTTGGCTCATTTTGTCACCGAAAAGTTCCCCATCCATATTCCAAGCCTTCTTGCAGAAGATGCCAGAAGGTCTGCCCGCGCAAGTTTTCTAAAGAAGGGGTCAAACTCTTTTGAGAGTCAGTTAGAAGCTCTAGGTACCAGTAAATCTCAATGGATACGTATTATTGGGACTCTGACAAATCTTGCAGTCATCTTGGATCAACAGAACGTTCCTAATGCGCTCTCGAAGGCTATCATTTGGGCTGCCATGAGATTTGTTGATGGCACTATTCTCAATGGGCTCTTGCTGCGCAGAGATTTATGTTCTGTGTCTAGCGCAAAAGCACTTCAAACTGCCGTAGGCATATTAGAGAACCATATGACAACACGATTGGCCGATGCATTGAATTTCTCCCCAGCCGAATTCCAAGATGCTTTCCAAAGATTGACACAAGCTTCCCATTTCATCATGGAAGGGTTTGATGACTTGGCCCGAAAAGCAAAATCTGGGGTAAACATACTATCATCTATTAGCAAAATGTCAGCATTAACCCTTCAGCAGGTGTACAGGTTGGCTGAATTTCAACATGATGACTGGCGCTCTGAATTCAGAATGGACAGAGAACGGAAATCCCTCTTGGAGACTCTGAAAAGGCTATCTGAAAATTCAGGTGCTACTTCCTTTAATGTCGAATCAGAAAATAATCTGTTCAAAACGCCAACCAAGTCCTGGACAACCTTTGGTGACAGGGATGAGGATGTCTCTGTCCCAGCAGCCATTGGGGTAGAACTGGCGCCATCCACAGATGACGTTGACAACCTGCTTGTGGACCCCTCACTGGACTTTTATTTGAATGCTCGCGGATTCACAAGGAGACAGGTCATGCTGAACAACAAAATGTATTTCAATGTGGCACCAACTCTGCCAACTGGACCAGGGCCTCTCTTACCTGATGGTACCCGTCCACAGACATCTCCTGGTGCGATAGATTTGGGCAATGATTCATTCTTCTCCAAAATCGATGACTCCTGTAGGAAAGTGCCCATCCCTTCCGCCATTCTCAAGAGCGAAGGGCTGCATTTTCTAGCATCAGCTTGAGACCACTAGCGAGCTGGGACGCATGCTAGCCTAGAAGCATGATGCTACAGCCTGAGAGTGGGTGTTGCCTGCTCCTCTGTGAGCATTATATCCACCTTCATTGGCGTAAGCCTGTATATTTATATATATTAAAAGCAAAGTGATGTAATACACGCGTTCATGCTTGAAATAATCGACTATTCAGTATACGTATGTACAAACCACGTCCGATACAGTTGAAGGGAACCACGCACGCACGTGTTCCTGGAGAAACGTTTTGAAGGGCCATTCGGTCGCTCAGAAATAGTAATAAATACATTTTGATCCTAGATATACACCAACCGATGACTATAGGGGAGTGTAACACACAGGCAGTGACCTTGAGTGGTCACAGACATGGACCAGCCTGTGGGCATGAAATGGTGAAGCATGACGATCATTATGACTACGTTAGTGACGATGGTGAACTTCATCATCGAGTGGAGGAGCCTGTATGCTGCGAGGTGCACGAGCGATCGGGCGAACCTCTATTTGTGTCTCACGGTCTGTTTTCGACACTCATAAAGTGCGTTGGTTTTGTATATGTCACATGATGTAGCTTGGTATTGTTCGATGGGAGTATGGTATTGACTGTGGGTGGGGGTTTTCTTCTGTAGGGGGAAGGGACTCAATTTGAAACAGGTTGCAGAGAGGTGCTTGGGGCAGGATTGTTCTCTACCTTGTTGCGAGGCACATTCTCCTTCGTATGAGAAAAGATCCTTGTTGGAAAAGGGCAGCGGTAGTGTCAAGGACTCGAGCCTTAAAGTCACGAAAATCTATTGTGAGGGTATATGTTGTCCCATGGAAGTTCCAGTGATAGACTCCTGTTTGAAGAAATTGAACGGCGTACATCAGGTGGAAGTAGCTGTAGTTACTAAAACTGTGACAGTGAGACATGTGGATGGTTTGGCATCCCCCGCTGCAATGGTAGCTGCATTGAATGAAGCAAGAATGGATGCTTCATTGACATTTCCCAGGACACAGATACATGGAGCCCGTTCCTGGTTGCCTCCGTGGTATGTGTGGGTGTCTGGATTTCTTCTCATTATATCATTATTTCATTATTTGTCAGGTCCAACTGGTTGGGAGTGGTTGGAATATCTCAAGTACGTCGCCCTCGGGTCTGTGGCATTGCTCATGCCTGGTATACTTTTAAAGGCTTTGGGTGCCTTGAGGCATGGTATTTTTGATATCCACCTACTGATGACTCTCGCGGTATCTGGAGCAATTGCAATCGGTGAATATACTGAAGCGGGAACGGTGGTGGTCCTGTTCTCTGTGGCTGATTTTTTGGAAAGCAGGTGCACTGGCCAGGCACGAGATGCAATTTCATCCGTTCTCTCTTTGAGACCAGAAACTGCCATATTGGCTGAGAGTGGAGAGGAAGTATCCGCATCTTCAGTTCCAATAGGGACATCTGTGTTGGTTCGTCCAGGAGAAAAGTCTGCATTAGATGGTATAGTTTTGTCAGGAACATCAGCTTTTGATGAGAGTATGCTGACAGGAGAGAGTGTTCCAATTGTGAAAATGGTTGGTGATCAGGTTAAAGCTGGTACTATGAACACAGGAAACAGTATGGTTATTATCAGGACGGAGACCACTGCAGATAAAACATTTGTTGCGGGCATGGCAAAGCTTGTGGAGCAAGCCACATCACGTCAGAGTCCGTCGGAAGCTGCAGTGGCAAAATTTGCAAAAGTGTACACGCCTCTCGTGATAATTACCTGTATTCTCCTAGCTTTTGTTCCATGGTCCGATCCAAATGCGGATAGGAAAGAATGGGTTTACTTATCCTTGGAAGTTTTGGTTATTGCATGTCCTTGTGCGCTCGTTCTCTCCACTCCAGTCACGATTGTATCTGCACTGGCCCGGGCTGCTCAGTCAGGGGTCTTGATCAAGGGGGGTCTTATCCTCGAGACTTTATCAACTATCCGAGTGGTATCATTCGATAAGACGGGTACTCTTACAAAAGGCTCATTCCTTATATCTGATATAGAAGTATCTCCAGAGCAAGATGGATGGGATGCCAATGGCATCCTGCGACTGTTGGGCAGTTTGGAGAGAGGCAGCAGCCATCCATTTGCGGCAGCCATTTCAGGAAAAGCTGCATCTCTAGGAATTCAATGCGATCTTTATGTTAAAACAAGTCAGTCTATTCCTGGCTCGGGGATGATGGGTGTTGTTGATGGCTATACAATCAAAGCTGGGACAGCAGCCTTCATTGCCCTAGACCTTTCAGAAGAGCAGAGTTCTAAACTCATCAGAGCATCTGAACGATATCAAGACAAAGGGCTGACAACATGTTTTGTCAGCATCGATGAAACTTTTGTGTGCATCATATCTGCCAAAGATGTCACCAGAGCAGAGGCAAGGGAATCTATATCAGCTCTGAAAGATCTTGGCATTACTCCTGCTATGCTTACAGGCGATAATAAATCTGTAGCTCTTGCAGTAGGCTTGGAAGCAGGCATCGATGAAGAAAATATCCACGCCGAGTTGATGCCACAAGACAAGCTGAATTTGGTCTCCCAGTACCAAATACATCATCTACACCAGTCACCATGTTGTCGCCAAGTTAGGCCAATTGATCGCTGCATGAGGAAATTCAGACAATTGGTATTTTGCAATTTCCCAAGAAAATCAGGAAATGGACTTGGCCATGAGCACAGCATTGCTCATGTTGGAGATGGTGTCAACGATGCTCCAGCATTGGCAGCTGCCAATGTTGGCATAGCTATGGGAGTCGCTGGAGCAGCAGCAGCCCTGGAAGCAGGCGATGTAGCCCTATTTACGAACGATTTGAGGATGATACCAGCACTGGAAAGGCTCTCTAGATCAGCAAGGAAGACTATTGTTTTCAACATAGCATTCTCTGTGACAACGAAAGCCATCGTCCTTGCTCTAGCCTTTGCAAAGCTCTTCACGCTATGGGCCGCTGTATTGGTCGATGTAGGCACTGCACTCTTTGTGACATTGATGGGGTTGAGGATGCTACGCTACGATTTGAAACTGGGAGATGATGTTCCAAAGATTTGCATTGGAGAGTCAGCCAAATGCTGCTCCTCTGGGACTTGCTGCAGTAGTCAGCCCAAAGGAGACAGCCATTCTCATTGCTGTGACCTCGGAAACTCCAACCATCATCATAGCCACGGGTCGACGCACCATCACCATGACCACTCCAAGAGCTGCTGTGCCCATGACCATGATGTGGAAATGTCCTTGCCCAAGTAAGCCTCAAGGACAGCCAAGAACAATGATACTGCACATTTTTTGCTATTATCGTGCATCTCTTTTTGTTTACCACATGTACACTATTCGTGCTCTTCATATTGCCATTCGAATTTGAATGCATGCCACATGTACATGCCACATGTACATGTAGATTCCCATCGGAATGCCGCCCCATCCCCGAATGAGGCCCCATCCTCACATGCTCCCATCAACCATCGAGTGTGATGGTAGGATAAGGTTTCGAGCAGTCTCTGTCTGACGCGTGAGACATCAATGCCTCCGATACCCACTACACAAACTAAAAGAAAATACAAGAGATTTCAAAACATTCAGAGATCTATAAATAATCATTTTATTCGAACAAACCCATCTCATCAGCAACGTACAGAGCGTGGCCGCCAAGGAACAAATCGACCATCGCGACAGACGCTATCCGACACTAGGTTCGTGTCCATATCCACTCCTCGTCTCGGAAATTGTGCTTAAATGAATGATCATATCTAATGTGATCCCTTGTGTATATTCCTTGCAGAAGTTTGTGGGTATTTGAAGCAAACAAGGTCACCCAGCACGTGTCAGACGGAAGCGCGAGTATCCAAGCGCGCCTGAAACAGAGTTTTTCGGTATACGAGGCGGTTACTCTACATTAACGCTACGAGCGTATCTGATCCACCATGTCGAGTCTATTGAGAAGATTTACAACCCAATTGGACCAAACAGCCGCCATCCAAAGTGGTCCTGAGGAGGGTCAGTTCCAGAGGAGTCACCAGGTCTCTGAAGTGGAGGCCAGAGAGAAGGGGAACTTGGCATCAGCCGTATCCTTCAACGATTTTAGTATGCATGTTATGTTGGATGGGGATCACCAGGTGCAATACGATGAGAAGCCCTGTGATGCAAGCACAATGGCTGGTTCAGGGAAAGAGAGACCTATCACACAGCCAATGTCGATTCCAAATGCCTCTCATGACATGTCGAACAATGATAAGGCTCCACCTTCTCCATTGTTCATATCCAAATCATTAACGATTCCGAGGACATCTGTGGCATCTATACTGGGCACACCAAAGGCAGCAACAATGGCTGCTGCAGAGACACCACGCTCCTCATTGGACTTGATCGAAACGTCAAGCATGCCAACTCCACGCGCGTCCTTGTCTTCTAGAGATGCAGAAGGGGATGGAAGCGTTCCTGTGTCCCCAAGATCCCCGAAGACTCCTGGAGGAAGGAGGAAGAGGCAGAACAAGATTCATGGTCTTGATTACTACGAATTCTGTGAACTTGTTCGTGCTGGTAGTTTGTGAGAAGAAATTTTCAAGTTTTCATATGCTAGGCAGTATTGTTGTTATGATGAGAAATGGACATGTGATGTCCTCTGTGGAGTTGAGGGAATAGGTACATTTTGGTGACCATGAGTCCAGCTGTTTTTTCTCATGCTCATTTTGGACTTTTCAATCAGTGCATTCAAAGCGCAGAAGTGCGATGATATACGTTTTCAGCCCGCATGCCAAGATATTATTGCTCAAGGATAATATTGTTCAAGATGCCAAGTTGGCAGTGAATTATAGTATGTGGGTGTACTTACTGATGATAATTGTTTTTTCTCAGCCTGTATGAGCGATTTGTATTTCTTATATCAGTGTAAAATATGTGTACTATTATTTCAAGATTGAATGTATCGTGTGTGCATCTACATGCTTATTCGTTGTCAATGTTGCTTCCAAATTATCCCACCACTCTTCCAGAAAAGTTTCTGCTATTATTCTAAACCAAGGAGACCACAGCAGACCGTTGCCAGGCTCCATCATCTCCTTCAGTTCCGCTCTTGTTACGTACGATGTCGCCTGTACCTCATCCGGGTTTGGATTGAGAACCACATTGGGTACTTTTGCAAACAGAATATAATCCATCTCATGCTCCCCCCAAGGTGCATCTGCGCCCCATGTCTTCTCATCTCTGGCACAATAATGGAGCCTCGTTAGAAACTTAAAATCATCGAGCGATGAAAAAGTTTCCGGGGAGATGCCAAGTTCGTGCTCTAATTTCCGAATTGCAGCCCTAGCTGCTCCAGGTGCTCTACCATTGCAAACATCCTCCTTCGTGTCCACCTCCGTGGGCTCGTACCCATACAAAGGATGACTACAGCACGTATTCGTCCATACATTAGGAAATGTGATCTTTGACCCAGCCCGTTGCTGAAGTAAGAGACGATCGTCTTGATCAAAAAGAAACACTGAAAATGCCCTGTGCAACAAGCCTCTTAGTTGCTCACCCTCAAAACGATGAGCCTGGTATTTACTCGAATGACCCACTATCTCATCCCCCTCATCAACCAAAATGCACTCATCTCTCTTCATAAACTCCTCCTGTGTGCCGCTTCCGTCCCAAGCCTGCTGTTGTGAAGACCCGTTCATGACGCTCTGCACAAAGTTCCTACGGATGCGGTCTCTTGTCGTATCTAGAAGTTTCCGGGACAAAAACAGGCGCTGAATGAACATGGCAACATTTCAATCTATGCGACTTGGCAGCCTGGGTGGGGATTTGATGGTTTCGTGTCGTAAAAAAGCACTTTTAGATTATAATCTACTAATTAGTGTGCACATAGAGTTTTCCTTTGTCTGTGAGTTCCGGAGCTCTAGGTTTCAATTTATAATTGCTCGATGTATGTGAATTACATCCATTCATGCGCAGAGAGGAATTTTGGTCGGTCTAATTGTTCAAGACAGGTTGGGCTTCTCCAGCTCCTTGGTTGGAAAGGGGTATGGTGCGTTGTAGTACTGTTTACCCGAGATTTGGGGAGATTGCATCCATCTCATGCCGTCTGTGTAGGATTGGAATATGCTGCCTCAGGATGTCTTGGGGATCATCCTGATGAAATATGTGACCAAGTCTGAAGAGCCTGTGGATGGAACACGTGACAGCGTCAGCCTCAGCACACTGCAGAAGAGGCTTTGGACAGCCTTCTCTGTGTGCTCTAGTTGGAGGCAGTCTGTCAAAGACAGTTCTTGTATGGGTGATATCCATGTGAAGCTTGATATCTACGAGGCATTGAAGCTCTGCCAACCCACAGATGGAGAATCAGATCACCAGCCTCCTTCTCGCTCTTTATTTGACTTTCTATACAATACTGCTACTGGGATGATTATCATTCCCTCTTGGAATGGTCACATACTTCAATACAAGTGTCCGTCGTCTTTTCTGCAGCATGTTGCCATGCTTGCTCCTCGGCTAGAATATCTTGAAGTTGAACTACCTGACACATGGAGAAACAACTCGTCATTTATAGCCGACACGATCAAATCTTTGAAATCTTTGAAAGAGTTGGTGTTGCGAAAATTCACCATGTATGATTTGGAGCACCTTCCAGGGTCCCTGTGCCATCTCACCCTGGAGTATGGTGAAGTTTGGGAAAAAGATATTCTCACCTCCCACTCAATCTCTATAGTGAACATTCCATCCGGTATATTCCTGGAAAGTCTTTCAGTTAAAAAGATTGGAGTTGTAGGTGTTATTACTCGCCAAGCATTGCAGCAAGTCGCTCATCTTAGCATTGATGCCCTGTATGTCCTCATATCCGTCGCAGTGGAGGACACAGAACTACTGGACGTCTTCCAGCGCCCCTACAGAGAGGGAGCATATGTCCCACCCCACATACTTGGAGACTGGAATGCCGTAGAAACGAGTCATAGGGCAACTGATGCCGCCTGTACAGTCCTATTGGAATCCATGGGCAACTCGGAGACACTCTGGTCATCAATGACCATATCTGGCGAGGGAGCCCACTCAATAAAAATAATACCCTCACTCTCTGGTCAAGAGTACCATATGCTATCGTGGATTTCCAGCATCACAGAGCAAGCATCTTCGCTGCTGTATGGCATGAATGGTGAGGAATTTCAAGAGAGACTGGCTGCCCTCACCATGATGAGAGTCATAGATCCAGACAGAATGCACATTGATGCAACGGAATCCTCAATCCGTTTCCAGATTAAAAATAATTAATTAATTTATACACTATGGTTTTATCACACATTCAATCCAGGACTACAATCGTGGCTCCAAGGAAGGGGATAACGCTCCTTACCAACCACAGGGCGTTTTCACCACGACATGGATGCCAGGATGGACGGCGTCTTATGATGAATCAGGAACGAATTATTATTACTAGGGTACAGAACGAGGTCGATCAAAGGGCTGGGGACGCTTCACAGCAAGAGAAACGTATGTTGTATGGTTGTTTGTGTGTTTTAGTACTTCCATGGTTGTATTATAACCCACACTACTGGTTTGGGACATGGATCTGGGTGTGGGGTTGAATAATACTATTTTGGAGTTTGTATGCAGCGTTTTTGGATGAGTTGAGACAGTATGCCATGAAATTACACACGAGGGAGCAGGCTCCGGCAGAGGGCCAGGCAGAGGCACCAAAGGAGCAGAAGGCAGTACGTGTATACATCGTCACCGTTCTATTCACACTGGTCTCATATATTTTTGTATCTTTTTTCTTGCAGTTTGTGCCAACAAAGCAGGGATATCTGCGTTTCATGGAGGAGTCCAAGGTTGTCTATGATGCCTTTGAATCTATAGTTGCTTCAGATCCCACATGTATGTTATCTCTGCTATTGATACGCTCAACTGTGGTCCCAAAAATATGACGGTATCTTATTGTGCAGATGAGGCGTTGAGGAACAATGGGCTTGAGCGTGGAAATGCCCTGGCAGAAGATATTCAGTATGCCTTGAACACCTGGGACCTTGCAGCATGCAGCCCTTCAGCAGATAGTCCAGGGGCTCAGTATGCTTCCTTGTTACGAGACCTGTCAGAATCTTCTCCCCCTGCATTCATATGCCATTACTATAACTATTATTTTGCGCATACCGCCGGTGGAAGAATGATTGGCAAACAGGTATCTGAGGCTGCGCTGGATGGGTGGTTGGGTAAATTCTACCAATGGGAAGGGAACGTCAGGGACCACTTGGGCAAGGTGAGAGAGATCTTGAATGACATGGCCAAGGATTGGTCCCAAGAGGAAAAGACCGCCTGTCTAGAGGAAACTCCCAAAACATTCCAAATGAGCGGTTCCTTGTTGAGGCTCATTGCAGAGCAATAAATTATCAAATGTATGTTCCCATTAAATGGCTCATTGGACCGTCCCTAGTGGATTGCAACTGGGAAAGTTCATTCATGAATTCATTCATTATTCAAGACCACACGTGCAAATCACCGTACTGAAATATAATAGAAAGTATATTGATAGCCATCATATACTAGTCATGAGGTTACAGCTCGTGCAAAAGGTGGAAAACGCCCATGAGGATTCCATCTGGACAGTGTCTTGGGTTCCGGGAAAGAAGCAGTTTGTAACTGGATCTGTGGATGAAAATGTTAATATTTGGGAGGAGAGTGGATCCGCTGAAGAGGTAACCATCTCAGAAGTCCATACGCTGGTAGGTTCAGAATGCTTTTACGTGGAATGTCCCCTTCCATTTTACGTATCAGGGATGGTACTGAATTTATTTTATATGATTTTGTAGAGCGGTGTTTCCCTTGGGGCAGTGAGTGTCTGTGTCGACTCGACGGGGCAGTATGGAGCTGTGAACAGTCTGGACTCAAAGATCAACGTATGGGGCATGGATGGGTATTCTATTGTCGGTGATACGATCAAAATGGGTCCTTCAGAATGCTGGGATATTGTATTTATGCCGAAAAGATCAGAATCTGATCCTCTCGTGTTGGCAATGGCAGGAGGGAGTACCAACTGTCTGCGACTGTGGAGCGTCTTTGAGAACAAAGAGGTTGCAAAGTTTGAGATTCCTTCTGATACTGAGAAGAAACGGAGGGAGCTGTTTACGCTTAGTGTCGCTGTTAGTCCTGATGGGAAGTATATTGCTGGCGCAGGAATGGATGGTATCATTGCTATTTTTGAGGTCGAATCAGGAAACCTGGTTGGTACAAGCGAAGATCATTCCAAGCCTGTCAGAAAACTAGCATTCAGCCCGGATTCGAAATACGTCATTTCTGCCTGTGATGATATGCATGTGGGAATCTTCGAGGCAGCCACTGCGAATACAATTCAAGTCTTGTCAGGGCATGAGTCGTGGGTCCTTGGGGTTGCGGTGCATCCTGATGGGAAGATTTTGGCAACTGGTGGCTCGGATGGAAAGGTGAAATTGTGGGATTTAGATGATAATAAGTGCATTCAAACTGTATCTGAGCATACTGATCAAGTTTGGGGAGTAGCATGGTCTGATGATGGAAAACGGCTTGCAAGTGTCTCAGATGATAGAGCAATTATTGTGTATGCACTCCTGTAATCTTACACAATCTTACATCTGTAATAAATAAATGAGTCATTTCTTGCAATGTCTCTTCTCAATCTCTGACAAAAATTGCACTAGATTCGCAAAAGCAGGGTCATTCACGTCGTTTGGCTTGCAGACAGTGATATGGTCATGCTCTGCGAGCACGACAAATTCACCATATCCTGGATATGCACTTTCATGGGGCACAATATGGGTCGATAAATACGATAGCTTTGTTGGAAGTCCCTCACTGAAAGATAACACATTCAGTTTATCTCTTCTGCACAGATCGCGAATGACTGAATTCATTTCGTGAAGGTGGGGATCTGTCTTCAAGTGAGCAACAGCTCTGGATGGGGAAGCTCCAATGTACCGAAGCGACCACCCCAGGTCGGCTAATCTACTTCCAGCATGAGGAACTGAATAAAACACTAGTCCAGCAGTAGCTTTAGAGACTTTTTGCAATGACGGTGGAGCATCTTTCTGTGTTCCTCTGCCAATTATTTCTTTCACAACAATGCCGCCCATTGAATGGCATACAAATACAACTGGGCGGCTGCCTATTCCTGCTGCCGTCAATCGATCAGCCAAATGATTTACTGTAGCAAATAATGGAAGGCTTTCGCCTTCCCACCATGTCGCCGGCGCCGCATACTCTGCACTTAGTATTCTTGCTTTGGGAAACATTGGTGCGAGCCAGGAGGTTGGCCAACAAATCGTGTGATCCAAATTACCTCTGGCATTTCCACGAGAAAATGCCTTTTCTTTCCTCCAAGTTATAAAAGCACCTCCTCGAATACCATGGACAAACACAATATCGAATTCTGGAGCATCTTCTGAGTTTGTACTTGTCCCTTGCTGTGCCAACACTTCATGGTGTTTGGCAAGAGGAGTAAACAGATGTACGCCATCATGTAGCACCATGCGATCTTCACTCAAGTTTTTCCATACCATCTCTGCTCGCTTTTGTTTCACAAACAAATTGTGCTTCTCCTCCACTCCAAGATTCATCATCCTCTTTCCAGAATGATGATCATTGTCCCTCATCCCAATGTTTGAAATCTCCGTGGCATTCTTGACAAGTCTTCTCGAAGGGTCTAAAAGGTTCTTATTTAGTATTCTTGAGACGAGAAGTCCACTCTTATATGCTGCCTCAATATGCAGTAGGGCCTTGGCAGCATTGCTAGATATTTTGCAGTCTCCAGAGGCCGCCAGGGTCTGAAGCCAAGGAATGAAATCATGCTGCACAAGGGACTCTGCTCCATTCAGCTCTGTAGATAATATCGCCAAGAGGCGAGAAATTTGTCGCTGTAATTTCAACGGCATGTTTTCCTGCCACGAGCCATAATTCCATGGTTGGCTGTCAGAATCGTCCCCACCACCACGATTCATGGCAATTATTTGTAACAGGCGTGGAACTCCAGCTGACAGAAGCCATTGTCTATTATCTGTATTTCCTGATGCGAGAGCAGAGAGTACTTTCAGGGCTTGTCCGACAGCAATATCAGCTACCTCCATATTCACAGCAGCAGCAGCAGCAGTATATGCTGCAGCTGTCCTGGGTGACATGTTGTCGTCAATGGATTGGCTGAGATCAGGCTCTACATTGAATACGTTACCAGAAGCTTCAAGCAATCTTCTTGCAACAGATCGAGCATAAATTGGACCCACAGGGGATGCATTGATGTAGAGGGCCAACTCTGGATCAGAGGCTTCCATAGAGGAATCCCTCACAACTCCTTCCTCCTCCTCCTCCTCCTCCTTGTTCAATTCTTCCTTCTTAACTATCCATACCTTGTAATATTGCCACCAAGGTACATGCTGAGCCGTGTCTCGATTCTCATCGATTTCATGTCTCTCCCCTTGAGAGTCCAGCACTGCTGGACCAAGCATCTTTTCTGCCATATCTGCAACAGCGTGTGCCTCTTCCTCCAAGATTTCCTCACTCTCAGTATTGTTCTGACTATTCCACCGAAAAGGATTCCAATACCAGTGCCGATTCCCCTCCTTGTGGGTGTCATCCCCTTTCGAACCAACCTGAGAATCTTTTGCAACCTTGCTATATGGAGTTGCCATTTTAGACAAATGAACAATCGTATCTGCCAACCACAGATGTGCTATTTGTACACCTTCTACTCCGTGCTTTGAAGCAAGATATGTCAGGGCATCAACAAGAGATTCTGATAATGCTTTTGCTTCAATGACTGTTGTACCACGCGACAAGTCAGCCTCTCTTGGATCCAACCTAATCAACCAGGAGGTGAACAATTCCGCCCACCTTCTCTTTTGAGCATGTGATATCGAGGATGTGGTTCTAGCTAGACTTCCAATGCACTCGGCGATTCTCACACCAACGTCCAAGTGAGTGGATGGAACATCTCGTGCAATACTGTACAACAGAGGCAATGCGGATTTTTCTATCAAATCCGGGGACACATGAACCCCTTTGTCAATGCATGCCGTGAAACAATCTAAAGATTCATTCACCAGATCCCAGTCTTCACTCCCGACGCCATCAGCCGCAAAGCAGAGCAATGGCCATAACCATGGCAGTGTGCGATGCACAGATGCATTGGGCATGAAATCAATCATGTGTCGCATACTGGACACTATATCCATTTTAGACGACACATCACTTCCAGAGACAGCATTTGCAGCCGTAGATACACATTGTATTGCCTTTCCCATCATTGCAACATCAAATACATGCACACCATCATGTGCACTACGCCGACACACCCACTTGAAAATTCTCAATGCAATCCTTCTCCTCACCTCATTCTGCTTGAACTGCCCCAAGTTGCTGACCATCACGTCTATATCCTTGGATTGGATACCCGCATGTAAAGGAACATCATCCACATGCTCCATCGAATCCCACACACGTTCTCCCAAATCATCTTGACCATCCAATGCCAGAAATAGCCTTTCTACATTGCCTGGTCTCGACAAGAAAGAGGCGGCAATCTCCCCATCCTTCATCAAATTTGTTATATATTCCGATGTCTCCTCTCTAAACGCTATCGAAGCATTCCCAGAGGAGGCATGCTCCAACATCAACCGAGTAAAGAAGGATCCTGCTATTACTCTTGTCAACACGTGCAACCTATCATGCACTTTGTCAGAGCAATTAGCACATACAGCCATCAAAGACACATACTGCTGCAAATATGATAACGTCTTCACCACTGTCATGGATATCCTCTGGTGCTCCACATTCTGTGTCGATTTCCATGCATCCCTCAACACACATCCCACAGCATGCAGTGCTGATGTCTCGTGACACACATCATACTCAAGTTCACCCGGTAATGGTGAGCAACACACCACACCCATATCATCATTCGAAGAAATCTCTCGAATATCATCTCCCGAGTCATTGCACAGGGTAAGAACCCCCATGGCCCCTCCCAACCCAGCAACAAGACTCTTTTTCAGACAAAATTTCCCAATCATACTGCTCTGAAACCAAATCCCCAGAGTATGTACATAGTAAATACACCCCTCACATCGAATTTGAGCATATCACTGCCCTATAAACCCAAAATCAGACCAGCACTGTTTTTGAACAGACACGCACGGCCTCATACACACGCAAGGTCCTCGTGACACTAATTATTCCCTCAATATCTCGCATACATACTTTCAATTGGGCATACACACAGGGGCGAGGGAGATTTTGCATGAACGAGAGTCAGAATTCTTATTGTCTTTAACAAGAACGGCCACGTGGGATCTCTCGAGCTCGGATCTCTCCAGTGGCCATGGCCATGGACAAGGGTAGGGTCTACCCTAGAAGACGGATCAAATGGATAGAAACCTGAAACAATAACTACAAACTAGCCATTAAAATCTCATAATAGACCTAACATATTACGTATATCGGCACAATGAGGCGGTTCTTCGTGGGTACGATGTTGATGTAACTGACATGATCACAGTCATATATATGACCCATTGAGCGGTTGATAATGATTGTATACGATTCTTATGTATTTACAGGTGGTAATTGGAAATGTGTACGTCTAGGGCATATTGGTTTGTATCCATCTGAATGGTGATTGGAGAAGCACTTCGTCATTGCTATATGTTTTTGCATGCAGAATGGGACGCTAGAGAGTGTGGATTCCCTGATTACGGTGTTGAATGATGCCAAGGAAGGGATGCCTGGGAATGTGGATGTGTTGGTGGCCCCAACTTTTGTACACATCCCCAAGACACTGTCTGCCTTGAGGAAGGATTTTGCAGTCTCTGCTCAGAACTGTTGGATCAAAGGGAATGGCGCATACACGGGGGAGGTGTCAGCAGATATGATTGCTGATATGGGTTTGTCATGGGTGATCTTGGGGCATTCAGAGAGGCGCCATATCATTGGGGAATCTGATCAGATGATTGCTGACAAGGTTGTCTACGCATTGTCAAAGGGCTTGTCTGTGGTGTATTGCATTGGGGAGACGCTGGAGGAGCGTGAAGCTGGAAACACGTCGGTTGTGTGTGAGCGACAGATGAAAGCCTTGGCTGATGCTATTTCTGCGGAGGATTGGGGCAAGATTGTTGTGGCATATGAGCCTGTATGGGCGATTGGAACAGGCAAGGTGGCCACACCAGATCAAGCACAGGAAGTGCATGAACATCTTCGCGGGTGGATGTCAAAGGCTGTATCAGATGGCGCTGCAGCAAGTACGAGAATTATCTATGGAGGTTCTGTGAATGCAAAGAATTGTGCTGATTTGGCAGGGCGACCAGATATTGATGGTTTCTTGGTGGGTGGAGCATCCCTGAAATCTGAATTCATTGATATTATCAAATCTGCATCAATCAAAGCTTCATAATCTATTCTTACAACGTTGAAATACCAACAGACATGTAACACGATTCTTCCTCAGAGTAGAGACGCCCATCCTCTTCACAATCAATCAACCACTCGACTTCTTCTCCTCTTCCTCCTCTTCATCAACGTCTTCAACCACTCGAATCGTGTGACTCTCTGAATCCACATCCCAAGGCTTCCACTCTGCCATCTTGGGAATCAGAGCAAGCTCATCATCACACATTTTAATCTCCTGTTCCAACTGCCTCCCAAACAAACCCTCCAGCTCTTCATCAGTATACGATTCAGATGACAACGCATTCAATTTCTCCGTACATCTTTCCTCAATCCCTCGTCTATATGCTGCTGTAGCTGGAATACTGTGCTCATCCAGGGCCTGCAACACCCCAGCCAATTTCTCCTTCAAATGCTCACGCGCCTGCTCATCCATCGGCAAACCAACAATCCCAGTCGTCGCCTTGTGATACAGTCGCCTAGTAGCACTACCAAAGCCCTCGTCAGAGTGAAACAGCATCGAGGATGACTTGCTCTCCTTCGATCTACTACCATAGTCCATAGAAATACATCTCTGCTGAGTATTTGAAGAACTATTCTGATACAACCCTACCGATATACTGGCCGTCTCTTGCGCTTCTACAGATGGTCGCAAGCAGAGCAGTGAATGCCACTGCCTCGCCTGTGAGCTTTCTCTCCGCAACAGTGTTCGCAGCGACATTATTACTACCCCTGAATTAGATCAGGCATCAAATCAGATGGACTAGTGCCCTTGAGCAATCAATGTTGCCCATTCAGGTGGAGATGGTATTGTAGTACTATCAAAGACATCCTTTGACCGATCTTTTCATATCGATTCCATTCCTCCTCGTAGAACATACAGAAAGAGTAGGATTGTACCACTCGACGAGATTGAATCAAATCACATTCGAGTCTGCGAGACGAGAGAGCGAGTGCGTGCCTCTCATCGTCTCCTGGGACGTGTCTCTACCAGCAGCAACACGTATCAGCATGTCAGGCAAAGACAAGGCACATGGGAATGCTCAGTTCAGTGCGACCTGTCGCACTCTCTTGGAAACAGTAGAAGAGGCGAAGAGAGAGCTGGGCAGCTCTCATGCTAGGATGGAGGCCAGGTTGGACGTGGCAGAGGAACAGGTGGAAAAGGTTGCAGCTGGTCTTCGGCAGGATATAGATGCGTTACGAGAGAATCTCAGAGAGAAGAAGGACGATAAGAGAAGCATTCGGCAGTCCTCCTCCTCCTCCTCCTCCTCGTATCGAGGATGATGATTCATGGCATTTGAATTTTCAAATTTGAAATCAATGGCCGAGGGAGGGATTTCATCTCTTCTGTGAGGTCATGTGTCCATGCTATTTGTTTGAGAGACTCTGTATTTATCATAGTATTGTATGTAATATTGATCCATCCATCCATCCATCCATCGTATACGCGAGTGCGTTGGCTATAGGGGATCCACCATTTCGTTCCATCGGGTTTGACCAGGCAACACTGGATCAAGGGCGCAGGCGTGTTTCTATTATATAATAATACTATAATGGGAGGAAAGGCACGAGGGAAGCGTCGTCAGGAAGAGCGGGGTCCCGATTCTCGGAAGCAGAAGCGATTAGAGGATAGTGGGTATGATATTATTGGTCGTCGTCGTGGAGGGGATGATGGGGCTGTTGTGAAGAGAAAGAATACTTGGAATCATCATGCTGCTGCTGCGGATGCGGCCGAGTGTTTGTGGATGCCTCAAGGGAGGGGGCTTTTGGGTCAGGTGGGAGGGGGTCGGGTGTTTCCTTTTGATTCTGAGGAGGAGTCTGAGATGTATCAGTCTGGAAAGGTGGATGATGGGGTAGATGATGGGGTGGATGTGAGAGAAGAGGAAGGGGATGGGGAAGAGGACCCAGCGCAGCTGCATGTAGAAGAACACGAAGAAGGACACAAAGAAGAACGCGGAGAAGAGGAAAATCTCCACGTAGAAATCGGGACTACAAGTAGTACGATGATGCATTCCTTAGAAGATCAAGACGATGGATCCGAAAGTGAGAGTAGTACAGAGCCTGCACATGAAGAGGATACTAGGAAGGCTATTGTCCTGGAAGCTGAAACATCACCAGAGAAAGAGGTGAGTGATGCTGTGGGAGAGGATCCAGTAGTAGAGAAGCAAGTAGATGGCCCGGAAAGAGAGGTCTTGGACTCGAATGGTTTGGAACAGCTGACAGAAGCTATTCTGCATGGACGTCTTTCAAGGTTTGATGAGATCATGGGCAAGTTACCTGATGTGAACATCTGTGATCAGGTTGGCATGACTCCTTTGATGTACTCATGCTATACCGGAGATGAATATTTTGTTGAATGTTTGATTGAGGCAGGTGCTTCGGTACATGTGCATGATGACAGTGGGAAGACTCCACTCATTGTGTCTGTAGAAATGGGCCATGTTCATCTCCTTGACATCTTATTAGCGGCGGGAGCAGATGTGAATGCAGTCTGCTTGGACGGGAAAAGTCCCTTGGTGTATGCACTTGTTGCAAAGAAGGAGGACATGGCCGAGAAATTAATTCAAGGTGGAGCTGAGATGGATAGCATAGTGCCCAAGTTGGGAGTTGCACCAGTAGTGTTGGCTGCCACCACAGGTCTTATGCGCACAGTCAAGCTGATGATAGAGTCGGGGGCTGATATTGGGACAAAAGATGAGCATGGCAGAAATGTCCTCATGGTGTGCATTTTGAAGAAGTGCACTTCAAAAGATACAATTGGCGCTCTCATCAAGGCAAGCACAAAGGAACAGCTTGAATGCGCTGACAAGTATGGCGCATCTGCCCTGGATTATGCTGTGAATAATTCAATGACGTCAACCGTCGAGAAACTCTTGGAGGCAGGGTGTGATGTTGATAGAGCAGGCAGCAAATCCAACCCACCCTTGGTGAGAGCAGTGGGCAAGGGCAATCGAGATATTGTATGTGCCCTGCTATGTTTCGGTGCAGATCCAAACGTTGAGGATGAAAAAGGCAGATCTCCTTTGATATATGCCAGTTTGCATGGCTATGGGGAAATTGTTTCCCATCTGCTCGATGCTGGAGCAGATAGCCATGTCACGGACCCGGAGGGAGAATCTACTCCACTCCATATTTCTGCATATTATGGCCATATTGACTCGTGCAGGGCCATCATGCGTCATCAAGGTATTCGGATATCCATTTAGACAGGGGCTGTATCATCATGTATGATGATTGCATAACAAACAAGTTCTGCCTGGACTGATGTCATTGCTTGAATCTATATGTAAGACGTCTTTTTTCCATGTATATTTTGTGTTGGTAGCTTGCATGTGCTGCTTCTTCGTACGCATTGCAAGCCTCCCCCCCTGACTGACAGCTGGCAAATGATGTGTGTTGATGGTGGATGTGATCATAGGAGCATGCAATGTGTTTGTGATTGTGACAACAGTCCAACCCTGGCGCAGCGTTACCTCAATAAATAAACTTTCAAGTCTTATTCTTTTCATGTATTGGGTACTAGAGTAGAGCGCAAGGGCGAAAATGCTCAGCAGACGCGTTTTATTGGTGGTGACAAGCCTACTGGTTCAAACGTCTCACCTTGGCGTTCAAGGTTATTGGGCCCTGGATTGCAGGCTGTCAACGACAGAGAAATCTGACCCTATCGCATTTTTTGGTCAGCCAAATTCAACGCATACACACGTCGTCGCTGGATCTAGTGGCTTTGGACCAAGCGCTACCAGCGCCAGCATACGAGGGGACGGTACGTGAATACCTTCCACAACAGCTTCCCACTACATTGGGGGGGGCCTCAGGCAATTATCCGAACCCTATGGTGGAACTATATAACGATGGGGTATGTCTCGTTGACTTTCTCCTGTGGTCTGATGCAGAGCATTGTACATCATGTGATGTGAAGGAGGACAAGTCAGCATATTGGGCGCCACAACTCTGGGTTGCCCCTGTAGAAGCAGTGGGCCTTTCTGAGGAAGATATCAAGGCTCGAGGTGGGATGCCAGTTCCTCAAGTGAACGGGAACTCATTCATTATTTATTACAAACTGATTACTGAGCGAGGAGAGAAATTAGACAATAGCCAGACATGGGAAAATATTGCTGCATTTCCAGAGGACTTTAAGATGCTTGCATCAGAGACTTTGATCAAGGAAAAAAGCGACACCTCCCCCAATGTTTTTGATATGCCAGTGTCATACAAATGTCTGCAGTATGGGGATGAGATGGACACGGCTGGGTTCCCTATAAATCCAGCACTTTGTGCTGGAGGTTTACGAACGCAACTGACCTTTCCATCCTGCTGGGATGGTATCAGGTCCGATTCAGAAGATCATTCGTCTCACGTTGCATATCCAACAGGGAGCTGGGCGGGATCTCCCTGCCCAGCATCCCATCCAGTCAGGATTCCCACCCTATTTTATGAAGTGATCTACAATACTGCCTCAATGTCAGAACTTATTAACAAGGGCTGGAAGTTGATGTACCCTGGGATGCCAAATCAGTTTACAAATAATGGTGACCCATTGTTTCATGCTGACTTTATGAATGGATGGAATCAGTCATTCTTGGACAGAGCCTTATCAGAGTGCGCCACCACCCCATGTGATCTGATCAAAAAGGAGTACTCATCATGTACAAAGGAACAAAAACTACTGCCATCATGTACCAAGTATCCAAGAAAGCTGACGCGATGGAAAATGCTCTTTTCAGACGAGTTTGATGGAGACTCATTAGATATGTCAAAGTGGAGTCACATGCAAGGGGATGGATGCGACTTTGGTATTTGTGGGTGGGGAAATGGAGAATATCAATACTATAGCAATTCATCTAGATATTCATATGTCAGAGACGGCAAGCTGGTCATCGAGCCCAAGTATGAGACTGGAGAGGACCTAGAAAATCTTCGACAGTATTGCAAAAGACGATGCACCGAGGGCAATGCAGAGTGCCTCTCAAAATGCGACAGGATCGAATTCTCATCTGCTCGACTCTCAACAATGGGGAAATTTGAAACTGGTCCTGCTATATCCTCGTATGGGCTGATCAAAATAGAAGCCAGAATCAAAGTCTCTGATGGGATGGGACTATGGCCTGCCCTTTGGCTCCTTCCAACCGATCGCAAGTACGGAGAATGGGCAGCAAGCGGAGAGATTGACATTTTTGAATCATCAAATGACATGTCAAAAGCCCATGGAACAATCCACTACGGAGGGACATGGCCAGGAAATACATTCTATGGCAAATCCACTGCCTTCTCACCCAACAAGTGGCACAGGGTCACATTTTACTGGGATAACACGTCCATGAGGTGGTATTTGAATAAAAAGTGGTTCTTATCCACCAAATCAGGCTGTGGAACCAGTAATGGGTGGTATAGTGCTCCCATAAATGGAGTAGAACCCAGCAGTACAGCCCCATTTGACGAGAACTTTCACATCCTGATAAACATGGCAGTGGGTGGTCACTTCACCGGAAACATACCATATTCAACAGCAGCTGCAACGCTCTCATCTGCTACCCCCAAATCCTTCGAGGTTGATTGGATCCGCGTATATGCCATGTAGCTACATTACTTACCTAATTAGGTACCTTAATAATGGTAAGAAGACTTGGTAATCCTCTTTTAACTACACTGTATCCCGCGTGGTTCAATGTTTTTCATCTTGAAATATAACACCAGATCTTTGTAATTCAAATGCATTGGAATATTTCGTATGGGTAATTGTACGTTGTTTTCGTGGTTACAGGCATTCATGTGGCAATTCACATTCGAATCTTTCATTCAGGTCTTGCGTGTCTATCAAGCTCCAAACGTACGTTTCAATTGCTCTTTTCTGTATAATTATATCCAATATACCCAGATAGATGATTGTAATGATGCAGCAAAGACTGTGTGGCAAGCGTCAGAACAAGGTGATCTCACCAGGGTACAGGAATGTCTTGAGGAATTAGGCATCCATGTGGATGCACGTGGTCCCCTAGGAGCAACACCTCTGATAGTTGCCAGTAAAGCTGGTCAGGAGGAGGTGGTTCGGTATCTACTCAATGCTGGAGCTGATGTAGACTGTCAGGATGGGGAGGGCTGGACGAGCCTCATGTACTCTTGTCTCTTTCTGAAACTGTCCATCTGCGACATTTTGCTCGACAGAAATGCTAATATACATCTAAAGAATGCTGCTGAGAGCACCTGTCTGCTTCTATCGGCGTATGCCAATGCACCAGTGGCTTTGGTGGAGAGACTCTTGGATATGGGAGCAGACATCAATCACAGACAAAAGTATGGGTTTACAGCCCTCCTCTTTGCTGCGAGTGGAGGCTATCCAGAGATTGCAGAGCTACTGATCCGTCGCGGTGCCGACGTGAATCTCAATAACAATATATTTGGGACCTGCCCAATCCATGTCGCAGTCAACAATGGAGACACCTACATCACCAAACTCTTGCTCGACTCTGGATCCCCCCTCAACGCACGCTCAGCAAGGAGCCTGACCCCACTCATGATTGCTTCAGCTCGGGGTCAGCTCGATCTCGTAGAATTGCTCCTCGAAAGAGGAGCACCGGTGAATGAACAAGAGGGCCCACCTACCTCGTCAGATGTTATAGACTCGTTCACCCAGATGTCCCAAGAGGTACGACAGGCCCTCTCCCTCCCCCAGGTCTTTGAACTGGAAATATTTGTGGATAGAGTAGGGAGGGGGTCCACTGCTCTGCATATGGCTGTCAAGCAAGGGGATGTCGAAGTTGTCAAAACATTAATGTCATATGGGGCAGATCCAAACTTGAGAAATGATCGTGGGGAATCCGCCCTTGACATGGCCAATGAAACCATCATAGATGCATTAGTACAGGGTGAGGGAGTGTCAATGTAAAGATAAATATGAGGATTATTACTACTACTGGACGATTACAATACGCGGTTGGAATACCCAACGGTAATCTTGCTACGAGGCGCAAGGCTCTCGTTTGCATGGCATCGTCTTCTTCTAGACGGGGTAAAGATAGAGATGTCGTGATATTTGATGGAGAGGAAGAATGGGACCAGAGGGATGGTGTTATGTTCACAGAGAACCGAGGGAATGTTGCACGACAGGCATTGGCTTCTGTTGGGTTGGTTGCTGATGGGTTGACTGCTATAGCTATGCAGTTTGTTCCTGAGACAACCTCGTATAACGTTGTAAAAGGGGCTGTTGTGGGCGGGATTGTGTTGGTTGTCCTGTCTTTTGTCAAGGGACTGTTGTCATTGATTTTGACAGTTGGTACAATGGTGTTGGGAGCGTATGTGTGGGTGAAACTCTTTGGAATGGAAACTCCCGAGTACAATAGTAGTAGCAGTAGTAGTAGGTCGAAGAAGGGTAGGAAGACTAGAGCAAGGGCGGGGAGGAGGAAGAGCAACGATGGCGGTGTGACAGCAGAGGCTCTCCTGGGGCAGGGGCAGCAATTGTTGAATAGTCTGGTGTCGTCGTCGCGGGATGATGGTGAGGATGACGGGCTCTTGGACGTGACGTTTGTTCAGAAGAAGAGAAAATAGTGTATTTTTGTTATTGTTCCTTTTTTCCTAGGAGATTTTTCAAGTTGTTCATGCTATTTGCCAAGGGATTCTTCTGTGAGGCTGCAATTGCGTTATACAAGATGCTTTCTACATCTTGACTGCTGGGTCTTGTATTCATCTGTCCCACAAGATCAAATCCTGATGTCCCTGGTCGCATCAGATACACCTTCCATGGCTTGTGTGCCTCCTGTGTGTGATCATGACCTGCATCCAGGGAAACATTTCTGTACACGACTCCTTCCATGCTCGACATCATTAATGGTTTGATAAGAATAGGAAGGAAACAATACGCTGCTTCAAAGCTTTTCACCAGGTCGGTGTACTTTGTTGGTACACCATCTATGTCTACATTTCCCTGCGATGCCGACCACTCTGGATTGAGCAACACACACACCACATCATGGGACCCAGAACTGCCCAGTATTGTATCAAGGCGCTCTACATCGCCCGTCTTGGGCGATATCAGTATGACAATGTCAACACCCGTCATATCCACTGCATCCTGCAGTGACACGACATCATTCCCACACCCACCACGTTGTGGCACAACATACATGATGTTCTTCTTCAAAGCACCATACTGTACAAGTTCCCTAGCGAGCTGCACCATCTCTTCCATCGAATCACTCATCACAGGGATATCCACCTGAATCCTATCACCACCCATGGCCTGTGATGGTTCCTTCTTCCCCAATCCTCTCGCTCTCCCCTTGATCACCGCATCTACAGCCACTCTCAGTGCCTGCGCCCCCTGCATAACCGCAGCATCCCTAGACTCTGGCAGTACCGTGGAACTCTGTAGAGTCCCAACCTGTGACGTCCTCTGCTTCTTTATCTTCTTCTTCTTCTTCTGCGACCCCTGCCGTTGTCTTCCAGCTGAAGCAACAACCACTGATGAAAATCTCTTCTGGACATCCCTGCCAAGTACATTGTCCGGTTGCCTCCCTCGTGGTTTGAAACAAAAAGAAGAGTGGCAGTGCAGGTGAACAAGAGAAACTCTCTGTACCAACGTCATCTCCTCCAGATCAACGTATCATTATTATACATTCATTTCATCTGCAACCGCATGGTGATATGATCGAGATCGATACGGTACACGATGCTCTCCTTGAATAGAATATACAAAATTAGAAAATTCTCTTTGGGCCTTTTGATGCGAGGCCATCGACATCAGGTTATGAAATATTATATATTTGGGGTGGATCTGGTGTTACGGGGTCATTGAGAGATCAAGGCAGTCGTATATTCAGTCACGACACGGATTAATTGATTATCAACTGCAACGTTAGTGTCGATACCTTTTTGATGGTGGATTGTAGCAAAATACAGGGTAGTACTGGTTCATATATGCGTACTATGATGAATTTGAGGTGTCCATTGCCTCGTCGAGGATGTGTTGTCCAGTTGAAGAAGAAGGCGAGCGTGGTGTTGTCACGGCAACCTCGTTCCTCTTGGAGTGATTGCTGCTGCAGTAGTAGTAGGGGGATGGAGGAGGGATGGAGGTCTAGGGATAGGATGTCAGTTGTAGCATCGTCATCTGGAGATGATGATGATGAGGTGGCTCTTGCAGCGACGAGTCTTATGCCAGAGTCATGGCATGGTCCTGCAAGGAAGATTATGGCATTTTTCATGGACTCAAAGCCTCCAAAGTATGCATGGAGGACGCTGGCTGCTCTTGTGCTTGGAGGAGAGGTGATGGTTCGGATTCTTCAGGGAAAGGTGCATTGGAAGAACACGCTGGATCAGTTGGATCTGGTGGGTCCAAAGTCTCTTGGGGTGTGTCTGCTTACGTCGGCATTTGTGGGCATGGTTTTCACAATTCAGTTTATTAGAGAATTTGCAAAGCTTGGATTGACGAAATCTGTCGGCGGTGTGCTTGCGTTGGCGCTGGCGCGAGAATTGACGCCAGTTGTGACTTCAATTATTCTCGCAGGAAGGGTTGGGTCTGCGTTTGCTGCAGAGCTTGGTACAATGCAGGTGTCTGAACAGACGGATTCTCTCCGAGTTCTTGGGTCCGATCCTGTAGACTATCTCATCACTCCTAGGGTTTTGGCCTGCATGGTGGCTGGGCCTATTTTGAATCTGCTGTGTTTGACCATGGGACTCGCAGCATCTGTGTTCCTTGCAGATGTTGTGTACAATGTGTCTGCCAATGTGATTTTGGATTCTGCGTCTCGAGCAATAGCTTCGTGGGATGTCATTACATCCATGATTAAATGCTGGGTATTTGGTACCATCATCTCTGTGGTGTCTTGTTCATGGGGGTATACAACGACAGGTGGAGCAAAGGGTGTAGGGGAGAGCACCACATCTGCCGTTGTGATTTCTCTCGTGTTGATTTTCATTGCTGATTTCGCTCTGTCATTCTTGTTTTTCCAAGGACAAGGTGACGCTTTGCGACAATGTGTGTAGTTAATTAATAGTAATAATACTCATCATATGATGCGGAAGAAGACGATGCTGCTGTCTCATCAATGTATTCTTCTAATCTGCCAGCAATATGTGGTGGCACATGAACCTGCATGATCGTCCCTTGTTCAGAAAATTCCTCTCGCAATACAACTCCTGCTCGATATATCTCGTCCACAAGATCACCTTTGCTGTATGGGATGCGGACAGACATTGGGATCATAGCCTTTTGGAGCTTTTCCATGATGGCATCCATGAGGTCACCCATGCCAATGTTTTCTGTTGCAGACACACACACGGTCCCTTTCCTTCCACGTGCCACATTCATCACAGCCTCAGGATTTGCACATGCATCTAATTTGTTCCAAACAGTAAGAGATGGCACGTTTTTGACTTCTAGGTCCTCAAGCACAGAATTGACTGCATCAACTTGAGCTGCAGCAGATGGATGCGATGCATCAACTACATGTAACAACAGCGTCGCATCTTTAATTTCTTCTAATGTAGCTCGAAATGCTGCTACTAATTGAGTAGGAAGTTTCTGGATAAATCCCACAGTGTCACTGAATAACACCTCCTGCCCACCAGGCATGATGACACGCCGAGTGGTTGGATCAAGGGTGGCAAACAGCTTGTCTTCCGCCAAAACCCCCGCATGAGTCAACGTATTCAATAAAGAGGATTTTCCAGCATTCGTGTAACCAACAAGAGCAATAACTGGTATTGGGGCTGCTGCCCTTCTGTCTCTGTATGCTTTTCTGTGACCTCGCACCTCTTCAATCTGACGACGTAATTTCGCCGCTTGATTCCTCAACAATCTCCTATCAACCTCAATTTGCTTCTCTCCCATACCTTTTACTTGACCAGAAGCCCCGCCAGACTGCCTCTCCAAGTGACTCCACATTCTTGTCAGCCGAGGAAGCTGATATTCTGCCTGCGCTAGTTCAACCTGAAGCTTTCCTTCCCTCGTCGCTGCCCTCTGTGAAAATATATCCAAGATCAAAGCTGTCCTATCACATAGCCGTATATTCATACCCAACGCTTTCTCTAAATTTCTCATCTGCCCAGGAGAGAGTTCGTCATCGAACACAACAGTCTCTGCACCAGTATCCTCGACAGCCTGAGCAATCTCACCTACTTTGCCAGTCCCCACATACGTCCTTGGATTCGGATCATCCAATAATTGATATGTATATCCCACGACTTCCAAACCAGCCGTCTCCGCCAATCTCCCGAGTTCTTCCAAAGACTCTACAATGCCATATCCAATGGATGATTTCTTCTGAGCAGACTTCAATGCCGCACTCACCAAAAACACCTTTTCCCTCGCACCCATAGGAAACATATCCTCTCTGATACCATCCAGAGACAATTCCTTCCGACGCCGCGCTTCTGCTGCCTCCTCCTCCACACTCATAGACCCACGGATACTCTCTGCTAAATCAGCCAGAGCAGACCTGTCTTCTGCCGACACTGCACCATTACCATTCATACCTCTCTCAGCATGATCAATGCGTGGAACATCAGGACTATCAGACCAATCCTCCCACGAATCTTGCCCTGCCGAGTCTCTCATACACCAACGTCGCCATACGTGTCTCCCCCTACCGGAAGGGGTCCCTGTCGGACATACTCCCACAGTCTCGTATATTCTTGCTCCACCAGGGGGCTGCTTGTAGCCATATGAATAATTCTCTACTACTATACCTTTGTCTTTGCGTAACACTGGCATCCTCTGGGGAATAGCCAGAGTTGACGTGGCCAAGCATTTGAAACCACCCCCAGGGTGGAGAGCCTCTACTCGAAGAGACATACTCATCACCTGTTATGCTATATAGTATTGTATAGGGAATTATCACTACGCAAATGATAGGAGAAGGCAGCAGGATTATATTGGATTTGAAAACATCCAAGATGGTTACAGCTTTGATCTCATTCAAATAAGCAAGTGCTGCACCGAATGCCGGTGGTCTACAGAATCTAAATACTTATTATATGACGATGGTGATCTTGGGTGTGGCTGGAATCCGTTGGAATGGTGCCAGACTGGTCTATACAAGCAGGTGTCGTTCGAATCCTTGGTCACCTGGAAGAAGAGTGCTCAGTCGACACGATACAGTGAGTTATGCGCGTGAAAATATGCCTGAGACTGATAAGGATGTATTAGACTGGGCTAATTTGAGTATTAGAGAGCACCTGGAGGCCAAGTCTGGTGGAGAGGTAGAATGGTCCAATACTGACCTCTTGAAGCTGTGTATGCTTGTGTCGTTGGAGGAGACGGCATCTGACGGATTACTGGGGGATGACGTGCTGTTTAGGAGTACATGGGATCTTTCTCTGATCAAGCATTATTCGGTGCGTGTCAGAGAATTGTTCATGGACATGTGTCAGGATATTGAAGGTGATTTGGACAGCAAGGCACGGTTGTCATACGATGAGTATGTCGCTAGATATCCGACTCATCTCGTGTCAGCAATCAATGATGTGCTGTATGAGCAGCAGGGATACAAACGAATGGCATCGTATGGGGATGTGAGTAGCTTTCAGTTGAGGAGAGTACTAGATTCTGGTGTAGGCTCTCCAATCCTGCTGGCCATCATCTACTTGGTTGTTGCTGAAGAGAGTGGGCTCAGTCTGAATGCTTTGTCTCTAGAAGAGGGGTCGTATGTTGTCATGTGGCCAAAGGATGATGGAATACGTCTGGGTGCACAAGGTGCTCTGTTTGTGATTGACCCATATGCAAAGGGAAGTCTCATGTCGGCCCAAGAGATTTCAGAGATATTCGATGTTGTCGTACCACTTCGACCAGGTTCTTTACGAGACATGGCAGAAGCCACTCTGTTACAGCTACTCACGACACATTGGTGTTTGGCAGTGCAGTGCCCTCCAGAGCCATTGCTCGCCATTCCTTTGGATCTGGATGTTGCCCTGGGTGAATATTCGGATGTTTCAGTGCAGGTAGAATACGATGATGGACAAAAAGCGCCTCTCTTGAGCAATAAAGGGGACTTTTGGACAGTTTCACCAGAAACAATGCATCATATGCAGAGGTGCTTGTCAGCGGCTGAGAAGTTGCATATACTCCAGGATGGCACTGTAGAATCAACAGTGCGTCTCGCACTTTGTCAGTATTTCTGTCATGATTATCAAAAGGCGATTGAGAGTCTGGAAAAGGTTCTTGAACAGTGTGGTGATGATGACTCACTGATAGACTTGGAACGAATTGAAGTATTGCAAAACAAATGCAGGCTCTTGCTGCGCACATGAGATACTGAATGTATACACCAATTGGTGGCGCACGCAATCGTCTTCGACATGCATGCATGTATGAATGAACGAATTTCCTTGATTTGATACCATGAGAACATCAGATCTGATCTCTAGAGATCTCTGAGAGTCAACGGAGCAGACCAGATTCCTGATGAATCAAATACTCCACAGACCCTCTCGCTGATAGATATTATATTTCTTATATTTCTGATCTACAAAAATACCCCACAATCTCTTCCAAGTAGAAGGGTTGGTGGCCCCGTTGTTGTTTTCATTCCGTTGACCAGAAGACGCCTCGTCAGAGTCTATTGGATATTCGCCCCTGTTGCGTTTTTCACTCGTATCTCATTTGGATTATTATTATTTCTGGGTGAAATAAGGCGACCATGCAGATTTTCGTAAAAACACTGACTGGGAAGACTATTACCCTCGAGGTCGAGTCTTCTGATACGATTGAGAATGTCAAGTCGAAAATTCAGGATAAAGAGGGGATCCCACCTGATCAGCAGAGATTGATCTTTGCTGGGAAGCAGCTCGAGGATGGGCGCACTTTGGCAGATTACAATATTCAGAAGGAGTCTACATTGCACTTGGTGCTTCGGTTGCGTGGAGGAGGAAGGGAGATCAAGTTGACAATCAGGCGAAGGATACAGAAAGATAAATGGTCTTTGTACTGGAAAGAGTCCATGAGTACTAAGACGGAGGAACTGGATGATATGGTCTTAAAGGTGGACCCAGAGACCCTGACAGTCCAGGAGTTGATGTCCAGGGTGTCAAGAGAGAGCAAGTGGGCACCGGTCGATTCCTTGCTGAGATTGGATGGTTTCGAGGATCCATGGGAGAGGGCTATCTATAAAGGGCGCGAGTTGAAGATGGACTCTGTTTTGAAGGATGCTGGTGTGACATCTGGAGACGATGCTATTGTAACTGTGCGCCGCGTTCTCCTTGCTGATGGTTGGAAAATTGCAGCTGATGGAGAGGAAGACGACTCTGAATCGGATGAAGAGAACTTTTGAGGATGTATGAATCTGAGCCATGGTTTCTCAATCATTTGATGTAATTCGTTACAAATATACGCAGCCTCCTCCTGGCAATGCACAGAAAGGAGACCACCATCTTCTTGCAAGATGGAATGGAACTTGTTCTCCCTCGGCAAGGAGAGACTCGTCTTTTTCCAATAATTCTTTGATGCATTTGTTTCGAGTTTCTTTGAGTGATCTCTCTATCCGAGGTTTATAGAAAAGGTCCATGGCTCTCTTTGGTCGGATATTGATGAGTGCCTGTTTGGTGCTACTACCCTCGGTTGCTTTTGAATTCTCCTGGTCAATATATCTTCTCCATGCAAAGGAGACGATCATATCATCGCACGCTCCATGCTGATTTATAATAGAATCGATGACTTGGTATCCTGGAAGACTCTGGACCAGAGATGGAATCTTGTCAAAATCCAACACAAGCATGCCAGAAAGCAAAAGATTAAACTGCTTCTTTCTATGTGTGATTCGGTCGTCCCATAAAATGATTCTCGAATTTTGGAATCGTTCTGCATATCCAGGGCTTATTCCATGTATCGCATGTGGCTGCAATCTCCACGCAGCAAAGGCTGCCTCTACATCAGAACATGGGATTAGCACTCCAGCTCTGATTACAACAACAGCGCGCGTAGTTACTTTGTGGTTGATATCATACATTCGGCTGTTGTTCACCGCCAATGGTCTGTAATAGGGAAACTTCTTCTGAAAATATTCCATAGCTCCCTTGTCTTTCGGCGAATGATTGACGAGGATCTCTGCAATGGATGGACACTTGGCATAATTCTTGATCTGCGTATACAAAATCTTCTCAGCATCGCTCTTTCTCATATGGACACGAGCGTCAATGTTTTCAATGATAATGGTATATGTACTGAATGTACCATTTACCATCAATCGAGACTCTTGGGGATCCGCATTTTTCGCGACAATACTACCAAAATACTGGCGATGGCATGTCCAAGCAATCAAAACCATCATGCCATACACCATGCCAACCACAATCACAGCCCCTACGATTCTATCTGCCATTAGTTTCGTTCTTGATTTTCTATGGTCAATATTTCTTGTTTCACTGGAGAACGGATCTGAGAAATCCATCCTGGTAGATTGGAACATGCTACCTAGCTTCCAAAGTTTCAATCGAATGCTGCGATACACCTTTCTGGCCTGCACGTATAGCCTCCCCTCGGAGATATCCTTGCTACGCGTTCGTCTAAGCTGTATTCTCATTGAATGTGAATTACTATCCACCGTGTTCATAGTTTGACGAGCGCCATGGATCAATTTCCTGAAGAGCACAGCAAGTGCCACACAGCAAATCAGTATGTACACCTTGTATCGATTTGGCCTCGATATCTTTGTTGGAGCCAAGTAATCCCCATCTAATGCACCCAACCAAGATCCATCAGGTAATTGTATAACATCCACATGATGCCGTCTCTGGCTGTTCCACGCCCCTGCTCCTTTCCTCACCCGCCCTGCTTGAAACTTGACCCGCTTTTGTACAAAGTCACCAGGGCTCAAACTATCAATTCGGAAGGCTAAAACGTCTCTCCCATATACACCGGCACAATCCTGTCCAAAGCGGTACAATTTATCTCCCTGAAGAACGACACGTCCTGCCATCCTGGCCCCAGATCCTTCGTTGCCCACCATGACTGGATTCAAGAAATGAGAAGACCATGGACCCAGTGGTGTCTCTGCATGGTACACGTGCAACTCGATTGCAGACGCCGAACCAGATATTTTTCTCCCTTTCGATGTATCATCAGTAACAAATAAATACCATAAACCCTCCCACTCTACAATAGATGGGTTCACGACTGGAAAATCCAACATCACTGACACAGCCTCCCATTCCAAAGGAAACTCAATCGCCTTGTACAGAGTCAATTTCCCAGATTTGCTCGCCTCGGGCAGCATATACACATCATCCTTCCACTCAAAAATGAATGGATACGACAGATACCAATCTTCAGCCAATGCGATGCCCAGGTATTTCCAGGAAGTCCCAGATGAGTCACTCCGTGCAACCCCAATCTCCCCCTTGCCACGGATGGCATTCTTGGTCGCAAAAAACAGATACAATGGATTTGGTATAGCATCAGCAATCTTATTATTATGAGATCGTACGTCCGTCTCTGTTGTGATCCAGTCCTTTGCCTCCTCCTCCTCCTCAACCCGCCCATCAACATTACTGGCAGCCTTGTGCTCCATTCCTGGACTGTACATGAACGGATCGGACACAAAAGCACTGCTCGAATGCAACTTCAAATTCGCCATAAGATGATGACATGTCAACACAGGATTCGATACCGGCCACGCCCGCGACATACCATCGTCATATCGTGGAGAAAAACTCTCAATGGGAGTCAAATTCAGTGGAGATGGACCACCATACAAGCCAATAGACCAGCCACCTTCTTCGTCGATATCGCACGAACGACCCCGCAGAGCACGAGATATTGTACCATACCCAAGATCCTGAACACGGAACCCTCCTCCCGAGGAAGATACCCCCTCGTCAACGTGCCTAAAGAAAAACTCCTCACTCTCCGGTCCAGGCAGAAAGAGCAACCCCAACAGAAGAGCCCCCACTAACGTCCCTACAACTATAACTCCTTTCTTATACCTCCACATAGAATCGGTATCAAATACCACATGATACACTGCACGTAATGCAGCAATTTCCAAATTATAAAAAAATTGAAGACAGAGGCGTTCGAAACGAATAGTCCGACGTCAACCCTTTCCGAATATCGACAAAGTTTCTAGATGAGACTGAAATACGTCGTAATAATACCACGGTGGTATTGCGTTTGTATCCTCTTGTCGATCGACATTGCGATATTTTTGAACAAGGCGCCCCCGTCGAAGATATTTTCGAATGAAGAAGAGATGCTCGAATGAAGAAGAGATGCCCAGTATTGTTTTTAAACAAGTATCCATGTATTGGGATTCAATTCTGGCATATTGTATGGGTACCTGGTCTGTAGCACGGTGTTGGGTACCCTGAGGTTGCTTGAGTCACTCCCGGCTGTTCGGCATGGATGTAGCATGGTAGGCGAAGAGAAACGATCTCAGAATGGAGAAGAAGTAGATGATGAGGAGCAGGGGAGAAAGAGGATGAGAACCGGCATGCCTGGCACTGTGACAGAGGCAAGGAATGGGCAAAGTCGAAAGACTCTGGCGCTGGATTGGGGTGATGATGACATTGATGATGGTGATGCTGTGTGTGATGTACTTGCTGCGATTCGGTTGTTGAGAAGCGAGTTTCCGTCGTGTCCATTTGTGCTGAAATCACATCTGTACACTATTGTGAAGGATAAGACGGATGCTGATGTGCAGTTGGACCATCTGCGAAGGACGAATGCGATTAGAGTTTTGCATATACCTACAGAGTGGGATGAAGGATACGTGGAAACGTCGGAATATTGCAGCGTGATTCAGAACTGTATGGAAGGGAGCAGTGGGAGATTGAGATCAGTGTTGGGATGGTTCAAGGATGATGTGGTGTCGAGACATATTGCGGTGAGTATCACCGAAGATGATTTGAAACGAGGGTTATCAATACCAAATGGGATGGAAGGGTGCGTGTATGAGAATTACCATGTGTGGAGACGAGTGTGAGGCAATGTAATCATCATGTGCTGGGGTATGCAACTGGCCCATGACAATCATCTTGCCAAAAGTAATGGACACGATCGTACAACGTAGTCATAGATAGCACCGTACCATGAAAGATTCATTGTACGCAAGCATGTGATATGATGTGATGTGATGGGTGTGTCGACATGTCTTGATGCAGGAAGGGGGTTCGAAGAGGTGTGACAGAGAAGGATATCGACCTGCTGGTGCAGCAATCATTGCTTCAGAGGGACAGTTCATTGTCATCTCTTGGGCAGCGATTTGTGTTTTCTCTTCCTGGAGCAGGGCATGTTGTGAAATCATTGCTTGCTGGCAGGAGGGAACTTGTGTCCATCATAAAGAGGAAAAAATATGGGCAGATGCTGCAGTCAAAAATTCAACAATTGAAACTGAAAAGCTCGCACTTGAGTATTGGATGGCATTTGAAAGATGTAATTGGATCTGGTGCTGTGCATGTAGAAGACACCACAGTTGGGCCTCTTGTACGGGCTGCCAAGAACACGTGATTCAACACATACATACATGGTCATTTGGGTTTAAAAAATTTCTGGATGCTTCCAGTTTTTATTCGTTTCGATTCTTGTTGGTGTTTTTGAAGTGTCTCCTCTTTTGATTTATGGAGCCTGTGTAGCATCTGAGCTTCCCTCAGGAGCTTTCGCTGCTCCTCAATATTCACATTGTCGAGCAGAGGGCAGGATAAACCTTCCTTCTCTTCCTCCGTTTCAGGCAGCGAAACCACTTCAGTCGTATCTATCGTGTGATCCTGTCGAGAAGGCCTGTCCTTGCTCTCAATCTTTCCTTTGACTTGGGTTAAAAATCGTGTGATGGCCTTTGATTCATTGGGGCATTCAATAAAGTCCGAGGCACTAAGCGCCAGGCGCACGCAAGGCATTGCCTCTGATGCACATCGAGTTTTGAAAATATCCATGGCTGCATCAGTCAAAATCTTCTTGCATGGCATGTGTGGGGGCATCCTTGGCATTGGAGACTGCCTTGTCCGATCTGATGAGAACTGACCAGGCTTCTTGGGTTGCTGCCTAAAATGGACACCGAGTGTCTTTGGCCTTCTATTATACGTCTCATAATCTGACTTCATTCTAGGAGCAAGCTCTGCTGCCAAAATCGAAATCCACCTCTCTATAACCGCGATATCACTGGATGCTGCAAATGATTTCGCTGCAAGCATACTCTTTTGCTTCTCTTTCTCCTTCACATCCTCTGAATCCCTCCCCTGTATCATATCAAGAATCCAAGAAGATTTTTCTGCTCCAAAATTTGCAACGAGAGTATCATACGGAATCGAATGGACATCTGCAACGACGAGTTCACGATCAGAGTCCTCAAGATACCCTTGACATAGACGTGCCAATTCTTCCCCGAATTTGCCACCCAAGAATCGCAATTTTCTCAGCGGCAACTCTGACATCAACTCTTGAACCACTCGAGGTCGTATAAGAGTTTGCTGATTGGGCTTATTCTTTGCTGAACCAATTTTAGCCAACAATTTGTTCACTGAAATACCAGCAGAGGAAGAAAACCCAGTCTTCGTCTGTATCGCCCCACGCAATCGCGACGCGATCATCGCACCATACGATAACCTCTCATCAACTATATCCATAGGATCGAGGGACCCCGTCCCATACACAACGCTTCCCCAGGAAAACAAAGGCTGCCCCTCAGAATCTCTCCCATGGACGACCTGGTCAGCTCTTTCTGCCACCAAATCTGTCACATCAATATAGACTTCGTCAATACTAGCCTTTTCGATTGTTGAGCTGGGCACTTCAGTATGTAAAACATCCAAAATCTCCGCATTTGCCAATCGATACCGTTCTAAACAAGCCTTTTGAGTGAGTCTCACCTTGTCCACCGGACCATTGGTGGAATCACCATCTCCAATCGTCTGCACATGGACCAATCGAATGTTTGGACAAATAGATATTGCTTCCTTGGCTCTCATATGCCGTGTGATTCCATAATCTCTTGCAGGGTAGTTGACCGCAATCAAACCGTCCCACTGCTGAACTGCAAGCGGCACTTCCCGTGGGATTCCTAATCTCCTATGTTCTACTTGGCAATAGAAACAGTCTAAATCGATATGCAAAATTACCCGATCGGTCATCTGGGCTAGAAAATAAAATTTCAACAGGAACGTGCACCTGTGCAGTACTGCACAACTAGTTGTTGTCTAGCAAATTGCTAGTAGCAATTGGTCAATCATGATTTGATTACAGTGGCAATAATAGTTTTCAATCATGGTGACAAGTGAGAACAATTCATACATATTTTTCATAATGTTGCTGTGAGTTGACCATGCCAATTGATGGCCATCTCATCACATGCATCCTGTACGGGAACTTGTTCCTTGTTCTGTATCATCATTCATTGGTGTTCAATCAGCAGCACTATTCTGTGAACATACATCAATCTTCTTTGACTTGAGATAATATAAACGCCTTGTGGTAATCCACATACAATTATGTTCCCACAATAGCAACCTGGACAATATGCTTCTAGTGTAAATCGAGTGCCCAAACTAAACTTTGAAGACCTTGACTGGGGATGCTACGCATCCCATGAATACTCTACCGCAAAATAGAAAATCGATGATCTATCCTTCTCATGCAGGCGATGCACAATTGATCAAAAACCTGCTCCAAAACACTCCTAGGGATATGAAAAATAGACAAAAAGAAAAAATGTCAGCTGAGAATAAAACCTCGAAAGAGATGTCAAGCATCTATATCCAGAATGGGTCCCAACCTCCATTCAAGTTTGGACAGGCATCGTGCCTCCAAATCGACAGCAGTTTCCTCCGAGACGTAGGAATCAAGCATGGAAAACAGAAGCGCACTGAGAAGTCTCTTGTACTTGATGCGATCAGCAAACTTTGCGGCAATGTAAATGCATGTAGTATAGATGACTAACAAGCCTGTATTGGCAGGGCAGTGCACAGCTCTCATTCGTGTCTGTACGCCCCCAGTCTTCTCATTAAAGGTCTGTACAAACCATCCCGACTTGCAAGCTGCCACCTTCATGGAAGGCTTCTTTTCCAACAGACGCTGAAAATATGATGCCCCAAGAGCGACAGATATTGCATCAATGTCACAATAATCAAAAATTGGGAGCATTGGACAACTGTAGTCAACTGGTATAAACTCTGCCGTACCAGGCAATTTGCAATTGGAAATGCTGTCATTTGCCTTGTCAATATTCTGACAAAGCACAGCATACGGGCGCACCTGCCCTGGCATCCACGACTGCAGGTGGCGAATACACTTTTGGATAAACGCTTCTCTCTCGCTCTCCTGAGGAGATACTGGATGCAGAATAGATCGTGGACTCCCATAGAAGGCCTCTGTTGTGTCCACAGAACTCGAATCCGACATCAAGCTGACCATCTCGGTGTCACCGCTTGCATCCATTTTTATTTTCCCTGCTGAAGGCATCGCTCTGAATGCTTTTTGAGACAAAGGAGCCCCATCTTCCGAATCGCAGCACACGTGCACCTTTTCCCGTACTTGATTCTCCTTGAATGCCGACTCTTCAGGCTTTCGTTTATTAAGCAAGAACCTCATCCTCGTATCAACTCAAACTGAGATGTTAATGCCAACACGTCTCTGATGAATAATTGAAGAGGCTTGTCATACAAAATTAGGGCTACACCTGACAAAATGAATATATATTCCCCCTTTCAAAGAGAACAATGCAAAATAAGAAAAAACTGGAGAAACTCAAGCAACCATCCAAGGACTCTAGATATCTATGCCTATGTAGTATCTATGACTGGGTGGCAATGATCTACACAACTATCTCCTTTTCCTACAGGCACACCATGGACATTTATTTTCAAATTCTAGACAGACTAATTCGAGGCACCCGCCAGGGTTGCGTCCAAGGGAGTATACATCAGCGATGCGCGCATCAAAAGCCAATTCCGCCCCCGAAATTGCCCCAATGTACAATATAGAATCAATAAATCCCCCAAACCATGCGCATAGTGGATGCGATGGAGACCAAACCCTCCCCCCACGAATTCGTGATGCTGCCGCCCTCCGTTTGAAACAACCCCAATTCAAACCAACGACGTACAACTGGAGTTCCAAAAAGGAAAACAATGCTCCACTATCCTATATAAAATATGAGAATTCGTTTATACCAACCCCTCCAATCTCCCGCCCATCAAAACATATCCATCAGAGAATCTACAGATCAGGAGGCGCCTGTATATATATGGGGCGCTCTGGAGAGAGATGACAGACGCATTGATCTGACGTGCGTGAGATCCACGATCTCATTCACTCGTGGATTTCTTTCTGTACACTCGCAGATACGAGGACAGGAGAATGCAGCACTCGCGAGGAGACAATATGCAGGTGCAGCTGCTCTGCAGAAACGCTCTCGAGCAGGGAGAGCGCCACCCAGGGCCCCTGTGCGCAGGATACCACTGCGCGCGCAGGTAACCCTGGCCATACCCACCCCCAACACCCCGAATGAGTTTCTTGAACATGAGTTCTATGTATATGTTCCACCAATCAATTCCCTACCCCCCTCAACCCCACCATCGTGGAGCAGTCTCTACTGGTTGGTGGGAGCCTCTGCGATGCTCACGCCGCAACCCTCAATTCCCCTTTTCCCGACCTAAACCCACCCGTCGGTAGTAAAACCCGATATATAACATACCTTTGATGAAAATTATGAGTGTACGATGCAAATAGAGGGACAAGAGGTGTCTCCCGCTCTCTGTGGATCGTCCAACTTTTGATGCTCTCGTACGGTTCACGGATCCTCTGTAGAGTTCAGTCTACACTGGGATAGTATTATCTACTACTACTACTACTACTACTGCTGCTGCAGCTGCTGAATAATTCGCAATTATAATCTGTGGGAAAAGGGGGAAAATGTATTCGAAATGCCGTTGTCGGAATACGAAACACGCTGGGATCGGAAGAAATCTCCCATCGACGGATGCATCCATATGGCCCATCATGGGAGGGAGGGAGGTCTCGCCCCTTGGCCACGTGTGACGTCCTCGGCAGTTCTTTAGAAGAATACTGGAATAGAGAGAATGTCTGTTCATGTAGTCTTCTTGTTACACGGCCCCATGCATGCATGCATGCATAGGCTCTTTTATTCATCACCATCTTCCACAGATGCTGCATCATCTTGATCTTCCTGATCATCATCATGATGGATGAATACACCTTCCCGCTGGAATCGATCCAACGATGCCTGAAATTCCCTCTGGGTGGGAGGGGGATTGTTCTCTAAACTATCCAGAAATGCGTTGAACTGGTGCTGGGTTGTGTACATTTCGCTTTCTGAGGAGCTATCTTCGTATTGGGTTTCCAATCCCAGCATGTTCAGCGAGAATACATGCCTGTCTGCTGCGTTAAATCCGTAATTCCAGGTGTTCTGGTCTGTCAAAGTAGCATAGAATCCTGGGAGGGGTTGGCCAGTGATGCAGACTCTGCCGAGACAGGTGTAGTACTTGTTATCAATCTCTTGGCGAGAGTTTCTGCCTATCAAATCTATACGTACATAACCACCAACGCAAACTACTCCGGGTAGATTAAAGGTCTGTAATTCGTCTACATTTCGTAGGTCGTATTGTGGACTCGTCCATGTGGCTGTAGCCTCATCCCATTGGCCAACACAGCAGGCAGTATCACGTGACCTGGAACGAATCTGTGAGACTGTTTCCTCGTGGTGAATACGGAGTGAAGGTACAGCAATCAATGTACCATTGTATTTACGTTTTCTATACGTGTCTAATAATACCGCTTTGGAGAGATTGACATTGTCCCCATCGATACCTAGGTCTGCAGCAGCAAAATCCACTTGTTGCATTGGGTCTAGCGTCCTGGTATCCTCGAACATGGGAACTCCCCCAATTCTAAACTGAATTTTCTTAGAACCATAAATAGGACATTCGTCTTGAAACCATGCCTGGAATGGCCTCACAGAGATTGATTGAATGACAGTCAATGGCGTGTCCAGTGCAAAGGCCAGAGATTCTCCACTGCTTTCATCATCAGTGCCCACAGACGACCAATATGAAAACCCCCGCAGGCTTTTCACAATCGGTGAAATAACATTATCCAGATTTTCATGGTTATTATCGTACGATGTGGCACAGAGTGGCCACATCCTAAGCAGAGAATTGCTACTCACAGATGACAATACCCTGGCAACATACTTCCGAATGGCTGTATGGAAATCAAAAATCCCTGGATCAATACTCGAATCAAGGTCAAGGGCTGCGCCCTTGATAGATGTAGATACGAGGTATCCCATGCTGGGCACAGTCTTTCCTGTAGGACCCAGACTCCAACAACCACAACAGACAATTACTCTTCGGATACGCGTGCATGTCAACTCAAATGAAGAAAGGTCTTCTATCGTATTCAAAAATGTACATATATGGACAATGGAGTCATCCTGCGGAACAGTACGACACATGTGTTGTCATGGAATGGAAATTGATTACCGACATTCTGTCTCCAGCGTACCGATAAATCCAATATATTCATCATTTTGATATTCCAATTGAATATGATTTGACATATGGCATCGTAAACGCCTTGTTGCATGGCACAGTGGTTCTTATTTTGAGACATATTGATCATGAGATTTTTGACATTAGATTTTGGCATGCCTGTACCAATGTATGGTCATAATTATACTGCAATGGGTGGTAGACAGTTGCAAAAGTTGCTGAAGGAGCGAGAGGGTCTGTTACAGGTGGAGGAAGATGACCAAGACTCTCAGTCCTCTGATGTGAGTGTTGCGTCATCTGATGAAATAGGTGGCACAGTGTTCAATCCTTTCAGTTTATTGAGTGGTGAGGAGAGTGAAGAGCATTCGGATGAGTGTGAGGAGGAAGAGAGGGAGGAGGTGCATGTTCAGAGCACACACAAGGTCAAGAGACAGAAGAAGAAGAAAAAGTCATCATTGGCATCTACACAGACTCCTGTGGTTGGAGATGGGGAGGAAGATCTTGATCAAGTTTTCCGAGAATTGAATATTGAAATGCCAGTCCAGGGTGAGGATACTGCTACTTCCACGCGTGATGTGGGAGGTGCTCTTTTACAAATTCATTCCAAATATCTTCGGGCTGAAGAGGAGCTGAAACGTCTGTTTGGATCAGATGTGACTCGCGAAACAAGAGGCGAGCGCGAACCCTCGCATGGGGATGGGTTTTCTGGTGCAAGCAGGAGGATCCGCCGCTTAGCTGCTCGTGGGTTGATCAGGCAGCACGAACTTCGAGACGGGATTCTTATTCATCCAAGGAATACATGGGCCCCATTTCGATCAGATGATCTTAAATTGACACAGATGGGGACAAATCCTGACGGAAAGTTGATAATGTCATATATTGGATCTCAGTTTTACGAGTCTGTGCAAGCCAAGTATGCAGAGTGCCAAGCCTCGTTCAATCCTAGGATGCTGATGGGGTTGTTACAAGCCTATCCGTATCACGTAGATGGTCTTTTGACAATGGCAGATGTGTATAGGTCTACAGGGGATGGAGCCTACTCGGACGAGTTGATAGAGAAAGCAGTATACATGCTAGAGCAAGGGTGGCCTAAAACATTAATAATGTCAGTCAATGGGCCAGGGATACATATTCCCTACGAGAATCACAACAAGTCATTCTTTCTCTGTATGATGAGGTATATCCAGGTACTTGGAAAGCGAGGATTGCATAGGAGTGCGCTAGAGATTTCAAAGTTGATACTTCAAGTCAATTCAGAAGACCCCTGCGGTATTCTGTTTACAATTGATTACTACGCTCTGAGGTGCAAAGAGTACGACTTCTTACATCAGATGTCTCAAAGATATGACGATGGGGGAATCGCAATCATGCCAAACATTGTCTACTCTGTTGCATTGGCACGGTTTTATCAGGACGCTGGGGTAAAAGGCCGCCCCATGAATACTAATGGAGATACATCTGCTGAGGATTTATTGATAAAAGCTATGATGATACATCCTGAGGTGCTCGTGAAGCTTCAGAAGAAATTACAAGAGGATGTCAAGGTTGCTATTTCAAATGCTTGGGAAGAGGTACTACAGATGGACCCTTTTGTGTCTGCTGAAGCATTGGCAGATAACCCTTCTTTGGAAAGACTGGTGGATATTTTTATTGAGAGACACCATTTACTTTGGAAATCGTCCTCTGTCCAGGATTTTATGCTCAAAGCAACCAAGAGGGTGGCATATGCAGCATCAGATCCACCAGAGGTGCAGAGGCAAAACCTACCCTTTGGGCTAGCCATAGACGATTGGAAAAGTATGAGGAATCAGGCATTTCCTGCAGGTGAAGAAAATTCCTACAACCATCTCCAGGTTCACGATTTCTCAGATTCAGTTGCTGCAATCCCTGTTGAAGAAGTGCAGAATGCTCTTGAACAGCAGCCCGATCCAATGGATGACTTGCAACCCCATGAACTCGAAGCTATTCTGGCCAACACTATGCAAGGTGGCCAGATGGAAAATCTTGACGACACTGGTGCCTTGGCAGGATTTCTCAGAAGCTTACTTCCATGGGTCAATGCTGGCCAGGTTCCTTCATATTCTGACGAAGAAGAAGATTCCTCGTAATGCGGAAATATTTATGATCAAAATTTAATCATCTGTAGATCATTCGTTCGTCCACACGTACGTACGAGTACTATTTAGACAACCTCCTGGGAGATAAAGCAAACGCTTTGCTTGAACCAGCAATGGCCAGTATGGCGCATATTCCTCTCAGGAGGGCATATGTAAACAATCAAAGTAAAAATAGCCAAGGATTGCATCGATCTGTGGTCGCCAAAGCGAATGCTTCTAGGAGGGATGGACTGATGCTAGTGACTGGAGTTTTGATCAATCAGGTGTCTCAGGCTGCATTTGGATCCGATGATCTGGCTAAATCTTCTCAAATAGAGGGATCTTGCGATGGACCTGACTGTATCGGGGAAATCAACGAAACACTGAATACCTGTTCCATGAATTTGGACTCCTGCGTCTCCACTTTAAATGATGACGAGTCTCATTTCATAGCCCCCTGGGAGTTTGAAAGTGACAGATCGGAAGCCATTGACAAGCTTATTGACGTTGCGACTGGTGGGGCATACGATCCTTCATTCATTGATTCACCATTTGGTGTGCAGCAGACTGATGCTGCTGCGTACATAGCAAAGGGTGTGATTGCAGTTCTGCGAAACGGTGAGATGCCAGAGAAGCCCAAGAGAAAGCTTCAAGATGTCGTGATTCCATTTAAGGGGGAGCTTATGGATCGACATACTACGCAGGGTGGCTCGGAGTATGTGAGGATCAGGCTGTATCCATCAGGAGATGAAAATGGATCTTCACAGGATGTTGATCCCATCGAGATTATTGATGCAGAGTTTTTGTTCTTAAAAGGCGATTCAATTGTGAACGTGAGGGCTGTTTCTAGGGGACAACCGGAGAGTGAGGGATTTGATAGAGGTCAGCTTTCATTCAGTACCACCTCTGGCTTCTTGGTAGACAAGAACGTTGCAAGGCGAAGAATGGAAGGGCTTCGCAGAGCGCTACGATGGCAGTTAGCTCCTGTACTTACAGATTTTGATCCAAAATTCAATCCAGAAGTTCCAGAAATCGTTGAAAGGATATTCCAGCCATTTTCTGAGAAGAATAGTTTCAAACCTTCTGGCGAGCCATATCCTGTAGAGTAGGGGCCCTGTCGACTTTTTGTTCTTTCACACGAATAATATATACGACATGAAATGTTTATGCCTCATTCTTGTCTTCCTTGCAAGCATCATTCTCCTCCTCCTTGTTCTCATTGTTCGCCTCCTCCAACTTTTTCAATTCTTCTTCCTTTGCCTTCTCAATCTCTCGCTCCTTCTTCGCCTGAATCTCCAACTTCTGGAACGTCGACGACCACAAAGACTTTTCTTTCTTTGACGACGTTGCCTCTGCGGTCTTGAGCCGCTTGCGAAGAATCTTGAAATCTCCATTATCTGGATCATTTCCAAGAGCAAGCTTTATGTCTTGCGCTGCCTCAATCCAATCTTGCGTATCAATATATGACTGAGCTCTGCGATATAATGCTTTCATATTATACGGATCAGATTCTATTACTTTTGACGCTGCTTCTCTGGCTCGCAGTGGCTCTTTCATCTTTAGATACGCTGCTGCAGAATTCAATTGCAGAGACTTCAGAATCTTTTTAGCTTCCTCCTTGTTCTCTGCATTGAAGTTATCATTGAATTCCACACAGGTCTTGGACCTATCCCAATATTTGATAGCACGAGAGACCTTTCCAGCTTTGAATGCTGTATTGCCCTTGTCTTTCAATGCACATGCACTGGATATCTTTTCCTCCTCATCCATATCCCACGATTCCTTTGCATTTTGCATTTCCAACAGTTTGATGTCATACACTACCGTTGCGCCGGAAGGTACATTCAAAGCTTCGGATCCCGAGTCCCCAAAGGCATAATGCTGGTCGACTTGTACGAGAGCATGCTCATGCAATTTCATCTTCATAATGGCTAGTTCCAAACCCTCACAAGGACACTGTTCCTCCTCAGTCACGAACTCGAGAGGTGAATCCTCTGACTTTTCATCAAAAACAGTTCCATCCTCGAGTTTAGCGATATAACATACTTTCACGGTGGCACCTGCATTTGGATGCTTCCAGTCATCAATGGAATTCAGAGACTTTTTCACAACCTTGTGGTCTGCAGTCACAAATTCAACCTTGTGCCAATCAATAAGCGAGACATGAATCTCCAAATCTAGATTTGCATCGATCCCATACTTTTCTGCAGTCAAAGCTGACAATCCATACTCTCCTGCTCCCACAATCACAGTGGCCTCTTCAGTTTTCTTCATCTTCCTCAGTGCCATATCCAACCCTTTGCAGCAAAAATCTGATGGAATCTCAGTACCCATTAACAATGGAGTATGAGCGTTCCCAACAATCATCTCCTGCTCCCCCTCCTTGGTTGCATACAGGATGTTGTCGCTGGTCTTCTCCTTGACTGTCAGACGAACAATGACGTCATCCTGCTCATTTGGAGTAGCCCACCCCTCACCTTCCTTTGTCACAAACTTCAAAACCCCTCCATCACCAGACTCGGTGATATCCGCGTGGCTTTTCCAACCAAGTAGCTCCACTTCAAAGACCAACGTCGCATTGCCAGGAATAGACTCACCAGCTCCACTCTCACCATACCCGTATTCTGGAGCTATAGTGAAGCGTGAAATCTCACCCTTTCTCATCGTGGCCACCCCAACATCCCAACCTTTGATGACAGATCCCTTTCCAAGCTCGAATGAAAACGGATCTCCACGCTTGCGTGATGAGTCGAATTCAGTGCCGTCAGACTGAAGAGTCCCAACATAATGCACCCTAACCGTATCCCCAGACTCGGGCATTCCATCCTCCTCCCCATACTTTAGAATTTCCTTGACAACCTTTTGAGGACTAGCAACCTCAATGGTCTCCAGCACGGTCATCGCAGTAGTGGGTCGGTCTTCTTTCCGTGATCAATTCTCAAGCACAGTAGCTGCAAAGCAGTTCAATTGGGTGCTGCAGTACGCAGAAATAGACAATGCCAAATTGCAAATGTATATGTGTTCTGAATTCCATCCGCTGAATGTGCTGCATTCCTTTGTCGACGAATGCCATGGCATTGCATCCATGCGCTTCTAGAAAATTCTACAAGGTGGCGCCCAGAAAAAGGAGCCTGGCCACCATCTTGAATTCGAATTTAAGGACCCAGGCGAGAGGCTCTTTCGAACAGGACTATTTGTGGGGCTGACAAGCCTTTCGATGCTCGGTGTGAATATTTATATACCAATGGATATCTGAACTAGGTGAATGGCATCTGAGAGCTCTCATTGACGCCACATCCGTGGTCATCCAAAAGTAGTACAACGTAACGACCATATGCTCGGGCTGATCCGCACTCTTGAGGCCTGTTCTTGATACATCACGATGTCTTATCGGCGTCCTAATGTTGCTGGGAGGCACTCGAAGGGAGTCGCACCGAGACATTTTGCTGGCAGGTTTGAAGGGGATGTTGTGAGTGGAGGGTTATGGTACCAATCCTGTGGTGCATGGGGGGATTATACGCATACAAAGGATGGGTCAGGTGAAGGTTCGAAGCCAAAATTTGAGGCTATTCCATCGGAGTTTGATTCTGTGGATGAGTATATCCGGGTATTTGATCCTTTGGTGGTTGAGGAGGCAAAGGAGAGTGTGAGGTCATCATGGATTGAGCACTGTCAGGGGGGGCATGGGATGCATGCAGTTATCCTAGGTGTGGATGATATGAAGAATCAGGGGGATGCTGCAGGGCAGTATAGGCAGGTATGGAGTGTTGTGAAATTAGGGGTGAGGAAGGGGTCAGTGAGCGAGTTGACACGACTGTGTCCACCGAATATGGTGGTTGTTTTGTCTTCGAAAAGACCTTCTACTGCAATGTCTGGAATACATGATTGGAATTCTGGTGGAGGGGAGGGGAAAGACAAGGGGGAGGAAGGTGTACTGATTGCTGGCGTAGCTCTACGGAAGGGAGGGGGGCAACAACAACAGGGCTTGTGGATCAAGGTGCATCCACTTTGTCAGCGACACATGAATGCAGCTTTATCGCAAGACTCAGGCAATCAGGATGCATGTACTGTATCATTTCAAAGGCTCAAGACTTCTGTCCAGAAGGAATGGTGGGTAACTCCAACACAAATGCTAGTGAGTTCTGAGCGGGAATTTGATGCTCTTCACTCTGTGAGGAATATTGACTCTAGTCTGATGCGATATATTTTGAAGCCATCTTTACTGGTGTCTATGAATCGGGTGTACATGAATGATGCTGTGAGGAGGGATATGTGGCCCAAGCACGCTCAGCATAAGCCATTCATTCAATTTTTGAAATCCAAATACGACTACAGGCAGCTAGAGGCAATAGAGATGACTGCGTGTCAATTAACATCACGAAATGGAGGATCGTTAAATACTAATTTGCCATTTGTACTGATTCAGGGTCCTCCAGGAACAGGTATGCATGCATTTACTTTGCTGTCGTTTGTATGGCACTGCTCAAGATTTGATACAATATCGATGTGTAGGAAAAACGCATACTGTCCTAGGGGTATTGAATGTCTGGCATTTGTCTGCATATCAGCAGTATTATTCAATCATGATACAGAGTGTTATTGAGAGAACAAAGAAGACTGGCTCTGGGCTCAACTCTATGTCTCATGCACTGGGGCTTGGGGCAAAAAAGCCCAGGATATTGGTTTGTACTCCATCGAATGCAGCATGTGATGAGTTGATGGCACGTGTGATGAAGGATGGGTTTTGTGATGGCAATGGAAAGGTATACAAGCCTAATATTGTACGGATAGGTGGGGACGCAGCAGTTGATCTGAGGGTGAAGGATAGATTCCTCAATTCGCTGGTTTTGCGGTACTCATCCATGTCTGAAGCGGATTGGCAAAATAATTACCTAGAATGTGTTCATAAATTGCAAAATATAGAAAGAGAAGGGCGAATCATGGAAGCTTCCCTGTCAAAAGCATCGTCACAATCTGAAATAAATGCTGCAGCTCATGCTTTGGTGGATATTTCTCAGTCCGTGGACAGGGTCTCGAAGCAGATTGAGAAGCTCCAGGCCTGTAAATCATTGATATCAGGACCCAAAGATGGATCCTTTGGCCGTCAGGCTATCAGTGAAGTGGAGACTTTGCTTTTGGCTGAGGCAGAAATGGTCTTCTCCACGCTTTCTTCAACTCAAAGGAAAATTTTCAAGGATGCATGCTCAAGAGCTCCATTTCACACCGTGTTGATTGATGAAGCGGGGCAGGCATCTGAAGTTGCAACATTACAGCCCTTGACTGCTGGCGCAAAAAGTGTTGTGCTTGTTGGAGATCCTCAGCAGTTGCCAGCCACAATTCTATCCGAGGCGGGGAAAGCTGTGCAAATGGAACGCTCTTTGTTCGAAAGGCTCCAACGTCAAGGCTGCCCGGTAGCTTTATTATCTGTACAGTATAGAATGCACCCAGAAATCAGGAGATTTCCCTCGCAGCATTTCTACAATGGTAAATTGGAGGATGCCAAGGAATTGCGTGAGATGCCTCCAGAGCCATATCATAACACAAAATTTCTCGGTCCTTACCACGTGTTTGATGTCGCAGAAGGGCAGGAAAAGAGAGGAAAGAATGGTGGCTCCCTCAGTAATGCAGCAGAGGCAGATTTAGCAGCAGGTCTATATGGTCGCCTCATGCAGGATTTGGAGCTGCATCTAGCATCGACTACCATATCAGTTGCAGTAATAACGCCATATAGAGAACAGAAGGCGCTTCTTCGCAAACGATTCGAAGAATTATGGGGTAAGAAGACTCTAAAAAATGTTGCTATCGAGACAATTGATAGTTATCAAGGCAGGCAAGTTGATGTTGTCATTCTGTCTTGCGTACGGGCAGGCTCTGGTGGAGGTCTTGGATTTGTGAATGATGTGAGGCGAATGAACGTTGCCATTACGAGAGCAAGGAAAAGTTTATGGATCTTGGGTGCCTTAGCAACCCTCCGGGCAAATAAGGAATGGAAGGCTCTCATCCAGGATGCAGAGGAGCGGAAGCTTGTTGTGTCACCAGCATGTGCAGTGAAGCTGTTTCCTGAATTAGATAAGGTGCAAAAGAAGGTGGTCCCAGACAAACAGCCCATGAGTTCTGTCAGGAAACCGACGAATTCTTTGAACGTTCTCCCGATGAGGCCTTTGGCTGCTCGACCCATGGCCCCTGTTGTACCGATGAAGAAAGTTACAAAGCAGCAGCCTTTAGGTAGTTCTTCTAGGCCTATGAAAAAGTTACAGGATGCCGAGAAGAATGAATACCAGACGAACTCTGTGAACAATGCGAAGGCTAATCCACGGCAGAAAAATCAAAAGAGAGCTCGCCCAGAGAAGAAAAAAGCTGAAAAAATGTATCCTAGTATACCAGAAGGGCGTTAACTTTCTAAATTTGGATGTAATTCAGACGTTTTACAGATGGTATAAATACTTATAATAGTAATAATTCTATGCAAATCCAAATCCCTCTTTACCCTCGTGAATGGCCATCAGCAACCTTTCTTTTAATCTGTCTTTTGAACTATATTCTGGCAAGTCTAATTGATTGAAACACGTGTGTGCAGTGGGAAGCCTATCTTCGTCCCCATACGCCTTGTGTATTTGAAATTTCTGTCTACCAGATATTGCTTGAAGTTCGCTAAATCCCCCCACTGGGACTTTTGAAGTCCCTGTGACAAATTGCAGAAGGAGGGCCTTTTGCTCTCTGTCCATGGCCAACGCAATCTCCCAGAACCATAAAATGACTTGTGATGATGCAGAGTAACCTCCATGATACTCACAATTCGACCTTAAATCCAAGATATCTACATCTGGAAGACCCGAAATCATCAACTCCAATTCATGATCATTGAACAGGGAAATTGAGATACGGGGCACAACATTCCAAAACCCATCGAGGAATGCATGAATCTGAGGCTGAATAGCGTTTGTCATCCGGTGACGAGCAACAGCATCCACGTAATCTCTTTTGTTTTGGTCGGTCACCTTGGTATTGGCACCATTAGGGCATAGTTCAACGATCGACTTCTGTCCAAAGAAATCAGATTCTTCAGAGAATGTCAAATCCAAAACCCCATCAATATCATTCTCTAACATCCAGCTCAAGTTCTTGAAGAAGTCCGGGTCAACTCCTTCAATATCACGATATGTCAACGGTTGCCCGAGCATATGCTTATAGAAGGATCGTGTGAAGTGTGCATCAATGATCTGATTATCCAGCAACGCTTTCCCAACGACATGGCCGACAAATTTGAAGTAGTCCAGATGAGATATGCCCCTAGCTTGATCTGTTTGTACAATAGAATTTGGATTTGGCTGGTAGGTTGAAGAACCCTGTGGAACAGCCTCGAATAATGATATTCCAGGGTTAAACATTTCTCTTGACATCACCTGATACCACTCTCTTGTCAAGCCTCCCGCATCTACACCCTCTTCTCCTGAGAAAGTAACCTTCAAGGGCGACCGCATTTGAGACTTGGACACCACACGGAGCTGATTGAAAGAATCCTCGAATACATGAGCGCGTCGCACATTGAGGGAGAGCCGTGAATGATGCGCAAGCTGCCTTGCCAAGGTGTGAACACGTTTCCTGAAATGAACTCTCTTATTCTCAAAGTCAAGCAACTTGGGATACTTGAGTAGCATATTCATGGATCCATCCAACACAGTTGGATCAGAAGCAACGATTAAATTGATTAGCTTCCTGTGATTCTCGGCAAATCGAGAGAAATTCGAATCAGATGATGGCAGACAGACAGCTTGTGATTTGTCAGGGGAACGAGACCCCTCCGCTTTTTCCGATTTTTGACTTCCTGCCATCACATCGATCGATTGTATTCGTGTAAAACTCGCAACTGTTTGCTCTTGCGCTGCTTTCGAGACTTCTTCTCTCTTGATCGTCCAGGCTTGTTCTTCCTCTGTCAGCTCATTGATTTCCTTTGCAAGAACTTCCAGAGAGCAAGACGAACACCTTAAGGTATCATGTATCAAAAAGTATGATTCCACATAAGGGCGTATCATTTTCACAGAAAGAGGCAAGTGTTTTCCTGTGACATTATCCTGCTTTTGCAACTCCTGCTCGATGGCTTTTGCTGCAATGTTGAATGGGCCCCACAGGGTTGTTTTAGTTCTCTCAAGCATCTTTTCCAAAACTTTCCCAGCAATGCTGCGCGCTTGCTCTGCCTCAACTGGTAAGCTTGGAGGATTCGGTTCGAAACAGTCAACAACAAGTTGGAAAATGCCTTCAGCCACTGCTTGAAGACACCTAAATATCCCCAAGCCCTTTGTCTCTGGCCTCCAGATCTTGGTTGCAAGATTTGCCTTGCTGGTCAAATCTTGCAATTCAGTCATGGCAGTCAAGGAAAGACACTCAATAAATTCAGCCGCTGCGCTTCCTATTGTTTCCCAACAGTCCGAGTTAACAGCCGTGATTGAATGCAATATCATTCTGACATATTCAGTTTCTGACTCTTTCAGAGATGGATACGTCAACATCATAACATAGTTCCGAACAATATCTTTGTTGAGTGCTTTGATCGCTTTGCGGGGTACCGCAGCTTTTTCTTCCAACTCCTTTATCTCAGTCTCTAGTCGTTCAATTTCCAATGTATCGATAGCAGGGGAATCTGATGTCCCATCAGACCCGTTGGCATTTTTATCCTTTGTCTCCTTGACTTTTTTCTTCTTCGATTGAATACTATTTTCCAATTCTTCAAACTCACGCAAAAATGCCTGGACAAGGTCTAAAGACGTGTTTCGTAGTGAAGACTTTGAAATGTCATGCCGCAAGGGCAAACTCAAGAGGACATCTAGAGCGGGTACAGAGCTCCTATGAGTTGTATCCATGATATCAACATGGATAATGCCCATGGACTTATAAAGATCATATAGAGAAGACACCTCCATATCTAGCACATTATTGACCCCTCTTTCAACGAGCATGAAACAATGCCTGAGAAGCTCCAGCAGTCGCCTGGTGACTGCAGTGGACAAAATTCCTGATTGAGGAATACCTGTCTCATCATCACACTCCTCGAGACCAAGTGACTTTAAAACAATTGAAGCTCCATGTGTATCTACAATATATTGATGGATATCTGTCAGTAGAGACGGCATAGGATGTTTCAGATCGGCAAGTGTTGCCTTCAAATTTTCCGTGTCCGTCTCCAAATTTGAAAGTGGACACCTCAACAAGCAGAAGATTTGCCTAAAAATTGCTTGAGCCGTCTGTTTAGATTCCGTAAGATTCCTTATCGCTCTATTAAGGTGAAGTTTGCCTTCCCAACGTCCAAATTTGAGCAAACTCAAAAGTTGCGGGATCTGATTATCTTGCAAAAGAGGTTCACTATCACTTTGGACATCTATTCTTTTGTCGAATCTTGCTGATTGTCTCCCCCTCTCAAATTCTAAATCAAATGAGATCCTATCAATGTTCGGAGCCATAAAACGAGAGTACATCTGAGAAGCTCGGTGCTGAGCTGCTGGCCGAATCAACCTCCCCCATTCTCTACTACCCATTGGGTTCGATATGCTTTCCAATAGCATATTTCTAGTATTTCGGACCCGAAGGTCTCTTGGTCGGGCCCCCACAGAGTAGGTATTATCGATCAGCTCTCTAAGGGCTACTTCGATTTGATTTCCTGTATCCTCCTCGTCAGCAATCTGATCTTGATTAAGATTGTTAGGATTGGTTGGGTTCTCCATCCCAGCCAGTGCTTCTGCTTGGAGATCCTCTGGTATATGAGAAATCATTTCTGCCACGTAATCTTCTCCATTGCTTTCATTTGTGCTACTTCTATGTCGTTCTCGAGCAGATGCTGCAGCTCTTGAAATCCTTCTGGCTCGACGTTCCCTCTCATGGTTTTCAATCACTTCACCCTGTAAATCGGGGGGCAGCGCTGCTAAAAATTCAGGATCGATCGGTTCTATATCATCACTATCATCATTAAGATCAACTCCATTCGCGTTACTCAAGGGGGCTTCACTTCCTGTAGGTGCGGCAATGGCATCATCTGTTGGTCTCCTTGTGGATAACCCATCTCCAAGTTCTGCAGCAGTCCGCTGCCGTTGTCTTGGACGCACGAGTGGGGGACTATTGGCGCGATCGTGGTCAAAATTAAGCATTTCACTTGTGATTGGATCACCCAAAGTATTCAGGCTGCGATAGAGTCGATCTCTGCGTCTGTCTCTGGCACTGTTATCCTGCTGTTCAGCACTTGCTGGGTCATCGATCATGGTAGCAAAATGTTCAACTATCTGGGCATTCTGCTCTGGCAATCTATTAAGACCTGGTTGTGACCGAAAGATACTGTTCCCTCGCTGTTCATAACGATGGGCTGGAATCCATCTACCAAAGTACCTGGATGGACTGGACTCGTTGGACAATAGTGAGGGCAACTCAGAGTGCCTTCCTGATTCACGAACCATTCCGGAAATTGGCCGTGTCAAAATCGAATGGTGATAATCTGAAGCAGGAATCTCCGTGTCACTAAATCTGGATGGCCTAAATGCAGGAAGCAGCAGTCTAGAGCTGATGAAAGCAGTTCCAAATAAAGGGTCTTGATTAAACTGCAGATTGTTTCTCTCTCCATCTTGTTCTTGTATCCAGAATCTCGCAGCCAAAGTATTTGCGTAATTATGATTAGAAACAATCGAGTCGTCCCCATATGGACAAGTTCCGTCTTCCTCATACTCCTCATCACTGTAATACTCCTCAGCGCCTTCTTCATTTCCATCCAGAAAGGCATCATCATCGCTTGGGACGTCTGCAATCGGTTCCAGAAGTGAACGAGATCCTCTCTGCATATTTCGTGCAAAAACTGGCAGCCCGTCTCGGAAGATTGGGGCCCTTCTTGCCTCAGTACTACCATCTTCCACTGGAAAGATATCATCAAAGTCGTACTCCATATCAAGAAGCATATCATCCTCATCTTCCTCCTCAACCGCGCCGTCCTCAACATCACTATCACTCATATCGTCGTCCATAGAATCATCCATAGAGCCTTCATCAGAAGTTTCCCCAACCTCAACAACGAGGGGGTCATCAGAGCTAGCGTCATCAATACTGTGGCCACTATCTGTGTAAGACCAGACTTCACTATCTTCCTCACTATCCATGGAAGAATAATATGAAGATTCACCATCTCCTGAGTCTTCCACATCCTCTAGCATCATGGCATCTTCATTGTCACCACTGCTCCCATCGATGTCCTCCTCGTGCGCAAGGAGCCATCCTCTCTCATTGAGTTGCGCAACTAGCTCTTCAAAGGGCACGCCCATGTCACTTTCTTCTCCCAAGCTATCTGCTGCTTTCACTGTTGCTCTGACTGTAGTCAGCCTTTCGATTGAGCGGATGATAGCCGATAGTAAAAGCTTCAGTCTCTCGTTGCTTGTATCTGACAAATCCAACTGGTTTATTGTATCTACCAGCAGCGAGACCATGCCACCCTGAAGAAACCTTTCGATTATGTCCTTTGGATAAGAAGCATCAGCATGTGGAGAAGAATTTCCTTGCACGGATACCATTGTAGCCAAAAGAATTAGTGCCCCCTCCAGGTCTGCAGAAATGCTCCGCCTCTCGCCAGCCTTTTTATCCAGACTCCTTAAATCTGTGTAGTTAGACGGGTTGCCTTGGCCTGGATATGCAAATGAATGCAAAATCAGCTGAATCTCCTGACAAATTCGCCTTTGTCCTTCTTGTGATTTTTGAGCGAGCGCAATCAAAAGTGAACATGCATCTTTGCTCAGAGTTGTTCTCGTGGGTACGTTTTCCCCATGATTGTGGTAGGAGACCTGATTCCTGAGAATAAATCCTATCAGGAAGCAAAGATTCGATCCCTCATACCCTACTGCTGGCTTTGTTGACCCCTGTGGAATCGACCTCGTCTCCTTATTCTTGGATTTCTTTGAACTCTGTTTCTCTTTCTTGGACATTTTGCTCTGCGGAGTTTGGAGGCCTTGTTTATTCACCACCCAATCTGACAATGGATCCGCATCTCTGCGCAAAAATGCCGTGATACAATGTGAAGACGATATGAGAAGCTCTGAAATCACATTGATACATAGAGTTTGCTGAGAAAGCAGAAATCGTTCTAAATTCAGCTTCTTTGCTGATTTATCATCTGACCTTGACTGACTGGCAAGCAAGATCTTCTGCACTGCGGCAGGCGATGAAAGATAAATTAATCGGCCAATAATACCATCAATGATTTGAATTACCGAAGATGGAAGCATCTTGGTCCACTTCTTTGGAGTCTTTTTTTCTGCCTGGATATTCTCAGCAACCTGTGCTCCAGAATTCTTTCTTCCCCCATCCCCTGTGTCAGACACCTTTTGTTCATTGCTTCCATCCTCTACTCTATCACTAGAGGAATGTAGTCTCACTTCCACACGATTACCAATCCTTGAAAAGTTACAGACATTATCCACAGCTCGACAGAAGGATGCAGCATCTCGGCAGGCCAGAGCAATAAAATTCGCCGAAAATTGTTTTAGGCTCATTCCTCTTTGTGATAAATTCCTGTTTCTCCTCGATAGAGATGCCTTAATAGAGCCCTCCATCCCTGTCTGTAGCGACTGATCATCCTGAATAAGTTGGTGCAGCACTAACGCAACAAAGCCATCACACTCTGCTGTGTGAGCACTCTCTGGAATTGCAAGGATTAAATGGTGGCCATTCTTGTTGATGATCCCATCTGATATCTTTCTATTTTTTGAGGACATCGCAAGAAACTCCAAGATTGCTGCGACAGACGATTGTGGAGACGGATCATAACAATGTTCTGGGGATTCCATCTCCTCTTTTGGCAGAGGTCTCCACACATGTTCGGCAAATCTGTAAGAAATTTTCAAACACTCAACAGCAATCTCTGAAGCTTCGACTAGGATAGATACTTGACCAGACTCAAGTGGAGGCAAAGCTGCTTTTACTCTGGAAATGAAAATTTTCTTTGGATCCGCTGTATCGCTCTGCAGATTGGGAATCCTCTCTTTTGGTCGATAGGATTCTTCGCCAAGGATCGCGAGGCATAGCATGCAAGCATCCACCCAATAAGGAACCTTGAGCAAGTTCCTAGTTTTGGCTTTCTTACTGACCTGAACAGCCTCTTTCCACATCTGCAGAAATTTCAAAAGCCTTTGCGCCAAGCCGTCCGTAAAAGCGTTCGACTTTCTTAGCACCGATGAAGCATTGAGCATGGAAGAAACGAGCTTGAATAAAGCACTCATCTCTTTGTCCTTACCCAAATTCACCCAGTCTTTGGAGGCTTCTTCTGACATGCCCATAATTCTTGCTTCCATCTCATCTAAATGTTTGTCAATTAGAAGCCTCAACTCTGACAAGTTTCCATTGAATGACTGGACAAGGATATCCGACATGGGAAACGAACTGTCAGGGAGGTTTTCAACTAGGGATAAAATATCATCAAGGGAGCCCCTCACAAAATTTTTATCTCTGTCTCCCTCATATCGCAGAGCTAACCTATTTATGACATTGGATATACCTTCATTCGCCTGAATGTTTATACTGATTAGCGCGTCCATTTCTTCAACTGAAACTTTAGATGAATGAGAAACACTGCCAACATCACAAAGGAGCTTGAATTCCTTTTCATTGAAAGATTTTATTTCGCCTTCGAAAAAGAGCCAATGCATCTCACTTCCGGTTAACTCATTATTCTTTCTCCTAGTTTCTAAAAGCGATTCGACAGCATCTGGCATGTGACCGTCGTCTAGTGATCTAAAAGCACAGTACAATACACTCGTTGAGAGTTTCGGATCTTGCTTGAGAGCCTTATCTTTGACCTTTGCAACATGATCAGCTGATTTAAGCGTTCCAAAAGCCTCTTCTACAGATGGCCATTGTATCGCATCCAAACATTTCCGGCAATGAAGAAGTACCTTCACATACTTCGCTAAAGGAAGAGGGCTCCTGCTCCAGCCATCGGCATTGGCAAGGCTAATGTCTTCCAGGCAATTCCAGACATGCCAACAAATTGGGCCTGTGATTTCAGCAGCTGATACTGGTTTATAATTTTTGCTATCAATCCAGTCAGGTAAGCTAAATAGGTGAGGATCAAGGATCTTGGACCTGATCTCTGAACATTTATAGGCATCTTTGCTGGTTATGATTTCTAAAAACCCGAGCATAGAGAGCAAAGCATGCTGGTTTGAAATAATCAAGGACCTTCGCATCCATTCGTCAGCTTGAATATCTTTGGACAAAGGAGAACGGCCGATACCTGTGGTTTCAAACTGGCGCTCTTGTTCTTTCAATTCTTTGAGTGAAGGAACAAAAATCTTTTCCTCCACATTTTGCACGGCTTTCAGGGCAACTTGAGCCACACATACGACCTCTCCCAAGAAGAAATCAAGCAATCCAAATCTAAACATTGCATTCATAATGCATATATGGACCGATTTTTTCCTATGATCGAACACCAGGGCAGTGAGAATCCTACAAAGCCTGATCATATGCCTTTGTCGACGTCCTTGGACAAGGTCACTCTGAGCGTCAAACTTTAGTAGGTACGAAAACGTATCCATCATTAGGCTTGCAGATAGTAAAGCTATTGTCCGGGCAGCTCGATCGCCTTGAGACTGATTCTCCCATGTGAGGACTGACCCTTCAGAGATGCGGCCAAATATGTTGCAGAGGTGACACGAAGCCCTGAAGAACAGGTTCAGCGCATCGCGTTTCTTTTCTACATCCATGTCCCTACTTTTCAGCAGCTTCTCTTCTGGGGAGTCTTTCACTGCGGCCATCAACTCTATGTCCATTCGAAGTCTCCATTCATCCGATACTGTCAAAAGTCTTATTACCCTACTCAGTACTTTTCCCAAATCTGGTAAAATGCACAGCGCTTTATCGATGTAAATCCTCATGGATTTGTTATTACTACTCATAAATGGTAGTGGAGCAAACGATCCAATGAGGATTGTGGACTTTGAGATTGATCGTAGCAGGGGCCCCAGATCATCATCTTGGCATTTGGAGATGCAGAAATCCTCATTATATATATGGTGTTGCTTCTCAAGCTCGCCGAAAAAGACATTTGCCTCATTCAAAGCAAACCTCGCCTCCTTCATCAAAATCTCAAGTACATAATCTCGCTTATTCTCCAAAAGAATCAAATTCTTAAAAAAGTTACTGGTGCTTGAGGCAGCTCTTGTACAACAGAAGCAATCAATTGCAAACTTGGGCTGAACCAAATCCATGTACAATTGCAGCCCACCTTGCTCAAAAAATTGTGTTGTTGCTGCCTCATTCACCTCACAGACGGGATTAATTACTTCTGAGAGTCGCGATATAGCAATTGACACAAAGGTAGGAAGGTCCTTGGCCAATCTCTCCTCCAACTGGACTTTAATTTCTCCAGTAGATGCTATTTTCCTGACAATGTCGACTGCCAAAACCATAGATTCTACAACTTCACCTATCATAGTTTCATGGTGTCGAACCATTTCTTCCAAAGCTCTACCAATGCCTTGTGACGTTGGGAGCAGGCACAATGCCTTGACATCCAAAAACGTATCTGCAATATACTGCACAGCTTTCCTGGATTTTACCAATGATCTACCAGTTTCGCTCAAGCACATTGCAGACAACGTCGGGATAATATTCAGAGTGACATCACTGTCCCGGCCTTTCATGGATGACACAGCATTGAGATAGGCGACATCCAAGCCAAAGGAAGACATGGTCTTGTACTGCAAAGGATCATGATTTAGAAGTTCCCGGAAACATGTGGAGGCAGAATCAAATACTCCAGCTTCAAAAATTGTATACGAGTCGAAAATTTCTTTGATAGCACCATACAAAACCTTGACTCGCTTTTCCTCAATGCCCGAGGTGTCAGATGTCATGATGACTTTTGTCATGGTCTTTAGAAGTTTCTTGACCAAGAATTTCTGTCCGTACGCAATCCGTCGTTCAGACTTTGCACTATAAATCTCAAACTCAAGACGCTGCTCTAAAATCTCTAGCCCATTGCAGGCAGCGAACCTCTCAGCTCCGGCAGGTGAGGCACTGACATGGAACATGGCTTCCACAGCACGCAAACAACTTGCCACAATATTCCTCCTACAATCGCCACTCTGATCTCCAATTAAAGGTAGTATGGATTCGAAAAAACGAGCATCTACCAATTCCTCGCAAAACAATGTCATATCGCACAACATGGCTGCAGCATGCAGAGTCGCCTCTAGAATTCGAACATCAAGCTCTGAGCATGACCCACGGACTCTCTCACTACGTCTCTGCAGGAATCTTCCGAAAGGAGAAAACTCACCTCCTTTCAGAATAGTATCTATCAGGCCCATTTTATGCGTGCTTCTATCGGAACCGATATACTTGTTTGCCAGAGCCGTGAGAACCTCTGGGAGAATTGCCTCTGGAAAGGAGGATTCCTCTCCAAAAGTCTTCTTGAATACCTCATCCAGCTCCATTTTTTTCAGAGCATCATGCGTCTTACCCCACAGTTCTCCCCCAATGCATACAGGCACTAGGACAGAGCCAGCCAACAACCTATTCTTTGCCTCAAGCTCTAACCGGTCCTTCCCAGCACAATCAAACAATGAACATGCTCGTATTTCAGTCAGCAGCCTGAACCTCTGTCTTCTCCCTCGAATCGGACCATGCTCATGCATTAGATGCCTCAAAGCTTTAAAATCATCTGCTGGCAGGTCTGTCCTTTTCGCCACCTTGAAGGATCTACGCTGACCGTAGTTGGGAAGTTTCTCCTCCTCAGTCCTCTCATCCTCCTCCTCTACTGGATTCGGTTCCACAGTAAATTCCAAAAGAGAAGCATCCCTCTTTTTCATCGGCACCTTTCCTTCGACGATATGCAACAAGGAAGGGCCTGATGATGGTGCTGCAATAGCCTCTAGAAAATAAGGCAAATCTGGTGGCACAGCCTGATACACCCCCATGCTCCTTTGATACACAATTTCCAGCAACACTAATGCCCTATTCACAATGCGATAATTCGAACAGGCAAGTAGATCGCAAATCTGATCCAAACTACTGTACTGCTCCTTGCCTGCAACATGAGCAAGCACCTCTATCGAACAATCGAGTGCACTGATGACATCCTCCTCCTCCACGGGGAGTTCCACCTCCACCGCACATTCGGGATCAAGCATCTTCTTGACATGATCTTTGGTGCAATATGTTAGGAATTCATCCAATCGATCCAGCAGTCGAACCCAGTGATAAATGGTATCCTGGAGACACACATACAACTGCGTTGTCACACCACATCAACAAAACACACGAGACAAGCACCCACACGCACCCTATCTCCTTCCCAAGAGAACCCATGCACCGCCCTCCCAACCCCTTCGATTGGAACATCCCTGATCAATCCATCAATGCGCTTCTCTATGTGGTCTGGCACCGTCTGCACATGACACATTTCTCTCCGTTAGAAATACGCACCCAACAGCCATCTCGCCCACCATATATGACATGTAATACTTCATACATAGTACCCATGCCCCACTCCTGCTGACTGCGAGTCGCAGACCGTGCCCGGAGTGATGACACTCGGTCGACATCAAGCACACGTACAGTACCGACCCGAAGCCCTGTTTTATTAATCTTCATTCATCAAATTATATATAAAATCTATGAATATGGTACAGAAAACCCCCTAGAGTCCGACAGACCGAGAATGCGTGTCTGGCGAATTCAACTCTGAAACGATGCGTGTTTTCACTCTACAATGGTTGAATAGATACCCCTGGAATCTTACAAACATTTCATTGTATAGAAAATATATATCCAAGAGCTCTCCTCCGCTCAAGAGGACATATCATGCTGCCGTCACCATATGATATGACATTGGTCCCAATCTTGGCCAAGAAAAAAAGGCATGCGCCTTTTTATATATATATAGATATATGGATGACCGTAGGGATACGACTGATACTAAAACATCTCGACTGTACGTGTCTGGATGTACGCACAAGGAGTATATACTACATCTAACTAGGCTGTCTTGTCTTTTGCTCTTGCTTCAGTACGGGTGAAAGATGAAGACAACTTGATTCCTAGCAGTACTGTTGCCACCTCTACTGGAATCAACACTGGGAGAATCTGAATCAGATTGAACTTGATCCAAAAGGCAAGGTGGATGGCAATAATAGCAATGACTCCAGCATGGAACAGATTTGCCACATTGGCACGCTCTTGCATATAATACCCCTTGACATTTGCGCCAAGGTGCATCATCAGTCCCAATGCCGCTCCTGTTGGGAGCATGATCACTGCTGTGAAGAAGAAGGACACTGGTGCCGCAACCATCGTCTCCTCTGGTCTAAACTGATGAATAATCTCTGGCTTCTGTGAAAGAGATGCAGTTACATCTGCAATTCTTGCCTTCACTGGGACTGTACCAGGAAGTGCTGGACTCGCAGGGCCAGGAGCGTATGTCAGCGTGGCCACCTTCTTCAGCAGAGCTGTCTTTGGAGACGAGTGTCCAATAGCAATTGAGACATCCCATTCTCCTTGGACAATAGGTCCAAACTGATTCTCCCAGTCATCCCAACTGAAGGTTCCTTCAAAGCTCCCATCTGTATTCTTTGAAGCAAAGCCAACAATATTCCTCGCATCACCCTGGCGTGACACAATCACACTCGCCTGATCAAGGGGTGTGGATACACCTGATATATCAAATCGAATCTGCAGATACAGAATCATACATCCGCCATCGTGAGATTGATTGATTGGTCGCGACAGTCATGAATCACATTATTTGAACGTGGCCTAGACGCACCTTGAGGGAATATGATCCCCGAAGAGTGATAGATTTAGGGGAATCTATTGTATATTTGAATGTTTCGAGCTCAGATCCTTGTCCACTGACAATGACACCTTGGAGCTCTTTGTCCAGGGTTACAGCGGCCAGCGCTGATACTATACATAGATATAGGACTGGGAGATACCGTATACACATATTCATTTACTTTGTATTAGTATTGGTCAAGGCATCCAAAGTAGAGCTGTTCATAGCTGGCTCCGGATCCATCCCAGCTGAAGCAGATGCTGTCCTTCATATTGTTCTTGCTGAGGGATTGCCAGTCTTGTGGCGACGTTGTGTACATGGAGAATGCTCTGTCTAGGGCTTCCTCTATTGATCCTGCATCTACTCCGTCGAAGACAAAGCCATTACCACGGGGAGGTGGAGTCTGGGTATCATCATGGCTGCTGCTAGAGGCTGATACATCTCTCACAGTGTCAGCAAGTCCTCCTGTGCGACGAACGATGGGGACACCACCGTATCGGAGGGCAATCATTTGTGTGAGACCGCATGGTTCGAACATGGAGGGGACGAGGAACATGTCCGCGGCTGCATAGATTAAATGGGAGAGGGGCTCCGAGTACATGAAGAGCATGGACATGTCCTTATTGTCCCTGAATCTGTCATGTGCAAGGCCCTGGAGGCCTCCAGAGGCATGGCCGGTGCCTAGAAGGACAAATTGGCCTCCCTTTTCCATGGTCTTCACTGCTGCGTGTTCGATGAGATGAATGCCCTTCTGTGGAACGAGGCGTGAAATGACTGCGACAAGAGGCTTCTTGGGGTCCTCGTTCATGCCTAGGCCTCTCTGCAGGTACTTTTTGCACAATGCTTTTCCATCAGGGACATGAGATGAGAAGCATGCGGGCAGGTATGGATCTGTGGCAGGGTTCCATACGTCTGTATCGATGCCATTCAAGATTCCCATGTATTTGTTTGTCACCTCTGGCTTGGCCAGAGTGCTCTGCAGAAACCCTGCAGTACCTCCGGTCAGTGTCTCCTGAGCATAGGTTGGTGATACAGTCGTTACTGCAGATGAATATACGATCCCTCCCTTTAATAGACACAGCCTCTCGGGGTTGTGACCAATGGTCCTTTCATCCAAGGCCTTGTCCACAGATGCAAACAAGGATCCAGATACTCCAGTAGCAGCAAACTCGTCCTGTCTACACTCTCCAGTGTTGTCCATGTTGTGAATTGTTAATATAGGCTTGGATTGAGGCATTCGAGATGAGAATAATTCCCAGAACAGCATGGGTACTGCAGCCCCCTGCCATTCGTGCGCATGGATGATGTGTGGCTGCATACCAGACTGTGCCATGTACTCTAATGACGCCCTAGAGAACATTAAATACGCTTCTGCTTCATTATATGAGCCTCCATATATGGCTCCACCTCTAAAGTAGGGAACATTCTGTGGCTTTAACAACCTGACAGGGCAGCCTTCAATCTTTCCTGTCCAACACTCAACACTCACTGTCGACATTTTCACATGACCTCCATCCTCCTCACGACCCATAAAACTGTCAAATGTTCTCTCCATCTGTAAGTCTGCGATTTGAGTTGTATCTAGACATTCGTAAAAGGGCAGAATCACATCTACAATGTGCCCCTTGCGGAGACTTGCTGCAGCAAGACCAGTCACTACATCACCCAGTCCCCCAACCTTTGCCAGTGGTGCCATTTCCGCAGTGACGTGTACTATATGAATAGGAGACGTGTTTGTCGCCGATCCATATGGTTCCTTTCGCGTATCTTGCAACTCTTCAGACAAGCACATGGTACCGTCAGCCCTTGGCCCTCGATTCCAAAACTCATCTTCCCCTGCCTCTGGCCAAGCGATTCCATCCTCCAAAGCCTTGACAAATGCTTCTATACTACTAAAATCAACTGTTCCGGGTCGAGCCTCATCCCCCTTTCCCTCCTCCTCTTCCACAGAAGAGGAATGATTCTCAAGAACAGCATGTTCCTCCCTCATCCGCAGGATAAGTTCAACCAGCTCAGCCTTTGTCATCTTCATGAGTTTTTGATCACTACATTCTCCATTACCAAGAGCCCTCGTCACCAGCACTGCTCTAGACGATGCAAATGGAAACAAGGAAACAGAGCTAGGGTGCAAGAGCCCACCAGAAGGCCCATCCCGTAATTTCCCCTTCAATGCCGATGCCCTTACCATCGACCGCGATTGAATCATAGAAGGGAATCCATCGCGAGCAGATATGCCATAATGACCCACCGTGTGACTCATGACCAGGCGTAGGCACAGACTCGATGACAGTCAAAATGTGCCTAGTACAACCCAATTGTACCCGTATCCAGGATCCTAATAGCCTGTATTGATAAAATATGAGTAATAATACGTGGCTGTGGAATCATAGCCCTGTTCCATCTCATCGCCATTCTGGCACAACAGTCTGCAGATCCCTATTAAAAACATTGGAAATGGGTATTTTGGTCATGTCGACATGACCAGAGACGTCTCTGCGCATGTGCCATATGCAGTGTTTCAAAAGTATTCGATCGAGTCATTATGTGTGTGAGAAACAGACGTTGGCGGTGAAAAGCTGGTTTTGTTTGGTAGTTGGGGCAAGACTTGTACGAGAGCAGGGCAGTCTTCTATCCCAGATATGAGGTCATAAAAGTTACTGAATAGAATACATTCATAGATTAGAGGGGTAGTTGGCTGGTGAGAGGGAAAAACAACGAGAAAGGGTAGTTGGTTGGTTGGGTCCGAGAGTACCCACGTCCAGCGACGGTTTTCAGCATGTCTGGTGCTGCGAATGGCCATGATTCTTTTATTGGGTGTTATTTACTTCGCTCTCAGCATCCGCGGGCTCGATGGAGGACGTATATTGGATTTACTGTGAACCCGCTGAGGAGGATTCGTCAGCACAATGGCGAGTTGACTCAGGGGGCATGGCGAACGAAGAGGTGGAGGCCATGGGAAATGGTGGTTGTGGTGTATGGATTTGCGAATCAGAGGACTGCGCTTCAGTTTGAGTGGACATGGCAGCATGCAGAAACCAGTTTGGATGTGAAGGATGCATGTCGAGCCATGCGTGGGATTGTGAGGAAGAAAGGAGCAGACAAGTTGAAGGGGGTGTCCGGGCAAATTTTGACTTTGTTTGCAATATTAAGTTCATCTCCTTGGAAATACTTTCCATTGAAGATACGGTTTCTGAGCGGAGAGGTGTGGAGGATGGTGGGGGATGTGCTGCAAGTTGTCGTGGAGCGAGGTAATGAATTCCTCAGTCTCCCAGAGCACATGGGCGTCAGTGTTGGTGCATTGCAGGATTTAGAGTGCCTTCAGGCGCAGAATGAAATCAGTAGTAATAGTAGTACGACATGTGGCGAGAAGTGTCCATCTTCGTACAGCGATGATGATTATGATGCATCGCTCATGGGAGATGCTGGTGTCCTCACCATGACTAACGATATCGAGACTGCTGGAGTATCACAGGGTCTTGCTGAGAGTCCCCAGAAAAAGTCGAGGAAAAACATGAAGATTCGATGCATATTTTGCGAAGAATTAGCGCAGAGAACGTGGTCAGAATGTCCTAGTTGTGGTGGCAGGAGTCACATAGGATGTCTGGCTAAGCATTTTCTCAGTGGTATGCCACCGTTGAGTAGTCGAGCATATGAAGCCATAGGTACTATTCCCAGACAACATGATTGCCTGCCCACATCAGGATCGTGCCCTCGATGTTCCCATCCAGAAGAATGGAACGATGTCCTAGCCATGCTTAAAACTGCCGGGTGGAAACGAGGAGAGGGTTCATCTGCCCAGAAGAAAGAAAAGAACGGATGCCAAAGATCCACATCTACTCCTCCTGCGAAGAATCAATGCAATAGCTTGGAAGATCGACTTTTATCTTTGATCGTCGATGATGAAACACCACGTGCCAGACCATCAGGGTCTGACCAATCTCCACCTGAAACCCAATCTCTAGCTTTCAGAATGATGCGTCGATTACGCGAAGAAGGCAAGCATGGATCATTCAACACCGAACAGAACGAATGTATAGACGATGGAGGCTGTCAGGATATGATGGTGAGTCCCTTGGCCCCGCCTGTTAAGATCTTTGAGCAAGGTGTACAGGAGGGAGAGCATCAGTATGGCTGTCCCGCATCCCCAATCGACGTGATTGACCTGTGCACACCCGACAAAGATGTTGTCGATTTGATAGACTCTCCAGAATAAACTCCAAGAACAATTGTATAGGGTGGATTCATTCATATGTTGGTATTAATGCCTCCACGTCATCTCGTAGTTTGACGCTACGCTGGTCGTAAATGACGCTACGCTGGCTGTAATTGACGCTTCCCTGTTATGACGATCCATCAATGCATCGCGTCTTACAAGGGTACTTTATGAATAAAGTAAAATCTTTTCATTGTTACAGTACATTTAATAGCGATGAAACTCTCCCAAGTGCCTCGCGGGGTTCTCTTTGCTGTCCTCGGCCTTTTGTCGTTCACGGCCGCAGAAGACTATCCCACCAGTTCGTATGTCACGTTGATGTCCAACGATACGCTCATCAATGCAGATCTATGGGACGAGGAGCCAAAAATTTTCACAGCGAATTATGCATTTGAGGGCATTCAAGGTGTCGAGGGCACAACCCAAAGCGCCATAGAGGCTGCCGGTGGGACTTGGATTGAAAATGTCCCAGAGGCCTGCAGCGACATTGTATTCCCAGTGAGAACCTCCTGTCAGACACCTAGTGATGTTGCCACTAATTTTGGCTGGCCAACATACTATGCAGATGCCATGCCAATCGTGTTCAGTTGGCCTGTCAAAACATCAACTGTGAATGCAAGTGACTTTCAGTTTACTCTCAACACTGGAAAAGTAGTGAGTCCAGAAGTAGCATCCATCACACCCAATGCTGAGTGGAACGAGCGATCAACTGTTGTTGTGTTTGGCTATTTCGGCAATAGGATCTCGCCTGGAATGCCAGGGGCAGAGTACGTGGTCAGAGTTGACATTGTTGATGACGGATCTCCACTGATGCTAGTGGGAAGAGGGGGGAAGCTATTCAATGCTGTCGGCCTCACGTATGATGCTTCATGTTGCCCTCCATATGGTCCTGATGCCAAGGGGCCTACATTAGTCGCAGCAAAGCTCTCCTACTTCTCTGACAAGGGTGAATACACATCATCAGATGGAGTTTCGTACCCAAACAGCTGTTCCGCTCTCTACGGAGATGGCGTTCAATACAGGCTTCGAATGTATACATCAGGTGGATTTTCCCCAGATGGAGTCTCTTCTCTGACACCAGATTCGTATGATACGTACTTTCGAGTACATGTCAGAGTTGATGCCAGCACCACCATGACACTGGACACGAGTGGAAAACAGTATGACATCCCTGGGGCTGGTTCTCTGAAGATTTTGGGCCTTGCTGATCTCACACTTCTGAATGAGAACGGTTATAATGCTTGCTCAGTTTCTGATGCGGATAATTACATCGACATCTGCATGGTGGGCAGCGAAGCAGCAGCACGCAGAGTGATTGCCTTGGAACTACCAGCAGGAAACGCCACAGCCAACCCAGATGGCTCATACAAGCACTTGTACAATCCAGGGGGACCAGGTACCAATCCAGCACCCGGCGTCAACTATACAAGCCCAAGCCCCTACACATATCAACCTGTGCGCATGTCTCTAGATGATCCATTCACAGTCACTGTTCTGCCTGATTCTACACCGCCATGCAAAACCAAGGTTGATCCAGGATGCTCATGCAGCAAACCATTCTGGCACCCAAGAAGAAAAATGTGCATTGCTCGAGGGTAACCATTCTATACTTCTAGATGGCCATCTAGATCTTTCTCTCTCTCTCTCGAGATCTCTCTCTGAGATCTTTAAAGATGAAATAATTCATCAATCGATTGCAATTGCATCGTCAATGAATATCAAGCACCTATACCTGTACAATGAAATCATGAAAAATCATACATACGAATGATACGAGGATCAAAGCAGAGAAAGGCATCAACGTGCGTCACACCAAGGAATGGAGCAGCGCATGTGAAATCCTCTTCTCAACCTCGCAATAAGAGCAATGGCTATAGGAACAGGGAATCTGTCTGGATACATATCATTATTTGTATTCAAATATGTATTATATCGGTGCTGGTAGGCATTGGCCAGAATTCTCAAGAGAGTGCGGAGAGCTTTGACCAAGCGTCTCCTCTGTTGACTCGCCAGTGCCAGAGCGCTGCATCGCATACTGGGTATCACGTGCCTCTGGGTATCAGAAATCTAACCTTACTGTATACAGAGAGGTATGTGCGATCATCAAAACGAATGCGTAAGCATTTGGAAGCATTCAAGGAGTTTATGGCCTTGAGAGGCAGGGAGATTCCACAGAGGCAGGACATGGGGGTGCTGATTGTTGTTGATGGTGAGGGTACATGCTCGGATGCGATCGTGACCGCTAGGGCGATCCAAGACGGGGTGGGAAGTAGTTTATCTATCGTGATTGCGTATTATGGCTCCCGTGGGTGCTCTCCTGCAAGCCTGAAATACTTGGAGAGTGCACTGTCTAGGTGGTCTGATGTCTGTCTTATGGATCTCAGCAAGATCGAACATCCAGTGCATCAGAGACCACTGCATATGATTCAATCTGAGAAGGGGTTTGGAAGTGAGGAATGGCGAGAAGCCTTTCCGGACGGGTTGATTCGATCCATGGCACTGTACCATCAAGGATTCCACAGGGTGGTCATGCTCAATGCAGGGGTGATTCCTCTCCGCGATCCTGTGCGGCTCTTTGACTTTTCTCCTATACATGGTATTTCAACTTGGAGAACATTGGATTCTGGATGCGATGAGGAAGGTATCGCCACAGTTCAAGGCAGTCTTGGGATGGATGGAGGCATAGCACCTTGTTCAATTGATACCCAACACATGATGGTGTATACAGCTCAGAACTGGGACTGGATAGAATGGACTCTCTTCCTATATTCATATCCGGAGTATTTTGATCAACACGTCGGAGATGAAGCAATAATGCGGCTTGCCTTCTCCATGGTCAATGCCAAGATCAACTGCAGTCTGCTGCCCAGCATGGTACTTGGCAATCTGACGTCACCATCACAGAGAACGGCGCCCACATGGGGCCCGATTGCTGTGATGCAATCGCATCCAAACGAAGGAACACCACTTTTTCTGCATTCTTTGAATGACGACCACCAGTCATTCCTACAAGATTTCACAGGCAATATTACTAATGGCTGGTATACAACTGGCCCCATCGACATGGACACCGCCTCGACCATCGGTGATGCCCTTGACACGATTGAAAAGAAAAAGAAAATTGCCATCGTGACGGATGTGATGGTTGATGCGAGCGACATGAAGAATACACTCCGGATGATTGAGGACCAGATCTGGTGGCATCATGTCTTTGATGGCACCAACAGAACAGTCCACCCAATTCCTTCGGAGGACATGATACAGGTACAGACAGCAGTTATCAATGCACGTGAATCCATGCCCTTTGTAGCAGAATCATTGTAAATGCACTCGTGTATACATGGCGGAGTTTTGATGCGTGTACATGTACACGGTGTACACCGCCAACTCTATAATCGGTCAACGCAGTTGACCAAAAAAGTTTGATTGCCGAATTCTCAGTATACATGCCTGCAACCTCTACACGGATTTTCATATAATATTCTACGCAGTAGTATACTCGCATTCGCCATGGAAGAGGTGCATTGTCGATTGTATCCCATGTGATAGTCGTTGCCTTGAACAACACGTACCGTCAGATTTCCTCTGAATTGCAAAATGGCTGATGGAAATACATACATCTTTCAAAAACATGGATATATGTGTGCGACAGGTGAGTGTTTGTTGGCTGAGAGCAGCCCAGCTGGGCATCACGAGCTTTTAGTCACTGAGTGGAAGGGGAAATTGCATCTGCTTGTTGTAAGAAATCTGGTGTGGTTTGAAATCCAGGGTGTGTCTTGCAATCCATCATCATGGCCTTGTTGATACATAAAGTCCTTTTGTCGAGGACATTTACTGGAGAGGAGCTGAGGGGGAGGGCAAAGGTTGAGGATGGACACCTATATCAGAGAGAGGTTGTGTCTGTGGAGGCGGTGTTGGAGGCTCATAAGACTACTAGATCTGGTCTTAATGATGACTGCATGAGATATGTGGAGCAGAATGGGACATTTTTAAATGAGACACTAGCACAGCAGAGCCTAGAGAGACTTATGGATAGCAAAAGGGCAATTGATCCAAGGATATTTGATGCAGAAGTTGTCAAGCTTATTGAAATGAGGACGGCGAGCTACATGAATGCCAAAGCTCTAGCTGAGGAAAACAGCATGCTCTTTGAAGCCAAGGGTGATTCAAAATTCAAAGCAAACTTGGTGCGCATGTCCAAGCAGTGGAAAGAAGAGGCAAAATCAAAGCGTATTAATGTGTTGAGGAGAGAAATTCAGCTTTTTGAACAGTTTTTGAAAAATAGTGAAAGCGTCCGACAGTATTGGAATACTCAGTTGGGAGAGGGAGTCATTCAGGAAAAGGGCATTGTCATGTCAATCGGTGGGCGTACTGCTCTTGTGAATGCGTTTGCATCTATTACTACTCTACGGCAGGTAGGATGTAGCCTGCCAATTGCCATATTCTATTATGGAGAAGAAGAGTTCAGTGCTGCCACAAAACAGTATTTCAGCAGGCACTTTGAGGACTTGTATTTCCATGACCTGAAAAAGTCTGGACTGCCCAGTCATCATTGGAGGTTAGAGAGCCACTTGTCGCGAAGAGAGCTAGGGTACATGATCAAAATCGCATCCATGTATAAATCTCCATTCCGACATATGTTGTTTATGGACTCTGATGCCATGCCTTTACAGGATCCATCAGATTTGTTTGAGACAGAATCTTACAAAAGATTGGGCAACATATTTTTCCAAGATTTTTGGCAAGATCCTGTTTCGCTGTGGCGAATGCTTAAGATCAAGGAGGATCCGTGGGCAGGGGTGGATTCTGATGTCACAAAACTTCCTGAAGAAGAAAGAATTGACAAACCACACCAGGCAGAGTCTGGGTATGTACTCATCGACAAGGGGCGCTACTGGAGAGTGCTCGAATGGGTTTTGTTTCTTAATACTCAGGATGCTGTATATCGATTCTCCTTGGGAGATAAGGACACGTTTCGGCTCAGTTTTTATTTTGCTGGAATGCTCAACCAGTACAACCCTAGTCCTTTCACACCAGCATTACCACTGAATGAGGACAAAGACTGGGTAGCAGATGAAGAGCAAAATGAAGGAGTTCGATTTAGGTGTTTGGGAATGCTTCAACTTCACCCAGAGGATGGCACAGCCTTATTCCATCACCGCACAGCAGATGCAAAGTTTCGCCCTGGTGTTCCACAGGCTGCGTACAGAACTCCCATTACACACACAAGCGGACCCATCTCGTCACAACAGGCTAGCATTATGAATTTTGGAGCACCAGGATTTAGCATATACAAAACTGGAGACCACATTGTGTGGGGACTAAAGGACAGTTCAGCCTGGGTGTTTCCTTGTTCGTCAGGGGACCCAGGCTTTCAGCCATTGACAGACAAGTCAAGGTTCCCGCAAGAACAAGATGGAACAGTTCTACCTGGGTGCCTCTGTCTGCCAGATCGTTTGGATGATATCGGTAGTCGCTGTGCTTTACTGAATAGTACCGACATTGCCAATAATCCCGACCTGATTCCTGTTGTGCAGCTTCCTGAAAGTTCAGACATGTTCCAGATTTCCCAATTGGAGATTCGGGCATTAGATTTGATACCATTTATAGAATAAATGTACACGTTAAAAAAATATATCGAATTCTTTATACCTCTGAAAGGCGGGGAGATACCAATGGCTTGTATTCTGGCCAATACATGTTGCTCTTGATGTACCTCCGCAGCTCCTTGTCTCCCTTTTCCAGTGCTTGGATCAGCAAGTCATTAATCACATTACCCTCCTCGTGCGCGGCCTTGATAACCTCTTCAGCCACATGACAGCTAATTTTTCGTATATCGTGCAGGTCAGGGTACACTTGGCCTTTTGCAACTTCCTCTGCAGTGATCATATCCCTCAAGGATTCTGCTGCTGCAACAATCATGTTATCAGACACTACATTTCCTTTAGCCAAAAATGCACCAAGTGCAATGCCTGGGAAAATATACATATTATTTGCTTGGCTTGCTTGGAAAGTCTTGCCCCCAATCGTCACATCTGGCTGGGGACTTCCACAAGAAAAGATAGCACGCTCACCGCAGATTCTTCGAACCGCCTCATGTGTACACTCCAGCCTCAATGTAGGGTTTGACATTGGCATAATGATCGGCCTTTCCGTTGAATTTGACATCAGGGTCAATATATCATCCGTGAAAAGTCGTCCAGCTCCCGTCAGTCCTAGCAATGCAGTGGGTTTGACTTTTTTTACGACATCGAGAAGCGCATCACCATTCTTGACCTGATCATCTTCTTCCCGTGCCAAAAATCCAATAGCATCCTCCAAGTCCGACCTGGCTTGGGTCACCAATCCGTCCACATCGAAAATGTACAGCCTCGATGTAGCTTCTCGATGGGTCAGCCCATGCTTCATCATCATGCGAACAATCATCGTTGCCACACCAACGCCAGCACTCCCTGTTCCCATAACGATGACTTTTTCTTCAGTAATAGCTGATGCAGGCTTTCCCTTCACCTGTAATGCGCCAATCAAGCCAGCCGATGCAGCAGCTGCAGTCCCCTGAATATCATCATTAAATACACAGTGCAAATCCCTATATCTCTCCAATAACACCCGAGCGTGATCTGAGCTGAAATCTTCGAATTGTACCACTGCACGCGGCCACCGATTCGTCACCGCGTTCATAAATTCGTCCATCAGTGCAAAGTATTCGTCGCCCATCAATCTGGGGTGCTTCATGCCCATGTACCCAGAGTCTTCCCTCAGCTCCTTATTATTTGTGCCCACATCAATAACGCATGGGAGTACATTACGAGGATCGAACCCACCCGCGGCAACGTACAAGTCCAGCTTTCCAACTGGAATACCCAGCCCATTTGCTCCCAGATCACCCAACCCCAAGATCCTCGATCCATCCGTCACAACAATAGCGCTCACATCATCCGAAGGCCAGTTATACATCATAGTTGACATTTGACCCTGCATAAAACTATTCCCTTGAGATTCCGCACGGACTTCAAGTTAAAGACTATACCCACACACCTTGTCAGCAGAGCAAAAGAACATCCCACGAGGCCTCCTGTACAGCTTGTGATAATTCTTACAAACATGCCCCACCGTTGGTGTATACACAATAGGCGCCATCTCCACAAAATTATCCACGAGTAACCTATAAAATAAAGTCTCATTCCTATCCTGCAACTCCGTCAGCATAGTCCATTTCCTCAACATATCATCAGTCACCCCAGTTGTCTCAGGGTCCTCAGCAACCAAACCAGGCCCAGACCCAGACAAATACCTTGCCATATTCCTCTCCAACTGCTCTTCCATCGTCAAAACACGGGGTGGTAGTAATCCACGCAGTCCCAAGCGTTCTCTCTCCACCAGAGAGTGGCCAGTCCCTTTGTTAAAGACTGGGTCGTGCAACACGTCCAACCCCCGTGATCGAGAGATCACACAATCGGATACATCGGTAGCATGGTAGGCTGTAGAAGGAAGATCGCTCTTATATGCCTTCTGTGTAGCATCGGAGACTGAAGTTGAAGTAGCAGAACGCCCTGATGCGTCGCAAAGGAACCCAAACCCTCCCCGACCCTCCACCCAAACAGATGACGACAGCAACCGTCTCCTTATCATCATGTCTTTCAAATATCAAGGCTACCTGGTGGGTTTGGATCATTGATCGCATCAGAACAAGAACCCCGCAAGGGCAGCGTCCATGACCGTAAAAAGAACATTACATACATCTTATCTGGATGTGCTGATATGCGGGGCATGCTGCAGATGATCGATGGATTGTATATTTATTATATACGAATTGTTGTATTGAAGGTATCAATCAGCTAGCATGTCGGCGCGATGCTGTAGTACAGGTAGAGTGGGTGTGAGTCCCACTGCCCAGCCTCTGTTCCCGTGCAGAAGAAACGCGGTGCTGCGATCGAACAACAGGCAAGCTGTGAGTGTGTATTCTAGTAATACTATAGAATCTGGGGATGCGATGCCGGTAACTCGTCGAGGGGTATCCTTGCTGCTGCTGGGAATGGCCATGGTATCTTCGTCAGAGCAGGCTGTGATTGCAGCAGAGGAGGGATTTACGTATTTGAAAGATGAAACGTTAGCATATTCGTTTGAATACCCGGTGGCGACCAGTTCTGGAGCTGCTTTGCCGTTGGTGGTCTCTAGAAAGCCAGAAAGGTATTCTTCTGCTGCACCCCTGACTGCGGATGCGCGGCAGAGGATTGTGTGCGAATTAGTGAGTCTGAAAGATGCTGTGACTATATCAGTATCAGTGGGTCCTCCTGCGGGGTCGTTGAGGACGACGAAGCAAGAGGATTGGACAGCAAGGCAGATTGCTGAGCAGGTTCTCGTGGACAGATCCACTGGAAGAGTGACATCTGGGCAACGCGTGAGTCTCTCCAGCGTGGAGGACGCGTCTCTTGTTGAAAAGAATGGTGTTCCATACTGTTTTTATGAGCATGTCTCGCAGGGATCGCCGACGCTGTTGAATACAGAGAAGGAAACCTATCGTCATTCCAGGGCAGTGACTGTAGCTCGGCCAGGCCTTGATGGGCAGACCTTCCTCTATACATTGAATATATCATGTCCACAAGATAAATGGGACGATTTACAGGAGCCTTTCCAAAAGACTGTGGATTCATTCACACTGATCGAGCCTGGGAAGGAGTATGTACCTCCAAATCAGGATCCATGGAGATTCTTCTGACCATGGCATGCAACAACCTCGTGTGATTTAAAAGTTTTACAAAAAAAAGCAAACACGCACATAGTGCTCTATCATGTAATTAGCAAAATAATGGGAATGGAGGTATTGGCTTGATAAAAGACTCTGTTTTACTCTCAAGTGCCTTTTCAATCAGGGATAGTGGCACATGTATAATGGCAGGTTCGCCATCTGCAGGTGTGACCCCTGATGACCAAATGTGAGGTGACCAGATTTTCTTGCCAGTGGAAGAATGCTCCATCCTCGAAGAAATGGCATGTAGCAAACCTCCAAACATTTTCTCTGCAATCACAATACTCTCAGCTGTGTGAGAGTTCGATATGACTGATGCATTGTTGTGAGGCTTTGTCAGGGGAGCCTTGCCCTCCCCTTGTTGATTGGTGTATGCTTCCAACAAAGCTTCTCTACTGTTTTCAATCCTCTCTTCAACCTTTTCCAGTTCCATGAGCGATACAGGAGACGATGGCATCTCTGCCAATGCTTGCAGTGCTTCCTTCTCATCGAGACTGGTCAGGATTGCCATAGTATGCATTGTCTTGGGGGCAACATACTGATCATCTCCGTCATGTGTAAAAGCCTTCCAGCCACCGGCATCCGATTCCATCATATCTACCTCATTATCCACAGCAAACTCGGCATTATTAAAAATTGCTGCTCTCTTTGCAGCTCTCCGTGGTCGTGTGCGGCGAGTTTCCTGCTGCTCATTCTCCTCGGACTCCTCCTCTGATTTCTTCACACTGTCGTCATCTTCTTCATTTGAATGATTCCTTTTTCCTCGGGCTTTTCGTCCCTGACGTTGCTGCCTCGACTCGGTACCCTCCCCTCCAACATACTTTTTCCCTCGAGATTTTTTCCCCTTCCTCACAGTATCTTCGCCGGTGATGGCTCCATCCACCTGTAAACTTGGCGTCTCAACAGTAAGTGGTTGAGCATTCCCTCCCGAATCCTCCACTGAACCAGGCAGCACATCATAATCCTCACGTGTGATGAGGCGATTTCTAATGCCATTCTTTGGCACCCATGCCCCCTCTCCATGATATCTCCAATCCTTCCCTTTGTAAGATCCATACCATATCCTATCACAATATTTAGGCAGCCATAAAGATGGAATACTATGCTCAAAACCGGCAAACTCGACGAGGATTTTCTCCTTGCTTTCCTTCAAAACCCGTGCTCTATACCAATGCCCACCTTGCTTCACCATTGGAAGCTTTGGAATCCGCGGAGCAGACTTCCGACCCCGTTTTCCCTTCCTCACAACGCCACTCTCGCTATTATTGTTCTTATCCACCGACCCCTGCTGAACATCCTCACCACCTGGGGCTGCTTTTGGCTTGCCCTTCCTTGATCGTGCTGGCTTCACACCATGATTGCTATTGTTTTTATCGGTATCAGGCGACCCCTCTCCCGACATACATGGACTAGAAGACACCTTGACACCCGACCCTGCCACCACCCTCTGTGACATCTTCCGAGAACCTAGACTGCCTTCCCCATCCTCCTCTCCCCCTCCCTTGAGGCCCTTTTGCTGTTTCCTACCACCACCCCCATTCTCCCTCTTCTGCTGCCGTCCCCCCTCACCGAGAGAAGACTCTGCTGCATTCGACTTTTGCCTCCGCGACCTTGTTCTAAACATGGGAGATGTCGCATTCAACTCCTGATGCAGCTTCCATGCAATCTCCTCATCACTCAACAGCGTAGAATCCTCCTCCTCCACCCTGCTACTCGTGCCACTCCCATTCAACACTCGAGTATTCACCGGAGCCAACCTCTTCTCCACTCCAGAATCATCCGCGACGCTCTTCTCACCACGCCCCTTGGCAGCCGTGTCAACACCACCATCCTCTCCAACCTGCTTCAAAGCCCCTTTCATTCTATAATGAATAAATACAGTATCCTTCCAAGAATGTCCCTCGCGTGTCCTGTGAATCTCACAGACAACACGTGTCCTGTAGTACCTCTGTCTTCTTCTTCAGCACCACAACACCTCGCATGAGATAATTATTCACAAACGGAATAGTACCACTACAGGGCAGTATTCTACCAACAAGAACACCAATGCTCCGACCCAGGAATCGTCGATGAGCAATGTCTCTCACACGTGCGACCCCGTATACTCGAACATATTGCATATATTGGCTTAGAATCAATTCATTCTCCACCATGGAAGCGAGTGTGGCACACACTCGAGGCAGCGTCGACTCTGCAATGTTTGATTCAAGGAATTGTCTCATCGATGATATTATCATAATGTTTGATTCAAGGAATTGTCTCATCGATGATATCATCATAATGTTTGATTCAAGGACCTCCCGAGGCCTTGCTAACAACACATCTCCATATGGACCATGTCCATCTCTCTCCTCGAGTAGACAAATTCATCGGTACTGTTGTATCAGTTCTCGACTGAGAGTAGATATCCCTCCGTACCTGCTGGTGTCGTCGGAGAAGACCACCAATTACGGCATTCGAACGGTCGTTCAAGAGGCGAATCCATCTAGGTCGGTCATGACCCTGTTCTGAACAACGTCATAGATTTTTTATTATACGATCGATTAGATGGCCTTGTGCGGAGTTTCGCCATGGAGGCAGGGACAGGGTGGCGCATGTGCGACATTTGCATCTCCGCCTGCTGCTGTCGGTGTGGAGAGGCGTATGGCCCATGGTGGTGGGGTACACGGGCGGCGATTGTATTCTACTAGGTCTAGGCATGTGATGATGCCACGGTGCATGAGTCACCAGGGGAGTGTGAAGAAGAATAACATCATGGCTCGGCATGGGAGTGGAGAGGAGGCCAAAAGGGCTCGCGTGACGATTGCTGTGGATGTTGATGAGGTTCTTGGGAGGTTTGTTCACAGTCTGAATGCCTTCTGTTTAGAAAAGTACGGTCAGCACTATAGGGTGGAGGATTATTTTGTGTACGACTTTGCTCAGGTATGGAAGTGTTCCAAGGACGAGTCCAACCATAGAGTACACGAATTCTTCACGAGTGCTCACTTTAGAGATGGAATTGAAGTTATTCCTGGGTCATTTGATAGTTTGGATCGAATGAAAAGGGTCCACAGTGATGATTTGGCCCTGCACGTTGTCACCTCGAGGCAGCATGTGATTCAGGAGCAGACACTCGAGTGGTTGGACCGCCATTTCCCTGGTATATTTGATCAGGTCTTCTTTGGTAATCACTTTGCTCTGGAGGGCACGTCGAAGAAGAAGTCGGAAATATGTAAAGAGATTGGGGCATCTGTGTTGATTGATGACAACCCTTGGTATGCCATGGAATGCGCAGAGGCTGGAATCCAAGTGCTCTTGTACGACTGGAAATCCCAGTATCCCTGGTCAAAGACCGACCAGGATGGTCCTCACCACGAGAATATCACCAGAGTGTCTGATTGGGAACATGTAGAGGCAACTGTTGTAGACATCATGACACACAAAACGTTGCAACTCGATCAATGTATTATGAATTATAAATAGCCAGTGGTCTCGTGCAGTGCTTGAGACAGTAGTCTGTAACAGATCCAATAAAGAAGCGATGCAGTGCACTCTTCCCAGAATGCCTTGCCATGACCACCACAGCAGCCCGCAATTCGCGACTCTTCCGACATAGTATCTCCCCAATAGATTCACTATCAACCTCATACCTCAAGATGTGTAAGACAGTCTCCACCCGGTCTGTCTCGGGAAAGTATTCTCCAATGTAGGACGTTGCTCTCCTCTCCAAAACCCCTTGTGCAGCAGCAAGACTTTCCTCATCATCATCATTGGACCCAGACACCATCATGGATGCCATTGTAGATGACACATCCACTCGAGGTATCACATGAATCAAATGCAACCGAATAATCTCGTCGGAATGTGACGTCACCATGGGCATGACACAATGCTCACATGCCCACTCGACTGCTTGCTCACACCCACTGGAGTCATCCACGCAGACAACTACGTGTCTGATGCAATCATCACCCATGAGTAGATACAATACATATATTTATCAGGGAGGGTGGGGTGGGTGTCATCAGAGGACGATCAAGAAGTCTTCTTCTCTCCTACATTGAGATATTAAAAAAGAGCAACGACTCTTCTTTTTGTTGCTATTCTTCTTGTAGTCACATGGATATATCTAAAACTTGTAATACTACTACGAATAATCATGTCCCGACGAGGGATGTGGCAGCTGCAACGAATTGCATTTAATTACTGCGAACACTCGGGAAGCAGCAGAGGAGCAAGGGAATTCCTCAGTCATAGATCCCATGATTCTAGTAATGGATATATGAAATCATTCATGGAGGAAAATCCTCAGATTGATGTCACGACGACGGTGCGACCTGGTAGGCATCCTTGGATAGAAGCAAGCTATCTGAATGGGAGAGTTCGGTCAGTGTCCATGAGGAATGATGATCCGGTGGAGATACTGAGGCAGATGGTGAATCTGAGGTCAACTGTGGGGAGGAGGACAACGTGTGGTAGAAGGAGCAATAGGCAAGTAAAAGAGAGGGTGGTGACGAGGCAACCGAGCATCCAAGGGAGGTGGACCCCGGAGTTGGCAACGTCGTTTGCAGTGGCTGAAGGCAAGTAGAATGTGGATGACTAGAGTAGTACTGTAAGGGGGTTGCAGAGGCAATAGAGGATACTGCAGGACAGGCGTCCGTCTCTGATATGATGATGCCATATGGCATGATGGATGGTGATATATATTGTTATTGGATAGATTGAAAGCTTCGTCAAGAGATTCTCTTGAAGCGAGTCTATAAGAAATGCTATATGGCGTCATGTATAGCGTGATGGCAGCAGATCATCTGTCCCGTGTCCAAGAGGGACATGGAGTCCCCATCGATGGACGTGTTCAGTTGGATCTTCCAGGGGACGTGGATATGACAAGATCCTCAGAATCCCCAAAATCTAGACTTTTCTTTGCATCCCGTCTCGTACGCACCCAGTGCACAATTATAATTTATAATATAAGATCGAACTTGATAAGACTTTTTCTGTATAAAATGAACAAGTTCCTGTTGGCCATTGTCGCAGCCATGGCTGTCGCAGTCGTGTCTGCTGAAGAGAGCATGAATGGATATTTCATGGCGGATTTGAAGAATGCCGATGGTGAAATGACCGGTGCAATGAATGCGTCTCTGCAAGAGGGGGTGTGGAACTGGATAATGACGTCGGACTTCCCAGTGGAGAGTGTGGAGATTGTCGATCGCAAGGGTTCAGCTTTGGAGCCAGAATTCAGAGGTATTGTTGATATTGCTTTTGGGTCTTCCGAGAATGGAACCTACGAAGGGACTTTTGACAATGCTGATGTGGATACGTCCAATACCCCATACTTGTTCAAGGATGAGAGGAACATGACCAATGCTCACCAGTTGGCTGGTCATATGTGTATGGGGCATATCTTTGCGGTTGTGAATGGTACTGATGGAGTTTCTTCATATGGGGCACTCATGTATATGGGTGATGGAGAGGATGATTGCTATGCTGGGACTGGAACAGAGTCTATGAGAATGAAAATGGACATGGACATGGACATGGGAGGAGAAGCTACTTCTTCATCTGGAATGGACATGGACATGGGAGGAGAAGCTACTTCTTCGTCTGAAATGGACATGGACATGGGAGGAGAAGCCGCTGGTTCTGACATGGCTGCTGCAGCATCTTCTGCTGCTACTACATTCTCTACCATTGGAATGATCATGTTCATGATATTCATGTAAATTCATGTAAAGAGTCACGTGTATGTATATGAATTTATAATGTGTCAATAATTGAGTCATCGCAGTCTTGCTCCATGTCTAATCCTTTCATGCGCATTGCTAGGCGGCATTGGACTGTTCTGCTTGCCAAGCAGAGGATGCGCCTGAAATCCTTGCTATACTGTCTCTTCTTCCATTCGAAATACTTTGCATATTCCTTGGGATTGCGGGCCGTTCTATTCAATACTACTGCCAAATCTTTTGGTGAATAGTCTTTTGCTACAATAACTGCCGATGGATTGGGAATGAACTTGTCAATGTTGGGAGCACCCAGGTAGATTGGCACTGCTCCTACAGCTAGAGCATCATACACCTTCTCCGTCACGTATGAAGGTGCGTCAGAGTTCTCGGCGGCAAATACAAAGTAATACTTTTCACTGATCATACGCTTCTTGTCCCATTTCGATACGCTTGCGTCAAAGGTTGGCTCATCCTTGTTGTGATGACATCCTCCATACGAGTGCACTGGCATGTGCTCCATGAGCTCGGTCAAATAACGCTCTCTACCATTCATAGATCCACAATTACTCATGAAAACGGCAAGATACGCATCGTCTCTCTTTGGAAGTGCTGGTGGCGCTCTAAAATCTATTTTTGTTGCTTCGTTGGTGGGGTTTTGAAGATACACTGCAGGCACATCAGCCATGCCACTTGCTGCTGCAGGATCGCTCCATATTCTATAATCCACAGTGATATTGATATTTCCAGATTCCTTTATGTTGAGAATATAAGGATAGTATGCTTCGCTTTCGAGAGACATGAAAACCTTGAGTGGAGTGCCTGAATGCTCATCAGACTCTGCCATGGCTAGGGAAGACTCCCCAGATGCTGCACCATTATTCAGCACATTGTACCACAGGGCATCAGCTTCTAGATGATTATCAGTCCATTCCTACATGAGATACAAAAGGGGCTCGTCTGAATCGATACGATTCGGGGATCATGGCTCTCAACAATGCACTCGTACCCATGAAACTGGACAACTAAAGTTCATATCATGGTACACCGAGCCATAATCATAAAACTTGTATACGTTCCCATTCTTTGGATCAATTTTCTTCACATTGACTAGTGCGCTTGATTTCTGATGCGTATCTCTTGATCTATATCGATCTGTACCAAAAAGGTGGAAGAGCACCACTGAGACTGTTAGACCAACCAGAACTAGATGACCACAACGTCGACTATGCGACGTTCGAATACTCCAAGTCGGTTTCATAACTTTTTAACAAGGTACAGTGGCCACCAGCCCGAAAGAGTCCAAGAGTTGGTATTCATATGTTGTCCCTTCCTGTCTCCTTTCGTCTATTCTCTTTCTCTCTTCAGCATATCTTTGATCATTTTCTCTAAAGTTGTCGACTTTTGATTCCATTTAGTACATGAATGGCGGGATGGACACGACTGGGATCAAAAGAAATTTTAGGATCCACCTTGTTGGAATTTAAAAATGCCTTTGCCTGAGGCTCTCTGCCTCCATTGTCATTAATTGTTAAATTCGCCATTCTCGATGGACGACGAGTACTACGATCCATTGGTAAATGCGAGTCAATTGGCTCAGGAAGCATTTCAAGCCAACCCCGTGCAAGGAGAACGTTTGACCAATTTCTCGGAATTCAACGCCGCTCGAAGGAATGAAGATCGATCAGGGCCTTTATCAGGAGTTCAGATGCATGGTAAAATAATCAATGATCCTATCCATGGAACATTTCGGTTGGATGCTCAATGCAAGGTTATATTTGATACCAGGCAGTTTCAGAGGCTTCGTCGCTTGAAACAGCTTGGAATGACGTATCATGTCTTTCCGGGTGCGTCTCATAATCGATTCGAGCATAGTTTGGGGGTGGCATACTTGGCGCAGAAGTTTGCGATGCAGTTGTGGTCATTTCAGGGAGCTGCATTGGATGTGGACAGGTCTGATGTGAGGATTGTTGAAGTAGCAGGCTTGTGTCATGATCTAGGACATGGCCCATTCTCGCATGTTTTCGAGAGAGAATTTTTGAAGAGGAAAGGTATCCTTGATTGGGATCACGAGGATATGAGTGCAAAGATGTTGGATTTTCTGATTGATGAGAACCACATTGATTCCATCTCACCAGATGATGTTTCTCGAGTGAAGGCTTTCATCACATCAGGGCATGGTGTGGGGGCGCAGGAGGCATCGAAAGTTACTCTTGGGGGATCCACTAAGCGCTGGTTGGGGGAGATTGTCGCAAATGGGAGAAATTCGATCGATGTGGATAAGTTTGATTACCTTGCCAGGGATGCTGCATACTGTGGTGTGAATTTATCCTGCAATTTCAACCGATTGATGCAATTCTCAAAAGTCATTGATGATGAGATCTGCTACAAATATACCGAATATATGAATCTGTACGAGTTGTTCCATGCTCGAGCACTGATGCATCGATCGGTGTATACTCATAAAAAGGCCAAAGCAATTGAATTCATGGTTGTGGATGCCCTCTTAGAGGCTGACAAAGCATTACAATTCAGTGACAAGATCTGGGATGCCTCTGAATTTGTTAGGCTGGACGATAATATATTGGACTATGTGGAGAATTTCGATTTCTACAGTAGTGTATTTTCTCTGCAGGACGACTCCACAGAAACACATATTCGTGCAGCCCAGCGAATAATTGAGAGATTAAGGAGGAGACAATTGTACAAATATGTCACAGATGCACCGATTCCTTTCGAAGTTCTTGAACGGGGCAGATGGGAGGCCCCTTCAGCACAAGATGTGATCAACTGTTACAAGGGTAGTGATGTCAAGCTGTCTGCAGAGGATGTGATTATCCAAGAGAACAAGATTAATTACTCGATGAAAGATAGGAACCCGTTAGACCATGTTCACTTTTACGATTACATCGAATCCAATGAGAAGCGAAAACTACGTCCAGAGCAGATATCTTCCATGGTTGTTCAAAATTTTGAAGAAAAGAGATTGCGGGTGTATTCTAGGAATCCAGACTACAAATATGTATGTGCCTTGCATGAAGCGTTTGAGGAATGGCTCGGGAAAACTTTCGGTACGAAAGCAGTCGCTTCTACTCCGGCAAAAACATTGAAGAAGGAACGATACAATAAAATAGCCCGCATGACAGGTATGCGAGGAAGAGAATTGGTTTTTGGCCCTAGCGATGACAAAGAACATGGCCCAAGCCACAATAAATATCGAAAACATATCAATCAGTAGTAAGAGATTTTAAGAAGTAATCTAATGTGTGTATCCACTGGGACATATGAAACCCTCCTTGGCAATACACGACATATGGAGACCTTATTGGTCCATCGGCACTCATCTCAGCCGTGCTTCCATCAATAAAGGTTCCGTCTGCAAAGATGACCTCATCCCCATACCCAGGTGTAACACCTGGTACGGGCTGAACGTATGACCCGACAGGACAGCACAGTTGCACGGCATTGCAAAAGGCAATCATGGCATCTGGACTCTTCATTTCTATTGCGGTGATGAATGACCAAACATCTGGGTACCCCGCATCTGGGATCACCTTGTATCCCATTTTACTAAATACTTGAGCTATTAAACGTCCAGATTTCAGGGCTTCGCCTACTGTCGCTGGAGCCATGTACAATCCTTGGTAGAGAAGTCTCAAAGTTTCTCCTGGCACTGATCCGGCATCCATGCCAACACCAGGGGCACTCATTCGTGCTACCGATCGCTCCACTAAATCAGATTTACCTGCAACATAACCTCCCCCTGGGGCAATAGTCCCGCCGGGATTCTTGATAAAAGACCCCATACACAGGTCTGCACCAACAGATGGTGGCTCTCGCTCCTCTGTGAATTCCCCATAGCAATTATCGACAATCACATACGTGTCTGCATTCTGGCTCTTCACACATTCAACAATTCGCTCAATCTCCGAAATTGTGAGCGTCGGTCGAAGAGCATAACCACATGATCTCTGCACCAGTGCAACCCGTGTTCTGCTGCTCACAGATGTCTTGAGAGCCTCAAAATCCACAGAGCCATCCCCTTGGAGCTCAAGTTTTCTATACGAGACTCCAAAGTCTATTAAACTCCCACTATTCTCTTGCCCTCGCGTGCCAATGACCTCCTCGAGAGTGTCATATGGACTCCCAGCGACAGCCAATAACTCATCCCCAGGCCTTAGACACGAAAATAAACCTGCAGCAATAGCATGTGTTCCAGACACAAATTGAATCCGAACAGCTGCAGACTCTGCACCCATAACATCTGCCATAATCTCATCGAGCGTACATCGCCCCAAATCCCCATGCCCATACCCAGTAGACCCCTGGAAATGATGTGGACCCACCCTGTGTTTCCGAAATGCCTCCTGAACCCTTCTCGTATTGGCCACCACCAATCTGTCTACAGCCTCCATCTGAGGCCTTATATCATTCACACAATCCCACACCGATACCTCTGCATCCCGTACTCCCACACTCGTGTCGAGACCGCCTTCCCCCNTCTCCTCCTCCCCAGTACTGCTGCCTTGACTGGGCCATTTCGACCTGTTCGCTGATCTGCCTTCTCCGCGACATATCCATCTGATATTGATCCTTTTATTCATGTGGCGGATAGGACGAGCAGAAGACCTGTCCATTCTACTGCAGTTTTCATGAGGACATGCATGCTGCCAAGTGCAATGCAACAACGACTGAGACGGCATTCTGGCTTCCTACTCACATATATGACTGTTACAACTGTATAAAATGCGACATGAACATTTCCAGCCTCATCAACTGACCCAAGTCGGACATCAATGATGATTGGGATTTGAAAATAAAAATGGGGGCATTTGAACTATGCGGATGTAACCCTCAGCATCGTGAAACACCTTTTCTATTCTAAAAATGACATAAATTTGCAGAATGGGGCACCGATATAGGTCTTCTGACCGGGAGGAAGGAAGTAGTGGTCGGTTTTTGAGGCCTGGGGAAGGAAGGAAAAGTGCTTTTGGAGTATCGTTTCAGGATGTAGAGGGGCGAGGTTCTCAGAATGTGTCCTCAGTTCCTATATTTAATAGATACAGAAACTTGCGGATTGAGGAGCAGCAGCGGTTGCTGCCAATCTTCAAATATAAAAGGGAGATTCTCTACTTGGTGGAAAAGCATGCAACGTGTATCATTGTCGGGGAAACTGGATCAGGGAAGACAACGCAAGTCCCTCAATACCTTTACAGGGCTGGTTGGGCGCCTATAGGAAGTATGATTGCGTGCACGCAGCCACGGAGGGTCGCAGCCATGTCTGTTGCTGCTCGGGTAGCAGAGGAAATGAATGTTGAGTTGGGGCAAGAGGTCGGGTTCTCCATTCGATTCGAGGATGTTTCGAGCCATAACACCAGACTTAAATTCTGTACAGATGGAGTGTTGATCAAAGAAATGGCGATGGATCCACTCTTGTCCAGATATTCCGTCATCATGGTGGACGAGGCTCATGAGAGATCTGCATCGACAGATGTTTTACTTGGACTTTTGAAGAAGATTCAACGCAAGCGACCGAGTCTGAGAATTATTATATCTTCAGCTACTATTGATGCTGAGATGTTTGCCTCCTTTTTCTTTGATGCGTCAAGGAGCATTCCTCAAGAAGAAGCGCATGCTGATTGTCCTTCTGGCATGCCTGGGATGTTATCTGTTCAGGGCCGAACCCATTCTGTCCAGGTCCATTACTTGGAAAGTCCTTGTCAAGACTATGTTAGAGCGTCTGTGGAAACGGTGTATAAGATTAATGAATCTGATCTGCCTGGAGATATTCTGGTCTTCTTAACCGGCCAGGAGGAATGTGACAAGGCTGTCTCGTGGGTCAATGAATCCAACCATTCCCAATATGCAGGAGGACAGAGTCATAGAGGAGGCAGCACCAGGCTTTATCCAGTTGCCTTATATTCAGGTCTTGCTGCAAGGCATCAGATGGAAGTCTTTGACTCTTCTCCAAGGAATTGCCGCAAAGTTGTATTTGCTACGAATATTGCAGAGACATCAGTCACGATAGATGGAATAGTGCACGTTGTGGATTGCATGTTTTCAAAACAGAGAACTTTTGATCCATTTATTGGTATAGAAAGTTTACTTGTAGCTCCGATAAGCAAAGCTAGTGCAACACAGCGGTCTGGTAGGGCAGGGAGAGTGAGACCTGGCTTTTCGTATAGACTATGCACGCAGGAGGATTTCGAAAATCTCGAACCTGTCGAGATTCCTGAACTTCAGAGAACTGATTTAACATCGATAATATTGCAACTAAAAGGTCTTGGGATTGATAACATGCTGCATTTTTCTTGGCTGGCTCCTCCGCCATCAGAGTGCATGGTGAGATCATTGGAAAACCTCCATGCTCTGGGAGCACTTGGTGATGATGCCAGACTGACGCAATACATGGGAAAGTATATGACTGAGATTTCAATGGAACCCCAGCTTTCCAGGGCACTTCTGGTATCTTGGTCCGCAGGGTGTGTGTACGAAGTTGCAACAATATCTGCCATGTTGAATGTTCAAAGCATTTGGGCAGCAGGGAGGAGGAGGGATGTGGATGCGGCAAAATCTCAATTTGCGGTAGAAGAAGGAGATTTAATCACATATTTAAACGTATGGAAAGCGTGGGAAGACAACAAGCGGAGCAAAAGTTGGGCAATTAAAAATTTTGTGAGCCACAGATGCCTTCATCGGGCATCTGACATACGAGACCAAATCTTGCGACAGATCATACACCTCAAGAAACAAAGTTCTCCAGATGATCCGGTGTTTTCTGGTAAATCTTTACAAGACATTAGAGACAACATTCTGCTGCGAAAAAGCCCGAGTCAGGAGGAAACACGAGATCGCATGATTGCTATTCGAAAATCACTTGCATCTGGACTCTTTCTAAATTCTGTGCAGCTGAGATTTGGGCCGCGAGGTGAGCCGGAGATTGACAATGAAGGAAACACGACATACAGGTTCCTGAGAAACACTGGAGATCCTCTAACTGAAATGTCCAGACTTCGAATCCATCCATCGTCTGTCATGTATGGGCGCCAACCCCAATGGGTTTGTTTCTACATGGCACAGCAGACTGGCAAGCACAGTATAGACATGCAAGAGGTTCACTGTGTAGAGCCTGAATGGCTCGCAGAGGCAGCACCAAACTTTTTCAATGCATCCAAAAAGAAAACGATTTAATATTTATTTCTGCTTTATCGAAAATGCCCCTACATCTCTCTTGACAAACTCAAAAAAGCAGTAGACAAGAGGAACAGTTGCAAGATGCCACAGCGCATGGGCGTCTAGAATATCCATTATAGGTGGAAAATCCAGTATTTCTAACAAAACCGCGGCATTAACACAGGCAACAAAGAGCACTAGATATTTCCTTCCAGGATGCTCCCTGCCCTGTTTTGAAAACATGGCCCATCCCGTCCAAACCAAACTTTGCACCACCCCTGCTGCCACGCAGAGACCTACGTGGTATCCATAATCAAACTTGATGTAATGCATCATGTACATATGACGAAGATAGAAGAGAATCAGACCAGATGCAAACAGCATCCTACTTATCTGAGAGGTCTGAAACAAATCAGAAAAGGCTCTGCTAAAACTAAGGTACGCATCAAAAATCATCACAGCGCCCGCAGAGAAATAATCCAACCTTTCTGTCATTGCTGTATCCCTGCTGTGGAAGATGGCCGACCAAGCCCATGCATTGCTTGCAAGAGCAAAGTGGCCATACCATAAAAAGCCCTTCCCCACACGTGTTGCGGGCTCCATGGAACCAATATACTTCCGTAGCAACCACATACAGTTCACATTGGCACCCAAATTCAACAGCGATAATACCACAGACGCTGGCTCTTGCATGCCCAAGATTCGCACAAATGGCCACTTCCCATGGTACTTGTATACAGTCGTGTCCTGATTTGTTGCAATAGCCTGACGCCTCTTCTCTCCCTCTATCATCCACATACAGGTATATCGACAGTCGCTCTCGCATCCCCACCGCATTATACGACGAAGAGTGAATTCCTCGAGCCTTGACAACCTGTAACCAGAATGATCTCCTTCTTCGACACAGAGTGGGCTCTCGGCAACGCCCCGTATCCCATCACCCACATCATCATCTGCTGATACTCCACCTCTGCGACATCCCACAAGACAGGATTGATAGACTGCACTTTGGTCACCCTGACTTGCTCTTCCCAAACCAGGCAGCAGTGTCAAGAGCAACACAATATGCCATATATTACCCACCATAGACTCCATATGAGTCCCAAATAATCAGATGAATTCAGGTTTGACTGATTTCAGCCCTCTCAACGCCCTTCGAAGGGCGAATAGAATTCCATGCACATATTTTTTAAGGAAATCCCTGCGAGTGTTCATTCCTCTACAAGAATCACCCCTGCGCATGAGGAATCATATAATAATGCATGATTGGGTATTATGATGGCTGGCTATCAGCAATCTGGAACACTGCTGCGACAGGTGGTGACCCAATGCCACAGACAGACGGTCGGTCGTGTCTTGTCCGATGCCGCGATTAAGGATACAATCATAGGAATATTTGGATCTAGATCATTCTTTTCTTCTGGAAATGCCGCCGATGCCGCAGAAACTGCAGGGGGCGTGAAGACCGGGCGCTCGTCTGTACAGTATGGGAGAGAAAAGAATGCGTATGAGAAGGATTTGTCCGCCTTGAGGAGGGAATGGTATGAGAAAGTACGTGCCAAGAGAGCACAGGAGAAGGAGGAGAAGGAGGAACTCGTCCGAGCTCAAGAGGCAAGAAAAGAGGAGAGAGCAAGGGCCCGGGCAGAACGGAGTGCGCGTATGGCGATGGAGTTGGATGGTCAATCTCATAAAATAGAAGAGGCTAGACGGCAGAAGGTTGAGAGACGGATGGAGAATGTGGGGAGGGAATTTGCTCGCCAGTCAATACTGGCTACGTTCAGGGAGAAGAGGTATGTGGTATGCGGGTGTCGCCTTGATTTCGTCCTGAGAATGCCGTTGATGTGTGTATTCTATGTCTACAGAAAAGACGCGCTATTGGACCAAAGTAGGCATTGGATTGCGACAGAAGCGGAGTTAGAATCAAGAATAGATGCAGCAATTGAAAATCCAGAGCCTCTCTGGATTTCTGAAAAGGTGGCCAGAAAGACTTGATTCTATATATATTGCGCAATACCGCATGCGGTAGGTATACAACAAACAATAACAATATAGACTAAATATATGAGCAAAACTTGATTCGCATTCATTTTTTTCTACTACAACTTCACGAGGTTGAATTTTGTCCTTCTGGACGAGTTTGCCGAAGTGAACTTCACTTCCTCCACCACAGTCTTGTATCCTTGCTTTTCGATCAGCACTTTATATGTTCCAGGGGGAATTGGACGGTAAAATTGCCCTCTCTCTGTGGTGACCACATAGGAATCCAATCCGTCAATGTAGACTTTGGCACCTTTCAAAGCCCGCTTGGAACCATTTCTATTCTTCGTTCGAACAATGCCATTGATCCCTTTGAATGCAGTTGTTTTGATGAATTCCAAGACAGATTCCTTGTTATCCTCAAAGAGACCTGGCAGCGCCTTGGAGTTTGGCCATTTTGTTTTGCCTGCCTCTATGGTCAATTCGTAGACATGCTCCATCAGATAATTCCAGTCACCCATACCTCCATAGATGGGATACCAAGCAGCCCCGTTTGTAATTCCTCCCGGAAATTGTCGCTGGCGGAAGCTGCTCAGAACTCTGTGGTTCGCAGCATAGTCCCTCGCCAGGTACCTAAATGTTTCGTCATCAGGGCTCTTTGCATAATGCGTCCTCCCATCCGCAGTGCCATCAAATGGATAACTAACCACTAACTCACCACCATGGAACACAAGGCTGGATACAAACGGGTAATCCTGAGTCCAACTCATGATTGCCACGGTCTCAGGTTCTCTGCCCAATGTGTTACTCGTCATTCCTCCATCATCAAAGCGATCAGGAAAATTCCGATTCAAATCGATGTCATTTGCATTCCATCTCGTCTTCGCCTCGAATCCATCTGGATTCATCCCTGGAAGTACCCACGTATGCACTCCAGACACAATTGCAGACGCTGTAGGATCTGATTCATACTTCTCACATAGCCACTCTGCAATTCCCATAGAAACCACCCTTCCAACAGTCTCATCTCCATGAATACCTCCGATTACTTTCACGTGAGGCTTGCCATCCTTGATTCCCTTGTTCAAGGTGTTGGATATCTCCAGTACCTCGATCGGCCGTCCTTCAACAGATCTACCAATCCGCACCAATCTTGCGATATCGCCACATCTCGACGCGAAGTTTAGCATATGAACATGGAGTTCTTCACTATCAAGATACCGCGTGGTCACAAACTCCAAAGGCGTCTTGGTAGACAAATCATCTCTATTTTTTCTTCCCAAAGACAAGTTCTTGCGTGGCCTGTACGTCTGCCACGACTCTGCCACGTCACGATACGTGAGATTCTCAAATCTTTCTTTCACCCGAATGACATCACCATCCATGTACGCCAGGAGATCCTCGTCCCCCTCTCCATGGGCCACCACTACAACCGTGACTACCACCACCCAAAGCAGCAGCAGTCTGACAGAGTGCGACACGCTCCCAACCATCTCCACAAAACTCAATTCTTTCATATTTGACAATATATACTTCTATTCGTTCTGATCAGTGCTATATCTGCTCACTGCTACCGAGACAGGCTTGTCAAAGCGCTCTGCTAGCAAGCTACACGTACCGGCTCTTTTACTGCGCTTGAGACGATATGCCTCGTGTTTCCTCCCACTGAATCAGAACCAATTAAAACTGCCAATGTATTTTCAATTTAAACACTCGAAACTGCGCGGGCCTCAGCACATGCGATGCTCGACCCTCTTGTCGATTCCAGAGGATCGGACTTCCCAAGCAGCAACGGTGCCTCCGAAACACGATGTCTAGGAATACTACCGACTTTATGTAGCAATCAAAATAAAAGACGGCAGCTTTTATAGAATGTGAAGGAATGGAGAGTCGGTGCAGCCGAAGTTGGACATGACGTCAGACCTGACGCCGCGTGCTCTCAATCTCTGCAGAGATCTCCAGCTGCCAGATGGTGGGTGAGTCCATCTGCCAGGTTGGAGACTGGCTCCTGATGCGGCCCTGCCCATCAGTTGCATTCTCTGTTCTGTATCTATGTGTTTCAAAGAGTAGGTTTCGTTGCAATATGGATCATCATTCGTAGGCAAAACCTTTTGAGAGCAGCACCTGTCAGAGGCTGATTGTGACCGACCATATATATTCGTGAAAGGGAAGTCAAACGTGGTGTCCGTTTAAAAGCCATCCATGGCACCGTGGCAAATGATGAAATAATGATAGAATAGTGATAAAATATAAATAAAAATGGTGAACGTGGAAACGCTTGTTAACAGAATGCAGTCTTCAGGGCGTCGCGAGGTGGATCAGCCAGAGGAAGGAATTGACCAAGTCAAGCGGCGTGCTGGAGGGAGCAACGTGGATATCAGCGATGTGACTGATGATACAGTAGCATATGATTTGGGTAAGAGTGAGGGCACTGTGCAGTATGCAGAGGTGAGAGAGGAGGTGAGGAGGACCGTCGAAAGGCTTCGGCTGGAGGTGGAGATGGCATCTTCTCACCAGGAGACGGCTGGCGTTGAGCTGTCGCCAGAGGCTTTAGCCAAAGGATTTACATGCCCAGAGGATTTTCAGATTCGAGAGGAGAGGATAGAATACGGAGATGGCGTGTATTATGAGGGCGAAGTGCTGGGGAAGATGCGGCATGGTAAGGGAGTGTATCGGGATGCATCGGGGGCTGAATACACGGGGGAGTTTCGATATGATGTCGTCGAAGGAAAAGCAAGGGCTAAAATGCCAGATGGGAGCACCTATGATGGTGATTGGGTGGCGGGAAACCCCCATGGGATGGGCAAGAGCACGTATCCCAATGGAGGGGTGTACGAGGGTGATTTTGAAGGGGGGTCAAGAAGTGGCTGGGGAAAGATGATATTTATCAATGGGGATTGGTATGAAGGTGAGTGGAAGGGTGATAAGATTCACGGAGAAGGGAGGTGGACGGGTGCAGATGGGTCGTATTTCCAGGGGAGGTTTGATGGCGGTGAGCGGGTCCATGGCAAGTATGCATCACGGGATGGATCGGAGGAATATACTGGAGAATGGCGGGGCGCTGCTCGGCATGGGAAGGGCATGCTCTATATAAAGAGTTTCGGGAAGTATGATGGGGAATTTAAAGATGATGCGCCACACGGGGAAGGCACATGCATCTATGTGGATGGATCAGTGTATGAAGGGGAATTTCAGAATGGGGTCAGATGTGGAAAAGGTATACTCAAGCGCGACTCGTTTCTCTATCAGGGTGAGTGGAAAGATGATTGCATGCATGGAAAAGGATTTCTCATGGCTGAATCTGGAGATAAGTATGTGGGTGAATTCAAAAAGGGCAAAAAGGATGGAAAAGGGAGGATGCAATATCACAGCGGGACCGTGTATGAAGGGGAATGGGTATGTGGATCCAGACAGGGTCGGGGTACATGTAAATATGACAATGGTGATGTGTATGTCGGAGACTGGGCAGGTGACAAGAGGCATGGGAGGGGTACATGCAAGTTCAAGGACGGCGCCAAGTTTCGAGGGACGTGGGAAGATGACGGATGGGTTCAGACAGCAGCTGATCCCCAACGAACAAGAATTGCCGGGGCAGGTATTGTAAGGGCTGAGGTCGGAAATGTTGCCAAATTTATGATTCAAGGAAGGGATTCAGAGGGTAATAAACGGCTGAATGGAGGGGATGCATTCCAAGTCCAGCTTGTTTTGCATGGTGAATGCGGGAGTCCAGACATTCCCCAGGATGAGATCGTTTCAATTACTGGTCATGTCACAGATAACGATGATGGAACGTATGAGGTGACGTATCGCTCCGAAATCTCAGGAGTATATGAACTGAGCGTATTGACAGAGATTGGCCAAGAGCACGTTGCAGACTCCCCGTATCCAGTCAGACTGCTCCCCGGTGCGCCTTGCTATAAGACATCTTTGGTCAGAGGAGAAGGTAAATCGTCGGCTGAATGTGGAAAAGAAGCAAAGTTTGAGATTTTGATTCGTGACAAATTTGGAAACTGTTGCTCAGGCCACCAATGGCAGGATTCCATCAAACTATCACTCAGATTGCAAGGTAATCTGTCAGAAAAACATGTCGAATGTATTCCTACAGGTGATGGAAGGCTCCTCTGTTCCTACATTGCACCTGAGGAAGAAGGGTATTACAGACTGCACATCGAAAATGACAAGGGTATTGCAGTACCAGGCACACCATTCTCAGTCCATGTAAGAAGTGGACAAAGCGCACCCAGCAGCCAGGAAGATCAGGCTGAAAATCATAACACAGTCCCTGATACCAATAGATTTTGGGAGCAGGTGGCAATGGAATCGTACAAGCAAGATGGCAATGTTGCTGGGTGGGACAGTGCTGATGATGACGCAGAATCCCCAGAGGACAATTACTCCAAATCTCATCCCGGTGTACCTGTCGTTGAAAATCTAGAAGACTTGTGGCTCGTTTCAAAATTGCAGCAAGAGCGCAAGTCGAAGGAAGAAGAGAATAAACAGAAGAAATTGGAGGAAATGAAGTCAAAGCTCCAGGACAGATTTGGCCCAGGGCAAGAGCCATCGATGGAGGAGGCCCAGAATGCCATGAGAGAAATCATTGATGGTGAGATGAAGCAAGCAGTTGCAGAGTTGCAGAGTGCAGAAGAGAAGAAAGCTTCTCAAGGTGAGAAGAAACAAAGGGATCTCCATATCCTAGCAGCTTCTTTGGATGATCTGGCCTAGACCTCGTCAAACCCAAATGGTCTGGCACATTCTATTATTGTAAAAACGTATATACACAAAAATAACAAAAAGCAAAAAAAAAAACAGCCAAACAACCAAGAAGAATCAGTGAGCTACTCAAGATGATTCCAATTCCGGAACATGTTCTTCAGCAAGTTTCCGAGTTCAAACCAACGAACCCAGCGAAACCCAATGGCAATCTTGTTCCATTTGAAGTTCAAATTGAAGTTCCCAATCCCGTTCATTTATGGGATACCACACCCGATACCAATCTTGTCATGATGGACTTACGAGACCAATTCAACGAAGCGGTCATGTGCTACCTCTATGACAACCTGGAAGCATTGGGAGACCAGAAAGCGATGTATACACATCGTTATCCAAAGTATTATATGAAAACGCTGCCGACCTCCAAGTCACAGGTGAAGAAGTCGTACCATACTGCAATTCTCACGGCTGAGTTTTGCGTGAGGGAACGTTATTTGCCTGTCTTGGATGCCCTGGCACCGATTGATACGTTTACATTGAACATCCCAGAATGGCCAGTTGAGGAGTCTAAGGAAGTCCAAATAATTTGGAAGACTCGCGTTCGAACCCATGAGTTCATCGTCCATGGAAACAGATGAAGGAATACCATTGGATGAAGAGGATACCAAGCAGGCATTGCAACAATTGGAACTCCCTGTCACTGAAGTTTCTTCCACCAGAAATCAGAAAGGACATCGCAATTTCCAAGACACCAATCACACAGCGTTGCTTACAGTTGACAAAGTGGAGCCCTTTAAAGGGTAAATTTACCCAGAAGGAGTTTATGTTTGGCAACAAGCCAGCTAAAGTGAGGGTTCACAGTGACTACTTACCTATCAGCACCAACATCAAACTCGCAAATTGCCCTCAAATCAGAAAACAGCAAGGAATCCAACAACAGCGGCGCCGAAACTGCTTCCATCAGCTATTTCTGAAGAGCCCAGGTATTACTACGCAAACTTCAGAGGCCCTCCAGCAATAAGTGTCTCCGACACAATCAACCTTCTTGCCAGGTAGATATATATCAGATACCATCTGTACACTCCAGTTATTGCCTCAATACTTGGCCCTTAAAAAGAAGTCAGCCTCACCGTGTTACACACACGTTTTGGAGGAAGGCTCTCCTACTATGGCTTCTACAGTCCCTCTTCAGTGGTCACAGGAAGCAACGTGCTGGGAGGTCTCTCCTCTAGTGTCGCCGTTTTCCCCTCCACAGGAATTCGACACAGTGATAGATTTGTGCCCCTTGCTTTGATAGTCCTTTTTCACCTGGATCAGAATATGCTGATACCATGTTTATACGCGCAGGGGGCGTTGATGTAATATCATATGTTTATATTAATCAGAACTATTTTTCTGATCCATCGTGTGTAAAAGGAACAATGCAGAGGGTTGCGCTGACTCGACTCATTCCATCTCTGGGACAGTTGCGAACTGGGTGCAGCAGGGTCCCAAACCCAACTCAGATGCTGCATACAAGCCCATTAAACAACTATAATTGGACATCACAATCTTTGTGCCAACAGATCGATGCCAATTCTCAGAGATTTACCTCTTTTTCATGTGGTGCCACGCCGTCTGGAGGATCAGCTGGGGTGCCAACAGCGTCTTGCAAGGAGGCGTATGATCTGATAAATTCTGGTTTTAAATATCTTGATGTCCGAACCCCCGAAGAATACGCTGGAGGACACATTGCAGGTTCTGTAAACGTTCCAGTCTGGGTACGGGACGAAAGCCAGCAGATGGTTCCCAATGAGGCATTTGTGCGGGCAGTTGAGGAGCGATTTCCAGATAAAGAGGGAGTGAAGTTGTGTGTTGGGTGCTTAAGTGGGAAGAGATCGGATGCTGCGACGACATTATTGGCTAATGCTGGATACAGCAACTTGGTGGATATGTCTGCAGGATTTCAGGGATGGTGTGGGGAGGGCTTGCCAACCGAGCAATAATAAGGAAATAGACATCTACCTGTCAATATACAATACATATGATTTCGTATTCATGTAAGAGCCCTCATCCATTCTATGGAGACGTATGCTGGTGGTGGTGAAGAGCACAAGGAAGAGACAACTGTGGTTGTTTTGGTGCTCGTAGGTCTGCAAGGAAGTGGGAAGACGACCTTTAGATCTCTATTAGAACAATGTAGTTCGTTAGAGGTGGTAGGAGTGTGTCAAGATGTGTTGGGTACGCGGGAAAAGTGCCTTCGCGTGTTTCGCAGGGCTCTTGTAGACGGCACAGGGCCCGAAGGAGGGCTTGTAGACAATGTGTCTGACAGAAAGGTTAGATTTATCGTAGTTGATAGGACAAATTTATCAAAGGAGCAGCGTCGCATCTGGACGGACGAAATCAAGAGGGCTCCGAGTGGAACTGTTGGGAAGAGCCTGGCACTGTTCTGGGATATGCCCGCGACATTCTGCGCCAAACGAGCAGCTGATCGTAAGGCGCACGAAGGTGGTTTGCTGGGGAAAGGGGCTTATCCAGTAGTCCATCAGAGCAGCAAAGGTTTGCAGAGGCCTGTTGCAGGAGAAGAGGGATTTGATTCTGTGGTGACATTCACATGTGATGCGCACGCTGCTGCCTTTGCAGACCACCTCATCGCCGTCAGCAAAGAATTCAACGATACTGGGACACTGCATATCGACACGAAAGTGCACAGGAAGGGCCGTAGGGATGCGTTCCAGATTTTGATGTCGCAGAGCAAGAGGACAAAGAAAACATCAGAAAAAGAAGACTCAAAGGATCACACCTTTGGCACATTTCGAGGATGGGATACTTTTGTGAAATATATCTCTTCTGTTCCGCATGAAGCTCTGTACTCGGATGGGCAGTGCATTGTCATTCCAGACAAGTTTCCAAAGGCACGCCACCATATCTTGGCTATTGCAAGATGCCCTACCCTGCAAGGCCCTTTGAACCTCAGGCAGAAGCATGTTGCCTTACTTCGCCATATGAAAAATGTCTCGTTCCAGGTACTTTCGAGCCTAACTGGTGCAACACTAGAAGAAATTAAAGAGCAGAACCTGTATCAGATGGGTTTCCACAGCGCACCATCATTACCACAGCTGCACATGCATGTCATCTCGAAGGATTTTGATTCAGGTTGCCTCAAAACAAAAAAACACTGGACCAGTTTCACAAGTCCTGACTTCTTTTTGAATGTTGATGACGTTGTGGCCCAATTTGAACGTGGGATACTTGCCTTGGATTACAACTTGGAAGAGAAGCACGCGCTGCTTCGGGAGACCCCTCTTACGTGCCCTATATGCCGATGTCAATCACGAACATTACCAGAGATGAAAGGCCATTATCGAGAATGCACCAAGAGTAATGCATGACGAAGAGGATTTGACTGGTCTAAATGCAGCTGAAAAGTCATTTTGTCTCTGCCCGATCATATGTACCACACATTGCTCGACATGCGTTTGCAAAAGATACAAAACAATAGAAAATGTTTCGCACGCTTTGTAGAACAGGGCGGCGCTGTTACTCAAGCCTCCTCACACAAAACTTGGCCCAGACAGGAGAGGGCATCAAAGAGTGTGAGGTGGTACAGTGGTTTGTCAAGCCAGGAGATACCGTCAAAGAGTATGACATGCTTTGTCGTGTTCAATCTGACAAGGCAACAGTGGATGTTACCAGTATCTTTTCGGGTGTGATCCACAGAGTATCTTGTCCAGAGGGAGGTCTCGTTGCTGTGGGACAGCCTCTTGTGGAATACTACGGCAATGATTCACATCGCATACCGATACGAGGGTATCAAAGAGCGATGGCCAAATCAATGGAGCTATCAGCTTCAATTCCGCACTGCTACGCCTTTGACACAGTGACGCTGCCCCAGAGCATTCCTGGCTCAATAACGGCCCATGCAATACTTGGGCTTGCAAAAGCAGTGCAGCAGGTGCCCCTCATGCACGCCAAAGTTGTGCAGAATGCAGAGTCGATTGAAATTCCAGGGGATGTTCATGTCGGAGTGGCCATAAATACTCCCCAGGGCCTTGCTGTTCCATGTATCCACAGTGCACAGGACAAGAGTGTGGAGGACATTGATCGGGAGATTCAACTCCTGAAACAGAAGGCCATTGATCGCCAACTAACCAAAGAGGACATTGAGGGAAGTACCATCACCATTAGTAATATTGGTTCACTAGGTATAAAAACTGGTATGGCTTGCATTCAGCCAGGCCAATGCTCCATTGTTACCTTGGGGAAGATCACCAGTGATGGCAGCAAAAAGTCCATGGATGTAAGTGTTGCGGCGGACCACAGACTTGTTGATGGGAGCATACTTGCGTCATTTCTATCAAAATTTTCCACCAACATATGTAAATAGATGCGGACGTAAAATTGAACACAGGAAAACTTTGATCCTACCAGGGATCGAACCTGGAATCTCCTGTTAACTGTCGCAGAGGCTGCGTAAAGCCTTCACACACCGTAGACAGGCGCCTTATCCATTGGGCCATAGGACCATTCGGTAGATTTGCGATTTTTTACGGAATATTAATGGAACAGTTGAATTCCGTATTTAAGACATTAAATACCCCAAAGTCCTATTGGGTTTTAAATCAGCAATTGTGATGTTGTAATGGACAAATGTACAATTAACATTGGATCCTGGAGTACTAGATAGTCAGAGAGCGTGCAAAATATAGATCGAACATGCATCTTGCGGCACTGTTGCACAGAGTTTCTCCGGGGGCAAAAAAGCAAGAAGACACTTTCTACCTTCTCTCGGGAGGATGAATGAAGGAGCTCTCAGCGAGATCTATGGCCCGCCCAAGAGCAGCAGCCTTGTTAACGGTTTCCTCGAATTCGTTTTCTGGAACGGAATCGGCAACAACTCCTGCCCCTGCTTGCAAATGAATGGTCCATTCTCGCCGGGCAGACATGCTTTCATCGTCATACTTGTACAGACACGATTCTTTTGTTGGGATGACCATGGTGCGCAATGCCAGTGCCATATCCATCCCTCCTGTGAATGAAACATGCCCGAAACCTCCCCCGTATGGCCCTCTCTTGGAATGCTCAAGCTCATCCAAAATCTGCATAGCTCTAACCTTTGGAGCTCCCGACACAGTTCCGGCCGGCAAAGCTGCTCTCAAAGCATCCCAACATGATAGTTCTGGTTTGAGTTGACCGGTCACAGTCGAAGAAATGTGCATGACATGGGAATATCTTTCAATCTCCATCAATTTGTCCACACTCACTGTTCCAGCCTGTGCAACCTTTCCTACATCATTTCTACCCAAATCTACGAGCATTACATGCTCTGCTAATTCTTTCTCATCCTGAAGCAAATCTTTCTCCAGCTCCTCGTCCTCGGACTGGGTTGAACCCCGCCTCCGTGTACCTGCAAGGGGCCTATTGGTCACCCTCCTACTTTCCTCAACTCTGCACAAGATCTCTGGAGACGATGACACTAGAATGGATTCCCTTGACTTCAAATAAGCCATATAAGGAGAAGGATTAACAACCCGGAGGGCTCTATACACTTCAAATGGGTCAGCAAATGTTGTCCTCTCAAAACGCTGTGACAACACCAATTGAAACACATCCCCAGATAAGATGTGCTCTTTCGTTTCCGCAATCGCCTCCATGAACTCTCCTTCCGTAAAATTAGAATTCTTAGGCTTTTCAGGTCTCTTGTGAAGGGACAAATCTACCTGTCCGAAGGCCAAGTCTGGCCGCTCCTGCAGCTGGGCTGTCAGAGACGCAAGCCTTCTCTGTCCATGAGAATATGCACTCTCCAGATTATCAAACTCATCCAATCGCACCCAAGATACAGCATATGCTAGTTTAGTTGCATGGTCGAAGAGAACTGTGTCCGAATATAATGCCAAATGCATATCTGGGATGTTGCGATCATCCTCTGGGGCATTGCTGAATGGCAACTTGCCCTCATACACGTATCTCACGGTATCATACCCACAATAACCAACCCAACCCCCAGTAAATACTCTAGGTAAATCATCTGGAACAATTGGACGCCAGTCTCGACTCAAAAGCTCCGGAATCTCCAGAGGATCAGGGCAGTCTTCTATCTCTTCCTTGGTGCCTTTGCCATGGTCCAAGATTTGGACATGATGTCCCTTTGCTATGATTTCCAATTGAGGCCTAGCTCCCACAAAACTGTATCTCCCTTGCTGAGTGCCATTCACAACAGATTCGAACAGGAAAGACGGAGCATCCCTGTCGTCGCGCTGCACGAGAGCTTTGTACGCCATGATCGGCGTAAGTTGATCGCCCATAATCCTGTGAAACATAGGAACTAGATTGAAGTTTCCAGCGCCATGTGCCTCAATCAGATGCCTGAACTCTTCAAATCCCTCCTCCACGGACCTCGGCTGGGCAGCCCTCGTCACCAAACGAGGTCGACGTGGTAATACACGCACATGGGACCCAATCATGCCATGAATTATCGATGATTGTGATATCCTTTCAGCATTCGTCCCATTGTAGAGTCTTCTGACCTCCCTTCTGGTAGAATTAACGCCGCGAACATGTTGCTGAGCACCACTGTTCCAGCAACTGCAAAGGCTGAAATCCTGCCGATGATGATGCAGTGTCATCCTCATTCTGAAATATATTTGCCTCTGGAAGTCAGCTCGAGGATCCATCGTACTTCAAGGGAAGATCTTTCTTCAGTCTTCACATCTTACAAAGACAGATCTGGGTGATCACAATGCAATTGATGAGCATACTGTGGACGACATTCAGAGCTATACAAATATAAACTATATATACGTGGGATAGTATGGGCACCGTGATGGTGTCGTTCGTGAGGGGTGTATCACGAACAGCCTTAATCTCTCAGCAGCAGTCGCTCTTTGCTAGAGCATGGTACACGAGTACATCAGGTAGATTTGGGTTGGATGAAGTGATAGCTTCCATTCCTACGGTATCTCAATCGTCAACAAGGGAGGATATAGTCAAACAACATCAGGCAACGAATGCCAGCGTCACAGGTGGGTCTTCGATCTCAGTATCGGTCTTTTGTGTTCATTCTATCTCACGAATACGCATGTTGATGGTTCAGGGAGAGCGTGGCAGGCTGAAGATTTGCGACGGAAGTCGTGGGATGACTTGCATAGGCTGTGGATTGCCTTGTACAAGGAGAAGAATGCCCTACATGCTGAGAAGTTGGAGTGGAAAAGATTGGGGCAGAGGATGCCTCAGGCTACACGGTTTAGTAAGGTCAGATTGTCTATGAACAGGATCAAGCAGGTCATGTCTGAGCGTGTGAGGCATCCAGACATGGGATATGATGCAAACACAAGGGCATATTTGAAAGCCTTCATTGATGCTATGTAGTCAGTTTTTACATATTTTTATATATATTAGTAATTCTTTGACTTTGAAGTTCACAACTACTTACTTAAACGCCTCTCCTGATAAGATATATGAAAGAAAAAATGGTTTGCAGAACCTGTTCCCAGTCTAAAGAGATGCTGGGATTAGTCCATTCGACGAGATCCATACTGATTCAAGCGGCGACCATACTGATTCAAGCGGCGTCCATACTGGTTGAGGCGGCGTCCCTCATACTGATTCAAGCGGCGACCATACTGGTTGAGACGACGTCCCCCATACTGGCTCAAGCGGCGTCCATAGGCCTGGCCCATGGCAGATCCGCTGAGCATGGCCACAACAAGTGCCAAAAGCGCGAGAATGTTGAAAATCTGCAGTCAAATAGAATGAATTTAGATCGGCTGTACCAAAAAACAGCGTGAAACCCGCTCGTTCCCCTCACAGTGATCCTGTGGATACCTCCCATCTGTGCAGCCCCTCGATGGGCAGGCACAGTGAACACCGGCGACGCCACCCGAGGAAAACAACAACGACGCTCTTCTCCCCAGAGAGACGAACCGGGCACATCTTTTCCCCACGTTTGACACCAAAACCTTGTATGAGACAAATTGTGGACGCGGTTCGACCTCTTCTGAGGAATCAAGACACGACAGATTCACAACAGGTTGGTTGATCGACATGTGGCCTTAGATTCGCGCCGTCTGTGCAACCAAACTATCATAAACAAGCCGGTATACGTCAATCAAAGCCTAAAGATATAATCTTTGAGCAACTCTGATCGAATACACTACCAGACTCCACTTCGTCTGCCGACTCTGGGCCCGGCTGCACCTAGGCGAAATCTACCCCTCGCGGACCGACTCCGGATATCATGCATATCTCTTTACCAACGCACCTTCATCATTGTAACGTAGACTAATCTATAAAAGCAAAAGTTTTTACGAGTGAGGAGCGAGGGGCGAACACGTTCAACCTGGATGTCCAGAATCCAAGGAGGATTTCCGTGGACGTTGATGCGCACATAGAGCTACTCCCATGGAGGTGTATCATCGACCGGTGGCCAGGGACACCGTCGCCCCAATACGCCCACTCGCGTGCTCCGATCGAGGAATTGGCTTGATCGATACTTACAGTCTATCTACCACCAGGGTGAATTTCGTTTCAGTTTACAGGGTTCTTTACTCAACAAATCAATACTGCTTGCTTCTCAGCCGCATCAGATTCTGCACAATGCCGTCCTCAGTGACAGTCATCATGTTCCAGTGCTTCTCCACAGCAGTCTCCAGTTCCTGTTTGGAGCTCTGAGGGTGCACGTTTGGCAACTCGTACATCTTGGTGTATTTCCTTAAAGCCTGTACCGTCATCTTTTTGAAATCTACTCTAGCATTTGGATCTCCGCCTTCAGTTCCGTAACTTAGCTGCAGACCAACAAGGAAGCACATCACAACACTCAGTCAGATAGTCACATAGTGAGACAACGACCACTTCCCAAGGGCAACGACGTACCGGTGTCTCTTCCTCTCCCAAAAATCCATTCTCTGTCTTCATATCAGCGTATTTGTGTTGCTGGGCAGCCTGTCTGGTAGGTCTGCTCCGAGCTTTCACAGCCGTGCCACTGGTTCCCCCCGCACCGGTTCCTTGCGAACTCATTCCTCGTTTTTATTCTATATATAAACTTAATGCAACGAACACACACGTATGACGCCCGTATTGTCGATAGGTGCTTCGTTGACGTGCTACCTGTACAACTGTACACGTCGTCAGTTACTTGTCTCGTAATGTATATATCAATATCTATAACTTATTTTAGTACTGGTCTAAGACGGGCTTTCTCTCTGATCCAAATACACACTGCGCCTGGTCGATCTCATGGGACCTTTGATGACTTGCAAGTCAATTGCAATTGATCATTGATCGAATCAAAGTACTCGGGTGTATTGGCCATGATTACGCTTCTGAAAGCGTAAGGAAGTACATACAGCGCACATGTGTTGGGTGTTTCAATAAATTACAGTGCCTCATCGTCTGAGGATTCAGAATAATGGTAATACTTTGGAAACATGCTTTGCATTGTTTTCCGTGCCTTCTGGAACGCCCCAGCCGACAGAGATCTTGTAAACTTCTTGAGGCTGTTTGCATAAGGAACAACACTCGTATCATCGGTCAATAGGGACATGAAAGATTGCCTGAAGAAGCCAATATACACACCATCTGCTGTTTTAGAGGCAGCCAATCCTTGCCATGTATTGTGATACATGCCTTCAGTTCGCTTTCTAAATGAGGAACGGTGGGCGACGTTATCTTCTACATCGACTCCTGCTCGTTTTAAGATTTTGGCTTCCTGTGCAGCCCTCTGTTCTGCCCGAGCCTTCTTTATTGCCTCGTTCCTCTTTTCTCGAGCATGCATTTTGGCTGCGATGGTTTCTTTCCTTGCAGCATTTGCCGCCTGTGCTTTAGCATTGAGCATCATTTTGCCCTGTCGTGCATTTTCAATCAATGATCTTGCATGCATCTGCTGCGTCTTTGCTAACTTCCACACATCGTGTTCTTTATTATTGTAGGTCAGGGCATTTTTGAACATCAAATGTATATCAGATGCCACAGACTCCCATGATGTGTACATTCCTGCCTCATTTTTGCTCTTTATCGTGCTTAGATCTATGGGATTCGTGATGACGTCAGAGTACCCAGGGGCTTCCTCGTCGGTGACGGGATGTTTGAACAAATCATCATAGTCTCTATCCCATATTTTCTCTATCAAAATGCTAATATCCTCTTGCGTGGCAGGAGTATTCCCCGTCATCAACTTTGGCTTCCTTCCAGGGCCGGCACGAGCTCCCTCCTCCTGCTCTGCTTGAGCAAACATGAGTTCGTCCTCCCACACCAAATCCTCCTCCTCCTCTGCCTGACTCTTTTTGGGAGGCCGCCCCCTTCCCCTTCCAGGCTTTCTACCCCTTTTTGCCCCAGGATAACTCCTCTTCATACCCGGTATAGCATTGACAACTTTATTGCCAAAATTCTTCAGATTCAGCTTTATCTTATTGCCCGTGGAGAGCTTGATCTTTTTTGTCAAGCCTGTTGACATATGTCCACCCACAGGCGCCATGAAAGGCTTTGCCTGCTCTTCCAAAATAGTGTCTCCATGTGATCTCTTCTTCCCTCTTCCTCGTCCCCGCCCACGTTCCGTATTCGCTCCTCCTCCTCCTCCTCCTCCTCCTCCTCTGTAGGGCTGACGTCCCTGCGAAACAGTCGATATCTCGTGCCCAGGTATGCTTCGAGGCTCGCTGAGTTTAAGCTTTAATCTATTGGGAGAAGCAAAACTGATAGTTTCCCTCGACTTGTCCGCTGCTGCGTTCACTCCTGCCTGAGAATTGACAGGTTCCGCAACAGCAGAAGCACCGGGCGTTTGCTCCTGATTTTCTACCTTCTTGGCCGCCGATAAGGCTCCTCCTAGATTGAGCTTAATTTTAAGACTGCCCTTGCTATTCATAGAGACGTCTTCCTTCAGTTCTAGCACATATCTAGCACATCGTGGCTGTATACAAGACAATGCTGAGGTATGGCACTGCTGTAAATGTATCTATGCATAAATATATCACAGATTTCAATTTTTCATCCCATCTACCCGCTTTTCGTCCCCTATTGCAGACATTCTTCCCCAGAGAGATGAGTCCCAAACAGCTATTCTTTTACTCGGTCATACTACATCTTTGACCGTAGCAAAAAGACAATGTAACTGTTCCCTGGATCCGAATGTCAAAACCCTACTCGCAAGTGACACAGCCCACATCAGAATCAATTGAGAATTAAAAATCTGTGAAACATTACCTCTTGTGTGAGCTTTATCAGGGTTGATGCGTCCTGGAGCGCCGTGGTGATTTGCAAACTCGTCACTTTCATCTACAGGTTCTCGCCCCCTCGTCGTCCATCTTCTGCGATTACAATATCAGTACAATGAACGACACAGAAGTAAATAAAACCATCCAGCAGATGGTTCGGTGCGTCTTTAGATCAGTGCCTTGGTTGAAGTTTTATTCTGTCTGATTCACCCATCCACTACGTCGATGCGTACAGGTTCATCAAGCAAGAAGCGGAAGAGAAATCTTCAGAGATTTCCGTTGCTGCGGAGGAGGAGTTTAACATAACAAAGCTTCAGCTTCTGGAATCGGAAAAGGCCAAAGTCAGGCGTGACTATGACAGGAGGGAAAAGGCGATTGTCGTGAAGAAGAAAGTTGAACATAGCAAGCTCCTGAATGAAAGTAGGCTCAAAGTGCTGCAGGCACGAGAGAACGCAGTGCAGGCGGTGATTAAAGATGCTCAGAAGAGCCTGAGTACCCTGTCCATGAACGCAACAGAATATGAGAGCCTCATGTTGGCGTTGATCGTACAGGGTATGTACAAATTGAAGGAAAATGCTGTCAAAGTTCGATGCAGAGAGATTGATGTATCATTAGTGCAATCGTTGTTGCCGCGGGCTAGCAAACTCTTCTCGGAGAAATATGGAAGCAAGGGTCCTGACATCACACTGGATGAGAAGAACCCCCTTCCTCCTCCGCCAAGAGACGTGCCATCGAGCGACGGCTTCCATGAATATTCTTTCTGTTCCGGCGGGGTCGTTGTGGCGTCGGCGGATGGGAGCATCGAATGCTCAAACACACTGGATGACAGATTAAGGATTGCATACACCACCAATCTCCCAGAGATCCGGAGCAAGCTTTTCGGATCTCTTGAGTGAGCCTAGTATAATTTTCATATTTTACATGTATACATCATCTCTATTTTGTCAAAGACCATGCTGGAAACAATACGTGGGTGATGTTTTTGTAATCACAATCACCCCCTACTCTACTCAGAGTGCTGATCATGATCAGCATCCTTTGACTTTTTAAGCCGTAATCTGTACTTTTGCAGATGCGAGGATACGTTCTCTCGTGTCAATCCGTCAACCTTCATGTGTTTCATCACTGGCTTTGGCAATGCTTGCTCAACACCTCCACAGGCATCTACTGCTTCCAGAAACTTTTCATGCAAACTTTCCGTCCATACAAGCCTCGAGCGCTTTGTAGTTTGATCTTCTTCGTTCGCATCAGCCTCGGCTCCTCCATAGAAGCTGGTGCCTTTACTTCCCGGTGGGAATGGAAATGGATATGGGATTGAGGAGAATTGTGGCTGCTGCCCGGGGAACATATACCCTGGGGGCACTCCAGGGAACCCAATAGGACCCCCAGGAGGGAAAGAATTCTGTTGTGACGACCCATACGCAGCTGCCATGGCAGCCTGTTGGTTCTGCTGTTGCATCTGTTGAAGTTGTTGCTGCATCTGTTGCTGCTGCTGAAACTGCCGCTGCAGTTGTTCCTGGAAGTGCTCCTGGTTCCATTGCATTTGTTTCTGATTTTCTCGCATCTGTTTCTGCTGTTTACCCGTATGGCCGTGACCGTGTTTTTTCTTAGTATCGTGTCGGTGCTCCTTTTCCTTCTTGGTGCCTTCGTGCAACTTCTTCCCTTCTTCTCCTGGCCCCATTGCCGGATCATCCGTCGTGTTCGCATTATTTCTACTTGTTGTATTGTTATCAATCTCATCGCGACCGCGTTTCTGATGACCGCTTCCAACAAGACCAGTCTCGCCGTTAGGGCCAAAACCTCCGGAAGCACGCATTTGCTTTGGTAGTTTCCCTTCGGCCCCGGTGACATTCGCATTCTGTATCGTTGTATTCCCTTGAACTCCATTTGATACAGAACTCCAAGGTTTTCCGCTTCCCTGTCGTCTGTCGTTGCTACCCTGTCCTCCAATCGAACTAGAATCGGCACTGAGCCCAAGTCCTCGAGACAACACTGGCGGAACCAACTCTGCATTGATACTCACAGGGTTTTTTACTAGAACATTCTCCAAGAAGCTCTCGATATCGTGGAAGTTATTTATCACATTTTCCGGACACTCGGAGTTACCCGTGCCGAAAGGCGGTTTTTGCTGACCCTGCCCGAACGGGGCACGTTGCATGGTATATATCGTCCAATTAACTAGAAATTATAAAATCTCATTTGTTTATTGCATTGCATCACAGGGCAAGGCCTTGCTCTTGTAGTAGAGAGCGGACGTTTTGTACCAGACCCGAATTGTGCTGGGCATACTCTTGCAGTAAACGTTCCGCAGCAAGATCCCCGAGATCGTCATTCTCCTCTGAACTATGCAGTTTCTTTAGTTTTGCAGTACACAAGCAGACGCCATAAAGAGACTTGATATTGCTTCCTTCGCTCATTTCAACCACGCTAGCATAATACGTCCTTGCCAGTTTGACATTCTGCAGACCTCCGGCAGCATACAGAGCGTCTGCCATGAGCAACTGAACTGCTACATCCGCTGGACTATGCATTAAAACTTCTTCTAAACAGAATATGGCTTCAGAGTACGAGCCACGGGAAAGATGCAGCTTTCCTGCCTCATACCATCCTTGCCAGTCTCCCAGTTGGGTCTCTATTTGCTTATGCAAGAGATCCAATGCTCCCTGGATATCTCCTTTTCCTTTTCTCAGAGCAATTTTTCTATGGATAATCATGAGGCTTTGGCCATCAATCTGCTGTAAAGCTGCGTCGTACACCGCCTCTGCATCATCCACCCGCCCAACACTCTCCAAATACATTCCCTGGAACCAGGACGGAAGGAACACCATACATCAAACATTCAATGGAAAGATCAACCAACAAGCATGATACAGTACCTTGAGCCGCGCTGCCCGGCAACTAGCCGGGAATTTTGCCACAACCTTGTTCACCAGGTCTGCTGCCTCTTCTGCTTTACCAAGTTGCATACTAGCTATCGCAAGATCTTCCCGAACATTCCACACTACAACCAACAAAAATCTTTCATCGTTTCAATACAGTTACGAAAGACTCGACAACAGGCATCCAACGTACACTCAGACTCGCTGAGCCTGGAACTGTGCTTGGACAACAGCACGTTGCAGAGAGGGTACACTTGCTCAGGCCGATTGAAATGAGAACCACGGATCTGTATACATACGAAACTATATCAGAAGCAGCAATTATGGGTTTCTATTCATCCATCGATACGTACCAGTCCGAGATACCTAAGAACGTCGTCAGGGCGATGATGAGTCTGGGCGGCCTCCAAGGCCTCTCGTATATCATCAGCCATATTCCAATTTACAATAAATTAATTTGAATTATTTTTTCGCAACCAATCTGCCGTCCGCTGATCTTTCAATCGTTGGCAAGGTGGCAAAGTCTATGACAGAAGCCAACACATCCTCTGGGACATTGCTGAACTCTCTTGACAACGAACCAATGTCTTTATAATCCTCTCTGCATGAACCACGACCATCATTTGTTAGTAGCTTCCCCATGTATCATCACATGTACACAGTGCAAGCACGGTACAAACCTTGTAACTCTCTCCATCAGCAACCTGATATCCCGAGTCTCAAGCCTGTGCATCTTTCTCTCGTCGTTGATCAGTTTGCTGGGAACCTGTTGCAATATCTGTATTTCAAAGTACGTATTATACATCATCATCCCAGCCCCCCAGATGAAAAAGAACCACACCCCTACGTACCTCAGTTTCACTGACAAAAGTCTCTGTCCTTGAGGAGATCATGCCAAACAAGCTATTCACCATGTCCCCCTCTGGCAACTCTGGAATTGTAGTTCTACTTTTCAGCTGGGCTCCTGGTGTCTCCTTGAAGCTTCCCTGCTCTGCGACAGCCCCAGACCCATGATTCTCTTGCCTTGGTTCTGGGACTCCTTTGGAGTCTCGAGTATCCAAACGCTTCCTATTCGATCGAATGGGCCCTGTACCTCGACGAATTATTCTAGAGGAAGCATTCCCCATACTTGCATTCTTTTCATAATCATTTGATTTACCATGTCAGGCGACAAGGCCTTATATAAGTAATTACTTAAGACCAATGGAGTCCCCAATTGAGTCTATTTACGGAGCATTGCGACCACGATGGTTATTATCCATTATGCACGCATCGTCGCATGCCATATTTGTAAAATGAAGTTATACGTGTAGCCAAGCTGTACATTTCCGAAAGAGAGATTGGAAGCCTTCACTGGAGTGCACGGTGTCGTCATCGGCGGTCTCGGGTGACAGCGCGCTACATCTGTAACTGCATTTGATTTCATTGGCATATCACAGATGGCTGGAAGAGGTCGGGGTGCTGTGATTCCTGCTTGGATGAAGGAAGGAGGACAAGACGCAGCTCCTGGGAGTGCGGCAGGTCCACCTGTGGGTGCGTGGACAGAGCACACCTCTCCGGATGGACGGAAATATTACTACAATGCAGTGCTGAAAAAATCCTCATGGACAAAGCCGGAGGGATTCGCTCCTGTGGCTGAAGGCCAGAGCGGAGGGGCTTGGGAGGAGCACAAGGCTCCGGATGGGCGCACATACTACTACAATAGAGCCACAAAAGAATCGAAATGGACTCTTCCGCCTAGTAGTACCATTGTAGCCAAGCCGCAGAACATGCCGCAAGCACAAAGGCCCCAGCACCCGGGGTTTGTGCCTCCCCCTGGATCTTTGCAGCCTGGTCCAACTCCGCATTATGCAACGACTGCAGAAGCTCGAGATGCGTTTGAATCTCTTCTACAGGATTGCCAGATACCTTCTTGGTTATCTTGGGAACAAACAACGGCGATGATATCGGTGGATAGGAGGTTTGGAGGCCTGCGCTCTCTTGCTGAGAGAAGGCAACTGTTTGACAAGTACATCATGGCAAAAAGTAGAGAGGAGGAACAAGAACAAGCAGCACAGCAGCAACAGGTACTATAATATTTTATTGTTGTATTGTGCATATGGCCGATGATGTCATTACATTTTACGTTGAAGATTGATAACCTGACACGGATGTTTCCATCCTTTGTGTTGACCTAATCTATCCTCTGAGGCCTTGATTGTCGTGTTGATTTCTTTGCACTCATATATGTGATACAAATGCAGTTTGAGGAGCGATTCTTTGCCTTACTGGACTCTTGTCCTGACCTTGTGGATACTTCTGTTCCAAAGTTTGATGATGCCAAGAAGATGTTGTCATCACAGAGCGACTGGAACGTGGTTTCAACGGATGAGCAACGATATGACCTATTTGAAAAATGGATCGATAGGAATACAGAAAGAAAGCAGGAGGAAGAGGAAATGCTTCGCCAAGAGAAAAGGCAAGCACTGCATGATTACTTAGAGGGCTGCTCTTGGATTACTTTGGAGACCACCTGGCGAAAGGCACAGAGTATGTTGGAAAATGTACATGAATATCGTAGTTTGGCAAAGTTCGATAGAATTGAAATATTTGATGAATTTATGAGGAAATATGAGGAAAGAGAAATGTCCAACAGAGGTGTTATGGAAGAACTTCGCATTAGGAAAGAGAGGCTCAACAGGGCAACACTGCGGAGAGTGTTCAAAAATCACTTGCAACAGGGTACAATCCATGGGAAATTGCGATGGAAAGAATTTCTCAAGCAGTTAGAAAGTGGTGAGGAGATTAAAGCGGTTGAAATGAATCTTACAGGCTCTCGACCAAAGGATTTGTTTATGGATACCATTGAGGAGGCGGAGATCATGTATGAGAAAGAAAAGCCATTGATCGAGTCCAAACTACAAGAATCTCCCATCGAGATCACCGAGTCTACTCCAGATTTGGAAAGCTTTAGAACCCACATAGAAGGAAACCGAAAGAGCAACCATGGCATCGCCTTGGCGTCAATCAAATTGTATCTTCTAGAAAAGCAGAGCATATTGAGAGAGGGAGCTTTGCCCGAATCCCAAAAGCGAGGCACTGCAGCAGTAACAGAAAATCCAGTGCAAAAAAGAGCAAGACAATCCTAGCTTGATTCACAATAAATAAATAAACGAATGACTAATTTTCCAGTTCATGAAGAAACTCTGCCTCAGTTTGGGATTTTGAGCACACATTACATATCTGAACCTTGTCCCGACTCCCCAGCACAGGAACCATAGTCCCTTCACAATCTTCATCAATACATCCGTATTTGAGTAAAAATATACTGACGTAATGCTCATCCGCGACTTCGTTCTTTGGATTGGATATCTTACCCTCAGATTCCATGGCACAGCGTGGACATGTGCAAGCAAATCCATACACGTGAGAGCAACGAGTCTGTCTGTTCTCGAAATCCCAGCACAATGGAAAATAACTTTGTGTTATTTCCTCGCCAGCGGGTAAATCATGAAGCGCACGAAAAGTCATACACATGTTGGCAAAAGGGGAATTCTCCTGTGGGGTCTGATCAAAGTCTTCACACCGACACACGTTTGGCAAACACTCGTGATTAATCCGCGCTGCATGACTGTACACGGCTGTACCTCGGATCATACAGGATTCGTTTCCAAACCTCGGAGGCGCTCTAATACCGTAAGCATTCACCAAATCCCTCAAGGAGATTGATGCCAAGAATTCCTGGGATGCAAAGTTCATTGGAAGATCTTCAAGTTTATCTTGCAAGGGTGGGACAAACCTATCATATACATCCTTTAGCCATGCTATATAACTTTCATCCTGTAGCATCACTGCCGAGTTTCCTTCCGAAAGTGAGAAAAGTGCAGCAAGCCTTGTCGTCGATGGCCCACCACGGTGGGCATGGTCGGCAAAAATCAGACCAAATACTCTGGAGAGAAAATGCAACGCCGAAAAAGTCTCATCTGAAGCACCATCAGCATTCACAGATGACATTATAGAGCATACGATGGCTGAGTGACTACCAGGGTCACTCTGTGCTGCAAGCCTGCACGCTTCACTGCAAAAAACAGCCTTCTGACATCCAAAACCACAGGGCACCGCCCTCTCTGCAAATTCATGACCGGGGTCCATTTAGATCATCTACAAATACGTGATTCTTGAGAATGCTAGAGTACTCACCTAATGCGCCGACATCCCGGAGGCAGTGAGAGCAAAACTGGCTCGACAGTGAAGCTTGGGGATACACCAAGATTGGTGCCTCGCACAGAATGGTCTCTCCAGCTGCAATATCTCGTGTCGCAAAAGCACCTAATCCCCTGTTATCTCTCCCACCAGTGTCGCGTATTTCATACAGCGCCATTTCAAAGCAGTCCTCCCTGGTGCATGTGGTGACCAACTCCTGCTCTTTCCTACTGATACAGCAATTTCTCGATCGGATGCATACAATAAATCATATATTTGATTTGAAAAACTGATCCAACGAATGCATGGCATTCAAGCGCCCGATTGCAATTCTCTTGCGCCATATATATGGCGATATATCGCACAAGTTGCGCCCTGCAATGGGGTCAGGCATTTGAGGTCCCTGACGGGGTAGATTTGTAAGTTTCTGGCGGGGCACATGCCTCCATAATCGATTGTACCCTGAAATAGAATATGTCGTTCCGTGATTACACGTGATATGGCTTGATGAACCATCCCTGGGAAACAACTCTTAAGCATTCAAAAACCGTATTCAAAGATCGTTCCCCGGAGGGCTGTGGGATCTACTTGCAGGATCAAAGAAGCACTCTTTTAGTCTATATGGTGGCATGGGACGAGTGCACATTAGAAGGAGCCATTTTGGCAAAAAGCCGAGCAACTGGCTTGCGGTTGCAGCCCTTATACTCTGCGCCCAAGGGGCCCTGAGGCTTTTATACAGCAAAGCAGACAAAGGGAGTGCTAAGCAAGCAAAATTTAGTCGCGAAGAGAACTTGTTCTTTCCCAGGATGATTTGGTCCTCCCCATCGGGACCCATGGCCCCTGAAACCACTCGTGTGAGGGAAGAGTTGGGGGAGCAGCAGATGAATCAGCTTAGAGATTTGTGCGGCAGGACCTTGTACCATGGAATCTTGAATGTCGTAGTGAGTCACAATTTTGGTCGCTACGCTTTCTTCTCAACTGGGTGGGTACCTGCTGTTTTTTTTTTGCTGGGTGAAAATGCATGCTGTGACTCGGGTATGAAACACTTGATTGCAGAGACCTTCCTCTCATGTGGATTCGAGACAGTGCGTTTCAGATTGGCAGTTTGATTCCAAGGATTGATAGACGTCCTGCTTTACGGAGCATTGTTGAAGGTGGAATCCGGTTGCAAGCATTTTATATCATCCAGGTGAGGTTGTTTCTGAGCCTGTGCATGTGCCACCAGGATTTTCGCCCTCTTAACGTGTAGTTTTTTGCAGGATCCCTACGCAAATGGCTTTTATCCAGAATGGAGGGACCCTGAGAAGGAAAATGAAGAGGATAAATTGCTGGGGAGGGGAGGCTGGGTGGGAGTGAGAAACTACGAATTGGACTCTGGAGGATTTTACCTGAGTCTCCTGTGGGATTATTATACATCGGGACAATATGGAGTGCGATTCTTGTTGGAAGACCCAATCATATTTGATGCCGTAAATACACTGATAGATACTTGGATAGTGGAGCAGCGCCACAATGAGTCCTCGCCCTACAGATTTGTGGAATTGCCAAACAATGGTCTTGGAAGGGAGGTGGGTTACACAGGAATGATATGGTCTGGTTTCCGACCCTCTGATGATGCAAATATGTACGGATATTCTATTCCAAGCAATATGCTTGTGGCTGCTGGGATTGAGAAGGCTCTTGTTTTGAACAAAAATGTGTGGAAAAGCGAGGATTTGAACACAAAAATGTCAGAGTTGCTGCATCAAGTGGAGACAGGTACGAATGTTGTTGCATTGTTGACAAGTTGATCTTCGCTGTTGCTGGAAATAACAGTGTATACTCTTGCAGGAATTCAGCAGTATGGCATTGTCGAAGTTGAAAAGGGCGTCAAGGTGTATGCATACGAGGTGGATGGTCTAGGCAATTTCTTGGCAGACTTTGACGACCCCAATTGGCCATCAATCGTGTCCATACCGTTACTTGGATGGAAAAAGTACGATCACAATATATATCAGATCACTAAATCAAGAATTCTTTCGCAAAAGAATCGTTACTTCTTCAAGGGCAAATTCCTGAGTGGGCTGGGCAGCCCCCACACTGCAACTGGGATGATTTGGGCGCTGGGGGCCTTCAGCGAAGCATTGACAGCTGAAACTGCCGAGGAAAAGGTGAAGACTATACAAACGCTTCTGCAACTACAGTGCAGTGATGGACTGATGCACGAAAGTATACACGTGGACAATCCCTCTAAATGTACCAGGCGCTGGTTTGAATGGGCAAACGCCCTTCTTGTTACAACAGCGGAGCACCTTACAGGTATCGACTGCGATAAATCCGCCGAGAAGCTGTATAGGCTCTCTCTTGCCAAAAAGGGGAATCATCGCATTGCGGAGGAAGATCTCCCACTAGAAAATGAGCAGTCTGGAGGTGCTCACAGGCAAGGCATAGAGGCTCGAGTCCAGCACGGTGGCAAGTACGTCTCCAAAGTGGAAGACTGGAAAGGCATCGGATGGACAATATAAATTTTTTTATCCCTTACAAGGTATTCATATATGTAATCAATTCTCTTGGGGAGAGAAAGGAAGAACAGTCAACATCAAAACACAAAATCAATTGACGCAATCATGCCTCATTCAGAGCAGCCACTCCTGGAAGCACCTTTCCTTCCAAGAGCTCGAGGGATGCACCTCCTCCGGTGGAAATGTGGCTCATTTTGTCAGCAACTCCGGCCTTCTCAACAGCAGCAACGGAGTCACCTCCTCCAATGATTGTGATGGCATCAGTCTTCTGGGCAAGAGTATCAGCAATGGCAAAGGTTCCCTTGGCAAAGGCATCGAATTCGAACACTCCCATTGGTCCATTCCAGATCACAGTCTGGCAGTCTCCCAAACTCTTCTGGAGGAGTTCGATAGACTTTGGTCCGATGTCAAGTCCCATCCATCCATCTGGAATGCTGTCAACATCAACAATCTTGGAATTGGCATCTGGGGCAAACTTGTCAGCAACGACGACATCGACTGGAAGGATGAATTCAACACCCTTCTCCTTGGCCTTGATCTCGAGCTCCTTGGCGAGATCAAGCTTGTCCTCCTCAACCAAGGAGGATCCCACGTTGAGCCCACGTGCCTTGTAAAAAGTGAAGATCATTCCTCCTCCGATGATAATCTTGTCGCAGCTCGACAAGAGAGACTCGATCACACCAATCTTGGAGGAAACCTTGGATCCACCCACGATGGCTGCGAATGGACGCTTTGGATTGGCCACAGCTCCATCGAGGTAGGTCAACTCCTTCTCCAACAGGAATCCAGCAACAGCTGGGGAGAGATACTTGGTCACTCCCTCGGTGGAAGCATGAGCACGATGGGCGGTACCAAAAGCATCATTCACATAGAGGTCGGCAACGGAGGCCAACTTCTTGGCAAACTCTGGATCGTTGGCCTCCTCCTCCTTGTGGAAGCGGACATTCTCCAACAGGAGCACATCCCCGTTGTTCATGGCCTTCACCTTCTCCTCGACCTCTGGACCAATGCAGTCATTAGCCTTGATCACCTGCTTTCCGAGAAGTTCGGAAAGGCGTGGCACCACTGGGGTCAATCTGAACTTGTCCTCTGGTCCATTCTTAGGGCGACCCAAGTGGGAAGCAAGGACAACCTTGGCACCGTTGTCAGCGAGGTACTTCAGAGTTGGCACGGCAGCTCTAATACGAGTGTCATCAGTAATTTTGTCTCCATCAAGAGGGACGTTGAGATCAGCGCGCACAAACACGACCTTTCCCTCAAGATCAGCCTTGGAGAGGTCTCCGACGGACTTCTTCGCCATGGTTGCGACAGCGCGAGTTCCGGTTTTCTGCATGACAGACCAATATCACGTGTTAATTTGATTCCAGTTGCACCCAAAAGCAGAAGATCCAGAAAACCCCAGTGGTCGACCAACGAAGCAGCAATACTTGGGGACGGTGATCACACCTAGAACGACGATGGTCTCCAGCTCAGACTCGATATTATCAGACGAAAGTCATTGATTTTATTCAGAAAGAATTAATCGGCATGCCCACTCCATCCTGTGTCCCATGGACCATTCCAGAACCAAGTGCTGATCAACCCCCACCCCGACCCACTGGAGACTGTGGTTGACAGAACCATAACAGATGCCAACCCCCTACCCTTATCCACTCGTCCACCGAGGCACTGGCGCTCCCCAGGATCGCCACAATCAATGTATGATGTGATTCAACCCCTCATGATTCGCCCATCCAGGCCCACCATCCCTCCATTCCCGACGCCATCGCCAGGATCTTGTAGTAGCGATGTAGAACATACCTTGACAGAAGACACACGAGCAGCCACGGAAGCTGACAAGGTTGATCCCTTCACTGATGGAATAGTGTTCATCTTAGCAGGGGCAACAAATCCACTGAATGCTCCCACACGTGGAGCGGAAGTGGCTGAAGTGCGCCCAGCCTTGGCAGCCACGCGGGCAGAGCTTGCAGTCATGGAAGCAGCAACCATTTTGAATTGATACTGTCGCTTTTAAAAGTAACTTGTAGGGATAGAAAAATGAAGAGCGAGATTTTAGAAGGGAGATCCAGGGGGCTGATGGGTGGTCTTGTGTCGTCGACAAACGAGCGTTTCTCATCCGGATAAGGCTCATCCCGAGTGCGCATGTAAGACGAAGGCGCCTTCACCAAGGTTGATGAACCAAGGTTGCTCACGTATTTTACATCAAGGCATTGTATTACAGACGATGCTATGAAGAATATCTTGCTAAACCAACGAGGGCATGGATTCCACCTCTTCCAGGCAGGCCATGACCTTTTCTTCGGTAGCTCTGACCTTTGACTGAATGGCCATTTTCTGATCCAAGATCATCTCCAATGCAGCAGCCAAGTCTCTATGGAGAGTCGCATTCTCCAATTCACATGCCCTGCAATGTTTAACATACGAAAGAATATTATGTCAGCCTTTGAAACAACAATAGCAGCAAGCAGAGATGCATACCTTTGCAAGTCCTCGTAGTCTCCACTCACTTGACAGAGTCTCTCTTCGCTCTCCGACAATCCTGCATCACAGGCTCCCCGTATGTTGGCTACTTCACTAGCTAGGCCTTCTACCTGTGCAAGCGCTGACGCAACTTCATCCTCAAGCTCCTGTTTGATAATCCGGTATTGGTTTTCCAAGTCACGCACTTGCTTGCCCCTGATGGCATTCTCCTCTGCATGCTTGGTCACATGCTCCTGAACGCTATCCGCCTTCTCACTGAGGGCAAGCTCCTCTTTCACAAGAGATCGTGCTTTAGCGTTGTACTGTTCTTGAATGCGCTGGAGCATGGGCTTGACAATTCCTTTCAAATCCAAGGTGATCATGGATCCACTTGTTGTTGCGCTGCGATTGAGTTTGGTTTCAAAATTGAAGCCTTCCGCTCTTTTTGCAGTAGCTGGAACCAATTGTAGCCGATGCGCCAGAGACATGTATTCGCTCACCTTGTCTTCGATGTCATCAAAGTGCGTTTTAAGCTCACCCTCTGTGTCCTCCCCTTTTGATTCTGCCGCCTCCTTCTGCTGTCGAGTTTCGGCGAGGGTCTCTTGAAGCTTTGACCTCTCTTGATTCATACGAATGACATCCGCTGGATGAATCGTTTGAGCAGCAATTTGACGTCTCAAATCATCGTTCTCCTCCTCAACCATCTGCACCTCTGCCTGCAATGATGAGATATCAGCACGACGTTCTGCCAACTTCCTCACAAGGCTACTGTGATGCGACTGTAGGTTTTCAACAAGCTTTATGAATTTCTCCTTATCTTCTTTGGTCTCTTGCAGCCTCTGTTGTGCCTCCTTCAGAGGCCTTGGGGCCATTTTCAATGTCTCGATCTTCTCCCTCAGAGATGCATTTGCGTTGCTCAACTTCTCAGCCTCCTCCTTGACCACCAAAGCTTTTTCTTCGATAGACGATCCCTTTTCCTCGTCAATCTGGGCACATTTGTCGTCGTCGCCAGACATAAAGTAGTGGTAGGACTCTGCCACATACCCAAAAAAGTCCACCTCCATCTTGGCCCTATCATCAGCAGACTCCATCCGCAACTCCTCGGCCCGTTCGCAGTAATTTATCAACTCAACCACCCAAGAGAGAGCTGCCAAGATAGATGGCCACGTGTGTGGCGATCCAACTGCCGTCAGGTTGGATTTACTAATGGTATATGGGTATCGCAGACGCTTGTACAACTGAGGAATCTCGTCCTCAATCTTCGAAAACCCTTTCAAAATACTGGGATCCAAGTACCTCACAATAAACATCATAATGTTCGTGTAATCCTTCGTTGTAGGGCTCGACAGCGTTTTCAGCGTCACCGGATACTCGTATCCATGGCTCGACAGGAAACTCATCACATTTCTCGCACAGGCAGCCTGGTATGCCTTGTCACTGATGGGCCTCGGATCGCTCTTCACACCTGGAGGTGCTTTCACAGTTGTATACGCAGATGACCGTCGCTGGACGGGACCAGCCATTGACATACGCCTTGACATTGGTCCACCTCGTTGCACCGTGGCGTCATGGCCACCAAACTTTGGCGGTGGAGGCATCATATCCTTGTTCCCTACTCTCCCAGAATTAGAATTAATTGTATTACTATTGTTGAGAAGACTAGACGACATTGTCTTCCTCCTCGCTCCCCTGTTCTGCGACGGATCCATGGCGAAGACCAACAACCAACCAACGGTACGTCTCTTTTAACGACAGACTTCAACTGCCCTGCCCTGGGATAAACGTTGCAATTTATTATTGTACTGTATGCAATTTAATGAGGGGTTTTCAGCTCCGACAGTGCAATCTCAACGGCAGTCCACGACCCCGATGCGAGAGAGACAGAGAGCATACGGGTATGGTCCCATCAAATACGACCTTTGATGGGTGTCTCTACTGGAGACTCTCCAGCAGGGTTTCCAGACCACCTACGAGTCGATACTGGGCAATGCGCATTGAGAGCATTCTAATTCCATCTCATATATATATATATACACTGGTTGTTACATGGCAGTGATGAGCTCACGAACGATACACACCCGAACAGTGCGGGGAGCGGCCCCTTCGTCTCTGAATCGCTCTACTGGAGGACTGTATAGGTTGGTAGTTAGAGCAGAGGGATCCCGAGCTTCTCAGTCTGTCGACGGATCCGTCTCCGGAGAAGGGGTTGGGCCACGGGCCACGAGTCGTCGAACAGCGTTGCACTCCTTGGTTGCTTCGCTCGCCATTGCCAACAGCCAAGCCATGGGATCGTATGCATCTGATGAGAAGATGAACTGGGCTTCCCTTGCCGATGATGAGTGGAAGAAGAGGCTGTCTCCGGATGCATACAAGGTGCTGCGCAAGGCAGGAACAGAGCTGCCATTTTCTAGCCCCCTGAACAAGGAGTACAGGCCAGGAACATTTTTGTGCGCTGGGTGCAACTCTCCATTGTTCGATTCTTCAGCAAAGTTCAACAGTGGCACGGGATGGCCTTCTTTTACGCAGGCGTTGCCTGAAGCTGTTGATGAGTCTCAGGATCTGTCCATTGCCTTCATGCCGAGGACAGAGGTCACCTGCCACACGTGTCATGGGCACCTGGGACATGTGTTTCCGGACGGACCGGAGCCAACTGGACTGCGATACTGTATGAATGGTGTCGCCTTGTCCTTTGAGTCCCGGGAGGCATAATCCCAATTGGGATTGCAATGATGAAGGGATTCTCCTGGCGTACAAGGGATATCCAATTTTCTATCTAATCTGGTGTTGCATGATGCGCACAAGCATTGCTAATTAATATTAATAAAACGTCAAGTAATCAGTTTTTGAGTTGAATACGCCTTCTTATGGCAACGTGGTAGATCAGAGCGAGAGATCAAGTCAAAATGCAGGGGAGCTTATCCGTCAAACGAGGACCTGTAGCACGCAGGATTGGAAGGACTCGCACAGCATCAATCCATCGTCATCATAAGCAACGATCTGTCGCTGTGCGGGTGCACGCAGCGGGAGCCTTCCGAGAATTGGGCGGACTCTCTGTGCAGGGGACGTCCAGAAAGCGGAATGAAGATCGATACATGATCCACCCGTCCAACGTATCGAACATTGATACTATTGCTGCCGTGTTCGATGGGCATGGTGGGTACGCGACAGCTGAATGGCTGAAGGGCAACTTTTCCAAGTATGTGGAAAAGTTCTGGACTGACATACCGTCGCCAGATGCTGCCACCACGGAAGCTTTCCTGGCTGCGGATAGAAAGATTTTGACTCCTTCGAAAGGGTTTATGGGGATGATGGGAGAGCGGGGCATTGGGGGGTCAAAATGTGGGGCAACAGGTGCAGTGGCTATTGTGCACAAGGGCAAAGAAGGAGCAGCAGTGCTTGCAGCAAATGCGGGGGATGCTCGAGTGATACTGGGTAGCAAAGGGAGCGCGATTCAAATGTCAGTGGACCATGTGCCAGATAGTGAGGATGAGAGGAAACGGATTGAGGGCCAGAATCCAAACCCAAACATGCCTTTGGTGAGATATATTGGTGGCACCTGGCGAGTGGGGGGGCTGTTGGCCTTATCTAGAGCTTTCGGGGATGCATATCTGAAAGGTACTGGCCAATTTGAAGGTGTTCAGGCTGGAGGCGACAACTACTCCTCGGGTTTCGGGGTGATTGCAGAGCCAGATATCATGACCAAGACTCTTAGTGAGGATGATGCATGGCTGATTATTGCATCAGATGGACTCTTCGAAAACGAAGTTCGAGGCGGTGGTGGCGGGTTAAGCAATGACCAAGTTATTCAATTGTGTGATAAAAATGCCAAAAAGTCCTGCGAGGATATTGCAGCCTTGCTGATAGACGCTGCCGTGGAGGCCGGCACAACAGATGATGTTACAGTGATTGTAGGCAAATTGGCATGATTTTACAGTACCATATGTTATGATTTCATCTTCTGGCGCCTGGATTTTCCTGGACGCTGTTTTGGCTTGGATCTTTTCGGATCCCCTGAGGCAGCCGAATACGCATCATTCTGCTTGCTTCGCCTCTTGGGCCCCCCAAACCCATACTTTGCATCTCTCTTTGTCCTCTTCAAAGATTTGCCGCGTGCCGAAAATCTATCTCCTAATTTTTGACCCTTCGATTTCTTATCGCCCAACCCCGCCTCATTCAAGTCAAAGTCGCCCTCGAAATTATTCTTGGCCCTAGCTTTCCGCATGTTTGTCACACTCTCAATAGCATGCTTCTTCTGCTGAGACCTTTCCTTGCGCCTCTCTGCTGCCACCTGCTTGCTGAATTTTTTATTCTCTCGTTCTTTGCGACGATGTTCAGACTCTTCAATGACTGTCCGCTCGTGTACGAGCTGCTCTTTTACTTTGGCCATGTGTGCATCAGTCTTCACCATCTCTGCGAGATAATCGTCTGGTCTCCTCCACGTCATACCCTCCTTCTCGAACTTTGAAATCGCCTCAAAGGCTGCTCTCTGCGCCTGATTATAAAACGCCAATTCCCTTTCTAGATCATTTTCTACATCCTCAATCTCAGTTTCCTCCTTGCTCAACAACACCAGCCCTTCTCTCCACATCTCAGACTTGCCTCCCCAAGAAATGTCCTTTAGGATTTCAGTCATTTTTTCCGCCGCATACACGCCGTTATCTTCTGCACCTCCTTCTTCCACATCCTCCTCCTCGTCCTCTTCAGATGCTTCGGATGGGATCCCAAGTCGCAAACGACTCTTCACCTTTGGGTCTTGCAGAGCAACTTGAATCTCCTGCGCAGCGGACCTCGTCATGAATCACATCATCCTATCCCGACCATAAACAATATAACACATACCTCGTCTTCTGAATCATGAATGTCCTCCGAATCCTCCTCTTCCGACCAATCTTCTTTCCGTTTCCTGGCCATTCTCACAGTGGCATGCAACAACAAACGCAGACGAGCAACGATTGTCCATACACCGATGGACCAACTAGTTACGCTTCTATAATATATATTTCAATATTGCTCTGCCAAGAATCGATTTTTCTTCACAGGCCACCTCATTTCCTCTAGACCAAAATTTTGGAACCGAAAATCCTATTTACGGAGAGTTCGAAAGTTTCCGAACAAAACAGCGACCCCGTCTTCCAGAACTCTCAAAGTAGATGGATAATGTTCAATGGTGCACCCAAAAACGGTCAGGGTGGGGAAAGCCTGGAGTGTTTTCGACTCACGGACCTTCACCAGCCCACGACTATTAACTTGTTCAGCACTCCCGTTCCAAAGTGGCCGCAGACAATTTTTGCAAGATCAAGATATATAGGCGAGGAAGATGAGGAAAGGGATTCGGGAGGAGCATCAACGAGTGCAGACCCGGGTAGAGTATCGGAGTCGACAGTTCAGGAGGTTTTAAAACTGCTCGAGGGAGTTGAACTCTCTTTCATGTGCGTGAAATCCTTTTTAGACGTTTATTTCTGTCGGATGTGGACTATTGTCTCCAGCGAATCGGCTGTGCTGAAACTGAACCGAATTTTGATTTTGAACCACGTTGCAGGAAACGGCGACATTTGGATGTAGAGAGGAAGCAGAATGCATCTTCCAAGCAGAAGAATTCATTAATAGATTTGTTTGAGGAGAGGAGGCCTGGTATATTCGACCTTTCATATCGTAAGAGCCACTTGGACTCTCCGGACGAGCAAGGAAAGGGTGCGTGATTTGTGAAGTTCGGCATCTAGCTGAGTGATTTGTGATTCTAATTTTTACATTTTGCTTCCAGGGAGGAAAAGAAGCCAGGATCATCTGGAAGAGCTGGACGCCGGGACCCCCAAACAGAGCAAAATGAGGTTTCAAGAGCTTCCTGCCTCGGGTGCAGATAGAACGCCGGGCACTCGATCTGCGCAAAAGTCGAGCAAAAAATCCAATGTCAAAGTATCTATCAAATCTGGACCCCAAGGGTCCACGGCAAACACGGACGAGGTAGCACCCGATGTGGAGGAGCAGGTCTCGAATGCCTTGAATGAGCTCAGTAGTCTGTGCATATCATTCAATGCAAAGTTCTCAAAACGTGAAGGGTTCGTTACAGCAGAAGACGATATGAGTGAATCATCTCCGCAGGAAGTATTGCGTGAGGTCCAGCGGTTTAGTGCGGAGGTTTTACGGTTGGAGCCTCATGCAGAGGTTTTCCAGAAATTGCCTAGGGAGGTGGTCTTCTCATGCATACACAATCTGGTGAAAATTATCCGCGCAGGATCTGACCGTTTAATATTCGTATCTAGCACAGAGAAATGTGACTCGAGTGTGCGTATACTGAGTTCCTTAGAAGCAGTCGTTCTGGTGGAGAGACTTGTGGCCAGGGTGTCAAGTGCAATCGTGATCCCAGAGGAGAGCCTCGAACTTTGTATCGAAGTCACGAGATTCCACTTGCAGAAAAATATTTTGCCTTTCTATGATGCGAGAATCAGGGCCGCAGTTCGACCAAACATCCGCGATGATACAGGAGACACCTCGCAGCCCAAGAAGGAAACCGCCGGGCCAGGAAAGAAGGGCCTGAAGGTGAAAGCACCCAAGCCTGTCGACATGGTGAAGGATAGAATTCTAGCTTCTATGGATTTGCTTGAAGATATCATTCCAATAGTGAAGATCCAAGCGTCGGTCTCGTACCCGCTGATTCGAGCTGCCATCCAATGCATGACAGCCCATGATGCGCCTGAACTCAAACCAAAAGCTGTCAGTTTGATTTCCTCACTGTATACCTCGTATCCTAGTTTGAGAGAAAATATACTAGATGATATATTTGGTACGTTGACTCCATACCTCGGCGTAGGCAGGAAGTGCAGGAGAGATGTTCCGCTGTCATCCGAAGCAGGGACCATGGAATCTGTGAACGTGATGACCGCACTCGTGGTACAACTGGTGCAAGGGTGTGCCATCATGCCCATGAATTCATCTCCTGAGGCTATTCGATCCGCTTATGCCGCATGTATTTCGACAGCAGACGATTTCTGGGCACTGTGCATGGGTTGCATTGGGTCAGCGAAAGCAATGAGAATGGAGTCGGATGCAGACTTTGTGTGTGTGATGGTGGGGATGGTGCAAGATCTCCTGAAAATTTCGTGCTCAAAGTACTGGCCTTCGGCGTCGACGATTCTCATCCGACTGGTGACCAATTTGAATAGCACCATGGGTCTTTTATCGCCTGATCCAGTCGTAAGACAGTTCTGCGTGGACATCATTGGGAAAATCCTTTCTGCTGTGCACAAGGACAGTGCGCACCTCTCCACGTCGGGTGACAGATTAGATGACATATCTTCTGGAGTAGAACATGAGAGTATATCCGAAGCTGCTGTGGAACTCGTTCTGAAGACCCTCCAAAGTTCTGATGCATCCTCTGCAACCGCAAGAGTATTCTTGTGTTTGCGGACGCTTTGTGAAGATTTAGGAAAGTTCGAGGCGAGCTCCGAGAACGATGACGATTTGAATGAGTATGCATCCAAACTTTTTGCGGTCGCAACCGAAAGATTGAGTTCCTACGAAGCAAGTTTGGGTGAAAACACCTTGTCCCAAGAGGATGTCGCTTTGGTGATGAAAGTGACTGTTCATCAGCAATTCTTGACTGCTGCTCCTGCAATGCTTTCTTGGATTTTAGAAATTCTTGATTCCAAGCAACAGGCGCCGACGACGAGAGCCAAGGCAGTTAAGGCTCTTGGGGATGTGGTCTCAGCGGACAACAGGGTGATGGATTATCCAGGGATGGTAGTAGGGGTAGAACGAGCTTTGCAAGATGACGCAATATCCGTCAGAGAAGCTGCATTGACTCTTGTTGGAAAGCATATGGTGAAAGACGCTTCATTAGCCTTGAAGCTGCTTCGTATGGTGATCAAAGCTACGGAAGACCAAGGGTCCAGTGTTAGAAGGAGTGCTATTAAAATCCTCAGAGACTGTGCTCTCGTGATACCCCTGGAACATTCTGACCGTATCAGTGAGGCATACCGGGCTATTCTAAGTAGATCTACAGATTCGGAAGAGAGCGTGAAGGGTATAGTTGTGCGCTTGTTCAAATCTCTATGGTTTGATCCTGTCGCAGGGGAGGATGGCCTCAGGGTTGAAAGGTCCCCGACGGAGAGGGCCCAGTCACTTGCTCGCCTCGCCACATCAGTGGTGGAGGCATCGTCTAGCAACTCTTCAAATACAAGGAATCTTATTGATCGCTCCCATCCTCTCATAGTTCTGCTGACTGATATCCAGGATGAAGTGAATCAGTCAAAAAGGGGAACTGCAAATAGAGAGGAGCTGAGAACTGCCACCGCCCTTCTGGATTTGTTCATGTATGACAATAGTGACTCCCTGCCGTATTTGCATGCCATGTATGCTCTTGTGCTTTCGAATCCCAAAGCTTGTATCCCAGAGAGCGATCCATTGAGGTTTCTTAGAGCTTTGTCACCGCATTTGAGAAGGGCGCCAGCACAACAGGGATCTCAGGCGGATACTCGGTCGACTGCTGAGGAAATACTGTATACTCTTGGCATCATAACACATATTTTGGGAGATATGGAGGATCAGAGGGCTCTTATTTCTGATATAGCTACAGAAATGACAGAGGACCTGGTGGATTTGATAAACAAGCACAGATTTACTGCAGTTGTGTCAGCTGCCTGTGAATGCCTGTCGGCGTGCTCAATCTCGAGCCAGACCGCAGCTGCACGCTTGCTAAATGTAGCGGCCATTTATTTAACGTGGCTCAAGGAACCTCGGTCTCATTCAAAGAATTTGCCAAGGTTTCTCTTCATCATAGGGCAAGTGTACCGCTTTGGCATCAGACTCTTGGGGCAAGTTGAGGCGTATCTGACTGACAATCCAACTCTTGCTAGAGGTCTTACTCCTAAAGCTTGCATGAATACGTTGAGTGGATTTTGGAGCTTCAACCTTGATGGCCAGCCCGCCCTCGTGTCACAAGTACGCAGAAGTGCTTTAGAGTCCATCTGCCAGGTGATGATTACTTCCCCTTTGGTGGCCATGAATCGGGAGTCACAAGCTCAGGATATCATATCAAAAGGTGTGTTGCGTTCAATTGTGCAAAATTATCACGTCTGTGCACGTCAGGGGTGACTAACGGTGGCCTTGTATTGCAGCATTGAGTTTATCTTCACCACCTCCAATGAAACTCGCAGCTTTGAATGGGCTCATAGAACTTGTGCAGGCCGATGCACATGCGCTCTACCGCCGTCAACTGTCTGATGATAGATTGCAGAATGGAGCCGGCACCTCCATTTCTGGGCCGCCGACCGTGGCCTCTGAGAATGGAGAGGGCGATGTGTCCCAGAGCAGTGCAGTCCTCCAAAATCATTGGGGAGCTATTCTCGACCTTGCGAGCGAGGCATATCCACACCAAAAGGCTGAGGAGCAAACATTACTGGCTATTAGACGACGCATCCTTTTTTTGGTGGAGATTGCTGTGCGAGATGGCCTTGTTGGACCATGGACCACTGTCCCAACACTGGTGCTTTTTGTCATGGATAGCATGCAAGACGTCTCAGCAAGAGCTCTCAAACAGCTTAAGCATCTATCTACGAAATATTCGCAGTATATAGATGTTGGCAGAATTCTCAAAGGAGTTAAGGATTCGTATTTGGCAAATGCAAAAGTGATCACCAGGCGACACAAGGACGAGGGCTCTCATGTTCCTGACTGCATAAAGGTCTCTCAGTCCAGGGTGAAAGTTTTGTACAGGGAAATCATTTGTGCGTCTCGCTCAAAGCGTAATGAGTTTCTTAGACTCTGTATTCGATCGTTCAAGGGTGAAATAGTCGGATCAAAGCAGCCAAACAGCGGGGCCCCAAGGGCATCATCTATTGGAGGAGAGGATGTGAGCACATATCCCCATTCGATGTGGCCGTGGCTTGCCGTTATTATTTCCAGCATACCATTCAAGAAGTTAGAGGAAGTATGCTTGGTGATCCATGAGATTGATTCGCTGATGGCTTTGAAAATATCATCCATCATAGCAGAACTTCATGAATACACAGAATCAGATATGCCTGTAGAGCACCCGTCGGTGCGGGAATGCGCCGCAAAATCTAAAATTTTGTGTATTCTCTTCCGCCTCAAAATCTACCTCCTGAAAGGATACTGTATTTCCTCTGAGAGACAGGCTGTTTTTGCAAACAGCACAAAAAGGATGTCAACTGGCTCTTCTCGAGGTGCAGAGGGACCTTCCATGGAATCTGCGGTCCACTTCAACCAGAAAGCGGCAAATTCAAACGATGTTTTGCACAAGCTGTACGCCATTTTTGATTTCAAAAAGGCACCAGAGGCTGCACAGCCCGAACCCTGTAGTCTTCATCCAATTTCAATGGGACCAATGGTCACAACGCCCCTGTCTCTTCTGAAGGAACTCTACCATGAATTAGACATAGCAAATGTCGATCATGGAACGGACGAATTCGATCCCATGTCATAATAATACGATGTGTATGGTCAACCACACTAACCCCTGTAATACCAGATGAAGTCAACTCCAGCTTCCTTTGTAGCTTCTTCCTACGCCGGTGGCCAGTCCCACAGGCCTCGATGCCCCGACCTTGAGGCAGAAAAATGCAATACTGCCATCTTTCCGACACATCTGAAGGACCCGAGACCTCGACATCTGACCACCTGTGCTCCACCACCATTGGTTGCCTCATTGGTGCCTGTTGCGCAAAGATTGGACAGGTATCGATTTCGGTTGTGGGCAATGCCACCGCATCGTGTTCGGATGGGTGTTTTCATTCACACCGCCTGTACGATACTCTGCGTAACATTTACATAGTTGAATTTGCAGGGCAAATCTGCAGTTGAGTCGTGACAAAGTTGAAGAGGATTTGGCCGCGATCGTGGTTCGAAAACGTGCGTTTTTTCTTGGATACAATTCCCTGGGGTAATACCCTTGGCCATGGGAGGGATACGTTTAATGAATTCCAGAGAAAGAGTTTTGACCTGATATATGTGGCAGTGTGCAGATTCAGAGTAACGCGGTTACGAGAAACAAAATAGATTGCCAAGAGTTGGGGTTGCACGAGTGGTGCTCGGAGAGCTCGAGCAAGCTGTGAAAATTTTATTAATAATTTGAGGGCTGCACCATGTCATCGTCCGTTGGCCAGCAGCAACCTTTGGTGCACCCGTTGCAAACACTCAAGTGTCTCCAGTTCCGTCACGACTGCCAACACTTGGGTTGCGCTCATCCCAAGTGCCCGCAGTGTATCCTATGTCAGAAGAGAAGATGTGCTGGGAGCTTTAAGAAAAAATACCTGGCTCCGAGTGACGTCCTGGAGGCAGAGTGTGGGGCACAGGTCTATGTGGTGGTGGTTGATGCTGCTACAGGTGCTCTGGTGCAGTATGGACTGGAAGATACGTATCTGCAGCTGTCCTTGGTGGATGGGAGAAAGTTAGAGCTAGAGGGAGAGAAAGAAGAGGCCCTTGATGGCTGCCAGTTGCTGACGAATAAAGCAGGCCAGGCCCTCTTGGTGCACGGAAGGAGTGGAGCATACACGGATGACAAGAGGGTGGTGGTGCCCATGATTTCTGGCCAAGCGATGCTTCCAGATCTGAAAGTGACAGACTCTTCCGAGGCATTATTGACGGGAAGAGCGCCTCCATTCAGGCTTTTGGCGAGGGTTGTGCAGCGAGGCGGCATTCCTTTGCCAGGAATCGCTCCAGTGTTGTCAGAGCCATTTGTGGTGGCCACGGCAAGGGTGAGGGGCGCCGCGAAGGCCGAAATCCCTCATGTCGACGACAGTGTAAGCAAGCTAGAGGGTTTGGGGGTGCAGACACAGAAGAAGCTAGAGGACATTGGTGCTGCTGCGCAAGCGAGCAATGTAACCAATTTGCAAGTCCCCATCAACAGTGTGACAAAAGTGGGACAATTTCGTGAACTAGTTGAGACTGCGGAGAGGAATAAACCGTTGCGAGAGACACTGAAACAAGTATTGCGATTGACGAAAATGTGGGATGTGGCCCGAGATCATGTCAGAAAAGCAGTTCATACTGATGTCCAGCTACGAGTGTATCACCCAGACGGGAGGGAGGACGTAGGTCTGGTGTACAGATGTGGTGCGTTCAATGTAGTCGATATCAATAGACCCGTAGGACTCTTGAGGAAAAGACAAGAATCGACTAAACCAGGCCAGCAGCTCGTAGACATAATATGGCTTGCCTCGGATATTTCAACATGGCCTGATGCTGTTCGCAGAATTGTGCCCAGGGCAGCTTCTGCTTGGTGGCAGGATGGGCACCCTGGTTGGGCATTTTTGCCGTTGACTACTTCTCATCTGCCCGACATAGGTCCGAATGGAGAACCCAAACCCTCCATGTCTTCATTCTCTTTCACAGCAAAGCCTCAGGGAGGTATAGATAGTGGCGGGAGGTCTCAACTCCCGTTGTCAGGAGGAGATATGCATGCTGGACCTCAGCCTGGGTATAGAACTGTGCCAAACTACTCGCAGGCACCATTTCCTTCGTCTAGCGTTCCTGGGGGCTTCAATTCAGGGGGCCTTCCATTGAGTGGAGGAAGCTGTGGAGCTGTCCCAAATGCTTTATTCAACAATAATCCCACCAATGGATCTCCATTTGAGGACCCATCATTTCAAAAGTTGATGCATATGGTGTCCGGAAACCCAGAAAGAGGTGCACCTCCCAAGAGTACAGAGTCAGATGGTGGGAGCAAAGGGAAGAGGAAGGCAGATGCATCTCTTGAGACCTGGATGAACATGAATAAGTCAATTGATATTGACTTGGACCTGCCATCTACTCTTGCGGGGGTTGAATCGCTGCTTGCCGCTGGTATGTTTGGGTCTGGTGGAAAAGGCAAGCTCAATGGGGCGATGGATGGCTCGCTTCTTGCCGGCCTTGGCTCTTTTGAGGGACAGGACAAGCAGGCACCCTTCCAAATGAAAGCTGGCCCGCTTCCTGACAGCGCTCCTGTTCAAATTCCCGGGCTTACAATGGGTCAATTGCGAGAGGAGTTTGCAACTTTCTTGCAGAGTGATGACCCCAATGCAAAAGCTGGGATGGAGGCATTCCTCATGAAGCATGGCTTGTTGCCCCAACCACAGCGTGTCAAGGACGATCCTGGAGGGCTGGAAACAATGAAGAGCATTGAAAATAATTTGCCAGATCTTGATGGCAATGTATAACCGTGATAGATTTACATGATAAAATCAAAATATCGCTACCGCTAATGCTAATGCTCTCTTTCTCTTTCTCTTTCTCTTTCTCTTTCTCTTTCTCTCACCTCCAACAAAAGAATTTGGAAAGCATGTTTCCTTGCTTTGAGGACTTGTCCCCATATATTATGCACCTGTTCTGAAACAGGGACAACTTCATTTGTGCGTCCGAGTTCATCAGCTCTAAGAAATTTTCAAAGTCAACAGATACAAGCTGTTCTCCTTTTCTGATTCCCTTCTTCCCACGAATCGAGGTCATTTGCAGCAAGACATCGTGAACAGCTGCATCCACTTCATACTCGCACAAGTCCCCCTCAAATGCACTGGCAATCTCCTCCATGCTGAGACACCCATCCCTGTCCTGGTCGAGCTTGTCAAATACCTTTCTGAGACTCGCAATCCATCTGTCTTTGAACGTGTCCCTAAATTGGTTCCAGTCTATTAGACTAAGTGCAATATCACTCCTGCCAATGTGCCCCTTTCCATCCGCATCCAACATTTCAAACATCTCCTCTGCCTCTGTCAACTCCAAGGAGTGCCCAAGCTTGACCAAAGACGCATGAAATTTCTTCTTATCGAGCGATCCCTCTTTATCCGTTTCTAGTTGATCCAAAATAGCCGTCAGACTCTGAGAGTAGGGCGAGTCCTGTGGTAAGAATTGTTGGAGAGATCCAGAATGCTGTGCATCCATCCCCAACTTTCCAGCCCTCACGCTCCTCTCTCGAAAGACAGCTGCAGCATGCTGAGATTTGTCCTGAGAATTCCCAAAATGCATCGACACTAAATCCCTTCCGATCAATTCCATGACAGAGCATTTGAATGCTCCCTGTTGGGACCAAGATTGAAGCTTCTGTACCACGGACGGAAGTGGGTTGTCAGACAAACTAATGGGATCTTGAATCCATGGATGCATCCAACACTCTACGGCACTTGGTCTCTTGCTTGGATCTTTGACAAGGACATACTTGAGAAAACTGGCCGCTTGCTCGCTCAATCCACCCCAAGCCTCGCTGGATGTGTCAATGTCTTCGAAACAAATAGACTTTAGTGTCACTGCCAAGTCTGGTGACATCGGTGCATCCCGATCGGTGAACGGAAACGTCCCCGTTAGCATGTAATACACCATGATGCCACAAGACCATACATCACACAGGGGCGACCACTGACCTCGGCACGCCTCCGGAGCCATATACCATACATTGCCATTGCGCAAAGATGCCGTCACTGGAAGCACCTCTGGAGTGAACTGCAACGCATTGCCGAAATGGATTGCTTTCAGAGGAGATTTTCGTGACTTGCTCAAAAACAGGAAATTCTCGGGCCTGACTTCCCTGTGAATTATATTCCTGGCATGGCACACTGACAGAGTCTGCAAGATGCCGTGCATCCATTCAGACACCTGTTTCTCAGAGAATACCTTCCCCTTGCGGCGCATCCGGTCAAGTATAGACCCACCTTTGCACATCTCCATGATCAAATATATAGTATCATCATCCTCGTACACTTGGCTTAGCCTCGCCACCGACAGAGACCCCCGCAGAGCCACCAGCAGTTCAATCTGCCTTTGTATACTCTCTGTGTGCCTGGCCTGCCTTTCGTTCGACCGCACCGATCCAGTAATACCAGCTACTTTAGGAATCTTCTTCACGGCCACTATCTTTCCGTCGCGGCGTCGTCGACCCTGATAGACCTCTGACGAGGTCCCAGTCCCAATGGGCTTGCTCCCGAGCGTATAGTCGGACTCGATATCGCGTCGATACCGCCATTTCCGCCGTTCCTGTCTCTTATCAGTTCTATTATCTATCATTTCTCTATAGTTTTACTCCCCATCGGTCTCAGAATGCCTGTAATCGATACTTGTATGACGCGTGCATGGCATCCCTGCCGTACACTCTGTCTTGTCACGATCCCCTCGATACAGCAGCAAAAATACCACTATTTTCTATCCTTTATACTGAAATAGACAGTGTGCCATTTAGAGGAGCATCTATGCCACCATCAGGTGCTCTCACTCCATCGAGGCCGGCATGAATGCCTTTGTCGCTCAAGCAGGGGCGCCCTCAATTGCAATTGAGGCAAGATTGACCCCTGCGCCCGGTGAAAAGATCCCTCTTGAGGAGAGCTTGAGAAAGAAAGATGGATCAATCGAGATTGGGCAAGGAAGCAAAACAGGCACCTCCGCCCCCTAATGATACCATTCAATTCACGAATAAATACTAAAATAAATACACCCTCGCCATGGCCGAAAGCAACGTCCATACGCCAGTAGGGGAAGACGGGAAAGGGGAGTACACTGCTGCGACGAAAGGTTGCTTCGATGTCATCAACGCTGCAACTCCTGAGATCCTCTCATCTGTCGAAGCCTTACAGATCCAAGACGATGGAACTCCTTTCATCATTGCCGACTATGGAACAGCCGATGGAGGGACCAGTTTGGGTCTCATGTGTCGCATCATATCCTGTGTCAGATCAAAGCAGCCAGGGAAGGAAATCTCAATCATCTACGAAGATCAGCCTGCCAATGAGTGGAAAAGCGTGTTTAACCATGCGTATGGAATGATTGAGGTGGAGGATGCGTACGGTGAAAAGGTCGAATGCCCGACACGGGTGTTTGACAGGGTGTTTGCCTCAGCTGTAGGGCTAGGATTCCATACGCAGGTGTTGCCCACCTCTACAATCAATCTTGGAGTCTGCTTCACTGCCATGCATTGGCTCTCCAAGTCGCCTGAAGGCGACGGACTGCGCGGTTTTGGAGGAGCCATGCAGTGTGCTCAGTTGGAATACGGTGATGAGAGGACGCTGCCTCACGCCACACAGGCGGCCAAAGACTGGGAAAGTATCCTCAGAGCGCGCGCGGCGGAAATGAAAAAGGGAGCACGCTTCATGTGTGTGAACTTTTGCAAGTCCAGCGAAGGGTATTTCCTGGGGAAGACGGACAAGGGGGTATCCATGTTTGACAGCTTTGTCACGTGCTGGGATGCTCTATGGAAGAAGAAGGTCATCTCTGACGAAGAAAGACTGGCAGTCTCCTTCCCTAGCTACTACAGAACACTGGAGGAAATGGTCGGACCAGTCCAGGATGGAGGCGCCCTTTCAGACATTGGACTGCGAGTGGTGTCGGCCAATGTGAAGATTGTGAGATGTCCGTACAGAGAGGCATGGGAGTCTGGAGCCTCGCAGGCTGCTGGAAGGGATGCAGCAGCGCATGCGGCATGGTACGTTCCAACGACAAGAACGTGGAGTAATTCGACGTTCGAGAGTGCCTTGGACTCCTCGCGCCCTGCGCAGGAAAGGTCTGCCATCGTCAAGCAGTTCTGGGGAGAATACCAAGCCCTAGTGGCACAGGCCCCCGAGAAGCATGGCATGGACTACGTCCACGGCTACTGCCTGTTCGAAAGGATCTAAATAATTATTCTTGTTTATGTTCAATGAATGCGATTGGTTGAAACTGAACGGCTGTAAAGCGATACAAACAACGTGAAAAAAAAAACATCAGATTTCCTTCTCATTCTGAGAATGGAATTCTCCCATCTAGACCCTCGATCGCAATATTTTGATCCAGTAGTGGCATTGCGTTCGGGTCGGGTGAATCTGCCCGTGCCGGACGCAAAGCCTCGAGACAACATTTTGAAGTGTCGAACTCTGTTACCACTGTCTCACCCTTTGGCCATCTCGCCGTCAGATGAGGTAGGAAAATATCACACATTGTCATGATGTTGTATTATGAACGCTGACACGGGTTTCCTTGGCGGTGATCCAGTCTGTAGGGGTTGGACATGGCAGAGCAACTGCAAGGTTGGACAAGCACCGGACAGCGGCCGTCCTTTCCGGACAGAAGGGTGGAAAGAGAGACATCATGAGTGATATGATGGATCAGTTGAATAGTGGAGGGCCTTTCTCGTGGCTGCATGCAAAGGTGGCAGGGGGAGGGCAGGTTCGGGTTGTGACGCGGCACCGTCGGGGAGGGGTGCGGGGGGAGGCAATCGGAAAGTTAGTGGCCTTTGACAGGCACATGAATCTAGTGCTGCGTGATGTCCAGGAGAACTATGGTGTTAGATTGCTGGTGGACAAGCAGACGGGCCAAGGTGGGCACGTGAAGAGACCAGTCCTGGAGAGGAGAAGAAGGACTCTCCCAAATGTCCTCCTGACGGGAAGAAGTATAGTTTTGCTGAGCGACAGTCCATGACGAGGGTTTCATTCATTCATTCATTTATTTATTTATTTATTTATTTATTTATTGAAATTCATTCATTAGTGTGTCAATTCGATAGTTCGTTAATAATGGCAGCCTTGAACGCTGTGAAACTTGCAAACATTTTGGACTGATCCATGCCTTCATCAATGGCATCGTCAAGATACCACTCTTCCGGAGGCTCATCGCTGTCTATGGCGCAAAAGGAAGGAGTTGGAATACGCAACCTCCGACAAGAGGATATGTACTTCATGATGTTGCTGCTGCTGCTCCTCTTCTGCCCCAGCCCACACAAGAAGAGCCCATCATAGGTGTCCAGCAACCAGGCAGCACCCTGTTCTCTGAACTCTTCAACCGCATTCTTGCTCAGAGGAACGCCCATTGACACTGGAGTATTCTCATCTTTCCAGACGTACAGTCTAGGGTACACTGCTGCCCTCAGATCGTCACACGTACAGGAAGACCAGTGTAACATCTTGAGGAGTGCTGCCCGATCCTTGGCACCCTCTCCATCTCCCCGTATGACTTTTGCAAGGTTGTAGATCGACCCCAACAGGATGTCTTTGTCTTTGAGTCCTTCTCTATTCGTTTCATTCTCCTTAGAATCAATGTACTCCCCATACTCGGACCACCTGTGACTGGCAGTAATTGTGTGCAAAAGGCTTTCAAGCAGCGCAGATGTTGCCTGTTCCTTTCCTGCCGAACACGCTAGGGCCATACTCGAATGGAATTCGAGAAACAGGTGAACATCTATATCGTAGTTTGCAAACACATCGCCGAGGCGGTGGGCTAGGGGATACGAATATGTCATGATTCTCAGGTATCGATGCAGAGAGAGGCATTTTCCATCCGCGGAAGGACGCAGCACGCTGAATAGAGTGGCTGCCTGAACACACACTGGAGTCCTACCAGAAATTCCAGAGCCGGTCTTATGGTCGAGCAGCACTCCTAGTCCGTCCCCTTGGCACATTCGAGGAGCATGCAACAGATCAGGGTGGCGACTGTCCTCCTGGACTCTGCCATCCACACAACCGACCACAGACACCTCGGGAGAAGTTCTCACTTTAATACTGCAGTCAAGAAACTCTATCCGGCTAGTTAATTTGTACAGGTCTTCGCTCAATGAAGGCCCCCATCTCGCCTTGTCACCATACAACCCAAGTCTGCCTCCACTCATGGAACACAGGGGAGCCATTGCCTCCAGGCCTTCTGAGTTTTCTCCCACAAAGAGTACATCCACGGCAACTCCTAGTACTGCAGCTGTGGCTCCTGCCCCAACAAAAAACTTGTGGGCCTCAGGATCCGCCAGGGGGAGGCTCTTGCCATCCCTACTCTGCACCCGTGACTGGACATGCATAGGAATATCTGCATTCAAAGGATCCAAATAAAACTGTTCTGATTGGTTTTCCAGTCTCTCCAGTCTATCTTCCATGGAAGAAACTGCCGCAGCCCCTGTATGGGGGCACCTGCTCAGGAAAACACTCAGACGAGTCCCTACTAGCCTCCCACCTACATGGGTCGGCAGGTGATCCTCCTGGGCCCGGGCCAAAAACTTCAAAAACCCTTTGATAGCCTCCCCAAGCAACACACTCCGCTTTTCATCGTCCTTTGCCGGCTTAGGCTCCAGCATACTGATGAGTTCCCGAGCCACCTCCTTTGATTCCGCGGTCAAGAATTGCTGCACGACCTCCCGATACTGTATCTTCTCAGACATGCCATCCAAGTCGCTTTCATCTCCGCATACAACTCTATGAAATCTCTTTGATTGCCAATTCATTATATACATGCATCCCTCATCGATCAATGCAAGCCCAAAATAGTAAGCAGGAGGCAATGCTTCCAGTGCTGTCAAGAGTGCCTCTTGGACCAATGCCAAGCTTGAACTGTCCCCCGTGACATCTACTAGTGCCCAAAACAGAGGATTTACTTGCCTTCCAATCTGTACACCCATCGCAGCATGTCAGCAGTCACGCTAGGAATCCTATCACAAGACAGACACACATCAGAATAGTCAACCCACCTCCTCGTCAACATCCACGTGTAAATCGACCACATTCCCTCCCAACTCTGGCAGTGTATCTCTGTGGTCCACCCCCCCCATATATCGCGCATTACATCCATCTGAGAACTCATTCAACGCCTGGCACAGTGAGCATACCCAGCCAGTCCGAAGAAAACTGTTGTACGCATTCACATACGCACCACATCCACGACAACGCCCGACCGAAGAGGCAAGAGTGTCGTCAGAATTTGTCTCCATAGGCTCGAGGAAAGGCTCGATAAACCCACCCAAAGGGAGACCAGTCGCCCTCTGCAGGCTCGCTGCAGTGTTCAAATAGAAAGATGAGTAAAACGCAGGCAACTCCAGTATCCAGTTCCAAATAGTTTCATTCATTTGCGTGAATTAATCAATCGTCATATTCTCCCACGTCTATCTATTTACAAGACGTACCTGAGAATGGGACTCGAGGTGTTGAGAGACGTATACTACAAGGGCTTTCCATGGTATCCGTTGAACTCTATCTGCATATAATAGAATATATTAATAGCTATGCTCCGGATTGCTCTGCGATCTGTCGATAAGATGAAGGACACCATCTCCCAGCCTCGGCGTGTTGAGAATAGATGGCCATGGCCATCTATGCCATGGCATCTTTGATGGCCCAAAAGACTGATCAGTCTATCATGGTATCCTCACACAGAATGGTGGCTCACCAATTGCCTTGCTTCTGTAAACTAGAGCATTTCGAACATGAAGCATTGCGCAGCATGGCCACCCTGAAATCCTTGGGAATTTGGGCTGTGGGGATGGGCAGCAGTGCCTTCCTATGTGATGCAGTACTGCACTGGTGCACTGCAACCACGTGGTTGGCGACGACACGCCTCAGATTGCTTGAAATGCAGTTTCTTGAGCATGCTAGTTTATTGGAGAGCAATCCTATTGTTATTCCTCGACATGTATACAGAGTGGAGTATAGTTTGGTCCTACATTGCAATTGCAATTGAGATCTCACATCGATGTGAGAGCTCTCTCTCGAGCTCGAGAGAGATACCTCGCGAGATCTCGCGAGATTACGTTCCAATCTCCGTGTGTCGCATAATATCCCACGCACCTCGACACTGTGCTACCCTAAAACAAAATTGTTTTATCCATTCTCCAGATTAAAAAGAGTCAATCTTTGTTCAATATCAGCATGAAAACGACGATTTTCCTTGCGCTTGTCGCCTTGTGCTTCTTCAGTTCTGTTGTCCAAGCACAGAATCCAAGTACGTTATGCCCATGCTCTTTCTCTCGTAGTAATCTATAAATTATTAGAGGAATGTATACCCGAGGGGTTTGAGGTGCAGCTGCAGCTGCCAACGTAAACCCCTTTGTCGCCAGTGTGCTGACGTGTCTCCGATAGCCGTCGAGAGGAAATTGCAGTATTCACGCGTGATATTCATATTGCCGCAGATGATATCTTGGATAACTTGGGAATTGGAGGGATCTTTGACGACATCGATGTGGGCGCGATTGTTGCTGCAAGCGAAAAATGCGACACAGAGAAGTTGTCCGACTTGTCCCAGAAATGCTCTGATTCAATTACTGAAACTACTCGCACCTGTACGGAAGAATGCCAAGCGTTCTTTGATGGAGTGGGAGAATCTTGTGGTGACCTTGTGAAGGCGCTCGGGTTGGAAGATATTGCCAATATCTGCAAGGACGGAACATTCGATTTCAACCCTATCAGCGACATTGCTGACAATGCGGGTACTCCTCCTGCTGACGATAAAGACACTCCAACCGCCCCTGCTGACGATAACTCTCCAACAACTACTCCATCCAGTATTGGTGCTGGTGAAAACATTGCGGAGAATATCGAAGCCGGGAGCAATGCAATTGCCCGCAGTGTCTCTGTTGGTGTCTCACTTGCCATGGCCCTTGCATTGATCTGAGGTCATTTACACGTTGATTGAAATGAGTTTTATATCAAACTTGCATGAAAAATTGTGACGCATATGATCATTTGTAATTTGTAAAATGTAGTGGAATATATTGGTTCAACAGGACGAGTCTGTTTGGTCATGAGGAGACATGCGCCCTTGACCTTTTGCCGCTGCTGTTGGCTCGAGGATGCACATGAAATCCATCATATTCAGACATAGTGAGAATAGTATATTGACACAAGCTACTGCCATGGCATGGGAGACGATGCCATTCTCTCCCACACTGTCGAGTATCTTGTCTTTTAATTGTTCAACCTGGTCATGTAGAATGAGAATGCATGTGTTGCACGCCTCTCCCTGATACGATGCATTCACCGGCACTACAAACTTTGAGAAATTGCTGAAGCATCGTGGCACAGTGATTTGCAGAATCTTATTGAAATCTTTTCGGAACTCTCCCATGCCCTGCTCAATGTTCAGCATTGCAATGCTGTCATGCAGATAGCAAAGACTCAAAATCCTGTTGAGCATTTTCCGCAGACAAATACGCAAACGCTTCATTTTTGGCACATCTATAACGTTTCTCTCAAATAATACGCCATCCAGTCGTACCAGGGCTGCTAATCGATCCTCGAAAGCCATCAGATTTTCAAATCTGTCCAGACCAATTGTTAATTCTGCAACTTCAATGCCATACTGATGAGCAGGCACATACGAGAAATCGTACTTCGTCACAACCTCTGTCTGATATATCAAAGAAGAAGATTCAAACGACAGATATGAGAGCCCCTTGCAGATTCGCTGAATCTCGTGTCGTGCTGTTTTGACGCTTTCCCTGTAAAAGATAAGCGTGGTGGCAAGAAACTCCAATGCAAGCCCAACTAGGATGCAGAGAATCCTCCATGCAGCAGTCTCCGGTGAAGGTACTTCTTCAATATATCCAGACAAGACCACTATCGGGAGGGTCAATTTCATCACATACCAGGCATACTGAAACTGAGGCGGTGATTTGAGCATGCCTCTGTGAGAGCAAGCCAAGAAAAAAGGGTAAATGAGTGTCATAAAGATGTATTTAAGAGCTCTATTCTGATAAGAAACCCCATTGAATAGGTAGACCAGGTATATTACTATGTACGATGCACAGCCTGCAGCAACAGTTCCGATGACTCTATTTGTTGCTTTGAGCACAGTCGCTCCAACGGAACCCTGCCCACCCATGACCCACACTGTCACCAAAATCCACATCGAGTGACCCTGAAATGCATTATATGTCTTATCACAGACATGGAGAGTCATCGCAGCACTAATAGCTATAGCCTGCTGGGCAACAGCCTTTAAATACCGCGGTCGAAGACCCAGTGCATGAACAAGTCTCCGCAGACCAATAGCACATGCATTCCTTCTATGATTCTTAAACGTCTCCTGTAAAACGCCAGCATTCAATGCGCCGGACTTTTTCATCGACGCTGCAAACCCACGGGGTTTACTCCTCCTACCAGAAGCACGCTTGTAGCTGCTAAAGGATTTTATCACTGGATTGTGGTACTTCTCAAAATGCTCCATACTCATCTCAATATAATGCAACTTTGACGGATCTTGAGATGCTACAATATGAGGCACAATAGAAAACATCTGACATACGCGTAAACCCAGCACACAGTACGCAAGCAATACAGATCTACTATCCATCACTGTCATTTCAACCACTGGTCTGTGCACACTCTCCACAAGTGGCAACATACGCTCTTCCAAATCCTTCACACACTTGATACCCTCTTCATACGTACACGTACCTTTGAGAATCTGCATCATTGTATCAAACGACACCATCATCTGTTTAGCAAGGTCTTTAAGCAGGGGCTTGGAATGCACCAACACAACAGGGGTGCCCAAGACATTTTGGTTCTCGGCCAAATTAATCAATGTACCAAATACGGATAAATACTGTCGAATACACGCCACAAGCGCGGAATAATACTTTACTGGAAACGGTGTAGGAGGCCATTTGAAACGCAAGTCTGCCATCGCACTGGATCTCAGCAGCATTCTGGATTTGATCACATTGGTCCCCACCGGCAGAATACAATCCTGCGTAATCCTCTCAACAACCTCCGAATCATCAATCACCACCGTATCCCCTAACAAATGCTCTGTCAGCGCATTTGTCCCTTGTGACAACATCCCCAATGATGCTCTTGTCATCTCAACCACCTCATCACTCTTATGCATTGGAAACACAAATTGGGCCGCCACTGTCGACAAAAACAATCCAATCAACATGTTCAAAAGAATATACCCAAGCGTTTTTGGATACACCTGATCCAAGTGCACTCCTGACGTCGCCACAAGTGAAAACATGATACCAAAGATCATCACAGCCTTGTACCGTGGAGACCACACTGCTCCCCTGAAGAAATACGTCGCAATGGACAAAAAAAGAGTCACAAAGAGAACCATCGTAGCCCCCTTTGTCACAGATTGTTCAAAGCTGTACCCATTACACAGATATGCAAGATATTCAACGCTCAGGCCCAGGGCCCCTCCCAGCGAAGTTCCAAGAAGCCGCACGAAGACATACAACAACGATGATCCTGAATCCGTTTGCAAGGCTAATGCAAAACCGATAAACCCAGTCACAGGACCAGCCTTGGTTGTCTCATATGTGAGCGCATTCCAGACCGTTGAGTTCGACACAATGCAGAGGTAGACAAAAGAGCCAATATAGGCCTGTATGAATCCTCTATTCCCTGGATCTTTCAGAAAGTTTTCTTTCCATTTTCTCATGTCTTTGTTTTTCTGTTCAGGCGGACCAGGGATCCATTAGCGAAAGTCTGAGTTCAAATTTCATTGCCATGACAGTTCCCCTAGAACAGCGTATCCTCGCCTTCTATTCAATATTTGAAGAGTTCTTCTTTACTTGAATATAATATATTATTGTTACAACGATGTACCTTGAAATGATCTGGTTACATACCCCTCTGGGTCAGCCACCTGAAGCATTTTCTGTAGCATGGACAGCTCTGTAGCTATATCACGTAATCTCTTTCGTCGTCCCTCAATCAGTGTGGCATGTGCATCTCCTTTGACGGATTCAATGTATGCATCCAAGGAGTCTTCTGCTGGTGTAGTTGTCGTCTGACCCTTGGCTTCCCTTGCATCCTCGCGAGTGAGCTCCTGTGTCAGGGTGTCTCGTTCAGTCTCCAAACCCTGAATCTCTAGCAGAATATCCCGAGCGCCCATGGCTTTCTTGGATACATCAGCAGATTTTGAAGCCATTTTATACTTCTTTTTCCGCGTTTTTGTCCTATCAAAGACCATGTCGTCGTCATCGCTCTCTGCGTCATCATCAGATCTGTCATTCCTGGCATGCTTGGCAGATGTGTTTGTTCGAGTCCCTAGGGCAGAATCTATCGAGTCTTGGATCGAATCTACAATTTGATCCTCTAAATCTTCAATCTCTTCCATAAGTTGACCAATCTCGCGCTCATTCTTTGCGACGGTGTTTGCCTGACCCACTGTCAGCCCGTCATCAAGCGATGACGCGCGCTCTTGCTTTTGCTTGGCCATAATTCTGTCATTCTCTCTCTGTAAATGCTCTATTTTATTCTGTTTCTTTTGAATCTTATCTGATACTTTCTGTTGTTTGTCTGTCAGACCTTTTTCTCTCGCATATCCTCTCCAATCAAAGTTCCCAGAGTACAATGCTGCTTGAACCGTGTCTGATGACATTCCCTCTCCTCTCGCCATGGCCATGGCCATCTGCTCCTTTGCCTTCTCTTCCTCTGCCCTTTTATGCCGTCGATGTGCTTCTAAAGCCTCTGCCTGCTGCTTTTCAACCCTGCTCATTCCTTCTGCAGGCATCAAATCCTGAGGACCGTTCAAAACGTACAGTCTATCACTATTCCCAATCCGCATCTGATCCCCCACTCGAAACGGAACATATTGTCTTTTAGGAATCTGCGCCTTGTTAAGAAATGTTCCGTGGGTGGACCCCATATCATAGAGAAATACCTCCTCATCTCCACTGCATTGAACAACAACATGATACCGAGATGTGGATGGGTGCTGAACCTCCCAATCGTTGTCTGAAACCCTTCCAAAACTCACCCAACCTTTATCACTACGCCTACAGTATTTGGTGAGGTCAAGGGTCCTAATCGTCTGCCCAGACTTGAGAATTTCCAGTTGATACTCTACTCTACAAGTTGAAATTCAAACAACACGCGGGTCAGTGACGATATGCAGAGGATGCATGGGCTCTATCCGTCATACCTGGGAATAGAACTCCAATCGGGTGGACTATATGTCACCGGATCATTATGAACCTCCTGGGACTTTGACAAGTTCACGACTGGAGGAGGTGGCATGTCACTGCCTTCCTCTGCTCCCGCCATATCGACCTACTATGTTACAATTAATGCCTAATTCTGATCTAATGAGAATTTATGACGCTTATTTTCAGCATCCATGTCGGGATCATCGGTGGCTGGTCTCAATCTTTTTTTAAGCAGTTGCTTGGCCTCGACGTTTTTCCTCAGTTCAATATACTCCAATCCTTCCTTGATCAATGTCAGGTATGCTGCGCAGATGGCTCTATTCGAAGTTCTAGGGAACTCTGTGAGTTTGAGACCAGAGAGCAAACGCAGTAACAGATCCCTTTGTCGCTCAGCAAGGGTAGCAAGTTTTGAATCAATGAGGTCCCGTGTGTGCAGTCCTCTCAGCAACACGCGAGGAGCAGCACCCTGCGGATCGCCTTCCAGAGGCGTCGGAAGCGCAGGATTGACATCGATATCAAATAATGGAGGCGTTCCTACCGGTGGCGATGCATCAAACTCGGAGATTTCAATCATCTGTTCCTGTAACCTGGCAGCTGCTGAAGGAGCACCGACTGTCCCCTTCATGGTGTCGCCCTCCTCGGCTTTTCTCTTGCTTTCAATCTTGGCTGCCTGTTGGAGAATTGCGTCTTCTTCAGCTTCTTGTTCTGGACTCCTCTTCAGATATTGCTCGAATCCAGCCTTACGCAACTGCTCGTGTCGCTGGTCAAATGGATGCTTGACAAGCGTGTGATTGGCAATGCCTGTTGTTCCCCCTTCCCTGCCAATCAAAAGCTGCCTCGCGATAGAATAATATCGCCCCTTGATGTCATCGACCGATCTTTGATTTCCATTAAACTCGTATCTATCAGCAATGGCAAACCATCTCATATCCATCAATTCCACTAAATCCAACAGATAATCAGTTTCCTCTCGAGACCAGTCCTCATCAGCTTTGATCAGATTCTTCCACTCCTCGTCATTGTACCTGTACACGTTGGCCTTTTTATTATATTTTGCAAAAGGATATTCCTTCTCGGCTGGAATAATCTTGTTATTCGTCGCAGTATTCGTATAACACTTGACCCAATGCCACAGTTCCATGTCATCCTGACGACATGGGTTTTTAAACGACCTCCATTCATAACTAATCTTCCCACGCCGTTCAATTTTTTCCTGCTTCTTCTCACTCTCAATCTCCCCCATAAGCTGCGATGGCATCAAGGGATGAGACGCACTCAAAAGGGCAAAAGCTTCCCTGCTCATCCCCTTTGGTTTCTGCAGTTTGGGTCCCTTTGGTTTCTCCGCTTTCGGCTCAACTGGCCCATTACCGTGCTTGGGAATTCCCATAATATCCTTTATATCACTCATGATGATCTAATCAAATCGAATCCTCTGAATTTGGGGGAAATCCCACGCCACACGCGAGGCAATTGTTGCCCTCTGAATGTATCTCACCACAAACGGCTCTTATACGCTGCGCAGATCGCCGGAAACACCCGGATGTATATATTCTTAAATAATAACGTATAATAGACGAAGAAATGCGCGTATCTTGCTCACGTAGCCGTAAAAGGGAATATTTAATGTACGTTTTACGGAACTCGAGTCATTAGAGTCATTACACCGTATGGATAGGGCGGCATCCTGCCGACCTATGGATTCTATGTTTTAAATAGGACAATTAATGGTTCAGTGTGCTTTTCAGAGACCACACGTGCCTTGTCTGCCACACGCAAAGGCCAGACGAAACAGGGACAGTCCCCAGGTACTAAGTCGACGAGGTATCGTACGATCATCGGTGAATTCGAATACAATGAGTACATCTGAAGTCATTGAAAAGGGTCTGGCGACTCAGGAGGAGTTGAGGGATATGCTGATACCAAGTCAAGCACAGCTTGATAGGACCAAGGAACACTTGGAGTCAGAAATGCCTACTCGGAAACTGGGTAGGTCGGGTCTCGATGTCTCGATTATTGGATTTGGTAGTTGGGTGAGCTTTGATTACCAATTGGATGTAGAGAATGCCAAGACATTGATCGACAAGGCCTACAGGGGAGGCATCAATATGTTTGACAATGCGGAGGTGTATGCACATGGTAAATCTGAGCTTATTATGGGCCAGGCATTGCAAGAGCTTGATATTCCAAGGTCCGATATAGTTATATCGACCAAAGTGTTTCACGGTTGCGTGAAAGAGCCGACAAAGACGGCAAGGGGGCTCTCAAGGAAGCATGTTGTTGAAGGGCTGAAAGCTTCGTTGAAGCGTCTTAGGCTCGATTATGTGGATGTGGTTTTTGCCCATCGGCCTGATACAAGTGTGCCAATGGAAGAGATTGTGCGAGCTTTTAATTTTGTGATTGATCAGGGGTATGCCTTCTATTGGGGTACATCGGAGTGGCAACCTTGTCAGATTATTGAGGCTCATCGGTGTGCGGAAAGGTTGGGTATGGTTGGTCCAATCTGTGAGCAACCGCATTATAATCTTCTTCATAGAAAACGGGTAGAAGAGGACTTGTTGGCCCTGTATGACCAGTATGGGCTTGGTTTGACCACCTGGTCACCTCTGGCAAGTGGCCTTCTCTCTGGCAAGTATGCTGGGGGCGCTGTGCCTGAAAACTCTCGATTCTCTGTTGCCAGATATCAGTTTCTCCGTGAAGGGCTGCTGACAGAAGAAAATTTGAAGGCGGCAGAAGCATTGGTACCGCTTGCTGAGGAATTTGGATGCACCTGTGCTCAGCTAGCTCTATGCTGGTGCATGGCAAATGAGAATGTTTCAACCGTGTTGACAGGAGCAACAAAAGTATCTCAATTAGAAGAGAACTTGGAAGCCGTCAAGCTCCTATCAAAACTCACGGAAGAGGATTGGAAGCGCGTTGGAAATGCTCTGGGGAACAGTTGTAGCATTCTGAGCAGGTTTTAAATAAAGCAAAAAAGCATTCATTTTATTCATTCCCAAATAAATACATTATCTTTCATCTTCCCGACTGTTGCAATCTCGCGAGACGGTGATCTTTTGATCGGAGGAAGACGTTTGGCCTTGAGCAGCGTTTGACCATTACCATACAATGCAAAGTAGTCAACTTTCTGGTACCCAAGAGCATCGTACAAGGCCAGTGCTGCATCATTAGTAGAATCTACGTGTAACCATATAGATTCCTCCCCCCATAATCGAGCTACTCGTTCGCATTGTTGAACAAGCTTCTTTCCTAGACCTCTCCTTCGGAACCCAGGTTTCACAACAATATTGCTCGCATAACATCGAAACGGTTTCATGGTTGGAAAAGGAGGAGGCAATGCGGATTCACAACGTGCCATTGAAATGGAAGCGCAGCCAACAATCTCACGTGTCTCTGATTCCTCAACAACAAATATATACAGTTTCCTCAAAATGCTTGGCTTTGGCCTTTTCTGCTGTCCAGACCCATCTGTGTACATCTTCTTCCCTTTATATACTCCCCAAAGTGTTTCTCTTGCCATAACTCGCTCCTCTGGGCTCAAAAACCAAAACTCTCGCCTCGCCGAGCGTTTCGTTTGAACAGCCTGGGAAAATTGCCTCACCCACTGACCTTCAGTTTGAGATGCAGGGGAAAGAAACCCCCCTGCCGAGTCTTTAAATGCCTCATGACACATGAATGAAACATCAGCGATATCTTCGTCCCTCATTTGGCGAATTCTATGCCCGGCTCGAGCAGCTATCAAAAACTGGTGCTTTCGGTGACTCTTTGGTACAGCAAGCGAATGCCCACTCATTGGGCGATGGAAAGGCGACACTGAGAGCATTACTAACTATATTACTCCACCACCAGACCGCCTGTACCCGATATGGTGGAACAAATAAAACAAAACACGCTGCTCACTCTGCTTGCCACAAGTACGACGGCCTCATTGTGCAGATAATGATCAACTGTGTGTACCTATGCAATCAGTTACAAAAAATAATGTATTATTCGCTTTGTTGTGCATCCTATTGAGTCTTGTATTGAGAGAGAACATGAAACGAGGAAAAAAATCTGTGGTGGTGGTGGTGGTGCTGAAAGTCAATCAAATCCAATCAAATCTATCGATACCTTCATTCATCCTTATTATTGCTCTTTGCTCTGAGCTGCAGTTACTTTATTTCCATGTTGCAGCATGCTATTGACTTTGTCTGCAGCATCTGCGGACATCTTGGAAGCTAGCTCTGCATCTTTCTTTGCCTTGGCATCGTCGAATTTCCCTTGCATGACGCTCAGTATCATGGTCCATCCAAAGGAAACTCCAGCAACATATGGAACTCTCATATGCCTGGGCACAAAGGCGAAATTGATCAGTTGGAGTGGTACCCATACGCTCCACAGTGTCTTGACGCTCTCCCAAATCTCACTCTTATATTTTTGCACAGCATACGACAATGGCTGTCCAGAAACCTGTGCTTTGATAGCATAAAATGTGGGGAAATACAGGAACGGGTGGTGTATAGCTTGATCAAGGAAAACTTTGATGGGTGCAGTAGCTTTATGACCAAATTTTGCTGTGATTGGTCCACACCACTGTGTAAACTTGATATTATACAACCAGTATTGAAAGCCCCCCAAGTAGACAAAACCAAAAGTACAAAACACAGCATGTCTGTTCCAATCAATCTCCTTTTTGCCCTCAATCACCTTTTGGGCAAACAAGTCTGCAGCACTGGTTTTCAAACCAGATGTCCAAATCCCTGTCGCCAAAGGATGCGCCTTGGCAGTGTTATTATACCATACTCCGACACTTGTAAAAGGGCTCAGCAACGCTCTCCCAACCTGTGCAATGTTTGACATGACTACTTCTACTACAGAGCACGTCTACTACCAAACAGCGTCGAGTACCTCTTTTTGGGTTACACACCCCACTCGAGCACAGATTGGCCCAAAATTCTGTAGTAAAATAGAAAAATAGTATAGTTAGTTCATGCTGGGCAGTGCTGAGACAGTGTGGGTCAAAGCAGGCTCAAACGCATAACCACATCCAGCAATCCACCAATGCAATCGATCAGTCCCTTGTGATTGCATATTATACACCATCAAGAACGTATATGTGTAATTAATGCATTGACAAGGGATAATACGATGGTCACAGGGTTGAATGAGGAGGTGGCATTCGTATGGTATTACTTTGCCTTTTATGTCGACGTACCGATGAAATCAGCGAATTCGCTGACGCGTTTATATTGAAAATAATCTTCTGAGGCTATGGTCTGGCCAAGGAGGCTTGGTCATCTGATATGTTGCCAGAGAAAAAGGACAAAGTCCGTATTTAAACATTTGTACATTTTAAATAAGGAGTTTATGCTCATTTTTTGCGCGTTGCGCAGGTGGTGTTCTCCAATACATTCCATCTACCTGGGAAATTTTGTAAAAGATACAATCTTGGTAGTGGCCAGCATGGATTGGATCGGTGTTGCCCCCGTTGCTAACACGTGTTGCAGTTTTCTTTGAACTTGCTCGCTGTCATACGAGAGGCAAAGGGAGTTTGCCCTGGCATGAAAATTGCTTTGGATGGCTAATTGTATTTTTTTAATCATTGTCGTGGCCAAAGATCTCGTCGTTAACCATGGTTTCGAGCACAAAGGGTAAGGATGGGACTGGCGCAGAAAGTTTGGGGAAAGAAATTCAAAAGGTCTCCTCTGGTCGTGGAAAGGGGAAACTCGAGGGCAACGATGATTCTCGGGTATCTGAAGATCACATCGGAGGTAGACCTTCCGTGCTTGCGTTGGATGATACCTCCCACAGTGTTACATTTGTATCTGACCATGGTGGCAAAAGCAGTCGTGGTGGCGAGAGCAATAGCACACACAACGCCGATCCAGAGATCGAACCGAATCAAGTAATACTGCAGAGAGAATCCGGAGGAGGTTTAAAGCATTATTTCTGGTATGGACTGCCAAAGTCTGCTAAAGCAGCGCTTGTGCTGTGTTTGATTGGAACTGTGTTGCTTATTGCATACTCCATCACCGCTGTGAGTCTAAGTTCCGACGATGAAGAAGCCCATATAGCGACTGTTATTATTATTTTATCTGTCTTTACGCTGTTTGCGACAGCTGATGCCATTATATATGAGAATACACTACAGCTGGTATCCAGTATCATTCTCAGTACGTTTGCATGTTTATTGGCATAGTGTGTCTTCAACATGTGCTGACTCGACATGCTTTTGCTACAGGTTTGCTCATGATGGCAAGAGTTTTGTGGTTCATTGTCACTCGACCATCATCGACAAACTTTCTTCCATTAAAGGTTATATGGGGTGCACTTGTGATTGTTGTTCAAATAATGTATGTTGTTTGCGCATTGATATCATGCAGACAGTTTGGTTGGCGATTATATTCCCGCCTTGGAGTCGATTTCAGAAGACCAGGAGCAATAAATATTCAGCGTTTGGCGTTCATAGCCAATTTATTCAATGCACTCGTCAAATTGGACTTTGTCTTCCTCGTAGTCCTGTGTGCTTTGGGTATCAATGTGGCTGTTGAACAGAAGGAAACCATTGATGTACCGATTTTTACGATATCGATTTGCACATTCTTTGTCGATTTGGCTATTAGTATCTTTGGGCTGGTCATCACGAGCTCCAGAAAGTGGGGGAAACGAATACTTGTGTTCCATACCCTCATGCCACTGTCGTATGCTGGACCAATTGCAATAATTGTCTTGTACAAGACGGGGTCTTCGGACGTTGCAAACGCAGAAACGTCTGTAATCATAGCTGGATGTGTCTTTATGGTTTTCAGATCTGCGTTATGGTGGACACTTCACCTGGTGGCTAAGAGCTCTCATATGGTTCTTGTGCATGGACGGGTGACTGTCAGGGCTGATTCCATCAGGTCTTGGAGTATGAATGAGCAAATGCCCATGAAAGACCCAGTCATTTACCCTTTATTTGAAGGAGCCTGGATCGGAAAGCCGACACCAAACAATAAGAAAAAGACCAGATACTTTCAGTTATCACATGATGGCAGCACACTTCGATGGGGTTGGAAAAAGTTTGTCCGCATGTATTATGCACAGGGCATCACCTACTCACCAGAAGACATGTCGATTACATTAAAGTTTTTGCTGGATTCTGATTTGACATTGCTTTTTCCAAATCAGAAGATCTTTGTGGCATGGAAGAAGGGGCTTGAGAAACTCCTCATCATGCTCCTGTCACCTGAAGGCACTTTGAAAGGTTTAGCAGCAGAGAGGTCAATATTAGATCGATTAGATTCCTCAGATGATAGGGATAAAGGTATTCTATCCAGGCTTGGCCTGAGAGCAATGTCTTTCGGTCGAGGTGGCCACTCGTCTGGCAAGTTTGAAGCCCCAACCACACCAGAGAACTCTGGGATCCGCTCACACGTGCTGAAGACACCATCAACTGAACAGCTCCAAAGAAGACAAAAGATGGCTTCCTATCTGTTTCACACCAGCAATGGCGAGATTAAATCGCCAATTTCATGGTTTCTGGGGAAGAAGTCTGTGGAAAATGATTTGAAAAACACAGCTGATCAGACCATGATTTCAGTTGGCACCCAAACAGATACTAGTGAATTGCGATATCTGACATTATCGACTGAATATAAAACGGATGAAGAAAAGACGGCAGATGTCGCCGCTGAATATGCTGCCATGCTCAACATGCCCGGATTGGGGGCATCAGGGCTGAACAACTCTGACAGTTGCTTACCCAAGGCTCGCTCCATAGTTCGCGATAGCGGAACTCCGCTATCTCCAATGGCATTATCGAGTGACAGGAACAAACAAAGTCTCGATTTCCTCGAAAACTCCCCTAGTCTCCGATCTGGTACAGCATCAAACCTGGCCGTGTCAGTCGATGTGATTGACTTTGAGTCTCTCTCTGTTGGGAAATTACTAGGCTCTGGGTCAGAGGGGGACGTCCATGCCGCCTGGTACCTAGAAACACCTGTGGCTGTCAAACGATTCAACAACCTTGACGACGCTTCCTACGAAGCAGGCATGTACCTGGCAGTAGGACTACATGACAATGTCGTCTCTCTGAGGGCCCTCTGCCAACATGATGATGACATCTATCTCATCATGGAATATTGTCCTAGAGGTAATCTTGACAGTATGTTACATTATTCAGCCCCATCGCAGTGGGATCCAGCGAAGTTGTTGCCACTCATTAGGGCCATTGCAAGAGCAATGCATCACCTGCATTCCAGAAACATTCTCCATCGAGACTTGAAGCCAGCGTACGTTCAACAATACAAGACTATACATATATGCATGTGTGACTGATGTTCCCCTCGCATACACTGCAGAAATATATTCATTGGCCATGGCCAGACCATGAAAGTTGGTGACTTTGGAATGGCATGTATTGTTTCCAGTGACCCACCTGATGAATACGAAGATCACAATACATTCGTCAAAAATGGCAAAGATGTCTTGGAGCTTGTAGGTAGTATGCAATACACGGCACCAGAGCTGGTCAATCCTGAACTCCAATCCTCCAAAGGTATGTCCCCTGTCCTTGTACACAAGACTCCATGCCTCACGCTGTCCATGGCATACATGCAGATGTCTTGGATTGGGCAAAAAAACTCGACGTCTGGTCTTTCGGAATCACCGTATGGGAAATATTAGAAAGAAAAAGGCCATTTGAAGGTTTAGATGATATGGCCATTCAATCCCTCTGGCTGAATTCCCCATACCAAGCTCGACTCCCACCCATTAAAATCCCAGAGCAGGGTATTCCTCAGAAACTCAAACTCATGAGAGGGCTCTCAGACATGATCGAGGACTGCACCCGCCTCGACCCTGACTCCAGGCCCACATTCCATGCCATTCTAAAGCGCCTGAAGCATCTAAGCACCAACCAAGGCACGCCATAGCAGGCTCCCTCGTCGAGGCAGACCATTGGATCAAAGAACTGCTGTCATTGGTTCTCCACCCTTGTTCGATGAATACATACCATATTATTTACATTTATTTCTAAAGAAATTCAGATATCCCAAAGGATGTGTCAACTGCTGTAAGAAGAAGCGCGTTATTCGTATTCCTAGTAACTAGTAATTCGTGTATCTGCTCTCAATTCCTCATTCGATACAGCGGGAGCCACATTGAATCTATATTAGGTGTCGTATATCGACAAGGGGATCATCCGATAGAGACACAGCATGAATACAGAGCACGACACGCTAGTTTCGGATAGCAGACCGCGTCACCAAAAGGCTGGCAGTGTGTCTGATTCAGAGCCGATTCACAAAAAGCAGCGACAGAGCGACGTATCTAGGGGTCATGAGGAGCACCAGCAGCGGCGGCAGGAGTCGGGAGGGCATGTGGCATCAGGGAGGCAGAAGAAGACCACGTTTAAAGCTCTTGGGAACTTGGTGCTTGCTATCAAGCGTTTTCAAGGTGTGTGATGATGTCGTCATGTCATATGTTGAGGCTGCGTAGATTATCTTTGGGATTTGTGTGTGCAGCTTCTTTGAATCCGACGTATACCTATGGTCGACAGGGGTCACCTTCTCCGGTGAGTGCTACTACTGATATTTGTATAATGATCATCATGAGGATGATGATGATACCTGCATGCATGACTGTGAGCGTGTTTGAGCGTGTTTTATACTCATGTGCGGTCTTGTTGTCATTGTTGTATGCAGTGTCCCGTATCTGCGACGCAATCTTCGGGTGCCAGTCAAGAGGACTCTGGAGTGCAATATTCATATCCTGATAGAGGTCACAAGGCGGCTCTTCTCATGCACCCATTGCCTGATATTCCTCAGACAGAAGATCTAGAGGAGATACGGAGTAGTCAGAAGAAATCAAAGAGCGAATAGAGTGTGGACACGTCCTGCAGAGACGTGCGCATGCGAGTATCAAAAAGGTATCAGAAAGGAATCTGTACATCGAATCTGAAATATACTTTTGGCGCGTCCGAATATGCCATGATAGAGATAGTATTGGGAACGATAGAGACCTCCAGTTGGAGTAATTGATTTAAGCAATACATTGTAAGGTTTGGTTATGCGACTGTCACTGTGACTGGTGTCCCGTAAGAGGTCAAGTATCGGACTCACTGCGCCGAATTTCAATCTTCGCATGTACATCGTGTGAGGGATCGGGGAACTGAGTAGGGTGTAGGAAAATCGTAGGGGTTATTCACAAGAGGAGCAGGCACGCAGGCGTTGAATTTGTCAGTGGGCACACGTACGTAGAGAACCGACACCTCGCGATGGATGACGACGGTGTCGGAATGGGTGGTCGAATCGCCGATTATCTTGATACTGGTGCATTTATATCTAATTCAGAGATATGTGAGCAGTCTCACCCGACGTATTGGCATCGGGTTGATGATCCCGACTCGTACAATTTCTGTCCTGTCGACGGAGGGAGCACAGATGCCTTTTTATTTGCCAGTCTTTCTATAATTATCGCTAGTTTGCTCCATTTCAGTCGAATGTCAGCTGTACTTGTTCTTTTCATGGGTTCTGTTATAGAGGTATTTGTGTACAAGTATAATCTAGGGAGGATTGGGAATGCATTCACGGTTTGGTTGGGGGTGTCTTCACCAGAGATTCTCCTCTATGGGTTTCTGCCTCCTCTCTTGCTTGATGCGGCCATGGGGCTGGATTGGTTTGTCTTTACAAAGGTTTCCAAGCACGCTATTGTATATGCGTTTCTTGTGGTACTTTCTACGGCTGGTCTTATGACGCCGTTTATGCTTTTTATGTTGGATCTTGGGAACAGGGGCTGGACCTGGCCATGGGCGGCACTGTTCATCTCAACCGTTGCATCGACTGATGCTCTTGCTGTGTCTGCGATTATTAAAGGTGCCTGTGGTCCAGAGCATCTCACTGTGTTGATGGAAGGAGAGTCTTTGCTGAATGATGCTACCTCGCTGGTTCTCTTCTCTGTTCTCTTTTCATTATGCAAGTCAAATCAGATTGTCGACCTCTCCGGTGTATTGCCCAGGATAGCCGCTGAATTTTCATGGTTGGCTATTGGGGGCTGCTTGGTTGGATTGTTTTTCGGATGGTTGACCCTCAAAGTCTTGAGGCTCATGCGGACTACTGGAGCCAGCAGACCAAGAGAGTTGGGACTTGTTCAAGGAATGGCCTTGCTGACGTTTTATGTCGGATCATCTCCATTGGGTGTATCTGGGGTTATTGCTGTTGTGGTGTTTGGCCTCTATGGTGCGGCAACGTCCAAGTTTGAACTAGCAAATACAGATGCAGCATCGCAGCTTGATGGAGTTCAGTCCACGCTTGGGTCTGCATTGAATGGCATTGTGTTCTTTTTGGGCGGTGCTTCTGCTACTAATTTCCTAATTCGTGCAGCTCCTTTGCTTCAGAATGAGATGTCGTGGACATTTATATGCATTCCCATCATATACATCATGGTTTTCATTGTCAGGGGGGCATCCATCTCAGTCTTCAACTATCTCTTTGGATTGACACGTCAAGGATCGATTGCATGGAATTCAATCCCATTCATTACTCTAGGAGGTCTTAGGGGAGCTTTATCTCTTATTATGGCGATGCAAATTGCTTCTGAAGCGTATGGCGAGGACGTCGATCCTACAACAGCAAAGATCATTGCCCAAATTATGACATGGACATCGTCCTTTGTACTATTGTCACTGTTGGTGAATGCCCCTTCCTTGCCATGGCTTTTAAAAGCATTTGGACTTTTGGAGCAGTCAGAAGCAAAAAAGAAAGTAGTCAATAGAGTGATGAAAGCACTGGAGCAGAAGACGAGACAAATCATTCTAGACCTCAAAGCAGATGAAGACGAAATGTTTCGGGGTGTCGACTGGATGGCTGTCCAAGATTTCTCTCTAGGGAATATCAATCTCTCTTTGTCTAAAAAGAGGCGAGGCTTTTGGAAAAGGTTCGTATCATCAGTAGGAAGATTTCCATTCAGAGGGAATTTTGAAAGAGAGAGTAGAACACCTGGGCCTGGGGATATTGAGGAGCCTTTGATACAGGACGATCGCTCCCTTCACGATTTTCAGCTGGACGAAAATTTCAAGCAAGTAGACAATGCAGCTGAAAAGGCGAATAAGGAAACTCCATTTATGTACAAGAACGTGGACAGAAGAGATTCTGTGCCTGGCATGTCCAAAGAATCATCCTCGTCCCAATTAGCAGATTCAAATGCGTCATTGGGCTGGTCCTCTCCTCCTCCAGAAGCAATGCGACCTAGTGAGAGCGAGCTTCATACCTGGTGGGGCACTGTCGAGGACGGGCCTGGAGCTGGAGAAGCCTCAGGGGAGCAGAATTTCAGCACATCCCCTGAAGCTTTGCTGGAAGCACGTACGAGGTTGATTTGGGGTATCAAGCGCTATATCTTCTCAAAACGTCAGGAGGGGCTTTTATCACCAAATGGCTCAAAGACATTGGCATATGCCTGTGATGTAGCCATTGAAGACGCAGAGAATCCCTTGGTATGTTGAATGAGCCTAATTATATTCATTGTGTGACACTCTTGCTCAAGCATTCCGTGTATGCAGGATATCTGGTCTTCTGTGAACAAAGAATTAGTTGAAAAAATTGAATTACAAGCAGCGGCTTGGGTATTTCATTCGGCCCGCATGTTTGTATACTCATCACCTGGGTTTCTACAGCCCATCATGAGTCCCATCATCAAGTCTGCCACATCTTGGCTCGGCGTATACCTTGGGAAAGCCATGCTCAAATCCTGCGAAGTAGCCATAGCATACTATATGGCATTATGCTTCTCGAAACAGTCCCAATGGCTTCAGAGTGCTCATAAAGACTCCCTGCTACATTTGGAACTTATTCTGGAACGAGATCGAGTGTATCAATTCATCATTGACAGGGAGATTGAAGCCCCAGCACATTTTGAAGCAATGCAAACATATCGGGCTGAGATGGCAGTAATACTCAGACAAATCCAATACATTCATTCGATATTCAGCGCTGGCGTCATCAATGAGGTGGAGAGGGAGAGACTCATCTCCCCAATAGTGCAACGGAAGCAGGTCCTGGAGGTCACAGGCCCATCAGGTAATAAATGGCAAAGCTCTGGCAATGTACTCCTTTCATTACCAATATATAGAGACTTAGATGACGATTCGAAGGAAATCATCCTCCAGTACGGCTCTATGAAGGAATTTGGAGGGGGTGAAGTCATATGGGAAAATTCACAATCCAATGATGAAGATTATGCTTTTTGCATCGTTGTGCGCGGACTCATAAAGTCTGTATCGACTCAAGCAGACCAGTCCATACGAGAGGAATACCTTGGAAGCGGTGCAATGCTCGGAATATTGCCAGCCATGACGGAAAATAAAGTAGAAATCCCAGGATGGAACCACGCCATTGCTCAATCTAGCCGTCTCCAAAAGGGAGTTTTGGTATTCTTCTTCCCAACAAATGTTTTGAAAGCAATAAAAACGAGAGCAAAACAAGGAGAAGCTCAATTTCAGAAAATGCTGCTGAGCATTGAGAGAGAATGCGCCATGTATATTCTCAATGCAACCAAAGAGGCTGTGATGGAAAGTATTGCAACACGATATGAACAGGTCGAAAAGGAACGACGCGCCAGTCTCAGAGAACTGTCCCACACAGATGCTCTTAACATATCTGATCATTTCAGTGAAGATGAGAGGGTTGAAGACAATCGCATTAAAGCAGAGTCACGTAAATACGCCTTGTCCATTGAGAATCAGCTACGCAGGCAAATTCCACAGGCAACCACAACAGTCCTGGAACCCTATCAGAACTTTGTACAACGATCTCATGTGATTCTTCTATCAGGATCAATTCAAAGACACGGAGGTCCGACATCAAGGCAATTAAAGGCAGCCATCTCCATGGGAACCAAACTCACAGCACCCCATGTGGTACCTCTATTGCATTCTCAGTACAATGCCAACCATGAAGAGCTCAAGCCATACCTATCAGGGCACGAGGGAGCAGTCATACTGGTATGCCCAAAAGTTCGGAACCATCTCGGATCATCGGAAGCAGGCATCGGTGACCAGATCGGGTCGCTATCATTCATGTTTGGAGACTCTTTTGACGGAGCATCAAGCAGCAAGCATTCCGCGTATTAAATCAGATGCGGCGATATCAGCATGTAATACTCTGTATACTATAAATTTAATACATATACTACACTGTCGAGTACACGATGCTGCTACGGCGGTGGTATCAAAGCAATTCTGGACAATTGGCACTCGAACGAGCAGTATCCGCTATTCTAGCATCTCCTTTCAGTAATTCCATCGAGACCCTTTTCAAAAAGAACGATTATATCGTTATTGACGATTTCTTTGACAGAGATGACGCTATACAGTTACAGAAAGACATTATGGATAGGATTCCTGACATGTCATTGAACCAAACATTTGTGTACAGCAAATACTCTCCTAGGCCACAGATGTTTCCAAAAGAGCATATTTTAGAATATGATTATAAAGGTAGACAGAAAGGTAACCCAACAAGCGTCTTGGAGTCGTTGGTAGACGACTCTTCCCTGGCCACAATGTTCAATGTCTTATGTCCAGAGCTGTTTGCCGGGCCAACCCTTCTGGTCGGTCATGACTTGAAGATACAGTATAATAGAGGGAATGGAGGGTGTTTTCCAATCCATTTTGATTCGGATCCATCGGTTGATTCGCGGGTGGTTACATGCATTCTGTATTGTACTCTAGAGAGGACACACGAGCACGGCGGTCAGTTGGTATTCTATCCCCACACCGTGGCAGGGGAGCCTGTTATTATAGAGCCAAAGTTCAATCGACTGGTAGTGTTTGGATCGCAGACAATGGCCCATCGAGTGTTGCCTAATTATGCTGATCGATATTGCTGTACATTCTGGCTCCAGACCCAGAAACCTGTGCAGCCCATGGCACACGATAAGGACAAGGCCAAAGCGTTGATGAAGAAATGTATAGAATCAAACAGTCCATCAGAACGGATGCATCTCTATCAGCAACTCTGTTCTATACCAGAAATTAAAAGACACATGATCAAGTACCGATGGAGCAATGATTGGAGGGCATCTCTTGAAGAATCACACGCTCCTTCACCCTTACGAGACGAACTAATCGCATCATTTGAGACTGAGTTGGACACCGTATCCCGAATATTATCTCCGATTGTAGATTCCGTCACGAGAGACGGGGATACCCAATCCATTGGATAAAAAAGGCGCGATTACACTCGGATACGACACGTGCGGCTCTCGGCATGCCATTCCCATCCCCTCATCCCCCAGAGTATTTATTTCCTACATATACAGGCAGCGTCTTCAAATTCATTTGATTAATATTAATATTACGGGTATATATAATACGTCTACTAGATACAGATAAGAGATTGCTCCTGTATCCTCATACACATACACATACAAGGTCCTCCAACACAATCACGGAGGCGCGACCTTGAGACATTGGAGAACATTAGCACGTGACACCGACACTCTCGGCCAAACGTGAATTGATAGTATTCGTTTACATTTCATAGAAAAAGCGTTACATCTTTTGGATTCTTTTGTATTGTATTGAATTCCGTGGTCGGTTGAATCAGCATGTCAGGAACACAATCGCAAAGGTCGAGTTCCGAGTCCACCATGGACGTCTATAAGAGTGATGAGTTTAGAATTAATTCAATGAAGGTATGTTACGAGTGCGAGATGGCGTATTCTTTGAAGTCTGGTGTTTTCTGTTGAGGGCGTGTATGCTGACGTCAGCACGGCGTCGTAAGAGGACGCGGCGAGGTCACCTGTTGTCAGGATACAGACACTGATGCGGTTGTATTGTGCCATGCAGATTGTACAGTGTTCAAAAAAGTATACACACGATTGGACGGAATGTCCCTTCGCTCATCCGAATGAAAAAGCGACGAGAAGAGATCCTAAAAAGTATTCATACACGGGTATTGCATGTCCTTCCATGAAGGATGCCGGAGACTGTGCATTTGGGGATGAATGTCCGTATGCGCATAATGTTTTCGAATATTGGCTTCATCCAACGAGGTACAGGACGCAGATGTGCAAAGATGGGAAGGCTTGTAACAGGAAGATTTGTTTCTTTGCCCATGATGTGGCAGAGCTTCGATCTCCAGAGGTGAAGCCTTTTGTGTCCCCAGAGGCGCTGCAAAGAGCGTATCAAACAATGGGGGCGCATAACATGACGGGATTGGTGCATCCGGATGTGTTTACGCCGGTGAGGGCGTCGACAGAGTCTGTGAGGCAGAGTCGGGAGTGGGGCACTGCCCCTCTTTCACCCCAACCTCCACAGTCGCCTGCAGCAGCAGCAGCTATACCTGAAAACTATTTCAGTGTACCGAGTCCAATGTCCACTGTGGGGCCAGATACGAGATTGGATGACAAAGATCTGGAGACGTGCAATAAAATCACCGCCATGGTCCAGGAGGGTAAGATATCTTCGGATCAGGCAGTTTTATTGCTGGAGCAGTTTTTGAGTGATAATGGAAGGGCGTGGTTGGATGAGACGCGGGGTTCGATATTGCTCTCGCAGCAAAAACAGGCACCAGTGCCTCGCCATCCACAGAAGGCATACATGTCTCCAGAGACTGCATCTCTGGCGCAATTGGCAGCCTTGCAGGCAATTGAAATGCAAATGCCATATCATGATGTTCAAAAATCTCATTTGGACAGCATGCGTGGCAGTGCGAGGTCGAGTTTGGACATGTATGGCCAACAAACTAGTGCTGATGCTGCCTATTCTAATGCCAGGAGACTTTCCAGTCCCATTGGTGAAGGACGGATGTTCTCTGGGGCTCCTCTTATTGGTGAGGGTAGATTTTCTGGCCCCCCTCCTGGACAAAAAATGGACTATTGGAATATAAGGACAGACAGTCAAGGGTCTGATGAATCCCTGGAAGACAATGGTCCAGTCGACATTTTTTCATCTGCTTTGTTTTTCCCCTCACAGACTTGATGATGATGATGAAAAGATAAAGTTTATTGTGTTTATATTGCGCGAGTATCAAACTTCAAATCACTTTGTATTCTTCATACACCATGTATATTTGATAAAGGGGGACTTGCATGTCTCTTCCTTGCACTAGCGTCACTAGAGTTTTTTAATGCATTTTCCCACTACAAGCTATTGTAATATATACATTCTCGTATTGCAAATAATAATAATAAATCAATGCTGTATGCTATCAATGCATCGTTACCATGCAATCATCACTGAAGAACAATGATGCCTCTGCTTGAATAATCACGAATGTACTCTTCGTCGTCATAAAGAGACGTCTTGGCATTCCCCCCTGGGACGACAAATCGTGAACTGCTGCTGCTAGCTGTGGGTAATTTCAGCTTTGGATAAATATTAATGTTCACCAGCTCTTTGGTGTATCCATTCTTGAGCCCGGATGGAGAATTTTCGTCATAGCACTTGTCATTGTATGCATTGCACACTTCTGGGAATCCAATGAAAATTCTATACTCGCCATTCTTCCACCCAAGATACTTCTTCTCCACTGAGCATTTTGTTCCCTCGCACAAGGTATTCTTGATGGCGAGTTCAGTAGGAGCATAGCATTGGATGCACTTGGCACTCCACTTTTGATAATCATCCTCCTTCATCAAAAAGGTGACAAGCTTGGTCGGCTGTTTCTTCCCAAGCGTTTTCGTCACATCGAAATCCCATGTAACGCTCTTTGTTCTGTTCAGCTTGTACGTTCTATAGGATAGGTCAAAAAATCCCCTGTCGAAATTTTCATACATCTGATACGATGTGATTCCAAACCACACGCTGTCTGATATTTCGGGAGCACTTGGATCACTGACACCCTTTACACCACATTTCAAGAACTCGTACGTTGTCTTCACATCAAGAGTTTGGTCCTTGTCGAGTACTTGGTTGTCCTTCCATGCCTTGATCCTAGACTTGTCAGATGTGAAAAAGTCAATTGTGGCACTATTCTTCTTAAAGTCAGGTTCCAAGGCATACTTTTTCTTCGGCGCAACAATCTCTGCTGTACATTCCAATGGTGCCCCTTTGCTCGCCGTGCACCCAGAAGACGACATCATGATATCAGGGCTGGTGGTGCTGTACCATTCGCTCGAATCAGATGGTCCACCCCTCAAACGAACATTGGCTCCCCATCGACTCGACGCACTCTTGGGTAACTCCACCTTCATCCTCAATCCACATAATGAGCCCCGGTAGTCCAAACCAAGGATACCCATCGGCGCTCCCTGGGAAGACAACTTTTGCACATCCTTGACAATAGCCTTTTGATTCTCATGCCAGATACAAGAAGCAGTAAAGTTCCCTGTATCAACCACATTCTTTCCAATACAATCATTTTCATTCTTGATCTTCCTGCACGTTGTCTCCGTCTCTTTGGATCCAAGACCCAGGCAGATGGGCTTTGCACAAGCACATCCCAACAGCAACAGAAGCACCAGCACGATCCCTCGCATTGCAATATGAAGATCTATTCCACCAAATAATTAATCTCGTGTATCAATCTTCTCCGAGTATACAACGCAGCGCTACCCTCGCCGACCGAGAGAAAGATCTCAGACTTTGAATGAAAGATCTGGGAGCCCGTCAGGTACGCGCAAATCCAGCGTTCTATACAAAATATTCTTAAATAACCCTCGAATATTCTCAAGAAGATTTCTTTTGTCGCCACAAGTCTCAACAGCATCCATTTGGCTTCTATGAAGACTAGCATGCTGGTCAACTCGTTCCCCTGTATCAGTCGTATCGATACGCCCCATCACAAACACCCTTTGATGGTAAGCACTAGACGGGTCACGAAGGACGCGCCTGACCATCACTCTCAGGGGGCAGGAGCGATCTATCCCTCATTCTCTGCGAAGAATCCATCCTCTCTCCCAGCCAAATGATGACGATGATGATAATGTTGACGTATGCATCACGGTGACCAAGAACAAGATCGCTGCATTACACCTGCTGGTTGCTGAATTTTCCCAGAACCCTCTTCAGTCTGATCCTTTGGATGAAATGGCGGAATTCCTGCAGGGAATCATCTGAGATGCATAGAATACACATACCTGGCTGTAAGCAACAAGACGTCCTCGATCGAGGCATGCGTGTCGAGGCCAACATCTCTCGCCGCTGATCCGTGATCATTGTTCATCAAAAAGATGGTCCCCGCGTCCAGTCCATCCCGATCCAGTCCAGTGTAAGAAGACTGCCATGCGAATCGACAGTATAATCAATTCAGATAGTAGTAATTAAAGTATTAAAGGGAAATCGAGGGATTTCCTTGGTTGATCGGTCGGAGAAGGGTCGTACCATCGTGTCGGTGTTTTCTCTCTCTCGGCTTGTGCTCTTTGACAATCAAGGACACGCATTGAAGTCGTTTCATATCCACAGATATCAATTAATTAAAAATGATGAGAAGATTTGGACACCGATTGATGCAACAGGGGACGATTCTGTTGCGTTCTGAGGCAGCGACAGCGTCTGAGAATGCTGGTGGGATGTCCGTAGGGTTTGGTGGTTTGAATGCGCGAATGGCTTCATCTCATGCTGAAAATACCAATCAGTTTATTAGTGAGGTATGTCGTCACTATTCTCGTCACTATGTGGGGGTTGTGGTACCAACTTGATGGCATTCTTCTTGTAGGCATTGGAGCACCTTGAATACCCAGAAAAGTTACAAAAGATGCTGTTAGCTCCGGAACGGGAGGTTTCTGTGGAGCTAGAGGTGTTGCGGGATAGTGGGGAGGTGGATATTTACAAGGCGTACAGAGTACAGCATTGTAATAGCAGAGGGCCATACAAGGGTGGGCTTCGGTATCATCCTCAGGTAGATTTGGATGATGTTCGGTCGCTTGCGTCGTTGATGACATGGAAGACGGCGGTTATGGATATACCATTTGGTGGAGCGAAGGGGGGGATAACTGTCGATCCGACGAGCCTGAGTGATAGGGAGGCTGAGATTTTGACAAGGAAATTGGTGCAAGCCTTGAGGCCGGTTTTAGGGACGTATGAGGATATCCCTGCGCCGGATATGAATACTGGAGGGCGTGAAATGTCGTGGATATTTGATGAGTACTCCAAGTTTAATGGATTCTCGCCAGGTATTGTGACTGGAAAGCCAGTGTGGTTGCATGGGTCCCTTGGGAGGGAAGCTGCTACTGGAAGGGGGACTGTGTTTGCGATTCGAGAGGCATTACAGGCATTGAAAATGGGGGAGATTAAGGATAAGACATTTGTGATTCAAGGTTTTGGTAATGTAGGGTCCTGGGCAGCTCAGATTTTGCATGAACAAGGGGGCAAAGTTATTGCAGTGGCTGATGCATTTGGTGCCATTGCAAATGAGAGAGGGTTAGATATCCCGAGTCTGAGAAGGCATATTGGAGATCAACATTCTTTAGCATCGTATCCAGATGGTATTGCAGTCCCCAAGGAGACTATTTTGACGGTGCCTTGTGACGTGTTGATTCCTGCTGCTCTTGGTGGCGTCATCACAGAGGAGAATGTGAATGACATTCAATGCAAGATGATTGCTGAGGCGGCAAATGGTCCGACGACCTTTGAAGCAGATATTATGCTCCGAGAGAAGGGTATAACTGTGTTGCCAGATATTTATACAAACGGAGGAGGTGTGACTGTCTCATTCTTTGAATGGGTGCAGAATTTACAAAACTTCAAGTGGACTGAGGATGAGGTGAATGAGAAGTTGGATGTCTGTATGACGAATTCTTTCAGAGATATCTGGGAAATATGCGAGTCGGATGGATTACCGTTGAGAACGGCTGCCTTTGCCAAGGCATTGCAACGAGTCACTCGGGCAAGAGTTCATCGTGGTTTTGAATAACACGTGTCACGGCATTTTTTACAATTCTGATAGTATAATATACATGGTAATATATATCTACAGTCGTTCATTCCGAGGTATCGCTTCCATATTGACCTAGAAGACCGGCGAGCAAACCATTGTCCTCCTGTGTGCCAGGTTTCTCTTCTTCTTCTGGTACAGTCTTTATTATTCTCTTCTTCTTCTTCAAAGCCGCCAACCCACCAAAACTCGGGACACTCTTATAGTCTTCTTCATCTTTGGTCTGCATCACTCTCTTCCGAGATGACATGGTACCTCCACGAGTGACATCTGCATCACCATTGCCTGTGCTGCCTTGTGCAAGGCGACCATCATCCTCTGCGACACTGACCAATCTCCCCGCCGTCCTCGTGCCTTGTGCAGAATGAATGGCATTGGAAGCCATCAACGACCCTTCCTGCCCTTGAACAGCATTCTCTTCCTCTTCAGAGCTCTCTGATAGTCTATCAATCAATTCCCGCTGACGCAACAGCATCATCTGTACCTGGCGTTCATCCTCCTCATCAAGCTCCTGTTCTAATACCTTACCCTCATCTCTGGCAGCCTTCTTCAGCGCAGCAAGCGCTGTATCATGATCTATATTCGCATGCCGTGACTTGAGAGACTTCATTTCATCTAAAGCCGTCATAATATCCATCTCCCGCTTGGAATCCAATGTCCTATTTTCCAATGCTTTCATGGCATCACCCTTCTCCTCTTCCTCACGTTTCGCCTTCACTCTCTCAGAAGCTTCTTCTGTATCCCTCCAAGACTCGTAATTTCTCGTCGCCCCTGCCTCAACAATGTAATCCGTGCTCTTGGGATCTGTCTTCATACAAAACTCTGCTGAGCAGTTTGTACACTTGTAATAGAATCGATACAACCGTATCCCCAGGTAATCCTCTCCCTTGACATCTTCCATTCGTGTGTTGAATTTTGTACCCTTGTACATGAAATTCCCGCACGTATTGCAACGAACACTCATGGGAAGCATCATTCTCACTTTCATTTGCTTATCCCCCGAACGAATCGTCTTGGCCTTTGGGACCTTTGACGGATCAAAGTCCGGTGGGAAATATTTATTAAGCACTACAGATACGAAGAAAACCATGCGTGAGTTCAGAAATACTCGACAACACCTTTGAACAGGAACATACCCTTTCTCTCCGCCATTGTGCTCAAATACCGCAGAATAAACCAAAATAACTATAGTTTGTGATAGTCAAGTACAAATATTGGGTGGAATAGGCCATATGTGGTGTCGTACCCACCGGTACTTGTTATTTAAATCATTAAAAATCAGAGAGCTTTTCTCAGATGCCACTTCGTGATATAATTGCGGTGATCAGCCCGGAATTCCGTTGTTTAGTCCGATATTACCTTGATATTTAACGTACATTATTCGGTATGGCAACTCGTATGTCAGCAACTAAAGGCTGCACGCCTCAGCGCAGTTTGGCAGCGCAATGTTGTGTATTGCCTGCCAGACACACCACAAATTCCAGACAATATTTGCACAAGGGCCAACATGATCTCTACAGTGGGAAGACCCCTGTGGTGCGGCGACAAAGATGCCATCGTGTGTGCGGCAAATTGACACGAGTGACTGCAGCAGCAGCTGGTTTGGAAGAGCTGACGGTGCAGCCTATCAAGACGATTGAAGGGCATGTCAAGCTGCCTGGATCGAAGAGTTTGAGTAATCGCGTCCTTCTTTTGGCGGCGTTGGCTGAGGGGACGACAGTAGTGGAGAACATATTAGATTCTGAAGATATTCGGTACATGGTCTCTGCATTAAAGACCCTGCAGGTGCCATTGGAAGAATACTGGGAGGAGGATAAGATTATTGTGCATGGTTGTGGAGGTAAATTCCCATTAGAAGGAGAGGGGATTGAACTTTTCCTTGGAAATGCAGGAACAGCAATGAGGCCTTTGACTGCTGCTGTTGCTGCTGCTGGTAGGGGGTCATTCGTGCTGGATGGGATTGCACGAATGAGAGAAAGACCTATTCAGGATTTGGTAGATGGTCTTTGTCAGCTTGGGGTAGATGCGACGTGCACATTGGGTACAGGGTGCCCTCCAGTTGCTGTGAAAGGACAGGGGATCTCGAGTGGTGGTCGAGTGGAACTTAGTGGATCTGTGAGCAGTCAATACTTGACTGCGCTTTTGATGACAGCTCCATTGGCTCAAGGTGAAGGGGGTACAGATATAGTCATCATTGATGAGCTGGTGAGTAAGCCGTATGTTGACATGACAATCCAGCTGATGGAAAGGTTTGGGGTGACTGTTGAGCTCAAGGACGGCCTTCAGCATATTTATGTTCCTGCGAATCAGCAGTATAAATCTCCAGGTACAGCATATGTTGAGGGAGATGCATCGTCTGCATCATACTTCCTTGCTGGTGCTACCATTACAGGTGGGACGGTGACGGTGGAGGGATGTGGAAGCGAAAGTCTTCAAGGCGATGTGAGGTTCGCCAAAGTTATGGAACTCATGGGAGCAAAAGTGGAGTGGTCTCCGTATTCAATCAAGATCACTGGACCACCAAGAGGGCAGTTAAAGTCAGTTGATCACAATTGCAATGATATTCCTGATGCAGCAATGACATTGGCTGTTGCAGCTTTGTTTGCTGATGGGGAAACTGCAATTAGAGATGTTTATAATTGGAGGGTGAAGGAAACAGAGAGAATGAAGGCAATTGTGGCGGAACTGACAAAGCTTGGGGCAACTGTAGAAGAAGGACGGGATTACTGCGTGATTACGCCTCCAAAAGATGGCAAAGTGAACGAGAATGTTAAAATCGAGACGTACGATGATCATCGTATGGCAATGGCTTTCTCTCTTGCTGCTTGCGCTGGAGTTCCAGTCACCATTTTAGATCCTGGGTGCACTCGAAAGACCTTCCCCACCTATTTTGATGTTTTGAAGACTGTGACAAAGAACTAGATGTTAATCTGTAAGATGTTCAACGTATTATGAATAAATATATAGAATGTGTTGCTACTGTATAGCAAGAAGAGCGTCCCAGAGGATATATTGCTTGTATGCCCTGTACATGATTGCTTGTATGGAGGCATGTGTCTGGTTGCCATCTTCCTCTGGGGTGATTGTCTCCACTGCCAACAACGGCTCTGGGGTTTGATATTCTCCAAAAGCGCCCATCAGAGAATCAACATCGGTGATATTTTCCAATGAAGGAATCGAATCATCTTCAAGCTGTGATAGGCGCTCAAACCATGCAGAGCTTTGAATCTTGGGCACAAGCAATGACGCCATTTGTGTAAATTGGTGACATAAAACATCATCTAGGTCGATCGCCTCATCTATAGTTGACTCCCAAGACGACAATGCTTCCAAATCTTCAGTTAAAATTGCATTGCAACTCTTCTTCATATCTGCCAAGATGTCAAAGGACCTGTCTGCTATGATGCGCTGGACAAACCTGAACTTGGATTCTTCACCTATCAAATGCTTGATCGAATCATACAATTCTTCTAATATCTGAACAAGTCTTTCATCAACTCTACCATTGGATTGAAGTACTATTCGAGCTTTATCATCAGCTAAACGTTTGCTATCAAGTGGCTCAAAATCCTGTATTTCACTTGCAATATTTGATGAGAGATTTGGGGTATCTCGAATAAAAGCACTCATTCTCGTCTTTATATCCTCTATAGTTTCATCAAGACTTATATCACGTAGATGAAGTAGTGTCCATGATACCGCCTCGTCCAAATTGGCAAATAATTGTACAGAATCATGTGGATTCCGAGGTGGAACAAATCCATAGTACAAGAAGAAGTCATCATTGCTTCTTTCACCATAACTCAGCGTAATCTCTTCCCCTTTGATAATATCCCTGGTTGCTGAGACAATCATTTCAAATTCTCCTCCTATTTTTGCAATGCAATCCCATCTCACCGCATCTGTTGCAATGACATCTGATGCTGCCATTGGCCTATCAGCACTCATACTGACATCGACATCCCCAGAATGATTGAGCATATCCACAAGAGGCATCAACAATCTCACAACTCCACCTCTTCTATCCTTTGCTGGAACAGAGAATGTGCGGCTATGCACAACAGCGAGCGCAAGGCTGAATTCTTCGTACGTTGTCCCTGTCGGAACAGCACCGACCGGCAAACTTTCAAAGTTTGAAATAGAAACCCATGATAGAAAATCAATCTGCTCTCGGGCGTATGTATACCCAATACTTAGTATATTTTCATATGAAAAGGTCAACGCCGTCGCTGATGGCACATACTCGGGCAAGGAATCTAGATAAGGCTTCCAGGGAGAGGCATCTCCTTGGGCTTTCAGCCGCAGCAACTTGCATGCCAAACGGACACTCCAGGGGACGTCATTGTCAAAGTCAATATCGCATTCTTCTGATCCAGGTTCATCATCAAGCAACGCTATTCTCATCGGAATCTGCAATCAGCAGGTGATGCGTCGTTAATCCTCATAAAAATTGCCAAAGATAGCTGTACGTACCTGAAACAGGATAGACCCTCGAGCAACATCTGTTGTTGCGATCAGTCCTCGCTCTCCATCATCCGATATAAACAAGGATACTTTAGAATCCTTTGGATCCAGGCCCTTGGCCCCATTTGCCACCATCCAACTCAATAGGTTTTGCAGGACTTGTTCTCCTGCAGAGGTGGGCAAGGCCAGCAGACGCCATTGATTACCGGTTGAGATGGGACTTCTTCTCAATCCGATTGCTTGGTCTTGTATATTAAAAGTAGATCTTGTATTGGACAATGCCAATCCTTTTGTATCTAGGGTGGATTGCCTGCGCAGTCGTTGTCTGCAGAAACCCAACGAGAGCGTGGAAACTGCACCTCGAGGACAACGGTATGCAACTCTCATGGCGTCTCAGCCCCTACATTAAAGAATTCTAATCTATTACGTCGATAATATGTTACATGACGTGGGTATTATCAATGTCAGCAGTCAATAATGGCTGATCAGCCTCATGAGGTGAGTTCACTTCTCCCAGCAGGTATTTCTGAATCACTGTTTTGTGATGTCGCAAACGCCGGATGGACGATACCCTTCGTCTGCCCATGATGCGACATGGATCTTTTCAGATGGCGATGCAGAATTTCCCTGCGAAGCCCGGAGCGTATGTAATCGGTTTCACCAGTCAGTCTGTGGATTCTTTCTAGTGCCTCTATTTTCTCCCGACGTAATCGTCCCACCAAGCTACCCGCGGTATTCATCTCGGCAGGCTGATTCTCCTTCTCTTCCTGATGATGATTCTTGTGTCCTCCGTCCGACACATCAATGTAGGACGGTGCATCTCCACTCACATGTACCCCTTGGGGTGCTTCACACACGCTCTTCATCCTCACGTATGCATGCTCAGCCTCGTCTGCCCTTCTCTCCGCGAGTTCTGTCTTCTGTATGGCCAGATTCATTGTATACATTGCATTTTCTAGTTGGCGCTCCCTCTCCTGCAATCGTCTCTCCATAATCTCAGACACGTGAATAGACTGCTGCATCTGTGACAATTTCTCAATCTCATGCTGCGCTTCCTGTAAAGACCTTTTCAAGCTATTATTCTCTTCCATAAGAGTCTTCTGGACCGCATCTGTATCATCTGATGGTCCAGAGCATTCTGAAGAGTTCCGAATCCTCTCGTCAGCATTAGATGACCCATTGCCCAACAAGACCTGCCCTCTCTGTTGTTTCAGCGACTCAATTTGCTTGCCCAACGCAATCGACTCTTCAAATTTCAATGCATTAGCTCGCTCAAGTTCCTTCAAAAGAGCTCGCTGCTTGTCAATATCCTGCGTAATCTGGCTGCAATCAGCAACCTGGCCTCCTTCCACTCTAGGGAGATATGGAGCTACTGCTCTATCCATCTCACGAAGCATGGATCGCTTTGCCTCAAGTCTTGCCGATGATTCAACAATCTCACTCTGAATCTCCCCTAAGCGTTGCTCCGCTTGCTCCCATTCTTGCTGAGCTATTGCTGCCCTGTGGGACTGATCCTCAACAAGGAAACAGCCTTCAGATGTAAGGCCCTCTAGCTTCCTCACCGTTTCCTCCGCATCCCGAATCTTATCTTCAGCTCTCTGAGCAGCTTGAGTTAGCTCCTCATGACGAGATGTTGCCTCCAACACAGCCCGTTGCAGCCCATCATACGTGCGTGTCAGGTCTTCCACCATTGCTTCCCTTGTCTCAATCTGATCTTCCATATCCACGAGACGTGCTCGCGCCTGTTCCAGTTGCTTCTTCAAGTCTTCTATGGAACATTCAATACTATGCTTCTCACACTGGGCATGCTCAATCTTCGCCTCGGTATCACCGAGCCTATCACGAGCCTCTCGAATCTGCCTGTCCACGTCATACAAACCTGCCTCTCTCAGCTTCACCACCTCATCAAGCGCGTCCAGATCCTTCTTTTTCACACCTTCACACGATTCAAGTTCCTTGATATCACTCTCAAGGCTATCTTTGACCTGTTTCATGGTCTTTACGTCAGAATCAAGCTCAACCAGCTGATTATGCAGTGATTCTCTCCTCTTCTCAGCCTTGAGCACCTGCGTCTCCAATTCCGCGCAGTCATTCAACAGAGAAGAATGCTTCTGTTGAAGATCCATCAGTTTCCTCGCAGAATCAGGGGGTGTCGTGCCATCTGCAGAGGGAGACTCGAGGCCAACAGTCCGAGTCGCTGACCTCGGCGTCGAATAGACAGGCCCTGACACACTCTTGTCATCATCAAGGCTCTGCATTACCGGAATAGGACTTTTCAAGCATACTTTTGACGGTGTACTGCCCAAAGCTCGCAGAGCTGAATTCAAATTTTCCAACAACTCATCGCCAACTGAATGACTCGACCCAGCAGATGTGGAGGTTCCAGCCCGAGAATACTTGTATACACTGTTTCTGAGATAATATGACGGTGATTGGCTGTGTCCTGGGGTTCGTCGGAGGCCTAGGAGGCTTTTTTTACGTTTCCAGGCACTCCTGCTGCCAGGAGACGAATGGTCGAAGCTTGGCCTCGAATCTTCTAATTCCATTCGGTTTAATGTATATATATAGTACTATTATAATTTATTATGGGGGCGGAGGATGATAATTGGATCAAAATGCCCTAAAGTTGATGTCGACGAGATCAGGTTGTTACAACAACAACAACAACAACAAATGGTTGCAAGTGGGTTACATTGCTCAACAATAGTAGTACGCTAGGCTATAGGATAAGATATTCACGAATTATGGTAAGAAAGAGATTGAACTGGTTTAGTATTAAGTTTGGGTGGCTCAATGCTGATTGAAAATTGGGGTATTAGCATTGGACATTTGCTGGCCAGTCACAGGTTGAGATGGCGTCGTTCCATAAAAGGCTGCTTGGGCAGGTGAAGTGCCATGATCCAGTGGCCTCGCATCTATAGTATTTGGAGCATCCTGTGGCCTTGTCGGCGTAGAATCCGTATGGTTTTCCACTGGCCTTTATGTTTTGGCAGAAGGATTCTGCGTCTGTAGCTGGTGATGGCTTTGGTGAAGGCTGGGGAACTGGAGATGGGGATGGGGATGGGGATGGAGATGGTTTTGGAGATGGAGATGGTTTTGGAGATGGAGATGGTTTTGGAGATGGAGATGGTTCTGGAGATGGCTCTGGTGATGGCTCTGGCGATGGCTCTGGCGATGGTTCTGGCGATGGCTCTGGCGATGGTTCTGGCGATGGCTCTGGTGATGGCTCTGGTGATGGTTCTGGTGATGGTTCTGGAGATGAACCTCCTCTAGGCAAAATTGTAATATCAGCGCAGTTCCAGAATTCCTGCAAGGTACATTGGACAAGTTTTCATGAGACATCATTCTCGTCATCAACTCACTGTAAGGAATTAAGAATACATACCTCTGGGTATGGACTGGTTGAACCGCACTCGGCGAGACCACTTGAACCATATTTAGATGGGGTATTTGGAGGGTTGCACGAGTTGCCAGTGAGGTAGTGCCATTGCATCACACATCTTGACGTCTTCCCATCGCACGTGAGTCCCTCTGGAAGCTGGTACTGCATCCTATACTCCCAATCGTTGCTTGATGGACCAATAAAGTATCTTGAAGATCCTGGGCTTTGTACACCGGGAACATCAGCTTGTTTGAGAACGTTCAAGTTCAGGCACCCTTCTGTAAGCTGGGAAGCCTCGTCTTCAGCTGATGTACCTTGAATCTTGCAAATTCTAAAATCAAAGTCACCCTTATGGTAGGCAGTGAGGACAACATCGAGTTCAATTATCTGCCCTTCCGTATACGTGGCCTGCGAGACCCCTGTCCAGTATTTGCCATTGGCCTCGTGGTTGCGAGGAGATGGTGAAGTGTAAGGGTCACCGCAGACCCCATTCTTACCGTTTGGGAACGATGCTCCAGACCCTACTACTCCAGGACCTCCAGCTGAAAGACATTGAGGGCAGTAATCCGAATTAGCAACCACATTCCTTGCTGCAAGAAACAAAAGAGCATGCGTGAGTGGGCACACAGCCATACCACGACAGAGGACGCCGGCGTACCTTTCGGAGTTTTGAGATATCCGTGGCCATGGACCCCAGTTGAAAGCATATACAAGCACAATGCTGTCAAGAAAGAACGTATGTAGTAGATATACATTGTTGTAGGCAGGCGATAGTTTCTCCTGACGTCAGACGCGTAGAATCAAAACCTTGAATTCGTATTGATTGAATATCAACAAGGAAGGTATTCAATGAAGATATATAACAAATATTTAATATAAAGATTATCTCTTTAAAATTATTATGCCGTTTACAGCGCATCCGTGAGCATTTATGTGCAAAAGAGATGATGGGGACGCCGGCCAGCGTCCTCTGATCACGAGGACCACCCCGCGTCTCTACATGATGCAACCCTCCAACACGGTGGGATCCATACTAAAATCCGATTAAAAAACTTATTACGACCATTCCGTATACTTCAAGTGTGCTTATTGAAACGATGATGAAGAAACTGTTGTTTTTGGCCAGTGCCACTGCGGCCATTTCTTCTCAAGGTGTGACCGCGGCAGACATCTATTCTCCTGATTCTTCTGCTCTTGCGGACGGGTGGGAGACAAAAGGCGTGGATTACGAAATAGATTTCCAACCCAATCCCCAAGGAGCTTTCATGTCGATGGACGTCTATGACGATGGAGAGGTTCGCTTTGTGACCACCAAGGGGCCTGGCAAGCATGGCAGCACCCTCGATATCACATCGCAGGACTGTGGATTTGACGGAGCATCCTTCGCTCTTGTTGATTCGACCACCAAAATAGCAAGCCCAGAGATTCGTATGTCCAGCCTGAAGGAGGAGGCCTCCTATTTCGGATCGACATCATATTCAAATGGTGCATGCGACATCCAAATCAACCTCCAAAAGCTCGTTGAGCACGGATCAAACATGGACTGGGATACCCTCGTATTCAGAGATCTTTCTGGAGATGGGTTTACCACGGATGTCGAGTCAATGTATATTTCATCCGCAAGCACAGATGCACCCAAGGATCTTCGCCAATCAAACAGGAAACTCAAGCTCTGAGTTACAGTGGTGTAATCTTTATTGTTTGTTTTCGCATTATTACTATGGTTGCATCCAATGATGCATGTAAAATTTAATATAAATTCCTCTTATTACTGTGGAGAACGTTTCAATGAGCGGCAGGGAAATCGCAAAGAAGCGGCTTTGCAATTCCTGTCGGGATGCAAGAGCAGTTTTGCGCCGCCCAAAAACAATGGATAGCCTCTGTCGAGAATGCTTTTACGAAGCATTTGAGACAGAAGTGCATGAGACAATAATGAAGTATAATCTGTTCAGGGCTGGGGAGAAGGTAGCTTTGGCTGCGAGCGGAGGGAAAGACTCTACAGTTCTGGCCCATGTTGTAACGACATTGAACGCACGGTATGGATACGGATTAGACTTGTTACTGCTCAGCATTGACGAGGGAATATCTGGGTATCGAGATGATTCTCTGGATACAGTGAAACGTAATGAGGAGACGTATGGGATACCATTGCATGTGTTTTCATACAAGGATTTGTACGGTTGGACCATGGATGAGATTGTAGAGGCTGTTGGCAAGAAGAATAACTGCACCTTTTGCGGGGTTTTTCGTCGTCAGGCGTTGGATAGAGGTGCTCATTTGGTGGGAGCGACGAAGATGGCTACGGGTCATAATGCGGATGACATTGCAGAGACTGTCTTGTTGAACTTGTTGAGGTCTGATGTGCCGCGGCTGGGACGGTGCTCCTCTGCAATAACTGGGGATGAATGCTCGCTTCCTCGAGTGAAACCGTTCAAGTATACGTATGAGAAGGAGATTGTTATGTATGCGTATTTCAAAAGGCTGGATTATTTTAGTACTGAATGCAAGTATTCCCCCTTTGCAGCAAGGGGGCTTGCAAGAGAGTTTGTAAAGGATCTGGAGGCTGCGCGACCGAGAGCGATTATTGATCTAGTCAAGAGCGCTGAACGATTACGGATTAAAGATTCTGCTAAAGTTGTGATGAGTAAGCCAGGGACTTGTAGGAACTGTGGATATCTGAGCAGTCAGGATGTCTGCAAAGCATGTATTCTCCTGGAAGGGCTGAATAAAGGTATTCCTCAACTGGGGATTGGAAAGTCTAGAGGTGGCAGTAGAAATAGAGTATTGCAGCGAAATACTAACGAATCAATACAAGTTGATACTATATCGTGTTCGAACGAGGGGGCATGCGATTGCAGGCAGTCATCTAGTTCCACCCACGTGTATCTGAAGAATGTTGAAAAAATTGAGGCACACCCTGCTGCTCGGTCCACCTGATACTAAAGTCAGAGCTAGTTGCATCCATTGATGCCTGAAGAAATACTGAATATTGTTGACTATCATGAACGAGGATTCGGATAGACAACCACCAAGGCTGTCTTTGAGACAACGCTCCACCTGATTGGCAAGCATGTAGAAGCAGGCTTTGCTTCACCCCACATCATCTGAGTGTCAATTTCTGTCAACCAAGGTATGGCAGCGGGAGCTCGCATGACACTGTCATTTGACAAGAGTTTTTCTTTGTCTTGATCTGTTTTGAGGTGGCCTATCAGTAGAATCATTGTGCAATCCTGTTGTATCAATTCCCCATGATCAAAATAGAGCACGTGGGCACTGTCGAGACTTTTCTTCAATCTTTGTCCAATCCTGTGTACACAATTGGTGGCCTTTTGGAAGTTTATAGATTCTTGAGGAGTTTCATATGGCCCAGGAAGCGCCCCATCTACGCCAATAAAGTCTTCAGAAAAAATGCGGTTCAACTGTATACTCTTTTTCTCATCTTCCAGCTTGCCTGGTGCCTTTGAATGTAGCGAGCGCTCAGCAAATGGGGATCTGAGGTTCTCGTAGTTTCTTGCCGCTCTTTTTTGCCTCATTATGGTTGTATTATGCTTGACTATCTCTAGGGTTATTGGGGGCTTTAGGTCTTCGAAAACATACAGTGAGGCAACTTTGATCCAACCTTGCACTAAATGAAGAAAACCCCTTGACCCCTTTTCTGCTCTCAGCATAATTTCATCAATTTTATCCTGAGAAATATGGAAGATTGCAGGTCCTCTGCCTAGCACACTACCAACTGCCACCAGCTTCTCTGTGCCTCGCAGAGAAGCAAGGCCAAGTGCAGGCAAGACACCAATGCACGACTCAGGACCAACGAACTCCTCTCGCACAACAGAATTTAATCGCCTCTGTTTCTTGGCCACCCCGTGCAAAATATATGTTAGACCCTGCCGCTGATTCGTCGACATGTCATCACCATCAAATATGATTTCCCCTGGTTTACACTCTCTGATAGTTCCTGTATCCCATAAATCCTTGAATATTTCCTTGTCCAGAGTGACAAATGGCTTCAGAGACTGGATGCCATCCTTATAACGCGGAGGTCTCCATATTGGTCCGACGACCTCAAGTCTTTGTAGCTTTGTGCTGACCTTTTCCGAAACAAACTCGCATTCTCCGTGGTCGATGATACCCTGAGCATGGATCTCATGGATAAAGTCTAACATCTTCTTCATCACAACGATGCCTCCACGATACGATTGAATTGCTCTAAATGTATCTGGAGCTTCTATTTCTCTTTCAATAATAAAGTTACATGCTCGCTGGGATTCAAGTTCTACTTCTTCCAGGAGAGGTAGAGTGTACTCACCATGCAGCCTGAGCCAATGCACATGAGAGCTTGAATTCAACGCCAGGTTATATTCTATGGCAACCTCACATGCCAAAAGTACTTTTCTTCCGAGATATCGTCGGTAAAAAATACTTGAAAGTGCATATGGATAGTGCAAAATCTTTTTCACGATTGGATTTGCAGATTTGAACTTGACAGATCCACGAATCGCAATGAATGCAATTACCCGGGTCATAAAAGATCTGTGGATCTTTTTCAACAAGATATCCCATACTCCAATCTTGGTTTGACTAGCGATTTCCATTTTCTCGTCGCATGCGCCTACCAAGATTCGAAATGCTTCATCAGAGATGTTGCCTACATTTCTACTTTCATGGAACCTTGTCTTGAGTCCTTCAGTGATTCTAGACCTGATCTCTTGCAATGTATTCAATCGTAAACTGCATAAATGTGATACATGTGGTTAATACGATAGTTTTCTTCGTGAGAAAGACTAGGTCACCACAGGAAATGGTTCAAACACAGTAGCTCACCCATACACTGTGCCCGCTTGCCTCATGCCTGCATCAGGTGCTTTAGAGTCTACATCACGTCCAGAATTACTCTCCTCTTCCAAACCATCAAGAGATTCTGTCATTTCGCTCATATCTGAGATTGTTCTCAATCTATTGATGAGATCATCTGGACCCTTGAGAGTTGCCAGAAATTCCTTACTGGGACCATCGTTTCCTCCATGTGCATGAGGGTTGCCTCTCAACGTGTGGGATAACACGGTGGGCCCAGCATTGTGGTCTTGTGCTCTGAAACACATGAAGTATTTTGATGAAGGTACACGTCATTAGAAGATTCAGACATATTTCACGTACCGGTCCAGCGCTTGGGAATTCGAACCCTTCCCAGTGTCTGTTAGTACTCTGCCAAAAAGATCAACCTTTCGCGAATCAGGAGCCTTACGCTTCGTCATTTGATCTGAAATTTCGACTCTGTATTTATCTCCTGTGATATTACTTAGGGTGCGCTGCTCTATGGAACCATGTCTATGAGCATCTCTGACTGCTGTTGAGGTGTCTTCAGAGGAGTTGCTGACGTCTGCAAGGTACTGTGCCAACTCCTTATATTCTAGATGAATGTCTGGATTATAATTATCATCCAATCTTTCATCAATTTGATCCTGACCCAAACGCAATGATGTAGTCCTTTCTCCCCGTAATTGAGCCCCTTGAAAGTTTACTGGTGAGAGTGGAGGATCATCTGAAGAGAACACACCATGGGCCCCTGCTTCCCGTTCGGGGCGTTGCGTCTCTCTAGCTTCCCTGAAGTCCTTTGGAAGGTCGTGTATCCTCGAACCTGCCAGACATACCTGATCCAAATCGCTCTCTGACTCATCTATGCCTCCATCACTAGTATGTCGATGACTTGGCATGGCTTTCTGCAGTGACCCATCTTTCGATGCCCCGGTTTCGATATCATCAGACTGTTGAATTTCAATTCCTGAATTCCTTTCACCAATCGTATTCTCACTCTGGAACGGGCATTCGGAGAGCATGGTTTCAAAGGCAGGTGTTGACTCATCTGATGGTGCCCATTTCTGGGATGAAGAATCCTCAGAGTCTTGTGACTCGTGATCCCGTGATCCACAAGAGCAGAGGATTGTCCTAAAAACATGTTTGATAAATCGTTTGAAAGAATGCCACAGTGCTTTGCCAAGAACAAGCATCACAGACCAAAAGGAGTCCTGATCAAGTTCCACCGAGCCTGAGTCCCCCTTCCTTTCCAAGCTATTGTCTAGCTCTGAGATGTTCTCAACGTTCCCGAAATCTTTTAAATCTTTCGATAAATCAACATACGTGGCGATAACTTCCCAGTCAGCTCCAGACAGCAACTTATCATCCTCATCTCCATCCCGAAGCTTTTGAATAATCTCCTTGGTATTGTCCAGAATAATTCTTTTCGCTGTCGCCTGAACATGTCGAGCTGCTTCCGGTACCGTATTAAGCTTCAAAATTGAAAGCAATGGAGCTATACATGGCCCATTCACAAGCAATGTGAGCATAACAAACCATGCCGTCCAAAGATACATGTCTGATTTTATAGTCCTCATCTCAATCGCGTACGATTCCGACACAGTCAATTCCGAATCCAACAAGTTGATGTAGTTTCCTCCAGCTGACAGAGATGACACGAGAATTAAGGAGACTGCACCCCTCAGTCCAGACCATCCTGTAAATGCAATCTCTGCCACTGAGAGGGCCTTGCCAACCAACTGAAAAATTGGATTGAAGATCCCTATGCAAAATGTTCTGATAACTAGCATGAAAATGTAAATCAATGGAATAGTCGCAAAGGTCATTGCATCCGTCGGCGTCTGTGATATAGTCCGGATGACGTACGTTAACGACGCAACTCCTGCCCAAAAGAAGACCAAACCATTGGCTGCAAATGAAATCGCCTCCCATATAGCTTTGAACTCTCCAGTCTTGACAGATGATCCTGTCATACCCCACATGGACATCCAATTGCCAAACAAACCAAACGTAACGACTGCAATCACTCCTGAGCCACCTGCTGGTGCATTTGTAACATAGTATGTCAGGTATGCCATGGCAAGAACATACACAGCTTCAATATGAAGGCCCGCTCCTCTCCACCTTAACCATCGAAGAATTACAAGTGCGATGATTGAGAATCCCAGACCAATGCCAAACCCTATCCCTGACAGCTTGATGATATCCACAATAATAGTGGGGATCACACTCCAAACTGTGGGTATTCCATAACTATATTCATTCTTATTTCTCTCAAGAATCCCTTCAAATACCTGAAAAAGCGTAATCCCAGTTGCATCATTCAGTAACGACTCCCCCTCCAGAATGGTTGTCAAGATTGCAGGACCATTTGCCTTTTTCAAAATAGAAGAGACTGCCAAGGCATCAGTCGGCGCTATAATCGCCGCAAACAATGCCCCATGCACCCACGTCCAACCTCTATTTTGAAAGCCAAGTACAAAAAGTATCAGCGGTGTCAGAATAATAGCAGTCAGGATTACCATGACGACAGCAAGCATGATGGAATGCATGAACATTTTCCGGAACATATAAAACTCTATATGAATCGCCTGCTCCACTATCAAAGGCGGTAGAAACGCGTATAGGAATAAATCTCTTGGATTAACCGATAGCCACTGGGTGATACTGTTGCCGAGTTGCAGCATATTCACATAATAATGCAGAATCCCCAAAATAGCACCAACCACCAAGACATACACTGTCGACATCTTTCCAAACAAAAGACATGCTGCTATCAGAGCGATACCAACAAACAAGAATGCATCATATCCTCGCAATGGAGAGATACAATAGTTCATCGCCCCGGGGATATGCACCCGGTTGTCAAGGGTAACGTTCAGCAAGTAACACAGCGTCGGAGACCATAGCTGCGGATGATCCACGAACGTATATATACTAGGAGGATTCGTAACATTTAAATTCTCAGCTTCACATACGCTCTGCTCAAACGGATGGTCGTATCCGAAACATGTACCGTTGTTCGCCAACCGACCCAGCGCGTCTTCTCCTAGCTCACTCATGTTTGAGCTCAAGGGCGCATTATGTATATTTACACATCGTACTATTTAAAAAATTGCATCTTTTTTACAGTGTACAGGAGTACGACGGGGTCCGTGGTACTCTACAAGAATTGGGCCGAATGGATACGACATGCCTCCAGAGGCTCGAAGCTTCACACGCGTGTGAGTGCTCTCTGGAGCTTTTCCAAAAGATTGCACATACATGTACAAGACACCCACCCTGAAAAAGAAGAAGGAGAAGGAGAAGGAGACTCTAGATGAGTTGTGATGATGGTATACTATTTCTACGTACAGTACCAAAGGAATGGAAATGACAACACAGTAGCCCTTGTGTGTTGTGAAAAACGTGTGACAACAGACTCATGCCTTCTCCACCCCCTCCTTACTTGTACTCTGATCATGCGATATCTTCCTACTCAACTGATACAGTCCTGTTGCAGCCATGAACGCATTCACAGCAAGCAAATTGTAGTTTACAGGAGTAATCTGTGTACTAAACCTCGTCCAAATAAGCCCCGTGGCAGTCACAGCAATTTGCTGGGGATAGGATATCAATTCAGCTGGTCTCTGGAAATCAGCAATATTAGCAATTGTTATACACCATTTGAAGGTCGGTGCCCAGAAATGGATGGTCTTAGGCCCGGCAGGGTGATTCCAAAATGCCTGCAATCTACCCCCGAGACTACGAGAGGTATTGCTCGCAGCCATAGTATCTACTACTACTACTACTACTACTACTTATGTGATTAAAATGTGGTCCAAAGGCGTTGCAGCAGGATGGTAGTAGTACGTGGTTTCTACCCCCCCCCCNACCACCACCAAAAAAATTCCGTAATTACATACAATTCGAACGTACGACCAATTCCAATATCCATCGTACCATACTCCCAAAACCCAAAATAGACCATTGTAATATCATACATATATATATGATAGACCATGAATGAATGGCAAATGCACGTGATAGCAACATAGTATCTACTCCGGTCAACGGAGTAGAAGGTGCCAAGACGAAAACGACGACAAGAACAGCAACAGTCACATTTTCAGAAGCCACAGGGAGCTTTCCTCTCGTCATCTCGGCTGATATTGACTGGAATGATTTACGAGCGACTCGCTTGGATCCATTCCTGTCGCGACTCAGAGAACATGCTGTACTCGGGGCAGCAAAGGGCTTGTCAGCTATTATCTCTGAGACCTCGAGGTCGAAAGGACGATGTCGTATGTGCGATTTTGGGGCAGATGTGGCAGTCACATCGGCCAAAGTGTTCCTTGGATTGGATTTAGAGGCCTTCTGTAGGGATGTCGTGATTGCCATGGTCGAGAATAATGATTTCCAAGGAGTAGCACGAGTACAGCATAAAGCCCTTGATAGCGGTGCTGAGCAGCTGGTGCAACAGCTCAGTGTATCATTATTGTGTTCAGGACATACTAAACATGCGTCTTTGGTTACAAATGCATTTGTGGATGAGTGCGAAAGGGTTGGTATGGCGCACAGGGAAATAGCAGCAGCGCTCTCAAATGCCGTCATTGCTGCTGTAGACTGCCATCATGGCTGCGCTGTTGCGCGTGTTCAGAAGACAATGGTCGAACATGGTCATTTTGATGTTGTCAAGGAACTCACAATCTATATAGGTGAGATTGCAGGCAGACCTGATGTCGTCGCCATCGGCACATTGGATGCCATGAAGATTGATGGTGGCCAAGAGATGGCGGCATCCGTCGCAGCAGCTGCAATGGCCCAGGGGAGTATTGACAGTGTCGCCCAAGCGGCATCCATCATGTATGCTCGAACTCATTTGGATACCAAGGATGTTGATAACCACACACCGAGAGAATGGGATGAACAGGGCAAGGTGTGTGAAACCGTTGCCCTGGCAGCCCTTCAAGGCATCGAGGTACACAAGCAGCCTCTTGCTGTGGTTCAGGTCAGTCAACGCATGTGGGCCCTTGGCCATGGCCATGCCGTAACTCGGGCAGTCAAGTACATGGTAGATACCGGGCACTCATACCCAGCAGGCATTATATCCTTGACGGCAATGACCCATGGATACATCAGAGTATCATCATGGCTCCTCTTTGATATGTTCCGCTCGGGATATGTCATTGCTGTAGTCATTGTCGCCCTCCAGGCATTCTACCATGCAATTTACATGTGGATGAACCCATGGGCACGAATACAGAACGGAATCGTGCGTCGACATAGCATCAAATCCCATCCAATCACCCAAGACTCCAAGAACGATTGACGACGAAGAGGCATTGTATTGTACGGATAGTCATATCCGACCGCCGGAAAAGGAAACGAATGAATAAATAAAACCCTACATATGTGATACATTGTTGAGACTATATATATCGATTATATTGAGTTGTACAAACAAAAACAGCGTCGACATAGAGTGACACAAAAACCTCGTGGGTTCCGACACCGTATACAAGAGCCTGCAGCGACAGCCTCTTCTATCCAAGTACAGGTATGGAAATATATACTATTGTGTGGGCAGAAACAAGGGCATATCCGTCTGAGAGTATCGATATCAGTGTCGGATTGTTCATTCTGTTTCTGTCTGCTATCCGTGTCGATAGGCGTGTCGTCATCCTCCGACACGTGTATTTCTTTTGTATTTAAATAATTATTCATCATGTATACAGGGGAAGAGCGTGCGTATCCGTAAGAAGACATTCTTTATTGACTGATTCTTTAGTTGGCAAGACACAAGTACAGTACAGTTCTCGAGGGTGTTCTGGGATGGAATACTCGCGATATTATCCCATAGAAGAAGACAGGAATGATGGGGTAGTGAGAACACGTTCGGGGGTGAGTGCTGCTGAGAAGCTTGGGGAGGCTTTGTGTGGGTCTCTTGGAGGGTCGAGTGTTGGGCCTCGGCGAGGGAGTATTGAGTCAACCGAGACGAATAATACTTTTATGCTTGAGAGAAGTAGTAGTATTGCGGATGAGGATGATCATGAAGGGGAGCATTGGAGTCATAGAGATAGGGCACCTGCTCAGAGGTCGCAGTCTATGAAGATTGCAGCTCATACGGAGAGTTTTGAAGAGATGAATGGGGGGATGGGGTTTCCTTATAAACAGATCAAGTTGCCTCCGTTGGAGAAGGTTGTAAAAGGGGATGCTTGTGGGGAGTCCAAGGTGCATCATGCTGCCAAGAGTGTGGCGGTGGTGTCGAGTCTGGCAGACGAGGGGGATCCGCGTCGGTTGTCGCCTGATTTTGAGGTATTTTTTGGAGAGTCGTGCAAACTTAAGGATTCTTCCTTTGGGAACAAGCATGTGATTCAGGACTTGGATGTGGTTGATTCAGAATACATGCTGGGGCAGAGTGCTCAGAGTGCCGGTAATAGAGGAAGTTTTGATGCGTTGGTGTCGCATGGAATGCATGATGGGAATAAACCAAGGAGACATAGTTTGGAGAGCTCTGTGAGTGCGTTTCCAACACGTGTGAATGGGCGACAGAGGACGGGGTATCCTACTATTGCAGAATCCCTGAAAGCCTCTTTGCAAGAGTCTGATGGGGTGGATCAGGAAGTGCCTTCCTTGTCGAATATGCGTCGTTCGCCTTTGAAGAGTATCGATCGAGTAGGTTTCACTGTCAGTTCGGAGCTGAGTAGCCCGAAGAGACGATTCAGAACTGGTCCCTCAGCTGCAGCCCATGCAAGCCAATTGGTTGATCAGCACACTCACCCAGAGTCTGCACATGAGACTGAGAAAGCGTCGAAGCGTCCAACAAAGAGTCCAGCAATAACCATCATGGATGCTGATTTGCATGATACGTTTGGTGCCCACGATTGGGTTGCTGCAGAGAAGACGCATAGGGCAAGAAGCCTCCTTGTCTCAAAAGCACCCACACTTTCTCCTATTCAGTCTCCTGGACAACACGATAAGATCAGTCCGAGATTTGAAGGTATGAATATAAATTACCCCGTGGCATCTGCCCATTTGAGTTCGGATTATTTACAGAGAAGAAAACAAGCTCGACTTGATGCCGAGGAATATGACAAGAGTGGCGCTGGATACATTGCTGAGGCAAAGCGAGTATTAAATGAGGCTATGGATTTGATGTCACCACAGTCGACATCTACGTTTGATAGCTATTCTGGGGCGATTGAACCATTGCTGCGTCATTTGAAATTAGTGGCTGGGGATAACAATAAATGCCGATCTGCTTTGAGAACCCTGGCATTGCTGGAATCCAATCTCCCAAATAGAGCTATCATATCCGGATTAGAAGGACGTCGTATCTTGTTAAAAGTGGTATCCCAGTGTACTGATATTGATGTCCAGGAATCTGGTATACAGTTGTTGTGGGATCTAGATGAGCAAGGAGGTGCCAATGCTGCCAAGATTATGACTGAAGTGGATCTGCTGTCGTTCGTGCTTGTCCTCTCAAACACCCGTAATTGTGAAATTGCATCTCATGTGCTTCACTTTATGAAGATTGCATTAAATCAGCCACCGGAATTGAGGATGTACCTCTCAGAGCCAACTGTGCTTGATTTATCATACAAACTGACTGCAGAGACATGCACACATTGTCATCACCTTCAAGACGCGGCGCAATATTGTCTCGGAGAGACTCTTGGCGCGCTTTTGTCAGATGTGAGTATGCCTGATGCTGATGTCAAACAATGTCTGGCCAAAATTTTGTCAGCTTTGGTGGCTTGTGGTGAAGGTGGACAATGCCAACTTTTACTGACTGTTCTAAGTTCGTTGGCTGTCCGAAGAAAACCCAGAAGTGTTTTAGTGGATATTGAAGGGGCTGCCAAGGTCATATCATTCACTGAGAGCACTGAGGATACCCGGCTTCAGGCCCGGGCATTTTCTCTTCTCAAAGTGCTCTCAAGCGGGCAACAAAAGGCAGCAAAGCATCAGGGATCTTGGTATTTCGACCTGGATGACTATTTGGAGTAGATCTAGAGGCCAAAGATCTGTGTTGTGGACATAATGAATGGAGCAAGTACATTAACAGATGAAAATTGAAAGTGCATGATATTCAGATAAAACCATAGTATTCTAATGATTAGTATCATAGTGTAAAAGCATGTATCATTGAGCCGGTGGCTCTCCTCGTCCCAGCCTCGACCTTCCCTGCGATGATCGGCCAAAAGAGGATGATGGTGAATGGCGGTCCCCTGATTGCCCTTGGTCCTCCGATGCAGTTTGGGCTGCAGCCTGAATCTGTCGCTTCAGCGTACGACCTTCTAATACGAATGAAAACTTGCAGCTCTGTAGAGCTTGCTTGTATGCAGCTTTTTCAATCTTGAGGATCCTACAAGGAGGAACGGCAATGGCATCAAAATCTGGAATGTATGTGTCTTGGGACAGTGCTCTATTACCCAAGACAGACCATGGACCCAAAACGAAAGAGAATCCTTCTGAGCTTGTATGAACCTCCACCTTGCCTTGTAATATGAGAATGAAATGGGTGCTATTCTGGCCCTTGGTGTACAGTTCCAGTTCATTATCCTCCATTGCTCTACTAAAAGCATCAGACGCTCTACCAACACTAGATAATGACGCCATATCGGAATGTGGACTCGCCGGTGCGCTTGAACTTGGAGTACCCGAGAGTGCCCTCGCAGTTGCTGCTTCTGATCTCTCAATTAGCGTCCCAGTATTCACCAGCGTCTTGATCTGCACATCATGTCTGCCCAACAATGCAAACTCGTCCACATTCAATGCTAAAAATGAGCACACTGCTTTCACTTCTTCAGAAGAAAGCCCTTTGTCTTGAGACTCTTTCCTCTCGAACATTTTCAAAAAGGCATCTATATCATACTTCCTACGAATCCTGCTCGGCACCTGCGCCTCGACATCTTCCCACTGGTCAGACTCATCGACAATCTCCGTACGAATAACCTCTTCAATAACATCCTCTAGAGTTATTATACCCACCACCTCACCTTCCTCCTCTTCCCCTGGTGCCTCACCAAACTCTTGATGCTCTGGATCCAAAGCAAAGTGAACCGCGCGCTCCCCTTCCTCTGTCGCTTCCCCCTTCTCCACATCTTTGACCACTCCATTCACAGCACGATGCTTCACCACACCCTTTTCCTCCTCCTCCTCCTCCAAATCAACAACATCAGTAATCATAAACTGGCCCCTATGCGGCTGCTGCCGCGCATGCACAATCATCAAATGTGTCCCTGACGCCAAAAACCGTGCCAGAGCCTTGTCCAATTTAATGTCTGCATACACGTGCCCACCATGCCTTCCCCGAAAGGATAAAATCGTCATTAATTCTATTTCATCCTCTGGATCCACAAGAATCAAATCTTTAGCATACAAAACCCCGACGATATTCCCCCGACTCCCACTATACACTGGTATTCTTGTATACCCAGACTTGTATACATCCAGCATGGTTGAAAAATTAAGCCTCTCTGACGCCTCAAGCATATAACACTGATCCAACGACGTCATCACATCTTTCACACGCTTGTCTTTATATTCGAGCGCTGCCACTAAGAGACGATGATCGGATTCATTCAACCCCGACTCTGCCTTGGCATCAGGGTCAGTTGCATGCAGCTCAATCAACCGCTTAATCTCATCCACAGTATACACATTTCCAATATCTCTACCAAGGAAATAATTCAGTATCATAGAAAGAGGGTAGCACACCGGGAAGAACAAAATCCTGAAGAACTTGACGACATAAATCGTGTGGGACCCTATAAACAGAGCATGCCTCGAGCACACTGCCTGCGGCGTGATTTCACCGAATATAAGCACCGCCACCACAGATACAATTAATCCGACAACACCCGACGTCAAATCTGCTAACAGAATTGAAAGCCCGTTATTCACAATCGTATTCCCCAGCAATAATGTACACAGCAGCAGGTTACCATTCGTCCTGATAGGAATAATCTTCTTCGCATACTCCCTCTCCTTCTCATCCCCTGCACTCTGCAGTACCTTCAATGCTACCAGATCCAAGCTCAAAAGACCCAGAGTGAGTCCAGAGAAGAGCGCAGAAAAGCAAATGAGAATCGCAGCCACCACAATACTCACTGCCAATGGAATACCAATCCCTCCTCCACCATCATCTGGCGCCCATTCGTCGCATGCTGCGACCATGCATTCTTCCACACAATCATACCCGTCATTTGTACCATTTAAACCGCCGTTATCCAGACGAAACTCCAGCACCGACGTCCCATTTGAACATTGAGACACGCAGGTCTGCAAGGCCTCGACAACAGCAGCAGTCACGTTGTTGTTGACGATATTGGCCATTCAATAACCACACCCGGGGTTTGAATCCTCGAATGGATGAATGCGACGACTGTAATAAGATATTCTGAACGGAGAGAGTTTGGTCAGCCAGTGGCACCCAAGACTCGTAGAGGCGTGTCACAGTCACTACAGAAATACACGAGACTGAGAGCGATGCCAACCAATCACAAATAAATACCCTATGAAAATACCCAATGCATGCATGGCGGGGGTGTTGGGTGCATGACGGAACTATCCGTCTTGAATGGCTGTAAATAGAACATTACATACAAAGACGTCCTTGTTGGCATGTGGCATCTGCGTATACGAATTTAAGGGATGGTCCCTCTTCTGCAGTATACTATTCAAATGTATAATCATCAATAACGTTCAAGTAGGTATCGGTAGCGTACACAGCGTATACAGGTGGTTGTTGTTGTGGCATTTTCAACAACAACATTTTCAATAACAACGTCGGCGATACTGGCCATTATTGTCCATATGGGAGTGATTGCTTGACGTATAGTACTATTTATAGAAGCATCGTAGAGTAGAAGTGGCTAATACGTAGAAGAGAGAAAGACACGATGGTGGTTCACACGAGGCGTTCAAAACGACAAAAGTGTCAGGATGAGAATGCCGATATCCATCGTCATAGTACTAGTAGCAGCTTTATAGATCTTTCGAGTCCGTGTGATTGTACTGGAGTGGGAAAGATGACGCCTCTGATGGCTGGTGGGGGTAGAGGGGGCGTTGTTAGGCCTCGGGCAAGGTCTGTGCTTGGTGCCAAGCAGATGAATAGTATTCCTACAACGACAAGTCCGCATGAGGTTATTAAAGTTCCTCAGTCTATGCCTACGGATGATGATGATGTGTTTGATGGGGGTCATGCGCATCATACCAAGTCAAAGACGCGGTCTCGTGTGACGTGTGGTGGTTTGCCAGCACGGTATCCAGCACTGGAGGGTCATGAGCCAGCTGTAACGCTGTCGTCGTTGCCCGATTCGTGTTTGTTGGAGATTTTCAGACATAGTGTGTGTGATGAGTCGGTAGAATATACGGCGAACCCGTGCTTGTCTGTGTTCCCGTTGGTCTGTCAGAGGTGGAAGGACTTGCTTGGTGGTCCAAGTCCAGTGTGGGAGCATCTTTCCTTTGGGTCGTCTCTGCGTCGGATAGACATAGATGTGATGGTAGCGTGGATGAAAAAGAGGGCTCCATCGATAAAAAAGCTGTCGTATGCGTTCAAAGGTGTCTTTGAATGCAATGCCAGTGTAGAGGGGAATACCCCTGCCTCTGTGGTGGAGACGGTGTGGGATTTGATCCATCTAGTACTCGGGCCAAAGAACCTGACATCCACGGTTGAGTCCCTGGATTTTACATCTCTGGACAAGGATGTGTATGAGAATGTACTGAAGCATGCAGCGACGTACTTTCCCAATATCCGCTCTCTGTCACTCTCTGGTCTTGGCAACCTGAGCAAGGATGCCATGCAGGGATTGGAGGCATTGGGGGGACTCGAACGCCTCTCCCTTCGGTTCGATAGAGATGTGCTGCATCCTTTCCAGGGAGAGAATGGATCTCTTCCCGCCAGTCTCTTTGCCATGGCACAGCTGAAATCGCTGACTCTGGAGACCAAGGGGATTTGCAGTATCCAGCCAGCAATTGCAACCATGAAGAATTTGGAAGAGCTCGGATTGGAGTCGATGACGAACGTCGCATCGCTTCCACTAATGATTGTACAGCTGAAAAACCTAACCAAGCTGTCTTTGAAAGGAAGTAAAGGATTGTTTGGAGCCGCCAACTCGAACCTTGATAACGGAACCATAGAGCCTGGGACCGAACGCATGTTTTGGATGATTCGCTCCCTCCCTCGCTTGGAGGAGCTCAACTTGGACAGTTGCGGCATCAAAGAGTTCCCTCTTCTCGACTCTCTTCCAGTCAATTCATCATTAAGGAGGCTTAGCATGAATGATAACCCGGAAATGGTGTTCAAAAAGGGCCTTGCAGCCTTTCAAGCCTTGGAATGGGTGTCAATGAAAAGTTGCAACATGCCGTGCGTGTCTTCAGCTGTGACAGCGCTGAAAAACCTTCGATACCTAGATATATCTAACAATGGACTTGTGGAGTGCAATGGACTGGGAAAACTGTCCAAGTTGAGAGTGTTGCATGCTTCCCACAACCACTTTCCTTCATTCCCTCGTGACATCCTTGCCCTCTCAAATCTCAGAGAGCTGCACATGTATGGCTGCATATATCTGGAATTCTCCGCCAGTCTAGAGCATTTGGCAACCACCTGGAAGCACATGGTCCGAATGGACCTCAGAAAAGGAGTAGCACCCCATCCTGCCAGGTACCAAGCATCATCATTGCACTGGTTGCAAAAGCTTGCTGGAGCATATGAAACATCACATCAAAGATCCGATGTGATTCTCTTCGATGAATGAATACCATTATTCATATAGATATGTAGTACTGCCATGTATCATATACTGCATCTGTCCAGCGACAGAAGAGATCTCAACTGCGCAGTTGCATGCGCATGCAGGCAGCTGATCATCTCTCCCATGAGGGTCTGATTCCAAGAAGAGAGGAATGAATGAAATTCAAATCCGACGCCATCGCCGCAGCAGTTCATACTACTATATATATGTGTGTAATATTTTGGATAGAATAGAATCGATATGATGAGGACAGCGGCGATAGACGTGGCCAATCTGTTGCCCAGAACCACACATTGTCAACCGAGAAGTAGAATAGAAATACAGCGATCAATGCATCCGTATGGATATAGTACCAGTAGAATTCGTATTATTATGGCTGCGGATCAGTCTGAGACAGAGTCGCTGAGCGAGCTCGAAGTGGAGGTGCCAGAGGACCAGAGACCAGTCAATGAATTGAACCAATTGAAAACCTCTTTTTTATACTCATGGGTGCGTGTGCATCTCCTTCTCTCTCATATCAATTGTACAGTATGCTGATGAATATCTTATGTATCCAGGGAATGCTGGAGACTCCAGAATATGTCAAGAAACTGGCAATGCTGTGGGGAGGCATGTTTGCTCTGGTGGGATGCCCTATTGCCTTTCAGACGTTTGCCCCAACGGAGCAACCCATCGAATTTATTCTATCTGCATCTACTGGTTCTTTAATTGTGGTCGCAATTGCAAATCTGAGGATTTTCTTGGGATGGAAGTACGTTGCTGATAGGCTCATGACAGCGACGTTAGAATATGAAGAAACTGGATGGTATGATGGGCAATTCTTCGTCAAGCCGCCCGAGATATTGACTCGGGATAGATTATTAGGGACGTATCAAGCGCGACCAGTGTTGAATAAACTGAAAACGACGCTGCAAGGGACGGGAGCGTTATTGCTTGTGTCTTCAGTGGGGCTGGCCATTCTTATCCAGGGTGCCTCAGATGCAGACGGGGTGTATGGTCGAGGAGCTGCCAGGGTAACACCTGATGGTATCATATTTAGCGATAAAGTGTCTTCTATGAATGACTTGTATTCGGATGACGAGTTGGCAGAGGCTGAACAGCGTGCACAGGGTGGTATTCCTGGGTACTGCAGAGACAGATATTTTCAGAGTCTGTCAAATGGGGCATCTGTGTGTGATCAGTTGTCCAGGAAATAATAATAATTCCGATCGAGGGTGTAATATTATTTTATTATGAATGTATTGAAGAATGGAATGCATCGCATAGGGTTGCCCAAGGCTACACCAGTAACATGTGGTCGTGAGACATGCGGTGGTTTGGGTTCCAGACAGGTGCCCTGGAGACAAGATCAGCGCTTCATTCGTACATATAGAGAACGATCCAATCCATATCGATGGATGGATGCGTCAATGCGTGGGAGGGTGGTGAGAGCACGAGTAGATTCAGGAGAGGGTGAGACAGACGTGGTTGTGGTTGGGTCTGGGATTGGTGGGCTATGCTGTGCTGCTCTTTTGGCTCGATATGGGTACTCTGTGACTGTGTGTGAAGCTCATTATCATGCTGGAGGGGCTGCGCATGGGTTTGATGTGGATGGGTATACCTTTGATGCTGGGCCATCGTTTTTTGCCGGACTCTCCGGTCCCCCAGGGAATTCCACAAATCCCTTGAAGCAGGTGTTGGATGCGGTCGGGGAGAGTGTCGAGTGCGTCACATATGATACATGGATAACATATACCCCCGAGGGAACGTTTCCATGCGTCTGCAATCGCGACGAGTATGTCAGCATGATTCAGAGAATGGGAGGGGAGACTGCCTATCGGCAATGGTGTGAGCTGGAACAGAGAATGAAACCGCTCCAGAAAGGAGCGTCTCTCTTCCCTGCTGCTGCTATACGCAGTGATCTCGGTATTATTGTAACAGCCATGCAATTAGGCCCGGGACTGCTCTCTACAGCATTTTCTGCGAAACAGTTGACTGGTCCATTCTCTGATATCGTGGATCCGGTGGTCACGAATCCTTGGTTGAGGAACTTTTTGGACCTCGAGTGCTTTGTTTTGTCTGGAATGAAGGCCAAAGATACAATCGCTGCAGAAATGGCATTCATGTTTATGGAACGGAATGGCGGGTCATCCACCATTGATTACCCCATTGGTGGCTCTGGTGCCATTGTGGATGCGCTTGTGAGGGGTATCGAGAAATACGGAGGTCGCGTGATGCTCTCCAGTCCAGTCGATAAGATTCTCATGGATAGAGGTAAAGCTGTCGGGGTGAGCTTGAAGAAGGGGAAGACATCAATCATGGCACGCAGAGCTGTGGTATCAAACGCATCCGTGTGGGACACTGCTTCATTATTGCAAGCATCATCTCCCCCTGGGACATACGACAGCCTCATCAAAGACTACAAAAGGACACCAACGACTGGTAGTTTTATGCATCTGCATCTAGGTATCAACGCAGAGGATCTTCCCAAGGATTTGGAATGCCATCATTTGGTGGTGAACGACTGGAGCGATATAGAGTCGCCACAAAATGTGTGCATTGCCAGTATCCCAACTGTATTCGACCCATCTTTAGCACCTCCAGGAAAAGCAGTCGTCCACTGCTATACAGCTGGTAACGAACCATGGGATATATGGAAGAATGTGAAACCCGGGACCCCAGAATATGCCGAATTGAAGCATTCCAGAACCCAGTGCCTCTGGAATGCACTCGAACGAGTCATCCCAGATATTAGAGACAGAGCCGAACTCGTCCTTGAAGGTACCCCACATACACATGCTAGATTCTTACGCAGACACCAAGGCACCTATGGTCCTGCCATTAGTGCACGGACCTCGTCATTCCCCGGACCCGTCACCCCAGTCCCTCAACTGTATAGATGCGGTGATAGTTGCCAACCAGGCATTGGAGTACCAGCTGCAGCAGCAAGTGGTATGATTCTCGCCAATACACTTGCACCCATACACAAGCATTTGGATATGATTCGACAGTTGAAACTCGTGTAAAAACAACTCTGGTACTCTTGGCATGGCATTGCCAGTCATATATATGACCCAGATCTGCTGGATACTTCAAACACCACCATGTTCCTCTCTATACGTATATACTAAAAATGATCCTATACAAATGGCATCCAGATTCTTTAGATCATCGATCGGATGGGGTTTATCAGCCCTCTGCGCATACGCCACATGTGACGCAACAGCAGATGCTGTGATGTATCTAAAAACAAAGCAATGGATCGAAGACGCCATTAAGAATAGACCTGATTTCATTCAAACACTATCTGAATCAGTCACGAGTGATACAGAGCCACATAAGTCTCTGCAGCTGGGTCCCTGGTATGACTCTTCAGTCACCATGACCCACCAGGGCATGATTGCTACAATAACAATGCCATGTCGGGGTGACACGCAAGCATCTGATATCACAGTCAAAGCTATTAGAAAGGGAGGACTGAGGTGGACGCTGTTGTATAACATACTTGATGGATCATGGGATATTGTCATGATGGATGCCTTGGTTGGGATGCGAGGTGGTGGCAGCCTCTTTTCCACGAGTCTCTTGGACACAACACAGCAGTAGCAGCATGTGACGAGAGATGGACACCAATGAATGAATTGACAGTAGCAGTAGGCATGCCATTATAATGGATAATGCATAATAATCCATACGTATGGATGTAATCTTGTTTCAGAATCCAAATTTGAATATTTTTTTATTTTTGGGATGAAATATCCAACCTTGTCACTCACTACCGTCGGATTGAATCAAATTCTATCTTTAAACAAGTATATTATAGTAACAAAGACGATTTTGGATCGAACCCTCAGGGTTCTTACACAACAACCTAATTTGCCATTTGGTGGCAAGATAGTGGTCCTTGGCGGAGATTTTCGTCAGTGCTTACCGGTTGTCCCAAGAGCCCAGCCTGAGGAAATTGTCAACACGACCCTCAACAACATTGATTTCTGGCCTCAGGTCACAATTTTGCGGTTACGTGAAAACATTTGACTCCTATCAATATGTCTTTATGGCGGACTATTTGATACATGTATAGTCATAGCCCATCGAAGGTATCCTTTGACCGTACACAAAATATGACAAAAATATGACACAAAATATGACATTTTCGGTCAAAATCGAGCTTTGATGGGACACCAAATATGACAAAAAAATGACACTATCTGCAACCCTGTCTACAACCCCGCGGCCTGTAGATTCCTTATAAGGAAGCAAGCTTGCTGATTGGAATCTACAACGTTGCTATCGCCTTCTTGTGGATTGGTCCCCAATCAGTCATCCCAACAAAATATATTCAGTATAATAACAAACAATCTGCCTGCACTGTAGAGTATACGTGTCGCACGATATTCCCGCACGACTGTTTGTGCGTGTACCACCACTTGTGACCAATCTACGAGGGTAGAAGAAAACAAACCACAGTATGAGCATGAAAGAGGCGGACTTTGTGAGCCATGTAGCTCTGGCAGACGTGTTGGAGTGCAGGACGCTGCCTCGGTCTGTGGCCACAAAGCTGGAAAAAGCTGCAGGCAGTGATGGCCAGGTGTCTGTGGACGCCCTGGTAGACATGGTGGTGACGGACCACGAGTCTGGAGGAAATCGCAAGGTTCTGCGACGTTCGGTTCTGGGTATTACGATTGCCATGGTGTGCCTGTCTGCGGTGGTGTGTGGGCTTGTGTTTGGCTCGGTCCACTTGACCACCCAAATGCAGGTGCAGGACGGGGTGCTGTACGAGCGCAGTCGCCCTGATATTCCGATGCATGCCGGTGCTACAAAGGCGGTGTACAATGCCACCTCTCTCAGAACCATTGAAGCGAGCAAGCTGAATTCTTTGGAGACACTGCTATTTACAGATAACGGTGGCACCTTGCACATGTACAAAGCTGCTTCCGTGTCAGTGCGTTCTGGGGGCGATTTTGACGTGGTCACCATGTCTGGGGAAGAATTTTTGGTGTCTGCAGATGGAATTACTTTGGTGGGGGACAATGCTACATCAGGAGGGCGACGGCTGTTGCAGGAGGATTCAGGCGCATTAGAAGATATTATCATGCTCGGAGTCTCACTTCTGTCAACTCCTGGCAGCAGTCCAGGGGGTGCGGCAGGCATGGCCGGGACACCCCAAACCCCGGGCATCCAGATCCCCACCATTGATCCTAACCCACAAGGCGGTGTCCTCGGGTGTGTGGCAGGGACAAACCTCCCCTGCCAAACGGATAAGCAATGCCAATGTGGCGACAGCGAATCGTTTTTTGCTTGCAAAATTTCGAGTGGGGAAACTACCGGAGTTTGTCGCAGTTTCTGTGAAGTTTTCGGTGTCGGGTATGGTGAAGATTGTGACGACTGTTCAGGGCAAGACTGCCTAGGCAAGAGGATGTGTTGCGGTGAAGAAGACGGAGCACGACTCGTCTGTGGGAGCTCAGGAAGGTGCCGTAAGAGTTCAATTCATGGTTAAGCAAGGATACCGACCGGTAGTTGTTAGCTCCTACAGGCCAACCTTTAGGGAAATGTCATTCAGAACACTTGATGGACCCTGATATTGCTCTATGATCCACTTGTTCATGGACGGACGTCCGTTCTGTCCTGTTTGGAGACTGGGGACAGGGTCGCACTGTAAGGTCTAAACTGTACAGTGCCATTCTTGCGCTGTTAGAATTTCAAATGTACATAACTGTTAAAATGCATGTAACGTCTATGTTTCGGTAGCGGGGGACAATCTCGTCCCTTGCGCGGATCGAGTAACATCGAAAACCCAGCTTGTGTGAGGTCAAATGCGACACGGCAACGCATGAATCGACTCACTGCTTGGCTTTGTGTCTCTTGTGCGCAGCTCAAGCAGCAATAGAGGGTTCAGATGGCAAAGGTCATTCCACGAAGGAGAGGAAAAAGGCTCAGGCTGCAGCAAGGCAAGAGGTATCCCTTGCATTGCAGATGAATTTAGATGCTCTCATAGAAAAGTATCAAACTGAATCATGAATGATTGGGACATTTGCGAGGATGATTCCATACATCAATATTGAGCTGTTTTCTTTGAAGAGGCAGGAAGCAAATTTCTCTAAACTGCTCAACAAGATGAAGGAAGGATTTTTTAGGCACAGCTATACAGAATGTATTCTTTCATGCTGCAAATCAATCACATGCTGCACAAACGAGGGGAAGAGTAACACACGAGATCTTGCAAAAGCCATTCTCTTGGAGGTGGAGCAGCAGTGTTCCTCTGATCTCGATAAATCTTTGGTCCTAATGAACAAGCTGGGTTTCAATGGCGTGCAGGCACTCGCAGAAAACTAGATCCTGACGAGGCCGGAGGACACCTCGAACAACAACCCTGGCAACTGTAATACATCATTCACGACCCAACCATGTCGCCATCCCAAACCATGCCTCCTCCCTGTACAACCAACGATTCCTTTCGTAGTCCTTTCAATGCCATCCTCCATGCATGTCTCACCCACCAAAGCCGCGCAGCGAGGGAGGGAGCCCTTCGGGCGACCGACCAGACAGGCGAGCGAAGCGATACTTGCAAAAGACCCATGGCCGAAGGCCATGGAGTTTGGCATTTGCCAAACAGGTCAAACTTGTAGTAATAAAGACGATTTTGGATCGATACGCGCACAGAGAAAGAGGGAAGAAGAAGAAGAACCAAGACGAATCCTCATGTTCGAATGTCGGTTGTAGCACGTTGTACCCCGCATGGTAGCGATAGGCACCGCTGTGGTGTTCTAAAATCATAGTACATATGAATCAATCGAATAAAGACCGATTGAAGAACCCTTTTGCGGGTTTTCGGGTCTTGTCAAAGGAACAGGATTCAGGATCGCGAGCGAAAGCATCTGTTCGCAAGGTTATCCTCCCTTCTGCAAAGCCTGCTGCTGTGTATAAGGATGATTCAAAATCTGCGGCTGTATTGTCGAATTTTTTGCGAGTGAAGAGTGGTGTGAAGACGGAAAGTAGGCAGAAGACGAATACAGGTGGTGGGGCAAGGGCTGTTCAGGTGTCGTTGGCGAGTCTGCGTCGGAAAAGTACGGGTGCACGGCCTGTAGTTGATAGATCTGCGTTGGATGAGTGTACAAATAGGACTCGTGGGGAGGAGGGTAAGGTTCCACAGTCTCCTGTTGAGGAGATTAATCTGGTGAGCAGTGATGACGAGAATGTCAAGGATGAGGAGGGTACACGTTTAGATGAGAAGAAGGAGGGTACACGCGGGTGTATGGATGAGGTGCGGAATGGAGGTATAGAGTTGTGTAGGAAGGATTCAAGGGGACGTATATCGACGGGTGTGGCTATATTTGATACTGTCTCAGACTTTGAGGGGAGTGGTGATGAAGGATGGGATGAGGAAGAGGAGGAATGGCAGGAGGATATATGCGTGGTGACTGATACTACTCTGCATGGTCTGCCAGATGTCATCATGGTGAATGGATCGATGCAGCCGTGGTGGAGAAGGTTGTCTGATTTTGTGCCGATATCTGAACTGTCAGGGGGGGTTGATCCGAGGGATGGATCCCAGGTGCAAATAGATTTTGCATCCCAATTTAAAGGAACTAGCATGCCTTCCCCTGGATCGGAGAAGACACAAAAGAAAAAGGCAAAGTCATCGTCTCAATCGAAAGGATATTGGATATCGGATGGGAATGGAGAGAAATGTTTTGTGACTCCTGCTGGAGACACGCTGCGGGGACGAGCAGGGTATGTTGCATATACCAAGAGTAGAAAGAGTTCTTCGTCTAAGACTCAGCGTCCACGGAAACGGCGAAAGAAGAAATCTAAAAAATAGTATATACTCATGTCAATATGGATAGTAAATTCCGATGTACTTGCCCGTAAATAACAGAACGATCAATGGCTTCTCCATCAATCACCAGCCATGTATTTTCTGCAATGGGATCGATTCGAAAAGCAGTCACGTGTCGTTCCTCGAGTAAATGCATATGATTACCACTTTCTGCTTCTGTTAATAACCTGAAAGATTTCGACATTCCTTGTTGTCCGAGTGAATACAGAAAGTTGAATGTTCCCTGATCAAGCCTGGCATTGGGATGGAGGTTAAAGTTCATATCAAGCCATGGCATATTGCTGAGAGTGAATAGCTGAACCGTACCATCAATCTCTTCATCCCACATCACATCGATATCACTGTCGACTCCCTTAACATTGCCATCACTGTCGAGGAGGGAAGAGAGGATATCAAGGGGCGGGGCCTTGTGACCCTGGCCCTGCACTGTGCCAGCAGTCCCCTGTTTCACCAGGGAGATCTTCACTGGATACGTCTTCTGAGACAGAATCTCCTGTATAGCACCCCAAATAAATCTATTCCCTCCCATCCATCGCAAATGCTCCGTCCCGATATCCAAGTTTGCGACGAGACCATACGTCACTGACAGAAACGAATACAGTCTCCTTCGTGTCTTTGGTTGGATAATCGATGCGACATCCATGCGTGATACACGACCTTTAATAGCTATATATGCTGCGGATGATACATCCCAGATCCCTGTACTCGCAGCAAGGGCATTGCCAGACCCACATGGAATCTGAACAAGGTGGACATTCGAAACACAATCTTCCCAGTCAGGTCGATTCAACAAACCCTGAACAATCTCATGAAAAGTCCCATCACCACCCGCTGACATGATCACATCATATTTTCCCACGGTGATATCCTTTGCAATCTCAGTCGCGTGGCGTGGAGCCTTGGTCACAACCTTGTCAATCCGAGCGTGAGCAGCCATCAAGACTGGCATCACATACCTTTCAATCAGAGCTTCTGCATTACCCGTACCACTTTTTGGATTAATAACAACAAGAATCTTCTTCCGTGAAAACCCACGTGTGACATGGTCGAAATATGTCCTCAGTGAAGGATGGGCGTTGGCCAAAACCATCCATGGAGTGGTCTTGAGCACCCGTACTGGTTTCTTGGCATCAGGCTTTACAACCGGCATGTACACCAATTGAATTCTACATGAACCATCCTGATTATGTAGTAATTCAATACAGCGACATGCTATCAGATCCACATTGTGTATCTACAAGACTCCCGGAAAATCAGATACAAGACTCCCAGACTTGAACACAACAGGACAACAACTCACCTTTTCTATTCGCCTCCTGGGTGGCCCACAGTATCCAAAAATAGGAATATATCGAGGTGGAGATGCCTGCGTACCAATACATCGAGCATCAGTGCGTTCCTAGGAAAATTTTGACATGGAGCAACAACAAAGACGTGTATCCATATTTAGGACTATTCAGACCAATCAAGGCTACCTACGTATGTAATTTCAACATCTCCTTCATCTGTAATCATGAGAGAGCAGGAGCATTCGCCATTCCCTTCCAGTGTCCCAACAAACTCTCGAGAGTCCCCCTGTAAAAGAGGTTCTTCCGTCATTCTACAGTATCTCTTGCTTTACAGAGACTCAATTTCTACCAAGTATGAATTTCATTCACGAATGCAGATTAAATATGAACCTATTCCTCTTCCATGGGAATAGGTTGAACGATTCTGGAAATCATTCGAACAGGTTTGCCTTCGGGTGCTGGACTGGACAGGACAATGGCCTTTTTGGGGGCCTTTTTGCTTCTACGGAGGGTTTTATCTGGGTGGATGACCTTGAAATCTACGACTTCTTTGGGGGACCACCGGGATTTGTCATCGCCATGGCCCAACTGTCCACAGTCTCCTCTGCCCCAGGTGAAGAGTTTTCCAGTTGTTGAAACTGCTCCAGAGTGCCAATCACCAGCACAGAGACAGCAAATATTCTCAAATTGGAGTTTCTTCACCAAAGTAAATGTTTTCTCCATGTCGAGAGAACCGGTTCCTAGTTGACCGTATGAATTGTCTCCTGCCGCTCTCACTTCTTTTCTACCTTTCGATTGGACTAGCAAGAGAGTGTGTGCATGGCCGCATTGAACCTGGATCACTCGATGCAGAGGGTTCAGCGTATATTCAAACTCATTCATTAAGCATATCGGTGTGAACTGTCGAACTAAATCAACCGTTAGTGCAGGTATGCCGAGTTGGCCATCCTTGTTCAGTCCTGCACCCAGGATATTGCCAGAGACAGTAAGGACCATGGAATGATACCCCCCCGCGGATATGGCAGTTACTCTATCACACGAATCGAGTCTCTGTGGATGCAAACACTCGAGCAGCTGTGGCTCTGGACAATTCATTTGAGGATTTCCCCCGTCTACAAAACCAAGCTGTCCATATTTGTTCGATCCCCAGGTGAACAGCTTGCCGTCTGCAGCTAATGCCATCGAATGAAACTTTCCTGCCGATGCACTAACTATTCTTTCGTATTGAATAGAGTCGATGAGATTGAATACAGGTTCATCATGGAAGTGACCCAATCCAAGCTCACCATGCCTCCCCCGTCCACAGGACCACAATTGCCCCGCCTGCGAAATCGCAAGACTATGGTTTGAGCCAGCACAAATAGACACTATTCTTGTGCGACCAAGGTTCGATATTAAGCGAGGAATGGTGAGTTCTGTAGGCGTCCATCCACCGTGACCAAGCTCCCCACTGCTTGCAAGTCCCCATGTAAAGACCTCCCCCTTTCTGGATACTGCGATCGAGTGATGGCTTCCAGTATGGACAACAGCAAGCCTGACATTGGCTGGATTATCTCCATACAAATTCACCCGCCCATTCGCCTCGAGGACGTCCACACGTGATGGCGTGTGCATTGTCTCGTGATCCCCTCTTCCCAGCTGTCCATGGAACCCTCGACCAAAGGAATACATGCCGTACTCGGGCATTGATCCCTCATTGCTATAGAACAGACACAGCGAGTGATACGACCCCATTGACACTGCTGTACCCTGTGCCGCAGCTGCAGACTGACACCTCATGAAATCAAGCAACATAACATATGACTCCCCCTTGTCAAAGGATGGCTTCATCGCTTTAGCCCTCAAAATACTCTTCAAATGATGCCTGGCAACCTGTTCAGTAATTCCAGACTCGATAAAGTACCTGCATGTCGCCTCCATCGTTGCCAAATCTCGAGTATCCAAATATCCCAGGATCTGCTCCAAGGCCTCCCGTGGCAGAAGCCCCAGGTATCCTTTCAGACAACGACTGGAATTATCATCCACGATCTTATCAGTATCCGAATGACTCGGAGAGATTCGTTTGTGTGTATGCCGAGGACTACTGACAGTGCATCTCCCATGACCTGGACGTTTAGTCCCAACTGTCAATCGCCCGGCAGAATCATGCTTTCCCCCTTCTCCCTCGATAGCGCAGTATACATGTTTACGACGTGATAAAGATATTCTCCGACCCGCATCGGCTGAAGAGACGTCTTCTTGGGATGCTCGATTCGGTAACCGTTGACATGCCCGTTCAGAGAAGGACACCATATCATCGCTAGAACTACCTCCGTGTCTACCAGTAGAGACAATTGATCTATGTGTAGTATCTCGGAATGCTAGGACACTCGTATTGGGAGCATCATCAGAGGCAGTGCTGGCAATCTCCTGTCGTTGCCTCCGAGTCCTGCTACGAGTCCTCATCCTCCCTACCGTTGCACTATGACACGTCCTGAATGTTAATGTATTAAAATTGTATAGCTGCGTGCGCTGACAGGACGACAGATGTTGTGTCAAACTCGCGAGCCATGCCAACCGTCACGTCGTGCTTAAATGAACACATTCAAAAAATACACTCTTTTTACACTCTCAAAAATTATGCTGTTGGACGAATTTCAAATATGCTCCCTGATCCTCGTGTGTATCGGAATCCTTCGCAGTCAGCATCGAGAGACAAGTATCTGAAGATGTTTCTGTTGTACAGTTGAACTCGGGTGCAGGAGGAGTCGGAGACTGGGATGATTCTCCACACCCATGAATCACCACTCAATCTAAGGGACTGTCCTTCCCTCTTTGGTAGAGCCAAGAAGCTCTTGTCACGATCACAGCGCTTTGAGCGGTATGCCGCTCTGATGGGCATATTGGTGTTGCTTTTACCATTTGGGGACCAGTAGGATTGCTTCCAGTCGTTTTGAATCGCTTTGTAACTCTGCAGAGTTACTCCAAAGTCGCTGCAGCTTTTTCTTGAATATGTAAGGTACGTATTGGCCCTGCATCCGGTGGTTCTGATGCGAATAGTGGATTTATATGTGCATGTCTGTGACTGTGGTGGAGGAGGGGAGGGAAAGACAAAGGGTGGTGGAGGAGGGGATGCAGGTTCAATACTTGGTGGTGGAGGGGGTGATGGAAACATGGGATCGAGTGGAGGAGGGGCTGGAGCACGAGGGAATAGAGGCGCCATGCAGTCCTCTAGTCCAAAGATGGTGCAGACTTCTTGGGAAATCTGCTGAGCAGTTGGGCCCTCGTCTGCGGGCTTCTGGAGCGACCACAACATCATCCCTGATCCTCCAACGCGCTTAACGAAAGTAGACAAATCAATTACTTCTCTCATAGAGATCACATGGTCTCCCCAAGCTTCCAATGCCACCTCCATGCCCAGCGTCATTGGTCCAGAGTAGAGTGATGCATAGGCTTCATAGGCTTGCTTTGGATTGAAGGATGTCCCCGCATCATATGCCATGATATTCAGCGAGTTCAATAGCCCTCCAACTGACCTCAGCATATTGATGGATACACCGGTGTATCCTCCTTGTGGAAGAGCATTGGCGAAAACGCCCTCTCCGTATGCACCCACACTCCAAACTGCAGCTGAAAGCTGCTTCTCCTGTGGAAGAGCATTGCGGAGGTTTGTGACTGATTGTATATACAAGTTATCAGTCGCGCATGATATCAAACCAGTAGTAGGATTTGATTGACAGTCTGCACCGCGTGGTTCAAAGTCAACATCGATTCCATCCAGACCAAATTCCTCCACAAAGAGAGCAGCGGCAGGAGCATTGAGTCCAGCCCAATTGTCAAAGGTTGCCCCTCCGACGGATAAGAATACGCTGGTCGCTGGATTCCTTTGTTTTAATATTCTAATAGCTTCCTTCATCACAGATGGAGATGACCTGAACAGTAGACCAGTGCCTTCAAATGTCAATCCTCCTGAATAGGTGCTGTCTGGTTTGAAGAAGGAAATCATGACCTGAGTAACGTATGGCGGCAAGTTCGCTATTTGAGTCTGGAGAGGATCTGTAGTATTCACTTCAGACCATGTTTGGAAGTACCCAACATACTGTGGACCATTATTGGTAGTAATTATCTCGGTAATTGGCTCCCAGATTTTTGAGGCATTCAGAGCTTGGCTGTGACCATATGTTGTGCCCTCACACACAGCATTCTCCGCCTTCATGCATCTCTGCTGCGATTGTGACATGATGAATCCTGATGGGCACGATTCATATGATCCATTAGCGCTACAAGAATAGTATGATTCGCATTTGGAAGTCACATCAGCCAGAGCAGCCAGGGTCCTTCCATCCTCAAGTGTGTACGAGTATGCTTCGCACAGACACACGCCATCCCCGATTGGGCACGTTTCCGAAAATCCCTATACATCAAAAATATAATATTGATCCATGTTGATCGATGACGTTGAAGATCCATGTAGAGCCTTACCATACAACCCACCCGCAAGAGGAGGGCGAGTGCAAAGAATAGCAGAGTGCGTGTGACGTTCATCGCACTATTGTACATTTAAATATGCTCAAGTATCCTAAGAATTAATCTTTTGATAACAGGCGGGAATCAAGAGATATAATTGCTCGAAAAGACGAGTTGAAAGGCCCGGCTTCAAACTTTTTTGTCTGAGACTGTCTCGGCTTAAATATTCATCAATCTAGGATGCATTAGTATCAACAAATTAATATCAATTACAATTATTGATTTTTAGCAGAGACCTATGGCCGCCATATAGCCAGCGCATGCTTTCAATTCGAACTGGATGAGCATGCCATGTACTGTAAGACGAACCGCACAGTGACTAGCCCAAAACGAGTTGAAGGAGTACCGTGACTGAGAAGATCATGTACGTAGGAAACTCAGACTGTGCAGCACTCACTCGGGTGAAACCTGGTGCTGGAGGACTATTATTCGCACCTCCGGACAACTTTAGATACTGCAAGGGAAGAAGAAGCTATATGAGTTCAGGATGTCACTCCGGTCGGAACAGAACAGCATTGTTTGATACTCGACTACACCAATTTCACTCAAAAGAGCACATCTTTGCTCGGATGTCGCCACATACCTTTGTGTCGGCAGCAGACGCGGTTGCAACAACCAAGAACGCAAAAAGGACAAACAATCTCCCCCGAGGGTCCATGCCTGAATCTGGATGCGAACTTCTATTACAATCGAACGAAAAAAAGCATATAAAACTGAATTGCATGTGTGTGAATTGAGTGCATTGATGAATCCAGCCTGGATGTCTAGACAGTGGAGATCTCCACTCCTGATCATCAGGACCTGATGTGAGCAAAGCTCACATATGTTTGCTCGTACGTTTAGAAACCTACGACTCCAATGGACTCGTCAATGAAGATGTCTTCACCTCTGAACACCATCCGCGGCGATTTCTCAATGTCGTTTGACTCGGAATCGGACTCATACCGAAGATTTTCGGGCCTAGGCCTTTTCAATCGAATGCGCATTGAGCGAGTCTGGACCCTCACATGCTTCCAACCAGGGAACTTTTGGTCAAGGATCTTCTTTCTCTCCTTGGTGAAGCCATATCGAGCGCCAGTCTCTTCATCCGTTCTTATCATATTAAGCGATCGCTGCATTCTCACAACAAACAGGGCGAGAGAGTGCTCAAGCAACTGCTCGTCTGACACACATTCTTTTAGTTGACGGGTCAACAGGGGATAGGAGCCAGCATGATCCTTCATCCATTCCTCGAGCATCTCAACCATCCAATTCCATGTATCCCTAGTCTCAGACCAGCCCGGTAGCTCTGCATCCAAAATACCGACCCTTGTGTCGTACAAATCTATCTCTGGGCAGCCACGAGAGAGATAGAACATTGACCCGCTAGAAGCAAGACTCTGCAGCATTTTCCTCTGCTCACGCAAAAACTCCCCGAGCTCAAAGAATTCTATCGTTTCATCCTTGTTCATCTCGGATAAAGCCGATAGGGTCTCCTCGGAAAGAATTCTTTTCCCCAGAGTAGGGATTGGAACAGGCCAGACATTACCAAACCGCTCCTTGTAGGAAGCGACTCTAGCAACCTGACGCTGCCACATATCCTCCTCATCCAACCATCCTGGCAGATACTTATCCAGAATCTTCTTACGTTCTTCATTCATACCTTTGGTAACTCTCTCCGCCCTGAGACCGCGATCATATGCAGAAAAGCCCTCCCTCTGCTGAATGAGGAACCTGCGATCAATGGGAACTTTCGAGTCGTAGTGCCCCCCAAAACGTTTCACCTGCGAAGGCCACTGATATCCTCGGTCGACGCATCGATCAGCAATCGCCTTCACCACTTCCTCGTAGTTTTCATCCGTGATAATACCGTTGGAGCACAAGGTCTCCAACTCCCTTCCGATATTCTCTCGAGTCAAATCCTTAGTAGCAATGCGCACATCTCGCCTCGTATAATCCTCATCAAATGAATCAATATCACTTTCAATGTACTCGTCCTCCATTGTAGCCACAATTTCACGGGTTTTCGAAAGTGTCCTGTTTTCGAATGGAAGTTGAACAGTCGTTCCAATATTCTTCAACCAATCGGATATATGCGTTTTGGTGATGAATATTATTCAAATATTAGTAAAATATACGGTACACAGGTTTATTTGATTTTACTTTGGAGCAAGTACCGAGGGACGGTGGGTGCCTTGTGTCCTGTTGCATCTGGAGAAGGCGCCGGCGCCCCTTTTCAGTTTGACCACTCGAGATGAGAGGGAATGGGTCTCTGAGCAGAGAGCATGATGCTCGTCTGTCACACACGTACAGATTCCCATATGAAGGTATGCCTTTCTTAAACACTACAGGGATAGACTAAGGAAGACTCGTTTGTACACACATCCTTGTTCTGGAGGTAGTGTGGATCCGGTCATGGATTAAAGATTTGAAGCAGTTGTTCGAATGGCATGGTGCAGTACTCGATTCTGTTGTCTTTCTTCTTCACATCCAAATCACCGGTCTCTGTGAGACCAGAAACGTTAGAATGGCGTCTTCATTCTCCTGCATTACTGATTTGAGGGCGTTGTGCAGTGACAGGAATCTGGTAGATGCCATATCTGCCCCTGGTCACACATTGAAAGAGTACAAGAGTAGACCAAACTATGTCGCGATTGACCGGCGCAAAAACAAAAGATGGAATACTAATAATGATGATTGATCGCCTTTCGCCGCATTATACAATTTCTTCACGGATTTTTCTACCTTTCTTTTCTGATGTGGATCAGTCCAAGTACCGTCCAAGGCCTCTATTTTTTATTTATTTATTTTACACGACAGACAGATAAATGATGATTACATTACATTTCATCATCAAACTGGTACAGTTCATTCTCTTCTTTTGTATGAACGTTGGGTTTGAGGCTCTCTAAAATGTCATCAGGCATTTGCTCAAAGTCCATTTCAACATTCAGGTCAACAGGGGTGTCCAGGACAACACGGTCATCACGTGCGTATGCCTCTGCCAAGAGCTCCATCTCTGACCCATTAAAACGGTCATACTCGTTGTCAAATGGGTCAATGTGCATCTTTTTTAACGCCTCTCGGGCGATTTGGTGTTGTTCCTGCAGGTACAGTGGTTGCACAGGTAGTATGCCAAGGTCAACGGAGAAGCCATATGGTGCTCGTGCGTACCTCTTTCTCCATTGGAGTTGCATATTTTCCTTTTGAATTTGATATGAAGCGTGTCTGAAGACCATAAAGGGTACAGGCTGCCATAGGAGTGGACGTTGCATGGTTTGACGAGGTGCCCAATAGGATTTCTGAATTCCACAGCTGGGGCTTGGCGAGAGCGCCAAGGCGACGTAGTATGCGTGACATATTGTATTATTGAATATATATTTAATATTTTTATGCGCGTTTTGGATGGAGAGGTGGTACAAGAAGGCTCGAGAATGTCGGAGATGAGTGATGACGTGGCAGAAATCCAAACGGTCAGAAATGCCTTGGACGTCCAAGGCCCAGTCGTGTGTGCCAAGAGTTCCTCGGCGCAGGCGTGATTGTATCACGAATCACACTTCTTTGGGTTCATTTGTTGTTGTTACATACATATGAACAATACTCGCAGCCCTGATACTACTGTGGTAAATTTGATACATGCTACTTTGACATTGATTCATGGAGCACTTTTAAAACTCCTGCCAGTAGAACCCTGCGTACCCATCGGGGGATGTCGTTTGCAAGTGTATTTTGATCACTCGATAGTCTCTTTTTTCTTTCTTTGAGGCGAGCAAGGGCATCATACACCTCGTCGTCACTGTCATACTCGCTGCCTTGCTCACTGGCAGCGCGGAGGCTAGCATCGTGCCTATTCACTGCATCCAAGCTGCGACGGCCATGGTTGACGTGCTTCGCTTTCACAAAGATGCGGAGGGATGACTCATATTTCGCCCAGAAAGGCCAAAGGCCTTTGGGCACGGCCATTTTTGCTAGACCAGGGCGGACCTGTGAATCCTCAAAGTATACTGTCAGAATCTCAGTTCCATCCTCGGTGCTTCGAATGCGGCACCCTGAGATGTACTCTTTTACCAATACATACTTTTTTTGTCCATGTCCACTGGGTAATGTGCATGATTTTGATATCGCATAGCAGCCTCCATCTGATGGCCGTGTCCAAACTCTTCTGGCATACTCGTAGCTCCTTGCTGACAGAGGGCGTGGGAATTTTGATATATAGCGATGCAGACATGATTCTGCGTGTCTTGAAACACGAGAAGAACCGTCGGGTTTATCTCTCTCTACGGCAATTGCACTATCATCCCACAATGACCGAGCTTGATCATCCAAATGAAACGGGCGGACATCGTGTGGATCTACTCCGCAAATTCTGACGCATGTCTTGTACATGTACAGTCCATCTCGTAGTAACATTCTCTTTGCAGTCATATCAATGCCATCTTTTACCCCTGAAGTGCTTTGCTCCCAGGTAAAGTCTCCCTCAATGATACCAAACAGGGATGATTGGGACTCACATGCTCTTTCAATTCCAAGATCCTCGAGGACTTTTGTGCACGGTATTTCTTCGAAAAGGTCTCCTAGTTGAAGTAAATGCTCATCAGTCACCATACATCGTATGTCGTCGGGGCAATCACCATCCAATCCAATGGAGTCTAAAACTGAGGCTGCTGGGTCATATGTTGGCGCTATGAGACTCCTTTTCGCCTGGACTTGTGCCTCTTCAGCATATCTATTGAGGACTTGTATTGCAGACTCTCTGGCCTTTACTGCCCCCCGTATATAATGCCGGTGTGCTCCATGACCATCTAAACTAAGGCGCTGATAGGGAGGAGGTGTTCCCGACGATGACATACCAGACTTGAGACTTTGAAGCCACGAATCCACATAATCAGACACTGACCTAGAAAATGAGCTCGAAGAATCAATGCTAGCAGCTGGAGATAGGGGAGATTCTTCAGGGATGACATCCTGCCCTTGGTTCAAAAGCCTTGTGGCAACCGTCTCTTCACCAGATTTCATCGAATGCAATTCCTGACCGGACGTTATTCGTAACATTTTTGGCTCCCACGGCTTTTTACGACTCTTCCGTTTGCATTTCCGTGGAGATCGTAAAGGAGTCGATGCACCCGAACGGTGATCAGATGCAACAGATTTGCTACCAGCATGAATCCTCCACGGAATCTTGCAGAGTAAAGATCCCTCCGACACTGCTTTGGCACGGTATGAACGAGCATCTCCAACTTGAAGATGCCCCGCATGTCTCAGATCCAGGCTCTGTTGATACGTGTGCTCATGATCATTCCTTGCAGACAAGTGACTATCAGGTAATCGAAAACTTCGCACATCTGATGAGCTAGAACTTGCACCATCATCTCCCCTCTTCAAACTATCCTTACTAGAAGAAATACGTCTATTTGGAACTTTATCAAACAGCTTCCATTCTATATCCGCATCATTGACACTCCACACCGAACTCTTAACAAATCTAGGCACAAATACCGAACTCACTGCCCTATAATATAGCCCAGAAATGGCCTTATGAGGAGACCTACTCGGATTAATCATTCCCACCAGAGCACTTAACGTGACAAATATACCCAGTGCATTCAAAAGCACCACATGAAAAATCTACACAACCAGTTGCATACAAGTTCAGTTGCAGGCGTCATTTCCAATCAAACAGCGCAACGTACCTTTGAATCGATCAAATACCCAACAAAAGACATCAAAAGTACATTTAAATGCCTACATGGACAAAATACGTTGCGTCACGGACTTCCGACATGACATGCCGGCACGCAATGCCGCCATGAAACAGGCTCACAGAGAACCTATGGCAAGACATATCACATATAAGTTATTAGATGGGTAAAACAGTCCCTTACCTGCCTGAAACAACCAGCACAGCCAGCGTGCTTAACGAGATAAGCTGGTTATCTTCAACCCACTGGCCCATTCGATCCTCAAATGGAGTGTACCGCCCTTCTAAAGAATTCAAATGAATTTTATAGCTAGTCACGGAAGAATGACAGCCTTTCCGAGAGGGTATCCCAGGCACCGCCATAACTCCGAGACCAAAGTTCTGTAAAATTGAAAACTGAGCCACTACAGTGGTCTTATACCATTACTGGGGTGAATAAAATATCATGTTTATCAATATAAAAATATTGATATGGAATAAAGGCCCTGCATTGGGTATTATTGTTCAGTGAACGTCTGTGCATCTGGATAGCAGAATGGACTGGCAAGGCCTCGTGCATGAGGCATCAAATGTAGTGTCACGCGATCTGTGATTATTGAGCATGATTCTTTTACATTCATCAAATTATCTGGGCATTGTCTGCGATCAAAGAAGCAATTCAGCCACCTGGACAGCATTCAAAGCAGCTCCCTTTTTGATTTGATCTCCACAGACGAACAAATCCAGTCCCTTGGAATCATCCCTTGAGATATCTCGTCGAACACGGCCGACATACACATCGTCTTCATTTGAGGCAACTAATGGGGTCGGGAAGATGTTTTCTTCTGGATTGTTGATCACAGACACTCCTGGGAATGCTGCCAGAAGCTCTAATGCCTTGTCTGCAGAGAGCTCCTTCTCAAACTCGAGGTTGATGGACTCTGCGTGGGCTCTCATAATAGGTACACGAATACATGTAGCTGTGATTTTTACGTCATTGTTGTTCCAAATTTTAGCCGTCTCTTTCACCATCTTCATCTCTTCCTCGTTGTAGAGGGTGTCCGTCACAGGGGAGTTGTGGGAGAAGAGATTGAAAGCATACTGGAATGGGAAAATATTCTGTGTGACTGGTTTTCCATCCAACGCTTCGCGAGTCTGGAGTTCCAATTCCTCCATAGCGGCCTGGCCAGCACCAGAGGCTGCCTGGTATGTAGAAACTACCATGCGCTTCACTCCAGCTTCCCTGTGGAGAGGGGTGACAGCCATCAAGGCAATGATGGTAGAGCAGTTTGGATTGGCAATGATTCCTCCCTGACCATACTTCATTCCTGACATGGCATCTGGATTGACTTCTGGGATCACGAGAGGAACCCCTTCAGTCATTCTAAATGCGCTTGAGTTGTCAACCACAGTGCATCCTGCATCAGAGGCAATTGGAGCAAACTTCTTGGAGATTGATCCACCCGCACTGAAGAGCGCAATATCCACTCCATCGAAACTTGACTCTGTCAACTCCTCGACAGTGTACGTATTACCATCAAAATCGTAGGTGCGGCCAGCAGAACGAGCAGATGCAAGCATTTTCATATCACTGTAGGGGAAATCACGGTCCTTGAGAACCTGCACACGAACACCGTGGGTTCATACACTCCTTCGATGTCATATATAGGTGATGAATGCTAGATCTGGGGTGTCCCAGGAGTATTCATACAGAAGCCGTCAGACGAACCACTTGCCGTCCCTACAGAATGTCACTCTACAACAACGCACCCTCAAGAATTCCTGTCCAACAGCTCCAGTTACACCTACAATTGCTACCTTGGGCCCATCAGCAACTTTTGCAGCCTTTACGACGAACCTGCTTGAGATCTGTCGTCTAGCACTCGTTGGGGTGGATAATTTTGCTGGCGCTCTCGGCCGCATGTGCAGAGCATTCATCATGTCTTATGAATATGGTTTTTAAATATATTTTGAATTAATGATACACCTACAGGGGAGGCATCTGTGCCATCTATAGTGTGATGATCTACTCGTCCTCCTCCTCACTGGACTCTGCATTCTCTTCCTCTTCCTCTTCCTCTTCCTCTTCCTCTTCCTCTTCCTCTTCTTCTTCCTCTTCCTCTTCCTCTCCTTCCTCTTCCTCTTCCTCTTCCTCTTCTAAGACGGTGTCTACTTCCTCTGTCAACGACTGTAAGGCTCCTGAGAGCATGCTCGGGTTGCTTCCAGAAGAGTCACCGGTGAGATCAGCATAGTCCAATGCATATCCACTAATCTCGGGAAGAATTTCCTCCAAGAGAGAATTCACAATGCTGTTCTCCTTGCCTTCAACAAGCATTTGAATTTCTCTCTCTTCCCCGTCCAATAGTGTCGCTGCCCCAGGAAGCAAAGTTTCAGAATCGCCAAAGAACTCATCCAGTGCATCCATGTCAGCAATGTCCGACTCGACAGACAGGCCAGCTTTTGGATCCGTCAGGGACAAGAGCTTCCTGGCTGCCTCAACCTCCTCCAGAATCTGCTCTTCCACCTCTTGCATGCCAGACTCTGTCAATTCCTTCTCAAATTCTATTGTTTCTTCATTCAACTGATCCAAAAGAGGCATGATGGCTTCGCTCGCACGGATCCATGTTGGAATTCGCATGTCTGTTCCAGGAAGAAGGGGCTCTGCATTTCTCCACACATCTTCTTGCTCGATTTCCTGGAGCACATTTCCGAACGCAGAAGCAACTGAATACCGATTATGAGCTGCTTCTAAGCGCGCATGATGCAATTCCATGCCCTCGTCTACAGCTCTATCCATGAGAAAATCCTCCAGTGCCGCCTCTTGGGGCGTCTGGGTTCCTGGCTTGCGGAATGTTCTCGACGTAGGCAGCATCGATGGCAACCCCCTCAGGTTCTGATCCGCCCCACGCTCCTTTCCCCTATACGTTGGTACACCTTCTGATGCAGCAGCTGCAGCCTCTTCTGCCTCTGCATCTCCAAATGGCAACGAGGAAAGCGCACCAGCATCCAGCAGAGATGCTGACCCATCCAACCCATCCCAGCTCTGCATGGGATCTGCCTCCCATCCTTCAAACATAGGATCTGAAAACAAATATGACATGATGAATTCGTAAATATCATGAACATATATGCAGGCACCCTCCAACCACATGGAAAAGTAAACATGTGTGCTTTTCCATGCAATGTGATGGAGCGCGAGACATGATGACACAGAGACACAGAGACATTGCCAAAACGGCAACACCACGCGCCGCGTACATCACACATATTATCTCAGAGTTGTAACGATGCCATCGGAATGAATTCAAAATCCAAGCCATCTGACTATCTCTGAACAGCACCATGTGAACAAGAACACACGCACGCACCATCAGCAAGAAGCCCATCCTGTTCCTCCGCAGGATCCGGAATAGCCCTCACCAAATCTTCAAACTCTTTCTGACTCGCACTTGAATACTTTGACGACGACGGAGACTTCCTCTTTGCCATCTCCCTCTCTGCCATATCATCCAAACTCATCCGACAGAGGTGCAGCCCATGCCTCCTCCTGCTCCCCTGACCAACACATTTCCACCAGTGCATCAACCTATACCATTAAACAATGCAATATGCTTAGCATCATCATCATCATCATCATGAATATGAGTACTCCCCTAGGATATACCACGGCTACTGCCGTGACATATCCAACACCAAGGAGGAGGAAGCATTCCAAAGAAGAAGAAGAAGAAGAAGAAGAAGCAACACATGTCCTTGGACCACACATGCACCAATGTAATATGAGATCCCAGCTATTACATAGTATCAACGTACATGACAGAGCCACGAACAACCACGCATCTCTCAGGACGACCACTCACGGACGCCATGCTGCATTGGACATGCTGCGCTGTCCTCTCCATATTCACGACAGAATGCATCTATATCTACTCGTATATTTACATACATAATAGAATGCGGTATGTACGAGGTCATCCTGTCTGTAGTATTACATGGCACGCAGAGTCTCCTGCCGACGAGATTCCCATGTGACTTTCATATGATGAGATGCAACATGACATCAGTCTCGAGACTGATTTCAAAAAAAGGGAGGGAGCTCCCTCTCGAGACATGTATACATTCATTGATAGATAATGATATCAACGTTACAATCATTCCATATGACGAATATACTGTACTACGCATGACGAAACAGAACAAGAAGAAGAGGAGGAGGAGGAAAAACAGAAGAAAACTCTCATGACGGTGCGTATGGGAATGTCCTTCTCACCGGCGTATCCTCACTTCTATACCCATCTCCACGCAGGCTATGCCCACTCATATCAACAACTGCCGAGGTGGCCGCCAAGGCGCCCATGGAGAGCACACCAACCCTCGGGTTGCCAGATCGAAGACCCAGCAGGGCACCCCCTGCAACTCCCCCCAAAACACCATTCACCCAATCCTTCTTCCCTCTAATAGACTCTGAAGCACAATCTACTGCCGCAAATGCCAGCCCTACCCCCCCAAGAGTCGATCCATGCTGTGCCATCACTCCCCCAGTCCTCACCAGAGCAGGCCACGGTTTGTCACGAAGCACCACCGGCACATCCGACCAGTTAGAGAATATAGCCCCAAGCAGACTTCCAGTCATAAATCCAGTCACCAAGCCCTTTCCTGCTTTCAACAGACAGCCCTGCTCGTCTTCATCGAATGATTCTTGGGGAGAAGACGCCCAGGGATGCCCTGGCTTTTCTTGATCCATCATGGGGTGCGCCATATCAGGGATCAATCAATACATGTGAATACAACTATGGTGTGTATAGGGGGATTGACAGATTTCTAGAATACTCCCGTGTGTTTTGTATGGACAGAGTACTTCGGGATATAGTCCTTGAATGAAACATTAGATATGATTTAGAGATTTGAGATTCATTCGTGACTCTGGTGGTGTATTTTCTCTTCAGGTGGCTCTGCTGTACTATATTAACTACTATATATCTCAAGTTCTGCGAGAAGACTCGGTTTTTGGGTGATTGAGGAATTCTGAATAGCAGGCTGTGACGTTGCGTCCATCAACCAGTCAAGAGGGTATACAGTCGAGGGCGCTGATTGTTAAGCCTACATATATAGTATATTTACATACAGGTGAAGAAAGAGCAAGGTTTGCGTGAAGGAGTTGAAGAGCAGGATGGGGTCCAAACACAAGCCTGTTGTGTATTTTTACGATGAGGAGGTGGGTGATGTGCATGCGTGTGCGTGTGAAATGGTATGAAATATTACGTATGATGTGGTGGTGGTGCAGATGACGAACTATAATTATGGAGGAGGGAATCCCATGAGGCCTCATAGAGTACAGTTGACGACCAATTTGGTGGATGGGTATGGGTTGACGTCTCAGATGCGGTTGATGCGTCCAAAATCTCGATCGAGGGAAGATATTATGAAGTTTCATGCGGACGATTATGTAGATTTTTTGATGAGTGTCACGCCTGACAATCAGGAGGAGTTTATGCTGCAAATGAGGAGGTTCAACCTGGGAGCTGTGGGGGAGGCTGATTGCCCTGTGTTTGATGGGATGTTTGAGTATTTCCAAATATATACTGGTGGATCTATTGGTGGTGCGGGGCTGATTAATGATGGCACGTCGGATGTGGTGATGAACTGGAGTGGAGGCATGCATCATGCCAAGAAGGGGGAGGCATCCGGGTTTTGCTACATTAATGATATTGTTCTTGCTATTCTGGAGCTTTTGAAGGAACATCAACGGGTTTTGTATGTTGATATAGATATCCATCATGGGGATGGTGTGGAGGAAGCATTTTACACGACTGACAGAGTGATGACTGTGTCATTTCACAAGTATGGTGATTTCTTCCCTGGAACTGGTGCTGTGGGAGACTATGGGCATGGAAAGGGGACACGGTATGCCGTGAATGTTCCTTTGGATAATGGAATGGATGATGAATCGTACAAGTATGTGTTTGAACCGATTATGGAGGAGGTGATGAAGAGGTATCAGCCACAGGCTATTGTGGTGTGTGGGGGTGCTGATTCTCTTTCAGGTGATAAACTGGGGTGCTTCAATCTTTCTTTAGAAGGTCACTCACATTGTATTGAGTTTTTGAGAAAGTTCAATGTGCCAATGCTTGTGCTCGGAGGAGGCGGGTATACTATGAGGAATGTTGCTCGGTGTTGGTGCTATGAGACTGGTAAACTTCTGGACAAGGATCTGGAAGACGATCTTCCTGAGAGCTCATATGCCAACTATGATTATTATATGGATACTCATAAGCTTCGAATCGAAGTCTCGAATATGAGGAATTCGAATAGTAGAACACAGTTGGAAGAGTTGAAGGTGAGTGTCCTGGAGCAGCTGAAAGACTTGCCACCCGCGCCATCTGCGCACATGGTTGAAAAGCCACCGAAACAAGAAGTCGAAGGTGATCTTCCGGAAGAAGACGCAGATGTGCGTGGAGGAGGACAGGCATACGAGGATAGACGTGTTGTGAAGGATGAGGATGGGTATGTTTCTGGGGATGATGGCGAGGGAAATGAGGGAGCAGCCAGAGGTGATGCTGTGAAAATAGAAGCAGCAATGCCAGCCATGGATGAAGATGATATTGTCATTGCTTTGTCCGGATCACAGAATGATGATCAGGATGCCAATATGGAAGATGATGCAGCACATTAAACATTGAGTAATAGATACATTATCGACCACGACCTTTAATAACTTTATATGCGAGCCCTGATGTTGCCGCACTCAGAGAAAACCATGTGAGCGCATAGTTTAAATGATCTCGTGGCATGACACTGAAATGCCTCAAGTCACCCTCTGACTTGGCCAGAGGGTATGATTCCTTGTCCTTTTCCTCATTCACAGTCCGTATTGTGGTCCTTCCTCCCAAAATATCCATGGCTGTTGGGTTTACCTTGCCTCCAGATTGAATCGTGTCTTCTTCTGAGGTGACGACTTCTACCAGGGGGGTTGATTCTGGCAGTCCCAAAGCGCAAGCGAGATGAGGGACATCAATAAAATACCAATCCCCTTTTTCTGGTGTGTTCTTTGGAACAAATATACTTGGATTCTCGCTTAACCGAACAACGCCGTGAAGAGTTGCTTGGACCCCGTCGTGGGGTAGTTTTGAGAATTTCCACGCTGCAGGCACCCACCCCCGAAGCACCATGATGGATCTACCATTCTGCTTCAAGGGAGTCACCATAAAATATCCAGACTCTGTCACTCCCATGGTAGATCGAGGCCTCGGACCTATAAAAATACTCTTCTCATTCTCAAACACACCAGTCGCATGCACTCGTTTATATTCCGAAAGACCTCCAGACTGTGTCACAGAGGAACTGTGGTCTTGTTTCTCTTCTCCAGCCTTCCTTCCATTCCTTTGAAGTAGCATGAAGACATCCTCAGAGGATTCCTGTATTCATAATGATATTAATCACAATATACGTCATCATTCAAAAAGTTGAAAACATTGATACACGTATCAGGCAGGCATGTACCTTTTCCTGAGACCTCCTCTGCTCCAACATGCCAATCTTTTCTTGCCTCCTCCCAAGCTGCCATACGCCAAGAAACGCAGCAAAAGCAGGAGGTAGAACCAGAAGATACTTCTTAAACCCTCCTCCACGATTTCCAGACACGGATGATGCCACATTGCTCGACCCGTGCTCTGCACTCTCAACAGCACCAGAGGCAAACAGTCTCGCATGCTGTGGCACCCGCTGTGCGTTCTTGTGCCATGAATAAATCACACTGGTACTATATAAATTCTGTTGTAGCAATAAAGCTCCATTCTCGGAGGCAGAGCCATGTAGCACGGTACCCAACACGAGCTGTTTTGAACTCACCCTTTGGGTACTCTGTCGTAGCGTGTCAGCCACGCGCTTCCAGGCCCCCATTGCTATACCATGGATTACGTCTTTGTTTTAATGGGATACGAGAGAGTGTTGAAGGGGAAGATGGTCGACCATTTTAATATTCAATTTATGGATTCCATGTCCTAATCAAGATTGAATCTCTGCATTCTTCTCATTTATTTACACCTGAAACGTTTTACACTACATTAATTTGACGTTGTAACCGCCGAGGGCGTCGTTTCATGCTGCATTGACTGTGTTGTTTCCTACCAACAAGAAGTTGAAGTGTGGCCATTTTCGACGCCATACCCTGGATTGGCCTTTGCTGTAGTGCAGGAGCATGAATTTGATACAGTACAAGAGTTCAGCAGGACGTTATTGTGGCCAATACAGGCCATCATGTCAGGGTCGTCCTCAGCAGTCTAGTTTTGTTCAAACAGCACTGGTCCCTGCTCGTCGACAGACGTCAATATATGCCATGGGTCCGCTCGATCCAAAGCCTGAATACAAGGAAATTGATTCGCAGCCTCTGAACAAGGTTGTGTATGGGCTGTTTCGTAGGAAGATGGTTTCTGCATTGCAGAATAGAGATTCATTAGAGGAGGGATATCTAGGGATTATTGACCTCACGAGGAGATTGAATGCGCTAGGATCTCCCCGAGAAACGCAAATTATGACTCGACGAATATTGAATTCCTTGTTTCCTGGCTGGTTGCCTCCAGCATTCAAAGTCATGTTTGCAGGGCCCTTGCCAACATTGTCGTGCAGGTTGAATGCATTTGCCACGTGGCTCACCTGCCAGTGGCTTATGGGCGAATGTGAAATGAATGATGTTGAAATCGATGGTGGAGAGATTGGCCAAGGCCACGGGGTTTTGGTACGCCGGTGCCGGTATTTGGAAGAAAGTGGATGTGTTGGTGTCTGCATCAATTCCTGCAAGATACCGACACAGGAATTTTTTGAGAAGGATATGGGGCTACCTTTGACAATGGAGCCAAACTATGAAACTTTCGAGTGCCAATTTTCCTTTGGAAAAACACCCTTGCCAAAGGAACAAGATGAAGCATTCCAGTCTCCATGTTTTACACAGTGTCCTACAAGTAGCACAGACTCCTCAGCCCAATGCCCTCGGATAGCAGCAATTTTTGAAGAATAATACATGTACAATTTACACGCTGTGTTTTTTTTATGATGATGACGGTAAAACAAATCCTGGCAATGCAACAGTCTCAGCATTGCCAGAGGAAAACACACGTGTTGGGGCTCCTGTCCGTGTGCCACTATAGATTGCAGTTGGGACTGACTTTAGCTTCTTCCTTATCTCTCTATCAAATATTGACGTGTATGAGGCAGACGCCAACACCTCTGCTATATCAATTTCGGAAGATTTGAGTTTGTTTGTCATATCCTTGTTCAAGACGGTAGAATACTGAGACACTGATGGGTCTGCATGGTGTTGAAACACCGATATTTCCCATAAAGAACTCTCTAAAGCTCTTGATTCTGCTGGGTTTGACTCGTCTTCATCATACACGTCTTTCCCTGCCCACACCTCTCCCTTTTGCTTCAACTTTGCTTCATCCTCCGCGGTGGTGACAGCAAATGGTTGTGGTCTATGAAGGATCTGCATACAAGAAGGATGCCTCCGAATAATATTATGAATAAATGCTATTGCAATAATTGCTGACGGAGCTGACCCTCGAATACCAAGTCTGGCAAACTTTTTTGCAAATGCAGCAGCAGTGTATGCAGGCACCATGGGCGATGCCAAAAATATATCTGCCAACTGGAAAAATCGGACTCTATGTTTGGACAAGAAAACCTCTGGCGTCAAAAGACCATACAAACGCTCGTAAAACTTGGGGTATTCGAGACCATACTGTGTCACCAGAATGAAGATTCCATTCAATGCTAGCATGCCATCCAATCCACCATGGTCCAAGACATGCGTCAGGAAATCGCTCAGAAGCAATGGGTTAATCAACGCAGGGATTATTGTATTATGAAGCCTACTCAATAAACTTCGATAACAGTCAAATGGTACTTGTAGTTTCAAAAACTCTATCCACGCACTGCTCAGTGCTTTTTGCCTCAATTTCCTACTCGACCATTTCCCTGAAACCGTCGTTTCCTTTTGCTCACTAGCACTCTGTTGATTTCTCAACCTCTTCCTCTGTCGTTTAGTTGTACCATCATTCGTTGCTACCAAGATACCCACCTCTGATGCACCACACCACGATGGAAGACTCTCATCTTCTTCCTGCTGAACAAACATGTCCAATGCATCTGTAATGTGAATCAACATATCATACACAGTTCTCAACACATCTGCTGAGACATCATCATCATCACCGGTACCAATATGTCTGGTACACAAGGAAGCAATCCCTTTGCAGGTAAAGTAATGAGCATCAGCATACCCACAATACTTTCCAATAATCGCCCCTATTGTCTCTGATTCAACCCCGCTTTCTTTCAAAACAACATCAAGTATCCTGAAATACAGCACATGATCGAAAACCCCAAGCTTTTCCCCTCGAACAAACTCCATCAAGCATGCCAATGCGCTCACTTGCTCCAATGCTCCCCCAGCCTCATCACTCAACATCCCAACAAGCCCATCGACAAAGGACTCCTTCATTCTCGTCACCCATTTCCTATACAACTCCATATCATCGCTCTCTTGGCTCTCACTGGCGTTCTGCTGCACCAAACCAGTCCCCTCACCCCCAGCCACAATAACATCATTGTCCTTGTATCGTCGCATGAAATACTCCGTCATCAGTTTTGCAACCTCTGATTTTTGACACTGCTCCTACACAGATACAGATCAATTCCAGTAACAATACAGCAATCAATCAGTTGACTGCATTGCCATGCAACAAGCATGCCTCAAATGGTATACAATGTGTACGCTTTCTACCCCATGATTCACGCAAATCAGTCAAAATGTGACATTGTAAATAACCTACCGATTCCTTCATGTATGCAACGAGAATTGGAAGATTATTTGCCTTTTCCTTTGGAGCATTCGCAAGCTCTTGTGCAAGAGTCAGAGCCTCTTCCTCGCTCTGTATCGCCTTTCGACCCTTCATTTTGGTATTCTATTAATATTTAATGGCATTGAGGGCTGGCTACGAGCAGTCATTCACCATGTTTTAAAAAGCAATGCTTTTCTTTTTATATGTATCTATTTACGGACATTTTCGTTCATTTTTTGGATATACTAGTAGTGGTCTATCGAGGGGTGCCGACTATCTAAAAACTAATATAAACTTACACATAGATGACGAACATGCCGTCATCTGGAGGGTGCCTGGGGGGTCACCGTGCCATGCTGTCTTGTCCTGTACAGGGCTACCCCGTGCCAGTGAGGCAGCCACGTGGGCTCTTCTTCCACCCTATAACCTTGTATAGTCGATCCAAGTATTTTACAAGCATCAGAGCTCTTCCTGGGAACGGGTGTAGCTACACAATTCCCAGAACGGAACGCTTACGACAGCTGCTGGATGGCAAAGATTCAAGTGGGCTTCTGTTGGGGCCAGCAGCGTACGATGGGATCAGTGCAAAGCTAGCAGAGGAAGCAAATTTCGATTTTCTTTTCATGTCTGGGTTTTCTGTGGCTGGGGCGAGGCTTGGTAGACCTGATACAGGGTTGGTGTGTTATTCAGAAATGCTAGAGCAAGGACGGCAGATGATTGAAGCCACGCGTGCCATTCCAATCATAGGGGATGCTGATACGGGGTATGGCAATGCTATGAATGTGATTCGAACAGTGCAAGGGTATGCGTCGGCAGGGTTTTCTGGAATCTTGATTGAAGACCAAGTGTGGCCTAAAAGCTGTGGACATGTCAAAGGGAAGCGAGTTATTCCACGGGACGAAGCTGTTGCTCGAATCCGAGCAGCATGTGATGCTCGTCAAGGAGGGCAAGATATCGTCATTGTGGCTCGGACAGATGCAAAGCAAGCAGTTGACTTTCAAGAAGCACTGGAAAGAGCACAGGCATTTGCTGATGCCGGCGCAGATATTGTGTTTGTAGATGCGCTGGAAACAGAGGCAGAAATGCGTACGTTTTGTGTAGAGATACAGGGGGCGCATAAAATGGCAAATATGTTAGAGGGAGGGGGCAAAACGCCCATATGTACTCCAGAGGAGTTGGACAGGATGGGATTCACATTGGTCGCGTATCCGCTGTCTCTGCTCGGGGTGTCCATCAAGGCGATGCAAGCAGCCTTGGTTGATTTAAAGCAGGGGAATATACCCAGGGATGTTCCTGATTTTCAGACGCTTCAAGCTGCAGTTGGGTTTCCAGAATACTTTGAACAGGAGCAACGGTATGCAACGGCAATAGATACAACATCCGACACATCAATTGATCCTGACGTGATTCTGGATCCAAATGAATCATATACTGGAGCATCCTACTCCGCGGCGCAGGATACGTATGACATTGAGAGACCACAGGGCCCATCATCCTCTTCGCAGAGTCCTCGATCGAAATGGCTTCGGTTTAAAATAACTGACACTAGAACAGGAAATGTACAGTTAGATACGAGGTTCCCAGCAGGTTTTTTGGATGGCATTGCTTCCATCATCCCCCAAATCGCGGGGGTTGATCTGCAACAGATTATACGGAACAGCACCTCGTCACCATCCTCCGAACCAGCCTTTTCGTTTGAAGCAGATGGCGATCGCATTGACATCTTCGTCGAAGATGGGTATCAATAGCAACTTAAATACTATTTTACAGATAAAAAATAGTACATATAATCTGAATCATGCAGAATCGGTGGGAAATGTGACCACAGGTCCATGTCGCGAGGAAAAACATGCAACTCGAAGTCTGCGTAGATTCGCTTGATTCGGCCATAGTAGCGCTAAAAAGCGGCGCATCAAGACTAGAAGTATGTAAAGATTTACATCTGGGAGGAACAAGTCCATCAGAGGAGTTTATAGCAGCAATACATGACCAAAAGGTCAAACTGAATAGAGTCCATATTCCATGTTATGCCATGGTGCGGCCCAGAGACGGGGATTTTTTCTACACAGATGGTGAATTTGAGATTATGAGGAGGCAAGTTGAGGCCCATGGATCAAATGATGCTATTAAAGGGGTTGTATTCGGGATCCTCACCACAAATCCAACAGTAAGAGTGGACTGTCCTCGAACTACAGCTCTCTGTCGTCTGGCTCGTGATGCAGGGTTGGACGTCACCTTCCACAGGGCATTTGATAGCATTGATAATACTCTCGTCGATGCACTCGAGGATCTAATAGCATGCAATGTGCCACGAGTTCTCACATCAGGGGGTGCAAGCTCTGCCCACCAGGGGCTGTCAGTTTTACAAGAGCTGGTGCATCAGAGTAGGGGACGAATATCAATCATGCCTGGAGGAGGCGTATCATGTCACAATGTTTGCAACATTCAACGCAGTACAGGGGTAGGAGAAATTCACGGATCCTTTGGAGGATGTGCCACAGAAATTCAACGCGTATACCAAATTCTACATGCATCCAAGTAATACTCATGCTTCTTGACGCTTGCTCAAGTCTTCTTTCTCGAGATCGAGAGGCTTTCCTGTGATTCTCTCGTACATACTGAGCACATCATCAATCTCGGTTTCAAAGTGAGATGTGGCATCATATCCTTTTGAAATAAATACCTTGTCAGTCTTGCCATCATCCAGCGGTTCGAATACATCCACAACCTCTACAAACTTCTCATCTATATGTCCCAAGAGACTTAGACCTGCATTCAATTCATCAGCTGGCGAGGCAGTCTCGACAGTCGTTGACACAAATGCAATCCAGGTGTTCTTTGGGGCCACATTGTGCGTTGCAGAACAGCAGAACACGTACACATCAGAGTGCCGTCCGACCTGTTTCTGGGGTAAAATCATCTGGAAAGATGATGCATCGCCCGTACCTGGAACAGGATGAGACAATATACACATGGCTCGCACCACCTTGCCTGTCTTGATCACCCTGTCCCTAAAATATGTTGGATCACCCACAACAAGCTTTGCCTTGGCAATCTCCTCTCCACATTTTACCCCAAGAGCAACACCATTATCATCATACTGAACTTCTAAATCTGGCCTATCCAGCATATACGTACCACCATGCACGGCGGAGAGGCGAGCAAATGCCTGGGGCAACTCCCCAAGACCATACAGGGGGTAAATGTAGGGGGACGTCAACCCATCATACCGCATCATGGACTCGTAATACAGCTTGATCTTCATCACAGTCGATTTTGCCGGGCGTACCATGTACTTGTCATCTCTGTGGAGCGCAATAGCATGCCCAATGAAATCAATCGTCATGGCATCCAAACCAAACTGTTGATACAGCTCATACATGGTCATGGTATCCAAATTCCACGACTTCCACGTCCCAGAATCTGTAGGATTATACTGCTGGCAATAACTCAGAAACTTGGCAGCTCTCCTTTTCTCAAATAACCCCATCAATGGCGACCGCAATGCCTCCCAATCGGTTGCGGGCACCTTCTCCACACGACCCTTGTTGAACACAAACGACCCATCCACCGCCTTGAACTCCAAATATTTCGTCACATCGGTATGAATCAGCACCTTAACCAGGTTTCCATTCGCCTGCAAACACACACCACCATGCCTGTCAGACACACACAAGAACACAGTGTTTACACACACACATACCATGATAAACTTTGCAACAAGGTCAATGTTATAGTCCCGCGATGCCCCAAGCTCCTTTACTGGAGTTTCTCCAGATTTAAATCGCTCAAACATCTGCACAGAATACATCACCATCACCCGAGGGACCCCAAACAAACAGATCAGATCAGTTCATTTCACTACCAACCTGATTCAGATTCAATGACGCAGACTCCCCTCCATAGTACGAGTTCTTATCCATATGAAGAACTTTATACCCCTCGACAGATAAAAGCCCGGAAAGAATGCATTCTTTCAGTCCAGTACCTAGGACAATGGCATCGTAATCTTCGTCCATGGTTCTCTCTCTCTCAGTATACGTCTGTTCTCTGATCCACTGATTAAACGTACAGGTTTTAATCAATTCTTAATTGATCAAAGGGACGGATGAGATTCCACCAATACGGAGACAATATCCTTATATAAAACATTAGATCGGCGACAGTCTTGTACATGCAGAGTAGAACCAGCCACCAATGCCTTGTGTATTATATTCATCTGATAGTTATAGTGAGATAAAAACTATCAGCGACGGATCTGTTGATATCGATTGAGAAGAAGAACAGTCCCACTGTCGGTGGTTGAGCTCGGATAGTCTCTTGATTCGCTCGAGAGGATCTTTGGAGTCGGTTATAATGTTGACAATGTCATATGGATGTTCAATGGGTGTGACAGGGCCAGGGGCGAGTAGCAGAGGGTTGTCAGCTCGTCTCTGGACGAGGGTCAGGGTAGCACAGAGGACAGCGGTTGTGAATAGGTCCAAGCGGGATCAGTGGAGTGAGGCTGATTTGTACAGTCCGACTGTAGGGATTTCTGAGGATGTTGGGAGATCAGGGGTGGATGAGGGATTGCCCATGACTGTGGTGGTACCTGCTGGGCTCTTGGGTGTGTTTGTCAGTCTTCGAGTGCTGGGTGCCATATTGAGGCATCGTCGTAGAAATTCGCTGGAAGAGAGAGGGTTTAAGCGAGGAAGTGCAGCTGATGAGGAGCATTATAATCGGTTGATGAAAGGGATGAAGACGGTCAAGTATGAGGATTTGACGGAGGAGCAGGTGTTGGCGGCACGGAGGCGTCGTCAAAAGGAGGTGGCCGAGTAGGTTTTCTTGTCATGTGTATGGGTTGCTCTATGGTTGTTACATGTTGATTGTATATGTATATATGTAGTGATTCTCTTGATATTGATAATTTGGAGTTGCCTGCAAATCACCCTTTTGCTGAGAGTAGACAGGTATCCAAGGAAGAGGAGGATTTGCAGAAACAGAGGCTCTTGGCACGGCGAGGATTGTCTGCACAGGACGTGGAACTGCTACGAAAGACTCAGGAGATGGCTGATGACATGGATAGATAGTGTGTCATTGTTACAGTATAAATGTATCAAATTCGACCGGTTTTTCCTGTAATATTGATGAACGCAACCATGCATGGGTGACCACTGGGACCCCAGCATCCTGAGCGCGTCGGTACCATGCTTCTTCGACAATGCGTGAAGCAGAGCCTTCGTCGTTGTGCTCAAGGACGATAATGAGTCCCTGTTTCTCAAAGTCTCGTGGCATGCGTTGTACTACTTTTGCACCCGCTGATTTCAATAGACCTGTGGCTCCGCTCTTCATATCAAGAGATCCACATTGAATTTGAATCTCATAGCCAGAGAGCAGACGTTGATATTCCTCGCAAGCAACTCTATTTTCTGGTACGACAATGTACTTATCTTCAGATGCGTATTTTTTATGCTGCATGCAATCCTTTACCCAATCTATGGTGACAATGCGACACCCATGGAGGAGGGCCATGAGATATTTTACCGTTTTGGGAGGGTCTGCGTCAGCTTGGCAGACAACATGGGTCATCTTTGGCGACCATGCACTTGAATACCGAGCACCGCTGTCTTCGCAGAAATCTTTGAGGATATCTTTATCGCCAGGTTGCAAGCCAGATGCGGTAACAGTCAATTTGGACAGTGACTTGCGTATGCTGGCATCCCACAGGGATGGTGTCTCGACTGGTGGTGGTTCAGTCGTGGTGGTGGTGGTAGTGCACAGCCTACTGGTAGTCTTTTCGCTTTTCTTCCTCTTGCCAACCGTTAGTTTTTGCTGCTGTGATGGTGTCGTCTTCTCATCGAGAGTCGATTCGAATATCTCCATCTGATGTGGCGTTGAATCAATCATGTGCGATGTGTCTACAGTCTCTTTTGCAGTGCTGCTTCGTCTCTTCTTCCTTTTCTTGTTCTTCGTTGCCTGCTTTTCTATTGCTTCCTGTGCTGCAAGGGTCTGAGGGGATGGCGACGGGGCATCTGAATCCTTAGATTGTCCGCACATTTCACACTCTACTGCACCCGCCTTGTTATCAAAAGTACACAACATGCAGCTCCAGGGCAAGAGCCGTGCTGGGATTCTTCGCACCGTTGGCGTTGGTGTCTTGGCATGTTCAATTGCCTTTCTGCTTGCCCGGGCCCTTGTCACGCTTTTTGTGGATTTGCGTTTTGTTCCCTTCCTCTTCGATGCCCCCCCTGTGTCTCTCTTTGCAGCTTGCTCATTCTCCTTGTTGCTCCCCTCTGTGGATGACACAATATTAACAGGCATGCCACAGGATGGCAGAGATGCCCCGAGAGGAGTGTGTTGCATTTTCTCTTCCGTATTAAGATCTCGTTCCAATCCATCTAATATATCAGCAACCCCACCCTTTGCCGTTTCAGAAATGGGAAACTCATCATCAGGAGTCTCTGGCACCACCGCCTCCTTTGTCACAGTCGTCTTCACCCTAGCCCCTTGTCCCTTTAACGATCGAATCATCTCGCGTATCGACTTTTGTCCACTTTTTTCAGCGACAGCACAACTTTTGACAACATCTTGCGAGACGACCTCAGCAAGTCCCTCAACATCCTGAGTAGGCTGCACAAGAATGTCCCCAGCGCCCTCTTCCTCTCGTTCCTTTGAGCACGGCGACACACTACGCGATGCATTCCTACGCAATTCTTCCAACGCAGAACCAGAAAACGATCTACTCGGCGACCTAAATTCGTCATCTTGAACACCCTGGACCCATGGCAGGACCATCTCTCTCAACAATGTCCTTCCCCGACACTCATCCTCTGGAATACCTCGACCCTCCTCAATCAACCCATTCATAGCCTCCATCAAATCATTCTTACACTCATCAACAGCAGCAAACTTGGAAACAACTCTATCCATTGTAGGATCCGCAGCAACCTCTCTCCTGGTAATCTTAGTCTTGCATTGAGGACACACGTTTGAATGCTTCAAACTCTCTTTAATACAGCCCCTGCAATCATCATACTCATCCTCCAATCAGTACACTCTCCACCCTTGTAGAACATCGACAGACACACGTACATGCAAAAATAGTGACAACACGGAAGCCGTGCCACCGGTGGAGTCATGAGACTCAAACTACAACCAACACCATACGCGTCATACGATTGATTTCCAATTCACTACTATATAGATAAAACTCGCACCATATCGAACAACGAAACTCTCTCCCTAAATCCTCAACAGCCTGGACAACGGGCGATTTCTGAGAACCGCAACCTTGTCCTCCTATCGGGACACTATCCATCCCGTGGTAGTCGAATTCAACAATTTACAATAATTAGATATTACATAGACCATTCTCCGCCGAGAATGGGACAATTTGATGCCCCGGTCAAATTTGAATTTTGGCTCTTTCTTTTTTAATGTTCTATGCAAGGAAGAAGATGAGTACCATTCCGCATGTGGATATGATAGACCGCCTCTAATCAGCAAGTTGACTATTACATAAGACAATGTGGCCATGAATGTTGCGATTGGGAGAGCAGCACCAGCGAGGAGACTGGGTGGTGACGCAAGTCTAAACCTCCTGGACTCGTATTGGCGGTCGTATCGCACACGCACATGGAAAGAAAATCACAATATAGTACATTGTTATCATAGCTCATCTGTGAGCGATTTTGGGACCGATAGGATATCCAGTCAAGGGACCCTTCGCAACCACACACGCGATACGACGCAGCATTATGTTATTGGACAATCTATGGGATCTGATGAGGATGGGAAGGCTCGAAGAATTGTTCCTGATGCTCCTCCGTTGACGATGGAGCAGTTGAATTCGATCGACGAGTTTGTGAGGGAGAACAGCAGGTCCTCGAGAGGTTTGAAGAAGTCCATTATTGCCATTACAGGGGCTGGTCTTTCGACGGAGAGTGGTATTCCAGACTATAGAAGTGCCAATGGGGCATATAGTACTGGTTTTAGGCCAATGACGCATCAGCAGTTCATGGCATCGGCACAGAATAGGTCACGGTATTGGGCTAGGAGCTTTGCTGGGTGGGCAAAGTTTTCAGAGATGCAACCCAATGCTGCACACCAGGCATTGGCGCAGCTACAGTCAAATGGGTATATAGATTGGATTATTACACAAAATGTGGATAGATTACATCAGAAAGGAGGGTCGGATCCGAGGAAGACGTTGGAATTGCATGGAACTACCCACAGGGTTGCATGTATGGACTGTGGACACATGTACCCCAGGGATTTGGTTCAGCAATGGTTAGCTCGAGCTAATCCAGATGCGTATCGAATAGTACAGGGGATTGAGAAGGGAGAATCGAGGGATCAAGAGGAAGAGAGGCTTGCTAGGGCTGGGACAAATGTCCCAGTGCAGGATTCGTTCAAAGAGGCTCCTCAACAGAATCCAGATGGTGACGTAGAGTTACAAAATCAAAAGCTGATGGATTCGTTTGTGGTTCCGACGTGTCCGAATTGTGGACCGGGGGTTTTGAAGCCAGACGTTGTCTTCTTTGGAGATTCGCTACCTCCTGGTCGCACGCAGACATCAAAAGAGCTTGCCTCGCAAGCATCAGGCGTGCTTGTTGTTGGCTCTTCATTGGCGGTGTGGAGTGCATTTCGTCTGGTCAAACAGGCCAAAGATAATGGAGCCAGTGTATGTATACTGACTGCTGGAGACACAAGGGCTGATGCTATTGCTGATTTGAAATTGAATGTTCTTGCTGGAGAAGCATTGCCAATGGTAAGCACTCGGTTCCAAATCCCAAATGTGTACTAGCGGCTCGAGCCGCGGGTGAGATGTGCTGCCTTCCCGACCCTAGATGACTTGATATTGCTCGCATTCTGGTTGCGCCTGTCTATAAACAATTATTTAAAAATATTGTATCGTAAAAGAACCCATCTTTCTGAACGGAAACCAGGTAGTAGAGTTTGTGTCTGGGGACTGAGCAAGGACAGATCGAGAGTGGTTTCCTGTCCCAGGAAGACCGAGTCTCAGCACTGAAAACTGTACATAATGAGCTTTATATATATATTTCAAGTATTATTCTTGTGTTCATGTACCCGTTTTGCCTTTGCGGTGAGTTCAACACCATAGTTGCATATGTAGCTTCCAGAGGCCCAACCAGTTGACCGAGGGGCGTGCCAAGAGGCAGCCCCTGGTTGGCTATATGTCGCGCTTTAAAGATTTTTTTTGATTTATTTAACATGTGTTGCAGGCGGATAAGCAGATTGTGTTCGCTGAGGAGGCTGTGGACCTGGCAAAGAAGGTGGTGTTTGGAGGTGCTCGCAGTGCGCCCACAGACGTTGAGGATGACAAGGTTTTCAAGCATTTTATCCTGGTGCAAGACAGATATCTGAACATCAAAGAAGCAATTAAAAAGTGGGAAAAGTATGAGGAGGACCTTGAGTCCAAGGAGAGGAGGAGCCTTCTGGAGGAGGTTAGTGCACAGTCCTCTAAAACTTCGTGCAGGAAGCCTCGCCAAAATAAGTGTGATTACAGTGCGGATAAGAGACCAAGCTGCTTCAAAGGATCGAAGAGTTGCTGGAGAAAGAAGGGGGAGATATTGAGGGGTGGGACGCTGAAGGGTGGATTTGTCAAAGTGAGACGATGGAGTGACTGTTGTTGGGAGTGCTTCAAGATGGGAGGCTGTGAGAGGTGGACATTCAAATCCCATTCGAATCCAAAAAAGAATGGAAAATGCTACTTGAAAGGTCAGTCAGGGTTTAGAAGACTGAAAGGATCGACCAAGAGGTACGTTTCAGGAGTCGTCCTCTCGAAACTTGACTCTGTTCGCCCACCTGCCCCACCACCTCCTCCATCACCACCATCACCTCCACCATCACCTCCTCCACCTCCAAGATTATCCCCTCCTCCTCCTACTTCATCTACTTTCCCTCCACCATTCGCATTCTCTCCTCCAGTAGTTGTACAGAGTCCACCACCTCCATCCCCACCACCATCTCCACCACCTCCTCCACCAAAATTGAGCCCCCCTACCCCACCAGCGCCACCACTTCAGGGCGGAAAAGAAATATATAGTGATGTTCTCAGGAATACATATCGCTTCTACGCCGCTCAGAGGAGTGGACCCCTTCCTCAACCGTATGAAATCAATTGGCGTGAATCATCACACCTGAACGATTACATTGTTGGAGGCTGGTATGATGCTGGAGACACCCTGAAACTCAATTTTCCTTTGGCAACAACGGTTTCTATGGTTGGTATGAGTATTGTTGACTTCAGAGACACATACAGCACGAATGGTCAGCTTGCCCTGGCAAAGAATACATTGCGCCCAGCCATGGACTATCTGGTGGACTGCCTTGACATGGTGGCTGGCACCTACGTTGGAGCTATCGGAATCCCATGGGTTGACCATAATTACTGGGGCCGTGCATCCGAGCAACCACAGCTGGACAGACCACCGGCCATCTATAACAGCTCCATGGCTGCAGGAGACCTCTACGGTGCTGTCTCTGCTGCTCTCTCCACTGGATACCTCATCTATGAGAATGACGATCCAGTATACGCAGACAAGTTGAAGAGATCTGCTATATATTTGTACGAATGGGGAGCCCGAACAGGGGGGAAATACAGCAACTATTACACGAAAGTCACTGCTGCCACATATCCATCCAGTGATGTCTATGATCACCTGGCATGGGCAGCTGGATGGCTGTACAGAATCACTGGTGACCAGCAGTACCTTGTAGATGCATTATCTCAATGGTCAAAAGACTTCCCAAACGTGTATAGTGGATGGGACTCTGTCTGGGGCCCACATGCTGCCCACATGGTGTCTTTGGCTGACAGGGGCGAAAGCATCCCTGGCGTGGACATTTACAGGGAATTTTTGGACAATAAATTCTTCAAGGCGTGGCTCGATGCCAATGGATTCCAATCCATTGTGAAGACTCCTAGGGGACTTGCATATCCAAAGTTCTCAATCTGGGGCAATCTTGCATTTTCCACAACAGCCTCAGCGTGTGCCACGCTGGTTGCAAAGTACACACCAGACCAAGATCTGAGATCGCGCCTCACACGATTTGCCAGAGATCAAGTCAACTATGCCATTGGATCCGCTACTCGCAGTTATCTCGTGGGATATGGCTACAGACCAGCAGACCAACCACACCACGCCGGTGCCTCCTGCCCAGACCGCCCAGCCCCATGTGGTTGGCAGAATTTCAATAACCCAGACCCAAACCCACAAGTCATCCGAGGAGCTCTTGTCGCTGGACCAGGAGGACAGAGAGTAAATCCAGCTGATCCAGATAATTCCTTCGTGAATGTCCGATCCGATTATGTGACGAATGAGGTTGCTGTAGACTATACAGCTGGCCTGACCTTTGCATCAGCTGGACTCTTGCATTTGGTATAGAGAAGAATTTGCATTGTTTGAGTTGCTATTTGTCATTTAAAAACAATACTGAGAGGTAAATTTAATAGTATAAACGCATGGATATCGATTATGCTGTGGATTCCTCTGTGGATCCACAGGTCTTGCAATCTCGAGTATCCCGAATTCTCAAACTACAGGTACGATTGATTCTCGAATACCCAATACCAACAGGTTTCTGTTCATTTTTTAATCATACCACCGACGAGGCTGTAATACAGGACTATGCTGATGGATGTACCGGACCAGCCAAAGTTCAGCGTTTGCTTTTTCTATCCGAGCAATGTGAAGGAGAGGGTATTGGCCTTGATGCACTCAAGATGGCTCATGATGACATAAAATCCCATAGTATAGACTTGGAACTGTACAAAACAGTCGTTCAGTTGATTCATGCGAGAGCAGGGGATGAATACAAGGAAGATGCAGAGTGGATGGAAGCTTGTGATGAAGCATATTATTCCAGACAGTCTGATATCGAGGCTCGTCTTGTCAGTGCAAAGAGTGCATTGGATCAACCAACTATAGCTATTTTAGAAGGAGAGTATGGTGATTTATTGTTCGAGAGAGGTGGTAGTGTGGATGCCATGAAGCATTACCTGAGGATGAGGGAGTATTCCAAATCCATGGATGATTTCCTGAGCATGACGCATCGATTAGTACGATGTGCGTTCCATTCGAAAAACTTCTTCAACGTTATAAATCATGCTCGAAAGATGGAGTCGATATCAGAGGTGCACCATCGAGACACGCTGATGGTGGGGAGGGTGAGACTCATGGCAGCCCTCACGCAGCTCATCCTAGGAAAGTTTGATGTTGCCGCACGGGCCCTCTCCAAAATAAGCCACGAGATAATCGCGTCATCTCCTGATATTATATCATTGGAGAGTTTTGGGCTCTGCATAGCATTATGTTCGATGGCTTCATTAGGGAGATGTGAGTTGGAGAATCTCATGAGCAGTGCTCCTGGATTCCAAGAGATTCTGGATCAGGCTCCCCAAGACGTGCGTACACATGATTCTCCATTCTGTTTTCCTTGATTTTGTCTGCATTACATATATACGTGTCTTGTACAGGTTCGTGATGCCATCCTTGCATTCAGAGCTGCCCACTATGGAGAAGCACTCTCCCTCCTGGAGGCGGTCAAACCCTACGCATGGGTCGATTACATACTCTCTCAGCACCTCTCACAACTATATTCATTGATTCACGATCGATGTCTGTGCGAATATAGCAGCGCATTCAGCAACGTTAGCCTCGCCTACATGGCTGATACCCTCAACATCAAACCCAGGTGAGTCCCCATCAAGACACACCAGTCCCTATACTACTAGAATCATCATCATCATCATTATTATTATTATGATGCAGTGACTTGGAGAGTCGTGTCGTTAGGCTGATAGAACAGGGCAAACTTGAAGCAACAGTGGATGGCCAAACCAATCACATTCGAATAAAAAAGACATCAGTCAAAGCGCGTGCCTTCACATCAGCTCTCGATGCAGCACACACATTCCTCAGAGATTCCAAATTCATCATCCTTCGATCAGGCATGCTTCGGCATGGCCTCATCAAACCAGGCATGCCACCCACCTCCTTTACACGTGACGTAGAGTCTCAGGAACCAGCTGGAGAAGATCTCCTCCATGGAGCATCATCACAGATTGAAGCAGGAGACATGAGTGACGTAGCAACATGATACTAATCAACAGTAGAATACTAATCAGCAGTAGAATACTACCACCATGTAATCAATCAATCAATCAATCAATCAATCAATCAATCAAATACGTGCTGTATTCCCATTCCCTACAGGAGACAGACCCACATGGCATGCATGCATGGATGAAACCATCCCGTGCACGGGACACACGTGTCATCCTATGTGGAATACAGAAAGGCTCTTCTTTGTCAAAATACCGAATCATTGGTATGTATTCTATTACAGAATAATACTAATAACAGTATGGAACGCATGCAACCAGTAATAGCCACTCTGGATACAGTTTCATTCGACGACCTGGCATACGTTGATTGACGCGGTCAACGGTCGACACAGCCATTGGCTATACGGCACCCATACACTGAATGTAATAGTATAGTAATAGTACTATTTGCATCTGTATTCTATTGAAAAGACAGTGTGGGTGAGATTTTGGTATGTCGGTCAGGAGCGGGCCTTCGTCCCTGGAGAATAGACACGGCTTTGATAGATACGCACATAGAGATGCATTTGATATGGAAGGACGATACTTGCATCGAGAGTATGTACAAGAGCACCTCCATATCTTGGCACATCGACTTCTTGTCACCAAGGGTATACCTCTTGGCCTAAAGACACCAGATGAGGGGAATCATCTGATTCTACAGAATGCAGTAGGGGTACGGAACAATACCATGGGGATTGATACTAGCGGCAGTAGATATTGGAATGGCGCAGCAAAGGTATTGCCAGACCCAAGGGCGACATCCATCCTGCCTCTTGCTCATGCAGTACAGGATGCATGCATTGTTAGCACAGGAGTACAGGATGCGTGCATTGTTGGCACAGGAGTACAGGATGCGTGCATTGTTGGCACAGGAGTACAGGATGCATGCATTGTGAGCACAGGAGTACAGGATGCATGCATTGTTAGCACAGGAGTACAGGATGCGTGCATTGTTAGCACAAGCAACCGCGACACCCGCACGGCAGAAAAGCGCACACGGAAGCGTACGAATAAGCCATGGATACAGCGATACAAGGCGCATAAAGAAGCCCTTCAGGCTGTGGGTCGCTGGAAGAGGGTGGAGACCCAGCAGCGACCACGAGTGTTTCGGAAGAGAAGCAGTATTCCAGAGGAAAAGGCCATGGGCCATCGTCTGAGCAATTTAATGTATCGAAAGAGATTTTTCGATGCATCTTGTCAAGAGTTTCATGACTTCTATTTTGCAGAACTGGGATATGATTTTCGGAAGGATTGGGAAAGGGTCAATGCTCATGATGCATAATCAAGGCAGGACACAATGTCTTGTAGAAGAGCACTACTGGAACTAGCACTACTATGTATTTTAATATTCAATTTTATGACAGAATATCCATGCAATTGATACTACATGTACAGAAACACCGAGGTTTGCGTATACGACAGATTTCATGAATTGAATTTGAAAGCGACAGTAAGAATCACTGAGACAGACTGGCCCTTGGGAGTAGCCACTCGTATACAATAGTATTATGTTGGGTGTTCGAGTTGTAGATAAGGATGACGACAACGACGGTGGGAGTGAAAGGAATAGGCGTCATTCTACAGGGGATGCAGATTCTTCCCAAAGACGGGCGGGGGAGGGCGAGAGGGTATTACAAGAATCGAGTGGAAAAGTAATACGAGAGGATTGGATGACGAAACCTATGAAACGGGAGGCCAAGGGTTCTGCTTCACCTGATAGACAGGGTCACCCTGAGAAGGTTGTGGAGGAGAGTCGACATGTGAATCCAAGTCATGCGGTGAAGAAGGATTTCACGGTTGGGGATGGTGGAGCAAGTTGGAGGATGAAGGCTCTGAAGAGGGCTCAGGTGCAGGCGTCGGTGGAAGGGGCGTCATTGTCAGAGGTGGTGGGTCAGCGATGGGGGTCTGTGGCAGAGCTTGCTGGGAGTGCTGGGCATGCGGCGCCTCCTGATGCGCATACTCGATCGTCGAGGGATAGGAAATATACGAGTGAGGGAAAGAACACGCGTGGAAGGGATCACCATCGGCATCGGCATCGCCATCGTCATGATGGGAAGGGGGCGATGAAGAGACCAAGGGAAGGGGTGTCATGGAGACGAGAAAGGGAGAGAGACAAGGGCTCTAGAAGAAATGGTGATGATCATGATGATGAATATTCGGATGTGGTACATCGTGCTGCCAAGGATATGAATCTGTTTCAGAATGATGGTGGATTTATGGATTCTTTTGCTGCAAACACCAAGGACACGAGTGCTGAGGTTTCAGAGAGGCGAGTGGATGATGGCAAAGGTGGTGCTGTATCGCGTTCTGAAATAGATCAGAAGCATGCAGGTCCTGAAAGAACCCAAGGGCAGAGTAATACGTCTGTAGCTGCCATGTTGCGTGCTCGTCTTGCTGGTAAAGCCCCAAGGGAGGATCAAACAGCAGACACTCATGTTGTCCTCCCAATGGTTGATGCTCAGGGGAGGGCTGCGCCAGGAGCCTTTGGGAGAGAGACAGCAGCACAAGTTGATGGTGGCTTGAAACCTCAGAAGCGATTTGATCGGTATACAGACGGGGAAAAGACGCGGTATTTCGCATCGGATGATGCTGTGGATTTGGACACCATGGTGAAGAGAACAAAGCATGGAATGGAGGAGAACATGGATGATATCATCGCGAGGAATATTTCGAAGAAAGCTCATTATAAAGGGACTAAATTTGATCCGGATGATGAGTATGATTACGATGCAGGTGTAGAATTTTTAGAAACGAGAAAGGTTTCAAAACAGAGCAGGAGGCAGGGAGATGCGAGAGAGGAGGCTGCGAGGAAAGAAAAGCAGCAGCAAGTGCGAGACTATCAACGGTTGTCACGTGCATTAGATAAATGTAGGCTTTGTTTTGCATCCCCATCGAGAAGGAAGCATTTGACTGTTTCTGTTGCGACAAGCGCATATTTGGCGCTGCCAGAAAAAGGACGGCTTGTCCCAGGACACTGTTGTGTTGTTCCGATAGAGCATACTCCCTCTGCTCGGCTCGCAGATGAGACGACGTGGGAAGAGATGAGAAACTTTAAGAAATGCGTGTTGCAAATGTTCGCTGACAAGGGCATGGACTGTATATTCTTTGAAACAGTGACCAGTGTTGACAGCTCCATGGCACATGCCATGGTCGAATGTGTGCCCGTCTCCAGAGCAGTTGCTGCCAAGGCACCAATCTATTTCAAGAAAGCAATCGATGATGCGACAGAGGAGTGGTCGCAGCATGCTGCGAAACGATGCATTGAGACAGAGTCGAGAGATTTGCAGAAGAAAATTCCTCCAAACTTTCCATATTTCCATGTAGAATTTGGTCTTGCTGCTGGATTTGTGCATGTCATGGACAACCCCAAAGAATTCGACCCTCTATTTGCCAGGCGAATATTAGTCGGACTTTTGGGTCTGCCAGAGAAGGATATGCACAGTAAAATGTCCAGGGAAGGAGAAGAAATTCAAAAGCAGTGGGTAGAGGAGTTTGGCAAGACATACAGTGCCTATGACTGGGTCCAACAGGCCTCATCGAAATAAAAACTGATTGCTCTATCATGAATACTACACACACACACACACACACACACACATATATATATACGTATAATCATCGTCCAATGGCTTTACTAAGTGTCAATTTGCTCTCTGCAGCCATCTCTGATCCATGGGCATTCAGAATCCAAGGACCAAGCTCCAAAATAGCCCTTGGCCCAAGACAAAGTAATCCATCCTCTTTTGGATGCTCTGATAACCACCCATCTCGTTTGAATGCATCCAGTGATTTCTCTCTCTCCGAGATACTAAACCCGGTGACTTCTTTCAACTGCTGTTGACTCCCCTCTCCCTGATTCTCCTCATCAGGAACATAGATTGGTGCATAGAATGCATCCTGGCTCGTAATATAGCCAATACTATCGACAGGATCCTCACATGTAGCAATCTTCTCGACCAAACTCTTGAAATATGCTGCCATCCTGACATCAGGTTTGCCATCCTTTGTCCTATATCCAGTGGACTTTTTGCTCATCTCGTCTGCCTCTCTATTCACAAATCCAACATAAACCTTTCCATCCTGCACCCATGAGAAAACGCATGAAACTACCATCCCATAGCGACTATTATGGACGCATATGCACGCACAAATCCCTTGATCTTTCTGACTTCAAATCCGAATGCAGACAGCTCCAAGTTTATCTCAGACAGAACGTGCTCAACTCCCAAGCCTACACTATCACGCCCCAATGACTCACGGATCCATTCATAAACGGAAAAATTACATACATACCATGTTTACCACCATACAAGCTTCGCAGTAGGTCCTCAGCCTCTTTCGCAGGCACGAACGACCTTTTCATGAGAGTCTGTAAGAAGACGTGACGATGCACCGTCTCCACATTAATAATCGTCTGTGTCATATTTATTCAATGTAATAATGATTTAATGGCAATATAACTATTAAAAAGCATCATTCACGATATTCATGAATTCAAAATGCAGTGTCGATTCATCGGATCCGTCTCGATCAAACTCCACCTCTGACCGATCGTGTACACGGGTAACCCTGACAAACTGATCAACACATTGCTATCCCCACCCTGGAAGAGCCTCTTCCTCCTTCTTCTCTTCATGATGATACGCCGTATACTTGAACTTTCCAGACACAAACTCCCGCACAATCCTCTGAATATCCTTGGGCATTGGTTTCAACCCCTGACAAAAGTACTCGAGCACCTCATCATGAATGGCATTATCAATTTCCTCCACGTGCCCTGCTTCCACCCCAACCGACCCCGCAGACGCACTATCCGTCTGTTTCGACACGGGTACCACAAGGACATTTCCATACACGAGCGTATGCTTGCCTGTCGACACATCCGTCGTCAACCGACTGGCCCTGGCATTCTTCACACCACCAGATCCTCCAGATGACGTCGACGCATTACATAAAACTGCCATAGGAGTACCTACTAATCTAGAAAACTGACAATCTATCGCAACAATCTCATCCCCTGGAAACGAATGCCCATTCTGGCAGTGGTCTATAAATAATTGTCTGCACCAAAGAAAGAGCCTGTAAAGAGAACTGAGCACACAATACAACAGTCCTTCTGGGAATCGCACCTGTACTCATCTGATATCCGCGTATAATCTGAATCCAGGCCATGCGTCATCGCTGTGTTTGGTATTGTTTCTGGTCGAGCATGGAGTGCATGCCGCAAAAGGACACAATGTGGCATTATCGCGTATTGGATTGGATTTTGAACTGAATGTATATAATTTTAACAGCCCTTATTGTATTATGAGCATTGCAACATGATCTGATGATGAGCAAGGTTGGCCATCTCAAGATGGGATCTCTACAAAGATCTGCATTTGATTATTCCACAGAATCAGCATTCATCGGTGGATACGCAGATATAACCTCGCAATTAAATGTATAGTTGGATCTCTGACGACATCGGATTGGATTGATTCTGGTTGCTTTTTAAAGAGACGAGGACATGGCGGTAAGGGCTTCCTTGGTCCCTGTAGGACCAAGGATGTCGATGCGGCATTGCTTGATGGTTCAACCTTATATATATAGAGGTTGTGGGGGTGTGAGGGGGGCTGATTGGGGCCATAGTGGGGTGGGGGTTTCCTCTCTTGCTACTGGTTTGGGGAGGAGACTGACAAGGAAGAGGAGGATGTTTGTGTTGCCGACAGAACTGTCATCTATTGGAGGTGGTATAGAGTTGAATAGTATTCTTGCTGCGCTGGGTGCGGTGTTCCTTGTGTCCAGAGCTGGGGTTCTGGATGAGAATTTCTTTGCATCTCTGTCTCTTTTTGGGTGGGGACGTGATGATGTGGGGCACCTGAGCAGTGATGAAGAAGAGGAAGAAGAAGAAAAGAAGGATTCTACATATTCGAGGACTTCAAAGTCGGATAGAAGGGCATCGCTTTCCAGTGTGGAGGATGTGTGGGAGGAAGCATGGAGGCCGCTTCGGGAGGAGATGCAGCAGGACCACGCATCTTCGTCTGCAAGGCATGAGCATGTGGATAAAAAGCCCCGTGTATGGGTAGATGCTATTGCTGATGTAGAAGTAGCCGCTTTATTGCGTGTCTGTATGTCGTCCGTTGAGGAGTATGTCAGAGAGATGGGGAGTTTGGATGGTGGGAAGGAGATGATCGAGGGACTGATGTGGAGGTCTGCCAAGGCATCTGCGTCCACGTGGCTTGGATATGTCCCAAGTTTATTGCAGTCTAGTACTGAGTTTAGAAGAGCGAGAGAAGAGGGTGGATACCAGATCATTCGTTTCGATAGCAAAGTAGCCATGTATTATTCAGTGTTGCGGCTGATGACATCAACTGGGTTGCAGTGCAACCCATCTGGTGTGAACCAATCACCTGAGATTGGTGATGTACCTGATAGTAGTCAATATGATCTAGTAGAATCTTCCATCTCATTGCGATCGTGGCAGTTGACCCCGAAGCAGAATGCGAGGAATGATAGCAACACGCAACAGCTGGAAAGGAATCCTTCGATTGTTGGGAGTGAACTGCTGTCTGTTGCGCCGACAGTTCTACAGGATATGGCAGTCACTGTTGCTGATATCGTCTGTGCTGTATATATAAACGATGTTGTGAAGGGGTCTCCATCCTGTATTCCGAGTGCGACGTCCTCGTCAAAGGATGAAGAAGCAACCCAGTACCCAGTTTTATTGGAAATGTCATTATGGCCTTCATTGTTGCACAGAGGGATGGCATCCACGCGAGATATTCAAAACTTTACAAACTCTTTGTACTTTTACAGATTTTTGGATGAATATTTTTATCAAATTGCAGCGATATATGAAGACACATTGCCAGTATTCATGCTGAAGGTTGGAGGTGCTTCGTTGATTTGCCGCGTGAATATTCAAATGAGAAGGGCGAACGAATTAGCACAATTATCCGGCGTCAAGTATGCAATAAGTTTAGCAATTGAGGCTCTTGATTTTGCACGGCCAATGGCGGACAAAGCCTTGGCATGGTTTAAAACGGGCATTGCATGGTTGCTCAGAACAGTGATTGGCAATGCCATTGGTCTTGTGATTGAAGGGATGCAGCAGTCGTCGCGTACGAGGAAGAATACACGTCGAAAGAAAAGTAATAAATCATCGAGTAGAAGTGATGTTAATATAATAGAACCCGCGTGAAGCGTGTTGGATTATTATTTATTCCTGTAATGATGTGGTGTGATGCATCATTCATCATCTGGACGAATACCTCAGCACTGCCTCTTCAAACGCTGCCGAGGCAGATGATAAAAGCCTTTCATTGAAATTATGCTGCATTCGTGGAAGGGGTAAATCATTTGGTGGGAAGATGAATGGAGACTCCAAATCACGTGCCACCTCATTCAGTGTCCAAAAAGTACCCACAGACAAAAAGTCAAGCATCACAGCCAACCACACTGACTCAACCCACGCAACCATGAGTATAGGAGACGTCAATGTATAAATTAGCAAGAATATAACCATAGCTTGTGCCCATGGAAAAGGAAATGGCGTGTCAACAAGAGCACGGCATTGTTCAAATGCCTCGAATCCTTCAGAGAGAGACCTCCAGACTGCCATTCCTGTGGGAGGAGCAATCGCTTTCCATCCAAACTCCAGATCGCTTCGTTGAGAAAGCATCGTCTGAACCCATGAAAAGGCAGTATACACTCGCTCTTGAGCACCAATGACGTACATGCCCGTCTGCTGCTGCAACACCTTTCCAATAAGAGAGACTTGCTTAGCAATGTGGGGAGACTTTGGCTCCTCTGAATTTCCAATCGACCCACGAGGGCTTTCTCCAGCCACTACCCCATTATCCATCGAGGCTAATTCTGATCCTATTTCACTCTCATGAAATGCCGACAAGGCGTCAATATCGACACTCCTCCGTCTCTCAAGTGACTGTGCATTGTTCATTTGTCTATCATACCCCCCAAACGTCGTCTCAAACTGCTTTTCTGCAAACGCTTCAAACTGGTATCCCAAAGAAATCAACTCCTCATGTGTCACACATCCACCTTTAATCGCTAAATTAGCTCCCGTGTCCTCCTTTGAAGCTCCAGGGATCACAGGAAGAGGTGCTATTTCTGCATATTCCAACGACTCTTCAGCAGACGCTGGAAGAGCAAAATAATGCTTCAACGCCCAGGACCAGTTCACCAACGCCGCTGCATCCTCTGGAGGAGGATCGCATCCAGGCTCGTGTGGATATAGATTCGACAACATCCAATCCACTCTCAAGTGCTGCAAACACAGGGCATGCAACAGACTAAACTTGTGCAACAACATTGTCTTGAACGCTTCATATCGCCGAGTCGCTGCTGTATACGTCCTAGGATCAACCGTCTTTGGATCAAAACGAATACACGGCGCAAATATCAACTCCTCCATATCCTCATAATCTCCTGTATGCCTGCCCAACCGAGACGCTGTATCCGCAGCTTCAAACGCAAGCATTGTCGAACAAGCATTCGCCCAACGCGCAGACATTGCTTGCAATTGATTTCTACCCGTCACAAAACGCCCATAGGCAAAGTTTGATCGAAACACGAGGATAAATCCAATGATGAAACCTAAATTATTGTACACAAAAGGGTGCCCTTTGCTCGCCCAGATCTCATAAAAGTATGCATGGCCAGGAAAGTACCACAGCAATGCAGTCAAACCAGCAGAGAATAAACTAAATGGTAATACTCTCGGGAATGCACTCCCAAACAATCTACATACAGACACCTATCTGTTGCAAGGCCACCCTTCTCACACAGGAAAACAACAATAAGACACCAAACATACCGTAGAATCAAATGAAGACCCCAAAATTCTTTGGAATAAATAATCATTGTTAACTAGAGTACAACACGGCCGTCCAATACGATGAAACAACAAAAGTACTCTGGGTTTTTCAACTAAAGTCAATTCCAGTCACGTTCGTACGTGCTGATCAACGTCAACGTTTCCGCTCATAAAAGTATCAATTTATAAATTACAAACAAAAATACGCAATGCTTAACACTTCGGGTCGGGTCTTTTCTCAGAATCTTCATCCATAGATTCGAGCATTTCATGCACTTCTGGGGTTCTCCTGTACGAACTGGCGCCATTGGATTCAGACAATCCTCTTGGAACCCAGCTCGTCGTACACATATCTGGTGTACATCCTTGAAGTATCTTCATACTATCGTCGCTCAGTTTGTACAGGGCTTTGGTATGGATCCATGTCGCTGGTCCACCTGGGCGGGTGGAATCGTCTGGTACAACTCTCTCCAGCACAATCGGCACTGCATTCGGAGGATTGTAGACACCCATGAATTGGTCAACAGTCCAATGGAACCATCTCATAAGGAATATTCGAGAGGCAAGGCCGTGGGTGACCAGGACAAGGGAGGAGTCTCCCGAGAATCTACCAGCATTGATATCCCGCACCAGGTGGTCTTCAAAAAGCGTCATCCTATCATACACATCGGCCCCTGATTCACCATTAGGAAATCTATAGAAAAATCTTCCAAAACGAAGCCTTTCAGCTTTCTCTCGCCGCTTCCCTTCAGCGTCCTGAAAGTTGCCAAAATCTTGCTCTCTGAGCTGCACTTCTTCCTGAACACCAGCAATATTCGACACACCAAATGCTTCAGACACACCTTCATATGTCTGTTTACTCCGCAAATACGGCGACGTATAGAAGAATAATTTGCTATCGCTTGCAATCTCTTTAATCATCTTTCCTGCGTCAAACGCCTGTCTCCATCCAGTCTTGGTCAAGGGAACCTGAGGATCAGGCAGATAGGTATATGCTTGGTTATTTACATTCCCCTCACTCTCTGCGTGCCGTACTAATATAATCCTCTTTGGTAATATCCGATGATCTTTCGGCGTTGCCCCTGTTGATGTTGAATGATACCGAGCATCAAAAAGACCAACCAACCTTCTGTCATATATCGCCGCACTACTCATCTGCTTACGAGCCTCATCATCCTGCGCAGCCAACTTGTCCAGAACAGGCGATCTCTCACGAACCTCATCCTCAGACACCACAGCCTTGGCTAAAGACCCTACCACCCCTTGCATTTCTTCAATCATTGCCTGCTGCTTCTCAATCATCTTCTGCTGGGAGTCCACCAAATTCTTTAGATCTTCCGTACCCATGGCATGTATAGGATGCGCATGCTGCACTGAAGACTGCCTTCTTCTCCCAGCAGCGTGCACCAACCGACAAGAGCGCCCAGCCACTCTTGGACTCTTGTACAAGTACGACAATGCATCCGTTCTCTGAGCGCCATGAATCATCATCGTCACCTCCCTAGAAACCAGTCTCAATATCCCACCATGCGCGTGTACAAACAACAATGTCCGTCACAAGAGTCACAGTATTCAGAATATTCCGTTTCTGTACCCACAACAACACAAGGTCACTCGCATGCAGTTCACCCATAAATATATAGGGGGGTATATATACATTGTAATATCTAATGTAGATTGGATTTACTATGGGATACACGTGGAGGTTGCGTTGCCCTCTTGTTGGAGAGTCGAGGGCTTGAGGAGACCGCATGACGGCACACGTACCTAACAATATGGTTTTAATATTGTTTTTGAAATGGTTTTTACACTCGTCCATGCGAATGCATAGCCATTATGACGAATGCACGAATATACCAGGAGTCCAGGAGGTCCGATTGGTGGAGATGATTGACCGACTCTAATGTCAGACAGTACTGTCGATCAATCGGTCTCAGTCAATCATGTTGTGTGGACTACTTCTTCAAAGGTCCTCCTTTGGGGACGGACAGTACCTCTAGATGCCTTTGGTGTGATTGATTTGGGCACGGAGTCCAATATGACAGTGACCTTGCAGTCTAAGATCCTTGTTGTGTGGCAGAGCAAAGACTTTTGAGAAGGTTGAATTTCCCTTTGACACTGACAGTGTGAAGAAACTGCAGCATATGAGCCATGAATCTATATCAACGCCTATCGATTTGATAACAACTGCAAAAGTGTTCAATGTATCATTGAATGCGTCCTAGACTGCAGGGGAGTTTGGAGAGCAGAGAGCTGTCTGGCTAGCACATGCTCAATCATCGAATGATACCCAAGTCTGTTCTTTCTTTTCCCAAAACTTTTTTACTCAGGCGACATATGCCCATTCAACCCAGAGGCCCGTAAATGACGCATAAGTAGAGTTGGGATTTCACGCTATCGCCCATCCACGCTATCACGCTATGCTACGCTATGCTACGATAGCATAGCGTGCGAATTTTTAGGACTCCCATCAAAGAGTTCTTTTGATGGGATGGTATGAGAAGACCACATATGGCATTCTGCACTCAATTTACATGTCCCACCATTTCCATATCAGAAGACTATCAGAATGCTGCCGGTGACAGCAATTCTCTAGAAAAGCCTCTCTGGTCTCTCAGAATGCCTCATCAAGCCCAAAAACTCGTCCAGTAGGTGGCAGTCAACGTGGGGATGACTGAAGTGATATGGACTCTCCCGTGCTGTATATCTGGTCTATCGTTGCTGTAACTTCGATCAGGATACACCAAACTATCATTATTATGGTATAAGAAATTAACATTCAATGAAAAGCTAATGCAACGGCATATTTCGTGGCGATAGCTTGGCGATAGCGTCACACGCTATCGATCTAATCTATAACCTCCCATCCAATATCGATTTGACCGATAATATTGACAAAACCACGCTATCGCCCAACTCTACGCATAAGAGACGTGATTACGTCAGTTCACGTAATAATAATTACGTGTTCTTTTAAAGACGCACAATACCTGAAAACCTGCGTTCGCATAGACAGTAGACCTCGGGTTTCAGTCTCTTAAAATATTTTTGTCTTTTATCTTTATTTTCTACATAGTACACAAGATAACTCCAGCCAGTTCACGCGGTACGCATTTGGAGTACAGTGCGGCGCGGCAGCACTCAATTGACTTGCAACATTATCCCTGACGCTTCACAGCAAAGTAGCCTTGGATTGGATCAAAAATTGAGCAAAGTATATAATATTTTCCCAGCAGCTTATCAGACAGGGTGGGATTGTAGATACCACTACTCGGGACTCCTTAGTCATCCAGCAAGCCTTCTAACCTGTAATCATGTCGGGATTGCATATCAACAAAGAAGTAGTGACTCGTTCATCCAATATAGACCATACAAGCAAGCAGGTTGAGGCCCAGAACAGCGAATCTTGTTCGATGCAGTGTCTAGAATGCAGGGGGGACTCAATGTTGCCTTGCATTCCTAATATAGTCCTGGAGAGAAAGGAGAGAAACCGTGCTGCAGCAGCCAGATACAGGAAGAAGCAGAAATCTGAGGTACAGCTTCTGAAGCAGCAGCTCCACGCGTTGGTGCAATCACAAGAGCAACAGCAGGTATCAAACCTTCATCCAATCTCTTCTTTCGATCACAGTGCCTTCCTATGTGATGCAGTGGGTGGAGAAGATATGTTGCCCTTTCAGACGTTCGACATGCTTGCATATGATGGTCACACCATGGAGGCCTCCCAGGGAGACAGCATGCCTGGCAATACCCCAAGGGCCAAAGGATGTGTAGCAGGGACTTGTCCCCAGCCCCTGGAGGACTCGCTGTCTCCTTGTTCGACAGATCAAGCCTGTAGCATTGCTAATATAGTCCTGGAGAGAAAGGAGAGAAACCGTGCTGCAGCAGCCAGATACAGGAAGAAGCAGAAATCTAAGGTACAGCTTCTGAAGCAGCAGCTCCACGCGTTGGTGCAATCACAAGAGCAACAGCAGGTATCAAACCTTCATCCAGTCTCTTCTTTCGATCACAGTGCCTTCCTGTGTGATGCAGTGGGTGGAGAAGATATGTTGCCATTTCAGACGTTCGACATGCTTGCATATGATGGTCACACCATGGAGGCCTCCCAGGGAGACAGCATGCCTGGCAATACCCCAAGGGCCAAAGGATGTGTAGCAGGGACTTGTCCCCAGCCCCTGGAGGACTCGCTGTCTCCTTGTTCGACAGATCAAGCCTGTAGCATTGCTAATATAGTCCTGGAGAGAAAGGAGAGAAACCGTGCTGCAGCAGCCAGATACAGGAAGAAGCAGAAATCTAAGGTACAGCTTCTGAAGCAGCAGCTCCACGCGTTGGTGCAATCACAAGAGCAACAGCAGGTATCAAACCTTCATCCAGTCTCTTCTTTCGATCACAGTGCCTTCCTGTGTGATGCAGTGGGTGGAGAAGATATGTTGCCATTTCAGACGTTCGACATGCTTGCATATGATGGTCACACCATGGAGGCCTCCCAGGGAGACAGCATGCCTGGCAATACCCCAAGGGCCAAAGGATGTGTAGCAGGGACTTTTCCTCAGCCCCTGGAGGGCCAAGAAACCGTGCTGCAGCAGCCAGATACAGGAAGAAGCAGAAATCTGAGGTACAGCTTCTGAAGCAGCAGCTCCAAGCGTTGGTGCAATCACAAGAGCAACAGCAGGTATCATACCCTCATCCAATCTCTTCTTTCGATCACAGTGCCTTCCTATGTGATGCAGTGGGTGGAGAAGATACGGCTCAGATTGCTTGAAATGGAGTTTGTTGAGCAGCGCAACGTTTTAGAGGGCAATCCTCAAACACCAGAGTGAGCCATTCAAGTCCCAATCTTTTACGCACGAACAGAAGGTGAAATACGCAAATATAATAAATGATATTCAATATAGGGTATTTAAAAGGTTTTGGATTTAAATATAGATGTATACCTTACGAGCTCTAATTCAAGACCAAGGTGATGAGGATTCCCAAAATTACTCCTGTGAAAGTGGCGCCCATTGAAGTTTCTATTGGAGGCGAGCCTACCTCCGATATATTTTCCGTCGATGCTTCTGTGACGTTTGAACTTTTGATAAATGTCCCTGGAATGGGCATGGCCTGAGAGCATGTATACGGGTATCCCTGCAGAGTAGAACCCTCTGGGCAAGAGTATTCCATCATGTGCATGCAGCCAGCATCTTCGTGATTCAGAAAATGACAATGGGTGACTGTGTATCCCGCATATGGTCCAGGTTGCAATCTTAATGGAATGACATTCGGGTTGGTTGCGTTAGCACCCTTTACCATGGGCAGCAGCAAGGTGTCATAGTAATCTCCAGCTTCAAACCAACCTCCTTCAAGGCTGGTATTTGGCTTCAACATATTTTGACTGATGTCTTGTATCTGGAATGGATTTATGTGGGTATGTAGAGGGTGAGCTGCCAAACGCTCAAATTGCCATTCAACAACTTTGCCAATTGGTAGGGCATATGGCTTTTGACTGGAATCAAATGCCTCACCAGACATTGCGCATCCTATTCCTGGAGGAGTCCCTGTGAATGTTGGAATCTGATCAACCTGAGCCATTACATTGTACAAAGCAAGTTCTGAATCCCTCAAGTCAGCTGCATAAGCCGGTCGAAGAGGTGTACAGGCCTTTGATTTCAGATCTTTCTCAGCTTTTCCATTTTCAATGATGATGGAAAAAACCTTTTGAGAGGCAATACTTGGATCTCCATTGATTCCAGTACCCATAGGCGTGTTGAATGACGAACTTATCACGTCAAAAGTGGATCCTTTAGAAGCATTGCATCGAATAAGAACTTGTGCTCGTCCACCCGAAGGTATCTGCATGTACGCCACTGCTCGAGGAATTTTCATGGGGAAAACTCCATCTTTCGATATCAGCATTATTTCACACGCTTCTGTAGGAGCCTGAGTTTTTGAATCAACCACCTGCATCAATACAGTCATTGTATAGGATGCCAAGGCCAAGCTCCATCGTTGCCAAACACCTGACTTCATTGAGACCAATGGCTGGAAGCCCCCATTCATGAATACCAAGTTATCAGAAGTACCAGATCCATACAAGGCATTCGACTTTTTCTCATCATCTTCATCACAACAATATGTAGCATTACCTTCTTCAGCCACGAGCTGATAATTGGCAAGATCCCATGTATCATCCAGCGATGATGGATCGATTGCAGGATCTGCCACCGTTGGATCTGTGAAAGGATAAATAGTCAACAGCATGATTTTGTGATCAGCTGCGTTCAACACATTTCGCACATCCTCGCATCCTTGAGAGTCAGGAAGCCACACATCATCATCTTCAACTAAGATTCCACCATGAGCAGCAAATGTCTGAATTGTTGTGGCAAGGTGATGGTGTGCATGATACCAGTGATTTCCCGGAAGATGGTCCTCTGATACGTCCCCAAAAAGCGTCAAAGACTCTCCAGGACTCGTTTCATTTTCTTTAGCATTCATTGTGATGAACACGTTGTCCCCCCCTGAATACTCAGAGGCTTTGGCCATGTCAATAGTCCCTGTTGACTCGTGGATGCCATGAACATGGAAGTTTGTCAGCCCAATATGATTCTGCGTTTTATCTGAACCAGATGGTTGTTTCACCAGATTATTCGTTAATTTGATTGAAAATCGTTCTCCGCGCTTTAACTTCAACAGCGGGCCGAATGGAGCAATGTCCCCAGTGGCTCCATTTCTGTAGACTGGAGCGTTCACTCTCATAATGACTGAACCATTCTTATGTTTCGCCAACAAAGTTGCCACCTCGATAGATAATTCAATATTATTATTTCCGTCTTTGAGCCAAGCAGCATAAGGCAAATCCTCAAAAAGAGTTCCTGGCTGAGCCAAGTCGACAGTGGTGTATTCCTGTGCTTTTGCGCCCCTAACAAGGGCAGCAGTGATGAGAAGTAACGGACAGATCAGCGAAACCATTTCTGCAAATTGACAAATTGCTTTTGGTATGCATCGATCCCGCTGGTAGTACATTGTGATGCATCTGATATCGTATGTAAACGTCATCGATGACGTATGTAAACGTCATCGATGACGTATGTAAACGTCATCGATGACGTAAGCCGTTGGGATTCCTTAAGATGTTCCGGTTTCAATTGATGCAAGTTCATCTATATTTACCTATATAGAATATTGAACAAAATAAGAGAAATTTAAGTGGAGTGACAATGTTCGGGACGGTACTCTTGTTCCTGGCAGCGTTGAAGCTGGTATCGTCACAGGCAGGCGAGACCTACAAGCTATATGGTGACTTTGCGCCTCTTCAGGTACCTAAAACTCAGGGATGTCCACTTGCAGGCGTGTGGACACTCGGTTCGGACTATCCGTTGGGGAACGTTGAAGGACCTTTGGAAGGCACCCAGGTCAAGTTTTCTGAGCCATCATCGTGCAGCAAAGAGGAGTTTGATGCGATTGCACAGAAGGTGCTGCAGGATTTCGACAGTGGAGCAGTTGGTGCTGCAGAAAACAACAGAAATATTTTCCATGCTGCAGGGACCTACAGTGCTGTAGCTGGTCCAAATGCTCTTGGTGGTGTCAATGGAGGATGGATTCGCTTCCAGAAAAATCTTGATTTTGCAGAGAATGCTGGCCTGCAGGGTGCAGTGGCATACCTCGGCGAACTTGTCAAAGAATATCCTTGCATCACTTTCGCAGATGCCATCGTATTTACCGGTGTCATTCTGACAGAAGCAACTGGAGGTCCGGCTGTAGCCTTTATGCCAGGAAGGAGGGATGCTGATAAGACTCCTCAGAATCCTTTGATTGCTGCTCGGCTTCCTGATGCCACATTCACGTCATCAGGTGTTGTATACTATTACACACAGATGGGTTTAACGGACAGAGAAATAGCTGCAATCAATGGTGGCGGCCACAGTATTGGAGGAGCAGGTCCAAGTAATTCTGGCTGGAATGGCAGCTTTACTCAATTTGGCGACCAATGGCCGACTCCGAACAATCTTTATTTCCAACAAACATTTGAAAATCAGTGGGTGCCACAGATCACGAATCAGAATTCTGACAAAGCGATACGCATTCAATACGTGCTGGTAGATCAGAATAATGAGCCAGTTTTGAGTGAGTCAGGCAACTACATCATCCGCATCCCAAGTGATGTGGCCATTCTTTTGGATGGAAGATCACCAACTGCGTGGGCATACTCGTACTATAAGGATGAGAATCTCTTCATGACCGATTACGCAAGGACATTGCAGAGGATCTCTCAGCTTGGTAATGGAGACTGGTCCCTAAATCGTACACAATATGAATGGCTTGGTATCAATGGAACAGCTACAAATTATGGGGTTGATATTGAGCCATTGGCAGGGGAGTCGCCTGTACTAGAAAAGGACATTATATATCCTCAATGGGTCACGGAATTGAGACAGAAAACAGGACCGTTGTTCACCCTTGTCGGGGGTGAATCTCAAGTTCCATCCCAGGTACCTCAAACTTCCGATGCTTTCTTTCTAGGAATAGCAAATGTTCTTGCAGCTTTAATGGTATGTTTGTTTTAGACACGTATGTAAGGGACACATTGTGGTTTCATCAGAGATTTTCTGTGGCCTCTCTTAGGAGCCCATTCTTGCATTCGCTACCCCTTCCAACCAACGAACGTAAAACCATGCATATCTTGCTCATCACAACCGAGGCTTCCTCACGCGATAGCATTCATCCATGATTTCGTCTCTTTCTGCCTGTTAAAGTGTACTCGTGCATTCACAGGCCACACTCATGAGTGGCATTGATCAACCACCGCTGTTATATTCGATTCGTTGGTGGAAAATCGAATTCCATCATACCAAAGGCTACGGGGTCATCATCACGATCGCCATACCCACTTTGTCTTCGATTGACGTCATATTGGAATATGACGTCATTTACACGACGTCACCCGTCATCTCCTCACGGTGGGGATGGTATGCTTATGAATCTGCTGCATTGAATGTAAATAATTTTAATATTTTTTGTCCAAAGAATCAGTCTTTGTCCTGATCACAATGTCCACAAGATCAATCCTACTCGTACTGCAAATATCGGCCCTCGTGGGTCTCAGCCAGGTGCACCACGCTGCAGCCGAGTGCTGCAGAAGGCAAAAGCTGTGGTGTGTAAAACCTGGAGAAAAGATGCCGGAGACGAAATTCATTAACAACGGTCAAGGTCAAATTTGCGGTGATTGTTCACTTTCATCAGCGTCTGACTTTCAAGGCAAATATTGCGGAAATGGAGAATGCAACATATTTGGATGCAGCTGCGACGGAGGATGTCGTAGCATTCCAGAAACATCATCAAACGACCAACAGGCGATCCAGAATTTTTGCTCTGTGGATGCGTGTACAGAAATAGGTCTCAATCCATACTGTGGGAGACAAGTGGGGTCTAGCAGTCAAATAGGGTATAGACCAGAGCCACCTATAACACCTGGAAGTCCATTGTACAGCTACTGCGAGGCACAGAACCCCCAGAACCCATGCTTTGCGGATCCAGCGTGCAATGGACTAGGAAAGCGCAGACTGCTTCAGGACACATCAAATGATACATCTGCCTTGACTCTGACACCATATGAGCTATGCACCGAGAATCTGATCTCCGAGCTGAACACGATATCTTTTACAAAAAAAGAGGACATCTTGGCAAATTTCAAATGCCTCAGTATGGCCAATCCGAAATCCTTAAAAATCACGAAACAAGAGGCATGTACTGCAGTTGGAGAAGAGATATGTGCAAACGTTGAGTTTGATGCTCTTTTTGGGGAAGATAACCTTGCTATGCCGGAAGCATTTGATGCATCCCTCAAAGGCGTTGACGTAACATCTGCAGGCTCGTCTCTGTCCACTCTGGCATCATGTGCCATTGCTTTCATACTTTACATTGCATTGTAGGATGTGTCATCATGTGTCCAAGGTGGTGTGATTCATCGGTGGTAACTGCCTGGATGTCTACAAAGTCCATGTAAGGATGTAAATGTAAATGATTCGACAATGCTCTTTACACGTTTCCTTAGTCTCTCTGAGCAATTCAATTTCACTCTTCTCCGTGTGTACCAAAGGAAAGTTGCCCACCAGGTCTCAATTGCCAACCTTGCACAGCAAGGCCATGTCCAGCTGGACCTAGGCCTGCAGCTTGCAGGTGAGACCGTCTCAGTGAGACGCTAATTCTACTACGAGGGCTGGTGGTGCTAACACCAATCCCTCGTGGCCCTTCCCTCGTCATCCACAATTGAAATAGACGTAAATAACTAGTATCAAAGCTCTTTCGCCTCCATCCCCTGTTTAGATCGGCAACTAGTTGCCAGAACTGGCTCGTTGCTCTATTTAAGGCAAGTGGTCGTCATAAAACTGATCGACCGAGGTGCATCCGTTTCGATCCAAAATTTATAATCCTATTCACAAACATTGATACACGTGCTGATGAGCTTTGGGTTGGCTGCGCGTCATTTGTGCACGAGAAATCTACAGAGGAGTACATTTGTCTCAAAAAGGCCTCAGGGGAGAGTTCTTCTTGACAGCAGGCATCTATTCGGATCATTTTCAACGAGATATTCTTCACGACAGAGTGGAAGGAGTTTGAGTGGCAGGCATTGTGTGGTGACGATGGGTGCTGTACAAGAGGCAGTGAGTGCCAAGGTTGGGGGGTTGAGGGATGTGATGAAGAGACTGGGGGTGGATGCGTTTATCATTCCATCGGAGGATCCGCATATGAGCGAGTATCCTCCCGATTGCCATGCGAGAAGGGAATTTATTTCAGGGTTTGATGGGTCTGCTGGGACTGCTGTGGTGACGAATGCTGTTGCAGCCTTGTGGACAGATGGCAGGTATTTCTTGCAGGCCGAGGAGCAGTTGTCTTCCGAGTGGACGCTGATGAGGGCAGGTACTCCTGGGGTTCCTGATGTGCGTATATATATCATGTGCCTGTCATAGTCTGATGATGATGATGATTGGTAACAGTGTGCTGTTGTGTAGATTAAAGATTGGTTGGTCTCGACGTTGAGTGAGGGATCAAAGGTTGGGATTGATCCATCAGTGCATACTATTGACTCTGCAGAAGCCCTGAAGAAGCATTTGGAAGAGTCTGGAATGGAGGTGGTGACGTTGAACGAGAACCCAGTAGATGATGCATGGGGAAGTGATCGCCCTGCAGCGCCAAAGGCTGCGCTTCGTATTCACGATTTGAAATGGGCTGGAATGTCTCCGGCTGATAAGATCAGTCAGATGAGGACAGAGATGAAGGAGGCAGGGGCAGATGCACTTGCTGTGACGATGCTTGATGAGGTTGCTTGGCTTTTGAATCTCAGAGGCTCTGATGTACCATACAATCCGGTATTTTTATCTTACGTTATTATTACAGATTCTAAAGCTATGTTGTTCATCGACTCTGACAAGATTGATGATGCCATTGGGAAACATTTGGAGGAGGCCAAGGTGTCTGTCAGGCCGTATGCAGAGGCATTTGATGCTATTGGGGATATTGCTAAAAAGGGTGGCACCATCTGGATGGATCCATCAAAGGTTAGTTTTGCTATGAAAGTTGCGGCTTTGGAAGGGGCTGAGAAACAAAATGGTGGAAGAAAGAGATCTCGTCCATCCTCTCCAATACTTGCACGTGCATCACCTGTCAGTCAGGCCAAGGGTGTCAAGAATGTGGCAGAGCTGGAGGGTCATAAGGAAGCTCATCTGCGTGATGGTGTGGCTTTGACCAAATTCTTGTGTTGGGTGGAAAAGACGATTGCATCGGGCAAGACGCTGACCGAAGTGGAGATTGATGAGCATCTTACTGGATACAGGGCTGCTCAGGAAGGATTTATCGAACCATCATTCCCAACTATTGCTGGAGCGGGACCCAATGGAGCTATCATTCACTACAGAGCTCAGCCTGGAACCTGCAAGACGGTCGATGCGAACACGTTGCTTCTGGTGGATTCAGGAGGTCAGTATGATTGCGGGACCACGGATATCACCAGAACAATGCACTTTGGAACACCAACAGAGCACCAGAAAGCATGTTTCACAGCCGTGTTGCAGGGACACATTCAACTAGATCAAGTTGTGTATCCTGAGGGAACACCAGGATGCGCCCTCGATACGCTTGCAAGGTCTCCTCTGTGGCGCATGGGACTCAACTACAGACATGGAACAGGCCATGGTGTTGGTGCTGCACTCAATGTGCACGAAGGACCACAATCAATCAGTCATCGTTTCGGAAACACACAGCCCCTTCTTCCCGGAATGGTGTGCTCCAATGAGCCTGGATATTACGAAGATGGCGCCTTTGGAATCAGAATTGAAAACCTCTTTGTGATTGTGGAGGCACCAACCACCTTTAGATTTGCCGGACAATCATACTATGGATCCAGCAGACTCACCATGTGTCCAATCCAAAAGAAAATGATGAATAAAGAGATGATGTCACCCTCCGAGATTGAATGGGTGAACACCTATCATCAGCAAGTCTACCAAGCCCTCGCTCCACGGCTGGAGGCTGAGAATGCATCCGAGGAATTGGAATGGCTCGCACAGGCCACCTCTGCATTGTAATCATGTAATAATACCGTCAACATCAGCATCTCTTCGACTCACTCTGGAATCCTATCATGATCATATATATGAGTTGAATCCCCCCCACCCACCTTGTATATGTACAAGGAGGGGTTGCAACCCTAACGATGCATCGCAAGGTGGTATATTCCCATCCATCCATCCATCCATCCATTGATCGCATCGTCGTCTGCCCTACAACATAATCATATATCAGTTCTACATTCATAATTAATAACAATTAATGGTACACGATGACCGAAGCTTTAACTGAAGCCTGCACCCAAGGGATTGCCCTGTTGGATGACCTTCTCGGGACTGTGGCGGAGGAAGACAGCCGTTTCGAAGGAAAGACTATTTCTCCAGCATTTCTGGTACGTTATTATGACTGTCCTTGGTATCTGTGGGTGAAAACCTCGTGTCGACCCTAGCTAGAGGTGAAATTCGTGAAATTCTCGACACTAATGGAATACGCTCACCCTATACAGGCAAGCTCGAAATGCCTTGTATTTCTTAACTCTTGGAGAGCAGGTGTGTTTGCTGGGGGAGTGTATGGTACTGGGTTTGCCATTGCCAAATCCTCCAGTGGGTCATGGACAGCACCCTGCTTTGTGACACTGAAAAAGCTCGAGCTCGGTGCCTTTTTTGGATACGAACAGAGTAGAACCTTGATGTCAGCTTTGACGAAATCATCTATTCAGAATCTGATTGATAACGAGTACACAGAGTTTGGGTCAGACGTGACTGTGCAGTTGTGGCCACTGGCAGACCATGGTCCAAATGACCAAGTCTCTGTGAGTCAGTCAGATTGGGTGACAGCATCCTGCTCGACAGGTATCATCTTTGACTTTTCTCTTTCTGGTGGTGGTATGAGGATTGATGATGCGAAGAATCATGCTATTTACGGCGACGGGGTGTCAGCGTCAGATTTATTGAGTGGCGCTGTGGACAAGCCAAAGGACATGATTCCTCTGTATCAAAAAATCACCGCTATTTCAAAGCTGGCGTTGAATTGATTCTATGAATAATAACATTGTTATCGTTTTCGAGAGAGGGGTTTGAGTGCGACGTCCTGAGGAGCCACAAAGCTCCACGCAATAGCCCATCGGGAGGTTTTGCCCTGTACAAATTCTGTCGTTCGAACGACCGTCCTACCGAGGTCGTGAATCATCTTTCGAGCCATTTTCATGGTTGATTTCTTCCCTACCATGGATGAGAACCACGTACATGCTGTGGTATGCTTTGCTGAATCCCGAATCATATTCTTGATGAATGCTTCTTCTCCCCCAGGGTAGACCATTTCCATGGACACCCCACCAAATGCGGTTTTTGGATTCTTCCCTGCCTCTTCCTCCCTGCTGAAGAAGGGTGGATTGCACATGCATGCATCAAATTCCCCGTCATCGTCTCTGATACACGAACTAATAACTCCCTTTGGGTTCTTTTTCATCTGATCAGGCGTTTGGCACGTCTGCATGGACACCAGTCTGAGGTGGATGAGGGGCGCAAGATCTGGATTTGCGTCTCTATTCTTCGCAGCCACTCCAAGTGCATCAGCATTCACATCACATCCAATACACCTCCATCCTACGTACGACGCACCAAGCAATGGATAGATGAGATTCGCACCACAGCCAATATCCAGGATGCACCGTCGATCAGTTTTGCTACGACTCCAAAGCGATAGGATTTCGTCCAACCAACATACATAATTGAGTCGGTTCGCCAATGGTGGTACAAGATACGGTGGATCAAGACTCCATTCTATCCCAAAATCATGATGTAATTGCACTCGAACAAGCTCGCGACACGCACCATCATCCTGAAAATCAATACTCATTCTTCCACCAACAACAACACCACTGGGTTTTTTATCATCGTCACCCTCATCAGGAGATTCTGTTGTAGCAGTCGTCTTTGCATTATGTATCAGAAAGGGCTGAAGACTGGGATATACTCGACTCAATTCCATAAAATCTGGTTTCTCTATGCTGTATATATTTCTAGGATGCATTCTTCTTCTCCTTGGAGACCATCCCCCAACATCCTGCTTCCTCTTCTTATTCTTCGTCGTATCACTTGTAGCAGCCTCGCATATACTACCACGAGGACCCTCAGACGATGTTATTTCCACCAATGATTCATACACATGATACCGTATCTACATGTATACATATGTATAGTTAGTGAGTGGATACCCATCATGCATGCAGATTCCTCCCAGACGTGCTGTCTGGGAGCACCTACAAGACACACAGAGAGAGAGAGAGAGAGAGAGAGAGAGAGAGAGAGACATAAACACATACAAACCCACCTGCTGTACCTCTTCATTCAATGGATCTTCCCGTAAAACACCATGCAACTCTTGCAAACACGCTTTCAACTCCTCTTCCTGCTGCTCCTGCTCCTGCTGCTGCTCTTCTACGACCCAATCTCCCTGCATACTACCCACGTATCCCGCCTGTCTAATTAAGACATACAAACAATCATCATAGCATAGTACACATACAGAACAGTGCATCTAGAGGTATACGAATGATGAATGTATTCCGTAGATCAACACATTAAAATATTCAGACCCACAGTCATGCGTATGATTGATTGATTCATTACAAGGCCAACGCAACATCCAGAATCAGATCCAATTTCTACTAGTAATTCTGTAGCAAAATATTACTGCCGCGATGAGAAGAATAGCACAGAGTCTGGGACCCCTTGCTCGTCGAATGACGAATTCCACCGGTGCTGGACACCGTCGATACGCTGCTGGTGGGTTTCATACTGTACTACCATAGTACAAGTCGTAATATAATGACTGATTGATACGTATGTATGCAGATGCGCATGGAGAGGTCAAGTACAACTGCTGGGAAAAGCCCACTCAGATTTCTGAATGGAAGGAAGAACACGTGCGTTGTCTTTTTCATCTCTCTCTCTTATTCTATACTATATATTCATACTATTAGTATTATACAGATTGTGATTGCTGTGTTGGCAGCGTGGGGTATTGGTATTTCGACAGCATTCAAGGTCTTTGGGGGAGAGAAAAAGGAAGAGCCTGTTGCACAAGCATAATGTATGTATGTTTCCTTTTTAACAAGTACAACTCATGTAATACAAGTGTCGTGTCAAGCATCGGCATCAGCCTGGCGAGGAGGGAATGCCTGTGATTTTGGAGGGACAGGCAGGCCTTCTGGGTCCTGTTCCATTTCAAAGGGTGAAATGTCCCAATACCTGTCAAAGGCTTTGAATTTCACCTCCCCTTTCCATGCTTCTTGTGGCTGTACACGAACAGGCCTTGATTTACGAGCAGAAGTGATGTTCATGGCGTTAGCCTTGGGCGTATGTGACAGGAGAATGTCAGAAAACCCTGTTTGATTGCGAACATCCATGTGATGCTGGGTCCCCGGACAGAAGAGCACTTCGCCATCCTTTGGGCAATCGACATACAATCTACTCGTGGGTGTCTTCCGAGAAGGATCTAGTTTAATAAAATGATCATTCTCAATGTCCAGGGCGGGCATCATGGGATCCTTGGAGTAATCCAAGACATACTTTCCAACCAACCCGCTGACCTTGATGGTATCTGCACACTCCTCCAAAGGCTCGGTTGCAAATCTCGCCGTCACTCCAGATGTAAATTTCATCTCCTCCGTCTCGCTTGTATTCATTATAGCCAGCTCGTATGTCACCACGAAAGTTGGCCCACACTCGTACACATCCTCTTCATCATCATCACTGCTGCTGCTCCTGCTGCTCCCCACAGCATCCGTCTTTTTCGTCTTCTTCTTTGCAGCCTCTGCTTCCTCTTCTGCCTCTCGCCTTTCCTGAAGAGCTTCCAGCTTTGACTGCGCAGCAGCATGCCTCTTGGCCTCGTCCTCCTCATCCAACCCCAAACTAATAGTGAGCGCAGCCTCAAACGGATGAGAAAACTCCTCCGCCATTGGATATTGTAACACATCCTCACTATCAGCATACAATGTAATAGAAGGACACGGATCCCCATCGCTATCGTAATAACTCGTCTCCGCAACAGACCAATGCACATGCTGCAAAACCCCATTCGCACTGGGCAAGGGCCCAGACCCCAACTGCGGCCATGCCACAGTAATACCCCCAGATATAGTCGTATCCCCATCATATCGATTCGATTTATCTAGTGCCAGCATCTCAGCCCCATCCGGTCGCTTCCAACTCGTCATAGCAGCGCCATGCAGACACACCGTCACACTGGACCCCTGAGGGTGCCGCAGTCGTGCTACTGGGAGGAGGAGTTGTTCGTTGCTATACTTAGTACTATTCGTGCTGCTACTAGCATCGTATACCGATGCGCTATCCGTGGATAGAAATCCAAAATCAATCAAATTGGGAACCGCATACTCGGCATTGCAATGTTCAACGTATTCTGCAGGCGACGGTGGGGTGGCATGGCACACCCCTCTCCCTTCTATTCTTCTTGTATAATACCGATGATGATGTATGAGAGTATATGGATGAATGCATGGCGCATTCCTTCGTTTCCAAGAGGGACAAGACAACCCCCCATGCACACCCACGGGAGTGGCTATAGGCCCTCTATATCCATAAAAATAGGATGACATGTCGTAGTATATAGTGGAATTGTAATCCATATACCTGTAGTAGGGGGTGGGTATGACGAATGAAGAGGCTGGAAGGACACACACAGATCTCTACAAGTAGAGATCTGTTAGAAGAGGTGCGAGCTCGCTCGAGCGAGTCTTTGAGAGACAAGCATTCGGGAATGCCAAACAGACCCATTGCGGCAGAATACTCTTCTTCTACTCCGCTCCCATCCCACTCAAGTATCATTACATCATAAACTATAGAGAATATCACCATGCCAGACAAGTCTAGTAATAATATGCGGTACGTTTGGGAGAGAACAATAGCAGCCGTCGGGTGAATGAACGAACGAATTCGTTCCCTATGAGGGAGGAATCCGCATCTCTCTGCGTCTATATAAATGATAGTATCGTATATATATAATCGGTTCAGAGGGGAGGTATCTGTGGTATCTCTGGTTTGTTCATTCGATGACTGCGTCGCCGGCGACTGCGGACGCCGGACATGCGTTCTCCTTTTGGGCGATGCGGTCCTTGTTCTTCTATACTAGTATATATAATTGATTGGAGTAGAGCTGGGTATCGATGGAATTGTGATGTGTTGTGTAGGGATATCCGCGTGAGCAAGTTGGTGCTCAATATTGCCGTGGGGGAGTCTGGAGATCGTCTCCAAAAGGCTGCCAAGGTGGGTTGCTGTTGCCATGTACTCGTTGTCTTTGCTGTATGTATACATATACATGAAAGACGTATATACTGATCTACTACTACTACTAATAATAATGCAGGTGTTGGAACAGCTCACTGGACAGCAGCCAATTTTTGGAAAGGCCAGATACACCGTCCGTCAGTGGGGTATCCGCCGTAATGAGAAGATTTCCTGCTGCGTGACCATCCGTGGAGAGAAGGCCATGCAGCTCTTGGAAGCTGGCCTCAAGGTGAAGGAGTACGAACTCTTGAGAAGAAACTTCTCTTCATCAGGAAACTTTGGATTTGGTATTACAGAGCACATTGATCTTGGTATCAAGTATGACCCATCCACAGGTATCTATGGTATGGACTTTTACGTTGTCTTGGATCGCCCAGGATACAGAGTGTCAAAGCGCCGCTCTCGTCAGTCTCGCGTCGGTGTCCAGCATCGCGTGACAAAGGAGGATGCTCAGAAATGGTTCCAGACCAAGTTTGAGGGAGTCCTGTTGAACAAGGCACATGCTCAGTACTAAAACGCCCTCTCCTCCTTCCTCTAGAGTAGACTATATATAAATTAGAACGATAATGTTATTATTATTCACTATTACACGTGTAATAGCAGATTGAATAGAGAGTTGGGAGTCTTTTCAATGCCATCCGATGGACTTCGAGGGATTTCTGCGATAGAATGGCATGGCGCTGCTGTAGTCGTCGATGTATTGGATATTTGAGACAGCGGAGAGGGGATTCGAGTGTCGTATGCGTTCGGTTCGGAGGGGAGGCGATAGATTCGAACGAGTCTGGACATGAATACAACACGACACTCACCGATGTGTCCGTATCTGTGGTGAAGGATGCATCAGAGACGTATACTACTGGCACGACAGGGTTGGGTGTGAAGGATTGGCTTGGGTCTGTGTTTCTTCCTGTTGGGTATCCAGAGTCTGTGGGTTCTTCGACACGGTATGTGTCATATGTGGGGTGGCAAGCGTTGCATCACGCGTGTTCTTCTGCGAATGGGGCTCTGGCGTCTGCGTTTTTACTGTATTCGGCTGGGTTTGGGTCTGCGGCAGCTCTTCCGACGGCAGGGGCGTTGAACTGGATTTTAAAAGATGGGTTGGGGCAGGGAGCCACGCTTTTGGTGACGAGGCTGGTGTCCAGAGATTTCGATTCTTCGACGCGGCTGTGGTATGTGTTGGCGGCATTACAATTGGATGTGGCGGTTTGTATGGAGATTGGAACGTGGTCTTTGCCGCAGTCTTTCTTTGTGCCTGTGGCTGCTGCTGCCAACTGCCTGAAAGGTCTAGCGTGGATGACTGGGGGAGCGACACGGACAGCGTTTCATGTGTCGTTTGCTCGTATGGGTAATATTGGTGATATTACTGCGAAAGCAGCGTCGCAGACGATTTGTGCGTCTCTGGTGGGGACGTGGGGAGGCTTGGCAATTGCATCCATGGTTCATCAGGATGTGGTATTCGCCGGGTTGGCGTGTGCTGTAATCTCTAGTGTGCACATCTTTTCTTCGTATAAGAGTGCGATGCATGTGCCATTACGAACGCTTGATGCATTTCGATTGAAGCGTATTGCTGAGGGTGTCGTGCGCGGGGAGAAAGAGATTCCCAGACCTGACAGTGTAGAGGATGTCTTGTGTGTTCATCCCGGAGACGACCAGTGCCCCCAGTATAAAGTATCAGTGGAGCACATTGCCAAAAATCATAGATTATTTATGCTAGAGTATGGTGCGTTGTTTGCAGAGAAGAAGTATGTCGTGATCCCTCGTAGGAATCAGAGGCCTCTGGTCCTGCTACATGATGCATGTCAGATTCGCGATTTTGTCGAGGCTGGTATCGTTGTGGTACATTTGGCGAAGAAGAAGAATGATAGAGTACGTGACGATGTGTTTGATGAAGACGTGATTGGGAGTTCGGGGAGAGCCGAGAAGGATTTGGTGGTGAAGGAGGTTCTGGATTCCATGGCATGGGCACATCACAAGACCCAAGAGACGGTTGCTCAAATGGAACGCCTTGGATGGGATACATCGACAGTCATGGAAACCTACATGGCCTCCTCGGCGGAATGGGGTACTCGAACTGATTGAATGAGTGATGTGTTACATACATCTTGCTATTCTTCTTGCTGAGGCAAATCACCTTCATCTCTCACTCCAAGGGTCATCAATAAGCCCACGTCGCTTACCGCGCCAATAATCGCACCTACAAGTACGGCTCTTGCAGAGCTCTTGTAGACGGACAGGTTGTTCATCTGATACCAAAAGGCATTCGCTGTAGCCATCAACAAGTAGAATACTGGCATTAAGAGTCCAACCATACCATATCTCCACGTATTCACGCTTCCAGACGACACAAGAACAAATGTTATTATACCCATGACGATTTGATAAAAGGTAATGAACCAAGTAAAGCTAAAATATGTATCACAGGCACCAGGGGAAAGATAGCCTTGGGTCAATGTATCAACGTAGTCCACAACAGAGCTGCCATCAGCCAGCAAAAAATCCTCTCTCGTTGCCCCGCATTTATTTTGCGACGCAGCGATACCTCCTAGCAATATAAATCCAGATGCAAGACCCAAGGTAGAAAACAAAAAGGCAATGCCTCTTGGTGGCGAACGAGGCATATCGAGGTACGTGCTTCCGTGTCGACTGGTGATACTCTTCCACGGCACCGAGGTATGTGGTCAATAGAGTCGGACTATACAATGTTCCAGATATTTTGAACAGCTTTAACTAGTTATCGACACTATCAGAGTCCACGTTTGATACGGTTTCACGGAGGCATGGGTCGATATTCTTGGAAAATATCTTGGACGAACCAAGCACAAATGCTGACGATGTGCTGGTTGTTTGTGCCCCGCATGGCTACTACTGGTTCAAAATCAATCTAGTTTCTCTTGTTATTGTGAGATTGGGTGGTGACAGCAGCAGTCGACATGGGAATGCTCAAGCACGACATCATTCCCTACCTCTTACTGTCTTGGGGTCTCGGCGTCTTTGGTTGGATTCTAATCCTATCTGGGGTCGCAAGTTTGCAGCAAAATTGTACATCAGGACCAAATGGGTATGCTGTAAATGTCAGGCAGTTGGCTGGATATTTGGGTATTGCGTCCTGTTCCCAGGTGTATGCCTACACCTGGTTTATAGTATGGTTTGCGTTTTTTATGTTGGTGTTGACTCCAATTCTCGCCTTGACCGGTAAATTAAGTAAATTTAGAGCCGGTTTTATAGGATTACTCGCTCCTGCGATCATGCTTTTGGGAGATGTGTCGAATACATTCATCTATTACACAGACTTGGATTTCAATAGCACTGCGGTGGCAAGAGCCAGAACGATCACTGCGGGAGCTGTTATCACATCAATAGGGTTATATTTGGTTCTTATATGCTCTGGATTTGTAGACGAGGATAAAGAAAAGAGCGAAAAATCGGGACAGCCCACTGGAGCAGTCTACGGAGGTCGCTACGGAGTGATGCCGAATGAGAATGAGCCAGCAGGGTATTTTAAAAACTACACAGAGAAATCCTAAACCTTTACAGATATATGGATGCATACATACATGCACCATTCGATCATGTGTAACAACATCACAACAATAATAGATGCAGTGCTTTTTACTGTTGCATGTACATGTAGTGCACTTCCTCACGTGAGGAATAGGGTGATCAAAATGGTCCATCCAAGAAAACTCCCGAGAAGGCCCGTCTCACAATCCCTGGGACTGAATCCCATCTAGTAGAGCGCCATCCACGCAGAATGCTACAAACAAAACTCACTCGAGTCATAAAGCAGTCATTTGTCATCGTACCCCAGCAGCCAAGCTGGTATCACAGTCACAGATAGGGTACCACGAAAGCACTCACTCACTGCTGCTGCGTCAGAAGGATATTGACACATCAGCATTCGGTTTGTACCATTTAGAGACCTCGTTTCATCAGAATGAAGAATGCGAAAGCATTTATTGCAACTACAGGGGCTTGGGGAAGTATATGTCTGGATGTCATGGCTTGGGTCCTCTTGCTGAGTGGAACATCAGCTATGCAGGCATCATGCGGAGGCACAAATGTCCAAACAGTGGGGGGACTAGCGGGGTATAATGCAGCAATCTCCTGTGATCATTTCTTTGGGTACACGTGGTGGATTACGTTTTACAATTTGGGCTTTGTGCTTGCTGCAATTTTCACCATGGCCTCTGGAAATATGCCCAGATTTAGACCTGGTTTGATTGGATTGGGGGCTATTGCAGCGATGCAGGCCATGGTCTGCGCGAATACATTCCTCAGTATGAATCAACTCCCCATAGACAGTGAAACATTCAAGACAAGGGCTCGTGTGACAGTTGCTGGTGCAGTGATCAAGGCCATTGCCACGCTTCTCTTCATCATATTTGCGGGCATCAGGGATGAAAAAACCACATGGATCCAGGAAACGACGCAGTCAACACAGAAGGAGAAGGGTCCTGTTGGTCCACCACCTTCACAGAATCCATTAGAAGACGATGCATAGTAGATGATATGTACAAGTACAATAATGGTATTACATGCAAGTGATTGAGTTTTATACAGTATGTGTAAAGTAAAAACACACACACATGTCACAGGGTGTCTGTTATCATTCATGTAGCTTTTGGAAATCGAGGGGTGACAATATTATACACCTCTTCTGCATATCCATGTTTTGCACAAGGCACCTCAGATCGCAATGAAAAACGAAGCCCACCAAAGTATGGATCTTTCGGATTGGCGGGAGGTGCATACGGAGGCATGTACATGGCAACATCACACCAGTTTCTCTGTGCAAGGAGCTTCTCAGTTGGGTTGTGATACCTGCCAAACGCCTTCATCATTTTTTGCTTACTCTTGGCGTCAATCACTTTCGAAAAATTTGTACGCGTCAATGTTGACACCACACCAGGTGGTGGCGGTGAGTTCATGATGGCAGAGCAGATGACCTGGTACATGAACAATGGATCCTTTTCCTTTTGAGGGCGCGGCCTTTCCCTGGAATACACTTCACCAAAGCCACCGACATGGGCATCTCCTGACAAAATGGTGACACGATACTGCTTCTTCGCCGCAGACTTTTGAAGCAACTGTACAAATTTTTGTTTCTCATGCGAATGCACCGAGGCAGCCCATCCATCCAGTAAATCATCCAGAATCTCAGGTTGCTCAAACCTGTCCAGGATACCAGCCGACTTTCCCATGGCTCGAAGGCACGCGCTCTTCTTAAACACAGCCTTCATTCCAGTCAAAATACTTTCACTCAATGGAATACTGGGGAACACCACCGGGACACCACTCAATGCAACCATGTGCTCCACACTATCTGGCATCTCGTCCAAAGCAGTTTCAATCAACTCATACGCCTTATCCGGTAAAATCTTTTCTTTCGATCTTTTCGACCTCATATCAATACACAACAGTGCAATCTGCGGACCCATGAATTTCACGCTGTGAAATCCTTCAGCCTCTGCTAGAAACTCCCCAGACTTTCGAGCAAACTCTTCCGTTGCTTGCAACTGAAACAAGAGATAAAACCTCTTTGCAACACCAAATAGTCCCTGAAAGAACTCACAATTCTGTAATTTTGGACTATAGGATCCAAATCCATCCCAAATATCGTGATCATCCCAGATCATAATGCCAGGAATGGATGCATACGCCGTGGACACATGCTCCATGGTAAACGATTCCAGGTAATTATTCAGATAAAACTTGGTCGCAGCAGCCTCATGCGCATCCGTCCACTTTGCATTAATCTTATCCTCAAGTCGAGGCATATCACCCCACGTTTCAAATAAATCCACCTTCCACACAGGGTCAGAGTACACCTGATCTCCTCCCCCAACCAATGCGTGCAATGGAAATGCATCATGCACCTGCAACAAATCCCTCCACAAATACGTTGGATCCTCCCTAGAGTAATGATCTTTTGCAATACTCCCACTAATGCCGTTGCAACTTGTGTAACCCCAATGGAATGGCTGCCCTTTTGCCTGCAACCAAAACGTTGCAGAGGATGATGTCCCCTTGTCCGTCGACACCACATACTGCACCGCCCTTGGCCTCCCAGACAACATCAGAGTAAAATCAAACCTCCAAAAAGACCACTCAAGCACCGTATCCAGTCTTGTGGGAGCCCCCACTCGAATCGTCCCATCCTTTTCTCTCCCTGCCCTCTCAGGACCATCCACATCCCGCAACACCATAGAAGGCTCCTCCCCCTTGGTCAAATACATGACAGAACCAGACCATTCATAGTCCAATCCCCCATCACCATCCCCTGGCGTGGGTTTGGGAAGGCAGTTTGTAAACTTGATAAACGGACCAGCCGTATCCTTACTATATCCTGCCATCAGCGAATGCTGAATAGTTCCTGTACCAATACATAATATATTCTGTGAGTCAACAGACCCATACAGTGTACGAGAGAAGGAATGTGCTGACACGGTTCAGTCGTGGAATGTAATCCTGAACAACAAGAATACCGAAACAAGGCATTCACCGAATCCAAACTTTACCTCTTCTTTCAATAGTCTACTTTTGATTTGATATATTCAATAGACGCAAAGTAGAATAATGATTGGAAGACACAAGATAGGAATACACCAGAGCAACACAATATTCTATAACCCATCAAATACCAATTTGATGGGAGGGGTAGTCCTAGGTGAATTGGATTGGACATTCCAAAGATCAAATCTTGGCCTGATCCCATACTGGGTCATGCATTGATTGATTCGTCTTATTTTAATACATAAAATTGTATGAATACAGTATAGGACCGAGGAGGGAGTCGCCAAGAGACGTACGTCATGAGACTGCAGGGTCTCGTAGCACAGGTCAGGACAGCTGTTGCTGGCATGTATCACAAGGGTTTGGGCACTTGTAGCGATACCAATGGATTATTCTTGATGGATGTATCATATGGGATGGCGTACTCGACACTGCCTACACCAGCTCCCAATCTACACAGTCAGTTGGAGCCTCTTGGTCAGGAGAATGAAGGCATTTTCCTCCTGACTCTGAATCGCCCCGAGGAGAGGAATAGTATAGGGAAGCAAATGCTTCGAGAATTGCGAGAGTGTTTGGATCATTTGGCAAGCGAGAGTGTTTCGACGGGGTGTGTTGTGGTTCGATCCTGTGTCCCTGGGGTCTTTTGCCCAGGGATTGATTTCAATGAGAGAGAGGGTATGACAATGAGAGAGTACGATGAGTATACAAGGGATTTAAGGAGTGCTATTACGACGCTTGAGAGCCTTCCGATGCCTACGATTGCAGCGATTGATGGGTATGCGCTTGGGTCAGGGGTGGAGCTTGCGTTGGCATGTGATTTGAGGATTGGGGGGCAGAATGCAAAGTTTGCCTTTCCAGAGGCTCGATTAGGGTTGATACCGAACTGCGGCGGGACGCAGAGGCTGKCCAGGCTGGTTGGTAGGTCTCGAGCAAAGCTCATGGTCKTGTCTGGAAGAGGGGTGTGTGCTTCAGAGGCAAAGGAGATTGGTCTGCTGGATGTGGAGACTGGAGGCGAAAATAAAAAGGAGAGGGAGGGGGCAGGATTGCGTGCGGATGATGATAGCCAAGAGGACGACCAGGTGATGATGGAGGCATTGAGTGTGGCCAGACAGATTAGCTCGTCTGCCCCATTAGCTCTCCGTGCCATCAAATTAGCCATCAATTTGGGGTCGGAAACAGAACTATCGACAGCCCTCAAGATTGAAGAGGCGTGTTATGAGAGCATCAAGCATAGCAGGGACAGAGACGAAGGATTCCATGCGTTTGCTGAGAAAAGGCACCCTGACTTCAAAGGAGAATAGCACCAAGTGCCTGTTGTGTTTTATAAATTACTATACTACCCCGTAGAAATATACTACATAGTTGTAAAAGAAAAACGGGACTGGACCATGTTTGCGTGGGGAAAGAAGAAGAAGACGCAAGAGGACGACCAGGGGTGCGACATGTTTCATTCTTGGGTCATATGCCATCGACGCAATGCGATTGCTTTCATACCCATTCATACGATTAATTTGATTATTATTGTAGTACTAGTAATGCAAAGAATGCTCTGGAAGGAAGGGAGGATTCATCTTCACACACGAAAGGGTCTTCTTGCTGCCAGAAGAGTGGGGGGTCTTCTTCGACGGCCCAGGTAGAGGAAACGCAGCAGCCGATCGTTTCAGTTTTTGAATTCTTTACGAGTGGTGAGGGGAATACAAAGGGCAAATCAAAAGGAGGAGGAGGAGGCGGAGGAGGAGGAGGAGGAGGAGGAGAGCAGACACGAGGAGTTTCAATGCTGGGGAATTGTCAGACAGTTGAGGGAGGATTACCGGCATGCGTGTGGCAACCTCAACCTCGCAGCAGCAATGACACTCAACATAAGATTGTCTTCTAGTTCAATTTTCAGTATAAACATACTATGTGAGTGTAAAAACAATGATATAAACATGGGGCAAGGAATCACTGGCCAGATTCTGCCTTGATCTGTGAAGCCTTGATCTGTTGGTACCAATAGAACGCCGCAATCGAGACACTGTATCCCAAAATCTGAACCGTAGATATACTCTCACCAAGCAGTACGACCCCAAGGATGACGACAATGGCATTCTTGACGGTCCCAATTACTTTGAGCGTCAGCGACGACGCTGACTGAATGACAATATATGCCAACAGGTTGACTCCAAATCCCATCGCTGCCGCTGCTAAGAACTTTAATTTCTGGGATAAAATGACACTCAAAACGTCGCGTTCCATCATTCTTGGAATCTCCGTCATGGCACTGCCAATGACAAGCCAAAACGCTGTTGCTGGTGCAAGGTACATGAGGCCCTCAAAGGGATGAAACTTCCTCCCAGTGAGAAGGTATTGAGTCATGACCAGCCGAACAGCCTCTGCGCATTCTGCTCCAAACATAATGATGAGACCGATAATGGATGCATCAATGGCTCCAATGGATGCCACAGCAGTCCCCAAGGCTATCAGAATCACTGAAAGAATCATCTTTTGGGTCGGAGATTCTAATCCAGAAAGAAACAATGCAATCATTGTGATCACTGGCGTCATACACTTGAGCATTTGAATCAAAGAGACGGACAGATAGAGGTACACCAGATTGCCCAGCCACAGGGTCATGGCTCCCAGGAACCCAACAGGCATGATACTTTTCAGGTAAAATTCCTTGGACACAATCTTACCCTGATCCACAATACCATACTGCCAGCACACAATCTGACTCGCCACGCCCGAGAATATCATGCCGAGACCAGACAGAGCCATGGGATATGGAAATCCGTGCGACAACAAGTCCTTGTTCAGCATAATCAGTCCCCCACTAAAACACATCCAGAGAAGACTAGACACGCATGCAACCGCCAGCCTCGACATCCCAAACGCTGTAAAGGTATGGCGAGGGGTCTTTGGGGTCTTTGGAGCCTTGGGTGTCGTCGTGAACCGAGGAGTCCCTTCAGTCGAAGGAACATCCCCGTCCAACAGGTGAGATCGAGAAGAATCCTGTCGTGATAGGCTCATACTTTCATAATAGTTTCTATCGTCATGAAACGATTTCACTGACACTCGAGCGCAAGCAACCGACCGCAGAATCGACCGACAATGGATTTCTCTTCCCGATGACAACAACAACGACGACGACGACAACGTTGCTCCTTGTAATTCGTATACTCGCCTTTTTGCTTTTTTATTCGTAGTAACCTATCGGAGTGGATCCATGGGTCATTCATAAAAAGATCAATATCAATTTTGAAACACCCCCAGCATGGCCATGGCCATGGGGGCCTGGAAACACAGAAATCCGAGCAATGCAGCTACAAGCGTCTCTTTGGGAGTATGATGATACTTTGCTGTGTAGTATACTTCAATACAGAGTAACACTGATACCATCATGGTGATGCCAGCGAGCATTTTTAATGCCATGGTGAGTCTTGTGTGCTTGATCACTGCCCTGCTGACGAGTACAATCACAATCTCGCACATGAGACCAGCTACGACGCAGGATGCTAATACAACATGGTCAGACATGATGTGTTCTTCCAGGGTAGAATGGAGTCGATAGAACCATGCTCTGATAAAGCCCTGGAGTCCATAGAGAGCTGCTGGAATCCACACGTGTTCCTCATGGACAATGCCTACTGAAGACAGCTTTGGTAGTCCACTCGTCCTGATGTGGATGAGTGATTTAATGCAAAGGCGTACGATCCATACAATACCGACAAATAAAGCTCCAATGCGTGCAAACACGGCATCAAATCGTCTCATAAAGGTGAGATGTGTGGTGCCCTCTCTGGCACCACCCTTGTGTTGGGAGTACTGCAGCATGCCCAGCCCAATGCCAAAGCACCATACTGTGAAAATTATTGAGACGAGAATCAAAGCGATACGTGCATTCGGATGCCTGCTTTTCTTCTGTGTAGATAGGGAAGAAGACTCTTTCTTCTGCACATCCCTCATCCCCTGCCTTCTATTGTCCATCCACCGCCATGTATGCACATTTTGTGTATTATTTTGATACTGAATGTACCCATCTTTCCCTCAAACGCGGCGGTATCAGATGTATTGTTAATATTCTTTTTACAGAAGCCCTGTGTATTTCAAACTCTGCATGACGACAGGGTAGCAGTAGTAATACTATCACTAGCTTCATATAGAATAATAGAACAGAATAATGCGCTATTAACAGCAGAAAGAGAACAAGCCCTGTCTGAAATCTCAAACAGCAACAACAACAACAACAATGAGCGAACAACCTCGCAACTGCCACGTCTTTGTGTGCACACAAGTGGCTGCGGTGCATAGAAGTATTGAAACTGTGAGGAATTCCATCATAGGTATGAAATGGGTAGGGGAAGTTTGGTGATGTCGAATGTGTTGACTCGGTAGTAAAGGCAAGGATAGGAAGAACCAGAAATGCAGGAAGACCATGTGGTGGGATCGACGTCGGAGTACTTCGGTGGGGGTGTGAAGAGATTGAGATCAATGGGATCAGAGAGTGGTGGTGAGGAGAAGATGGAGGAACGGCGATCCTCGTGGATTGATGGTGTTCAGAGCAGACTGGCCTTGTTTATGAATCTGCCAGCAGGGGGTAGTGCGAAGCAGTGGGGGCAAAATGAGACCCCTAATACAATCGAATTGGAGAGGATTTGTGATATAGAGAGGCGGGGTGAGTGCTTGGAGGAGGTTGATGACACAAAGAGGCAGTTGTCTTTTGGTGGTGCACCTGGTAGTCATGGCAAGCAGGAATGGTATCGTCGTGGTGATGAGAAGGGGGCTATGGATTGTCATGGCGTGTCAAGAGATATTTCGTGGTATATAGATGACGTGGATATGACTGCTGCTCTTAGAGCAGCGGATGTGCCGCAGGCACTGTATCCTTGGCAGGCTGAATGCCTTTCTTCTCCTGGTGTGCTGGAGAAGGGTGTGAATTTGGTGTACTGTGCACCGACATCTGGAGGGAAAAGTATGGTGGCAGAGGTATTGATGCTACGGAGACTGATGAAGACGGGTAGGCCAGCACTGCTTGTTCTCCCGTTTGTGTCAATATGTGCAGAGAAATCAGCTCGGTATAAAAAGATCTTTGATATGATGGATCGGTATGAAGACGTTAGAAAGAAGGGGAAGACTAAGAAGGTGGTTGAGTTTTATGGGAGTCTGCATACATCGATCGAGATTCCTTCCCAGGCAGGGATTATTGTCTGCACGATAGAAAAGGCCAACATGTTGGTGAATCAGTGGATGGAAGAAGGGGCCGTAGCGAAGCACATATCCACTGTCTGCGTCGATGAGCTACATATGGTTGGAGATTCTGATAGAGGATATTTATTGGAACTTATGCTGACAAAGCTGAGATATTTGCCTGGTGGATCCGACCTGCAGATTATTGGGATGAGTGCAACCATCTCCAATGTGCATATTGTGGCGACATGGTTGGGGGCGTTTTTATTTCAGACCGAGTATAGACCTGTTCCACTCCATGAGTATCTCGTCAAGGGTGATACGATAACCTCTTCAGACGGAAGGGTGGTTCGGAAGCTCAAGGATGAAGGGGGCATGTCAGAGTCTGATGCACTTGTAGCTCTCGTGCGGGAAAGCATTCAACACAACCACTCTGTGATCGTGTTTTGTTGCTCAAGAAGAAGTTGCGAGCGTACAGCAGAGTACTTGGCGCGAAAATTGCATTCTATTCCCGAATCTTTGGATCGACAATCCATGTCTTCTGATCAGTTGCTGCATGTTGGGACATATGAATTTCTTGATGGAGATGTCCCTTCTCGTCAGATTATATCCGAAGCCATAGAGCATCACCAGAATAGCCCAGGAGTAAAAGAAGACTCGCAAGATAATGCTCTGAGGGGATTATTAGGAAAAGGATTTGGTTGGCATCATGCAGGGTTGGACTCTGAGGAGCGGGAGCTTGTGGAGACTGCATTCAAATCCGGATCTGTGTCAGTCCTATGTGCGACTTCCACACTTGCAGCTGGTGTCAATCTTCCTGCCCGACGAGTTATTTTTCGTCACCCGTATGTTGGTAAGCCAGAGCACCTTCTGAACCCGTCGAAATACAAGCAGATGGCTGGTAGAGCTGGGAGAGCAGGTCTTGATACACTGGGTGAATCATTCCTACTGTCGAACAAGGGAATTTCAGATTCTAGACTATATGATTTGATGAATCAAACAATAGAACCAATAAAAAGCTGTTTGGATAATGGGAAAAAAGGGTTGTATAGGGCAATGCTCGAGGGGATCTCCTCTAAAGCAGTATCAACGCCTGAGGATGTGGACAGATACGTCAAGTCAACCTTGCTGGCTCAAATGATACCGTACGATGACCTTGTGCAGCATACCAAAGTGGCATTAAAGTGGCTGGGTGATACAGATCGACGCTATATCCTGTGGGATTCAAACAGTAATATATTTGTCCCTACACATTTCGGTGTTGCAGCTGCAAGCTCGGGGTTGCCTCCAGAAATCTGTGAGGACATTGTCTCGGATCTGTCAAGAGCACGGGAAGCTCTCGTCCTCTCCTCAGATCTCCATTTAACCTACATTTGTGTCCCTCTGAATGAAGAGATCCATGTAGAATGGAACAGGTTTTCAGATATGATGAATCATCTGTCTCCAATCGACATCAGCGTCAGTGAAAAGGTTGGTGTGCAAAGAGGATTCCTCGTTGCAAAAGCACGGGGATACTCGAGTAGCAAGAATGTGGCAATCTCAGGCAACTTGATACAGGATAAGAAAATGCAGGACTCGCGGGAAAGAATTTCAAAGCGATTTTGGATTGCCCTAATTCTGCGAGATGTACTCCAGGAAACCCCTTTGTCACATGTTGAAGAAAAATTCGGTATTGCACGAGGCTTGGTGCAAGGTATTCAAGACAGGGCATCGAGACATGCAGGTATGCTTGCCACATTCTGCTTGAGAACAGGCTGGAATGATCTGGAGATACTCATCAGACAGTTCCAATCAAGAGTTCTCCATGGCGTCTTGCCAGAAATGCTGCAACTCATGGAGGTGCCACGTGTCAAGCCATACTCTGCAAGGCTCTTGTTCAAAGCAGGTCTAAGAACACCCGAGCTTCTTGCATCAGCAGATCCATCCATTGTGGAAGATATTCTTTCAGTCACATATAAAAAGTCGACACCAAGGAAGAAGAAAGTCCTTGCACTGCATGCAAAGAGGTTGATAACAGAGGCCAGAAGGCTTCTCATGAGCAAAGCAGAGCTCCTACAGCAACAAGCACAGCATGTCATGGAGACCATGGCGGTTACCACGTAAATTTATCTAGTGGAATAGAAGACACTGTGACCTCATTTGGCCCACCCATTCCTCTGCATGGAAAACAAGACTGCCGGCATGATGCCAACCATAAAATGATTAACGTAGTATGTATTATTACACAATGATATAGATCAATTTTACTGCTTTCCAAAGTACTCCTGACTCTCCTTTGGATTCGGCTTGATTGTGTCAGAACCTGGAGTCCAGTTTGCTGGGCACACTTCACCATGCTCGTCAGTGAACTTGAATGCCTTGAGCAATCTCAATGTCTCATCAATAGAGCGACCCACTGGCAGATCATTCACTGTAATCTGCCTCAACACACCCTCAGGATTGATGATGAACAATCCACGAAGAGCGACTCCAGCACCGTCACCTTCCTCGATCAACACACCATAATCCTTGGAGATGGACTTGGTCACATCAGATACCAATGGGTACTTGAGTCCACCCAATCCTCCCTCCTTGCGTGGAGTATTGATCCAGTGCAAGTGAGAGAACTGAGAGTCCACAGACACTCCCAACACCTGGACATCGAGCTCTTCAAACTCTGCAATCCTCTCACTGAAGGCAATGATCTCAGTTGGGCACACGAATGTCCAATCGAGAGGATAGAAGAAGAGCACGACGTACTTGCCCTTGTAGTCGCTGAGCTTGGTCTGTACAAACTCTCCGTCAACCACAGCCTGGGCTGAGAAGTTTGGGGCTGCACAATAACCAAATCATATTACATCTATTACAATAGATTATAAATCAACAATGCACGTCGCATTCAGTCGACATCTGGAGACATCTGTGATGTGGGTTGAGCTGCTGATCAAACACCTCAAACTCCCCCAAACCATCAATACACGCACCTGGCTTTCCGATTGTTGGTGTCATTTTCGATATATATCAATTTATCAAGAATATTCTGGGCAATGTATCGCATCCAGTTGGCATTATTCTCTCTGGCCATGAGAGGTCCTTTGGGCTCTTGGACAAACATTCGGGAGTCGCGCGATTTGTCCCAGACCGCCATTCGATTTTACCCTTCGATTCTGTATACGTCCACCATTCGCTCCTCGTTGCACTAAAAAAAATCTTATTGATACCAGTAAGACGCGTGTAAGATTGTATACGCGAACGGTGCGTTATAGTTCTGTCGAGGCGTCCACGTTTCAAGGTTGGGCGCCTCGCTGGTGGGCGAGTTGGCGGGTTGGGAACGAATGTCACACTGTGTAATGTTAGGCCACCGCGGGGACTTAGGACTGTTTTATTTTATTATATGGATAGTTTGCATGCATTGATATGGTAGGGGGTGGGTGTATAGAGTCGTTTGAGAGTGACCCTTGGGGCTCCATCTGGGTTGCGCCTGATACTCTGTCAGGCACTTAAGGTCACGCCTATTGTTTCGGTTTGCCATACAAAATGTCTTTTTATGGGCTAATGCACGTGCCTCCAAGTGTGTGCCACGGGAATAGTACGGTTTCGGGAACCTGACCTTTTTCCTTTTTGCTCTGTGCAGATACCACGCCGCGTGAGAGACAGATACTGATTTATGTTCTACTACACAACATATTAGTAGAAGATTGAATACACGTGCTTTTATACTCGAGTGCTCAAGAGTAGAGCCGAAGAGAAGACAGCATTGATATCAAAGCATAATAACACACTGTTCAAACGCCCTGTGCATGTATACTGAAATTGAAGAATGTCTCAGACTATGAATATACCGACACTTGGTCTACATGATCTGAAACATGTGAAAATGGGGAATCTGGATGATTGCGAGCACACGAATGGGGGTTCATTGAGCAACACTCATGCCATGGGTTGTGTGGAGGGTAATTCAGTTGTATCCACGCCAAGGAGTCCACCCAGTGGGCGAACGCCGAGAACTCCCTTACGATCCACGACGTCGACACTAACGTCGATGCACAGCCCACTAAGAATGGTGGGAACGACATCACCTTGCAGTGTCAAGATCAAGGCATCAGCTCGTTTAGAAGGGGGGCTCCTTGTGGAGATGCCTGCATCCTACTCGCCAAAACCAAACAAGGTGGAGGGATCCGCAGAGTTTTACCCACGAGAGCTCTCTTTTGGAAATCTCTTGGACAATGAGGGGGTTCAGTCGAGACACACGGGTCATGCTCAGCATCCCCAGCCAATTGGACTGCCGTCAAAGACTGATCAAGAGTTTGACGATTCATTGCCACTCTCTCCCAGAAAGAGATCCAGAAAATGTGCACCTCTACGTTCCTCATTCGGTACCGCGTAATCACATAGCTGATTTGCATTTATGAGCCAGATTGTTTGGCAATTTTGCATCACCTCATGTATGGTGATTGATTTGTGGATACCAGTATTCATACATGCGTGGCAGTTTTTCAGGTTTGCCGCATGTATGCGTATATTTACCATGTCATCATTATTCCCATGTATTTCTTGCGCTGGATCATGTGCCTGGCCTATGTTGTGTGGAGACCAGGGATGTGAGATTCTTCTTGATATCCAGGAGAAGACAACTAATGAACCACTAATCCAATGCTACTATGATTTTTATGACTGCTACATCAAATTGATGTGTGTTTGTGTGGCAGTATTTTGACGAGACAAGAGATCCACCCCAGCAATGTTTTTGTATTGGCTGGAGTATTGATTTTTGAGATCATATTCATGCGCGTATGTACCTGTCTGACAATTGTGAAGACCATACAACTATACCTATTCAAGCGATTTTTACACCTTTCGATGTAACACAAAACCATCTTGTATGCCATCCTTCTTCCTCTTGGGGTGAGGAATGAACACGTGTGGGTATATATATATATATGTACGTTTTGAATCCAGCTAGAGCCTATTGGACTCAGAATGCATCCAGCCACGCTCCAAAACTCGGACATCAGCCTGATTCAGCGGTATTCTATTTTGATATCGTATTAATTTAACAGTAAAAGAGATGGATGCGCTGCTTTCAGCATTAGAAAAACTGGGCCTGACGGCAAGAGTCCACGAGCACTCAGAATGCCACGAGCACGACACACACGTACGCCTTTATGAACATTGATGAACCCGTATGACGATATATATCCATGCATACTAATACTGCACAGGTTGAAGCCCTCAAAAGCCAGGAGGGAGTTGTCGCAAAGACGATATTACTCAAAGTACGTTTGATGATTGCTGATGGGTACACATTGTCTCTAATACCGTCACATTGTACATGTAGGATAAGAAACATCGCGCATATGTGGTGATAGCCCACCCTGCCAGCACCATACAGTGCAAGAATCTGTCTCCCAGGCTTGGGCTGGGTAAAGGAGGACTGGTAGATGCGTCGCCAGCGTTGGCAGAGGAATTATTTAGTGGATCATCTAGCTCTATGATTACCATGGCATCAATTATTGGGTGCCCGCATCCGCTGGGTATACTGCTCGATGGGAATCTGACGACAGAGTTTTGGATTGGGGCAGCACATGGGAAAGGGTCAATTTACCTGGATGCGACGCATGTCACTCAGTTGCTCTCAGATCAATCCATCATCACAGTTGACTTAGATATGAAACCCAAGATTGATAAGAATAACCCACCAGATCTGAAGGAATTCTCTGAGGCATTGGAGCGTCTTCCTGATGAGATTGTAGAAGCAGCTGCCTCGAGACAAGGAAATGAGACATCTGCTGCACCGAAGAAACAAAAGGCTGCTGGAAATAATAAATCAGCGTCACATATTACGGCAATGTCGACTGGCAGTTCCATGGATGTGAATGTGTTGGCAACATCTCTTATTAATGAGATAGCACAGTCATGCACTGCAGATGGAGAGACACAGAGGAGAATGCGACAGAATGTAATCATGCAACTCAATATATTGCGTAATTCATCGTATGCGACAGGATTTAGAAGTGGAAAAGGGCTCAAGTGAGTAGGATCATGCTTCATGCATGAGAATGCACTGTCTGCATGAAGAATGGTGTACCTTCCGTCATAGATGATACCCAGAGATGAATTACATAAAATTCAATACATTATGTTTTGTAATACATGCTTTACATCCTTAAAAGTGGGCGAACAAGTAACGGTTACCACGTGTGGCCACGTGTACTGCCAGTCGTGTTTTGGAAAGGTCGTGGCAAGGAAACAATGCGCTGTCTGCGGTACTGTACGTGCTGTATATTAAACATCCAATTTCCATGTGTGCTTGAGTTGATACTGGGGGTTGCCTGCAGTCCATGGATGCGATTGCCTTCAGAGACGTGGTCTTGCCAGCAGGGCTGCAAGGACCATCTGATCAGCTCATGCTCGTCGGGATGAGCATGGAGCAGTGTATATCCCTCGCTTTGGCTGCAATTCAGTTCAAGTTTAGACAGGAGGAGTTGTATGCAAAGCTCCGATACGATAAGATTGCTGAGAAAATGGCTTCCATGGATGCACATTACAAGAAGAAGATGAATCAGATGAATGATGGGTATCGGGATGTCAAGTCGGTGATGGAAAGGTTGAGGAAAGAGAGGGATGATTTGGAGCAAGACGTACGGGAGCTGAGGGAAAAGTATGGGCAGAAGGCAAAGGAGGCACATAATCTGAGGCAATCTCTGGGACAGCAAAGGAGCCACGAGACTGGCTCGCGTGGCTCATCAAGGCAACACTCGGGTAAGTATACGTCTCCATATCTCAGCGCAAGGCAAGGGCATTCTGTACCTGCGAGCAATGGGGCTGCATCTCCAAGCTGTCTGCATGGACATCAGCAGCTGGGACTGCACATGCCACAGCCCAGAACGTCGCCATATCACTCTCCAGCTGCCCCTCTGAATAGAATGGATCGCTTCGACTCGCCTATGGAGTTGATGAACCAACAAATGGTTCCATCAGGGTCGTACAAAGGGATGACACCTACCAAGAGAGCCCCTCCACAGCACGGCATCATGCCAGTAGATGGATTGGGCCTCCCAGGACCGTTAAGGTCGCCAAGCTACCGCACTAGATGAAATGCATGTGCTGTGATGGAGTGGATACTTCCGTTTCTTGCTAAGAGACATCATGCTCGTAGCTATGACTAAGACAATAGTCTCCAAAATTCAAATCGAACAAGCTCCATCGAAATTCGTAATTCAAAATCCCATGCCTCGCAAGGCCCACCGCATTCATTTTAATACTGCATATACATGTATAATCCTCTCATATAGAATCAAAGCAATACAGAAGACACGCAGGTATGGAAGGTGGTCTCGCTGGCTCTTCTTCTGACGAAGACTTGCCTCTCATCAGAAGGCAGGTTGCCAACGATATCATGGCACAAAAGAATAAAATAATTCAAGATGATAGTTCCGATTCTTCTCTGCCCAGCTGGTTGGAAGAACAGGGGCGTCAGAAACGAGAAAGAGACGTTGTCTCCAACGGCAAGGACGTTATGATCCTAATAGACACAGATAGCGATAGTGAAGAGATTCAAAAACCATCGACAAGCACGAAATTAGATGAGAAGATCAAAGTAGACTCTGCCAGTGAAGGAAATATGACACAGGAAGACTCTCATGCAGCAGTGTTGTTGACACAACCATCCATCACGACAAAAGCAGCTGTTGCTGGGACCAAGAATGCAAGCACGGCTGCAGCAATGCTCAAAGAGATTGTTGATGCGAACTCCGTCACTGTGAAATTCCCGGATAAAATACCCGTGCAGAAGATGCTGATGGAGCTGGAATCCCATGATACTCTGACAGGGACGACTGACTTGTCGGGTGATTCTGGAGCTATTGGGCGGATGCTTGTTCGAAAGGTTAAAGAAGGTGATACCACCATGGAAAGAGTGGAAATGGATTTGAAAGGATCCATTTACAGTGTGACACCTGTACAGTATCCTGGCACCATCATGGTGTTGAATTTCACTGGATCAGAGGCCAAGGTCGAAAGCATATCGGACACGTTTATCCAGTTACGAGAGGATAAACGGTTTTCAAATGAAGAAGATGCTGCAAAGCTGAAAGAGTGGCTCGAAGATGACGACAATGATTCCCAGACAGAGGGCAATCCCAACGGGAGTGGGGGCATGGAGAATGCATCCACGTCCCAGAAAAAGGGCGGCAAGAAACCAGGGGCGGGTGTGAGAAAGAAACCAATAGCAAAAAAGGCAGCGCCGCGAAGGAAAACCGCTGCGAAACCGAGAGCAAAGGGGAAGAAAAAGTAAGTTACAGAATGTAAAAAACAAAGCAAAACAGAGGTGGGTACTACAAGTATCGCCCCAAGCATCACCCAGGACCATTTACTTTTGGCGATAGATCCATCAGGACCTTTAAATGTTCCGCAAAGTACTGCTCAAGGAACTCATGAAGCCTAACAGGTCCATCAATAAAATCAACCTCCTCGTGAGAATATTGAAACTCAGCCACATCCATAGACTCTCCACATCCACCCCCCGCAACACTTGGCATTGCACACTTCACGATCAAACTTGCCATATGTGGGTGCTTCTCAACAGTCACGGAACCAGAGTGTGGATCCAAATTGAGTCTCAGACAACCATCCACCATCTCCACAGTGTATGGATACGACTCCCCTTCAGACTTGCGCAATTGAGATTCGAATCTATTCCAAAGACCTCCAAGGTAAATATCCGCAATATGATGAAATTGCTCGGGTGTCATAACAGCACTGCTGTTGTCCACATCCTTGGAATGGGTCACATCCCTTGTGTAGTCCTTTGTACAGTAATCAATATCCGTAGGATGTACAAAATTCTTATTCTCATCCTTTGTACTCGTCACACTCACACCATAACGCGATTGAGAATCCATACCCCAAACAGCAGCTGGAATGTCCACAACGACACTCCCTTGGACGAGACCTCTCCGGTACGAGAGTCCACGACACAGCGAATACGCAGCCCTTTTCATTAGGAAAGCGACTTTAATAGAATTATATATGACTTTTGGGAATGCACCCATTGCCATGCGTGCTTTGTATGTCCGACAATGTCCGACAATGTGTCCCCGCGTTTCGGGCGCCTTGTTTTGAATCTTGCCACGTCAGATTCCACCCTGCGGTGGATACTCACTCAACCTGTGCTTGTCCTCCTCGGCAAGAGGAAAAAAAAACACCCGCAACCCATTCATGCAAGAGGCCTTGTAGTATCACATATACTTGCAATGTGCAACACAGTCGCTCTCTACAGGCTGCTCTCTCGATTGTTCACCCTTTTGAGAGGACGTATCCATTTTCTTCTTCTTTTCATCTCACCATGGCAATTCCTATACATCACTGTAATACAGTGGTGCACACCCATTCCATGACACAGTATCAAAAAACCAGATCCAGGGGAGTATTCCTGATGAATACTACGCATCAGGCGTGACGCTCGAGTCCTCCTTGGCAGCAGCAGTGGTAATAACAGTCTCATGTACGGTCACACTGTCCAGTCGACAGTACCATCGAGAGAGGGTCCATATTCCAAAGATTGATCTGCCACGAATACTTCAAGTCTTTCGCCTCCATTTTATTGTATTTTATTCTACATTCAATCTCGTGAATACATCTATTCCGTGATATATAGAATACACTGTTGCATAGAAGAGTTGAGAAGACACGAGTTTGTCGGTGAACGCTGTTGCGCTGACGACCCAACTGAGTACGGATATCCGAGTGCTCCAGTGGCCATAAGAACAAGGTCTTTATCCATTATAGTATAGTTTACAGCGCACAGCCCTTGAGATACAGAGCAGAGGCGTACCCGAGAAGAAACATCCACGGGGGATTCCACGACGACGCATTGGAAATAGAGGCTTCTTTGGATATCTGATTCTATCTTTGGAATCCTAAGACTCGGTTATTCTTGTCTCTGTTCGCGAGTGGGTGGATACATTAGCTAGGAAACGTCAAGTGTCTGGTTTTTAGGTCGTGGAAGGAGAATTACAATGCCCAACACACGGAGCGAGACACAGGCGCATAGGTTATCCAATGATAACCAGCAGAATAATGATGTTCCTCCGACGAATCTGGAGATGTCGTTTGGTATGACGACGCCTGGGGAGGGGGATAGCGATTCCAGGCAGGGGAAGCCTTATACTCCTGGAAAGTCAGTCTCGAAAACTGTGACTGATACCATTGTCGGTGAGCATGAGCATACTATTGTGGGATATAGTTTGATAAAAGGGATTGGGGATGGTGAACCCATTGCATCTGAGAGGTTTGAAGTGGGGGGGCATGAGTGGGTGTTGCTCTTTTATCCTGATGGCAAGAGGAGTTCGGCAGAGGTACAGCATGGACTGAATATGGCTGCATCGGCCCCTACTAATAATAATAATGCTGCGGGAGGGACAACGCTTGATGCTAGGCGTGCGTCTGGGCAGGTTGAAGGGGCTGGGAGAGAACAAGGAGCGGGGGGAGATGAGGGGCAGGCAGCACCTGCTGCTCCTGCCAATGCAGGTGGTCAGCCAGAAGAGGTTCTTACGCCAGTACTTCCCATACAAAGTCTTGTCCACAATTTAGGGAACGATTATTGTGCATTGTTTGTCGCTCTTATAGGAGAAACAGATTCTCCTCAGGGTGTGGTGAGTACATCTGAGGGGCGCGTGGTGAGGGCGTTCCACAGATTCACGTTGGTTGATCAGACCAATAGGAATCTTGATGTCACGAAAGGGAGAAGGAGGGATCAGGGTGCGGTAAAGATTAGCTGCGCTCGACAGGACCCGAATGCGAGAAATTGCCACGGGTACAGAAAGTTTGTCAAGAAGAGCATTTTGGAGGACCCAGGTAGAGGGCTTTTGGTGAACGATACTATTGTGATTCGATATCAAATTGAGCTTGTTGTTTCAACAGGGGGAGCCTTGTCGAGGCAAGTGGCCCCTGCAAAACCCTCCAAAGCTGTGGTGGTGCCTCCTCCAAATCTAGGAACAAATTTATTGCAACTGTTTGAAGACCATGTCTCCCCAGATGTTGTGTTTAATGTGGATGAGTTGAAGATGGAAGCACACAAGATTATCTTGTCAGCACGGTCGCCTGTCTTCAAAGCTCTGCTGACAGGTCCCATGAAGGAGGGTAAGCAAGATGTAGTCACCATCAAGGATGTTCGCGCGCCAGTCTTTAAGACGCTCCTTTATTTCGCATACGCGGATGTTCTTCCACCAGAACTTCAAGACTCAAAGTTAGATGTACCGATGGCCCAGCACCTTCTTGCAGCTGCTGACAGATTTCAGCTGATCCGCCTGCGTTGCATCTGCGAACAGCGATTGTGTGATTCTGTTGCCGTAGAAACGGTGGCAACAACCCTTGCCTTGGCAGAGCAAAATAATGCCAGAGAGCTGAAACGAGTCTGTCTGGAGTTTGTTTCAAAACACTTGCAAGCAGTCATGTCCACAGAAGGATATGAGTATTTGATTAAGACATGTCCACAACTCCAGAGCGAGTTGTTGACAGTCATTGCCACCACTCCTCCAACGGTGTCGCATTACAGATCCAGGACACATGTTGGGCAAGTTCATGCCCGCAATGAGGAAACTCCCGTTGGAGATTTAATAGTGCAGAGAAGGGTCCGTCCCAGGAGGGAATGAGTTGTTTTATTTTTCTATTTGCTCTTTCCATCGCATAATTATATACATGTATATAGTAGTTCATTCAAAGTGGCTATCGAAACCGTGTCTGAGATCTCAAATGGGCAGCTCTTCCAGTCAACTTTGGATCAAGCTGCCTCCTCACATGCCCTTGCTCTTCCTTATTCGCAGCAGCCGCAGCAGCCTGCTTCGCATACTGCTTATATCGAGCTAATGCAGGATCCAGAGGACTCGGACGTGGGCGTGCAAATGCCCATCTACTCAACAACAGAGCAAACAACCCAGCAACCGCAATCCCACCAGCAGCCCACCGTCTCTCGTGTACCTTTCTATCGACGATCACTTTACCAAGCGCGAGTATTCCTATGGCAAATGGAATCATTTTGACAGCAGCCCATGTACCCAAATCGCACAGGCCTTGGAAGTACATGGAGATTGCCATTGTGGAGAATGGAAAGCACACAATCAAAATCTTCAGAAACCCAGCCAGAACAAACACCGATCCCGCTGTTCGTAAACCTTCTGGAATAGCAATCGCGTTCTTAGGCTCTCCCGTAGCCCCCTCTTCCTCAGCTCTCGTCACAAAGAAAGACGCTTCTTTCGTATACTGAAACAGTCAATGGTCGGATATCATTCAGGAACAGGATGTGATTTATAATACAGACCCAATGTAAGGATATAACACACGTACAGATACGTTTGATGGCATTCCCATGTGGGGTCGTTTCGGGAGAGTTTGAAACACTCCCAAAGTTCGGTTTGTAACGCAACAACAGTGTTTTATTGCAACCATGGCATTCATTCATTCATCAATTATTTTATATTCTTTATTATTGCAATAAAATCCTTCAGAATGGCCATTTCAGAGTCTCGGAGGATCTTGGATGCCTGTAACCATTTCTGCGCAGGAGTCATCTGTCCATATGCCATCAGTCTCTGTTCTGCGGCTTCAAGCAATGCGTTTCTGAGATTTTCAGTCCTATCAGATACTATTGACTCATTGATTTGATGCTGCTGTACTAGAGAATTCTTGATGAAGGAGAGTGCCCATGCAATGGGCATTGGTTCAGGGTTGTTGACCACCTCTGACGCATTCTTGTCCAGAAACTCTTCTATTGGATCAATATCTACCCCACAGAGCCCGTGTATCATTGTAACCAAGTATAATAGGATGGAAACGCTGATGTATCCGTTTGGATGAAGATGAAATGGCTCCTCGTCGCTGTCATCTGCAAGCATGGTTTGCTCCACGAGCATCTGCTGAAGAGAGTCGTATACATTCTTTCCTTGGGTCTTTCGGCGCTTGGTCGTATGTTTAACTGATTTCTCAACTGCATAGAAGATCTGATTCTTGTCGAGGGTGACGAATGTGAAGGGATTTTCGGGTACACAAAACCCATACTTTTTCACCAACTCTGCATTTCCAAGCTCTCCATACGTGTTGAACATCTCCTTTCCTCTCTCGACAGAAGAGGCGGCTATTATTTTTAGGGATTCGTTTTCACTATCATCGATGATAGCAATGTGAAGGCGTAATGGAAGCGCATTCGCTTGTTTCATACCACACATAGTCAGGTCTTCATCATCGTGCTGCAGACGTGGGAAACCACATGACCCAACAGGGGCTTGATCGTCATTGTCGTCATTGTCGTCTTCTTCTTGGTGATATGAATTTTCAGAAGAAGTGTCCTCGGCCCCATGAATTGCATACTCGTCGCTCAATTTCACGATGGATACTTTGTGATTAAATACGTCAGCTAGAGGCACCATGCCATCTCCATGCTCTTCATCCACAGCAAAAGCCCTCGACGCCACCAGAGATGCCGCATTTTTAAACGCCTCCACGCTTGTATCCGATACAATTCTAAACGTATCTGGGTATTTCTCCAGTAATGGCACCACATGTTGCTCGTAATCCTCTTCAATATCCCGCCTATCCTGATCGACACACCCACACACCTCTGTCCCCTGCAGCTGCTTCAGTTCCTCCTCTGACCAGAAAATCGGCAAATATTCCCCATTTTTCATTGATGCAAAGTAGTCCGACCACTTTGACGCCTTTCCTAATCCTTTTTCGTACCACACAGCAATCACCAAACCAAGCCCACCAGCCAACTCTTCCTCTGCAAGGACATCAGTGAGCTCTGTCGTATACACTGTTATACATGCTTCCTTCGGAATAGTCGCCAATGTTTCTCCTTGATCTACATCAGACGCGGCCTCAATCCTCATCGCTCCCGGCTGCGATCCAATAACCTTGATAGCGTGTGTGTTGTAGGTGATATGCATGGACTCCATCCATGAGCAAAATAGCTCTGCTGTCGAATGTGCCCCCATAACGTATCATGCATGGATTCTCATACGATCTAATACATTGTTTCTGATTTAATGCATGCACATCAGGCCCATCAGCCGCATATCAGGCCCAATGCATGCACCAATGCCCTCGAGGATTGTCCTGAGGGTGACCAGGCATCAGAGGCGCATGCCATATGGGTATCCCCCCCATCAAATCACCAGTCGACCGATGCGAGTATCACAACGTTTCATCGACGGCGGCGAGACCCATCTCACCTGGGAATGCATACATGTCGATGCTCAGTTGACTGCGCACGCCCTCTTCGATTAATTAATTAATCTTGTGAACATTCTAAAGAAATATGATGGCAATGAAGGCCCCAAGCGCTGTTATCCGTGGACAGCCTTTGTCTATTGGCAAAAACATGGCTGTTGTCAGGCCACGTTTTGCTGCTCAGAGTCGCCGAATGTGCGCCAGAGTTTCAGCTGTGGTTCAATTTGACTATGACACCAAGGTATTCAAGAAGGAATTGGTCCAGTTTGCTGACACTGAGGAATATATCTATAGGTATGTGGGGACATGACGCAGCATTCCTGCGGTACATTGTCCTGATTGCTGCTTTATTGTGCATAGTATGTGTTATTATGTGATTATGGGGTTGCGATTGATATCAATACTGCGGAAGACTGAGGGATGCTTGTGGTGCAGGGGTGGACGTGACAAGTTCAATCTCCTCCCAGAGGCCTTCAAGGGCGTTAAGCAAGTTGGAGTCATTGGATGGGGATCTCAGGCACCAGCACAGGCCCAGAACCTTCGCGATTCTTTTGCAGAAGCTGGCATGGATGTCAAGGTGACTATTGGTCTCAGGCCAAACTCTCCATCCTGCGAGGAAGCCCGCCAAGTTGGGTTCACTGAGGAAGATGGAACTCTTGGAGAGGTGTTCGATGTGATCTCCAAGTCTGATATGGTGGTGTTGTTGATTTCTGATGCTGCCCAGTCCAGATTGTATCCCAGAATCTTGGCAGCCATGAAGCCAGGAGCAACATTGGGACTTTCCCATGGATTCTTGCTTGGTGTGATGCAGAACGAAGGTGCCGAGTTCAGAGATGACATTAATGTCATTCTTGTGGCACCAAAGGGAATGGGACCATCTGTGAGAAGGCTTTATGAGCAAGGTAAGAGCGTGAATGGGGCTGGAATTAATGCATCTTTTGCTGTCCACCAGGATGCCACTGGAACAGCTTCTGATCTTGCAGTTGGATGGGCAATTGCTGTCGGGGCACCATTTGCTTTCTGCACAACCCTCGAATCTGAGTACAAGTCTGATATCTATGGAGAGCGATGCTGCATCCTTGGAGGTGTCCATGGAGCTGTTGAATCCCTGTTCAGACGCTATACTCGCCAGGGAATGTCTGATGAGGAGGCATTTAGAGAGAGTGTTGAATGCATCACTGGTCCATTGACCAGAATTATCTCCAGAGATGGAATGATTGGTGTGTACGAGCAGTTCAATGATGCAGACAAGAAGATCTTTGAGGAGGCATATGCTGCATCTTTCAGACCAGCCATGGATATTTGCTACGAAATTTATGAAGATGTGGCATGCGGAAACGAGATCAAGTCCGTCGTGAATGCCGTCGAGAGATTTGACAAGTTCCCAATGGGAAAGATTGATCAGACACACATGTGGCAGGTCGGAAAGAAAGTCCGTGCAGAGAGAGTAGAAAAGGATATTCCAATCAACCCATTCACTGCTGGAGTGTACATTGCCGTCATGATGGCAACTGTGCAGACTTTGTCTGACAAGGGACACCCATACTCTGAAATTTGCAACGAGTCCATCATTGAGGCTGTTGACTCCCTTAATCCATACATGCACGCCCGCGGAGTTGCATTCATGGTCGATAACTGCTCTTACACAGCTAGACTTGGATCAAGAAAGTGGGCTCCACGATTTGATTACATCTTAGATCAGCAAGCATATGTTGCTGTTGACAATGGATCTGCCAAAAATGATGAGGTGATTTCCCAGTTCAAGAGCCATGCAGTGCACAAAGCCCTTGCCGCTTGCGCCTCAATGAGACCACCAGTTGACATCTCTGTCGGAGGAGATGGTGATAACACGGGTGTTGGTGCTGGTGGTGCCAGAACAGAGTACCGCAGTACCGTGGCCAGTCAATAATTTTTAGCCATTGTAAAACATTATCATTCACCTGTATTATGCTTCAATGCATACAGGCTCATCACGAGCTATATTGATTCTGTGTCTTTTCAATATATTGACAATATATAGTGTTGATTACAAAGTCAACTGGTACAGCTGGGATGAAAAAAGAAATCCCATTGAATTCGAAACGAAAAGAATAGATCTACAGGGCTAAGAATGAAATTATTCTACTGGCAGTACAAATAAATTGCATGATGCCACACCTTACTCGGCATGGTCAAGTTTCATAAAAAAGACAACAGCGCTAAAATTTTTCCTCTTCTTTTGCAATGTATGCAAGACTCTACCGCTGAAAATAGTCAACGTAGGTCTTGAGATTTGATTTTTAAACATTTGCAGTTTCATCGCCCTTCTTTACCGCGGCGTGTGACATATCCTCTTCCTCACTCAGCTTTCTCTCGACTGATGAATGACTTCCATCCTCTTCTGAAAGCAGCTCATCGACCTTGTCAGCATGGTACAGGCGTACTGCGCGTACAGACGCATTATCTTCTTCAGTCACTGGTAAAATAAGGTGTAAGAACATGGCAATCAGAGTTCCGATTGCGTATCCTGTGGACAAAATGATGATGACAGTACTTCGAAGACCTCTCAAGCCAGCACTCATGTTTGGATCCAATGGCCAAAGTCCATTTGCACTGTTGGCCCATTGGGGCACAATTGTGACACCAACACCAATAGACATTGCCATGGCAATGATGAATCGATTACGGCGGGTGATGAAATTCATGCTGATCACACGAATGCCTGAAACAAGAACATTGGCAAACAGGAACCTGCAATGCAGAAATTTTTGATGCGTTCAACCCATCATGTACACAAGACCAAATACTATTGCAACGTACGTTGTCATTCCACCAAGAACACAATTTGGTATGGACACGAAAAATGCTCCAACTTTGGCAAAGATTCCAGACAGTATCAGGAAAAGTCCACAAGCGTATCCAGCACTACGACTCGCACAGCGTGTCAGACTAATCACTCCATTATTCTGTGAAAACGTGGTGTTTGGAGTACTCATACCAAGAGTACTGAAGAGCGTACTGATACCATCACCGAGAATACCTCCTTGGATTCTCTTGTCGTGCTCCTCTCCCTCTGGGAAAAGATCAGAAGCCTCCTCAGTTGCGGAAATATCTCCAATCGACTCGACAGCAGTGATCACGTATGCAATTATGGATGGAATTATCAGAGGCCAGTATATCTTCAATGGGAAAGTGGTAGTCCACAAGAATGTAATCACAGGAGCATTATCCATAATGTCTGTCGTCCAGTAACTGTTGCCATCAACTTTGATCACAGCGGACAGGAAGCATCTACAGACATGATAGTAACAATTGGTACAAAAGTTGAGATGATGGGAATCAACAGCCAACAACCTACCCGAACAAAAGTCCCAACACGACACTGGAATTTTTCATGAATGGAGAACCAAAGAGCTCAATCAAGATCATGAAACCTGCCACAGCCCATCCCATTCCAAAGTAGGCTCCTCGGCCGAAAAAATCCACGACATCACCGTTTCCTGGAGAACACTTTGGAACGATGGGCGCGGCGTAGCATGCACCAAGGCTTGAGAAACCGTCTGGTGCCGTTGCGTTTTCAACATAGCATTGATCACTCAGTTCCTTGGGAGGTAAAATTCCCTTGTAATTATCCGCGCAGAACACACCGCCTCCCCAATTCTTGATTCCAGATCCAACAAGACCAATACCAATGAGACTTATAGCAACGCCAGATACCAGAGGAGGAACTGCGCGGCGCATGACGCGATGAGGAATGAAGGCGATGCCCATTTCGATGATAGAAAATAGGGCAAATGTTCCCAGGACATAGCCATACGCTTCATTCCAGGTTCTTCCATCTTCAGTGCCTTGAATTTGGAGTGCTTCCTGTGACACGGGCAGCCAAGTAAATGAAGTTCCCATGACTGAAAGCAACCCGGTCCCCAGCTGGAACCTCTTTCCAAGCGGGATGCAACTCACTTGAAGCCATGTACAAAGACCAGAGGCGATAAGTGAAGCATTTACAAGATATGTTGCCACTGCATTGTCACGTTCTCCAAATGCTGCGAAGGTTGTATTGTAAATAAGCAGCGGTGGTGTAATAATTCTGCATGCATAGTGCATGAATGAATCAGAGAACAAGCCATTATTTTCCAGACAACACCTATATCAGTTTGTTCAAGTTTTTCCAAAACTTTGTTGATACATATACGTACCCACCGACGCAGGCCATGAAATGCTGCAGACCCGTTATCAATGCCAACAAAAGGCCCAAAAAGTCGTCTTTGCCGTATTTGGGTTGAGGCTGGCGGTTCTTCTTGGACCAAGGGTTCAACTTGGGCATGCATAGGAATTTGTAGTCGTAATCTCCAAGGAAAATCTCCTTGGCTGGTTTGTCGAGAAATTCAGGTTTTTTGAATTCAGGCCTCTTCATCGTGACCATGGTGACCGCAATAAGGCAATGTAGCTCTGCAGAACAAATGCAAGGTCATTCAACGTAATACCCAACATTCGTATTGCTGTTGCTTGATGGCATGCCAGGTTTTCAGGTAGTCTAGGGTATCCATGTATGTATCGACACGTCGGGAACCAGCGTAGATTGGCACATGCACGTGCATTGGCCCAAGGGTGTATCCCGAAGGTGACCAACTGGTTCAAGTCGCATACAACCCTCTCTCCCGAACTGCGGTTGCAATAATTTTAGATTATAACAGCATCAACACACCTTGTATATATGTGCGTGTCTTCCTAGGGACGCTCGAGTGAGATTCTGGACCTGCAACTCGAGGGCAATATCAAAGAGTTGCGGGTACGCAACTGGTGTCGTTCGAACCACGAAAGGACCAGGTACTTGTTGAAAATACTAGTCGCCCGTGCCAAAAATTCAAATTTACAATTCGAATGGATAAGTATTGTACAATCTCTCTTATTGCTGCCCTCTAGGGTACTACTAACCCTATGTTTCATGCACCAAGCCCTAACGATCCCTGGAGCGTCCCATCCATGTATCTAGGTACAGGTGTCTTGTCCAAGAAGATACATACAATTCGATCCTGGAGAGCCTGGTGAGTACGTACTCGCACTGTTGACTTGATTGAAAAAAAGGTTCCAGTAAAATAATACCATATTCACAAAAAATTACGTTCAAGGTGTCGGCCCCTGATGTTTTCGTCGCGCATTTAGGAGCCGATGACGGTCATAAGGTGGTACGGAATCGAATTCAGTGAGGATCGTACACTTTTCTCGGCCGTCAGGTTCCGGGCTGAAATGCGTCCATAATTCCATATGGGGGTATACATATTTAGGTATACGAATATAGAATAATAAATAGCGCATTATTATTGCATTATTACATCTGCAGAGGCGCTGAGATCTGGCGTCTCACTCTGGAAGTACAAGTGCAACTCTGAGACACGTCTAACCTTTGTAAATCATGATGATGCATGCATTCGATAGATGCCAATCTTTTGACGAGGAGGCTCATCGCGAGCCATGTCCACTTTTTCAACCCCAAATCTATGTCTCTTCAATGAGTCAAACAAAAGCCCATCAACTCTCTGAGTTCTGCTCTGATAACTCAGAAAAAACACGCAGTTTGGATTGTGTTGGGATATCAGACTCATTGTGTGTACAAATGGCTCCACTAGCTCTTCAAGCCAAACGCAATCCGCAGCAATGACCACATCAAAAGGTCGCTGTAAAAGCTCAGGTGGTGGGCATGTCCAATCACAGGCACAGACAGACACCCGAGAAGCAATAGGGGGGTTCAATTCCACATTTCTACTCAAACTTTCAAGTGCTTCTGGAATATCCGTCAAGCACACCTCTGCGTTTTCAAATAATGCAGCTAATCCTAATCCAGCAAGTCCAGATCCAGAGCCCAGTTCAAGGACCCTGTCAGGGCATGGTGCTATACCCTGAGCGCATGCTGCTTCGAAATGCCGCACAAGTACAATCGAACCATCCCATACACACCATGCTGTGCCTTGTCTCTTCTCGCTACTCCCCTCCTCGTGTACTGTCACTCGTTTCCTTCCACCTAGAAGGACCAGACCATTGTCGTACGTATCTCGATGCTCTGGGCCCGTGAGTAGCAGCATTTTAAATATTTATATAAAATAGATCACAATAAATACGCGCAGCCTTGTAAACCTGGTTCCACAGTTTCGAGACAAAAAGCCCAGTTACATTTTCACTTTGACCCATATCTCGTTTAGTCTTGGACTTAAAGAGTGCAATGGGCCATACTGCGCCAATTGAAAATCAATGGAGCCAGACGCATCATCCATAGCATCACCCGAAGTTTTGAATGATGATGCAGCACCCAAGCCATCTTGCTCCAGGGCTTGGAGCAGTTCCTTGAGGTTTCTTTCACATGCCTCTTGCGTCGCATTCCCCTCAAACTTTAGAGCAGCAATCACCTCTCCTCCAGCTATATCGAGATAGACGCTCTGGTTTTTTGGCAAGGGAGGAGTTCTGCTGCTCCCATCCAGATACACCTGCATTGTTTTCCTGTAGCCATTCGTAGTCTTCCTATACGTCATGATGATGGGATGTGTTTCTGGAAATTTCTCGCTGCTATCATTGCCTCCACTCATGTACGCCCCTAATGCCAGGTATCCATCCCCTCGAGAACTATATTGAGTTACTGCCACTGGATGAGGTTGGACCAACCTCAACGTGTACCTGTCTTTCTTTTCAATCGGCGTGAAGGGGACCATTGAGGTCTCGCATCGTACCGATGTACTTGAATAATGACTATCAATTTGTCTCCTTCGTCTCCGTGGCGATCTATTGCTCAGCAGCCGGACTACGTTTGTGGGTACCTTGCCCGTCGTTTTGGGCAGTCGCACGGATATGTGCTGTCTGCACTCAATCTCCCCAAATAGCATCTCAATACTACTATTTTAAATTATATTATAATGCTACTGGTGTTTGTTGGGACCACGCCCTAGATTTGGAGACAATCTTCTGGCTGTGCTTGCTGTTGGGCCAACAATCATTGAATGACTTGCAACGACTCACAAACAATAGAGCAGCGAGTTGCCAATTCAATATGCCTTTCTTTCCTTGAGAAATTACACGTAGAGAAGATATCCGAATCTTATAAAACATTATATACTGCAGGTCAACTTGTTTTCTTACTGGATTGATCATCCTCTGATGCATCCAAATTGGCTTGGCACGTTTCTTGATTATCGATTGATGAGCAGGGTCTGGTATACGCAAACCATGGGAAAGACAAAAGAATTTAATCCCAAATTGGCCTAAATTCATCAGGTTCGTCCATGGGCGCATCTGAGACTGGATATCCACTGGAAAAGAACTGCCTCACATTCTCAAGAGCTTTTGTTGGCCCACGTGTGGATTTCAAGAACACGGTTGTATTTCCAGAGCTGCGAGTTGAACAGATGGTATTGATGTCGCAATTGCATATCTTTGAGCTATATTCAACTGCCATGGTCATTTGTTCCGGTGCCTCGTCTGTCCTTTTATTTTCACAGTTGACCAGAGTCCTCTTTGCCCGGGGGTCAATAAACACACAGTAGGATCCAAGTTTGAAGTTTGAGCACGTATTCTTCATCACGACGTTTTCTTCAGCAAGTCCTTCGTGTTTCAGTAGGACTCTGAACCCTTGTCCTCCTTGGAGAGTACCAGTACCTGTATTGTTCGCGACAGTATAGTTGTTTCCTTTGATTGCAACCCATGCAATGGCCCCGTTCAGCCCTGCGATGGCGGAACCATTGAACGTGTTGTTTGCAACAATGCCTCCACTTGTGAATTCTTTCAGATCAATATTCTCAGCCGTGATACCTTCCCAGAAGTGATTGAATGTAATCTTGTTAAAGTCTGATTTATCTTCTGGGAGATTCCTGGCGATACTGTTCTTGGTGCTTGTCCCCACATACATGCCCTCTCCAATACCAACCCAGAGGAAGCCTGTATACGAAATATTGCACCCAGTCACCTCATTGAATGTTGAGTTGTATCGGAGCCTGATGCCTTCTTGAAGTGTATATCTTGTTGTGATGTTTGAGAATTCCGAGGAGTTTGTCTGCTGTACATCAAGGCCTTTGAGAGCATTTTGCAGCGTGAAGCCCTTCACCCGTACATGTGATGAGCGTATTACCCTCATAGCTGCCGAGGATAACCCGCTGTCACCGTTCGAACCATCAAATACTGCTGTCTTTGGACCACAGAGCGTAATGGGCTCCTCAGCTGTTCCATGCAAGTTGTCAATAAAGCCTGATGGTGCTACCCATGGACCTTTGCTTGGCCCATCTGGTCTGGGTGATGGGGATGGTTTTGGGACTGTTGGGTCTTGAATAGGGGCTTCTGGATCTAGAAGGTCTTCATCCTCGTACCTGTCTTCATAGTCAATTTCCGGCACAGGTGACTCTTCCTCTAGAGTAGGCTTTGGTGGAATTCTATCCTTGCTTGATTCCGGAGCTGGTCCACGGACAGGCTCCTTTGCTGGCTTTGTAGTAGGAGCTGGATTCGGGGCAGGCTTCGGGGCAGGCTTTGGGGCAGGCTTTGGGGCAGGCTTTGGGGCAGGCTTTGGGGCAGGCTTTGGGGCAGGCTTTGGGGCAGGCTTTGGGGCAGGCTGTGGAGCTGGCACCGGAGCTGGCACCGGAGCAGGTGCAGGTGCAGGTACATCCTCTTCAATTCTGTTGTACCCATACATGTCCAACTCATAATACAAATCCACTAAATCTTCTGTTGTATCCCCATCAGCAGCGTTAGAGAGCATAATTTTGGACTTGATAGACTTTTCACGAGGATCAATCCTATTGGCTGTTGCATTACCCCTCTCATAGACACTCAAGTCTGGAGGAATAATGGAAGACTTCCCTGCCCCTGATCCCTGGAAATAAACCCCTGATTTCACCTCGATAAGATCTCCTGGTCGAGCATTCTGCAAAGCAAGCTTGATTTCTCCAAGACTCTCTGCAAATATGTACCGCTTGTGCGCAATTCCTTGGCACATTTCGTAACGCGCCGGATGAGGAGGTGGAGGAGGAGTATTTGGTGGTGGGCTCTGATTTTCATTCGACTTGGCAATAAACTCATCTACCAAGGGTAGATGAAATCCAGTTGGGCCATCTGCGATAGCAAAAGCAGAATCAAAAATTTGGGAAAGAGACCTTTCCTGCTGCAACAATTTTCTGGAAGACCATCCAGCTGATCCAGATCCTAAGCTTGTATGAAATGATGGGGATCCAATAAGTGACGCTATAGAACACCCGAGAAAAATGAGTGTTCCAGCACACGCGTACAAAACCAATTTTGTGTGGCTCCTTGTTGACATTGAAACAACTCAAGTACGTTGCTTTAAAACTGATAAGAGGGTTCTCACGTGTACAATAATGAAATTGAACTTCCTAATCCTGACGTCGGAATGTTTCAAACAGAGGGTTGATGGGAGATTGGAGCCGTGTCTTTAGTTTTGAGATTGGGTCATCACACCTTTGCCTGCATAAGATTCACAAAAAATATTTCATATCTGAACTGTCACCAATACGATGTTAATTATATATGAGATAAGGTTTTTGACCTGATCAGCGCGTGGGCTGTTCACTGGTCAAAAGTGCCCATCTTGACAACTCTTCTGTCCCCTCCGACTCAGAGGACCTCACCCCACCACGCCACGAGACACTGCCCAACCCCACCCAAGGCGTCCTTTAACTTTTCAAATCATGATGGAAAATCTAGCCCATTGTCACATGTAGAAGCCATGCTCGGGGTCGCCACTACCATGTGGTTCTTCAACGTCCCCCTCCCACAAGCTGAGTTGGCAGCCCCACAACACTGACGCCACTTTCCCCAAAACAAGTGCTGATTAATGAAAAAGACGTGACTTTATGTTTTAATAATCAAGTTTATGCGGTAGCCAAGTGCATTTGGCTTCCCAAGCGTCGAAATATCCAACACGCCAAAGCGTATCTGGAAGAACAGTCGATCACTTTGGTGCACCTACCTTTCCGGCCCCGTTGCACCCAATCGCCCAGAGGAACACAAATTTATACAAAATGTACCACTCAAAATAAATTGAATGGCAAGCAGTCCCAATTGCACCCCTCCAGTGGCATGCAGACGCACCTTGGCTTTCAAGAACAACAACAAGCCTCCAGCATACGTGATCAGGCAATTGGACCTTCAATGGCCACTATCAACCGATAAAAACAAATAATATTTTAACGTGTCACAATATCCGTACCAGCTCCTCATCCACAAGTATCACACGCATCGAAACCCAAAGGTCGATTAAAGAGGCCAGCACACTACCAGACGCCCTGATGATGTTGGGGGCTTGCAAGCCCCCAACAAACCAATTGGTAATACACGGTCTCGCTCTAGGTGCGACCGAGAGACTTTGGTCTCTCTGTAAAATCACACCCTGGAGGTCAGACATTGGCTCTTCAAAAGAATATCGAGGCTAGAATGGGGTCTGTACATTTCTCTATGAATTTTGCTACATTTTTGGACCTGAAAACAGCATGGGTGGTGCATGTTTTGATTTGAATAGCATTTAAAACCCAATGTGCAGCACAGGTGACAATGTCTTCGAGGTATGGATGATAAAGACCAACTATGCGTAATTTACATACATAATGATTGAAAACTGGCATTGCAGCGATTTGCCTTTGGCTCTGGGCCGATTCAGTGCTCATCTGGAAAGAACAAGGACCTAGAGCAGCACTGCAGTACTTGCTCCGAGACAAAAGACTCCCGCGAGGGACACCTAGATGCTACTAAGAAGCATGGATTTCCCAGGGTACTATACAGAAGCGATTGTGTACGAGATGGCAAGGCTCTTCCAGTTGCTCTGAGATTGTTGATTGTGGGGCACAATCCAAGTGAGGCTAGTTGGGATCGAGGCCACTATTATGCCAACCCTAACAACTGGATGTGGAGAATTCTACAAGAAACCTCAATAGTAGACAAAGATGTTGTGGTGTCTTGTGAACAGGATGTACAGATGCCCAGACTGTATGGAATTGGGTTCACTGATGTTGGCACAGGAGTGAGAGGAACACATAGCAGTGCATTTACTGGGAAACATGTATATACACATTGGAGGGGGGCATTTTATGATACGTTGAGAGAAATATGCGATAACACATCCAAAGAACTAGAGTGTTGTTGTTCAGTGTGTGGGTGCCCTAGACTCCTGGCATTTGCTGGAATGAAGCAGTTTGTTCAGCTGTTTGAGTCACGCAAACGAAAGGACAGTAACGACGGAATAATGCTGGGAATATATAACAAAGTGATCATGTCGTCAACGTGTCCAGAAAAGGTATACTTTGGAAGACAGTTTGTCTTACCACGAGGTTGGCCACTTGACACCAAGAATACAGAGGTATGGGTTCTCCCTTCTACATCAGGCGCGGCGGCAATGACTCGACACGATAGACTAGAACCCTGGAAGAGACTTGCTCGCAGACTTACAGACATTGAGAATCCGAGAACATTGGAGTGCAAAAAAGATACGTTATCATGAACACTTGGATGTACTATACAACAAATCGGTATTTTTCTTTTGATTCACGATATTTGGATGTTGGAGTGTCATTTCGTGACTACCAAATAATATATTGTCTACAGTCTCGACTCCCAGCATGAGACTGTGATCCTGATTTGCCACTTCGTATTTATAGGAACCAAATCTACCTCTGCTCCAAATGTTATGCTCACGTAATTTTGGAAGCGCTTGCTTCAGCACAGTATCGCGATTCAAAGACGGAGTTGGATATCCATGCTCCAACCTCCTGTGATATATGGAAACAATCTCGTCATCTGGTGACACGAGGTTGGTTGCGACTGCACCCACCAAGGTATCCGGCACCACTCGTGGCCACACCTTCCCACCCAAAGAGACCTCACTTTGATCTACAGGTTTCCAACTCGACTCGGATATTTCAAACATCAGTGACCAGTATGGTCCTTCCTTCTGTGACCCATCCTCTGCTGCTCTTCCATCTCCCATGCACACGGTAGAAAGCTTCACCGTCGCGATAGGATAATTCCCCTCCGCATAGTTGGAGAATACTGTTGTTCGATAAAAAGGACAATTATCCTCAGGGAAATATAACCAGCACTTCTTCCCATGAGGACACGACCCTCTGATACCCACACCAACAATATGGGAAGATGAATACGTCAACCCATCTGCCAATGCTCCATCTCCCGTCCATCGGAGCATGATATCCAGCGGAAGAGTCGAAATGAGATGCTTGTATTTGATCATAGATCCATCTTTAAAGGTGACAATGTTACTGTCCGTATCAACAGAGACTGCCTCTGCCCCATACAGCTGCCGTTCTTTCGGCAACAAATCTGCCACACCTTTCCAAATAGCTCCTGTACCGCCCTTCTTAGGAAACCTAAAGACAGCATTCGGCCCCCAACCAGCATCCTCTTTCCCATGAATCACATTCGAAATAGCGCGATCCACATCCACTGTTGCTACCCTCTCCCCCAACCAATCACACTGCATCTCTGTCGTCGGAACAGCCCAGACTTTGAAATTATACGGCCTCATAAAAATATTTGCAATCCCTTCCCCCATCACCCTCAAAATCCATTCATCAAAATTCTGTGGCTTGCCTGTCGCCATGGCATTCGCAACCTTTGCCTCCACAACCCCACTCAAACAGGTCACCTGGTCTTCTTTATCCAATGCAGAAATATTGTTCTGAAATGGGTACGCCACCCAACGATTCTTCAACCAAACATAACTCACTCTCTCATGAGTATTCCATGAATCAGATCCAGACCCCAGTGCTTGATCTAAAAGCTGATCAAAGTATTCATAGTGAGAGAATATGACGTGTCCTCCCATATCGAACAGAAACCCCTCTGGGGTCACATCAGTGCATGCTAGTCCACCAGCTTCCTTTTCTTTATCTACTAGTAACCAATCCGTCTTCTCTAGCTGATTCAAACGAGTTGCTGCACCCAATCCTGTGGGTCCAGACCCGAGGATGAGCACTCCAACCTCCTGCAACCCAGATATCACCCATTAATTATAGTATACTATTGTATTTTTATCATATTTTGTACAGACACTGCTCTTGTATGCGGAAGTCAAGGTACTAGCGTCAGTGTCAGATCATACACACAGAAACGGACCTTTGTTTCTCTCTTGGCCATATTCCCTTGATCCAGACTATCTACAAGTATTTTATTATTTTATTCATGTTTTGGAACTCACTCTTCTCTACATTGACCTTCCTAGATGGATGGATGGATGGGTCTGTTCAATGTGACTTCATGATGGGTCTCACGAGTCAAGAAGAATACTTGATGCATCACAGTATACCCCTAGGGGAGAAAGAAATATTTAATTGATGTATAAAATGGGTCGGGAAGATGTAAAGAGATCAGGGAGGAAAGGAAAGGCTCCTCCAGTTCCCTCTCTGAAGCTTGCGACAGCACCGTCGGAAGGCGGTTCAACGACAGAAATAGGCAATGGACAGGCTCGTGTCTCTCGATATAGAAATAAAGATGGAAACTTTCGCCAGAAAAGGGGGCAAAAGTCGGGTAATGGTGGGGTGCCAGAAAGTTCGACGGGAGCCAGGACGTCGAGAGGCCTTTCTTCCTCTCAAGGATCGGAGGCAAAGCCCCCTGTGCAGTATGGTATGATATCAGGTATGCATTATGTATACATGGAAATGGATTCTCGGTGGCCATGCATGGATTGACCGGTGGTGGTGGTGTAGGTGGAAGCTATAAGGATGTCTTGTTGACGCCTCGATACAATCCAGGGCAATCCAGAGGGATGATGACATCGAGATTTTCTCAATTCTCGAGTACGCAGGGGGTGAAGAGTCCCATGACTGCGCGGGTGAGTGTTCAAGCGGAGCACACTCCAGAACCGCCCAGACGCAGTAAGGTGGATGTAAAAGGGGAAGCAGCTCCATCTGCTCATGCGCGAGGCAGTATGGATGGTACTCCAGGATCTATAGTAGCAGAGCTTGCGGATCAGATTAAACAATTGGAGGTGAACATGGAATCAGGCGAGCCACAAAAGCTTCAAGTTATGCTGCACATGTCCAAGGCAATTCAAATTGCAGCAGAATATATAGGGATACCAGCAGGTATTTTAGAAATGTTACGGCTTCATGAGAATCAGAGGATTCGACCTAAACTAGAAAATCAGGCCATTGTGGCGCCTGTTGTGTCGCGAAAGGCGAAAATGCCTGGCACACCAGAGCAGAAAGGGACACCACTGAGTACTGAAGAGACAGTCTCACGAATCAAATCGATTCGTCTTAAGATAGCTAGCATCGAGAAGGGATTATTTCCTGATGAATAGACTTTTATTACATATTAAATATAGAATTAGACGAATATTTTGTCCACGAGTGGCTCATCACCACTGAGAAATTTGCAGAACTTGTCTGGACCAAGAGGGATTTGCTCCAATTCATCCCCAGTCAATCTAACATCAGGTTCGATCCCTTTTTTATTAATATCAATACCATTTGGTGTTTGATATTTGGACACGGTAACAGTTACTGCCGAGCCATCTGATAGTTCCACGAGAGTCTGTATTAAACCCTTTCCAAATGTGTTCTCTCCAACAATGGTGGCCCTCTTGTCATCCTTTAATGCACCTGCAAGAACTTCGCTCGCGCTTGCCGTGCCTTTATTCACTAATACAATCATGGGTGTCTTTGTATCCAAAGCCTGCCCCTCGGCCTCGTATACATCCCTCACACCATCGCTATCAGCAATGAGAACCAAATCCCCAGAGTTGATCAACATCCTGCCAACTTCAATCCCAGCTGCAAACACGCCCCCTCCATTGTTCCTTATATCTAGCACGTAATACTCGACATTCTTGTTTTTCAAGTCTTCTATTGCCTCTCGAACCTTTTCGGCCGTTTTCTTACTAAAACTGGCTATTCTAATATATCCCACTCGCGTAGATGGTGCCTTCTTGGCAATGCAATTGCCAAATTCAACGCCCTTGATGTTTATCTTCTCCCTGGTCAATGTAATTTCCTTCACCATATTCGAACTGTTTTTTATCTTTAAACTAACAGAAGATCCGGAAGCACCTTGCAGTGCATTGCCTGCAGCATACAGGGACATGCTCTCTGTGTCGAGACCATCAATTTGCAGAATTTCATCCCCTGCCTTGATCCCCGCTCGCTCAGCTGGACCCGCTGGAGAAGGAGATATGACCACAAGTGGTACCTTTCCCTTTTTATCACGAGCCAAGGAGGAAGGAAAGGATACCTCCAAACCTACCCCAGTCACATCCCCTCGCGTAGCCCCTTTCAACGCTTGGTACTGCTCTGGCTCAAGAAACCTCGTGAATGGATCATCCAGTGATTTCAACATGGATTTAATCTCTTCATGTGTATCCTCTCGTGTAATAAGCTTTCTATTCTTCAGCGTATTCTCTCTCACCCGAAACCAACTCTGCCCATTGAAGGTCTTGTCCACATAGGCCCTGTCCACTGCCCTCCAAGCCTCCAAATACAGTAATTGTTCATTCGTCACGGCATGCGCAGGAACAGGAGGAATAACAAGCTGACTGATGATAACCCCTTGGCTCAGAATAAGCAACGCCGACAAAGCAAAGCTCGCAACTTGTTTCTTCAAGTCAGTGCACTGTTCCAGAAGGGAGCGTTCACGTTCACGTTCACATTCACTACTGGCGGACACATCTGGCCTCTGTATAGCACATGTTATCTTTATATACCGTGCCTGTGCCCCATCAGAGGAAAATCGATGGACAACAGTGCGAGCAGAGTGAAGTGGGTTCCCAAACGTGACACCTCGCCTCTCATGGTACCTGAATCCATCGATCCCCGCAATGCCCAACCTATAGCTATTCATAGTTAATATGTTATCTTTACATGGCGTTGCATCGCAGCATAATGGACTCACACGCACACACAGCCATGCTGTTTCGAACCCATCGGTCAAAGGAAGTCAATGACAGGCAAATCCCAACACAGCATACGTTGCAAGGGGGAGGCAAATCCAGATAAAATCTTCTAGGTGACACCCTTGGAATGCCATGTAGAGGGCGGGTTTTCAGTCTCCAAAGCATTTCTTTTCCAATTGAAAGGTATTTAGTACCCTCTATTCGCTTTGATACCAATCCACCCAAGACGTAGGATCACCATGTCAGCAATCTCTTGTTGTGTTTCTGTATCTGGAGTGCAGCGTACGTTGTATACTTCTGCTGATGGATTTTGGTACTATTCATCATTAATATGTCACCATCAGTATGGGTTTTGAGGAATCTAGAGTCCATAAGACTCACTCACATGTCCTTCTCCTTTGGTACTACTAACTAGTCTGTTGTTCCCTATACATACATGCAGGCGCTGTTCGCTCTGAAGCCAACACAAACAGAAGCAATATCACCAGAGCTGTAGTATATCGTCATGCTGCCTCTGGTAGAACTGGCAGCGTCTCATCCAAGGTTCTTGTCAGATCTGCCTCTATGCCATCTCAGGGAGCCCCATTTGCTGCCACCCCTGGGAAGGTACGCAACGTCCCAGCCTCAGAGTATTCTAAACTCATCACTGATGGATGGATTGTGTTGGATGTGAGGCCACCAAATGAACGTGAGAAGGCTCCATTGCAGAATGCAGTGGAGGTGCCTCTTTTTGTCCCAGATGAATCCTCTGATTTTGGAACATTGATCAAAAAGTCGACCGCTTTTGGAATGGGAGGATGGTGGCTCGGTGGTACACACATGATCCCCAATCAAGATTTCCTTGCCACAGTCCAAGCAAGCATTCCAGACAAGGAGAGTGCCAAGATTCTTGTAGTGTGCCAGAAAGGGCTCAGATCTCTCTCTGCATGCGAGCAATTAGCACGTGTAGGATATCAGAATATTGCATGGATCAATGGTGGGCTTGACACCGCCCGACCTGGAAATATTCCAACCAAGAATGGGGTTGATGTCCGCGTCGGTGGAATTGGAGGACTGTCAGAGGTCCTTGGTTGGACAGAAGTGCAGCAAGAAGATGGAAGTGGATTTGCTGGAGGGTATCAAAATATTTTGAAATTCTTCGCCGTCATCTTGGCGTTGGATTTAGTGTGGTTTGTGTGGACCCTTCTCAACCCATCAGAATAAACACACCCTGCTCTTCTTTTTCCTGCTTCATCATCATCATCATCATTGTATCATGTAATTCAAACAGGATGGAGCCTATACCGAGGAGGAGGAAGATGAGCCATGCCTCGAGTGGTGCGTCGTAACCGTCACTCTCGTGATGAGAGCATGCATCACATATATCTGGCCAGGGTCGAAATCTGCGGAATTTTAAAATCCCCAAGACCGTGGATACTGCCGATTCTTCCATACAATAAAACTTAAATTAATCCATCCGAGTATCAAAAGTATAAACGATGATTGCCACCCAACAGAGACCATCCAGCGCGGTTGGGTCCATCGTTTGCCAGCAAAAGGCTCTTCAACAGAGCTCCGTGAGGCCATCGATCCGAAGCAAGGTCTCAGTTTCACCAAACGTATTCAAGAAAAGAGTATATCAACGTCAGAGCACGGCTGTTATCACGTATGCCTCGTATTCAGCAAACAACTACGGTCCCATGGGCGGGGACGCTCGGATCAAGGTTATCGGCGTCGGTGGAGGAGGAGGCAATGCTGTCAATCGAATGATTAGTAGTGGTCTTCAGGTATGATGTATACCAATCACATCGGCTCTGCTCTTGCGGTGACAAATGTGTCCTGCAGAGTGGGACGTGTATCTCCCTCGTTGACAACGTATTCACCCTGGATGCTATTGATGTGCGTAGGGAGTAGAATTTTGGGCAGTAAACACGGATGCACAGGCGCTTGAAAGCCACCAAGCATTGAACAAACTTCAGATCGGGACCACTCTGACCCGTGGACTCGGTACAGGCGGTAAGCCAGAGCTTGGGGAAGAGGCAGCGCAGGAAAGTCATCAGGAGCTGGCTTCAGCAATGAATGGAGCAGATATGGTGTTCATTACAGCCGGTATGGGGGGAGGAACGGGAACTGGTGCTGCTCCAGTTGTGGCTCGCTTGTCAAAGGATTTGGGTATTTTGACAGTAGGAGTGGTCACGTTCCCATTCACGTTTGAGGGAAGACGTCGAGCGAATCAAGCAACAGATGGAGTTGAAACTCTGAGGAAGAATGTGGACACATTGATTGTCATTCCAAATGACCGCCTGTTGGATGTTGTTGGAGAGTCGACTCCCCTGCAAGATGCCTTTTTGCTCGCCGATGATGTCTTGAGACAAGGAGTGCAGGGTATTTCTGACATTATTACCATTCCTGGATTGGTAAATGTCGATTTCGCAGATGTCAAGACCATCATGTGCAACTCTGGTACTGCCATGCTGGGTGTAGGAGTATCCAGTGGAAAGAATCGCGCAGAAGAGGCAGCCATCGCCGCCACATCCGCTCCTTTGATTGAGCGATCGATCGAGAGAGCTACAGGAATCGTATACAACATCACCGGAGGAAAAGACCTCACATTGGCCGAGGTCAACAGGGTCTCCGAGGTGGTTACATCGCTGGCAGACCCATCTGCCAATGTCATCTTTGGAGCAGTTATTGATGATCAATACGAGGGAGAGATTCATGTCACCATCATCGCAACTGGATTCTCCCACACCTTTGAAGAGAATCTCTTGTCCGGAAGAGTCCCAGCAGCCACCGAAGAACCAACACGTGAAGCTGCATCTGATGTTGGTGGCAATGCTGGTGGGTTCTTGGGACGATCTTGGATGTAATTGCTTGGCTTGATACACATTCCTCTGTATTCTTTTTCTTGTAACATCGTATCACGAGTATGCTATGCTATAAAGAGAACGAGAAAAGACACGCAACGGTACGTTGATGACGACGTCAGTGGATCGGTAACGACATTTTCTCTGCCTGGAAACAGCAAAGTGCACCCGTAGTACCAGTTTTTTCATTAGAATTTACTAGATCCCTTGTATTCTATCACCTGTGGAGAGCAGATGACGTTTGAAGTGGAAATACAAGAGTGGAAGGCAGTAGCGTCCTGGACGTGGGACGCTGGAGACGACGTATGCGGTATCTGTCGCACTCCGTTTGACGGATGTGCTCCAGATGCTAAATTCCCAGGGGACGATTGCCCAGTGGTGTGGGGTGTATGCTCTCATGCGTTCCATTTACCATGCATCAACAAGTGGCTTTCTACTCAGGCAGAATCAAAGTGCCCATTCTGTAGACAGGTCTGGGAATTCAAATCTGCGTCATAGCAATGCGTATATATTTATTTGATATGAACCTTCATGGATACTGAGCTTGGAGAGGACGATTTCACGCTCACATATGGAACTGGTGTCACAATGTGTGCTTTTCTCTCATTGTTTCTGTAGAAATCTGACCAGTAGGATGAGCGTTGAGGCGAATGGCCGTCCTTGGTATCCCACAGCATGATTGGACTCCACCCAAGTCCTCCATTACGCCGCCGCTTCATTTCTTTAGGGTATCCCAGGGGCCACTGGACATACCGAGTGGCGTCAATCTTTTGGTCTTGTGTGAAATGTGTGTGCCCATAGACATGGCAATCAGGCTGTAATTCTTCAACTCTCTGTGCAAGATAATCGCTTCCAGCGGCTTTGGCCAGGTTGGGATAGAAGAGCCATCGCTTCTCTGGAAGCAGTTGCTGATGGGGTAAAAAGTGTGAAAAAGAAACTACAAACACACCATTCTCCAATCTATCCCTCTTGATTTGGTCCAATGCCTCGGTGTATTCCCGTCCATTCATGCCATCAAAATACGCTGCCAAAGAATCATCCCCTGACGCCCGTATTTGTGGCTGTGATGACCAATCGCATGCATGAAAGTCCATCATCACCTTTTCAATAGGATATGCACCAGGGATGTCTGGCTCCTTATCCCACGACGCGTGGTACCAAGACCACATCGGAACGATCCATACCTGCTCTGATACCTTGGTAGGCCTCGTCTTCACCCCCAAGTCGTCACATATCCTGACTATTTCCTTCAACTTGCCCAAGGAATCATATCGAGCACGATCCTTCTTCCTGACCCATAGCTCATGATTACCCGTTATAAAGAACACATGGTGGTATGCAGATACAAAATGTTCGAAAGTAGTCCGAAATACATCCAAATCATCGCTCACATCCCCAGCAACAATCAATACGCGCTCCTCCCGTTCATGGGAAGTCGACTGGCCGTCGTCAAGAGCCCTCACCTCCTGACAGTGACTCTCAATCCTATATATATAATGGTTTGTAATAGAATGGAGCAAAGAAATGCGTCATAGATACCCGTACCATGCCAGATTCTCTTTATAATCCGTATGAACGTCGCTGATTGCGAATACCTGAACCATGATGCAACAGTGTATGAACTATATTTTATAATGTATTCATTTTCATGCCAGAATGGGCATTTATTCGCCTAGACGCTCATGGGCCATGGCCCATGGCTACCTCCCCATGGGGAAGATCGATGGACAGTTGTCCTGCTCTGCAGAACAGAGTGCTCTTCTGAGGCGGACAGAGTGGATCCCTGCTCGGAACGAATTGGATGATGATAATCTCATGCATCCATGTGGAGAGAGAGAGAGAGAGAGAGAGAGAGAGAGAGAGNNNNCATGCCAATGCCATGAGGGACTGGGAGGTTGATGTATTCGAGACAACCGTTGACCAATGGTCAACGGCTGCATGCCTCGTTCCTTCCGCTTCTGAGCGGCAGATGCATCCTCATTGTTTGAACAAACGTTCGATGGCCCATTAATTCAGTTGATATTCATTACGAAATGATTTTGTATTTCATTTGATTTATATTTGGTTGAATATCTGTCCATAGAAACCTCTGTACGCGATACAAGAAGAAACCATGCCGTCCTGGGGTGCGCGTTGCTGAATATAGTGGAATTTGATTAACTCACACGCCAATGGTTGATGGGAAGAACGACCTGAGCCCTCGTGGGGATACGAGTGCAATCCATGGAGGATTGGAAGATAGAAGCAAGCTACTGCCACGCCTGCCTGCTATTTCTCATGGGGGTGTTCCTCTTGACTTTCGCGGGCCAACGCCGTGGAGTAACTACATCATACAAGGGAGGGTTCTTGCTGGAGCATATCCAGCGACTATACGTGATGAAGAAACGCATGGAATTCTGCGGGCTCTACTCAAGGTGGGGGTGACCACGTTTGTCTGCTTACAGGCAGAGTACAACAACCAAGTCTCTGATGTATCCTGGAAAATGGGCAAGACGCTTCGGCCGTACATCAAAGATGCTCAGAGAATGATAATGGATGCTAAAAAGGCGAGGGAGAGCAATGCTGTTGGAAATGATGATTTAAAGAACATATACCAGACGAGGTTGGATCTTCTTCACCTCCCTATTGTAGATGGAAGTGTCACTAGTGATGATGCCATTTCAGAGTTAGCAAATGATTGTTGCCAACGGATATTACGCGGAGAGAGATTATATATACACTGTTGGGGAGGACACGGGCGGACTGGATCATTAGTAGCGCTCATATTGTCCAGGCTATATGGATTGAGTGCCCTGGATGCGCTGCATTACACGCAAAAGATGCATGATGTTCGAGTTGCGAGCCAGAACACGGCATCTCCGCAGACTCGGGCTCAAATATTACAAGTTATTCGAATCATATCACAGTCAGAACCCAAGGAATATTCTGAGAAGTTTTCATGGCCACACTGTGCTCTCTTGCCTTTTACAGCTCTCGAAGAGCAACGTTGGCTGAAAAAGATTCAACAAGGCGCCAACATGCTCCCAGGAGGCGTTCTTAAAAGTAGCCAGAACCTGGATGTTCATAATGATGGCGGTGATGATTCAAAGCTGATCAAATCTGTCAGTATAGTATGATGATATTTCCTGTTCATTTCATTTCATTCTTGATTGCTGATCAAATATATACATTGTGTTACCGAGGCAGTCGATGATATATCATTCGTTGCTGAATACATGTAATGATAAATCATTAAAAGCGCCTGATACAGGGAAGCTATACTCTGGCAGTGGTATTTCTTTGACACGTGGCACACATGCTGCAACCAGATAGGCAACATGCTCATCATCCCGTCGTATGCCCATCTCACCCCGCTCTTTGTATGTATTTAGAGAATTGCCTAGCATAATAACATTATGCAGTGTATGAGACTCGATATTACGTCGCAGCAGATTTGCTGTGAGAAATGCCTCGCAATGAGGCATGAAGAAGAGCGTGGGCACTGTGGCAACCATTGTGCCATCTGATGCATCTGCCACATGGAACCCGTACGATGCGTGCACGATACGATCAACTTGAGAATACACCGGATCGTACGTTTCTGAGCGCGCTAGTGCATACATGCGATGTAAAAGCACCGCCATAGCCACTTGGTAGCGAATATGAACAGCACCAGGTTGTTCCAGTGACCCAAGTCCCCACACATACATGCCATCCACATTCGCCAAATAATCACGCAATACTTGGAAAGTTTTTCTATAGTACGTGGACTCTTGAACGTCAGAGATGGCAGAATCGACCAGATCAGTGTAGTGTGCAACAACCTTCTCAGTTGGAGCCAAGTCCTGGTCTTGTGACAGCCCCTTTCCACCAATCCCTCCCTCTTCTTCTACAAATATGTCATTTTATTAGAATATCCTATAACGGTATGCATTGCGATGATAGATCCGTACTATTCGTGAACTCCAACCGTATGCCGTGCATGCTCATTTTCTTCTTCTTCCTCCTCCTCCTGCGAGAAGAAGAGCCAACAGGGGTCCAACCACCATCTTCGTCAGTGGTAGACATTCTGTATTACATTATATTTTTTTAAGGAGAGATAGGGCTCTATTCTTCTGTTCTAGAAGGGTGGCATTCTCACGTTCTAATTCTTGGATTCGAGCCTGAAGCTTGCCATCCTGGTGTTGCACCGGCATGTCTGGGGCAAGCTGCGATTCTATCAAGGATGCAATAGTATCATCTTCAGATATATCTACTGCTCTATGTATGGTACTGCTACTGGTACTGCCGCTAGAATCAGTGAGGATCATGGTTTGTTGCCATGGCTTGAGTGGGACACCTGATGATCCTGCAACCTTGGCAAAGTTTCCCAGGGGCATCATACGAAGGCTTGATTCCGGTACCTGCCCACGGCCCCGCCCTGACATGGCGAGCGGATACTTCAACACGAGAACACTTGCGACTGGTGCACCGATTGAGGACTTGCGAATATGCTGACCTGTGACAGTGTCCCACGTGAGGACTGATCCATCTTCTGTTCCAGCCACCAGGGTTGCTCCATCTCTGGACAGGGCCAAAGAGGTAACTCCGCCGCACTGCGTCTTGAATGTTTTTATCATGTTGCTACTACTATGCGTGCGCGACCCCTCCACAGCATCACTCGCTGCTTCTATAAAAGACACGCTGAAAATGTTCCCACTGCTTGATCCAACAAATGCGTAATATTCCAGTGGATCCAGAGCTATACTTGTCAGAGCAGACGGTAATGTGACCTTTTGCAACAGTCTCCCAGACAGGAGCGACCTCACAGAGATTGTATGATCTAAACTGCATGCGTACACGTATGGATCTGTCACCCCTGCCCCGATGCAAACCTGGCTGATCGGCATGGTATGATCACTCCATGTATGCAAACTTCCCTGTCGATTCTGTTGAGACAAAACACCAGCGACAGACCACACTGTCACCAGACTATCCTCGCTCCCAGACACAATCTCTGTCCCTTTATCACTGAATGCAAGTGTCGTCACCCTTTTGTGATGTGCCTTCCACGACAGGAGAAGCTTGCCCACACTGACATCCCATATATGTATCTTTCCTGAATCTCCTCCAGCAGCGCACAGCATCCCATCCTTGCTACACGCAACACTCCAGCATTTCTCTGGAACAAAACTCTTCTGCAGAATCTGTTCCTGTATATACACCGTCAAAACAATATTAGGCTCTCATCGCATCTTCAAAACACAATCAAAGCATTCATCGTACCTTTCTCCAGTCCCAAAAGTGTAGAATCGGCTTTTGATGCTGACAACTTACGAAATAATCCCTGCCAATAGTACATGCAGCTCGCAAAGCATTCGAGTTTCCTTTAAAACTACACAGCGATGTACCCGTAGCAAGATCCCTACATTATCATAGAATATATTGTATGATGTCCATCAGGGCGATCGTGAGAAGATTGGTGGTCGTACCATGCATGGACCATGCCACTCGAAGCAGCTGGAAACACGAGGATGATATCGTCATCCTGAGTAGCCATACTGCTTTACAATAATTTAATTATGTAATTTAATGGTGTCTCAAATGTTGTCAAACAGTGTTCTGGTGAATACAAAGATCACAGCCATGTAGATGGCAAGAATTCTCAGTGTTTGGATGTATCCTGTGGATAGCGTATCAACGAATGAATTGATGACTCCCGTCATCACATTTGCAGCTAAGAAGATGTACAACATCCCTCTGTTGACTGCATTCAGCAGAGGAGGGAGATATGGGGATGCATTGCTTCTCGTTGATACTGTATACCTCCGTGATCCCATGTCTGTGTGGGAACGCATATATTTGAGGCACACCGAATTCAATAGCATTGCCTGGACATTTATAGCAAGCATCCATGCGATGAAGGAGGTATTGCAAGATCGGCGAGACGCAGGTTCAACATACACCGCAAGGACCCAGTATATAGTCCATAGGAATCCAACAAAGATGAGGATGAGGGTGTTGATGTGTCTCCTCGCCCGTAACGATGCCATCCACACGAATACTTTAGCACACCAAAGCCCCAAAAAATGCAATGCTATGTAGCCTGGCAGGGATATGATTCCTTCCTTGTTTTGCTGCAGGAGGGAGGTGCCTCTCACATTGCTGTTGACCACCTCACCCAAACCAAACCTGGATAATCCATACTGATGAGCTACTGCTACCGTGACCCCCAAAGCAAGAGGACTTGTCGACCGAGGTACGTTCATAATGACAGCTCTGAGCACCGCAAGGGTCAAGAAGAAATTCCAATGCCTGCCATATTCCCCCACATGGACTTGATATCCCATGAGGGTCGTCACCACAGGCTTCCCAATCCCCAACACAACCAACACGACAACCCGCAACAGACTACTCCAAGAATCTTTAAGCCTCTTTGCTGTATATCTGGGGGATTTCATCTGATTCACTCCTTGCACAAATGAGGAACACAGAACAATAGACCCCACACCAGCATCCATCAGACTGGTACCATAGGTCTCTGTTTTCGCAAACCTTCTCGGGAAAGCTCTAAAATCTACACCTAAAATAGCCACACACGTCATCAACATGACCTGAGCCCGATGCATAGACACGGCATCTTTGATACCGCCATCCTCGAGCGCCACTGTATACGGAGGAGGCCTCATATCCCCTTGCTGTTGAGGCTGTTCAGACTTGTCAGCCTCTCTCTTCTTTCCCATCAATACAAAAGCCACCACAGATACCACACCCAGCATAACAAACGCATCATATGCCTCAGTCAATTGCAATATTTCAGGCACAATCATCACCCCATACTCCACCAAACCCAGGACAATCGTCACCCTCCAATCCCCCACCCTACACCCACACCGCACAACAATGCTTTCAATAGCCATATAGAGGATACTTAATACCGTCGGCAGCGTGGTCATCACCACAATCTCAGCCACACCAGAACCAGTCAACCCCTGAACAAACGCTTCCTTGGCAGCCACCCGAGCCCGCTGCTCCTCCTGGCTCTGACTCTGAACCCCCCACATATCACATAAAATTCTATACTATAGTCTGAGCGTCTACGTGACATGGAATCGTCTCATCGACGGAATGCGATCATTCTTCTTGCACACTACATACAATCTGTTTAGACTTGGCATACTCATTTTTTTCTGTATGCTTTTTACTATTTCAAATTAGAACAAACAGAAGGAATTCGGCGATATGGATGCAGTGCATCCATCCACAGATGCACTTGTGGTTTCAACCCACATGGGGTTTTGAATATTCAAATCAGTCAATCCTTCCTTCCTTCCTTCTTTGATATATATAGATGGCATCAGCTAGAAGGGATTATCAATGAATTAAAAATATGATATGAAGAGCGTGGAGATTCCAGTCCCCTTGAAACCCTCCTCTGGTCCTCTGGACTCTGGGAGCAGTCGCAACACCACCCCAACGATTACCTTGGAAGGACGACTCAGACTATACAATCGTGACACTGTCACGCAACCTGATATGGGCCTTGTCATTCTACACCCCTATTCTCTGCTGGGTGGGTCTATGAACGATGCCATTGTCACAGAGGTTATGAGACAGGGCCAGGCAGTGAAACACTTTGGTGCAGTCCTGTGTTACAACATGCGAGGCGTTGGTGCAAGTCAAGGGAGCAAGGTGAGTGCCAGGAATCTCTTTGGAGGGGGACAAGAAGATGCATGGGATGTACACCATGTGATTGATTGGCTTGTTGACAGGATGCAAGAGTCCCATCCAGGGACAGAAAAGCATATTGCCCTGGTGGGATATAGTTTCGGTGCAGCATTAGCTGCCCAGGCCATTGAGCATGTACGTGTTTCAGTATACGCTGGTATTAGCGTGCCGATTGGAACGCTTGCATCGAGCCTGCTGAGAACAAAAACCTATTGCAACAGCCTCCTCTCCACCAACAAGAGGAGGCTCATCCTGGTCGGAGACCAGGACCAGTACACCTCCATCCAGCAGCTCGAGAGAATGCTCGTCTCGAGTGATCACTCGCATCATGATGGACCAGTCTCGTTACGACAGACAGGCACCACAGTCATTGCTGGTATTCGTGTCCATGTGTTTGAAAACAATGACCATTTCTGGATTGGCAATGATCATGCCCTCATGGTCGAGACTCTCATGGCGTGGTTGATTGAAGAAATATAGATCATGATTGCCCTCGTAGCAACGACTGTGTGTGTCCCACCAGTCCTGTTACGAATAGCCCACGCTCGAGGGTCTCGTGGACTGCTCATCGCTATAGCCCTCCTTGTGTGTCTCTACAACATTATATTCCCAGCATTATTACCAGAGACTACAACCAGCACGAATAAGGCGATTCTGCTGCTGTTGTACGCGTGGCTCGCAAATTTCAAAGTAATTGGGTTGGTTGTAGGGCGAGGGCCTCTCTGCTCTTGCGTCACCCTTTGGCAGTATAGTATTATTTATAATCTTCCCATGGTACCAGTTTTGGATACTGGGCAGGGACAGAAGAGGAGAACAAATGCACGGCAGCACGAGTCTCTGACTCTGAGGGAGGTGGTGGTTGGGTTGGTTGGCAAGGTGGTGGTTTTATTGATTGTTACGGTGATACTGTGTCGGATAGATGGGTTGTTCACGGATTATTACACTGATCTACCTCTGTATATGCAATTTGTATGCGAGATATGTGATTGTATTGGATTGTATGCATTTCTCAGCATCATCATGCAGGCTGGTTCTGTGGTTTTGCACTGTCTGCCAGCAGCGGCTTCCATGCGGGTTGCTGTTGACTTTGATGAGCCATGGGAGAGTACGTCGTTGACGGATTTCTGGTCGAGGCGGTGGAATTTGAATACTGGGTACTCGCTTCGATACCTGGTGTATGATGTGATTGTGGAGCAGTCTCTGGTCAAGAGGCACGAGGCAAAGGTGCCTTCCAAGACCATTGAGAATTCTCGGCAGCGGAGAATGATTGCCATGATGTCTGCTTTTGCTGTGAGTGGGGTGATGCATGAGATGTTTTTGGCGTATCTACGGCATTCTCTCTCCTCGCGTGGCATGTGGTTGGCATTCTTTACGATACAAGGGCCCTGTATTCTGGTGTTTGATTACTACTGTCTGAATAGGTATGGGAGGCATATGCATCCTATTCTTAAGAGAGTCGCCACTTTGACAATCCTGTTTGGGTTGGCTCACGTGCTCTTCTTCCCTGATATTGTGCGTATGGGAATACCGAGAGAGGTGCATGATAATGTCTCACAGGTGTTTAAGATGCTCTTGCCTGCAAGCGTCTCTTCTGTTTTGTATACAACAACAAAGGATTACATGGTTGATTAATGTATACCTGAATATGTAAAGAATGTATATGCAAAGACATTGTAAGAATATGTAAGCAAAGACATATTGTTATAGAAGGAATCTGCTATATATACTGGTTGAGATTGTCTTTTTTTCATAATGATGATGATGCATCATCATCACATATTGAAGAGGACGTGTTTGGCAATACGCCTGCCGTACTTGCTCTCCATGAGCAAGGCACGAGACGGGGCCAGATGTCTTGATAGTATCTGACGAACTCGTGGGGATGACGTCCCCAACATTCTCTGGACGACATAATTCGCATACTTGTTCATGGCAATATTCACAATTATATAATCATTGTCCCCCGTAGCACCACACTGCTCTAGGAATTCAAGGATTACTGCATCACTCTGTTCTGGCGTACTCTTCAACAGGGATGTTTCAAACACGTTGGAGGCAAACTTGTCACAAGCCAGTGTCAACAAGGGGAATTGTAATAGAAACTCATGTACAGCGCGACGGGCCCCACACAAGTCGGCTTGTATCAAACTCTGAACGATATAATTCCCATACTCATCATGCGCAAGTTCACTTAGGATACCAAGGAGACGCCGCGTGGCTGCGTTTGATACATTCCTTGATATACCAGACTCCAAGGCAGTTTTCAACACTGTCACCCCATACTTGTGTGTCGCCAAGACCACCGCATAATGACACATAGATGCGTGAATTCGTTCCACGTGAGCCGGCCTGTCTTGCCGTGGCAACCTCAGAAGAGTCTCAATCACATGATTGGCATTCTGGCTCTGAAGGAATTGCAAGGCAAATGGTTCTATTGCATCACACATCTTCTGCCTGTATTCCATGGACAAATGCCTGATGGCACACTGAACCACGCGGCAACCATAAAAGTTCAACGAGAATGGCACCACATTGGACACAATCACATCTCCCAGATGCGATGCAACATGGGGAGATGCTTCCATCAGCAAACACTGTACTGTATAATTCCCATACATATCCAAGCATAAATTCACAATATCCTTTGACAAGGCCGTATATATGCGATCAATCGCCACGGTATCACCCTTCAATTCTGTAGGAGGCGTTGCCTCCCCCTGTGGAAGTGGCTTTCCTCCTCCCTTGGGCTCTCTGGTTCTTGCCCGTGACGGTAGATTGCCATGCGACAGGATGAGTTTTTGCAGCGCCTTTGATCCCTCGTGGTCAAACGCCACTCGTCGCACCACATCAGGATCCATCTCACTGATATCAGTTTTCGACACTGCCTCAATGTCACCGCTGCACAACACACCCTTCCCACTGGAGAGATACTCTTGGTGCGCCGCTTCCATAGACAGTGACGCATACATGGGTATTTGAAACTCCTTTTCACGAACGCGAAACTCCTCATCCGAAATACAGAGCCCAATCATTGATGCAATGGCCGACTTGTCAGTCTTTGACTGCTGTCGAACCTCACTCACAGGTGCCGATGACCGCGGTGATGCCGTGCTCCGAGACCCCACACTCTTCCCACTGCTAGCAATACCGGGCACATATCTCTTCCCTCGACCATCAACACCGGGCACATACATCTTCCTACTCTTGCCACCACCATGACCCCAGGCTGCATACATCTGTCCACCACAGCTGCTGCTGCCATCGCTCAGGCCCTGCTCCAGCATATACCCCGTGGGATGATGAGTATAGTACATCCCCCCATACATCCCATGAGGACTGCCACTATACATGGCCATGGGACCACCGTTCACCACCACACCCCGGTAGTAGTGGACCAGGTACTGACCAGTCCCATCATACTCCCCCACTGCCTCCCCGTGGTAGCTAGGATCCATGAAATTTAAATATATATATATACAGTACGACGCAGTATCACAGTAGCAGGCGATGTTCCCACGTCAGATACGCCAGACGCTGCTAGCAGTATCAACACGTGAAGGCCCGTTTCTACTATGGAGGGGATCAAGGACTAAAGAATTTTAAATTATGTGAATTGAGTTGACCTTTTTGTGCATTCCGAGGCCCGAGTGATCACGTTACGCCTCATGAGGCGTCACGTAAACCATGACCCTAGCGCATTTTGACTCCTTTGTGCCGAATATTCCGGCGCCTGGTACCGATCGATCGGTCGTGACTGGATATCGATCGATATCATGATGCATGTGCCTTCCCATGTAGATGCATGAATCCGTACGAAAATACAATATCACCACCGGGCATGGAAGACTGGAAAATACAGTAGTATTTAAAGTTTATAGTCAGCTACTCCATGAACAAGGGTGGTGATACCGAGGAAGGAAAGTCTCAGTCACATGCAATCCCTGATGCAACGGAGTTCTCTCTTGTGCGTCGTATAGGCGATGGTAGTTATTCTAATGTATATATAGCAACACATGTGTCCACTGGGGAGGCATGTGCGTTGAAAGTGGTGGATAAATATCATATTATAAAGCATCATGCGGTGGAAGGGATTCGGCGAGAGAAGCGATTGCTGGAAAGGATGCGGGGGGAGGAATCGATTGTTGAATTGCTATTTACGTATCAGGATTCTAGTAATTTGTATATAGGGTTGGAGTTGTGTATGTATGGGGAGTTGTATGAACAGATTGAAGAGGCGAGTGTGGGGGGGGNTATGGATGTGGGGAGGATTCGGATGTATGCTGCGGAGATTGTGGTGATGCTGGAGACGTTGAGGAGGTATGGGGTGGTGCATAGGGATTTGAAGCCGGAGAATATACTGGTGGGTGATGGGGGGCATCTGAAGTTGATTGACTTTGGGTGTGCCAAGGACGTTTCTTCTTCTTCTTCTTCATTGGGAGAGGTGCAGGGTGAGAAGGGATCCGAAGACGAGAGGGAAGGAAGGTCAAACTGTGTATTGCCATGTGATGGGAAGAAAAGGAGCTTGTCATTGGTGGGGACTGCGGAGTATGTGCCTCCAGAGGTGTTGGAGAATTCTGGGGAGGTGACGTATGGGGTTGATCTGTGGGCGCTTGGGTGCATTGTGTATCAGATGTGTGCGGGGAAGACACCGTTCAAGGGTCGGTCAGAGTATCTGACGTTTCAGAACATTGTGAAGAATGATGTGGATATGACGCCTGTGATGGAGAGGGGAGGGGAGGTGGCATGTGATCTTGTGAAGGGATTGCTGCAGTCGGTTCCAGAGAAGAGGCTGGGGTATGCGTGCCTGGATGGGTTGAAATCGCACGAGTTTTTCAAAGGAATTTTGTGGGATTCTCTATATGGTCCAGAGAGTAAAGCTCCGACGCCGCTGAAGACACAAACCATGGCAGCAGCAGAAGAAGAGTTTGATTGGGAGCTCCAGTCTCTGAGGTCACAGCTCCATGCCACGAGTATATCGTCCGATGCTGGGAATGAAAAGAACTGAGTACTGTTACTGAATTTGATTGTAAACAACAACGTGTATAATAAATGGTATTATGAAAGCGCATCTGGTCTTGTCCAATCAAAGCCTGCCTCATCCAAGAGGTGGATTCGTTCCTCTTGTAATACTTTGGATCGCTTTGCTATTCTCTGAATTGAGCACCAATTGATAAGATAGAAATCTGCACCATTTAATATATGTATGTGAAACGACACAGGATCGCGGTGTGGGTGAATGCTGCGGCATACCTTGAGGCTTTGTCAGATTGGCATCAGGCCCTTGAGACTCGGCGATAATGTATTCGTTATACCACCGCTTCCATTCTGCAAAATCTTCATCAAACTCAAAGCCAATCTCTGTAAGCTTTCGAATCCTTTCCTCTGATACGTTCCCATTCTTGTATTCTTTCCTTTGCTTTTTACACCAGAGTCGCAGCGACTGTGGGTCGTCATCCCTATATCCACAGTGGCAATCGCCATGAATCTCTTTGTACTGCACAAGTTCTTCTAAACGCCTATTCCATTCATTATCTCCGTCCCCAGATAAGAGACCATGCTTCCAGGCCTCCAGCTTGGCACTGCTGCTACCATCTTCAGCAGGTGTGCCCATCTCCTGTGTGTCCAAAAGGAGTGCGGGTTGTTGCTGCACTAGTTTGGCTACATCCACACCCTCCGATGCATCGTCAATACGGAGCTCTAACAATCGTTTCGTCAGCTGCTGTATGCTTGTATTCAGAAGCTTTGGCTCCCTCTGAACCATCCACACGACATCAATTTCCTCTCTGGACCCTAAAAACCTGTGCAGATCAAGAATACGCTGCGATGCCCATACGACATTCGCCGGTAGTTCTTTGCTCCCATTATTCAAGTCCCATGTCGACGATACCCCAGGGATGTCGAGCACATCCTCGTGTGTTCCATCCTGCACTGCAGTTTCAACGTCCCCTCTGTCAACCACCTCTGTCAGGGACAGTTCAACCAACAGCTGCCTATTCTCGTCATTCACGACTCCCCTCGAGTACCAAAACGAGTCTAATACTCTTTCTTCGTCCCTATGGGAAGCAGATGGCGTAATTCTATCCGCTCGCACGACTCTACCACCACGTCTGGTATGTCTCCTTTGCAGTGGTTGACTTGCCCGGACACTGCGACACGCCGTCATCGATTCTTCTGTCCCCCTCTAACTACTGAATCAATCAATTTCATTGGAAAACCTAGCAGGCTGGTGGATGGATGGATCGATGAGATTTCAGACATTCGCGAATACGATCGTATTTAAATCTCCTTTCAAGGAACTCCTTCCAAGGATGGATGCACTCTCGTGCATTTGTATGAGTCCGGTGTAGCACATTGTGGCTTTTTATGGATATATGATTTTATTGGTGCATATGAAGGGTCGATATGGTCGAATTGGCATGTAGGTGACGACATTGGAATAAAAAGAAGAAGGGAAACATGTTGCGCAGAGGGCGTCGCGTGTATAGCGATGTGTCTCGATTGTTTTCTGTTGCAATTGGTTGTGTGGAATCGAAAGGGACAAAGGCCTGTACACGGGAGCATGGTAGTAGCCTTGGGTGGTTGTTGAACAAGGAAGTGGGTTCTATGGTTTCTGGTCGACGGTGTTACCGTCGTGTTATGGGGAGTACTAGAATGCCAGAGAAGAACGAAATTGAAGACAGTATGTGTTGGCGGTGTGGTAAAACACCGGAGGATATTTTCCTATGCGGTGCCTGTGGGACCATACAACCACCGTGTGATTCGGTGGATGCATATGCTGTATTTGGATTGGATGAGGCGAGTTTTGATGTTGATCTGGATCGATTAGAAGCTACATATAAGGGTTTGCAAAAGTATCTGCATCCTGATAAATTCTCATCAGCGACTACAGAGGAGCAGGAGATTTCTTCGGAGCAAGCAATGCGTGTGAACCATGCCTATGCAACGCTCAAAAATCCACTGTCACGGGCAACGTATCTGCTCTCTTTACATGGATGTTCTGCTTCACATGATGGGGAGAAAGAGACGATTAGAGACTTTGATATGCTTCAGGCAATCATGGAGTTTCGGGAAGAGGTTGAGTATGCGACAGATGAAGCTGCTCTTTTGGAATTGAAACGCAAGGTTGACGGGCAGATTGATGCGTGTTTGCAGCAGCTGAAGCGTTTCTTTGGGGAGAAGGATTTTGATAAAGCCTTGAAAGAAACGCAAACCTTGAGGTATTTGAATCGGATGCACGAGGCGGTGGAGGAGAAACTCTAGCCTACTCTTGAATAAACTTACATGGTGTCAATGTCCAGATCTGACAAGCCATCGTTGCACGTTCCACCATGCCCTTGGATGGAAATGCACTCTGTAGTATTATTGTTGTAATTCTTATTTTCGTCGCCCCGATGATCACCATCTTGCTGATGAAGAGTTGGACTGCTCTTGTTCACTGTCTCCTTGTAGACGAATGTGATTGGGCAAGAGTCCCTGACAGCCTGCAAGGCTGCATCATCATCATCTGCTATATCCTTGTAGGATGCCCCCATCTTCTCAAGTATGTCTGATGTCATACATGATGTGCCTAGTTCTACTTCAAAGAGCTCTTTTAGCTGACACTTGGAGAATCTTTGACCTGCCTGGGTGTCTGCTGTTTCCCCATATACGGAAACTTGAGCAAGATCTCCTTTTAACATTTGACGCTGATACACTTTTTCTTCCATCGTTCCAGTGGTCAGAAGTCGATATACGGAGCAATCCTTTTTCTGTCCATCCCTCCAAATTCGAGCCATAGCCTGATTGTCCAAGGCTGGGTTCCATGCGGAATCACAAAGGATCAACTTTGATGATCCAATCAAATTCAAGCCTGCTCCCCCGGCCGCCGTGCTTAGAAGAAACACGCTACCCACCCCATGGCTATTAAACGAGTCGACGACATCTTGTCGCTTCGAGACCGGTGTGGCACCGTCCAATCTGACAGTTGATATGTTTGCATCGCCGCAAGCCTGTTGGATAATATCCAGCATGCTTGTCCACTGAGAGACCACCACAGCTCTTTCACTCATATTGAACACTATATGAGATAGAAGATGCATGAGAACGTGCATTTTCCCACTGCTATCATTCGCTGCAGACGATTCGCAATCATCTGACAACAGTCTTGGATGGCCACAGACTTTCCGAAGCTTGGTCAACAGGACGAGTGCTTCCTCCTTGGCGTAAATGTCCGAATCCCATCGCGCATCGATTATTCGCTTCATCATTTCTATTTGAAGATCTGAAGGGCGACAAAAGACGGCATATGATGATAGCTTTGGAAGGAATGCTTCATTCACAGACGCATCCCTTCGCAACACAAACCCATGCAAAATACGGCGCAATTCCTCAGATCTCTTCTTTCCAAGGGCTACTGTCTCTTCAGACGCATCTGGGTCCCTAGATTTGACGATGGCCCGCTCAAATACCTTTTGGAATGTCGCCAATGGCCCTAGACATCCTGGATTCACAAAATCACACATGGCAAAGAGCTCCCCGAGATTATTTTGCAATGGCGTGCCAGATAAGATTATCTTTCTTGGACAGCGAAGGTGATTCAGTGCTGCTATAGTTTTATTTCCTGCAGCTGATTTAAGCCTATGACCTTCATCTGCGATGATAATATCTACATGACCCGCAAGGTCAGAAGAAATCTTTCGCATAGTTTCATACGAAGCTACTGCCACTGGATACAACATGCCATGCTTGAACGCAACGACATCTTCTTTCAGCTGTTGTCCCGCAAGAATACAACATCGCAGTTTCTCATCACCAAGCCATTTTTTAATCTCTCGCTTCCAATTCTCAGTCAAAGAAGATGGAGCTACGACCAGAGCCTTCTTCACAAGAGGGTGATTTCTAGGACCCTGCTTCAAGACAGTGTACAGAAAAGATAGTGTTTGCAGTGTCTTACCCAATCCCCTGCACAATACATAGTGTCAACTCCTCAAGATGGGCGATACAAACATGACACAGCTCATGCAACGTACATTTCATCTGCTAGAATACACCCCTGCTTCCCCCTCGCCACATGCATCGTACAATCGTATAAAAACTGTACCCCTTCTCGCTGATGAGGCCGCATACACTTGTATAGCTTGGGATCCAATACCACTGGACAGACCTCCTCCTTATTTTCCTCCCAAGCTGCTCTATTCAGCACCATTGCATCAGGCCCATCCGGATTAAACAAAGGCACACATTTTTTCCTGCTCACTCCCCCCATGCTCTTGTTGGAGTGAGACAGTTTCATAAACCCTGTTGTTTTCTTACTGGGATACGAATACTTGACTACAGAGGGTTCTAATACCCCTGCACTGCCTCCTGCTAAAAATGCCTTTCCACTCAGGAATTCCTCCTCTTTAATCTCCACATCCACCTCCACTTCCCAAGACCCCAGTCGGAACGACTCATCCCCATCTTCATTACCATTATCACGCTGCTTGAGTATATTCGAGACCACAGGAACCTTGGATAGAGCAATACTGACCTTTTCCTTTGACTCTTCGTCCAAAAGAACCACATTCTTGCTGCTCTTTCCATTCGCAGTACCACCGACCACCAAATATCCATCCAAAAATGATTTATTCTTTCTTTTCTTTGCCGGAGCGTACTTTGTGTACAGGACTCTGAAATATCTCGGAGAAGTTGTACCAACAACCTCCTGCTGATCCCCTGGCTCTCGGACGCTGTTCCTTGGAATAAGGACAGAGAATTGTTTTCTCTGGGGAATATTAGATTCCATTGAGGGGATTTTTAATCGAAATTGCCGCGTGACAATATCAAACTGCAACAGCCCTGTTGAAGAGGTCGTTGAACTTTTCCTGACCAGGGTATGCTCGTATACGTATTATGGTATTCATCATGACATTATTAATGTAATACTATTTATTCTTTGGGGTGATACTCGATTGCTCTGGAGTATCGTTGGAATCTGGCTCACCTATTGGAATTTCCAGGGCCTTCTCCAGAGAGACAGAATCATGCAGGAATACCACTTCTACCAAAGGATTTAACATCTTGTACTCTTCTTCTGCCGAATTGGGAGCTACTGTGACGGCACCGTTGCTATAAACATCAGTCACAGGTGTGCACGCTCTTCTCTCTGGGTGCTTGTAATTCCATGTTGATTCAGTCAAATGGTCCCCGTATACGTTGAGGAATTCCTCGAAAGCCATCACTCGGAACAATCGATCGTGTTTGTTCACCCTACTGACGTAATATTTGTACGCTTCGGCTTCTGCAATTGGTCCAACCGAGTTCAGCACGCCTTCATCCTGTTTTTTACGGCCACTTAAAAAGTTCCTAACGGACCAATTGATGTAAAATCCTAGAAAGTCGCTGAATCTAATACCGGATGATACAAAGCCACTAAGCATGAGAGTGCGCCAATCCTGCCCACCTGCTTTATATTCGCCGGGGGTCATGATTCTATAACGGTCCACACCCTCCCACATCATGGTGGTCAAACCTTGGTCTAAGAGCGGCTGCAGTGATGCCTTAATCTGAATATCGAGGTCAGCATAGATACTACCGTAGAACCACACGATCACCACTCTGAAAAAGTCTGATTTTTTAATACCAGATTCCGAGGCTGAATCCAAAAACCTCCAGAATTGCATCACGTCAGTCCCGTTAAAGTGCGTCTGCATAAAATATTCCATGCTTTCATCTGTCCAGAATATTACCCGCAGACGATCACCTTCGACAGCTTCCCACGTCCTCATCGGTTGAATTTTCGCATTCAGAACACACGAATTTCTCCACATCTGATGCAGCACGAGGTGCCCCGTCTCAGACAGCCTCAATACATGCTTGTCAAAAAGGGTCAATTCAAATCCATCTGCAAGTTTCACAGGAATATCAACATCTGGGAACAATTCGTCCTTCGTCCCCATAGAATCATCCCATCCATTCTGCACGTGTATTTCTGGATGATTATCATCCTCCTCCATGAAGTATACAGAGCGCGGTCTATCCTTATCAGTCACGGGCACCGACATGCTCTCCTGGTCAAAGCTAGACACCTGTATATCCTTGCCAAACAACTCGTCCTGCGCCCCGAGAGAAAACCGAAATACCGCATCATACCCTATAACGACTGTTAGAATAATACCCAATGTCATGTAATATCGGACTCTATCCATCCTTGGATAGTCTCTGTCCTCCAGACTCAGACCAGCAGAGGAACCAGACCTGCCAGCAATCTTGGCGGCGATCAACCCCATCACTGCAACAATATACATTTCATAAGAATACATTATACATAATCCTGCCATATCAGATGCGATGGAGCAATACATTCGTGTAGACAGGTGGTCAACGCCTGCTGTTGAACACGGTCGTCAACCCGCGCGTATGCAACACTGCCAATTTGGTCAAGGCACGCACATGACGTTTACTTTAATGTATTCCAATTCAATTTTTTCACTCAATAATGCCACTCGAAGGCGCATGGAACTTCCTTATCGGTTTCCTCAACGGCGTGTAGAACGAGGGCTATATAGGTACAAGCAAACCACTCGTCTGTGCCGTTTTGCAATTCTGCATATACTTGTATGTAATTGTTCTATCCATCCAGGTGGTCTTGGCATATACAACTAGCATACATCCTCCATAGGGACGACGTCAGCAAACACGAGATAGACACCGGTTACTACCCACGGTTGACCGGTCTCTTGATGGATCGAAGAGAGTGTTGTTAAGGATCGCATGGGATGACATGGCCCTGCATGTTCTCGACGTTTAGCCTCCAGAAGCTTACAATTGAGTGTGTATCTATCATGTATCAATCAAATGTAGTCGAATTGTGTGCAATGTGCATGTTTTCAGATCCAGCAAATACGCTAAAGAGCTCTCAACAGTATGTGTGGTACCGATGAGGAGCCCCTTGTCTGTCACATTGTTTCTAATGGTTTTCATCTTTCTTCCAGTCTTACAGACGTCCCATAGTTCTATTACATTCCTCTTGGGGGCGTATACAAAGAGCTTTGCATCATCATCTCCTATATTGATCCAAGTGACCTGACAGTCTCTGTATCCTTTGAGCATTTTAAAAATACAGCCATCGCGGACACTGACAATCAGTATTCTCCCTAGAGAATCACAGCAAGCTGCCCATGTACCACTGCGAGAATAGATATACATATAGCAATCGTACTGGTGCATGTGAAAAGTGTATCCATGACAAAACATACCTAGAGCTCACGTCTAATCCGAGGCAGTCTCGTTTGGTATCGTCCCAAACACTAGTATATGGAGACGCCAATGTGGTGTGCTTTTTTAATGGGCGATCTTCACTGGGCGTGTGTCCGGTTTCACTGTGCTCAATCACCATCCCAGCTTCCCCCTGGTGGTGATCCTCGTCCGTCTTCTTGCGGCCAAACAGCATTTTCGATGACATGGTCACGAGAGATGAGAGTACTCCACTCTTTTGGCTTACCCAGTGCTTTTCATGGAGAGCATAAAAGGCAATTGGAGGGTCCTTGCCGGCACTGAGAATCAGCATCTCATCTTCTCCAAGTGCCCCGTGGGTCGAACCCGTTCTATTCATGTTTCCTAATGTACTATGCAATGATACCGATCGAGGTGTTGCTCTGCATGGCACGTACAGAGACGCATGCCTCGGGCCGACAGTGTAGAATTCCCATGCATGTGCATCAACATCAGGAGGCTGTCTGCCCTTCTTATGCCACTGCCACGCAGAAAGGACATCAATACAATGAACAAGCACGACCCCATCTCGAGTACCAGCACTAACTATTCCACCGTTGCTAGATTCCGTCACCGAAATGTTGGTGATGGCCGTGTCATTCACTCGCTGTCGGTGCAAACAGACATGTTTGCCACTCTGGGTATTGATGGAATGTATCTGCAAGCTCCCTTTGGAGGTCCCGAGTATTAAAAGTCTCACATCTTTCTCGTTATCATCAGACGCTGACAATGCCCTACCACGCTCCCCGACAAACGAGACACACGTAACCACCTCCTGGGGAGACGGCGTCACAGCTGACACGAAACACACAGGGTGGGTATGCTGTGTCGTAGGAAACACGACCATCCTCCTACCAAATGTTACACACATATATTCCCTGCATTAAAGGCCCGTATAGTATCCCTTTGACACGCATAAACCTATATATAGATGGCAACATACCCAGTGCAGGGGTCCAAACTGCAGACCAATGGCAAGTGCTCTGACGCGTGGACCAAATCCTCATTGTCCAAGTATGGACTATTTTCATATTGTAATAACAATTTAGGAAGATACTTGAGGTCAATAACCTCCTCATTCTCCTCCATCGTCGTTCAAACTGTGCAGTGTTCAAATTCAAACGAGCCCTGTGTCACCTGGGTACCCTACTGTCCCTCGGTCCTCGTCATTCTCAGCAAATTCCAGTAATATTTTCCATATCAATTGGGTATGCCATCCGAAATCTACCAATCCCTGTGGTCTTCTCCGACAACGACAGCAAAGTTCCTAAATTTAGCACATATCCAATATATATTGGATCTCCTGTAGAGTATGGTGTCGATTGACATTGCGATGGTCATACATAATACATTAAATTAAGTATATTCATGTGTGGGATACATGGATGAGCACAGAACCTCTGACACAGTGGTATCTGAACAAGACTCTGTCCAAAGACAACGAGGCTTGGGCGAATATGGGTGCGCGCATTATAGGCGAAGAGTCAAGTTTGTAGCACCATGTTGCGGTTTGATCTGTTGGTGTCGGCACTGCCATGATGAGGAGAAGAACAGAGATGAACCTGTACGTGTACAACTCAGTGAGTGTGGTGCTTTGAAAAGAGCCATTCTGAACGCACTATGCTTGATGCAGGATCTTAAGAAACGCCATGAGATTGTTAGGAAAGACATCACACACGTTGTGTGCGCCTTGTGTGATACAAAGCAGCCAGTAGGACACTACTGTACTTCCTGTGGTGTGTCCTTTGGACAGTATTCTTGCACAGTGTGTCCATTTTATGACGATAATATAGAGAAAGAGCCATTCCATTGCGATGAGTGTGGTATTTGTCGAGTAGGTGGAAGGGCGAATTTCTTTCATTGTGCCACATGCGGAGGGTGTTATGCAACAAGTTTGAAGGGGAAGCATGTGTGTGTGGAGCGGGCTCTTCACCAGAATTGCCCTGTGTGCTTTGAATATCAATTTGAGAGTGTGGAACCTAACACTGTGCTTAAATGTGGGCATACAATCCATGCACATTGCCTGGAAGAGCTGGAAAGAAGCACTGCAAATATTTGTCCCTGCTGTCCAATCTGCAAGAAGAGCTTGGGGGATTATTCTTCCTACTGGGCAGCCCTTGATAGAGAAATAGAGAACAATCCCGTGCCAGAAGAATATGCGGGATGGGAAGCGGATATTATGTGCAATGATTGCTCCACAAAGTCCACACAGGTGCCATTCCACTTGATTGGCTTGAAATGCTCATCATGTGGGTCTTACAATACACAACGACTTTTCGCCGGCAAAAGGTGACGCTATCCTATTTAATTATTAAAATAAATATTATTATTTATTTACCTTTACCTCCAAGTCCTACATATCCTGATCTTCCCCGCCGATCCTGTTGTGCCTCCTCCACTTCCTTTTGAATCTGATACTCTGTTGTCTGCAATACAAGGCATCATGAATAGACACACAAATCAACAACAGGCGGTATTAGTGACACGTACTCCTTGTGATGTCGCACTAGATAGACTAAAGACTCGCTCATCTACCCGGAACGTCCGTCCTTTGTTCCTGACTTGTGCATTCTTGGATGTCAAAAATCCCTCAAACCCTTTCGTCACTGTTCCAAAGGCTGTACATTCGGCCTGTCCACAGTATTCACTCTCTAATTCATGAATCTGAATACATAAATTTCAATTCGTGACATACGTGTCGTATATAACGCAGGAAGAAGCGTGCGCACCCTTTTTTCTAAATCCTGAACGTCTTCCTCGAGACGACCCTTCTTCAAGGCCAATGCCTCTCGCGCCTGGCTACTCATCAATATATATTGGTATATATAAATAAATACAGAGGTATCGTTGTACAGAATGGGGCACAAGAGCAACTGGACACATAACGCTGAGTTTCTTACTTTGATACATTTAGATTTTTCATGAAATATCATGAAAAATGTCATGTTATGATCCCCCGATTGCCACGTATTTCAAAATTAAATATTTATTATCTACTGGTATCATCCATCAATCGTATGGTGAACGGTAGTAGGACAGACGGTGTTAGAGTTGTGTGGGTCTCCCTGTTGGTTGCACTGGTAACAGAGGAGGAGGGGCCAGGATGGGAGGGATGATGTTACATCAAGTGTACCGACCTCCTCTTCTTCAGAGCAGACTGGGTATTTCTGAGAGAATACTTGTGAAGCGCTGCAACCGGGACCATCAATCATGGATGTGCAAGGGGGAGAGGTGGCAGCGGCTACGGGCACATGTAGCTGCTGGCGATCCGAGTGATGGGGAGTTGGATCGCCAACACGCGGAGGACGACGTGAAACCTGTCGAAGAATTGGACACAGTGGGATCATTTGGTAGGGTGCGGAGAAATATAGGCACCATTGTTGCCTTTTCTCTCCCTGTGCTGCTGGTTCCTCTGGCAGACCCAATAATGAGTTTGGTTGACACGATATGTCTTGGTCAGTTTGCTGGGACTGTTCAACTTGCGGCGCTAAGCCCCTGTACATTAATTTTCAATTTTGCATTCTACTCATTCACGGCTCTGACGATTGCCACCGTGTCCATTGTTGCCGAGCACCTTCGGTCACAGAGGGAAGATTTGGCAGGAAAGGCCTTGTCCACATCCCTGGTGATTGGAGCTATCGGAGGAGGGTGTATAACAGTAGTTCTTACATTATATGGATCATTCTTCTTGTCACTGACTGGGTGTGACCCGGTATTGCTGCCTGTTGCAGAAAAATACTTGAGAATTAGAGCTCTTGCTGCTCCAGCAGCAATACTAACAAGCGTTTTGCAGGGATCTTTCCTCGCTCAAAGAGACAGTAGAACTCCATTTAAAGTAGTGGTATCTTCAATACTTTTAAGTGCCCTTGGAGATGTCATTCTCTTGTATACATTTAGATTTGGAGTGGTTGGTGCTGCCATCACAACCTTGGGCTCCCAGTGGTTTTCTGCGTCTGTGTTACTGTATCATGCTTGCAAGAGTCAAGTAAAGCCTAGCATCATATTGCCATCATTATCTGAAATAATGGCTCTGCTTCGATATGTCAGCACCTTGGGAGTCTTCTATGTCGCCAAAACAAGCAGCTATCTGTTTCTACAGGCAGCTGCCACTCGGTTGCCTGCGGCAACGTTGGCTGCACATCAAATAAATTGGTCACTCTGGGGGCTATGTTCATTCACAAATGCTCCTTTAGAACAAGCTTCGCTTGCATTCCTTCCCGTCGCAACTCCAGGGAGAGAGAAAAATGAGCTGACTTTTGCTTTGTTGATAACAGGTGCCCTGCTCGGAGTGGTTTTGAGTTTTGTGGCGGTCGGAGTACCGACACTCTTGCCTTTTATTCTCACATCAGATTCACAACTGTGGCCGACAATGAAATCGGTCTGGATCCAGGGCCTGTCTGCAATGCTCTGTTGTGGTCTTGATGTCACCTCAACAGGTATTCTGCTGGGCAACAGAGACACCGTATATGTAGCAAAAGCAATGGTGATATCTTTATGTACATTGGTAGGCTTTTTATCCGCTGCTAGTTTCTTGAATCAAGGATTTTCAATCGGGACTGTCTGGTGGGGTCTTGCTGCATTCTTTGTGAGCAGGATTGTTCAATCATTTCCAAGAGTGCTCAGCAAGCATGTCTGGCTTCCAAGTACCCAATCCTCCCTCCCACAATGGCCCTGATGGGCTCTCGAGGCAACCATCTGGACAAGCTTTGAAATACAAATGTAAAAATAATAGTTTCCGAAACGTGCACGCGAAGACAAGGGCAAGGAGCCCGCCTCGCCCCCGAGGTTTGAGTGGACGGTCAACGTCAATGCACCTGGATAATAGCAACACAAGGCCTCATAACAATTGCGGAAATCGCAATATATATATATATTTATTTATTTGATAACACAGAGCAACACGTGACTATAAATTATTGCCCCTCCCCTTCAGAACATGAGGAGAGTGTTCGAAAAGCATGTTGTCATACTGGGGGAACCAAAACAACTTCGCAACACCCTACTTATAATACTTATAATTATTTTTAGGCAACGCCAGCAGGTCGGGGCGAGCAAGCTACTCGAGGGGAGTGGACGAAGCAGGGCCACCCACCTCGAGAGCAAGGCCTGCAGCAGGTGACCCCTGCGCCCCACCTGGGGGACACCCTGGCACGAACAATGGCCATCGTGTTGTTGAGGATGAGGGTGAAGATAGGGGTGCTCGAGAGTATGTCGATCCTGGGGAAAAGTGGTGGGACAAGCTTCCGTAGTAAATATGAGACTACGTAGTCGTACACACATGGGTAGAGTATACTATGGAATAGGTATTACAGGGTACATTGTAAAGTGTACAAATAGAGAGAGAGTGTGTGAAATCAATTCTATAGGTCTCATTGCTCCATGTCAGATCTTGTGAGGTCAATGACATCCATGTCAATGTCATCATCATCATGTGTCAAGTCAATCATACATGTATGTTCTGGTTCCTCCCTCTCAGGAGTGCCACTGTATTCTACATGCGTTGTGTGCGAGTCTCCATCATCATGCGTGTCAACACAAGTGTCTTGGTGTGTCTTCACCCTCGGATCGACCGGAAATTTGAAGCTTTCATTCAAACCCTCTCGGATGGCGTAGAGTTCCTCCCTTGCATCAGAAAACAAGGATTCCCAATGCTTTGTTGCTTCCCCATTGTACAGAATCTGCTGGGTCCGCAAAAAGCTCGACTCTCGCAGCACATGAATCATCGCTTCTATAAATCCAAGAACCCATCCTTCGCGTGTACAGACGCGGGTCAATAGCTCGTAGCAGTCGTAGGGATTGCTGATCAAGGTGAGCAACTGTGTGTTGTCAGCCAGCCCAAGTTGCAACTCTTGATTCATTGTCTCCAGGGTTTTAGCGACTTTGTTGACTTTTCCAGGCGATACTGCTTGATTGCATTGCAATTCTCTGACGAAGCGTGTCTTGTAGACGGAATCGTGGGACATTGTGGGTGCAACTCTTGCATGCGTGTAATCACAGTAACACACCCCAAAAAACGACCGCGTGACCTTTGTAATATTACTACGGCACAATCACAATGTAATACATAATACACGTGTTTTGTGTGAAGTGTCTTTCCTTTTGGGGATTGTCTCACTCCTTTTCGGGATTGTCTCACAGGAAAGCGGACAGTCGGTACAAAAGTGGACCATGAACACATCAAAAGTGTCCACTTTTGTAGGGGCATGGAGCCTTCGAGAAGAGTGGGTCCTCAAGACAGCGTGATTAGCCAATACATTCATATTCGTTACAAATATCATGACGATGTGGTCTGAGAAGAAATTACGTGTAGATCACGAGCATCCATTAGAGTTTTACGGAGGGCACTCTGACTTGTTTCCAGGGCTGAGCAGGCATCCCTTTCCTTCTTTCGTGCAAAGAAGAGCGCATCGGATGCCTGAAGCTCTCTCATACCATGCTCCATTTCTTCTTTATCGGATAAAAAGTCGACTTCTTGGCGACGTGATTTCAGAGCACTGTAGGCTTTGGCCTCTTTTTGGGATGATGCAATGAGTTCTTCCAGCTGCCTTCTCAACCGATCAACATTATTCTTCTCCTCCATCAGTGTCTCAAGTTTCTGGCGTATTTGCGGTGAGCTTTCAAACCGCTGTAAAATATTTGTGTATTCTGCCACCTCGTTGGATAGCATTTCTGATGCATCCAACATCCTCCCAGACCCTTCATATCGTGTGTCATCCTCTTCATCACTGCTGGAAACATGCATTGGACCGATGACTGGAATATTCTTCAGAGCTGTCCCCGCATCCATAGACTCATTCACCGAATTAACATTACTAGGAGACAAAAGCTCGAATGGGCTTTCGTTTGCTTCCTGGATGAGTTGCCTAATCCTCTTCAACCTTTCCCCCAAGGCAGACTCGCCCAGATTTTCCTTGACATCCTCTTCGTCGACATTGATCGACACAGGCCGATAATCCATTGACTTTTCAAACGTGTCTAGATGGTCCCGAACTGTTGATGACACGTCGTGATCCACAACCCTGGCCGAGGGAGAAGCAACCCCCGCCTCACTCATGGACTGTGCATACGCCATGACCTTGTCCAATTCCTGTTGGGTTTTCGCAAGCTGTTCTGAGACGGCTTCTTTTTCTTCTGTTGTATTTTGTACCTCTTCCTTGAGCAACGAGATTCTCTCCTCGAGTGCAGCAGATGCATCATGAGCCTGTCCCTCTGCGGATTCAAGTCTGGATTGCATGTCCTTCAACTGCTGGGTCTGCGCAGTAACAGTTTGTTCTCTCAATTCTGTTGCAGACACGGCCTCATTCAGTTTCATTTCCAATTCCTCTATTTTCTGCCTGTATGACTCGAGCTTCCCATCATCATGCTGACTAAAGTGATTTCTCAGCGCTGCCATGGTCTGAACAGGCGTAGCATTCCTATCCACAGTCAGGCTCGATTTTATCAACGTTTCTAATTCCCCTATAATTGGATCCCATGGTTTAAGCACCATTGGAGCCTCCCTAGGGGCCACATCGGATGCCTCCACCTCTGATTTGTACTCCAACGCCTGTGCATAGACATCCTCAGCCGCAGCCAAAATACTCTGCTGTCTCCTATAGGCCATCAAGTACGATCGTGTAGCTTTATACATGGATTTACGCAACCTTTGAGCTCTCAAATACGCGATAAAAGCACCCAGCAGTAGAATACCCTCACAGGTCATGAGGGTCAAGTCTACAGACTTGATAACAGAAGAGTGCTCAATCGACAGGCGCACATTCGATTCAAGCATAGAAATTTGCCCCTCGTATTCTTTCAGCTGCTTACTCATGGAATGCACCTTTTGTGTAGACGCCTCCAACGCTGAAAACATGGAATCCTCCTTGGCCTTGGCTTGAGATGCCCTCTTCCGTTCCACCTGCACTTCCAACTCCAAATCATCCACTCGCCTACTCACCCTATCCCTCACATCCTTGAGTGCACTTTCCAATTCTGACACATCGCGATCATACTTTTCTTGCAACGCAGACAACTCTGCAGTCAGCACAGGCTCCACCTCAACCACCTCCTTCGAAGGCACCGCATCCACCAGCTCTGAACGAATGGTCTCTGCAATATCTACTGGTCTATTCCACTGTTCATCCACCGGCAAAGATACATCCGCAGAGCCACGATGAGAGTACAACCACCCCCCGCCAAGGAGGACCAGCACAACAACAAGTACCACAGCAGTGATGGATGCTCTCAACTCCCTCCTAGTAACATTTTTCCTTATACTAGATCCAATATGCCCCATTTGATCCGCAATATCCTTCAGAAAGGAACCCATGCGTTCAACTGTCAACATTCCATCGTGTCGAGCATAATACGCTTGAAGATCTTCGCCCCGTTCCCATGCTTTGAATGCCCCGCTCTCTTTTAACTTTCTGAGGTGATCTTCAGTGCAAACGTTGCTGCGTTTCTTCATGACCCGTTTTGTCATGGTTCCTCCACAGACCACGCCAGGCATGAATTCCAGCCCCGCCGAGTCTTCCATCGTACAGTATCCTTTCTTATTCTATTCAATTATATTATTATTAATATTTGGATACTATAACGCAATAGTAACCTCGTATGGTGATATACCATCTCAAATGGTGATTGTTGACTGAATTTTCAAATTTCAAATACTCCATGCGCACATTGTCCATTCCATCTCTGTACCTCTCCAGAGAGAGATGCATATACACACGTCGTTCAGCTGCACACGAGGTATCGATAGGGTGGGTGGGTGCCTCCAATCCTACATGGGTGAGCATGTCCACTGGGGAAGACCGTGTATACAGGTCTGCCAATGGATTTGACAGGCGTGGTATRTATATATATCATGGCATCTGCACGATTAGTATTTGATACTCTCTGGTGGCGGCCGATACAAACAAATAACGGGTGCATAATACCTGCGTAAATGTTGCTACGTCTCGTCTGTTCCCATGCAAGAGGGCTCTGGATGGGGAGATAATGCCTGCGTCATCTGACGCGGGCATTGGTATCATCTTCGCTCGTAGACGACGTCAGCGCTGACGTCAGCCATATCTTCGCTCGTGGATTCGCTCTGGATACGAATCACGGCCACAGACACACTTTTGTGGAAGACAGAGGGATTGGACGTTAGTAATTTTGATACGTACAAGAATACGTAGATACTTTCAGACTCAAAATGGATGCCCTTGCTCATCGTGTGCTTGCGAAATAAAGCAACTTGACGAATCCCTTGTGAGCTGTAGTGTTAACACCATCACAAGATAGTGGGGAACAGAAATGGTAAACTCAAAAGATACTATAAATTACACGCGGACATGCATGGAGAATTCGCATAGGGCCAGCAAAAGGGCTAATGACGCGCCTGAGAGTTGTATAGGAGCTGGCAAGACTGGAGAATGTACAAACGCAGAGGACGAGCAGCAGAGGACGGGAGGGCGTGATTCATCAGAGGAATCCTTGGCATCCTTGTGTTGTGAGGTGATTGAATCGTCCTTGAACCTAGAGAACAATGCCTCTGTGGATGGCCTGAGGTGGGTGGCACCAATACCAGCAGCGCCGTCAACAACTATTAGAGCGTTACCCAGCGAGGCCGGAACTCTTTCGACCACCAATATTCCTATACCTCTCGATGATGTTATAGATTTGGCGAAAGAGATGAAAGATCGCATCAGCGACATCTACACCCTGTCAAACAACTGCAGGAGAGGAGGTGGGCTCGTGGGTTCTTTGTGGCAATATGACAGGGGTGGCACCCCCTCACCGAGCCCACGCATGGCGAGCCAACCGCAACATATTGATGTACATCAGTTTTTAGGGAGCGGATCTTTTGGCAGTGTGCATGCTGCATCAGTCAATGGAATCTCAAGAGCAGTCAAGTCAATACGAGCAAACACTGCAGAACTTGAAAAGCTCGTGTTGGAAGCCGAGATAGGATACCATATGATGCAACCCAATATCGTGAGGACGTTTTCGTACCAGATATATGACGACGCATCCTGTAATGTATTGGCTGCAGGAAATTCTTGTATGCAGGTCGCGCGAAATGATCTTTCCCTCCTGGAATCTGATGAGTACGTCTCTGTTCGAATAGTTCAGGAACTATGCGATATAGGACCATTGACAAAGTACATCAGGGAGGATGAATCGATCAAAGCCGCTTCTCCCGCTCTGCCCACAAAGGAGTGCTGTGTTCTGATTGCTCTTGATGTTGTGAGTGCCTTGATATACCTAAAACATCAGGGAATAATCCACGGCGATTTGTCCGGCAATAACGTCCTCTTGACCTCGGACGCAACTTCTCCATTGGGTTTGCGAGCAAAAGTATGTGATTTTGGCCGTTCGAGGCTGGCGAGGGTGAAGATGATGACAAACTCTCTTGGAACAGTCTCGTACATGCCACCGGAAATGGTGCTCTCCGGTGAACTGAACTCGAATACAGACATGTATTCTTTGGGTATCCTGATGATAGAAATGCTCACGAAGAAACTCGTCTGGGATAGGCAACAGCCGGTGCAGATACTGTTTGCCATGAGCTCTGGAAGAAGGGTTGAGGTACCACTACAGGGCATTCCCTCAGATATGAGAGACTTCCTAGTCTCCTGCGTGAGAGACGATCCAGACGAGCGCCCAACACCCGAAATGGCATTCGATATACTTAAGACAATGATACCACAGGGGCTCGTCCAAGCCCATCTGGGCAAAGAATGTGACCTTGCCATACCATGCAACTGATTGATTGATTGATTGATTGATTGATTGATTGATTGATTGATTGATTGATTGATTGATTGATTGATTGATTGATTGATTGATTGATTCAACAAATGAATTCGCTAAGAAATGAATCTGATTCCATAATGAAACTATGTATCTTCCATTTCTATATGTATGCACTATTTAATTTGAATTAGAAACAGAAAGTGCATGCCTCTGGAGGCATCCAGGATCCTGGAATTGGTCATCTCCCTTCTCAAGGGTACGAATGTCCAGACATGGGTAACACTGGTGGGAACCCAGTGCCATGTTGGTTTACCCCCTGACTGACAACCTTGTTTCGACAATAGAGGATTTGACTCACCAGAAGGGGTTTATCGACACGATACCGGTCGGACTGCTCTTTCAATCGAAAGACACGTGTTGATTCAAGACATGAATCGATGCAAGACTGGAAATCAATCTCTGTCGCTGTTTCTCAGTTTTCAACTTTATTTTCAACCCCATAATGTGGATAAGTCTTCCTTACACTGCGTGGAAAGGCCTCAAGGCGATTGCGTGAATTTGAGTTGAAAAGAGGAAACGTATAGAGAGGCGTGGATTGGTCCCTGAATCGCGTGCTTTTATTTTATTGGATGAGCCTTCATCATGGTGATCTGGTTTCTAGCGTTAGTGCTGCAGATTGCTGCGCTCGGTTGTACACTGTATCAGTTGGTTCAACTGACAGACTTGGAGTTGGACCAGATTAATCCACATGACGCGGCTAAAAATTACAATCAAGCAGTATATCCTGCTCTACTATTGGAATGTAGTCTATTCATTGTCGCTGCAGTGGGAGGGAAATGGCTTGTAGCCTTGCCCTTTGCTGGGGTGGCTGCCCTTGATGTACGCATGTTTCTGAGAGATGTGGGAAAAGGGACGATTGACGTGACAGAAATTTTCAGGATTCTGAGATCAAAGAGAATACGAATGACCCAAAAGACTGTTGTGGAGATGATACTGTTGGGGTGGATCTTGTTTAGATTGGTGGAAGAGATAATCTCTTCCTTGTCGGATGGGGGCAAGGATGTTGCGAGGAGTTTGCTGCAAGAGGCAGCGGCGTCCTTGTATCATTAGATCTAGTCGAGTGAATACTTTTTAAATGATTGATAGTTCTTAAAAACTGGCATTGCCGGGCCATCTTGGGAATGGGATGACATCTCTAATGTTCTCAATGCCCGTGGCAAAAAGAATGAGTCTCTCAAATCCGAGACCGAAACCGGAATGCGGCACTGTACCATACTTTCTCAGGTCCAGATACGATGCATATGGTTCTAAAGGCATTCCAGAAGCTTGGATTCGTTCCTCCAAGACATCAAATCGGTCCTCTCTTTGGGAGCCTCCAATAAGCTCTCCGACACGGGGAACGAGCACATCCATGGCAGCGACCGTCTTGTTGTCATCATTCAGGCGCATATAAAACGCTTTGATCTCTTTTGGATAGTCGTATACAATGACAGGTTGCTTGTACACCTCCTCTGTGAGGTATCTTTCGTGTTCAGACTGCAAGTCAATGCCCCACGAGACAGGAAACTGAAACTTCTTTTTTCCACTCTTTTCCACTTCTTCCAACTTGGCAACCGCATCCGTATATGACAATCGCATGAATGGACTCGAAGCAACTTGCTCCAAACGATCGATCGCCTCTGAATCGATCATTTTAGTGATGAATTCGAGGTCTGGTCGGCAGGTGTCCAGCAGGTGTCTGCAACAGAATCTCACATAATCCTCTGCGCACTGCATGTCATCTTGAAGCGTGCAAAATGCCATTTCTGGCTCGATCATCCAAAATTCAGCCAAATGGCGGGATGTATGAGAGTTCTCTGCTCGGAATGTCGGACCAAAGGTGTACACGTTGGACAGTCCACATGCGTAATACTCTCCGTTGAGCTGTCCCGAGACAGTGAGATAGGCAGGCTTGCCGAAAAAGTCTTTTGAATAGTCAATTGATCCATTCTCTGTTCTTTGGATGCCACCGATAACACGAGCCTTCGCTTCCATTTGTGCTAGAGATTCTTTCATCGCAAGCAATGTCTTCACTTCAGATTTAGATGCCTTTGCCAGGTCTTTATTTTCCTTATCTTGTGCAGCTGCTTCTTTTGCTTCCTTGACCTTGCTCCCTTGCTCAGCGACCTGTGCACGGAGTGCTTCCAGCTCTGCTTGGTCAACTGGCTCATGGGCTCCAGACTCAGCCTCGCCCAGCAGTGTTGTCACCTGGAACATCTCTCCAGCACCTTCACAATCTGATGCGGTAATAATAGGAGTATGAACATATAAAAATCCATTTTCCTGGAAAAATTTGTGCGTGGCATAGGCCAGTGCATTCCTGATTCGTGCTACTGCTCCTATTGTGTTTGTCCTAGGCCTAAGATGGGCAATTTCTCTCAGATACTCCATACTCTGCTTCTTTTTAGCCAAGGGATAAACGGAAGGATCTACTCGACCAACATGAAGAATCTTACGAGCCTTTAACTCGACCTGTACAGATTGATGATTGATGATATCAGAGCCATTAGAATACGACGAGTGTCACCACCTCCGACACAGGTTGCCATGATCGACAAGCCGCTTTAAAAGTGGCGAAATTAATATACGAGAATCTACTAGAGGAGCCCGTCAAGGTAGGGCCATCCCACATCAAAATCTGATGGGGATACTTCTACTGTGGGCGCCACTCTCGGATCTCGATAGCATGCTCCAACTGCAACAATAATAGTATCCACATACCTTTTGTTTCGTCCCTTCCGGCGTCTTTGCCAGCTCTCCTTCGATAAGGACACATGTGGCAGTTGGTGTCACCTCTTTCAGCCCCCCAACCTCATCCCCAACCTCTTTATCCACCATCACTTGCATATTTGCAAAGCAGCTTCCATCATTCACCTCCAAGAATGCAAACGAACCAGCCCCTGCCACACGGCCAGTTTTCACCCACCCAGCAATACGCAGCGTTTGCCCAACCATGGACAACCCCTCGCTCTCGCTGTCAAGGATGGTGCTGACCATGACGCGAGAAAAGGTCTTGGAATATGGAGCCACCATAGCGTGCTCATTTTCCTTCTTCTTCAACTCAGTCTACGGACACATAGAGACCCATTAGCCACGTGAATATCTGAAACACCATTCAATGCGCATCATCGTACCCTGAGATCTTCAACCTGCTGTCGAAGAGACTCAATCTCTTCAGCAGAGGACCCAGCAGCGCCAACCATAATGCTCCTTCTGTGTGCTGTTTGAGACAATGGATAGCGATCTATAAAGCAACTTTTATGATTCTGTGTGATCAATTGGCGATTGCACGTTATATGGCGTGTTTTCTTAGCAGCAGCCTTTGTTGATGAAGTGACAATGTGGAGGCGTTGAAACAGAGCCAGACGCCTGGCCAGCATTATATTGATACTTAAAAGTTCAAAATGAAATAGTGGGATCCAGGGAGCTAGCAATGCCAATTGATGGGTGTCAATGATGAACGTCTGATGCGCCATGGGCATCCTCCACCCTGGGGGCATTTCTGCCTGTATGAATCTCAAGATTGTGCATACAAGATCGAGCATCGGGGACAATGTGGCTGATGGGTATTGAATTACACTATCAACCTCGATAAAATACTATTCCTGATGCTTTTTCTGATTTCTTCTTAGAGAGGAAGGTACAAAGCATGCGGCAAGGCCAAACAAGCCTTTAATTGATCCAGTCCAGCTCTCAGAGTAGAACATCCATACAAGAGAGGTGACAAAGTTGAATGCCTGATCTTTGACTGGGTACTGTAATAAAGGTGGGATTGCTGTGCTAAATGGCCATCTGTCCTCTGCGACTGACTTGGGGATGCACATGCCCCTCAGTCCTTCAATGCCTGCAAACCTGTCAAATCCAGAGTATTTGACACCCCCAAATGGCAGGGACTGGGCCATGTATGTTGCTGCAAAGTCGTTGATGCTGCTCATTCCAGTATTTAATTTGGATGCCATCCGTCGAGCGCGGCGCTTGCTGCCACAGAAAACGCTGCTTCCTAATCCAAAGGCACTGTCATTTGCCAGTGCAATTGCCTCATCATCGGTACTAAAGGTCACTACCGTCATGACGGGTCCAAATACTTCCTCGTGCCATATTCTCATGGAATCATTCACACCAGTCAAGATGGTTGGAGGATAGAATTGCCCATTGGAGAGGTCAGAGCCTGGGGCAGGCATGCGCCCACCAGTCACCACGGTGGCACCATGTGACACGGCATCATCGACCAGGTCTTGAACCTTTTCGGCCAACCCAGGTAAACAGAGAGATCCAAAATCAACAGTATCGTCTTGAGAAGCTGGCCCTTGCCTCATCTGGGCAACGGCCGTCATGCAAATATCCAAAAACTTGTCCACAGCGTTTTCATGAACAATAAATCTTTCGGCTCCGGTACAGTTCTGACCGCATGCCTGGAAGGCACCTCGCAACGCAGTAGGAACTGCAACATTCAAATCGGCGTCTTCACACACAATAAACGCATCCTTTCCCCCCAGCTCCAGGACGACAGGAGTCAGGGTGTCTGCAGCGGATGCCATCACCTTTTTTCCAACCTCTGTCGAGCCTACAAATATAACCTTATCCACCCCAGAAGTGACCAATGCATGTCCAGCATCCCCGTACCCTGTCACAATCTGGACCAAGTCGGGAGGCGCCCCTGCAACATCCAAAGCAGTCTTGATACCCTCTGCATAATACAGAGCAGACCAACTGGCATGCTCTGACACCTTGATCACAATCCCATTCCCTGCAAAAATCGCCGCCACCATGGGATTATAAATGTTATGGAATGGATAATTGAAAGGAACGATCGCCCCCACAACACCCACAGGCACATACTCCACCCTCGCCTTTTTATAAAACATCATCCTCCCTGCCGACCTACTCTCTGGCTTGAGCCACCTCTCCCCCTCCGACATCAACCACCGAATCTTCTCACAGGTCACGATAAGTTCCCCAAAAGCAGCGTCCACCATAGGCTTGCCCGAATCGATGGAAGAAATCCGACAGATATCTTCCTGATGCTCCATAATATACTTGAGCATCACAGACAGCACCCTCCTTCTGTGAGCAAAACTGGAATGCTTCCACTCCTCCTGCGCTTTTTTAGCCTTTCGAATACTCAAAGACACCTGCTCAGGTGTCATTGCAGGTGCGTATCCCAAGAGCTCCATGGTCCCAGGATCGTGACAAGGAATGCTCCCTGTCTGGCCACCCCTCTTGGATGGACTTCTTGTCCGACCAGGCATCGTTAATCCTAATGGCCTCTCATCCATCAATCCAACCCCCACGTAAATGCTGGGGACTGGCATTGGGTAGTTGAGATACGCCACCAACAACAGCACCAGTCCACTTGCGAAGGACACGGCGATGGCCAGCGTCTCTCCATCAATGGTCCTAATGAACTCACCGATGGTATCTGTGAGATACCGATGCACTGTTTCAATCATCTTACGAGGAATTATGTCACTGGGACGGGCATTCCTGCTGCTGTACATGTATAAATCGATACATCCACCCTGAACTGATCCCCCCATTAATAGACAGTGTCGATGGGTAACGTATAAACCAAGTAGAATAGAGGCTGTGCGCACACATGACCCATATTCGCAGCAACACAACCTCCGATGGTTGTCCAATATCTTGATCAGGCTGTTGTCTTTGATAGCAGTATCTTACATGCGACATCTCTGCACAAGATTTGAACTTGAATATCAGCGCATTCGTTGCACTCGTTCATTCTGGTCTTGCCTGCATGGGAGCGGCATTTGCATCGATAGTGTATCCGTGAAGTTAGATAGAGGTATAGAGCCGCACCTGACAAAAGTATGGGGTCCCCTCGGTGCGAGGGGGAGACGAGCGGGAGACGACTCGATGGAGCTTCGAATGATAGGGAGCAGTCCACAAGGAGGCAATCTTTGAGGACGCATAGGAAATCAGCTTTTTCTAGAGACTATGTATTGGATATTGATAGAGAGATTATGGCGATCGAGTCTGTGGCGGAAGAAGGCGAATCGAATGTGGTTCAATTGGTAGGTTCGGCACAGCAGGGCAGCTTGAGGGGTGGATCTGAATTGAGTGAGTCATTATTACATACTCAGAAGAGAAAGAGGGGTAGACCGAGGAAGCATCCTCCAGTGGCCCAGGTGGCCAGCGATGCTCCAAAGGTGAAGAGGCCCAGAGGGAGACCTCGAGGTGCGTGGTGGTGGGATTGGGGTGTGTGGGGGGATCTGGGAATTTATGTGTGTTCTATATATGTCTACAGGGTCTGGGAAGCATCAACGGGCGGCGGCGGCGGTCGGGCAGTCCTCTGTCATGTCCATGAACAACAACACGACACAGAGGCCAACTGCATCGGATTCTGCCATCACGTCTGGGATGGCATCTGGGGCGGTGTATGCTCCTTCTACGACGTCTCAGAGGAAGGATCGGGTGGCGTTGAGGGGGGCGAATAAGCTCTCTTCACCTCATGTGCAGTCTCAGTGTGTGGAAGGGGAAGCTGTGAGTGAGCTGAAGATGAACCAGCGAAATGAGGTGGTGAAACATGAGGTTACGGATCTTGTTACTCCTCCAGACATGAGGCAGGCGGACCATCATCAGGAAACCCCACAGGGGTCTCTCGTGAAGGCTGAGGACCGCCATGGAGGACACACCATCACACCGCTGTCCCTCCCATCGCACACAATGGATGAATCAGCAGAAACACCAACTCCAAGATCAACAAGAAATAGGAGGAGGAAAGGTTTCGTCCCTCAGAAGTCGGAGATTTGAAGAGAAAACGTTCCCATACGTATTTTCTGTTGGTAGATATCTGCTGAGAGAGAGAGAGAGATGCTTGGATTGAATCCAATGGATTCTGAGCACCTACCCCGGAAAATATATACATTGCTTTTCATTATTATTTCAAGTATTATTGAATATAGAAACGTGTTTTTTTCCTCAAGCATCATGCAGTAACTCATCCAAGAGCAGGTTCCACTGAGCCTCTGTCATCTCGTGCATTGACCCACGTGCTACCCAACGAGCTTTCAGATCGTTTAATCGACTCGTATACCTACTCATGCAATCACTGAGATGCCGGGATTCCTCTCTGCATGCCCATACCATGGATATGACTCTTCCTTTACAGCACTCAGCATATGCCCTGGAATACTCGCTGCATTCTACGAATGCTCTCTGCTTTAACTTGTAAAATAATGCTGCAGGATATGAATACGTAAAGGATCTCACTATCGACCTGGTTTTTCTGCAGTGTCAATTCACTGTTTTACACCCCAGGGCACCACGCACCTTCTTCGACTCGTTTTGGAACGGGTATTTCCTCTTTCATTTCATCTATCAATTACATTTAGAATTGCCTCTATGAATTACATGTAGAATGGCTGGGATTGAAATCCATCTGAGGAACTTTTTTTAAAATGTCGAATGTAGGTAGACCTACCGTAGATGAAGAAATTCTGTCGAACCAATTCACAGCACAGACTGCGCCAGCATATATTTTTATTTATTTTTAGCAGAAGATAAAAGACACGCGAAGATTGCGTTGGTTCGTTACAGGCGACACTGATAGGTTGAGTTCAGGGCAGCATGGTGAGTGCTTTCCCTCGTCGTCATATATCCAGTTTACAACGTACATTATAGATAGTGGTGTGATGAGTATTGTCTATTGGCGTGCAGACGACTCCTCTTGTGGCCGGGCTTGCAGCTGGAGCTGCTGCGTTCGCTGCACGGTATGCTTTTGAATCGTACCATGGGTGGAAGGCTGCTGGGAGTAAGATGAGACAGTTTTACAAGGGAGGATTCCTGCCCGAGATGACGCGACGGGAGGCCGCACAAATTTTGGGGATTAGAGAGAGTGCTCCAGAGCAAAAGGTGAAGGAAGCCCATCGTAAGATTATGATTGCAAATCATCCAGATTCAGGGGGAAGTAGTTATATAGCCACAAAAGTGAATGAAGCAAAAGAGATGCTGTTGGGGAAAAAGAAGGGGGGTGGGAGCGTGTTTTGATCACCAGTATTGCCAGGGTATACGTATAGGGTACCGTTATTTATTGAACATTGTGTGTAAGAAGAAGAACGAAAGGACTGCCGCAATGACTGTTGTAAAGACCCCCATGAAGAAGAGTATTGAATTCGTCGACGAGTCTTCTGTCATATAGACGGTCAATGAGGGCTCCCCAGTCACCCAGTTGCTTTCAACCAGCATTGGGTCAGGGGGCATCTGAAAAGACGCCTCCCATGAACGCCCTCGGCTACTATTTACTGACCACCCTTCGTCGTGACTGTATGACATATAGTAGGAAAATGCAGGGACAAATATGGGTGGATGTGCCACGCAAACTGCCCATTCTTTACTTTTACGTGGCATGCGCCCTCCACATGATGTCCCGTCTGGGCATGAACTTGCATTCCTTGCATTGCATGCCTTTCCTCCTGATAACGGGACCATATAATTCCAAACAAATCTTTCTAAAGAGGACTGTAGATGATCATACATGACAATGGCGGAATCTTCTGTCATGAACCGAACAATACCTGGGTACCCTGATCTCATCTGTGATGTATCAAATGGTCCTCCAAAGGGAATCTCCTGTACAATATCGCATTCGAGCAAGAGAAACGCTGCATCGGAAGATAGACACGCCATTAACCTTTCTGTCTCGTTCGATGAGACTTGCACATCGGCATGCTTGCCTGTAAGCAAGTAGATGAGAGTCTCAGCAAGGCTGGAAGCTGTAGATGTGATGATGCGGATTTGGTCCTTTTTCGTTGCTCTGCGAAGGCCCTTGCCATGTATATACTCTGAATTATATTCTGTTAATGATAGTACTGGCAGTGTCGGGTACAAGAAACCAAACAAGCGCCCCGAGGTGGGAGGAAGCCCAGCCTTATCAGACTGCGCATCATGCAGGACAACACTGCCATGCATGGACAGGGATTTGCGCAGCTGGGCCATAATCGCCCCAGACACTGTCCCATTATCACGTTCATTGGGATTCCTATGTGCATATAGAGTGGTTGCCCCGCCCAGATCCAGGCCTGAGACATCAATGACAGCCTCAACATCAGACATGTCCAGTGTGCTTGACACAAACCGATTGTTTGAGTCTATTTCGTACACCAATCTGCGCCCTCCCATGAAATCCATAGATTCTGATTGTAGGGCAGCGAACACGACTCTCTTCTTCAGGGCAGATGAGAGGTTGCCAGACAATATTTTGGAGGCAGCCAGCAGCATTGTACACAACCCTGGTCTACTGTCTGGACCATCGTAGGCAGTCCGAATGCCGTGAAAAAATTCAAAATTATCGACTCGAGATATAACGAGTATGGTAAGAACACCCTGAGGACCTGCTCCAGACAGAACCGAGAACCCACCGACAGGGAGGCATGTTTTTTCATGTAAACACGCAGTGCTATTGGTGGGAGCCTCTGCCAACATGTGATGCTTTACGCGAGACACAAAGAAAGGCCCCGAGCCTTTCCTGTACCTTTCTTCATTGAACAGCGATCTATTCGCAGTCAACAGAGTCATATTGGGCGACAAGAGAGCCATAGGTATATCCAGCACTGGGACATCAAGTCCTTGAGGATTCCAGTCATGGCTCCTCATTGCCTCCCCCCGCTGAAATTTGGACAAAGATCTCGTAGTATCCCAGTTCCAAGTCGCAATATATTCCGAAGATGCATCATTGCACCCCACTAGGATGGAAGAGACCCTTCCTTTGTACCTTGATGGAAGTGTCACATGCTGCACCAGACCACCAACATGCTGCTGCTGTACCACAAGGGTATAGTTGTACAGCGTGTCATCGGGCAACGTATCCAACGATGTAGTATCATGCACATTCCAAAGTGCACCAACCAATCCACGGCCCCGATCAGGTGATGAGCAACCAAGAGAAGTAGAAGAATTGAGCACTTGAATGCACCAGTTGTCACTCACCCAGTGCAAATAGATGGATCCCTCCAACCAATCTCCTCCTAATACAGTATCACACAGATACAGGAGAACAAACCCTCTAATCAGCCAATGCAAGAACGTATAGAGCGACATGGCAGGTGAATGCGTGTCGACATTGTCAAAACCCCACGTATTATCTACACTAATGTCATTTTGAAACGTATATATCAATTTATATTTACTCTTAGGGTCTATTTTTGGATACCATTGGCGCAATTGCCATGAAGCATGTTCTCAAGCCACTGCTGTCATAGCAAGGCCAGATGCTGCTAATACAGTCAGAGGACCTCGCAGGGTCATGTACCATGGAGGTAGCCCACCCCGCCTTGCCCAGGACCTATCAGCAACATATACTACTCCCAATAGAGCAGCTTGCACTGCGGCAGCTTGTTCCGATGGAATAACCAGGGTTGGAAAGCCAGCTAGACATGGCACAACGCTCCAAATGTACCTCTCGCCAGTTGCTTTCAAGGGGGTAAGGCTTGTCATGGCAAGTCCCCAGTGGACTCCTCCGAGGAAACTCAGAATGGTGGCCCCGTATGATAACTGAAGTGTCGCGCAGTCTGATACAGATATCCCTAATGCCGCTTGAATAATGGGCAGATGTGAGACCACGGGAGGGGAAAGCATCCAGAATGGCAAGACCCCTAGAAGCCCCAATGATTTTGCCTGGGCTGGAATCGACCCAAACCCGGTGCTGGAGGTCGTGCTTCCTTGATTTGCTTCAGGATCCTGGCTCTCTGATGACATGTGTCGTGTCGTGTGAAGAGATCTCCCAGCGTGATGCCCCATCCAGGTGGACGTGCTGCCTTCACTACAAAAGAGTGCCCTGCTTTGGTGCACCACTGCCTCGATGTCCGTCGGAATCCACTGCATTAGTAAATCGGTATGGTTACAAATACATCTCATGTCTATTCGTATCGATATAAGCAATACACGCACCCTGTGAAAGGCAAAGGATCGACACTTGCGTTTGAACATGGTTGCGTGTAAAAAGTCGATATATTACAATGTATCACAATGAATGCACATTTCTTTCTGTATATATATTTATATGAGCAATCAAACCACCTGGGCAATGCTGGTGGCCAGGAATCCGAGGAGGTAGGAAGCTCCACCGACCAATACAATGGTCATCAGGTTTTTGAACAGGGTGGCATCGTCGTCATGCGGAATCACGGCATCTCTAAGGACTGCTGTCATTTTGAACAGCCTATGCGATAAGAATATGTACAACGCTGTCACCACGGAGAAATTCAGCAGAGGATATCCTGGCAAGAGGGAGAGAAGATAGATTGGTTGACTGTTTGGAACCTTGCTCAACAACCATGTGTGGTATTGTCCAACATCTGCATCATACATAGGGGATAGTAACGTACAGCATATATGTCATACATTCTTGAGACGATATCGTACATGTTTCCAATGTGATGCATCCCAACCATCCGTACAATCCAAGGCTGTGGAGGCGGAGCTGTGGTGTGATGTTTCTCAGAATGAGGAAGCTGGTGATGGGGATCCAGGACGTGTACGGATGAATCTTATTGTATTCTAGCTTTGGAAGGGTGTAGACATGCAGGTACCAAAGGTACATTGCCCCCACACAAACAGATCCTAGAGCGATGCGAATGCTCTTCCTTGTTGTTGCTGCTCTGTCATCAACTGCCTTGAGCCATCGTTCAAACGTAGGGTGGAGGTATGCGCATATCATCCCATGGATCCATACATACCGATCTAAACCAGTTCTAAAGTACCACTCGTGCATGGCGTTGGGATTCGGTCGACGAGGATCCGTGTATCCCAGCAAAAGCCTGAACGGTGCCCAAATTGTGTAGAAGACCTTTTCATACTCCCAACATCCAATCACCACCCCAACGGACGCGATGAATTTGATCCAAATACCATACGACGTATCGTTTCCTGATCTCCAAAGTCCTAAAGCAGCATACACCATCACAGTGTACAGAGTATGCATTGGACAGATGTAATATAGCATGTACTCGTTGTCTAATGCAAGGCAGCACAACAGGGCAAGCAAATTGAGCCTCCACATCATTTGACAGAATCGGCCCATGGAAAAATCGCGAGTCTTGTAATAATACGCAAAGTTTCCGAACCCAGTCATCCACACATACGAGGCGATGAATATCCTGATGGCATTGTACACCTCCCGGGCTTCATAATAGTGATACAGCAAGAACAAGACTTGCATCCACCCTTTCCACTCCTCAGTCTGCTGCCTATTGATCAAGGTCGGTGCCCTCCCTTGTTTAATAGAATACGAGCTCGCTACAATGGTTAGAACGAGGAAAATAAACAAGAAGACATCGCGAATGTATTCCTTGGGACCGGCAGCAATAGCAGGTGTTCGATCAGCAATGTAAAACCAAAAAACAATAGTCCCCATTTCAACAGCACTCCTCAGATTTTCCCTATTCGCCTTCAGAGTCTCCGAGTTCAATGCTATCAATTTAAAGAACCTCTCTTGAATAAATCCTTTCGACTTTTGCTCATACGCCACAGTCTGGCTACTACCTCCAGGTGTCCTTGGCTGTGCCAATGCAGGCTTGGCCAGCTCCGTCCCAGAGTTCTCATTCTTTACTAAAACTTCAAGCTCTTCCTCATGATGATGCGTATTCCCAGCCTGATGAGAGGACCTGCAGCGGGTATTCAGCCAGGTTGAGTTGCAACCGAAATCGTCCTATGATATAAGCACACAAGCGCACCTCCAGTTCCAAAATTCAGCACAAGCCCACATCAATATCAGAAGCAGATACACAAAGAGACATCCTGCCTGCGTCATGTACCAGCAATCTTGTAATACCCGTCACATCTGGCCGATTTCTGGGGCAATGGCCATGCATTGATCACGATGATACTTGTATTACTATTGTATTCACACACATACCTGTGCAGAAGTGATTGGACCCCCAATCACTTCTTCTTGGTCCGCCATGTGGAACGACCCAATCTGGAGAAAGTCGAGGTTGATCTATCGTGTCGATTGAAATATCACTATAATTTACAATAGATCGGATACGTGGACGTGATTTTCAACGTGATGAAGTCTCTCTCCGATGGATGCCACATCCTCTGTAATCGATGCAACCTCTGAATCCAGTCGAGACGACATTGTCTGGGAGGAATGCTGCAAAGTTTCAAGCCATACTTCCAGGTATTCAACTTTTTCGTGTAGTGTGGACAGGATTTCACTGTTTTGGATCATTTGAAGGGACTTTGGAGAGGGATCTCCATCAATGTGCTGCATGTTGTGTGTCCCCACTTTCTGTTCAGACATCACATCCTTGGAGAGAGAATCGATCTGATTCTTCAAGGTGTCGAGTCTTCCTTTGACTCCTGCCCCGGATGAGCCAAAGATATACGCCTCGAGTGCCCGTATTCGACCATCCATGTCGGATATTGCGGCACTGTGGCTCTTCAACTCTTGCTGCATTCGCAGGGATTCCATCTCAAGCTTCTCCATTCTCTCATAGATGGTGTACGAGGACCCAGGGGGTAAGTATTGCGTCTGATTCCAGTCTCTTGTTGGGTACACAATGCCAGGAACCACCTGATTCCCAGAAGAGGCACACACATCACTGGTACCACATGTCCCCTCTTCTGCAGATCTCCATCCTGCTCGAGCGACTTCAGAGCTCCGTAGTGCTGGATTTCTTCTGATAGCGTGCATTGTTAGTAGTACTCCAGCGAATGTGAGGCCACTGTAGAAGTAGAGAACCGCCCCTACCCTGGGCTGCCTCTTGAGTGGGTTGGCCTTTGACCTGGGCTGTCTCTCAAGCACGTTGGAATGCCCTATCTTGTCTCCCTCCCCCTGCGCCATATCGGATTCGACCATACCAGAATCTTTCGACTCCAGACCTGAGCACCAGAATGAGTATAGTCGTGAACCCGTATTGTTTGTCGAAGGAAAACCCTTGTGGCAAAAGAGCAATGTGCACGCACCTTGTAAATCAATATCACTCACAATATGCCAATCATGCAATAGATTACAAGCATGAGCAAGGGGCTCTTGCATACTTTGTATCGGAAGCTCTCGAGGATTTGAAGCAATCGATACGAGAGGTACCCACAGCACGCGTTTGATTTTGAACAGGCGACACTCACCCACACAATGATATTTCTACTATTGAATGTCGAAACAGACAATTAAACAGACAACGGGTGCTTCATACCTGGTACAGAGATGCCATTGCATATGACTGGAATAACACTTGTAATTCCAGTCACACACAGTGCATATGTATTGTCCTCATGTGTTTGATTATATTGTAGTGTATTACATCTAACGATTGCTCACCAGCAAATTATACATAATTAATTCTTCCTGTAGACAGACACTTAGAATTTCATCAGGTGGGGTCTGTCTCCAGAGCGGAGGGTAAAGCGTGTTCCCAGATATCCCTTCACGTCGTCATTCAGAGCACCAAGGATGGCGGCATCGACAGTCTTCTGGTTTGCTATGTAGTCTGCAGGGAGCTGCTTCTTCTCCAATTTATCCTCAAAGAAGTCTGCCTCTCCTCTCTTGGTTCTTTGCTTCTTCTCTGCGGATTTGAAATAGCTATCATCGAACTTGGAAATGTCAACCTTGCTTACATCGACCTTGGTAGAGGTAGCAATGACGTAGGCCTGGTTCACACGGCGCAAAGGCACACCATTCACCTTGAATGGTCCAGTCACCAGCAGGAGACCGGAAGGAAGCTGTCCCAAGAAGACCACACGCTTTCCCTTGAAGCGCCCAGCCAAGAGGATAAGCACGGTTCCTGGTGTAATAGAAGCACGAAGCTTGGTCTGTCTACGGGCAAAGCGGCGGGCCAATGGCTTGGATTCATCATCGGCTGGGTAGAACTTTGGGGCCTTGGCCTCAACCTCGGCCTTGGCAGCCTTTGGATGCGTTGGGAACTTGCCTCCATTCTTCTTCTTAATGGCCCACAAACCACTGCATGCACATAATATGATCATATAAGAAGGCATATCGGGTGAAACAAGGAGGTGGTCACGGCGGCGAATGGGCTTGAACACGCCGTCAAGCTCCATCTGATCAGGAACAAGTGATACAGGGGGCAGTGGCATGTATTAGATTTATACATGAAAAGATGCCCTGGTATTGTAGCCTGTCTCTGTCGCCAGCCCTTGGTTGTACATCACCGCCTCCATTTGCTCAGCAAGTCTCGAGTCACACGCACCGTCTGTGGTAAGATTTGGAGCGCCCGTGGGCCTCAATACCTCTAGCTAATTCTTTGACCATTGTTTGCAGTTTATACTTTTGATGTACGCCCCAGTAGGGAGGACATGAAAGTATATCGTGAGCTTGGGACGTGGGGTAATTGAAGGGATTCTTGCCCCTATCGACAATGGTCTCTAAAGGGGCCATTATCTTGGCTACGTTGCATTGACATACTATTTCGGGAGAGCCATTTCAATTCGTCAGATGTTTGGGCCATTTGCTCGGAGCAACTGAGGAGATCGTATAGAAAAATACAGCATTGCAAATGCACGATAGGAATAGGCTGCTTTCCTCACAGAAGGCACATCCTATGCCCTGAATTCTGGGACCTATTGCATGTCACTTGCTCGTGGTCGTAGATCTGCGTTTGCTTGATAGAGAATCGGTTATTTTTAGGGATGAATATACGATCTTGCTGCTCCAATGGGGTGCGAATGGTGCTGCCATTGGGTCGCCTGGGTCACAAAGGGCTATCGATGCGCGAGGGTACCCGTTGTCACTTGGTCGGATCTCTGATGCAGAAGGGTCAGGAGAAAATGCTGTATGCGGATTATGAGCTTGGGGAGGTACTTCCTGAGACATACGAGAATATCGAACCTGCTGGCTCAAAGCAGAGAAGGGCTGGAGTGGTGTTACACCCCACATCTCTTCCTGGCAAGTATGGAACGGGAGAGATTGGCAACGAAGCTCTTAAATTCATAGATTGGTTGGTGGATGCGGGTATGCAAGTGTGGCAGGTACTTCCGCTGGTGCCACCTGATCCACTGTATTGGTCTCCATATTCTGGAGAAGATGCGCTCTGTGGCAATACCTTGCTGATCCCCTTGGAAGGGCTCGTTCATATGGGATTACTGGATAAAGAGGATACTGAGAATTTGGATAGGGTTCAGACAGCCGATGGAAATGCTGCGTTCGATCAGGCGATCAAGATCAAGACACCTCTGCTGGTAAAGGCAGCGATGGCATTGTTGGACAAGCCAGACTTCGAAGGCCTTCGATCGGGATGCGATTCTTTCAGGGCTAAAAACCCTTGGGTGGAGGAATCTGCTCTATTCCATGCCCTGTGTGAGGATCCAGACCTGGCAGAATATGAGGCATGGTGGGACTGGCCAGCAAATGTTCGGGACAGGCATCCAAGGACAATCGCCAACTTGCGTGCTCTTTGGTCTGATAAAATTGAAGTTTTTGTAGTTCTTCAGTTTCTCTTTGACAAGTTTTGGTCGGGTGTCAGAGATTATGCGTCTGCTCGAGGTGTGACAATTGTAGGTGATATGCCAATTTACGTTGGCGGTCATAGTGCCGATGTTTGGGCGAATAGAAAGTTGTTTCAGTTGGATCGTGAGACTGGAACTCCGAGTCTTGTATCTGGAGTTCCACCAGACGCATTTTCTTCCACTGGACAACTGTGGGGAAGTCCCTTGTATGATTGGAAAGCAAACGAAGCAGAAGGATATTCTTGGTGGATTCAGCGCATGAAGCGTGCCATGGAGCTCTATGATGAGACTAGAATCGATCACTTCCGTGCTTTTGCTGGATACTGGGCTGTGGAAGCTTGGCGGGACACAGCAATGGTTGGCCAGTGGCAAAAGGGCCCTGGACTGGCACTCTTCAATGCACTGAGACGGGACCTAGGTGAGGTGCCTATTCTAGCAGAAGATTTGGGCGTCATCACAGCAGATGTCATCGAGCTAAGAGATCTTGTAGGTGCTCCAGGAATGCTTGTTCTGCAGTTTGCCTGGGGTGGTGGGCCACGTAATACCCACTTGCCACACAATGCACGACCAAATTCATTTATTTACACTGGAACGCATGATAATCCGACAACAGTCGAGTGGTGGGAGACACAGGCCACAGATGAAGAGAAACAGATTATCCACGAGTATTGTGGCATTGACATTGCAAAAGGGGACATTGTTGCTTCATTCACAAAACTTGCGTTTGCCTCGGTTTCAAAGACTGCCATCGTCACCATGCAAGATGTTTTGAGACTTGGTGCTGAAGCCCGTATGAACACTCCGGGAAGGGCCGAAGGTAATTGGGCCTGGAGATTGGACGATTCTGAAGAGGTTTGGAAAAGTGACAAAGTGACAGCTGCTGCTGCAGAACTGCGAGAGTGGATCACTGTGACAGATAGACTTTCAGACCTTCATATTACAGATTAGGGAATTCAAATGTGTAATCTACCACTCAACTCCTGCTGCCTCTGCATAGTTGATATCGTCATCAGAGGAAGAATCGTCCTGTGGGATCAATCCCTTTTCCCTCAAAAATGTAAAGCCGCATGCAGTGCACTCATCCCTCATTTTGATTGGGAACACCCCAGCATCTGGATTTGCTGGAACACAGACCTTGGCGACCTCGTCAGTCTGCTCGACGATCTTCATTCCCTTGTCTGTCACAGGCTTGAGCAGTGCATCCATCCACTCCTGGAGGGTCACTCCCTTGGCCTCAGACAGATCCTTTGGCACGTGGAAAATAATGGCCAACTGATCATTTCCTGAAGACAAAAAGGCCTTTCCCAGGTCTCCGGCACCACCCTTGCGCTCTTCGGCGGCATCGTCGACTTCAACGTTGGCAGCGTCCAACAGTACCTGAAGCAACTCCAAGTCGCCTTCTGGTTCGTCCACGGCAACATTGAAGAAGGACACTCCTCCCAAAGCAGAGACTCCCCTGTAGTATCATGAATGTGATTCTTTCAATCTATAAACATCGATCCACCGCAATTATAGACGGAAGGAAATGAAACGTACGCCAAGTCCTGTGCCTTCTTTCCTCCTTCCTTCTTCACAGCCTTAATCTTCTTGTCGTCAGCCATTGTGTCCTCTACTATATGCAATATATAATGGTATGGACCAGCTCAGGACTGTAAACCACTCTATACCAGTTTGACTGTTCAGCAATGCCGGCGGAATATGCGCCCTGGGACCCACCCATGAAACGTTTGTTTGATGGGAGTCATTGGTCGGTGTGATGTCAGCGTTTTGGGATGGACTGATCCGACACGCAGGGAGACAGCAAGAACCGAAATCCCCCCTTTGGATCCCACATAGAGAACAATCGATATCTTCAAATGACAATGAGGGTGGTGTGATACCCATGGAAGGCTTGCCCACCGAACTTTTAGAGCGAATTGTGGGTTTGCTTGAAATTCAAGACCGAATACGGTTTTGTCTCGCGACATCGAAGACAATCCTCAATCGTCTTGATTTGAGTTCTATCAATTCATCTGGCTATGATACGAACGATACCGGAGCAAATGCGCTGTTTCGTCGTCACGAGGTGACTGTACGGGAAGACCAACTGGACCAGTACTTGGGTTTCTGTCGGGGTAGGCATATTACCCATGCCAAGCGCATTTGTATCATTTCCAGTACGATATCTGATACAGTATGTGACGTTGAGGATGAAGAAGAGGACGACGGCGCCACGACAGTGGTGCTGAGAGATCTCCAGGGCATTGGCATGCTATTGCAACGGCTTTTGAACTGCGAGAGCGAAACGAGCCTGAGGATACACACTCTGGTAATTAACAGAACACAGCAAATAGAGCATGAAATTAGCTTTCATGATTTTGCAGCATTAAAGAACTTGAAAATTCTTGGTTGGCAAACAACAATAGTGTTGGAAGCACGAAAGTTGCCAGTGGACTTGGAAAAGTTGAGCTTGTCGAAAACGTACATTGCAACCTACCTGATTGGTGATTTACCTATTGTGTCCTTGCATAATCTGAAGTCTCTGGAGTTTCGTCATTGTTATTGCCATTCGTCAATTAATGCGTGGCTGAAGAGTGCAATCCTTTGCAGTAGTCTTGAAAAACTTGTGATTTCTTCATGCAATGGGACAAGGGATAGATATGCCGTCGATCAGAGAATCGATGCATCTCACTGCAAGAATTTGAGGCACCTTGAAGTGAGAGATTTGGCTTGGAATCCCGTGAGGATGCTGCATCTTCCTGTAGGGATACAGCATGTTGATGTCCGGAAATCTGGCATTGATACAGTCAGCATCCCATGGCACGGTTCTCATCTTAAGGTGTTGAAAATATCTAGTTTAAATATATTCCTAGACGAAATTGGCAATCGATGCAAGCAGATATGGGTACCTGCTGAGTACTTGTTCCGGATACCTGCTGAAGTGTTGTCACGGTTGACAGAGATTGACATTGAGGTCCATGGACAGCAATGGTGCGAATATATAGAGCAACACTTGTTTTTACCACTGCTCAATTTAGACCACGACAAAGTCTGTTTGAATCGGTGTACTTTTCACATGAATCAAAGCCAAACGTGCTCCAGAAGTGAGGAGCAGGTGGTGTCTTCCAGCCTTGGCTTTTTAAATCTTCTTGCGAAAGTCACTTCACACTTGCGTTGCATCAATATTAGCTTTGAAGATTGAAGTGTCCGACTCCTTGAGGATAGTGCACTAACAAGCCTGTGAAGTATGTATTGAAATGGCCTCACCCTGCTTCATCTCAACTCCACGTCAGCCCCATTTTCTTACTCTTTTGTTCACTAGGGACTGGATGATGCCGATCACACCCCTTGGAGCACCCTAAAACCAGAGAAACAGCCAATACTCATAGGACGCGGGGTCGACTTCACCCCTATATAGTGTTTTAAAAATTGCGAGGTGGACGCGGAATCTTTCGGTCATCGTGGTGAAGTGGTATCACGTCACGTTGTGGGATCAACCCCACGTCTGGTTTCAAAACCGTGAAGTCTCGAGTTCAATTCTCGGCGATGACAGTGAATTGTTTTGCTTCTTGCTGTGAAGGAGGATGGTTTGTCTGGATTTCCAATACAGTACTATATGGTGGTGTTGAATAACACCAGTTGATTGTTTTTGTTCGCCGATGGGCAAGTACGAGTGACAGCCTGCTGCTTAGGCAGAGGTGAACTTGGTCACAGCCTTGGTTCCCTCAGACACGGCGTGCTTGGCAAGCTCTCCTGGGAGGACCAAGCGCACAGCAGTCTGGATTTCGCGGGACGTCAAAGTTGGCTTCTTGTTAACACGGCACAACTGCATCACAATGCGATATATACACATGTCAGGAGGCTGAAGAGACGAAAGACAGAGAGTGCTAGAGTGAGTCACCTACCTGAGCAGCCTGGGAGGCAATCTTCTCGAACTGGTCAGCGATGAAAGAGTTCAAGATGGCCATAGCCTTGGAAGAGATTCCAGTGTCTGGGTGCACCTGCTTGAGCACCTTGAAGATGTAGAGCTTGTAACTCTCCACTGACTTCTTGGCCTTCTTTCCGTCCTTGACGGTCTTTCCTGGTTTCTTAGCAGATTTTGGAGCCATTGTAGTTGATATTTGTTATTCACAGAGTGATTCCAAATTAATTTGTTATGGATGGAGGGGAGAGGGTGCGTTGGCAAAGTTTCGTAGAATGCCGAGACAGGTCATGAAGAACCATGAAGAGTGCATCTGCGCCCTGGATGACCACTGACCCGGATATGTCATATATCTGGGTCGACCCCCTCCCCTCCCTCGTAGGCCCTGTTGGCATGGGATCGTCTCGAGGTCTGGTTACAAATTCCAGCACCTCCCCACGGTTGGACAGTATTATAAAAAATTTGATACACTCGTGTGTTTCTATCAATCACTACTACCAAATCATCATGTCTGGACGTGGAAAAGGAAAGTCTTCTGGCAAGAAGTCAATGACCAAGTCAGCCAAGGCTGGGCTTCAGTTCCCAGTTGGTCGTGTTGCCAGGTACCTCAAGAAGGGACGCTATGCCGAGAGAATCGGAGCTGGTGCCCCAGTGTACCTTGCTGCCGTCCTCGAGTACTTGGCTGCTGAGGTTCTCGAGCTTGCCGGTAACGCTGCCCGTGACAACAAGAAGACCAGAATTGTGCCAAGGCACATTCAGCTTGCTGTGAGAAACGACGAGGAGTTGAGCAAGCTCTTGGCCGGTGTGACCATTGCCGAGGGAGGTGTTTTGCCAAACATCCACGCTGTTCTTCTCCCAAAGAAGAGCGGAAAGAAGGAGTAAATTCTGTTGCTCGCATTCTGCAATACAAACAAACAAACAACTGGTGTTATTCAACACCACCAATTTCTCTTTTTCTGGAAACTTGTCTACTGCCACATGTATACATGTCTTATACACACACACATATATATATTATGTGACATAATTGATGAAAGCCACACGATAGACGACTTGTAATTTACAGCTCTTACAACAAGGGGAAAAAAAATGGTGCAACACCTTGTGAGCAAAGCATGACGCTCTTCTCGTTATTGCAGTGGGAACAGGACTGGTAAAGAGATGACAACATTTCCATCACGAATATATTGGTGGTGTTGAATAACACCAGTTTGTTGAATATGTCAAAGTCAATAGTCTTGATACAGACTGTCAAGCTTTATCAAGTAAAGCTTATGCACGCTCTCCACGGATACGGCGGGCCAACTGGATATCCTTTGGCATGATGGTCACACGCTTGGCGTGGATGGCAGCCAAGTTGGTATCCTCGAACAATCCGACCAAGTAGGCCTCAGCAGCCTCCTGGAGGGCGAGCACAGCAGAGCTCTGGAAACGCAAGTCAGTCTTGAAGTCCTGGGCAATCTCACGAACCAATCTCTGGAATGGGAGCTTGCGGATCAAGAGCTCAGTTGACTTCTGGTACTTACGAATCTCACGAAGAGCGACAGTTCCTGGTCTGTAACGATGTGGCTTCTTCACCCCTCCGGTTGCTGGAGCGGATTTACGAGCGGCCTTGGTGGCCAGCTGCTTTCTTGGAGCCTTTCCTCCAGTGGACTTACGAGCGGTCTGCTTTGTTCTTGCCATTTTAAACGATAGTATAGGTTCAAGTAGTATTTGAAACTGCAGGAGCAATCTTGGGGACGGTGAGTTTCAGTGGAATGGCGTGTCCATGAAAACAGGCGCGATTGGGCGAGTTCACCTATCCGGGTATGGGTATTATCTGAGCGGTCAAGCTCCCTTTCAGAGGGGCAGACCCATGTCTGCGCTGTATTGGCCCATACCCAGATACATAAATCTGGTGACCCTGGGAGGTCGGGATGGCGTGTCTTTGGGCCAAGGTGTCAACTACTCAAGTCTCGAGCTCTGCCCCGTGCACAGACACTCAAATATAAAAATACTCTTTAGAGTTATATTTTCCTACTCAACTCTCATTCAACACAATGTCTGGACGTGGTAAAGGAGGTAAAGGCCTCGGAAAGGGTGGTGCCAAGCGCCACAGAAAGGTTTTGCGTGATAACATCCAGGGAATCACCAAGCCAGCTATTCGCCGTTTGGCTCGCCGTGGAGGTGTGAAGCGTATCTCTGGATTGATCTATGAGGAGACCCGTGGTGTCCTCAAGGTGTTCCTTGAGAATGTTGTCCGTGACGCTGTTACCTACACCGAGCACGCTCGCAGAAAGACTGTGACTGCCTTCGATGTGGTCTATGCTCTCAAGAGACAGGGCCGCACTTTGTACGGATTCGGAGCATAAGCACGCGTCTCCGAGGCGTCTACAGCAGCAGCAGCTGCTGCAATCATTTTCAACCAACTGGTGTTTATTCAACACCACCATTATTCTTCTTGGAAATTTGTTCCTTCAAAAGCCTTGGTGACTGGTAGTACAGTATTACATCATTTCAACTGAAATCATCTCCGCCTTGGCTGGGATGGAAAAGCATTCACCTGGTACTCCTCAACGGAGTAATACGTGTAATGCCCTTGGTCTTTTGCATCCAGGAATTTTCTGGATGCAAACTTTCTTTTTCTGTCCGAGTTGAGATTGCACAGCCTATTGACCACTACATTGCCAGCAAACGATTTGCGCCGCGCATGAAGCAGAGATACACAACGATCCAACATTCCCTGGAGTCCCTCACCATTTGACCCATTGACCTCTTCCATCTCTTTTTCCTCTGCACTTTGAGGAGCCTGTTCGTGTTCTTTCTCATCTACTGCACCAGCCGTGTTCCAGTAGACGACGGGCCTTGTCACTCTCCTGCGGAATGGATCAAGCATGGTGTCTCCTCCAGCTGCATCGTCATTGTTCTGCTGTTCGGCCATCATGGTTGTCTTGAAATTGATGCTGGCATTCTTTTTATTGAGATCGGCAAGAGAATCTTTCTTCCTCGAGGCCTCTATGCTTGCTTGAATATCTTGTATTTGACAGTCCAGTTGGTCAACAAGTGCACTATCTCCCCTCTGCCTAGCTGCATCTCGTTCCCTCTCCAATCTGGCTTTTTCCAAGGCGGCATTTCTTTTCGATCCCGCCCCTCTCAGACGTTTCTCCTCGATCAATCTAGCGACATCTGTCTCGGTGAACACGTAGTTCTCGGCTTCCACTAACCTGGCCCGAGCCCTCTCCACCTGGCTTCTAGTTATTTGACCTACACCAGTTTCTTCGCATTGCTGGTGATACCTGTAAAACTCTTGCTCCGTGATTGAAGAGTTCGATACCTGGGCCAGGGGCCATATCTTTTCGGAGTTTCCTCGCACCACTCGGAGCCAAATAGATGTTTTGTCTCCTTTGGGACCAAAAGGGTATGGGCTTTTCCAAGGAGGGGCAGATTGATTCAAATACTTGTAGTAACCTGGCTCCTTCTCTACAAGCCCAGCAATACGAGCTGCCATATACTGAACTAATGGATGCCCATCGCTTCCATACATCGTGTGCCCATCTGGGGCCTTTTTGTTCCCCGCAGCAAGTCGAACAACGCAACCAGGCAAGGTCTTCTCAAAGAAAGGCTTGTTATACCATTCCTCTAATTTGTATCGCCTCACTTGAATTCCTTTCACCTCCTGATACGACGCCTCTTCGTCATCGTCGTACTGATCCTCAATATCGTCCTTGGACATGATGTCATGGTCATCCCCTCCCAAAGACACAGGCTCTGCCTCCTCGTCTTCCTCCTCCAGTTCTTCAAAGACCGCCTTTTCGCCCCGAGCCTTTCTCTCTCGCGCCGCTTTCAGCTCTTCTATTGCAGACTTCTTCTTATTTTCCTCTCTCACTTCCCTCCCCGATCTCCTGCGGCCATCCGCAGCTTTCAAAAGCTCTTCTCGTTGCCGTTTCTGCTGCTGCCTCTCGGCGCGTTCAGCCAACTCCATCTCCCTTTCCAATTCGGTCATTTTCGCCAGTCTCTCCTCATCCAGAAATTCATCATCGTCATCAGATATATCCTCATCGTCATTGTCCATCATGGTACTCCTGCACGACCAAAATACACTTACATCCTTTCAACCCATCACCGAGGCAAGGGGCACATCCAACGAACCTGCCATCGTCATTCACGTCTGAGATATCATCTTCTGATATATCCGAGAGTCCTCCACTCTTGTTTGCTGCAGCACCCGGACCAGACTGCCCTGCAACCTGCAGGAGTTCGCTGTCCAGCTGCTCCTCTGTATTCGCCATTGCCAATTACGACGTACTTTTACAAAATAAAACTATATCAGACTTTGAAAGAACATATCATCAACTCTCTCAAACAGCAACAGGAATTTCTTAGACGCCTCGACATGGAAGACAAATCCGAGCTCTGCCCCCCTGGTGATGGGATTGCTCTTCGTGAGGGTTAAAAGTTCTCCATCGACCCATTTGGGAGAGCTATACCCTTCTCGAGCCACTCGTCCCTGTCCTGGATACCTGCTTTGAACGCCGTATTCGATTGGGTACACACCAGATGGAGATTGTTTGTTCTCCTTGCCGACGCGTGCTCTGAATGAAATTTCACCTGCTGGGACATTAACGTCCCCTGTGATCTTGACACCTTCAGCCCAGTCTTGTCCATCAATCATGGTCCGCCTGACTTGGATCACCTCTGGCCCATGAGGCCCAAAAGATCCAAGGTAAATACCTTGGAAAGCATCTGTGAAGACTGATGGCAGTTCCAATCTCTCATAAGACACAGTTCCTTCCAATCCTGCTATCGCCGGAGTTGTGAGGTCCTGTTTCAACTTCATGTCATCGACCACGTTGATTGTGGCATCAGTTGCCGATAGAGCATTCTTCACCATGTTTTCAATCTCCTTCAGGCTGTCACTGGAGGAGGTACCCGATTCATGTGAATCTTCTACGGATTGGAGATTGATGATTTCTTTTTGCTTATTCTCATCAATTTTGAGGGAAAATTTGTCTCGACCATCCCAGAAGAGTTCAGCCGGGACGCGCTGGGACAGGTTCATCATGCTCATTTCGCTCAATGCAGAGAAGAGGTCGTGAGTGTCCTCATGATCAATTTCTCTGATGATCTCCTCCTCTGATACATCCTCGGTCGAAGCGATCGTCTCATCTTCCTCTTCCTCTCCATCGTCCTGGCTAAGGGAGTTGACCAAGTCATCAATCGTGTGGATACCGTCGTCGTCCTCGTCGTCCTCGCTTTCGTCCTGCTGCCCATCCTTTTCTGGATTGGCGAGATTAATCCTCACAAAATCGGTTCCATCTGCATTATTTCCGCGTTCTACACTGATGACATTTGAGCTATTATTTACCTGTGCAGAAATCAGAGCTGACAAATCATCCACAGGATTCTGCAACCCTGTGACGTGCAGCGCTGGGGAATTAAACACGGATGCCTGATGATCCCATCCTCCATCCTCATTTTCTCTATAGAAAACTTCAAATACTGGAGATCCTTCTATTTCCTCCTCACTGACATCGTCTTCCTCAATCAAATTCATAATGTCAGCAACATTTCCCTGGGCCATCACATCCTCCATGGCACCTGCACTCTCACTGGACGACCATCCCACAGCCCTAGCCAAACTATATCCCGTGAATGCATGGGCAACATATCTACTGAAATCTCGAGTCACCACAACCAGGTGTCCTTGGGCATCATCTTTGCCTTCTCTGCCCACCCACCAACCCAACAGGCCAATGCCACCTTCATCTCTCAACGCAACTGCTTCACCATAGTTTTCCTGTTGAATTGCATGTTCAAACTTCTTATTTATTTTCAACACGACGTCTTTTGCTTCGATGGCACCCTGCTCCTTCTTCAGCTCGGAAGCTTTCTTATAGTCCTCCACACTCACTGCCTCCTCAATCTCCTCATCAATGCCATTCAAATCGCGCACCATCTGATCCATAGAAGCAAAATATTCATTCCAGCTTGTCCAAGGATCCCCTGAATCGTACAATGCGCTCGACTTGCCCTTGATATTGCACTGTGACGAGGATGATGAAGGGACGCCTTCCACCATGTTTATCTCTAAATCCCTCTTCGAGTCCACCACTCGCCTCTTTGTCACCCATGTCTTCCCCTCCTCTCCATCCGAAGATGATGATCTTGCAGCACAGGACACCATCGGATGAGAGGTGCAACCCCGAGCAAATGCAGACCAGAGTCTCCGGCCCTGGACTTGTTGCTGGTCTCCGCTTCCCCGAGAGGTCGAAGCAGCAGCCCCACCTCTCGTACCGGAGCAATACAAGGAAGCCATATTCTATTCAATCTCGTGGTTGATATATTCCTAGACAGACGCCACACAATCTAATCGCCTGAACGAACCTCCTAAACAGTACGAACGAACCTCCTGCACCAAGGTAGGAAACATACCATTATGCTCGTAGAAGGCGAGTGTAGAAGGAAAACGAGTATTTATTTCTCAATAGTATTGAATGTCCCATTCCGATGGATTAAAGCAGGGTGAGTTGTGCCTGGGCACGTTCACATGCCACAACCACTGGTCAGAAGGTTCCATACATTCTGAACATGTGTGCATACCTGTGCGGATGGCGAGATCCAAAATTGGATTAAATGCTACAGAGAAGAATACATGAAATGGAACGTGACACAGGACTTTCCATTGGAACAGACCATGCGCATCCTGGAATATTCTCCCGAATCCCTGTCCAAAGAGCACTGCATAAGACCTGGGCGGTGGCGGCTCTCTCCCACAGATCCTTCCACTTCTTTCTAGTGATTGGTTGTCAAAATCATGACCTAGAAAGAGGTTCTGACGGGGATTGATGAGTGGTTTGTACAGGCGTGCGTTGATTCGTGGCTGCCTGAAGGGAATGCTCGCCCCACCTACCTTGTTACGAAAGAGCATCCTTGTGAATACCGATCTGACCCCTATATTTGTTCATTTATTTCCTTATTGTTCATGTCAGAATGACCCCAGGCGGTCCTGGGTGCGGACTTCAAATCCGTAGGCAATGTGATGTTGCAGAGGCTCAACTCCTCCTTTCTGACGTTACGAAGCAGTCAACGAATTCACCATGAGTTCGAGAGGCTGTTTGCGTCCTTCTACAAACGCCTGCCATGGCGTCTGTCTCGCGACGGGCCTGTATCCAAGGCTCTTGTACAATGAATATGCTGCAGTATTGGCTGGGTCCACATGGAGCGCAATCCAGCTGCAACCCCACTCCAAAGCGCGTATTTCTGCTGCTTTAATAAGCTTTGTGCCGATTCCACTGCGTCGGAGGCTAGAGCAGACGGCGAGATTGCTGATATACGCTGTCTTTGGCCTTGCGCTAATGTTGAACAATTGAGAGTTGAAAAAGGCAGGCCATGTGAATCTCGGCGGGATAAACGCCATATGGGTGTCCACTACCACCGCACCAACAATGTTTCTCTCACCCGTGCTATATGTGCGAGTGTGTTCTGTGTTGGAGGCCCCCATCACCCACGAGAGCAACTTCTCCACAACAGCACGCGAATCAACCGATGGCATCTCCGACGGGGCATTCAGCGTATCCACAGCCGTCATACAAGAGAATGACGGAGGGGAAGCGGTAACTCCCTGATGGAGGGCCAGTATTCTATCCATCCGAAGCAGCGTGTCCCAGAACGGACCCAGGTCCCCATAAAAAGACTTGCAGTGAACGTCGGCTATCTTTTCGTAATCGCACACTGTTGCGTCATGAATCGTGTATCGCTCCACCTGAATCCGATCCTGCATCCCAGTAGAGGCTTTGGTCTCCCTGTAGTTCGCACGATTCGCTGAGTTCCGAGGTGCCACAGCCCCTCGAATTGGTCTGTGGCCACAGCATCTCTGTGATCGGCGTGGTCCAACTCTAGTGTTATTTTGATATGCGACTATGGGCTGCGCCTGTGAGGCCTTCGAAAGGCCTCTGCAAGAGTGCCCACCGTGTGCCTTGTGCCAGACCATGCTCAACTTGTCTGCATCTGCAGTAGTTATTACATAGGTTCTATTCAATCATACTTTATACATTAACATTTTGTCTTTAAGTTTAGCCAAATGCCTTCTGCGGACATAAACTGAAGCTGCTAATCCGAGAATGCCAACGACTGAGAAGAAGATCAAGGACTTGGGCTCTTCCCCATCGTTCTCATCTTCGCCCTCGCCCCCTCCTTCTGCAGTACTGCGACCGAGTTGTTTCAGTCCCAGTAATCTGAAGATAAAATTCTGCACCATCCCCAAGGAATCAAGGCCTGTTGGCACCGAGGAATCCTCAGCCCCCAGTCTCGCTGGAGAATGCTTTTTACCCCACCCCTGATCTCGTGTGCCAAAGTATTCCAACTGGACTGGCGATATTGCCAGATCAAATTCATCTTTAGGGGCACGATCCCCGCCTTCAAAACTGTTGGATGCTCGCAGAGACTTGTCTGGACTTGCACCATAGCCAGAAAGAGTGGGTCTGCTGCCGTGGCTTGTTCTCCTGGACATGCTCTGCATGGGCGACAAGACACCTTCCGTCGGAATCCTATGTGTCACATGCTGCTGAAAATCTCGGGTCAGCTCGTTGGATCGTTCATCGCCGTTTCCGACCCTGTCCTGCTCGTGTCGCTTTGCTCCAATCTCCTTCTCCAAGAAGAAGCGCTCCCTGGGATCCAACGGCAGAAACGTCTGTCTTCGGAGCCAGAGCTGCACTTCCGAGGGATCTTTCAGAGTATCTAGAAGTATCTCAGTAGTGTACATGTGCACCAATGTCAGGTATTGCTCCCTGGTCCATCCACTCTGCCGCGAAGCCTTGGACTTGAGAAGCAGGAGGACAAGGGAATCGGCATGCCGTCGCTCATCCGTCTCCAACGCGAGTGATATCCAAAGCAGAACCGCATTGGGTGGGGCTAAATCTAAGGACCCGAACAAGGAACAGAGGCGAGATCTGGCCGAGGTGAAATTCGAGGTTTCGAAGCAAGACTGGAGAAACACAATCGCTGCTCTTTCGATGAGTTCATCCTTGACCTGCGATGTTTCCTTCGACACTTCTACTTCTCTCAAAGAAGAGAGAATATTTGACGATATGGATTCCGATTCTGCATACTTTCCAAGAACCAAAGATTTCTCGGACTCTTCCACGAGGCTGCTCAGCTGAGAACTGATACCGTGCATTACTTCCTGTAGGCTTAGAGAAGCCACATTGTATTCCCGGGGTTTATAACATACTTTCTAATATTTATCGTATGCTCTCTGGACAGGCCACCTAGCAATTTGTTTGAACAGGAATTCCTTCAATAGGTACAAATAAAACGTCTGTCACGTCACGTGTCGACAGACATCATGATCGCACCTCATCCTTTCATGTGGTGCGCAATCTTGTGCACATTTTCTACTATATGTGAGCATTTGACAGACTTTGTTTTTGAGAACATACGAAGATACTTTGAAATCGCTATAACACGTGGGTCTCAATGAAGACAAACGTCTTTGGTGGGTGCTTGAAGACAACCTCCAAGCCAAGGCTCGTGATAGCCTACGTTAGGCCAAACCCTACTCGGAAGGGAGATGAGCTTCCCGGCAAACAGAGGAAAAGCTCATTAACATTTCAAAAGGATGCTGCATTGGTCGGACAAGGTGAGCGAGCCGAGCAGGGTAAGGGTGATGATGAGCTGAGAGGACCCCCTGTTCTTGGAGGAATCCTGCAGTGCTGCGATGCGGATGTTGCCACAAAGTCTGATCAGTGGTCAGACTGGGCCGCAGAGGATCTCTTGACAGGGTAGGTTTACACGTTCTCTGTTACAACTGAGGCCAGCATGGCGAGCCCGAGCACTTTGTCAAGCATATACTGTCGCGAAAAGTGGAGCGATTGTGTTCCGCGATAGGCATATCCATTTGTTTCCATATATTTCCTGTATAATTCACACGGTATCCAACACACTTTAGCGCTCTTGCTGCAGACTATTGCAGAGTACCCGAGCGGCAGTGCTGGAGAAAAGAGTCCTTGTTCTCCAACCAACCACGGTGCTGTGACCTTCTCTATGATACAGTTCCCCAACTGGGTCTGCATGGTTTTTAACATTGCTCTTGCTTCTTCTGCACTTTTATGTACCTCCTTTGGCACTTGATACTCTGAATCTGAAGAGCTACTGCTCTCTTCACTGCTACTAAAACTTCCCTCATTGCTGGGGGGGAATCCTGACCATTGGAAAAGATCCCTGGAATAGACAGAAGAGACGCTGGAGGCCCGGTTCCTCACACGCGCCCCATCTGTGCTTTCCAATAAAACGGCTGTAATGAGTTCAATCTTTCCTTCTAGTACAACACCAACCGAGCCGGTGTTTGCTTGTCCCTGCCTGCACACATACTCTCCAAGAGAATATGTGCTCGTGTTGGTACAGTCCTTGCTAGTAGCCATTGAACGGAGGAAAGAACAGAATTCCTTTTTGACATGGCACCCTTCCGGACACATCTCACTCCTGGACGCTAAAATCCATGGATGCTCTAGGAGGCTCGACAGGGTCAGGCGTTTTGATGGATCTTTCTCCAGCAAGCCGTGGAGGATGTCTTTTCCAGAGTCACTCACTGTGGGAAATTCCGGGATTGCTAATTCGGAGTTTTTCACATTTTCTGAGAATTCAGAAACACTCTGGCCCAAGTATGGAAGTCTAGAGTACAAAAGTACATAAAGACACACGCCCAGCGCATATGCATCTGCAGCCTTGCCACCGTATGTCCCGCTCCCCCCATGTAAAATCTCTGGTGCCTGGAATGCTGGAGTGCCTCCCTTGCGACGACAGACGTGGTCATTCATATCAAATTCCGTGCTACACCCAAAATCCGTTAACCCGATTCTCCCATACCGATTGAGTAGTATGTTTTCCAACTTCAAGTCCCTGTGGATGACTCCCTGTTTGTGCAAAAACAGCAAGCCATTGATCATCTCCCTCGCATACGCCCTCGCCACTTGCTCGGATACATAGTGCTGCAATTTCATTTGATTTCTGTCGAAAAGAGGACCACCTTCGTAGTATTCCATGACCAGGAGTATCCTAGAACGTGCCAGATCATGTATAATTTCCCTAACGCCAACAATATTTTCGTGCCTTCCCAATCTGTTCAACACTCTGGCTTCAATGGACACAGGATGGCAATCGCTCTCACCCGTTTGTAAAAGATTGCCACTATGTGTCTCCTTGCTTTGGATGACTTTGATGGCGTACAGCTTCTTCGAACCAATGTCCATGCATAGATACACTTCCCCAGAGACTCCAGCACCAAGAAACCGTACAACAGCATAGTCATTCCAAAGCAGCAATGGAAGTCTCGAGCATTGTTGCTCCTTGAAGTTGAAAGTATCGATTAAAGATTGATTCGACGATTCCACCTGGAAGTGAGCGGATGAGCTGTCGCTTCCTCCCCACGTCGCCTTGGTCGAGTCAGCCCAGAGATGGGCTCCTGCGTCCATCTTGCTTCCGATGCAGCCCATATCGAACCCTAAATTTTATTCAAAATCACGCATCGTGAAATGTTCGCTCCTCAACTAGCTCAGCGCTCGCCTCAGAAGAGAAAACCTGAGAAGTGCCTATTTTTTACACGGTTCTACTGCGATCTCTCTGATAAAAACAATCGGATATTGTGTATGCGAGCTTTGTTTTGAGGGCGTTCGTATGGTTTGGGGACACTGCCAGACTATTGCACGATTGTGATGGAGCAGAAAGGGTACAAGCCTTGAATGCTGCACAAGCTCTCTTTCGAATAGCGGGATTCTTCATCCTCTCGAGCATACCTGGATAAATAGGGCAATACGTGAATCAGTCATGCTTCTTTTCAAGTGCATGGGATCGATAAGAACCTTACCTACGAGGGAATCAACAAGCAGGTCCACTGAACCAGTCCCCAGTTCCTGGGTCGGACCAGACTCCGCAGCCAGTTGGCGATGCAGATCATCTATGGCAGCATTGGTCGCTGATCGAAGCAGTGTGCTGGTATCCATAGACTCTTTGCTTTCTGGGATCAACTTGGCTACGGCTGGGATAAATGCCAAATAGATTCCTGAGACATGCGCATACTGATGCTTGCCTGTCAGAGTCTGCGATCGCTTGGAGATGGATACTATGGATCCCTTTCTCGACCTGAATCGAAATCCTGCTTTTCTGGACCACGAACACTTCTGTAGGGCCCCAACAATGTTGATTGATGCCACAAAATGAGAAGGAGACACAAGCTGCACAGGACATGGCAGCAAATCCCGAAGGGTCATTTTGCAATTGCATAGAATTGCAGATGCAGCCAGCCAGGCCCGTCCATCATTACCCACAAAGACTCCGCTAGACACTCCAGTGGAACAAATGCGATGCAGAAGCTCGTCTGTGGCATGCTGAGTATGTTTGCTCGCAGATTCCAGTAACAACAAGTCTCGGGGATTTGTGCAATCTCGTAAGGACAAGAAGTTGAGGCTGTTGTTCAGTAGTGTGCATTCGATTCCAGGGATCACAATACCTCCTTCAGATGCTGTTTCTTGTGGTATTGAATGCATGGCGCACCAGCAGCGAAGATCAGTCTCCACCTGCCGCATTATGGGGTGCAAATTATTCTCCCCAAGGTTTTCCAACGCAGCAGATACCTGAAAATCCCATCTATCGACATCGTCGATGTTCTCCCGTACTGACGCACTCTTCGACTTGACATCCATAATTTTCATGCCATCGTTCGAGGAAAGCGAGACGACAGCTTCATGGGCCATGATGATGGGCTGAATATTTGCACACAACCTGGACTCGTACTTGACCTTCAGCGCCTTTGTCACATTGGATCGTAGAAGAGAGATGAAGTTCTTACCTAAACAAAGAGGAGATATATCGTGCTGCGCTTCATTGGGCGATTGTGGAGAGAACTTGATGCTAACTGCATGAACAAAACCATTGTGCATGAATAATCTCGGAAACGCGTGGGAACTACGCAACGATTCCAAGTAATACAATAAAAACGTACAAGTAATGAAATATTCGTCTGAATTCATGCCCAGTCGATGCACGCGCACGTGGATATTCTCGCACGTGTATTGAGACACGAGACTTGAGAGACTTGACACAATGTTTTGAGAAAGGGACATTATTGATTATTGCTCGTTATTCTACCGAGGTACTATTATACAATAATAATAAAACAATCAAAACAGATATACAAACCGACCAACCGCATCAAAGTGAATTAGCAGCCTACGGGTCTTGGCGTGTACATCTCGGAGAGGTACATCAAGTGGTCTGTTAGTGAGGAGCAAAACCCAAAGCGACAGGCACCTCTGTGGCACTTTGGATCCTCACCAGAGCCGTCACAGACTCCCACTAAAGTTCTACTGGGAACTACATCTACTATCCATATTTCCTGTGCGACATGAGAGAACCCCATGTACACGGGCGGAAGAGAAGGTATCATGTCCCTGTTGTGGGTGAACCTGAGATGCTGCGGAATGGTTTTGCTGTACCATGACGCAAACACAGAGTTCCCCACGCGGGGAGACCCAAACGTTATCAGGCGAACATCCGGAATTTTTAATTGTAGCTTCATTTCTAGCGCACACAGCGTGGCAAGGGCGCCTCCTAGCGAGTGCCCAGAAACAAAGACAGTCGGCATTGACCCAAGGTTCTCGTCTCTCGTCTCCCTCAACATGCCCTGGTCCCATCCCGCCCCTGAACCTCCCCCTGAGCCCCTAGGGTGTTTTCTTCTATGTGATATAATGTTTAGAACAGCCTCTGTCACGTTTCCTGCCAAGTAGGAACTATTGTACGAATAAAAGAAACCGCCATGCACGAGGGCTTGTGGTGGCATTGCTTCATATGACAGAGAGAGGTCCGTCCTCCAAGTCTTCATGTTCTCCACCCAATTGTAATATGAATGACTATCAGTGCCTCTGAATGATACGATGATCCCATCCAAATCATCACTCCACCCTACAAAGCCTTGCAAATCCCACAGAGGGTCAAAAATAGCCCTCTCCAAGACAAAGCCATCCGTACATCGAGAACAGTTCCAGTTTTCAATATTCTCGGGACGGCAGTACGACGCCGCAACGAATTCTGATACAGCTTTTGCCACGCCAATATCAAGCAATCCACTGTCGGCCTTGGCATACATGGCTTTGCTGTCAAGGAGCCAGGATAGGCTCCCTGGAACCAGGTATGCAGCATCCGAGGAGTTGTACGTATACCAGGGGACTGGTTGCTCCTTTGGATTCTTTCGATGAGGCCACCACCAAGATAATGTGTCGTCTACACCTGTGGACCGTTTAACCATGCGCTGTCCTGGTATAAGGGACTCTGGGAGGAACAACCGTGCAGTAGCACCAATCCTACCGTCCGAACCCACTGGAGACACGTCTATAGGCTTGAGTTCGGTATTCCACGGCCACCACCACCTTAATGTGTTGTAATATTCTCGACCAGCAGGTATTCCAAGCCCTTCTGGTCCGATAGTCAAAGCCACGACAACTACCGAAACAACGAGTGCCACCCTGGCCAAGGTGAGACCACAACGGTCCATATTCATCCGTTATGCTTTCTACGTGATTATTATTCTATATATTCTCGTGACCAGGTCGTACGATGACCAATGACAAGCTACATGACACCTCAAACGCGAATTTCTGTGTTTTCGAAAAGCGCGCACAACGACCTGACGGTGGAGCAGTGGTTTGTTGAATCTCAAGATTATCTTCTCAATTTCAATTTGTAGGTCGGACGTGGAAGGCAGTGGCCATTTCAAATGTCGGACTGGTCACTACCAATCATTGAATGGTTGGAGCTTTCAAACCCACATCTTTTCATGACTTTGATCGCGCCATCAAACTGCGCTATGACCCATTCAATGGGCACCAGTTGTGATAAAATATATATTGTACAATCGTGTAGCTAAGCGCCCACGATAAGGAAGAAAATGGATTCAGTAAACAGGCCCACCTGTGGTGGTCGTGTTGCTTGCAGAAGCGTAGGAGCCAATGCATCTGACAGAAAATATTGGTCCCTCCTTCCACCATTTTCATCCAGGATCACTCGAATGAAACAGGTGCCTCGCAAAGAGGGCGTGCACGTGTTGACACAGCCTCTCAAGCCACCTTTCTTGCCGGACATTCGTTTGAGCATGGCAGCGGTTGAGCTTGAGGATGAAAACGGGCTAGCCTTGGTCGGCGCATTGGCACCGACGAATGAGTTGCTGTCACATATTGATCTGCTGGGAAAGCCTGTGAAGCATATCCTTTTGCCATCAACTTCTCCCGAGCACTGGATATACGCCCGCGACCTTTCTCGCTCGTATCCAGATGCAAAGTTGTGGGTCGTCAAAGGCTTCATGGAGGGCAAGGGTGTTCCTCTCCCCGGCAGGTCTCTACTTTTCAGAGAAGCAGAGGATAAGGGTCTCTTGAGAACTATACCCTCGAGTAATGAGGTGAATGATGAATTTCCCTCCAAAGACATTGGGGCATACACTCTGGATGTTCCATTTTTTATCGAATCGCTCATCCACCTGAGACGGAAAGACATCATCATGGTTGCAGACACGGGAATTTTCTTGTCTTCTGATGATGATGAGTACAGTTCTGGGAAGGTCAACATGTCGATTGCTGAGACCCTGGGTATCTGGAACAAGCTGGGGCCGATCACAAAAGTTGTGCAAGAAACATACGATGTAGAATCCAGAAAATGGGCTCAGCAAGTATTGGACAATGCGGAATTCGATATGGTCCTGGCGGCACATGGAACCCCAATCGTGCATGATGGAAAAGAACAGTTTCGACAATGTTTTTCATTTTTACTTGATTGATTTGATTTGGTTCTCACCACCAGATGCCCATACATTATAAATAAATAAAGTCTTTTTTCTCTAAAAATACAACGGTAGGCTTGCCAAATACATCAACTTCTGCCTTCACCTTGTCCTGCGAGTCCTCCAAGACAATCCCTTCAAAATCTTTGAATGCCCCAGAAACGACCTCAATGGCAGCGCCCAGAGAATCGTCTTTTGGCCCTACATTTGGATGTGATGTCTCGATTCCATCCGTACTACTTGCCGAGGATTCTTGATCATCCTCATCCCACCAGGCCAAATCATCATCCCCACTTTTGGCTTCTAAATCGCTCCAGTCGCTCGCAGCTTGGTCATCAAACGCATTCAACCATTCACCCATATCTGAGTCGCTCATATTACCTGTCTGCAAAGCCCAGCTTTCTGCCTGAGGCTTTGCCTCGGGTCTGCCGGCACTCTCAGCATTTGCAACACTTGCATCATCATCATCTGTGAGTGAGCCCCCTGACTCTGCTAGCCAGACAGAGTTGCCGTCTTCTGCCCACATATTTCCCAACTCTTCAGACCACGAGTCTTTATTTGACGAATCGCCTCCATACCAATCATTGGTACTGTCCTCCCAGGAATCATATCCATCATTCGATGAAAACAATCCCGACCTCTTCTGGAATTTCTGCCCTTTTCTATTCATTGTTCTGCTGTCCTCATCGAAATCTAGGCTCTCAATATCGGCAGGAGGAGGAGGCAGGCCCATTTCCTCGCGGACTTGCTCCTCTAGGATTGGATCCAGATTATTCTGCCACTCCTCGAGTTGGGCAAGCAGCGCATCATCGGCAGGCAGAGGAAATTCTTGTCCGCGATACACCTCTCTGTGGTGAAAGCCCAAAATATTAATGTTTCCTCGAAGTATGCCTGCAATGTGCGAGTCCAAATTCGCCTTTAGCATGACCCAACCTCCACCATCATACCTGATCATCTTGTTCCCCATCTTCTCCGTCTTTGGACTCCACGCACGAACACGCTTGAAAATATCCCATGTTTCAATCTCCTGCATTCCATCAGGGTCTTCAAGAGCCTCTCGCAACTGCTGATACCTCCTCTCGATCGCTGCACAGGTCTGCTTCTCTCTTCCAATAGTGACTCTGAGGGCCCACCAACGAGGGACGTCACCGCCGTGCACACCCACCCTCGGCCGCCATGTACCGTCTTCTACCCTGTAGAAGTATTTCTGAAACTTCTTCTCCTCCTCCTCCTGGCCCTCTACAAACGAGATATTCGGCTCCTGCCGTCGAGAAGCACGAGAGACGTCCTTCGACCGCCTGCGACTCTGCCGGGCCTCCAATTCCTCTTGCTGTGTCTCTAATTCTTCTTTGGAGTACATTTCGAAAATCTTTGACAATCGATTAGGACCATCTGCCCCAGTGTCCTCAGAACTGGTCGCTTTCGTGAGACAAGAGGGATGCCACTTGCCGAACAACACATTCGAACGCCGCTGGCATCGACCCATTCCAACGTTTCCTATCACATTTATTCTTTTGGAATACAACATCACACTGCCCTCTCCCCTTGATCCAAGCAAAGAACACTTCGACGCTACGCGCATGCTCAATGCAACCACAGTGGCTGGTGATGCCACTGGTTGCCAATGAATGTATGAGATTTTATTAAATATAAAAATAGTTTCATGCATACAGTGAGATCCAGTATTCTCACATGACAACGATGATGGCACGAGAAAATGGCCTCATGCCATGTACATGCACAAATTTCTATAGGCCTATGTACATTGGACGAGCCAACGCGTCCCTAAGCATCGCGTGGCAATCCTTTGCCCAACACGGTCGGGTGCAGTTTTTAAAAAATTTCCCGGAAATGATGAAAATGTCCACGGGTGCTTCTCTTATCCTGATGCTTTTGGCTGTATGCAGCCAAGGGACTGCACAGCCAGTTATCAATATTGGATCTGGTTGCGGAGATGTTCCACCAGGGCCGCCTTCCAATTTGAAAGCTGTTCCAGGGAACGGACAGGTAACACTCTCTTGGGATAAACCAGCCAATGGTGCTTGTGTCAGCTTTTACACGGTGATTGCAATCCCTCTTGGGGCTGGAACACTTTCAACTTCTCAGCTCCAAACACCAGGCGTATCCTATTTGGTGAAAGACCTCCAAAACGGACAACCCTATCGATTTACTGTCGCTGCTGTCAGTATTAAGCATGCTTTATCAGGAGGGAATACAGCGTCGATCCAGGCAACTCCCCAGGCTACACCACGACCACCATCACCACAAAGCAATCTCTGCCTCAATTGGGTGCGACCCAGCGGACCTGGAAACCTCAGAATTGTAAGCAAGGGGCCGACTTCGGCGCAAGCTTGCTGGGATACGCCTACCAACTATGGTTGTGCTGATTACTACACTGTGAATGTGGAACCAAAAACCCCTACCATGTTGGCATCTGGGTTCACCCCGATCAAAATTCAAAGTGGCCAATGTTACACAGTACAAAATCTCAAGCCCAATACAGAGTATGTGATGACAGTCAGTTCCTACAGAGATTTGTATGGAGGTGGTGGCTCCAGCACCATTAATTTCAAGACCACCTTGTTCAGGTAACGATTGATGTTATTTTCAGTCAAATGATTGATGTAAGGAATACTTTATATACATTTTCATTCATATTGGGTACTATTAGTACCTAGCTGCATTGTATCACCCACAAGACTAGAGATGGACTGCGATGTGGTGTGAGGCAGATATCCTTGACTCTCTAACACGTGGGCCATGTGCAAAAACAACTCTACTTGATCCGAAGCTTTAAGTTTAAGGGCAATAGTCAGGACAGATCCCAGCGTGATTGCACTGCGGTCAGTGAAGGCATGATAGTAGATGTACGAAAACGTTGCCATGACCACTTGGCAGTCCATCCTGTCCGTCATGCCACCGTGTCCTGGAATCGAATGACCAAAATCTTTGATATTGAATCCTCTCTTGAACCCTGACGCAAAAAATCCCCCGAAAGGAGCTATGGCAGAGGCAAACAGCGCCAATGCAATGGCATGGAATTGCATTGGGGCTGCATGAATGTGAATGCTGTCAATCCAGCCCTGAATGTTAGCAGGCAAAAGATCGTGGAAATGCGCCACTCCTTTGATGAATTTGTGCTCCGCAAAGAGACTGAGAATATCTATACCGTTGAAGTCGCGTGGCTGGAAAGTTTCAGGAGGTTCTGTGCACTCCATGGGTTGGAATATTGATAAATCTGTCCTTGGGCATGTGAGCCACGCGGATTGCGACATCCAACCAGACAGAAACCATGAAGCAATTAAAGTACCCACAAATCCTCCTATGAAACCTTCCCATGTCTTCTTTGGGGACAGTTTTATCAGCGGGGTTCGCCCAAAGAAAAAACCTGCAAGGTATGCAGCGATATCATTCACGATGACGAGAGCGCACGGCAATAAGAACCAAATGATTCCCTCGAAAATATTGGACACAAAAAAGGATGACGGTAGAAAAACCGTCATCAATATCATGTGTGTCCAGGCGAATTGTCCAAACTGATATGTATATGCCCCCTTGTTCAGAGTCAACACAAAAGCAACAAAGCCACCGGTGTACAAAGAGAATGAAATCAGAGTGTGCCTGCGTATCATGGTCCCCAACAATCTCGAGAGAGCTGCGCTGCTCGTTATTTCTACGATCAAGTTATTCTTGATGAACCTCACATACACCCAAAATGCTGCTACAAAATAAAAGTACCACTGCTGAGCACGGAACCCCGGTAGAGAACGCTCTTGCTGGGCGACACGTGCTAGTTGGAATAATTCTTTTACCATGATCGTTTGTATCGCCAAAACCATGCCCATCAGGGGAACATGACCAGCATATATGATGAATGAGAAGGATCCTATCAAAACAATGGTCGAGTACAGCCTAATCCGAAAAGACTTTAATTTATTTGAATGCTCCTGCATAGACATAGATTCAAAGATTGATGCTTGTCTCCCACAGTTCCGCACGAGTACAAGTACATGAAAATGGTCAAACACAAAAGGAAATTCCTAACGAACCGGCAGAGGTGTGGCCCCAATTCTCGACTTCTCTTTGCCGGATCCTGACCTCACAGGGACACCCACATCGCCTCTACTAGAAGCACTGCTCTTGCTGCGCGTCCTAGAGGCAATGCCTTGGCTGCCGGAGACGATGTCCCCATTTCTTCTCCTGGAAGACATCCACCACCAAGTTGTTCACACAGATGTTGCAAGTCGCCGATGGATACCACTCTTTATCTCTGTGAAATTTACTGTGATATCAGTCCTCCTGACTGCGGCCTTTTCTCACGGGATACACTGCGGGCAACCAGCCTTACTCATGCGCAAACTCCCAGGACCGGTAACAGCAGTGTGAATCGATGGGTACCAGGTATTATTTGGTCTATTTAATGGCACATTACTGGGGACCAATGCGCTGGTGGACCTGGGCAGATTTGTTTACAGAGACAACATGGCCATACTAATTCGGAGTATGGCACATGTTGTCTCTTGAATATGCTTTTCGGCTGTTAAGCCGCGATTAAATCAATTTAATTTGCTATTAATAGTCATAGAGAGACAATGTCGGCCAAAAAGCTAATCCCTCTGCTCGATCGTGTTCTCGTCCAAAAGGTTGTCCCCCCAACCAAGTCTGTTGGAGGGGTTCTTCTTCCTGACTCTGCGGCGCAAAAGGTACGTATTGTAAGGAGATCGTATTTTTTTACCATATTAAGGGCGAAGCAGCGATACATTGCCCACGGAATCGGCGGAGGTCCTTTAATGGCCAGAAAACGTCTAGAAGCACCACCTCGTCGTTCTCACGATTTGCCTTCTGTGTAGATTAATCAAGGGTCAGTCGTGGCCGTAGGGCCTGGAAGAAGATCAATTAATGGTGAGATCATTCCAGTGAGTGTAAAGGAAGGAGACAAGGTACTGCTGCCCGAGTATGGAGGAGTGCAGGTCAAACTTGGAGAGACACCATCATCTGGCTCCGATGCCCCAGAGTTCTATTTGTTCAGGGACGAGGAGCTTCTTGGGGTATTGACAGAATGAGACCAATTAATCGTGTAATTTTCACCTAGTATTTTACAATCATCCAGAAATTCGTATTTCTGCTCCCAAAAGCTCTTTCATTTGCTCATATGTCACAAAAGCAATTGCAATTGATGGAACCACTTTGAGGTAATTCGGCCCGAGACCCTTGAACAGAGCTCCCAAGCCCTCCTCCCTAAATGTCCTTGCAAAACAGTCTAACATGCCTCTATATGCGATGGCATGGCCACTTTCTGCGTGCAATTTCTCTGCACCGCTCCATCCAGACACCTGCAGTCTTCGACGAACTACATCAAATGGATAGGCAACAGTTTGCCCTGCCGTGCCTGCAACGGCGCCGCAAGACAATTTTGTCGCTATGCTCAAGTCTCTTTCATCCCTGTAGTTGTTCGACTTTATCAGCAAATCCTTCAAGGTTTCATACACAGCAAAGTTGAGGCCAACATATGGAACAACCCCAATCACTGAAGGAAGCCATCCTCTCCACAGAGCCAACACACCCTCGTTGGCCACAATACTGCGAATGGCATGCATCATGCCACGATACTGCTGTTTGTTTCCCTCCTGAATTGTGATCCTGCCTCGCACCATATCCATAGGGTATGTGGCTGACATTCCTACAATTCCTGCTCCTGCTCCCGCACCAAGACGTAGCAATGGAGTCAGCTGGCCATCTCCACCGTTATCGATGAGATAATGAGATATTCTCCGGGAAAACTGCTCGTATGTCATGAACTTGATCGCCTGGTTTGGGAAAATCCGGATACAATTCAGCCCATTCCCTTTGAACAGGCCCCTGAGCCCATCCGTCCTCCACATATGCATGGTCCCCTGCCAGATGCCGGTGTAAACCTTTTCATTCCCTTGAATTTGCATCAAAATTTTCAGCCTCTCTAAAGGTGCCACGGCAGTTCTACTTACAGCCCCCGCCACTCCACCCGCGAGTAGCGACTTTGTAATTTGGGACCATGACAAGTGTCTCTTCTCCGCCTTTTTCTCTGATGCAGACATGCCCAACTCAACCTTGCTATTCTCGGCCACACTCGTCGAATTCTGTCTACTCACACCGCCGACGCTTGTCTGTACTTGCATACCCCGACACTCAAGTAAATGTGTTTCCACTCAGAAGAAGCGGTCTGTTCCAATGCGAGCAACGTTGCACTGCTCATACAAGCCAAACCCAGTTCAATATTTCTCAACCAAACGCTTGTTTACTTTGAAAAATAAAGAATTTCGCGATCCTTCTTCAGCAATCGAGCTTGTTCGTCTAGGTTGTGTGTCAGAGATTCTCTGCTGAGATTGTCGCGCAGTCCTCCTGTGCGAGTATGATGAAGAATTCAATGATGTGGTGGGCAAGGCGAGATACGGTAGTATATCAGAGGATTCTCATTGGAGCATCAGGCGACGGACATCATCAGTCCACGCCATCGGCACTTGGGAGCGAATGGCAGAGCATGAGGACCTTGCGAATCCACGACGGTCGGCCGAGGCTGCGACTGGACCGAATAGCCTGCAACAAGTTCCGTCGCTGCCATGCGTTTGTGAAACAAACAATTTGCAATACATGCAGTTCAATTTTGCAATGTATGCATACGAGAACGGTGATTATTGTTTTCCGAGCACTTGTTTGACGTGACGTGGCCCAAGGAGGCAGCACATTGGGGCACATGGCAAAACCTCCTCAGCATGTCTGTGGAGGGTCCCTCCCTACACGATGTGCAGCGCATTGTCATCTCAATTACAGCAGCTATAAGATAATACCTTGCGCGAAGCATGCGTGGACGCAGGGTGGACCCTTGTCCTACAAGAGGCAGGGCTTACGAAGGTGTGGTGCTCCAGCCAGCGACGGCAGGCATGTACCTTTTGCTTCAGGGAATATAGAAATAGACCCAGTGTATTGGCATGATGAGGATTACGATGTGGTGGTTGTCGGCGCTGGACACGCAGGGTGCGAAGCAGCATTGGCTTCTGCCAGGATGGGGGCAAAAACATTGTTGTTGACCATGACTCTTGATAAAATTGCGTGGCAACCATGCAACCCTGCTGTTGGTGGTCCTGCAAAAAGTCAGTTGGTGCATGAAGTTGATGCGTTGGGCGGGGAGATTGGGAAGGCAACCGATGCATGCTACCTGCAAAAGAGAGTTCTGAACAGGTCCAAAGGCCCTGCCGTTTGGGCCCTGAGAGCCCAAACGGACAAACTTGAATATTCATCATACATGAGAAATGTGCTCCAAAACACACAGGGGCTACATGTGAGGGAGGGCATGGTGGTTGATCTCCAGGTGGACAGTAATGATTCCATCTGCGGGGTCACAACCCACTTCGGCCTGAGTTACAGATGTAAGGCCGCAATTCTGACGACAGGGACGTTCATGAGGGGACAGATATGGGTGGGTAAATCTAGTCTATCGTCTGGAAGAGCCGGAGAGAGTGCTTGCACCGAATTGACAGAGTCATTGATGAGACTGGGATTTGAAACTGGCAGACTCAAGACGGGCACCCCTGCGAGGATCGACAAGAGGACTGTAGACTTTTCAGGAATGGAGGAACAGCCCGGAGATGAAGATATTCGCTGGTTTAGCTTTGATTCTCGTGCCCATAGGCACCGGGATCAAGTGAGCTGTTGGCTTACCCACACCACTCAGGAGACCCACAGGCTGCTGAGAGATAATCTACATGAGACCCCGATCTACGGCGGCTGGGTAGATTCTGTGGGGCCACGGTATTGTCCATCGATAGAAGACAAAATTGTGAGGTTTGCGGATAAGGACAGTCACCAGGTCTTCCTAGAGCCAGAGTCTAGGTCGACTCCCGAGTTGTATGTGCAGGGCTTGTCCACAGGCTTGCCCGAAAGGTTGCAACTCTCTTTGCTCAGGACACTTCCTGGGTTGCAAAAGTGCACCATGATGCGGCCGGCATATGCCGTAGACTATGACTACCTGCCAGCTCATCAATGCCATTCAACCCTGGAAACAAAGAGGATCTCTGGCCTCTTTTTCTCTGGACAACTAAATGGCACGACAGGCTACGAAGAAGCAGCCGCACAAGGAATTATTGCAGGTATCAATGCGTACAATGTCGTTGCCGAAAAGAAACAGTTGATTCTTTCCAGAGAGTCCTCGTACATTGGAACCTTGATAGATGACTTGGTCACCAAGGACCTTAGAGAGCCATATAGAATGCTCACCAGTAGATCGGAATATCGCTTATTACTCCGTGGGGATAACGCAGATAAGAGGCTGACGCCCATTGGGAGAGCTGTCGGCCTTATTGATGATTCGCGCTGGTCGTGTTATGAGAACAAAATGAACAATATTGCAATAGAAATGGAAAAACTGAGTTCCACTCGAGTCCGTGAGACGAGTTCAATTTCTCAAGAAGTGGAGAAAATTTCCGACCAAAAGATTAGTCGGATGATATCATTGGCGGAAATATTAAAGAGGCCCCATATCCATTATGATTTGCTAGATGCATTCGGGTTCGGGGACAGCAACCTCACTGAGGCAGAGAAGGAAGCTGTGGAGATTGAACTTAAATATTCCGGTTTCATTAAGAGACAAGAGAAGCAGTTGGCTTCCGTGGCATCAAAACATGCGAAAAAGATCCCTCAGGACATCGACTATGGTGCTATTGGGACGCTCAGCAAAGAGGCCAGGGAGAAACTCGATAAAATGAGGCCCTCCACGATTGGCCAGGCAGCCCGCCTTGGTGGAGTGAACCCCGCGGATATCTCAAATTTGCTAATCCATTTAGAATCTGAGAGGAGAAAGAGTTCCAAAGAAGAAAGAAGGACCCATATCACGAAGAAACAAGCCAGGAAGGCATTGATTGCTACAGGGAAACAGAATGCATAAATATTGGATGCTATTTTTTAAAGGGTGGATTTTTTGAACAAAACAAAGTATGAATGTCCTCATTCTAACTCGGCCTCAAAGTCCTTTTCATCCACGAAAACCACCTTCCAACCGTCTGGGTCAGTACAGGCAACAATTTTTGTCCCAATGCCAGGCACTGGCCCGGGTTCCCTTGTCACCTTTCCTCCACAAGCCTTGATCTGATCAGCAGTCTTGTAGACGTCCTTGGTCGAGATGGCCACCTGCGCATAGGCATCTCCTTTTGTGTAATTGCTGGAATCCTTCCCATAGTTGTATGTCAGCTCAAAAACTGTATTATTTTCCTCATCCCCATACCCCAGAAAAGCCAGAGTATACTTGTACTCTGGATTGTCTCTCGTCCTGATCAACTTCATGCCCAGCACGTCGGTGTAGAACTTGATAGATCTGTCCAGATCACCAACCCTGAGCATGACCTGAGCAATAGGCTCTGTAATATCCCCCTGCCTCTGAATCAATTCCCAACTGTATCCCGTGGGATCTTTCACAAAGGCAATATTCGTCTTTCCACCCTTCACAGGCCCAGGCTCCCGGGACACGATGCCACCTTTGGCCTTGACAGCATCAGCAGTCTTGAACACATCATTTACAGCCAGCCCAAAGTGTCCGAATCCCGAACCAAGGTCGTACTCCTCCTTCCCATAGTTGTATGTGAGCCTGAATAAGAAGAAAAGCAAGATCAATAAAACACGTTCGTGCCTGCCACAGCCATCCATCAAATAGAAACCTACTCCAGTGCAAAATTTGTCAACTCAGACCCATAACCGAGGAATGCGTTCGTATACTTGTCCTCTTTGATGTCTCGGTACCGCAATAGTTTCATTCCAAAACAGTCCTGCATATACTTGATGTATGTGTCCATGTCTCCGACGCGATACACAGCATGGAGCATCCTCCTCTCGTCCTGAGAAACCCAATCTTCAGATCCACTCATTGCGCTCACTTGGAAATTCGATCCTCTTCGTTTATTGAAGCAAGTAGAACCCACAACTCCAACTTTACGACTGGATGGTACCTTGGCCACGAACTGTTTCACAGTGCTCACTGTTTGCCTGGAGATAACTCTCATGGAATTCCCTCGTCTTTGGCGATCTCTTGGGGTATCACACGAACAAAACTAATAACTATGGAATGATCAATCACAGGAGATGTACCCATCCCAGATTGGATTCTGTGGATGCTGTTCCATCTTTAAAAAGTTGGAATGATACTCGAATTGCTTGAAACAAGCGACGCGGGTCCTCCTTTCAACATTCCAATTGTTACTGTAGAGAAGATGAGCATGGTTATCAATCCTACATTGTCGAGTGGACCCAAGGTACTGGGTGGACTTGCTGCAAGGAAGGCAAGTTGCCTTGCTCTAACAAACTCAGCGCACAGGCAAACAGGATGTCGTATCTCTTCTTCTGTAGGTGAAATTATCACCTGCTCTGATTCGATTGTGGAGGCGTGTAGAGGCATGTCCGTATCCCAGCCAGTTGGCGACCTGGCAGAGCTCGACTCGGCAACAGCTGCGACACTGGCGCTCATTTTGAAACCCTCATTATCGGTGTACTCACTATTGATGATTGTTCGAATCGTAATGACATGGTATCCAGAGATCGACGGGAAGTCATTTCCATGGTCAATAGCGTACAATGGTACGGAGGGACTCCTTGCAGGGACTAGAAAGGTGGTCAAGCCTTTCAATGGGCTGGACGTGTCACCCATCGTGTGGGTCGCTCTCTTGAGTTTTGTGAATGAGATTTTGACAGGACCTCAAGGAATATTGAATTTAATTGCGAGGAAAGGAATGTAAGGTAATTACGGGTGTCCCCCCGCCTTTGCCCCTGGTGAAGTGGCACAAATACTCCGTATTCCCCGAAGCTGCCCCTTTGATCGGCGATTGAATCAACTTCTGAAAGGAAAATCCCGCGTCTTGCCATCCATGGATCACGGCTGCGACCACTTCCCTGCGCACATTGGGATCCCTCACAACCCCGCCGGCCCCCACCTGTCCTTTGCCTGCTTCAAACTGAGGTTTGATGAGCAGTATTAGGTCCCCTTCCTCCTCCATAATGTCGCATATTGCCTCCCTCATCTTCAGAGTTGAAATAAAAGACACGTCTAGGCTCACGAAATCAATCTTCCTGTTGCGACACTCTGGAAACTGCTCAAAATCAGCCTTCCTCAAATGCCTCAGATTGGTCCTCTCCATCACAGTCACCCGTTCATCAACCCGAATCTTTTCTGCTACCTGACCATACCCAACGTCCACTCCGAAGACGTGATCAGCCCCGTGCTGCAAGATGCAGTCAGTAAAACCACCAGTCGAGAGCCCGGCATCCAATGCCACCCTGCCGCGCAACGCATCCTGCCGCCCAGCCGACCCTACACCTTCAAGTCCAAAAAAGTCCTCCAAAGCCCGCTCCATTTTCAATCCCGCTCGACAGACATACTTGGGGACTTGAGCAGTCACCCTCACCTCTGCTTTGGTGGGGTCCACTTGGGCTCCTGATTTGACCACCGGCTTGTCGTTCACCAACACCTTTCCTTGCGCTATAAACGATTGAATCACATTCCTACTGAATTCGGGGTACAGCTCCCGACATACGTCGTCTAATCGCCGCTTCTTGCGCAGAGAACCTGAACTAGAAAGGTTGTCACTCGCACCGGAACCAGCGCTGCTCCCCGTGCACCGTGCAATACATCTATAATGGAGCGTCTGTTCCTGAAATGTACATTTCAGTGCGTCATAGCCTATACGCACACGCCCAGAGGTTGCCACACCAGGAGCCCTGAGTTGGCATGACAGTAGCACTGGCAAGGGCAAGAGTCTCGCCATTCTCATCGGAATCGCCAAAATATCGACATAATTTCAAATTATCTGCCATTGACGCCCCCGTGCGACACTGATTGAATCATTGCCAATAGTGGCCTATTAATAGTGGCGCCCATGGGCGTATTGGCCAATACTATTGTCCCAATAACAATTGTATGGACTGATGTTACCATCAGCTACGAATAACGGTTGATAATATATAGATTAAATTCGTATTGGGTATCATCCATCCTGGGAGTACACGTCATACGAGTGATTGCGAGATCCTCAAAACGTTGTAACCACTCTACACGCGTCTGCGCGCGACGAGGTAGATTTGGATTACATTTATAGTATTAAAACTATATACATTATATTGTATCATGGAAGAAAGCTCAGAGAATATCAAGTACGTTGGTTGGATATTGTCGAGGTGGTTGGCGGTTGGTTGGTTTGTCCGAACCTGTCTGCAGCGATATGGAAGGTGGACACTGTGAACTAAGAGGCGGAACATCATTGTGCAGGGTCTATGTGAGACTTCGTCCTCTCTGTGAAGGGGAGGATAGGTCATGGAAGGTGGAGGGGGGTACCACGGTGGCACCCCTGCAGAGATGCCAGGGGGAGGGATATTCCCTGGACTCTGTCTTTGATGAACAGGCTAAAACAAAAGATGTGTACGAAATGACGACAAAAAAATTGATAGAGCAAGTTGTGGAGGGATTCAATTCGACTGTATTTGCATATGGGCAAACATCCAGTGGCAAGACATACACGATGAAGGGCGATGAGAAGGAGCCTGGAATTATACCCCTGGCTGTCAGAGATCTTTTCCAAATGATGCAACAGTTATCCAATGAGCGTGACTTTTTGGTCCGAGTGTCCTATATGGAGATTTATAATGAAGAGATACGTGATCTCCTTGCAGGAGACGGCGACGGATGTGGACCCCAGGTTGCGATCAAGCAGAGTGCAGAGCAAGGGATATTTGTAGATGGTCTACAAGAAACCATTGTATCTTCGGTTGACCAGGTCATGCGGCTTGTAGAGCAAGCAGAGCAGGAGCGGCATGTTGGAGAGACCAAAATGAACAAGAGGAGCTCAAGGTCCCATGCCATTTTCAGGATGGTGATAGAATCTCGTGCACATGCTGGCGGAAATACGCCGGTGAAAGTTGCAACGCTTAACCTGGTCGATTTGGCCGGAAGCGAGAGGATTTCCAAAACGGGAGCTGAAGGTCAAAGGAAAAAGGAGGGAGCTGCTATCAACAAGTCTCTTCTGAGCCTCGGGACTGTGATTAGCAAACTGAGCGAAGGAGCTTCGCATATTCCATATCGTGATTCAAAATTGACTCGAATTCTTCAGCCGTCCTTGGGAGGCAACGCTAAGACTGCAATCGTTTGTGCAATCACGCCTGCTGTGGAGCACTGTGATGAGTCCCACAGCACTCTTCGATTTGCCTGCAGGGCAAAAACAGTCGTCAATAGGGCTACCATGAACGAGGTAATGACAGATGCTGCTCTTTTACGGAAGCAAGCAAAGGAGATTGAAGAATTGAGGAAACAAATCGGAACTGGATCAGGGATGGACCCAGATGCGATGAAGCGAAAAGTTGCAACCATCACAGGCATCATGTTCACAAAGAAGAGAGAAGCGGATAGCATGGGTGAAAAGGTTGTGCGCGAACCTGGACGCCGTAAAACATGGTGTCCAGAATCGTTGGATATGGAGAAGCCGGGGAAATCGCGCCGAATATCAGGCAGCCATGTGATGTTCCAGGATCAGATTGAACGTTTGAGCATTCCATCTGAGCCTCTTCCTTCAGATTGCACCAGCCAAGACTCTTTGCATAAGCAGCTTGAGCAATTACAAAGTGCAAACAATTTAATGAAGAGAGAGTTAGACGCCATGAGTGCTTTGGCCCAAAAGAAAAAGAAGGACTTGCGAGCAAAGGAGGAGGAGGTGAGAAAGTTGGTGCAGGACAAGGGTAGTGTGTTGCCAGCCCTTAAGGAGGCGGAGTGGAAGAATCGACAATTAGAAAAGACTGTTGATCGTTGCAAGATAGACCTCCAGGATGCTCTGGACAGACTGTCGAACCAAGAGTCTCGGTATCTTGAGATGCTTGCAGAAAAGGATGCAAAACTTGCAGATGCTGAAGAGCGATCCAAGAGAGCACAGGACGACAGCGGTGGTAGAGAATTGCAAGAATCTCAGAAATCGAATTCTGCTGCCGAGCTCATCGAGGCCAAAGCAGAAATTGAAGCTCTTTGCCACAAGAATGAGAGGTTGCAAGCATCACAGGAGACTGCAATGCAGCAGCTTGTTGAGAAAACAAGGGAGGTTGAACGGCTAGAAACCGAACTGAAAAATACCTCTCAAAGTGATGAAAAGTCTAGACTTCACCATCGTGATATGGAAGATGAAATCCAAAGGTTGAACTCACACATAGCCGATTTGGAGAAGAGAAAACGAGCCCCACTCTACCAGAAAAAACAGGAGGAGGAGCTGAAAGCAGCACTGACCAAGGCATCTGAGGCGCAGGAGCAGGCTTCAAGAGCAGAGCAAGAAGCAGATATTGCAAGAAAGGACCTTGCTCATGCCAAAGCCGACATGGAAAAGATGAAGAAGGATTATGAGGCACAAATTCTTGATTTGAGGGACAACACATTTGCCCTGACCAAAAAGTTAGAGAAAGCTATGGAGCAAGCATCCGACAGGCAGGATCTTGGTCTTCAAAAAGACCTGGATGCGTCAAGAGAAAGAGCGGAACAGCTAGAGAGGAGTGTGAAAGAAAAGGATGACCTTCTCTTGCGCTTGCAATCAGAAACAGACAACATCAGATGCAAATACGACAGTGAAATCTCACAATTGGAGGAGATCCAGGCCTGTGCAGATGCTGCTTCATCTCATGTTAGATTTTTAGAGGAGAGATTAGAGAAAGAGGCTCAGGAGGCTGAATTAAGCATGCAGCAACTTGGAGCAAAGCATGCAGAGCAAATCCATGCTTTGGAGAAGAATGCCAGGGAGCAAGAGGACCTGTACGAAAAATCCAAAATTGAAATCGAAGCACTAATTTCCGAGAATAAAGAACTGAAAGAAACCACAGAATCCCTTGAAAGAAGGATTGGCTTGGCTTCATCCTCCTTGAACGCAGCTGACGAGCTGAGAGAGTTGAAGAAGAGGCACAGGGAGGAAGTCGCCAAGTTGAGCGCACAGCTCAAATCCGCAAAAATTGGAAGTAAAGGCAATGAAAAGGCAGTAGAACGCGCCACAAAAGATTCGACGAGGCTCAAAAATCAGATCAAAGAATTGGAGACCAAATTGAGAAAGGCTATTGCAGACAAGAGTTCGCTTCAATCCGACAGGGCAACTTTGGAGAGAGAACATCGAACTACCAAGGCACAACTTGAAAGACTCTCGAAGAATGCTGAGAAAGCTGCTGCCCTCGAGGAGCGCAAGAGAATGCCGCTGGTCAAGGAATTGGAGGAAACAAAGGAGAAACTCACAGCCCTGGAGGGGGAATTCAATGCATCTCAGGTGGCATTCGAGGAATCTCGGCAGCAGCGCGCACAACTTCAAACTCGGTTTGAGGAGGAACAGGAGAAACACAACGATGCTCTGTCTGCCATTGAAGGATACAAGCAAGATTTGGAGATTTCAAATGCGCGGGGTGATGACCTGTCAAGGTCTCTAGAGCAGCAGCAAGTTGCTCTTGGGGAAGCAAACCAGCAAATCACTCGTCTCGAAAACTCTCTAATCGATGCTAACAAAGAAATAGCCCGTCTTAACGAGGAGATCAGTAGGCAGCAGTCTGCTCTCAGAGTTGAATCTGAGAAAAAGAATGAACTCCAGAGCCTTGTTGAGACTCTGAAAGACGGCAAGAAACACTTGGAGGATGCATTGGCAGAGGCAGAGACCAATGCAGAAATTGTGGACTCTCTTCGGCTGGATTTGCAGGCGGAAAAGGCACATGTGGTCACAATCCAACAGAATTTTGAGCTGCTGGAGAAGGGGCTTGAGGTAAGATGTTCAATCAGATTAATGAGCTCAAATACAATTACTTTCGAGCCACACACATCTGACCACATCATATTTTGTTCATATAGGATCATAAAAACGAGTTGAAATTATCGGAAGAAGCCCGCACAAAGGCTGAGGCAACCGCTGAGACTCACAAGGCCACCCTGGCGGAGCAGGAGGAGTACATCTCGAGCTTGGAGGCACAGGTCAATGAAGCCATGGCAAAGACCATGGAAATGGAAGCAATTATAGATGCTACAAAGTCTGAGGTCAAAAAATTGAACAGTCTGTTGTCACAGGCTGAGAATGCCATCGAAGAGCATGATAATACCATCACGGAGATTCATCAGGAAAAGGTTGCCATGGAAAAAACTTTGGTAGTCACGGAAAAGCATGTCGAAGATCTACAGGAACAGCTGGCGTACCATCAGCAGAAAATTCAAAAACTTGAGCAGAGAGTGCAGCAGGAGGAGGCATCACTGAAAAAATCAGAGGGATCCATGCAGAACTTGATGGCTTCATTCCAGGAGGAGAAGGACGGCCTCGCGAACAGAGTGCGCATTCTAGAAGAAGAAAATAGTCGCCTCGAGGAAACATTACGTACTGAGATTGAGAAAGTTCGGAAGTCGAAAGAGGAACAGCAGCATAAATTCGAACAAGAAATGGCAGTGTCCACAGAGACAGCCAGTAGCAACCTGAAACTGATCCAGCAGAGGCACCAGGAGGAACTGCAGGAATTGCAAGAGAAACTGATATCACTGCAAGAACAATTGACCTCCGAGCAAGCCAAGCACGAGAGTGCGATTAAAGAACTCCGATCCAGTCTTGAACAAGGCGAGTCTGCCAAGCACAAGATAATTGAGGAAAAGGACGTGGCACTCCAGGAGAAGAGCAACATTCTCTCTGAGCTCCAAACCCTTCGGGATGCGGAAAAGCACAAAGAAAAGGCAGTAGTACAGCATGTGGACCGAATAGCTGCATTGGAGTCCCAGGTCAAGCAGCTGCAGTCCCAGGTCCAGAGCAAGCCACATGCCAATGAGGAGGATTCCACTGCAAAGCGCATTCATGCACTCGAGCAAAAGAGCTTAATGCTCGAGAGCGAATTAAGAAAAAGTAAAAGACGCGAGGAAAAACTCCAAGCATTGCAGTACAGATTACAACAAGATTTCAAACAGGCTTCAGGGTCACTTGAAATGTTTGCAAACCTCCGAGAGGTCAGGTCTTTGGAGTATGAGCTCGATCGAACCGCCAACCGAGCAGAGAAAGAGATTGCCTCCCTGAAGAAAGCTCTGAAGAAAGCCACAGAGTCATCCACCGCCAGGAGTGGCCTTGTGGGAAAGGAGAATCAGCTTCCGTAGCTCCTTCCGTCTGCTCTTTTCTGCCCCTGAATTGTAACTTGAATCCTTCTAGGCCCCCCGTAATTCCTGTGTTCATTCAGGTAAATACCTTGCCATGTTCCCAATGCCAACCTCCCGTGATGGATTGGAATCGTCAGAGAATTGCCCATCAAGGAGCTTTTGATGTGTGCTGGCATATCGTCAAACCCTTCATCGTCGTGCCTGTATTGCACCTTGTTTCCCTCTGGAGCCAACGTATCCAAAGCATCAGCCAAATCCAATAGCACATCAGGAGATGCATTCTCGTTCAAGGTGAGAGACGCCGAGGTATGCTGAATGAAGACATTCGCCAGACCAACCTCGAACTGTGAAATCTCGGGAACCGCCTCTGCCAGCTTCCGGGTAATCAAATGACAACCTCTAGATACAGCAGGGAGCTGAATATTCTTCGAAACCCACTCAGTCGTACCGGTCATCGCTGAAGAACTCGCAGCACGCACTCTGAAAGGTGTCTTCGCAGTCGACGGTCGCCTGTGCGAGAACTGGCTATTCGAATGACTCACCGTGACTCCAGCCGGCATTATTTTTAAAACAATTTACAGAATGGTATGCATCGCATTGGTACAGAGGGTGCATTCCGATGCCCAAGCACAAGGAAAAAGAAAAAAGAGGAGGAAACTCATGCATCAATCAAGGACTGGAGATCGCCTTCGTGATTTTCTCTAAAGGTTTCCATGGCCTCTTTCAAGTGAATTCCTTCTTCCTCTTGAATCTTTGCAATGAGTCTCTCCCCGACCGACAAGGACTGTTCCTGGTTGGAAACATCCCTGTATGCCTGCTCCTTGGCCTCTGCCCTGGACATTCCATGCTCTTCCATGAGTTGTACTGCTCTATACGCGAATTGTTTGGCTACTGGTGGATAGAATGACCCTAAATCTATTGGCTCCAGCGTCGCAGCAGGATGCCGTCGGTAATAATCTTCTATAAACTCGTCCTCCTCGAACACAAGTTTGGGTGGTCGCTTCCCCTGAGCCTCCAGGTGCTGCGTAGGAGGGGGCGTCCTGCATTGCGATAACAGATCAACTCGTTCAGTCTTCTACCAAAGCCATGGACCGTCATCCGCATCGTACCGTTCCAACGCTTCCAACCACGTAGGTCGCTTCATGACCCCTGCTTCAGACAAACGCTTCACATACTTTGTGATTTCAAGGCTACTGCGTTTTGCCATGATTGAATAATAATACTTCTACTTAATCTGTGTGCATCGGTGTCCAGGACCAATCATCTCGCTGTAAGATTATGTTCTCTGATTAATCAGGGAATTCCCTGATTTGATGCAATCGACACAGGCAATGCTACCATTGATTCATTCTTTCACAAAAAGATACTACAATGAATTTCACAATCCAGACCAAGCCTGGAACAGTGCACAGTGCTGTTTGCAGAGCACTTCCGTTGACACAGAAGCAGCGACATGGCCAGTGCCGTCAAGGCCGAGAGTTGGATGCGTATGCCACATTGAATTCGAGACAGGGAGTAAAATGTATGGCTGCGGCACAAGAACAGCAGCCATCGCCATTCGCATCTGTAGACAGCGAAGAGGCTCTTTTTGCCATACTCAAGGCTGGGCAGGGGTCCGGCAAGATTCCGGAGAGGCTGATCGGAGCGGTCAATGAGCTCTACATGAATTACAAAAAGGCTATCCTGGGCAGTGGAGTCCCTGGTGCGGATGAGCAGTTTGTCGCCAAGGTCATGGCCAGCGTGTGCGAGAGGGTGCTGCTTCAGCTCAATCCAGAGGCGTCGTTTACGTTCCCTTCGTACCATGAGCGCATCTTGGAGCCATATAACTACTATAATTTTGGTCAGAGGTACATCAGAGGGCTGGTGGACTTTCATACTTCCATTCTCGGCAACGAGGACGGGTTCAGAGAGATTGAGGAGCAGCTCAAGAGGGGGGAGAATGTGGTACTCCTGGCCAACCACCAGACTGAGGCTGACCCGGCGGTGTTTGCGTTGCTTCTGGAAGCACGATTCCCTGATCTTGCGACAGATGTCATTTATGTGGCTGGCGACCGGGTCGTGACGGATCCTTTGTGCAAACCATTCTCCATGGGGAGGAACTTGTTTTGCGTTCACTCCAAGAAGCATATGCAAGATGATCCAGACACGAAGGCAGAGAAGATGGCAACGAATCGTAAAACTCTTCGCGCCATGCAAAATAGCCTGAATGAAGGTGGGAAACTCTTATGGATCGCCCCATCAGGAGGGAGAGATAGGAGTGTGGACCCCAAGACGGACGAAAATATCCCAGATCGATTCGACCCTTCTGCAGTGGAACTGATGCGAGCCTTGATAACGAAGGCGAAACCAGAAGGGCATTTGCGACCATTTGCGATGTATTCATACCGAATCATGCCTCCACCAAAGGTGGTAGAGAAAGACATTGGGGAGAAGCGATTGGTGTTCCACGCTCCTGTTGGAATCTCAGTCGGGCCAGAACTCGATGTCGATTCTATTTTGAATGGACTTGAGGAGAAGGAAGCTCGTCAGAAGGCGCTTGCTGAGTTTGCATGGGAGGAAACCATGGATGCATATATGAAACTGGTCCATGCCATACACAATCCTGATGAGGTCAAGAAGGACCCATCTTTCAGTCAGCCATGGTTGGACTTCCCAGCACCTCCTTTAGACCAATGGCTGTAATCATTTTGTTTCATTTTTATGCATCGTAAAAGATTGCTGCTATATGGTTGTCACCAACCATACTTTTTTTGTGTTTCAACCTTGCTCTTGGCACCACTAGCTTGCTTTTCCATCTGCTCAATCTCTTGAGATTTGGCGCTCTGGAAGAGCGACGACAGCTGATTTTTTCTCTTCGCTAACTTTGACACACACCCGACTCTAGCGGCTTCTGCACGCAGTTTGTTGTCATACTCTGCTCCCAGGGCAGCTCTCATGCCAGACCCCTCACCTCCCGTCAGGGTGCCATCGCCTCTCAAATCTGCGCCGGAGATTTCTCTCAAATTAACACCTGCAGGTAAAATTCCAGCAAGTGCATCGATCCCCTCGTGGACATGGGGCGTCGGTGCAGACGCATGCCATCCTCCGACGACAGGTGCAGGGTTCACTCCCACCTGGTGGTCCGCAGGCACAGGCCGTGCCACCTCTTGTTCGCGCTCCGTGGCACCCAGAGACTCTCTTACTATCTTTCCATCACTTTTATCATTCGTTTCGTGGATCGGGGCTGGCAAATACTGAGACAATGATGGTCTCCCACCACCAACAGAGGTGAGTTTCACTCCTGTATCCTGCTCGTCGTCATCGTCATCGTCATCGTCCACCACATCCTGCTTATCATACGCTATTGGTGCTAAGAATCCTGAAGACTTGGCCCATGTACTCGCCTTTGCAGTCCTTGGGAGAGCAGGGCGCTTGCTCTTGCTGACTTCTCTGCTGCCTCCACCTACCGGACCCGCAGAAGTCTCATTCGCTTGGGCACCCACAGGCCCAAGAGAGGCATCGACATTATCACCGACATCTCCATGCTTGACGCGTTTCAAGGGTTGATGGTCTTCGTCGTCAGAACCGTACCCAGCAAGAAATTCCATTCTTCTCTGCGCTTCAGCCCATCCCTTTCACCTGAAGGCCGCAAGAAGACGACAATTTGTCGATTAATTTTCAACTCTGATTGATTTGGCATGCCCTGTGCGTTTTATCGCCCTGTAAACTTTCTAAGCGCTCATTTCGAGACTTGGAAAAAGGTTCCTATTAAAAACGTGTTTGATGGGCACTAAAATGGGCACCAAACAAGCCATCATCGATGCCCATCAAAGGTGGGAAGAGGCCGGCCACTGTGCAGCGAGAATGACGCACGGAGTCCTGGCCGCCTGCCGAGGCCGTCTGTGGTGTTGCTTCATCTGATGGAAATATCCACACGACCACAAAGCACGATCCTGTGCGACTGCACTTTCACAAGATCTATATTCCAATAATTCCTAATAGAACACACATTGCGCGATTGTCCGGGAGCCAACTGAGAAATAGTCCAAAGGCATGTTCGCGTCGTCTTTCGTTGCCACTGATGTGGCCAGTACATTCAGAAATACCGTCAGCAATAAAAGAAGACCCACAAATGTTGCTATTGTCTCAAAAATGAGCCGCATTGGCAAGAAGCCAATCGAGGTTCCCGACAAAGTGAAGGTGACATTGAACGGAAACACTGTCCTCGTCAAGGTGCGTACACGTGGAATGCGTGAGATATTGCTTCAGCGAATTTATACATTTTGCATACCTTTCTGATGAATACCCGCCACATGAATCCTGGGAACAGGAGGGAGACTCTTCTACGAGAGCCCCCTTTATTGAGGCAATAGTAGAGTGTGAACATTATCACCCCTTGACGATGTATTGCGAACACCCCTGACGTAATATTGATGATACAGGGACCTAAAGGTGAGCTGACTCGCACGCTGCACCCGCTCTCGACGATCAGCCAGGAAGGAAATCTCCTGATGGTCGAGAAAGCAAAGGACCACAAGACAGCCAACGCCATTCACGGACTTTCAAGATCTTTGGTGAACAACATGGTAATCGGTGTCAGTGCAGGTTATGAGAAGACGTTGTCCCTGATTGGAGTTGGATACAGAGCAGCAGTGTCCGGAAAGACCCTGACGCTCAGTTTGGGTTACAGTCACCCTGTGGAGATGACTATTCCAGATGGAATTCAGGTTGAGGTGAAGAAAAATACTACAGTGGTCGTTAGTGGCTTTGATAAGGAGCAGGTTGGTCAATTTGCGGCTGATGTTAGATCCAAAAGAGAGCCAGAGCCATACAAAGGAAAGGGTGTTCGATACGCAGATGAGTATGTTGCACGCAAGGAGGGCAAGCGTGGAAAGTAAACTTCTTTTAATTGAATGTAACAGTACACAGTCACGAAATAAGGTCTCATGCCATGGCGTGGGTTGTGGCTTTTCTTTGGATCGCCCTCTCCAGAAACAGACCAGCGCCAAGACCCGGCGCATACTTTGCCATAAGATCTTTGTAGTACTCTGTCATCTCGGAATACTGTGACACAGCCATCTCTGCTTTTGTGTCTTGCTCCTGCATGGCTGCCATGGCCTTTGTCTTATCAGCGATGGAGCATTGGGCCTTCCTCAACTCCTGCTCGACGGTCTCAAGCCTGTCAATCAATTCCTGTTTCTCTGCCACATGGTGCTTCTCTGCCTTCTCCAACGCGTTTGCGATTCCTACCGAAAGAGATTCAGGAGCACTCTTCTTCAATTGATGGACCTCTGTTTCTGCTTCTACCAGCCTCTGGGAGCGAGCTCGCAAACATTCCTCGATTTCCTCCAGCTTATCCTTGGTCATCATCAATTCAACGTTTGCAGCCTCGTATTGCTCCTCCAGCTCGGCTTTTTCTTTCACGAGAAGATCCATCTTGGTGTTGTATGACTTTTCCACCTTGGAGATCGCTTCCTCCCTGGAGGCCTCCAACTCTTTCACCTTGAATAGCAATCGCCCCTGTTCAGCAAGGACAGCCTCCTCCACCATGTTTGCACTAGCTTTCTGCACGTTTTCCCGCTCTGTCTGCTCCATAACGAGCCTTTCTCGAAGTGCAGCAGCCTCAGCACGTAAAGCTGTCTGCGTGCGCTTGAGATCCAGTTGAATTTCGGATGATTCTGCTGCCATGGATTCCATGGTGGCCTCTGCCCCCGATCTGACAGCATGTAGCTCGCTCTCAAACTCGGCCCTGGCCCTTTGCACTTCTTCTTCCAGTGCTTCTTTGTGTCTGTTCTGCAACATATCAACACGAGATTGCAGTACTTGGATCTTTTCTTCCAAACTCCTCTTCTCAGACTTTTCAGAGGCCAGACTCTCCTCAAACTCCTGTTTCAGGGCCCTGATCCGAAGCTCGACCTCAGCCTCCTGTTCAGCCTCCTTCCGTGAATAGGCTGCCCTCATTGTTTCTATAGACTCCTCGAACTTTTTCACTCGCTCTCGAAGCCGTATCTCGAAATTCTGGTGCTCTGCTGCAAGTGCTGACCTGAGGGACACGAGCACATTTGTAAGCAGCAACTGTTGGTCACGCAGCACCATCCTTGCCGCAGAAAGTTCTTCCAGTAGTCTCGTTTCCCGGATGGATAAAACGCCATCCACGGAGTTCTTGACATTGTTAACATTCCAATCAAGCGAGTTGAGTCTCCTTTGCAGCACCTTGATCCTGGTGGACAACTCTGCACCCAATTCATTCGCACTCATATGAGGAACTTTCTCGATAAACTCTTTGTCCACGATTGTCTCAGCCTCGGTGGTGGCCTGCTGTTTGTCCATGGCGGCATTCATTGCTCTGGCATGCTCAGTCTGCAACGATGCCAGAGCAGCCTTCAGTTCGTTGATTTCCTTCACATGCTGGGCCTGCTTGTTTTCATAAGATGTCACTATACTCTGGATACCATCATCAAAGCGGATACTGCGATTCCCAGAGGACGTGGAGCTTCCTCCCCCCTTGACCAATTTCCCAGCAATGTCAGTTGCCGCCATTTCACACTTCTTCTTATCCGTCAGATACTTGGATAGTCTTTCCTGGAGTTTTTCATACTCTTTCTCTTTCTTCTTTAATTCGTGTGCCATATGAACCACTTTGCTCTCGCTGCCTTTCAGCCTTCTCCTCAGGTCGTCCACTTCCCTCTTGGCTTTGGTGGCATCGTCCTTCCACGTCTCATCTTTGACCCTAGCCTTTGCTTCCCACGACTTTAGTTCCTTTTCTTTGCAATCTATTTGGTTCCTCAGCTTGAGTTTCTCCTTCTTTTCAAGCTGCAAAAACTGTCGCGACTCCAGCAACTCCCCTTTTAGTTTTTCCTTGTACTCAATATCCTTCTCATGCTTGACCAGGAGGGTATAAATGGCATCACACGTTTCCGCGACATCCTCCGGTTGGTTCGACATGAGATTGATGGACTTTTCGATTCCAACCCGTTGCAACGCAGAAGATACAAACTCCACACTGCGAGGAAGAGACTGGCCCCCACTGGCAGAAGTCACTGCGCGGTCTTCAGAGGACGAATCGCCCATTTTTATCGCAAAATTGCTTTTCTGTCGGTTATTCTACACGTGCACACAGCTAATTGCGTCAGACCTGCCAACCGTCTTCAGTCGGTTGGTCCCCCGAGCTCCTCCAACAGAGCACAAATCTCAATACATGGCATCTTAATATTGTGCTATCTTAATTTCGAGAAATTCTATATTGCCTACAGGCCACGCACCGAGTGTATTCCACTTCGAGACGATTACTGTTGTTGTTGTCAACCGTCAGAGTTACAAAACAAGMATCACAACGGCAATGCGAGCAGTTTGAATATGCATATATTTATTTATTTATATTCATACGTTCGATCTTGATTCTCGTTGTGTTGGCCGAGAGGCGACGGCGATTCTGGCCCAGAATTTCGGAGACCTTGCCGGTACTGATTTCTTCGATGCAGATTGCACGTCATACTGTACCAGCGGCAGAGTCCCGCAGCACAGATCTCCTCATGCGCAATCTCTCTCTCCCTTCCGCAGTTGTGGTCCATCTAGACGACCAGAAGCGCCAAGAATACGGAGCCTAATTGGTCCCTTGATTGGACCAACCACTGGCTTGCCTTTCTGCAAGACTTCAATCCTACCTTGTTCCCTCAGGCCCAAGGCAACCTGTCTAATTTCTTCCATCTACACATATAAACAATCACCCATGATCAATCCTCGCCGCAGTGGGACACGTAGTAAACAAGGCACACACATGGTCTCTCCAGTTCTGTGGGAACAGCTTCCTGGGAACCTCGCTGGGTCAACACGTCTTCTCACAACCTCGAGATTCAAGAATCTCCAACATCGAGCGTTCAAGCAAATGCTTGGTATCTCCCGACCTAAGTTTCTTGGCTTTCCGAGGGGGTCCACCCTTGGAAGAATGGGGCCTGCCACCACTGCGTTTTTTCTCCATCCACACTCGCCCCCGTGTATATATTCCTAATATATTCACACCATCGTATCCTTGTTGTACTCTTCGAGCCAGATCACCGACATTCACAGGTGAGTCTCTCATGATTGCTTCCCATCCAACTACCGTTCTGATGGGACCTCACCACAAGCAGGTCCGTAGGGCCCACGGTCCACCGGGTATGGAACGAGTCATGCATTCTGCCCCTCATACAACTCTATTAAAATATAATATCGTTCGGAATAACCTGTTAGGGCTACAACCGAAGCTTAAACATCTTTCAGGAGCCGTACTCTCAGTCACTTGAATAAAACATGAAGGTTGCTGCTGCTTACCTCCTCGCCAAGCTCGGCGGAAACGACGCCCCATCTGCTGATGACATCAGCAAGATTTTGGGATCTGGTACGTAGCTCATTTTAGCATCGCTCGCAGGACTGGTGCAATACGAGTCCAATTGACTTGGCCAGGCGACGCCGGCGGAGCCGTCATTGCCTCCCAGTTTCCGCTCTCTGGCACGACAGGTGTGTATGCTGGTGCTAAAATATTCATATTTTTTATTGTGCAGTTGGTGTTGACACGGACGCTGATGCCGCTGCTCTCCTCATCAAGGAGCTCGAAGGAAAGGACGTCGAAGAGGTCATCGCCGAGGGTCGCGAGAAACTGTCCTCCGTCCCAGCTGGCGGTGCTGTCGTTGCCGGCGGAGGAGCTGGAGGAGCTGCTGCTGCTGGAGGTGCAGCTGCCGAGCCAGAGCCAGAAGAGGAGGAAGAGGACGAAGACATGGGATTCTCCCTCTTCGACTAAGTTGCACCGAATGCTGGCTTTCTTGGAATGCCGATATATCTATATATGTGTGTATTGCATGTAACAGCATATACCCTTTGATGTCGTTTCTGCATCGCCAAAACATCCATGAGGATCGCAAGAGGAGTGCTTCTGCATGTACCAAGGTTTTCTTGGTCAAGGATCACTGGTCTAGATGTCTACAGGCTGAATATGCATGCCCTGCTCGCTCGATTATATTTCTCTCCAAAGCTTATCGACATTATTGATCTCTGCCTGCGTAGAAACGTCGCGTTCATGCTCCCAGAGAGTCATGCGACATGGCGTTAGCAGCATTCGATTTGCACGGCTTTGTGCTGATTAGAGATGGTGTCGAAGCAGACTCAAGTTGCATGTTGTCTAGTATATTCAAGCTGGTGTTGGGGGCGACGCAGCGGGAGGGCAGCGTGTTGGTCGTCACAACAACACACTCCACGTCTCACTATTCAACGATGCTCAGACGGCTGAACCTCAATGTCACGAATCTCGCGTCGGAGAGTCGCTTCAAAGTGCTAAATGCGCTTCATTTTAGCCAAGTGAAAGAGGATTGCGACACATTTGCAGTTGATAGGAAGGCTCTCATGAACGCGATCGCTCAAGACCTGAAGGCCCTGGGCACTGGCAGCCCCAATGAGTACTCGATACTAGTATTTGATGATATCCTGGTACGTGCCAAGAAATTGGCTGATTCTGTGGGCGGATGCTTTCCTGACGCAACACTGCTTGGGTGCACTTTGCAGAGTCTAATATCCGTGTGTGAGACGAGTCCCATGGACATTGGGGCCGAGAAAACCTTCATAGGTCTTGGAACTTCAGCAGGAGCTCGGTGTACAGTGATGGTGGCGCACGCAGACGTCTTCAGCTATGCTGGAGTCACCAGCGCTCTTGGTACCCTGGCATCGTCCCTGGTGACGGTCAAGCCTCTCGGAACCGGGACATCCGCGGAGGTAGAGTCTCAAATTCAAATCTTCAGGCGATCCTGCAACCCGATCGCCTCTGCAAACGGGGCATTGGGGTATTCAGAGCAGACAGTAAGGAGGCAGTAGCAAAGGAGGACGAGTACATTCCCCTCCCGTGGAGCCCCACCAGGGACCGACGACATTGCCATCGGATGTTAGGGTAGCGATTTGCCCTAATCCACCAACACATTTGCCCTGCAAAGAAATACAGCACGAACTTCCCGATCAGACAAATTTTAATCAATTTAAGTACTTATACTCCTAATAATCATCGGAGGGGTTTCAAATTTTACAAAATGGTCGCCGTTTTTACCCAAAAGGTGCGTGGTCCATCGGGGACCTGAGGGTTTGCCTCCAGGTCTGGACTTTGCGATTCTCTCCCGAGCATCGTGCAGTTTCAATAGTTTGATGCCATCTACAATGTATACGGATGCTTTTCTGCCACGAAAATATGGCGATCGAGCTTGGTGGGCCGTCGGCCCGTTCTCGCGTTGTTCAAGCGTGTGCGGACTCAGATGCTCACGAATTCCCTATAACTTGCAGAGCGTTTTGGCTCAGAGAAAGGTTGAATGCAACGCATTTGCTGCTGGGCGTCAGGTATGATATCTCGCACCCTCGTCGGTCCTTCCCTCCGAAAGGCATGCCACTGAGTCTCGTGAGTTCCCCGCCTCACGAGCCGAATTGTCTATTGCAGGGACGTTTTGTCACATTCAGAGTAAATGCATTGGCTCAGAGGGCAGAGTACATCTGGTACGATGGTCAGGAGGGCTCCGTCCAGAAGGGAAACACGTTCAACGAGATGCGCTCCAAGACCAAGTGCATTCAGAAGCCGGTCACCTCAATGAACCCAAAGGATTTCCCAAGCTGGTCCTTTGATGGATCTTCCACTGGACAGGCAGAGGGAAACAACTCTGATTGCATTCTTCGCCCATGCTTTGTGTGCCCAGATCCAATCCGTGGAGGAGATGATGTTCTTGTGATGTGCGATGTCCTGGATCCACAGGGAAACCCACATCCAAGCAACACTAGAGCCATGTTAGAGGCTTTGATCAACGACAAGGTTAAGGCAGAAGCCCCACTCTTTGGTTTCGAGCAAGAGTACACTATGCTCGGAAAGGGAGGATCCTCCGTGTACGGATGGCCACTTGGAGGATATCCAGCACCACAGGGCCCATTCTACTGTGGTGTGGGAAATGAGTCTGTGTATGGACGTGCCCTTGCAGAGGCACACATGGACGCTTGCATCAAGGCAGGACTCACCATTTCGGGTATCAATGCTGAAGTGATGCCTGGTCAGTGGGAATTCCAGATTGGCCCAACTGGACCTTTGGACACAGGAGATATGGTCATGGTGGCCAGATGGCTCCTCCATCGCCTCGGTGAGGAGTTCGGAATCATTTCCACCTTTGCCCCAAAGCCAGTCAAGGGAGACTGGAATGGAGCAGGAGCTCATACCAACTACTCCACAGAGAGCATGCGCCGCGATGGAGGTATGACTGCGATCGAAGCTGCCATCGAGAGACTGTCCAAGTGCCATCCTGAACACATCAGCCAGTACGGATCAGGTAACGAGGACCGCCTGACCGGAGCACACGAGACTTGCGATATTGACACCTTCAGGTATGGTGTGGCCGATCGCGGATCCTCTATCCGTATTCCTCTCCCGGTGCAGTTGGCAGGAAAGGGATACCTGGAGGATCGCCGCCCATCTGCCAATGTGGACCCATACGTCGTGTGCAGATTGCTCATCAAGAACACACTCTTGTAAGTTTGTGTCTCTGCCTGTGCCATTGGGACCCCATTTTCCTCGGAAAATGGCTGCATCTGGAAATGGAGATGTATACTATCAGTCGATGTATACTATCTATTTGTCACAATTTGTAACGTAGACATTTTACAAAACAAACAAATTCCTAATGATGGCCACCACTACTTGGTAGCCTTTTCAGCACAAAGAATTCACCACCTTCGATAATTTGCTTTGGAGGCTGTCCCTCCTCAATGACGCCCCACCAGACAGTGGAGTCATCGTCTGGATCAGGAACCCCTACAATCCTCTCTGAGAACTCTGAGGTGACCTCTACTGGATTGGTCTCCGTCCCGAAGGGAGCGTCTAGCCATGCCTCGTGAAACAAGTCTACGCCCTTATTCGCAGACTCCAACTGTGCCTTTTCTAATCCTGTCGCGTGCTCAATCTCAGCATCCAGGTTGGTGACTGCTCCGGACGAGGCGAAACTTGTGGTAGACACGTAAGCCTTGCTGATCGCGTTCCACAAAGGTACCTGCCGATCAAAAAAATAAGCCATTAGAAAAGGCATACAACACTCCACGACTGGGGAGGTCTTGGGTCGGGTTGGGAGCGAGCACCTCAGGTCGGCACAAGCACCTTGGCCGGGTTTAATTATTTCCCAGACGTTTCTCGTTCAAAATTTTTGGGCGTTGCCCCCAACCCTGTCGAGCCAAACGAAGCCCCTCGGGGATCCACACGTGACAACGCGACCAGTCTGTCCAGTTCACGGAGCACCAAACCACCCACCCAGCCCACCACAACTGAGATTTAAACATCATACTTTCCAATAAACTATATTTCATGCACAAAAGTCACGTACCCCACACTCACGAGCTCCTGGCACAGCGCTCTGGCCCTCCCCCACGAGCTCAGCCCCAGCACGCGCGACGCGGACGATGAGGGACCCAAACTTGTTCATATCTGTAAACCTCGCACTTTTTGAAGAAGGAAAGTTTTCCGTCTGTGCCTCTGCTGACAACGTGAGCGTGGACAAAGATCCTGGTGCAGACCGCAGATTTGCAATGGCCAACCCATCAGGCAAACCTTTTGGTGGGGCGTCTTCTCTGCAAGGCAGAAATGGCCCATGTACAGGTAAAAAACTACCTGAAATATCGTCTTGTATGTAAGACTGGAAAATGACATCAAGAGTCACACCTTAGACGATTTCTGATCATTATGGTAGGAGATGACTGACTCTGGAAACGACAGCGGCTCCCCGTGCGTTCTTCTTTGGCTTCTCGACCTTGCTCCACGTTTCGTATCCTCATAACCTCTTGTTTCCGATTTGCAGATACAGTGGCCTCTCTAAAACCCATCAACCAAATGCGGGGACCTTCAAACGGCTCAAGAAGAGCATGTCCAGGATGACAACGAGGAGGAGGAACAACAAGGAGGTTCCCCAGGAGGTTGCACCAGACGTTGTGGTGGAGGAGGAGGCCATACACGCATCTGTCCCGGTCGAAAGCAGACAGAGGAACCTTGTAACCCAACCAGATCGTCAGTGGGAGGTGAACCCGGACCTGAGGACATTCTCAGACACGCTGCATGAGGTCCTGCATGTCCACGGCGTGATCGAGAGGAGCAGAAAGTCTCTGAAAGCGGCCGAGAAACTCACGAAAACGCTCAAAGAGCAATCCTCGGCATCTTTAGAGATATCAAAGCAAGACTTTTTACCATCTGGAAGTATTGATCCTGGCACGGCAAAAACTCAGGAGCACACAACTTTTCGGGAGCAAACCGCACAGGCAGAGAGGCAGAGGTTGTTCGACTCGTTGGAGCAGAGTACTCGCCATGGCACCGTTGATGCCATAGATAAGGCCATAGATCGCATGATGAGAGTGCGCAGCGATATTCAGTGGGTCACAAAGGCACCTGAGAAGAACATGGAACTAAGAGACCGCTTGCACCTCTTGGCAGATCTGGACTCTCTCACCACTCGATTATGCGGGTCCCTTTTACAAAAAGATGAATCTAGTAAAGAAGATTGTGCTGGGCAGATGGAGGAGGTCGCTAGGCTGTTGGGGCGATTGGCATCCCCCAGGATCCAGCTTCAGTATCTGCTAAACTATCACTCCAAGAGGATGCGGCGGAAATTATCTTCGAACGTTGTGTCTTTAAGTGTACCTGACACTTTTCATTTCTCCTTGGAAGAAGGAGGCAACAAGTCACCCTGCAGGATATCCAGCGATATTGGCTTTACGATGACGGGCATGCTATTGGATGCAGAGCAACACGTGCGCCAGCTCATCCAACCGCACCCGAACCCCTGCCTAAGACGCATATTCGGACATTGGATCCAAACACGAGTTAAAGAAACGTGCGATGTCCTCCTCCGGCTGGTTATCCTGCCGATGGCCGCTCCCATGGGTCTGTTTGTGGTCTCTAGATGCCTAGCATTATTTCAGGCGTACTGCCGGGCTGTCCAATGTGCACTAGACGTTCCAATCCAGAATACTGCTATATCTGTTCTCTATCGACCGTTTATTGACTTGCTGGAAAGAAAGGTTGAGCAACACAAAGAGAGGATTGGGGACACCACAGCCAGCAACAGTGCGGACCCCTCATCAGAGCAGAGTTTCAAGAATGAATGCGCGCTGATCATGAACTGCTTGAAGTCTAATACATTCCTTATGGGCCATAGACTGTCAGAAATGCGGGCTTGGGTCGCAACGGTATTGGCAGAGGTGAGATATCAATATGTGTGTAGTGTCTGCAGTTCGTGTTTACCCTGTGATGTTTTGTGCAGAGCTACGTGGCCCATACCAGGCCTTCGAATGACGCAGATGCTTCTCTCCTTGTGGAACGGCTGAGGAATTCCATCATTAGTGAAGAACAAGTGAACAATAATCATACAGCATGATCAAGGGGGTTTTCCGAGTTCTCTCACGCTGGTCCTTTAGCGACGTTGCTCATCACCAGCAACAGAATGTATATTAAAATATATATTTAATAATTGTTCATTTGAAACGGGAGGAATAACGAGAATTCCGAGGTACAGCAACATGAGCCCCTGGAACCTCACCACAGCAAACGGGCGAGGGTGCATCAGCGGGCCCAGAACAGCTTCCTTACGAGTTGAATGCCCTACGAAATTGGATCGTGGCAAAGTGTGCCGCAAGGGAGAGGCACGCGCCGGCTCCATGGGCATCGGGTTCACAGCAGGCGACGAAGACCTGCTGTTGGAGAACACGAACCTCGTGTCCCCAGAATATGGACTCACTGTGCAACAGATGCATGTTTTGGGCCTCACCCCTGAAGGAATGACCAAAGCTCCGGTTGTGGAGGCCGTACGTTGTTTTCCTCGTTCTTCGCTCCAACAGTGCCCAAGCGGCCGAGATGGAGCACGCGTGTGTGGCAGAAATATCTCACAAGTTTTTGATATCTCGCAGAGTGATCTCACTGCCAAGGCTTTCTATGTGGGTGACGAGGTGAGTACTACTACTCGACAGGCTGTTCGGATGGCCGTCGACACCAAAGCCCCGGGGCAGGCCCCTCCAGATCTGCCATCACTCCTTTTGGATGGTCGCATCTGCTACATTGGAATGCCTTTGGTCCCGTCTGTGACGGAGCTTGTGATTTCGGAGCTTCTATGGCTGAACTATGCCAACCCAGAGAAGCCTGTGTACTTGTACATCAATTCCACCGGTACGCACCGTGTTGATCTATTCTGTTTCGTTCCGTGTCGCAAGGAATATCATACCACTACCGTCTGTATTGTGAAGGTTCCCAATCCACTGACAAAGAGGCGGTTGGCTTTGAGACCGAGGCCACAGCCATTTTGGATACAATGTCCTACATCCGCCCGGATATATACACTTTGGTACGCTGCATCATCCCATGCTCTCCTTGTGGTGCTGAGAGTTACCAATAATGTGTGCATTCGTATGACCTTTTATGTGCAGGTGATTGGGCAAGCTTTCGGAAACGCAGCCATGATCCTGGCTTCGGGCAAAAAGGGCCACAGATTCGCACTCCCGCATTCGAGAATCATGACATGCCCTCCTAGGTTAAATCGTTCTTTTGGTAGTGTTAGAGATGTCATGATCAAAGCCAATGAATTGGAGAAGTCCACAGAAATCTACGTGGATCACTTGGCACGATACACAGGGCAGGATAAGGCGACCTTGAGGAAGGACGTGGGTAGGAACAGGTATTTCACGCCAGAGCAAGCCATCGAATATGGTCTGATTGACTCAGTAGTCACCCCAAGTAGCAACGTTGCCATGGAGTCGAAGGATTACGAGGCCATGCTGCGCGCCTCTCAGGCCAGGACAAATTCCAGCAGGGGAGGGGGAGGGCCTGCCCCAGCAGATGCATGAACGTCACCAAATGATTCCTACTGTATATTTCTAATTTAAAGTAAAGAGTAAATGGCATGGATGTGTTTTGCCTGTCCTGTGGTTGATGCCAGAGCTATTTTCTAGTCCAGTACTTCGTCATGGCGGAGCAGGAACTGGAGGAGCCGTGGCAGTTGGAGCCTGCGGAGGCGGCAAGCGATCTCGAGCAATTCTATGACGATGTGGAGCAGGCACCAGAGGGGAGTAATGAGGTGGGACTGCAGCCCTCGGCCACGTGGCAGGGCAAAGTACGAGCGTTCCATCCTGGCTTTTTTGGTTTCGAGCGAGCCTACAACCGCTATTTTTACACACTATTAGTTGCTATGAGATACTTTGAAAGCATACGTGACGACGAGCGACTGGGCAGGGTATTGCTAGCTCTCTTGCATGGCGAGGTAAGGAGGTTCATTTGGGGTTGTTTTTCTTTTGCATGTTTCCTGCTCACTGAATGACACGTGCCTGTCTTGTGCAGAGACCTTGGATGCTGAATTTGGCCTGGCAGTATTGGAAAACCTCCCTGCACGACAGGTTTTCAGAAGTGCTCATGGTGCTATATCGATTTTCAGTGCGGCACAAGGACCTGGTGTCCGAGGACGACCTTCGACGATTTCTTCGAAAAGCCGAGCAATATCAGCCACATGAGGATAAGAAGGTCCTTTTGAGAGAATTAGGAGCGACGTTGCTGGCACAACAGGGCAGATTGGCAGATGCCTATGACATGTTGCCTCAGCCAGCAGCCCTGGTGTCCACATCCCTGAAGAATCCCAAGACACATCGACACGACAGAATGCTTGGTCTTTTGAGGAAGAAACAGTTGTATAATCTTTTGAGATCAAGTGGAGAGGATGCGTCCTGGGATCCCCTGCGCCATGATCCGCAACGATGGGGGAAGGCTGGCAGGAATGGGCGCCAGTTGGCTGTAGAATCCAAGATGCATTTACGACGAGCTTTACTGAAGGATCCTGAGGATACAACGCTATACATGCATATGATAGAAATACTTCTGAATGAAGGAGATCTGGAGGGTACGGTACTTGCTGTTGGGTGTGATTGTGTCCCCACAAGATGATCGACATGTATGTGTTACAGGAGCCAGAGACATGGCATCATCCATGATCGAGTCGGATGAAAAGACGAGAAATCTAGACTTTGATGCAAATGCATACTATTTGACGTTTCTCCTGAGAGATATCGAGGGCACACCTCGAGATGAGGAGATGGGGCCCAAGAGCAACCTGGTGCTGAAGGGGTNGCTTGAGCAGGCATTTGCATGCTGTTTCAGGATGCTGCGAATGGATCCAAAATCAGTTCCAACATTGAGAGTTGTCGTCAGCTTATATGATACGTTTAATGAAGTTGTGACCGACCTTCGAGAGGATGTACTGCACTCTCTAGTCTTCAGTGTCACTGTGGTTTTGCCCACACCGGTTCAGGACACCGATGTGAGCCCAGACAGGATGGTGCAGATACGTGCCTTGGTCATTATTGAAAAGATCCTATATGATTTCTTGGTCCATGATTCGGAGGAGAGCACGGGAGCATGCAGTAATGGGACAAATAATCCATGGGTCAATGCCTTGACTCTGATATCAGGTCAGCAATACTGGCACTCGACAATGTTCCAAATGCCCTTCACAAAAGAAGGGTATGCCCACCTCACAGTTCTTTGTATTGTGTGGCAATTGTTGAGGGACAAGAAACTCTTATGGACTTGTTCATACGATCCATCTGAGCTCGACACCATTCTTCATGGAATTCTTCCTGCTGGTGGGAGGAAGGCACCGCTCCCGAGCCATGTAACTCGATGGATAGAGGACAGGTTGCAGGTGTACCTTCGAGAGCTTCTGAAGTTTTATTATTAAGTTCGTTTTATTTCAAGAACATTTTTTTTCCTTCTATCGGCAATCCTTTGTTGTTTTGTGGCCATCCTACAAAGGCGCAGCCAATTGTCGAGTATTCAAGCAATGATGAGCATGTGAAGCTGCTCAAGCAAGACCGCACCCAAAACATGAACTTTTTACAGAGTGAGTTTGGCATAGGTCCTGTTCAAGTGGATGCTCTGTATGCCTTCGCAAAGTGGAACTTTGAGTACGGGAACTATGCAGCAGGGNAGCGAGTACTTGTACCACTTTCGAACCCTCTCGACGCATCCAGAGAGGAACACAAATGCTTTATGGGGCAAGGTAGCAACTGATATACTGTTGCAGGACTATCAATGCATGGATGATGTACTCAAGCTCAAGAAGCTGCTGGAGAATGACACATTTGCGCCGGTTCCACGGCAGCTGCAGCAATTTTTCTCCTTGAATGCAACGGACTGGGGGGCTGTTGTCCAGGCCATCAAAATAGACATGGGACCCGAGAGGGTCCTGCATGCGGCCTCTGATCCCAGAAAGGATGGCTCACCCGCAGGATTTTAATCTTTTAATACATGTATCTAAAACTACAGTAACCGGTCCCTTTTTCCTTTTTCCAAACATGTCATGTGCCTTAAATAAGCACAATAAAATGGGTGACTTGACTGTGGCCGCATGCACACATGCATGTACCATATGGTCGTGATTTTTATTGTCTCATTTACACATTCCCCGGACCGAAATCGATATTTTCACCCGGTCGCCATCTGTCGTTGTTGGGAACCGTTGGACGAATCATCGCGGTATGCGCGGAACTGCCAAATTTTTYYYCTCGAATAGGGACATGATGTGGTCCGAACCGTGCCGAGAATGGTGATAATTAAAAAATAGGAGGTCTGTTGGGCAAGAGGGCGTGCGAAGGGCCTCCTAGGCGTCGGGCCACGCCTTCAAGGTAGCCGAATGCGGCGACTTCGCCAAGTTCGAGCTAAAAGTTCACCACGTTCCCGTGCGACATTGCGCCCCTTGTGGGTGCCAAAATGTATTGAATTAGTTGCAGCTGTATTTCCCGAAAATGGCCCCACTACTTTTTTATACTGGGTCACCTTTTTTTATTGTCTGAATTTACACACGCGAGCTTTCGGTGAAGCGTCGAGTCTCCGGTGGAACAAATGCTTGCACCGGACGATGAGGCACATGGCAGTCCATTCAGTCAACGAACTCACCCTCCATTGGTCTTTGTTGTTTGGTGTTTTCACCACTCTCTGATTGACAACAACCATTCCTCGTCATCAATAATACATCGTTTGTACCGTCATGATAGTACACAGACCCAACAAGGGGCGTATCAGAGTTTTGTCAATTGGTTCACGACCCCAAATGAATGCCAACAACAGGGTGGATGATGGCCATCTTTATCTGTGGTAGTTCAACTCAACAAGTAACGTCGATGTGGTTTCTTTCTTTGACACGTTATATTAATAGAATACGACTTGTTTTTNAGTAGAGATGTGGACAAGGCCGATCCCATGCTGATTTGGAGTGTCATTTTGTTTTGGTTTTGGTTTGGTCACCACCAACACCATTGTGTTGCCCAGTTGTTTTTTNGTTTCTCGTTGCCTTGCTTTGGCCATACAATCGGCGGCGTTTGACAATATTGATTAGTAGTAGTAGTANNAGTAGTTTATATAATGTATTTGATGATGCAGCGGTATCTCCTTCCGAGGTGAAGTAGCAGCACTGGCTTGGGTGTGTTGCAGCTGTCACTCCTCCAACCATCCNTTGGTGTGTGTGTGTGTGTGTGTTTTAAATGTATCAAAATATGGAATATCCCNTCCCTCGGCAGTACGTACTGGGTTCCTGTCCGGTGGCACTTTNGAAATTTTGGTCGACTGTGGTCTCCGGTCCAGGCACCCCTCCGACCGGTCATCATCACCGCCGAAAAAGCGGTTACGAAGGGGTTAGGGATAATCGTGATTTTGGGCAGGCTCTCCTGGTCGCCTGAGTGCTCTTTTGCCACGCACGCGGCGCCCGTGAGTGTTATATATATCTAATCCATCCGTGCGAAGTGCCCGATTCGGCTATTTCGATAGGGACGACCACCTTGGTCACCGCATGTTTGTAAGTCGTAGTTTNGGGCAGGCTCTCCTGGTCGCTTGAGTGCTCTTCCGTCGGGTGTGCGGTGCTTCTGAGTCCACTCTGTATCCAATCCATCCGTTCGAAGTGCCCGATTTGGCTATTTCCATACGGAGGATGAGCTTGGTCACCGCATGTTTGTTGGGCTGTAGATACCCTAGTTTGACCTATTTAAGAACAATTATGGCGTATTTTGGGCAGGCTCTCCTGGTCGTCTGAGTGCTCTTCTGTCGGGTCTGCGGTGCCTCTGAGTCTATTCTGTATCCAATCCATCCGTNGCGAAGTGCCCGATTNCGGCTATTTCGATAGGGACGACCACCTTGGTCACCGCATGTTTGTAAGTCGTAGTTTGGGCAGGCTCTCCTGGTCGCTTGAGTGCTCTTCCGTCGGGTCTGCGGTGCTTCTGAGTCCACTCTGTATCCAATCCATCCGTGCGAAGTGCCCGATTTGGCTATTTCCATACGGAGGATGAGCTTGGTCACCGCATGTTTGTAAGTCGTAGTTTGGGCAGGCTCTCCTGGTCGCTTGAGTGCTCTTCCGTCGGGTGTGCGATGCTTCTGAGTCCACTCTGTATCCAATCCATCCGTGCGAAGTGCCCGATTTGGCTATTTCCATACGGAGGATGAGCTTGGTCACCGCATGTTTGTAAGTCGTAGTTTGGGCAGGCTCTCCTGGTCGCTTGAGTGCTCTTCCGTCGGGTCTGCGATGCTTCTGAGTCTACTCTGTATCCAATCCATCCGTGCGAAGTGCCCGATTTGGCTATTTCCATACGGAGGATGAGCTTGGTCACCGCATGTTTGTAAGTCGTAGTTTGGGCAGGCTCTCCTGGTCGCTTGAGTGCTCTTCCGTCGGGTCTGCGATGCTTCTGAGTCCACTCTGTATCCAATCCATCCGTGCGAAGTGCCCGATTTGGCTATTTCCATACGGAGGATGAGCTTGGTCACCGCATGTTTGTAAGTCGTAGTTTGGGCAGGCTCTCCTGGTCGCTTGAGTGCTCTTCCGTCGGGTCTGCGATGCTTCTGAGTCTACTCTGTATCCAATCCATCCGTGCGAAGTGCCCGATTTGGCTATTTCCATACGGAGGATGAGCTTGGTCACCGCATGTTTGTAAGTCGTAGTTTGGGCAGGCTCTCCTGGTCGCTTGAGTGCTCTTCCGTCGGGTCTGCGGTGCTTCTGAGTCTACTCTGTATCCAATCCATCCGTGCGAAGTGCCCGATTTGGTTATTTCGATAGGGACGACCACCTTGGTCACCGCATGTGTGTAAGTTGTAGTTTGGGCAGGCTCTCCTGATCGCCTGAGCGCTCTTCCGCCGGGTCTGCGGTGCTTCTAAGTCCACTCTGTATCCAATCCATCCGTGCGAAGTGCCCGATTTGGTTATTTCGATAGGGACGACCACCTTGGTCACCGCATGTTTGTAAGGTGCTTTGAATGGAGAGGTTCTACGTTGCTATGGTCGTGGCTGGTCGAGAGAGTCGGTGCTTCAGTGAAGTATGAGATGGAGAGTTTTGTTTGATCATGTTTGCTGTTGGTTGTGATAGGCCATGCATTCAAGGACTGGTGAGTTGAGTTGAGGGCAACAAGTTTGTTGGGAATCATTTTACATTTCAAAACGATTATTCGAAAGGATTTTGTCCTCTGCATCTTCGGAGTCGTCCTTTTCATCTATTTTGGTTCCCAACGGTATCTTTTTGAACGCGATATTGAAACTTCTTAAGTATTTCTGGTGTTCGCAGGTGCCCCTCATGTCAAATTGGAAAGATGCTTCATTCATTTTCGTTCTCTTCGTCAGTCACAGTTACCAGTTCTGGAACGTGGGCATCATCTTCTCCTAGTCGTTCAGTGACACTATACCATCTTCCTGTTGTTCTCCCCTCTGCAGTGGGAGGATCTGACAGTTGGAAGTCTATTTGTCCAGAGGCCCNATGCTTTTTGCAGAGAGCAAGAAAGCACTCAGAGATGTGACGATTCATGCCATTGATTGCCGTTTTTTCTAGGACGGCCACTGTCTTGCGCNACTGCAGGGAAGGAGAGGAAAGAGACGAATAGGATGATGCAGGTATATGTCCCCTCTGTCACCCTGCTCCTGGCTGGGCAGCGTTTGTGGAGGTGCGGCGGGAACCATACGCCCCAGCTGGAGTATTTCATCGCGTCGACTGACCCCTTTCCCATCACAGCATATCCTTGATCGACGACTCACGAGCACGCTCTTGTGTCCCGCTCCAGGGATGCCTCCGACCGGCACATCTCCATACTGCCCTATCGTCCCTGTGGTATGCGGTGTAACCCATGTTTGATTCCTGATCTGCGACGTCGTTGAGTGTTTTTTGTGTCTTATGGAACCATTCAAGGTGCCAGATTGCCTATGGGTGTGGGTTGGAGCCACAGCAGTGAGTTGAGTGCATGTTTTGACATGTGTGCAATGTTTGGGTGTCAAGCTCTGGTATAGTGGTATTTACGACTTTTTGACCACATGTGCGGAGTTGATGAGGCTTCTATGAGTATCAAGACATTGTAAAATTTGATAGATGGTGTCTTTGTATATTGTCAAGTTACTTTGGTGAGTGCATGTGTGTCATGTCTTTGTCTTGTGTGGTTGTGCAACTTCAACAATTCCTTGAGCGCTGTTTGGCCACGTTCACGAAGTTGGTGAGTCTTTTATATGTGTATTAAAAGACTGTAAGAAGTGGTAGATGGTGTCTTTGTATCGTAGCTATCTCGATTAAGAGTGTGTGTGTGTGTGTGTATTGTAACAGCACGCTGCCAACGTGGTTCTGTCCTTCGATCAGAGTTACACACGTGCTGTCGACAAATACGCTCACAGGCCGTTGCCGACCGCGAGCGTTCAACCTTCACACGCAGTGAGGTTCGATTTTAGTGTGGGCTGCATATCAGCCAATCATACAGTGGGTATCTCTCTTATTCACAAATATATTGAATTCGAAGTTGTTACATGAGAGAAAATCATCTCACAATATGGAGCATGAACTGATGACCAATCTCTAGAGATCTTCCCGAGATCTCCAGTCCCACAGGGATGTAGCTCTCTGCTACAACTCCTCCCTGCTAAGAAGAAACCAAATGTCCTCATTTGATTCTAGAAAACTGCTTGGCTAGGAATACATTATTCCTCATCAAGTTCAATGACCAAATCATCGTCATCAAAGGCGAGGTTCTGATGTTCTGGATACGGTTGATCCTCGAGCTCTGGTAGCGACTCATCCCATTCCCTTTGCAATTGGTGATTCATCTCTTCAATATTCATTCTGGGATGGTAATGTTTTAGTCTATCCACATTCACAACTGGATGGAAAGCATAGCCTTTTTGCTTTGAGTTCAATTCAACCGCATTGTGTGGCACGACTCTGACGATTTCGAATGGACCAAGGTAGCGAGGTTGTAATTTCTTGAACTTCTTTCCTTCCCATTTCAACTTGTGAGTGGAGAGCAGGACTGGATCACCTACCTTGTACACAGCCACCCTTCTGGACTTGTTGGCATGCTGAGCTTGTCGTACCTGTGCTACCCTCAAATTATGGGCTGCAGCTTGATGACACCGATGCAAAATATCCAGATATTCAGAGCTAGCTGCATGTTGTTCATTATNCTTCCAGACCTAGAGCGATGGTATGAGGTTTCCTGGGGTGACGACCATAATTCATGTAAAATGNCGTAAACTTGGTCGATTGCTGAAACGAATCATTRTAAGCAAATTCCAGAGGCCACAATAACTCATCCCACGTGTTGGTATACTCATCACAATAGCATCTGATCATATCTTCCAGKACTCGATTGACCCTTTCTGTYTGTCCATCTGTTTGTGGATGGTAGGCAGTGGATTGCAACTTCTGGCAACCCAGCTTGTGCATGAGATCAATCCAAAACTGTCCAGTAAACTTTGGATCTCTGTCCGACACGATACTGGAAGGCATGCCATGTAAACGATACACATACTGCAAAAAGATAGNAAGCAGTACCTTCTGCATCCAACGAAGCTGGTGCTGGTGCCATGGTGAGACACTTTGTAAATTTNGTCCACCATCACCACAATCTGAGAATTCTTCCTGGCAGTCAAAGGCAATTCCGTGATGAAATCGATAGTAACTTGCTCCCAAGGCTTGGCAGGAATAGGCAATGGTTGTAACAATCCAGCAGCAGGTTGATTCAGGCTCTTGACACTCTGGCAAACTGGGCACTCTTTGACATACTTGGCAACATCCTCTTGCATTCTGGGCCAATAATAATACCTAGCAAGGTCCTTGCACATCTTGTCCCTTCCAGGATGTCCACTGAACACATTATCATGATGCAACATCAACAACTCTGTCTTGAAGGAAGCATTGTCTGGAAYGATCAATCTCTTGGGCTGTTGGGAAGARGGTGCATAATAYAGCAATCCATTGTGCTCAGATACTGCATCCATATTCATATGATTCAAAATGGATGGCACTGGAACCTTCTGTTTCCAACACTTTTTAATCGATCCAATAAAYCTGTCAGTCCTGTACAGCTGTTGCAATCTCTTGAGCAGTGCCTGGTCTTGCTGCAAACCCACAGCAACAGAATTCAAAACCACTTCTGGAGGCCTACTCAGCAAATCAGCAACACAATTCTTCTTGCCTTCAATATACTGGATGTCCAGATTATAATCAGCCATTGCATCCAACCATCTGCTTTGCACACGAGTCAATTCCTTTTGAGTCAGCAAATGAGTCAAAGGCCTATGATCAGTAAAGACCACATTCTTTGGTTGKCCCAGCAAATAGCTCCTGAAACGCCACACACTCTGCTTCAAGGCAAGAAACTCTTTATCGTACACAGAATAGTTGAGTTCTGGACCATTCAGCTTCTTRGAATAATATCCCAGTGGATGATACATGCCATCCACCAACTGTGTGMGCACTCCACCAATGGCATAATCGGAAGCATCTGTGAACAAGTAAAACGGCTTGGCCATATCTACCAACCTCAAAACTGGGTACGTTGTCAACGCATTCCTGAGCACTTCGTACGCTTGTTGAGCTTCTTCTGTCCAAATAAAAGGCACATCCTGCTTGGTCAATGCTGTGAGAGGCAGGGCAATCCTTGCAAAATCCTGGATAAACCTTCTGTAAAAGCCCACAACTCCCAGAAAAGCACGAACCTGTTTCTTATTTGCAGGTCTTGCAAATGTAGAGATCTTATCCACAAGCCTTTTGTCTGGTTTGATGCCTTCGGGTGTCACCACAAAACCCAGAAATGTTGTGCTCTGTCTGAAGAATTCACACTTCTTCATATTCAGATAGACCTTGTTYTSCTTCAAACAATCCAAAACAACTCGAACATGCTCCTTATGCTCCTTCTTTGTCTTGCTRTAGATGAGAATGTCATCCAGAAATACCACCACAAATTGATCCATGTGGGGCTKGAGCATKTCATTCATCCAAGCTTGAAATGTGGCAGGGGCATTCGTCAATCCAAATGGCATCACTTTAAACTGATATGAACCATATCGCGTTCGGAAAGCTGTCTTGGGYCTATCTTCCATGGCCACAGGGATTTGGTGATATCCTGAATTGAGATCCAATGCTGTGAAGTAYCTGGCCCCAGACAGTTGATCCAGCAGTTCATCAATATTGGGCAATGGATACCTATCCTTGACTGTCTGCTGATTGAGCAATCTGTAATCTACACACATTCGTAGATCACCATTCTTCTTCTTCACAAACAACACATTGGAACCAAAAGGTGAATTRGATGGTTCGATRATCTTTTTATCCAGGAACTGTTGCAACTGCTGTCGAAGCTCTCCCAATAACGTTGGAGACATCCTTCTCAACTGCTGAACCCTTGGTTTTGTTCCTGGYAYCAACGAAATTCGATGTTCCACTGCATTCGTTCGACCCTCCGAAGCATCAGGAGGCAGTTCTCCATTCAGCATAATATCACCGTACTCGTTCGTCAATCCCTGGACAAACTCCTTGTGGTCTTCCTGCTCTGCTCCCATTTCCAGAGCATGGAGACCTTTTTCGATGAAAATATCATCCTTYGCGCAACCCTGTGGCTGTTCACGTGGAGCGCTCACGTGAATCAAATACATTTCGTCYACATCCACAGCAGGCTGACATGTCTGCATCATTGCAACAGCAGACAACAGCACTGAATCTTCCTGGGCGTGTAAAACTCTTTGGGTTGGACTTCTCAATAATACAGACATGGATTGATAGCACAAACTGGCACCTTGAGCTTTCAACCACGGCTGGCCTAAGTATACATCATACTYACTGTTCAACGGTGCCACTCTCAGGGACACATCAGTCATAAATTCCTGAGCTTCATCTTGCACAATTCTCAGAGAACAGTTTAGGACTTGATTAATATTCATTCCAGCTGACCCATCTGGAAGCTTGAGCACTAGGGGGCGACCAGTCAGTGCATTTAACCCTCTAGTACTGGCGAGGAAACGCTCAGCCACGAAGTTCTCCTCTGCACCTGAGTCCATTAATATTCGCACTCTATAATTTTTGATGTAGCCGTCGAAAGAGAATATCAACCCTTTMTCTTCTTTCTTCGACTCCTGGAGATGAAATAAATCTCGATCTTCTGAAACACAGTCTGATATTARTCCACCAGCTYTGGTCAAAGCGGCTTCACTGTGCAATTCCTCAGCAACCTGAATATTGTTACTGTTGGAATCCAAGGGCGACTCTAGGACTTTTTCAATACTTATTTCCCTTGTTCCAGACCCATCTCCAAATACTTYCGTTGGAAGTTCNNCNTGCGAAACTGCAATCCCACAATGCTGCAACGATGTCGATTTGGCACCTTTTGCCATCCTACATCCACATCGACGACCCAATGCCAGTTGATCTGTTCCACAAAATGAGCACCATTTTCCCCATTTGGCAGCCAACCGATCACATAAATGGGTTCGATCCCATCGAGCTCCACAGAATGTGCACAGCCCGTCCGTATAAGCAGCCTTGTTTATCTTTGCCTTTGTCTTCTTCTTTGGTCCCCCAACGTGATGAATAGTTATCTGCGGTGGTGACGACGACGGCAAAGATGACGATAATTGGGAACTCCAAGCATACAAGTAAGCAATCAATCCTTCCAATGGACAAGAATCCACAGTATCCGGTTCTGTCGTTTCCTTGACGAGACGATCCTGCTCAAACTGCAATGCTTTGGCCTTGAATCCAGGCGTCAGCGAATTCACAAAGACTTGAAAGACATGAGTATCCGTAGTTCTCTCTCCCATGATTTCCAGTTGATGCAGCAGCTGATAAAACGATTCCACATGATCATCAAACTCCTGCGTAGACTTCATCTTGAGTGATTGGAATGACTTGAGTAGCACAGCTGGTCTCTTGGCTCCGGCATATGTTTGATAGATGGCTTGCGTGAACTGATCCCACGAAGTAAACATGCCTCTTTTATCCACCGTGAACTCGTACCATTTTCGTGCACCTCCTCGAAGCAACAGCTTGACTTCTTCCAGCCACCTAGCCTCATCTTCAGGGAATCGGTCCTTCATGTAAATCTTGGCCTCGTACGTCCAATCAATCACACCCTCGAGATCATTGTGAGTCTTTCCATAAAACAGAGGAGCCTCTATCTTGGCCAACTTATAGCCCAATGATGCACTATCCACCTTTTCCTTTGAGGGCTCCTTTGTGCTCACCTCTTGCAGGTTTGGTGCAGGCTCTTTGGAGACACTCTGAGATGCCAGATACATCTGTTGTACCATTGCTTTTAATTCTGCCAACTCCTCATGTATACCAACAACCTCAGTGGTTCCTTGACTCATCCCACCCAGACTAGCAGCATCGAATGCCTCATTGTCACGCAGCGGTATCTCGATGTCTCGAGGATATGATTTCCAGCCTCCTGGTTCTCATTACCAGTGCCAGTCGACATAGTTCTGTAGATATAGGAAACGATTAAGATATGCTTATCAAGGTTGACTTGCAGAACAACTAATCAATATACCTGTGAATGGAGAGAAACGATATCTAGCTCACTGCGCATTGGCTAATGAACTGTACCACCCACAACCACTATTGTACCTATGGTGTATGTATGATCCGTCGTATGCACACTTCCAGGCTTGCCTCGTCGTGTGTGGATTCCACTTCTTCCCTTCCATCGCTGTGGACGAATGGTTTGAATCAATCGTTTGCAATCAATCATACCACCTTGGCCTAAACGAGGTGATGGTGGTGAGGATGAGTTAAGGCTCTTTCAAGGGAATCGAGCCCCTCAATCCGAATTTGAGGATTGTGCTCACCTCTCACTACGCATCACCACCGGGCATGTAAGACTGGAAAATAAAAAAAAAATCCGTCGTCTAACTATGGAGAATGTTTTCGGAATGAGATATGAGGAGCTTGTGCTCACTCTTGTGCATCAGAATTCAGGTAACGTGTCCAACGCGTTTGTATTCGTGGACCCGAAAGCCTGCACGTGACCTGCACGTGTTCCATTGACACATGGCCGAAGCCGAGTCGAGGCGGCTCCAATATTCTCCCCCGTTTGCGCAGAAACATTCTAGTCCAGCCAGACAACGCACAAATACTTCGTAGTATTTATCAAGAGCTGAAACCATTGTAACAGCACGTTGCCAACGTGGTTCTGTCCTTCGATCAGAGTTACACACGTGCTGTCGACAAATACGCTCACAGGCCGTTGCCGACCGCGAGCGTTCAACCTTCACACGCAGTGAGGTTCGATTTTAGTGTGGGCTGCATATCAGCCAATCATACAGTGGGTATCTCTCTTATTCACAAATATATTGAATTCGAAGTTGTTACATGAGAGAAAATCATCTCACAATATGGAGCATGAACTGATGACCAATCTCTAGAGATCTTCCCGAGATCTCCAGTCCCACAGGGATGTAGCTCTCTGCTACAGGTGGTATCTCGACTATGGGAGGCATCTGATTAATTGCATTGGCAGGTGTCTGGAAAGACTGGGCCGCACAGCAGAAGGCGAGAGAAACAGGTTCTTTTCCATGGAAGATATGCTGGAGCAGCTGAGACCCATGGTGTTACAGAGGCTCCCTGGATGGTATTCCCCAGACAAATATTCCTTTCTCTTTACAGAGACTAGGAGCAATTCAGGAAATGAAATCAATTCGATCATTGTCGACGATCTGCATAAAGTCAAAGAAGAACATCCTGAATTTGATGGAAGGGCCAAAGCTCTCATGTCTGAACAAATACACAAGCAAGCACTGGACAGTGTCAAACATGTACACGAGGAGAACAATCGGTTGAAGAAATTGCTCTCTAAGAAAGATAAGTTAGAGGATGACGCCAAGGCAGAAAGGGATACCCTCAAGAAACAGGTGGCCGAACTGCAGAAGGAGGTGGAGAAACTGAAAAGCAGACGCCCAGGGGCAAAGCGTGGTGCAAAGCAGCGACGAACGCAGGATTGTGGCAACGAGTATGCCAAAACATATAACACAGGGACATCCAGGCGACGGAGGCCTCTCGAGGATGCACAAGACAAAGAGAATTGACCCACATCATGGCACCCTGGAGATGCACAAGAGAGCCGTGCAGTTGGGTTGGACGGGTATACTTTTTTCCCAGTAAATATTTAGCACTGCTCATACAGCCTCAGAATGATACAGTATCAATAAATAAACAATATACATTAATGTAAGTTCCAAATCCGTAGCAGAGCGGCTCGCTCGCACCGTGACCAACGACATTCCATCACTAACCACCATCCTTGTATATATGCCTGCAGGTATAGAGTCCCTCCAATCACGTCGCCAAACAATTAATAAAGGTAAGAACTGACAATTATGTGTGGTGCAGGTGTGAATAGACGTGGAATGGAGAGGACTCGCCGTCTGGCAACAGACGGTTAACGGCTTTTCCCCAATGGTCGCCCCAGTGCCTACAGTGGCACAACAAGGGGTGATCATTGGTGGAAAAGCAATGAATGAATCGAATTGTAAAGTATCGTGTAATAAGAATTAAAAAATCGAGCAGCCCCGGAGGGGGCGAGCAACGAACTGTCGTAATTAGATATATTAAGTATAATCCGGCTGCGAAAATTTTCCAAAGTTCCCCGACCAGCTCTTACAAGGTCCCAGCGATGGAATAAGAATGATGGCCCAGAGGTCCATGGGCTGCCAGTGGGCAACATCTTCCCAGTGCCTCAAAGCACACTTCCAGGCTTGCCTCGTCGTGTGTGGATTCCACTTCTTCCCTTCCATCGCTGTGGACGAATGGTTTGAATCAATCGTTTGCAATCAATCATACCACCTTGGCCTAAACGAGGTGATGGTGGTGAGGATGAGTTAAGGCTCTTTCAAGGGAATCGAGCCCCTCAATCCGAATTTGAGGATTGTGCTCACCTCTCACTACGCATCACCACCGGGCATGTAAGACTGGAAAATAAAAAAGGTTCTTCTGATCCACACTCGATCCTACCTCCTGGGGCCGTTTCAATCGCTCCCGCGTGTTCAAAAAGTTGCATATTTAATTATTGTTTCACGTTTCGTCGTGGGAACGCCGTTTTTTTGGCGATAGCACAACTTTTGGACGTCCAGTTTCAAGCGCATCTGCCTCGCACTCCATACAGAGAACTGGCCTTATTTAAGACCACATGTAGATTTTGGACCGTGTTTGGCCGGTCGGGTATTTTAAGCGACCGGTGATTTAGCTCGGGGTCTTAAATAAGACCTCTTCCATACCTCCGCACTCAGAGAAGCAAACTCTCGATTGCGCCAGCCATTTGCCACCAAATTTTGACCAGATATTCTATGTGTAACACTGATTAATAATATATAAAAACTGGAATATATAACGCTCTGTGCGCGAAGATATCGGCGACCGAAATTCAAGGGGACTGCCTCATTTTCCGTGAGTGATCGATAGGGTGACTACCCAAGCCTAACCACGAGCCCGAACGAATCATACCTTCGTAGCAAACCTACTTGAGGCCGTAAAAATCTCTTTTAAATATTCTAAATCAAAAGTGGTATTCAAATTCACTCTGTAAATGCCAGAATATCTGTTACTGCTTATAAATGAATAGGACTGCAAAGGTACCAAGATGGCCATACGGCGGAAAAAGACGCATGGCATATGTTCCCAGCATTGCCCTAGTAGTTATGGCAATATATATATTCTATATATATATAGAGAGAGAGAGAGAGAGAGAGAGCAAGGGAGACAATGAGGTAGAAATTTTGAATACCGGTACTAGTACATTGAAATCGTTATATAGTGCAACTCACGGTGAGTATCCCGCACCGATCTCGAAATTGACAACTTGCAACACGTTGTCAAGTGCTGAGAGAAACAAAATCATGGAAGAGGCTGCTGCTTACGAACATAGCAGTAGATTTCAAAGGAAGATTGATGAGGCAAAGGGCCTGAGAGAATTTGACACCAGAGGAATGGCTTGCATCCAATTCTTAGAAAGAGAAGTTTTGTCGCCGGGGAATTCAATTTTGGATCTCGGATCAGCAGCTGGGGCTGCCTTACGACATGTGAAGTCGATTTTGACTGACATGGGAGGATATGGCCGTATGGTGGGGGTTGATATTGTCCCAGGGTGGATTAAAGCTGGAAAGCAAATTTTCCAGGATATTGAATTTTACTTGTCAGACATCACAGAGTTTAGGGGCATTGAGTATAAATTTGATGTCATTATGCTTAATGATGTTGTGGAGCATGTGCAAACATCAAGACTTGGTTGCTTGATGGAAACTTTGGCAATTTTTTCAAAGCAAAATACTGCAGTTTACATGCATGTGCCTTCCCCAGAAACTCAGCTTGTAGAAACAGGCCAATATTATGAAAATGTGGTCCCTCCCCATGTGCTCATATTGTCAATGAGTCAAATCCAGTACCAGCTGGTTCATTTATCGTATGATAATTTCACCTCTTGCGGTTCTCATCAGGTCGACTTCTTAAGCAATAAGATCTACCAGTGTGTTGTGCACAGTACGCCAAAGTATTACCATGCATTATTTGTCAGAAAACAAAATTCCAAGGTATTCCAGTATACAAGTTGAAGGACAATTATAAATTTATGCATAAAATTTATATATAAATTTTATCGAAAATTTGTCAGGGAGGGCATTCTATGAAGCGTTGGGAACAGGGCTGTGGAGATGGAGTGTCAGCCACCATGTTCTACTTTTTGTGGTGATGAGCTGTGTCAGGCAGACCTTTCCAACCAAAAGTTCAATCGCATTTTTTTATCAGGAACGTTATAAACCGCATTGACGCAATTCTACCAACAAAAATTGCAGGAGAAGTTTCGAGAAGACAATATAAGTGCAAGTCAATGACCTTCCAGTTTGTTGTGTGTACTGTTGCTCAGACCAGGTTTGACTGTTGGCCACATTCGGTTGGCAGCAAACTCTATGCACGCGAATCAAGTAGCGCTCCTTTATTATTAAGAAGAAATTGCTGTGATCTTTTTGAATACTTTGTTGTGTAAGGTTCAATTCCAGCATCACAAACATGCTGTGATCATTCCGGAAATTAGAAAGGCCAAGAGCGTTCCAGCTCCACAAAGCATTCAATGTTTCCAACCTTGTCTGGTTTGCTTTTGGGAAAAGTCAGACAGGGCAAGAAATTGCAGTCTTCTCGGTGATTATTTTAGCCTTCTAGCAGACCTGTGGGTGCATATCAATTTATTCATTATTCAGGAACACTGAGAAAATATACAGGAAATACCTCTTGACGACAAATCTGGCATGTTGGTTCTGAGGAATGAACTGTGGTCAAAGTTGAGTGAAAATTTTGGAAACTTTTGGGCAAGACTGGCCGCATTGAATTTCGAATTCATAGTACTGTTTGAAAATATATATAATAGCGCTGTTTTCTTCTTGGAGAACAGTACATTCATTGGCCTCTTGATGAACATGAGTTCTGAATGATGGCCAGGCCCTGTTCTGCACGTTCTTGCAGGTCTGGATTACTGCAGTAGAGAGTCCATGCGGGAGATTCATTCCCATGAGATTCGCCGCAATGTGTCATGATAATAACGTTAGAATGACAGAGACCAGTTTGCTGCATGGCTGATGCAATCCTCTCCTCAGGAGTGCTGGCCTGGGTACCGTCCTCAACAGAACAACAAGGTGATACAGCGTTGTAGTGACACAGCATGGTCGAGACTGAATGTCGTTGGGCGTCTGCTACTTGCTTCATGGTATGATAGGATGCGTTTGACGACATGACAAGGGTTGAGTGCGCTTTCCGGAGACCTTGGATTGGACGTGGCCATGGTGTGTTGTCCTGTGGTGATGCTATGGCTTGACTCAGCAGTTTGGACAAGTTCACCTTGGATATGTGCTTTTCTGGGCTATATGATCGATGGCTTGGATTTGTAGATGCCTTATAGGTGTATGGAACGACCACGGATCGAGGGAATTGACGTATGGAGTCCAACAGCACTGAGTGGAGCTCATCAGTAACAGGAATGTGGGCTCCACCCTTCCTGTGTGACACCTTGTCGTGCTGAATCACAATGACAGCCTTGTCTGACGTGAGCACAAGATGGTTCTGACCTGGAGATGCCTTGTCAACGCTATCAATGATGGAGAGGGCCGCCCAATCTGCTCGGAGCGGTGGCTGCATGGTGTACAAGCACAGGGCAAACCATTGCCAGTAGTCACTGGTGTTTGCTGGGTCACTGTCGATCCTGCGTTTGATGGCATCCCTACGATAGCATATCTCTTGGAATGTTTTGAAGTCTTTGCCTTGGATGTTGTGGGCTGTTTCTTGAGTGGCTTGGATGCGTAACTCGTTGGCTTCCTGTCTCCACTTGTCTGTGGTGGGGTGATGCAGTCCAATCTCCTTTCTCAGGACGGAAACCACGGGAAGCATCATGGACGACAAGACAGATATATTGGTATACGTTTGTTTCATGTAGCGATATATATCTTCAATCTTGGGTATGAGCCACAAAGAGTACTGTTGGACCTTGGCAGCATCAATCTTGGACCGTTTCTTGAGGCCATGCATGACTCTATAGAGCGTTTCCAATTTGGTTCTGTACGATCGCACATCCCAAGGATTGTCGACATAAAGTTGTGTTGTTCTCATACATGGGGGAAGAGATAAAAATTTTGGAAATTTTACGCACGGTCATTCTGCACATTGCCACTTTGGGTTATGAGTCAATGACTTGTACCGGTACTTGCTCCTGCAACAGTTGTTCCTATAACTAGTCTGTTGCACAAATATAGAGGCGTCAGTCATGTTTTCGCATCTTTAAAGTCGTAGGCTTTGTTCTTCCGGAACTCCTGAGAAAAAGTTCCGCAAGGTTTACTGTCGAATGCTGTTTACAAGTCTTGGAGTGACCTAGAGGTCTCAGGTTCGAATCCTGAAAGATGCGTTCGAGTGCGTTCAAATCCCAAGAAAAATATCATGGCCACATACTAGCATGCTTGGACCGGTAGATCCCCTCTAGCAGCCGGGCAGCTGACCGGTCACCCTCGAGTTCGCCGGTCGAGGACAGGTGGTTCAAGAGTGCCGTCACAGCTGTCAGGTATGATTTGATAGTATTTGTCGAGAAATTTTCCTGGTGCAAAATCTTCATCACGTGGTCGGGGTCTGCCAGCCACCATGGGGACAGGATATCATGGCCCGAGCATGGAATATCCGCCATCCCAAGTCGTTTGGCCAAAGTCTCTAAGCGACTCGCATAGACCCTGATCGTGTTGGGACGATGACCTCGGAAGGCTTGCTTCAGCGAGTCCAATCGTGGGTTGTTCCGAGAATGGCTCATACCTCAAGGAGAGATTTTAATTTTGAGGATGGAACGCACGAGGCGAATATCACGAGAGGTGCGTTTAAATATCAAAATTAAAATCTTGTGTTGACTGTATGATGGACAAAACTAGTGGACATCATTCTGCCCTCAAGGACATCTCACGTCTTGCGGACTTCCTCAAGTCAAAGTATCCTGACAACATTTTGATCCCGCTGCAATCGGAAAAAAAGTGTCCGGCCATGAGTCACAAAGGCGGTCAATACACATGGGAAGATTGGGATACGTGCATGAAGAAGAACGGACACAAGTGCACCGACTTCGGACTACTGGTGCGAACCATGGTTGTGGTGGATGCCGACAGTTCAGAAGCCGTGGCGCTGCTTGAATCCAAATACCCAGCGTTGCTCGAGTGTCCTTGTGTTCAGACGAGAAAAGGGAAGCACTACTACTTCCTCAGATCTACTCTATGCGAAGAAAAAAATGTGACAGACTCGACGGGCGTCTGGAAGCAAGTTGATCTGAAAACAGTGACCAACAGCTACCATGATCATGTGTCCGGGGATGGCAGCCAGATAGCTACGGCTGGAGTCGTGGTTGTGCCACCCAGTACAAACAAGTCTTGGGTAAGGTCCATTTTTGACACACCACTGATACCAATCCCCGACGAAATCATCCAAGACGTGCTGGAGTCGAGGGATACCTACAAGAAACAAAGCATTCGTACGAAACAGAGGGTCAAGTGTCTTGGAAAATCTACCGAAGGAACACAACATCCTGTGGTTGACCAGGTAAAGGGCCTTCTAGTCAAGGTATGCAATGATTCTACCTGTGCGTTTGATAATATGGGCATGATTGATGATAACGTACTATCCCTGTATTTTCGAACAGGTCCAGGTGGAAGACAGTGTCCGGGACGGCGACAACACAGAAGGAACAACTTTTTTGCTCACATCCTCCAAGACGGGGCTTGTTATTACCTCTGTTTGAGCTCTGAATGTCGTAGAAGGTTTCCGTTGGGGACGTTGGAAAATTATGAACCGATTGTTGAGCCTACAGAGACATTCCCCTCGCTACCCAGCATGGAGCAAACTCTCGGGCTTTTGCGTGATTCACTGGGACCACATCGATTTGAGAATCTCCAGAGCCTTGCAGGAGCAGTAAAATCGTGTTTTGGGAAGAATTCGTTTCATATATACGAGAAGCTGCTGCAAGAGACTGCATCATGTCCATCTGCAGAAGAACTGGAAAGAACCTTTTCTTCAGGCAGGTGTGATGATGACGCTGGCAGGTTGAAGCGCTGGGCGCGGGAGGACTCCCCAGACACGTGGGACCTTCTTCGCAATATATACCTTGGGCCACCGTCAATGGAAGACAAGGCGGCGGCCCAGGCACTGCTAGAGTATGTGAGGCAGCACCAGGGTTTTGAATTCCTGTACTGTTCTGCTGGGGTGCAGTATTTTTGGAATGGAGAGAGATTCCTGGACAACGCGGATGATGTGCATACATATCAAGCATGCTTGGATCACGGAGAGGAAATTGCAAGAATCTATAACGTCTCCTCAAAAATGTACACAGGGCAAAGGAGGATCAAAGGCATCTGTAGCAGAGAGCTACATCCCTGTGGGACTAGAGATCTCGGGAAGATCTCTAGAGATTGGTCATCAGTTCATTCACACAGATTCACACAGATATTCACACAGATATAAAGCTGAAAAAAACCACTTTGGCGAATCACAAGCTAGATAATTTGTACAAACTACCAAATATGCCCAAACGGGCTAAAGCTCTCTGCATTCGACAAAACGGGTCCGTGTTGCTCGCGAAATTTGACCGAAATCGACGGCCAGGTCCCCGCCAGCGGATACCGTGACCGGACACGCACATCCATTTCGACACGCTCCGAAATCGACTCTCACGCCCCCTCCAAAGGATCTGGTGAACGGATCCTTCAAAGAGAGACGACCACGCCCCAAATGGGCCGGGAAAATCAGCTTTGTGGATATGGCGCAAAAAGCTCCGAAACACGCATTATGTAAAATCTTATCCAGTACTGATGCTATTATCGTCGACCAGGTGCCGACCAGATACGCATTCACAGAGGTGGGTCTCAACTGCCAGTGTCGCGATGCGCCACGAACGACCTTGGCTGTCTCACTGTTTCAGAGGACAGTGTGCCGTGTATGTACCTGAAAGAATGATTTCTAGACATACAGAACGGTGAGACCCGAATGGTGGATAGGATGGGTCCGATTAGGACCATCTGTTGAACACACACTCAGCACTCAGAGGCATCCTTCGTTTCGATCTATTTAGATCATAGCAAAGGGAAATTCAGCCATCCTCAGGCATGTGATCTATCAGTGGCGATTTTTAGAGAGAGTCCATGCCAGGGCAGCATCAAAGAGGCCAGCAGTCCTGTAGTACCAGGTAGTGGCCCAAAGTTTGGGTCCTAAACCATGGCTCAGGACAGGGGTGCAAACTTTGCAGCTGCAGAGACAATCAGGGGGCTGAGGAGCCCTGAATGTACCAATCAGTAGGATATGACTTACACAATGTAAATGTGAGCTCGCGAATATGGAACAAGCAAAAATTGATGACTCAATTATCACTTCAATCAGTGTACCTCAACTGACACAGCCACCAGGATCAACGACAACCTGCTGGACGCCCTCATCGACAGTGAAGAAGACCGCCTGTTCGTGTCCATCAATGGAATCATCGATGGTCGGCACCAGAGGGACGATGCATACCCGGAGGAGTATCTCGCCAGCATCAAGGAGAGTGGCCTGCCTCCACGCGTCATCAGGCTCAAGGTGGGGGCCCCCATCATTGCCCTCCGCAACATCACCAAGGGCGTGTCCAATGGCACGCGAACCACTCCATCAAAGCCAGGGTGGTCCACGGTCCCAGCACCGGGCGAGAGGTCCTCATCGCCAAGGTCGTGATGACGCAGAGCCTGGGCTCCTTTGTGCTCGGCAGGACACAGTTGCCCATCCAAGTGGCATTTGCGATGACCATCAACAAAGCACGGGGGCTTACACTCCAGAGGGTGGGAGTGTACCTCCAGGACGATGTCTTTTCTCACGGACAGTTGTACGTGGCGTTGTCTCGGTGTGGAGATGACCAGAACCTGTGGGTGTTTGGGCCACAGCCGGACGACCAGGGAAAGCTGTGGGTGAAGAACGTGGTGTACAAAGAAATTCTGATCGATACGTACCATCACGAGATTGTAGATCCAGTGTCAAATAGCATCATGTTACAATGAGAGTGTAAAGTCAACAGAGATGGAGTTGGGGCACCTGCAGGTGCTGCCTGCCTCACATCTGGACAGACTGGATCCAGTCATCCGGATGAGCACCGACGCCCCCACGCGAGAGTCCATGTCGCAGCTGCGATTGCCCACGGAACGCCACGAGCCACGGGTAGACGGCCTAGTAACGCAACAAGGCAAAATATTTTTTTCACCTCGAACAACAGTATATAAATTTTACATTGCACCAATATGGCACAAATGCGCAAAAGCTGTCTGCTGTGGGAGAAACGACGCCGTGTCGTCGAGGAAAATGAGGCGAAACCGACCGTCCTGTCCCATCAAAACGCCACCGTGGCCGAGGATGCACGTGCATTTTGCCCCCTCACGAAATCGATCGCCAAGCCCCACCCAAGGCGCCGCTGAACAGATCGACTTTGCCCTGCTTCCGGGGCGACCCGAAACTGCCAAAAACTCGCTCCCTCGATAAACACGGAAACGCCCCAAAACTGGCAGCAAAACAAACAACATTCATCCGTGGTTCTGTCAGTATCAACCGCGAGTCGATCAGAGAGACGTGGATAGATGCGGTCTGTCAACTGCCATGCTAGCAATGCGCAACAAACGAGCGTGGCCGTCACGCTGTTTCACAGCTTGAGGTGATGTAAGTGTATCGAATAGGTCAAAGAGAACATATATACACCGTCTAAAGCAGAACCATGGCTAGGATGGGTCTGATAAGGACCATCTGTTGGCAGCAGTGGCAAGGGCTATCCTTCGTTTCCATCGACGTAGATCATGGCAAAGGGAAACCAAGGCTTCGGCATCATTCATGTGAGCTAACAGTGGCGATTGAGAGAGAATTTATGCCAGAACAGCGTCAAGGAGGCCAGCCTGTAGTACCAGGAAGTGACCCAATCCATGGGCTCCAAACAGGGTTGCAAATTTGCAAGTTTAAACTTTGCATCTGCAGAGTCTGTCAGGAGGCTAAGAAGACCTGGCTGTTCCATGGTGTCAATCAGCAGAATCTGACTTACACACAATGTAAACGCGAGCTTGCGAATATGGAACAACCAAAATAGATGGGTCCATTATCGCTTCGATCAAAGTACCCCAACTAGCACTGCCAGTCTCGCAGCGACGATGGCGATGGAAAACGAAGTCTACCCGATACAAGGCTACGCGCGACGGGCAGGAATCCTAGTGCTCCATATTGTGAGATGATTTTCTCTCATGTAACAACTTCGAATTCAATATATTTGTGAATAAGAGAGATACCCACTGTATGATTGGCTGATATGCAGCCCACACTAAAATCGAACCTCACTGCGTGTGAAGGTTGAACGCTCGCGGTCGGCAACGGCCTGTAAGCGTATTTGTCGACAGCACGTGTGTAACTCTGATCGAAGGACAGAACCACGTTGGCAACGTGCTGTTACACCACCGAAGATCCGAATCCAGGCAATTTTGGACGTTGTCTTTGACATGTCTATTGTAGTTGTTCCTGTGATTTGAACTCAAGTATACCATGAGTTTATCTGCTGTATATGACGCCGAAACCCTGGCTAAATATTCGCATTCCAGCATGACTTTTCGTCTGCATACCTCGTAGAGGATTTCATGTGCTTTGGGCATGCCTTTTTTCCGTGACAAGTATGCTCGACATTGCTCAGAGCCATTAGTATTGACAGGAGCTCTTGCCCAGTACTTGGTGCAGGCCTCGCGGGCGTGTTTTTCTATATGTTTCTTCTCCACGAACAGAGACTGAGAATTGCCATCGATGGAAATCTCGCTTCCCTCGTCAATATCTACGGGAGCAGAGTTGGCAACTTCACTAGGAGGGTCTGCCTCAAACCACCGCAAGATGCCCTCCATGTTTGGGGCCAAGTAATCCAGATCCACGCGTATTCCTGAGCAATCCTCAGTTGCGATAATAATATCATTCTTGATTCCTTCCCTCTCTCGAAATGAAGCGATCTGCTTGCAGTATTCGTCTCCAGGTGTCGCTGACTCGGAGATTTGAATTTCTAGACAGGGGCCTTGCCCGGTTTTGTGATTGATTCGAATCATTTCGAGTACATTTTGGATACAATATGCATATACTTCACATCCAGAGCACGGAATGCACCAAAGTACTCTTGGCCCCCAAAATGAAGAATTCAAAATGCCATAACAATGCACATCATGGTGCGTGCTGCATTCTCATCGATTTGTGAAAAGGTCGTCGCGATACTGCTGGACAATCAACTAATGCTTCTCTGATGTAAATTTCAATGAATTCCGATGCGGAGCAAAGCGTGTCCCAGGGTGGGGAAAGGTCAAAGAGGAGGAGAACTGGAACAAAAGAGGTATCCAAATTGTGGCTCGACTTCTACGAGTCATGCTTTCGCCTAGACCCTGAATGTCAACCTGCTATGATCGAATATGATCAGGAATCGAAGCAGTCGTGGTGCCGAGTGCAGTGCCCCTACGGGAAGTTTTGTGGGTATCATGGGGCACCTCACATCTATAAGAGGATGCTACTCATGAAACCAAGAGAGCAAGATCGAAGGAAGTTGCTGGAGCATGTGAGAAACAAACATCCAGAGATTGCCCTTAGGTTCGATGTGGCTGTGATGGAGGATGAGGATCATACGGGCCACCAAAAGAGTCCAGAAGATGCTCCCACAATTCAACTAGATGGACAAGTGTCCACCCCGCTGCTTTGTAGTGACCGGGACGGAGATCTAACAGTACTGTCTTCTGAAGATGCAGAAAAAGCATCGCAATTATCCGATGAATGCAGTGTGTGCACGGAGGTGAGACGACGCATGTCATTCTTCCTGATCCAGGCATATAATGTTCTCAAGAGTGAGTGTTGCCTTCCTGCAGGACCTTGAGGACAGCGACGCTTCGGATGATGAGGAGGCTGACCCAGACGAAATTGATACACCTAATAATGAGCGCTTTCGGTGCACCCAGAGTTCGCATTTCAAAAGTTTTCTTATGGCAGTGTTGGGTGAGGAACAAGGAAATGATATTGGTCAGGCAGGGGAAGGCATGGGTGAGGAAGATGAGGCACCCTGCACTTTGCTTCAGCTCACTTCTGCACTCCTCGAGCTAGAAATAAAGCACGCTGTCTCAAAAGAACTCATGCAGGATATCTTGAGTGTAGTTCGGATGGGGAGGAGTAACCATGATAAGATGATCATCCCACCATCAGTTCATCTTCTGAGGAAGACCATGGATGTTCCAGACCTCCAAACTGTCGAATACCATAAGTGTCCCTGCGGATACATCTACAAGAATACTGTCTTACCAAACGAAAGGAATAAGGACGAAGAATGTGGAGCGGGATGTGGTAGGAAGAGGTTCAAGGCAGATAGCTKTGGGAGCCCAAAACCTTGGCAGCTTTTTTACTACTATGGGGTCGAGAATTGCATCAGGAGCCTCTTTTCTTCCCAGAAATTTCGTGATTCGAGGAACAAGAGCGTCGAGAGTGATCGCGCAGGAAATTCAGTGTACAAGTCTGAATGGTTCAGGTGGCTGACAGAAAAGGAACCCAATGCAGGGGACAAAGTGACCAGTATTTGGTCCATCGGCATTGATGGATCTCAGCCATTTGGAAGAAGGGCCCATTCTTGCACGTTAATTGTATTGAAGTGTGAAGATATGGACTCTGAAGGCCGCTACCTGAGTTGTAACAGTAGGCTTCTTGGAATCATTCCTGGTCCAAAGGAGCCCAAAGACCTGAACCCCTTCCTATGCTTTATTGGTGAGGAGTTTGAGCGACTTCGATCATCCACAATGCCATACGAGTACCAGGAATGCGATGAATCTGGTGAAGCCATCAAATATGCTGGAACTCATCGGCCTGTCCTGGGATTTATTTATGCAGATGCCAAGGCAAGAGAAAAGGTCCATTTGTGCTTCCCAGGGATTGCTACCAAAGGCTGTTATTTCTGCTGGCAGCATGCCTCACAAGTTGTGGAACAACAAGAAGGGACGTCTCGCAAGCGACGATTGTTCACAGGCTACGTGGAGAATGATGCAGCAACGCATGTCGATGGCATTAAGAACCATGTGTTCAAGGCCTCCAGAGATAATCGCTCTGCCATCGAGAAATCCGTCATCGGACATGCCGACATGGAAAAAATACTGGATATCATGAGGAATGCTACATTACATGGTACACATGACGGGACAGCCCTGAAGGAATGGCAGGATCGGCTTGGCATGTACGACTATGCAAAAGTGTTTCATGTTGTCCCCACTTTACATGTCAAGCATGGCATACCAGCCCCGCTGTACCATTTGATTCTTTTGGGACTTGCGAAGAATTTCATCAGGTATTTATGGGATGGCCATAGTAAAAAGAAGACCAGCGTCCCTAGCGTCAGGAGCATGAGAGTCAACAACAAGGAGACTGTTCGACGATTGGAGAAAGGAATCATTCTGAGCAACTCTTTCAACCGCCCGTACTCGTCGATAGAGTACTGCAACGGTTGGATCTGCGAGGAAGTCAAAGTTTTTATAGAAGTGCACTCGTGCGCTCTCTTCAATGAGGAGGTGACGGGCGTTCAAGTGCTCACACCAAAGGCCATGGAAGCTTGGGGACATTTGAGGAANTTCACCATGCATCATATAAGCCATGGAGAGGGCTACAAACTCGAGCCATSTATAGCCTTGGAACATCTCGAAGAGTTCTCCAGGATATGCCAGGAAGAGAAGGCATACGAATTGCTGACGCCCAACCTGCACACAGCCAACTGCCTCCTACACCACATGGAGAACTTCCTTGGCCCACTGGACCAGATGTCAGAACTCTGGGTGGAACGGGCCATGCGTCTTGTTTCTTCAACGAATTGTATAAATGTTCCCGAATCAACTTTGGCAAAGCGATATCTCATTAAAGCTGCTTTGGAGAAAGCAAAGCGGGAACTTGGGCCAGCTGACCAGAGTGCCATCCCCACCTATGCCCCAAATGGACAACGACTTGTCTCAGGGATGATGTACGACCTGCAACCGCATGCAACGCACCATCTCCGCGGGAAAGGGTCGGAGCAAAATGTAACCGGTTGCATCCAGGCTCGAGATTCTGCCAAGGATAAACTGAAGGCGTCCGTAGAGGGAGAGAAGGTGAATCTCATCAGGGAGTTCCATGCAAAACATAAGAATGAAAGGCCGAGAGAGCCGCAAAAAGATATCATATTGTACAGTCATTCATCGTGCAATATTTTGGTGGATGGTAAGGGCTTCAACATCAAGTCGTTCTATGACAAACGGGACAAAAAGAGGAGGTCGCACTTTGTCTTGGTGAGGGACAAGGATTCTGAGGCTCACCATATTGGCCTAGTGTACGACTTTATCCGCATATTCAGTCGTCGAGCACCAGATGAAGTGGAAAGACACGCGGTTTGTGGGATATACAAGACTTCGAGGATGAATTACCATGGATCCACGGTCTACACAGTTGGAGAGTTCAAAGGGGAGAGCCCATGGAAGGATGACAAACATGTGACCACAGTACCAATCACAGATCTCGTCTGTCAGGTTTCTTGTTTTGAAATGATCAAAGATGGTTGGAAGGGAGAATGGCCCCACCACAAACTTGTAGACGGCGGCAACAGAAAAGAAATGGACAAAATGCTTGCCTTCTTCCCGACCAAAGGGTCAACCTTCGCAGCAACGGAAAGTATTGATATCGAATAACAATACACGTATAATGTGTTGAAATTCTGCAACAGACCGCGTTGAATCATGGCTATTATGCAAGAATCGGTGCCTTGTGATGGACTCGGGACTTTCCTCAATAAGTACCACAGGTCGACGACAAGACTTCTCAAAATTTTCACACAAGCCATTTTACACAGAGGCCAATAACTTTTCGAATATCGCACCAAATTGCCCTATTTTTCTTTCAATAGACATATTTTCTTACTATCTTTCCGGTGAACCGGTCGAAATAATTTAATACGCCCCTCAGGGAAATTTGGGATTTAAGGAGGCCCCCACATTTTCCATGAAAAGCGTTTGGAAGTGATTCCATTTGAGAGCGAGTTTGTGCATGAACCCACCTTGCCCCACCAGTTCCCCATTGATGTGCACCTCTCTGATAAGTTTGCGTCGTGGAAAGTGCACTTGTTCAATATCTTGTACCATGACTATTACAGGGAATATGTCCTGACAGGTCGCCCTGTACGACAACCAGAACAGTCCAAGCACACAGCCAACTCCATTCTGGATACAGGTAAGGTAGTTGCCACGTGGTTCAATGAAAGAGTTGTCCATGACTCGAAAGGGTTTTTAACGCTCAAAAATGCCAAAGAAGACTTTTACGAGGTTTGGATACCTAATGCCGGATACCGTTGCGATGGCATCAAGCTCTGTAGTTTTAAACAGCAACTGACTGCCCTCCTAAACAGGCATCCTGCTGACCAGATGAAGAATGGACTGACCAATGGCGAGAAGGTGACCAATGTGTGGATGGGATGCAGACTAAAGAGGGATTGAATAAATCATTGAAGGTTTTGGGCATATGGAAGTCTTTTTTTTTTTTTTTTTTGAGAGAGAGAGAGAGCATGAAAAAGGTACTGTTTTTTGGAATTGGTAAACCTGGTAAGGTAGATGGCGTGTCAGTCAAACTTGTCTACCATTATTACCACTTTTACCAAAAATATTCGAATAAGTTGTATATTTTTTACGAAAGTAGAAAAAAAGAGAGGCATAGTATATCTATAGTTGTGGACACTTTTCATACCAAAAGTGGTAAAAGTGGTACAAATTTTCCACATGCCACACCTAGTGTAACCAGCTGCCTGCCACGCACTCGTCGACTCTCAGAGCATGCACAACAAGCAAAAAGCACAAATTGTACCACTTTCAACGATATGTACAATTGATCACAGAATACGCTGGCTGACACTTGGATTGGAAGATAGCAACCCAAGAGATTCAACAAGATTATGAAGAACTGGTACACAAAAATGGTAACCAACTTCTACATCACCCATTCATTCGCTTGGCCATACTACACAAAATCTGACTGTTTAGACATATAACATGGCATCTCTCAACGTTTTTTTCTCGGCTGCTTTGAGTTGTCTGCCCTTGGATGCTCTGATGTGGCTGTGACTACCGTTCTTCCAGATTGGCTTGGCGGGGCCTGTAGATTGAGCACGCTTTCTCTTCGTAGCGTTAGACATATTATCGTGTTTTCTTGGCGTTAGCATTGGTTGAAACACGTGTGCATGCCCAGAGTGCACTGTCCTCCACACCTGATGGCCAACTCCACTCTCAAACCATTCAACCAAGGCATCTGCATCATACATTCAATTGTACCGTGATTGGTGCACATTTTCATTTGACAAAAAGAGATTGTTTATCTGTCCCATTCAATATGACATCACGCACCAGATACACAGAACCCCAGATGTCTGTACGTTTCCAAGTGATTGTACTGATGATCCTGCAATGCTGCCACTACATGAGCAATCTCACACGGGACCAAACAGAGGAAAGGGTCATCGCGATGTACCAGTGACCTCCACGATTCACCACAATTCTGTTGTTTCGTCGAATTACCGCTGTCATTGTTATGTTTGGGAGTCACATAAGCAATGGAAATCTTAGCGGCTGAATTCCCATTCTCAACTCCACCTGCATCATCTGCATTCCATCCCATCAACGAGACTTCCTCATCATCTGTGGCCCCTTCAATGTCTAGAATAGAATCTTGGGAATCTTCTACCGCCAGTGTAACGCTAGATGGAGCTAAAGATGATGATGGTGATGGCACTACCTTGTCTTCTCCAACTATTGGTACACCCAATTCAGCTGCACCAGATGCAACGTGCTCCTCTACCGCTGTGCCGTTTGCTTCTGTAGCGTCTTTGTCCTCCTGATCACAGAACTCGTGAATTGGTGCATTGGAATGGTCTGCAGGAATGTCATTCAACACATCACTGAGGTGTGCTTCAAAAGACTCCTTCAAGCCTGGGGACCCCACAATCTCCACAACCTCTGCAGCAAAGACACGGAAGGAAACTCATTCAGATGAACTAACACCCTATACCCATCAAAGTACCTAAAGCACACACCATGGACTTGACCGCTCCTGTTCTGCCTGAGAGCTTTGACCAACAGCACATACTGCCCCCCTTCAAACGTGGACATCTTTCTCTGCAGTGTGCTCTCAGAGGATTTGACCATCCTTCTCAATTGACGCAACGTCTTCGTCATAGGTATAGGACGGCGGTGATCGCGCAGAACCACCCGTTTGTCCACATCGTTGCCGCCCATCATGTCTTCCCTGTACAAGACCACATCCAACCACACTGTCAGCTCTAGGACCCCAGCGAGGCGTGCACCAACACCCCCTCGTGCTTGGTTGGCAGCAAACCATGTTTAGGCAATTTATATCGCTCAATAATAAATAAATACACAGTTTTCCGCTCCCAGTCTTAAATAAGCCCCCCTCGTCCTCGGGGCCTTAAATAAGGCCACTTCTCTGTATGGTCTTTTCTGTGAGTCGAAAATTTTCGACCCCGGAGATCCAGTCCGTCCCAAGGATCCTTGCAAGGAGCGTTTCAATCTGTAACAAGTGATCCACATATTCGTGGAAGTACAGTATTAATTACAGGTCTTTTCGATTTTGCGTATTAAAAAGACCAAAAATTCGTATCTTCAATATGAGGAATTCTCTCGCTGTGTTCGTGTGTATCGTGGCCCTCCTAGCAGGTGCGGAAAGCCTCCATCCCCTATTCTAAAGGGTTAGACGTCCTTGGCGCTATTGCCTGTGCAATCAGCGTTAAAATTCAACTAGTGATGACACAAGTACAATTAATGTTCATCTGTCGATGCAGGGAGGTGTCAGGGATATTCCGCTTTCGACTTATCGTCCGACGTGGAGGTCGAGGCGCAAGGTACGTTCATCCAGTTGTCATGCCCCGCGTTGAATGCCAAGTGAATATTTTAAAATAATCCCGAGGTAGACGATGATGCCCCTAGTGAAACTCCGATCGTGTAGCTTGTATACCCTGTACCGCCTCTGCGTTGTTGATGCCCACTACAATTTTGATCATGATCACTTGGCAGGATGCTTCTTACCTGCGATGCGCGGTGGTGGGACAAACATTGCTAATAGATACGTATAACTCTGTTACTGGAATATAATTTGACCGAACATGTTGTTCTGCAGATGTTGCAACGGTCTTGCAAGCCCAGACATCACGTGGCTTGCTCCAGAACTATGGAGGAGCTCCACCTGTTCCAGAAGTGATTGACGAGATTATTGACGCTATCAACGATGGATCACTCGATCCAAATAATATCCCAGGGATTGATGTGGAGCAAATTGATTCGCAAATCACGGTGACGGTGAGTACAGATACTCCTCCAACAACTGCTCAGTTGGCCGACATTGGTAACAAGGTGGCAACATCAATCAATATTCCAGGCGTGGCAGTGTCAACTAGGACAGAATTTGGCGATGATGGATCCATCGTGATTTATGTTTTCCTTGGTCAGGCTCAGGCCATATTGGTGGAATATTATACCAGGATGTTGGCTGCCCAAGCAAACAGCACCAACTCTGCGAGGCGCTCCTTGTTGCAGTCCTCCTCTACATCAAATACGAGATATGTTGTGATCGGTGAGGATAAAGCCCAGGTCGAAAGGTATCGCAGGGAGCTGGACAAGACGCTGACCGATAAGGAAAAGATGACTGAAATCTCCAATGAGGTTATTGAAGGAAGTACTGCCGAGTCTGAGATCATTGCTCTCCCCCCTCCACCACCAGCACCGGCACCACCACTTGTATGCTCGTACAGCGGACAATTTACCATCTCCCCTCTCTACAGTCCATGCAACAAGTACTACATGGCCTATGTCTATCCAAACTGTGCCAACACCAATGTCTACCTGCGCACTACTCGGCAACTGGGCAACAAGCCCCGCCGTGCCGTGTGGCGTCTTCTGGGAGGATATTTGAATGGAAAAGCTCTTACGACTACCATCACCGCCACTGAGAGGAGACGATGCCCAACTCGCCACCTCCAAGACACCAGTGGTGCTTCCATGCTGGTGGCTAGCCCAGAGAAACAGTGGACAATATCTCCAGCAGGTGATGGAAAGAATTGTGATGAGGTAAACATCTTCTCAGAGCCAAAACAGGCATACCTCCAGGTCCCTCGCTCCTGCAGATCCTTCTCATACGCAAGTAGTGATGGAGGTCGTCAGAGATTCCGCCTGAGACAGGTGTAATTTACCATCCTGTTCTTTCCAGTCCTGTTGTTGATTGTATGGAATGTTTGGTCTCGCCTTCTGGTGTTGTTCGGATTGTATATACTATCTTAGGCAGTCGATGTAACTGAAAAAGTTGCTACTTGTCTATATACCCAGTAAAAATTTTAATTTTGGCGGAAAATCGAGGCCAACCGCCAAATTTCACACAGGCTGGCCGTGATAACCGTAGGGAGCCCGTCGACTCGACGGACGTCGACGTCGACGTTTGTATACATTTCACGGTCAATGCCACGCGTGGCACCGTCGACGGTCTGGCATCTACGTTGGAAGCCCGCCACTTAGGAATCGCGGCTAAAGATTGCAAAACAATTGGATCAAATTATATGTTGATTAGAAAAATTAGGAGAGCAATACAACTATTTTCAAGATGCGGATAGACGGGGCTTAGAATAAGGCCTCTTCCATACCTCCATACAGAGAAAACGATGTCGGCTCTGAAGAGATTTGTCATCAAAGCTGCCATCAGTTTGGTCATTTTTCTTCTTCTTTGCTCTCGGGCGTATAGGTGTGCGTCTTTTTCTCCGTCTGAGGGAGGCCATTCTACTCCCCCAGCTTTTCCCCCGGTCGCGCAAATTCGTTGAAGTCCTCCGCAGGACTCTTCCACCGACGTCGGTGAGCTGGGGGTCAGGAAATATATACCTTCCTCCGTACCTTTATTTTACATTGTGATCTCTTATTACTTCATTCCAATATTAGATTTGATTTTAGATTTCGTGAGTCCTAGAATTCAATACTCGTTTCTGACTGCAGACCCCTCACACGTCACAACTTGCGATACACGGCAAAAGTCAGTTTTAGTAACTGGGGCTGCTGGGTTCATAGGGATGCACACCACGCTAAGGCTGCGTGAGGAAGGCTATTGTGTGATTGCGATCGACTTGTTCACGGACTACTACTCAGTTCGACTAAAGAAAGATAGAGCAAACGTAGTTTGGCAAACTAGCCAGACCACCATTATTCATGGTGACATTGGAGATGGGAAATTATTGAGAAGTCTGATCAAGCAAGCTGGTGGGTTCGACTATGTGATCAACCTTGCAGCCCAGCCTGGGGTCCAAATTTCGTTAACTAATCCCATGGAGTCCATTGATGCAAATGTTGTAAAGTTTATGGCCTTCTTGAAAACTCTTGTTGACTCCAACCCAAAACAAATCAAAATTATATATGCTTCATCATCATCTGTCTATGGGCTCAACACAAAAGTACCATTTGAGGAGGAAGATAGAACAGATCGACCTGCTGCAATATATGGAGCATCCAAAAAGGTATTGCTGTATTGCAGATATTAAAGTTCCTTTGTGCTCTTGTCTTCTCACCATGAAATGATGTTTATAGGCAAATGAATTGATGGTGCACAGTTACTATCATGTACACAGTATTCAAGCAATCGGGTTGAGGTTCTTTACAGTCTATGGCCCATGGGGTCGCCCTGACATGGCTGTTTACAAATTTGCAGATGCAATATGGAATGATGAGACAATAAAGATTAATATCAATGGCCAGGAAGAGTTCCAGAGAGATTTGACCTATGTAAGTGATATTGTGAAGGGGATCACCATGGCAATCAAAGTTCTTTCCATGCAGACAAATCCATTCTACAGAATTTATAACTTGGGTACATCAGAAACACATCGTGTGACCGATGTTGTGCATGGACTTGAGCACTGTCTGGGGAAGAAAGCTCGCACACAGCGAGTGACAAAGATAAATAATGGAGATGTATTTAAAACAATGGCCTCTGTGACAAAGGCAGAACTCGAATTGGGATATGAAAGCAATGTATCTTTACTAGAAGGGTTGAGATTATTTTGTGATTGGTATAAAAAGTTTAAGGGTATAGGGTAGTTGGAAATCTTGTGAGGGCTTATCAAGTCGATTGTAGGATTTCTATTAGCCACCCATAGGATTTTCTCAGAATCCGACCTGATTTTGTAAAGTGATAATTTGACCCTAAATCTCCCTAAATAGCCTTCAATCAACCATTTCGATGCATTCAAACATCCTGCACACCGACAAATGTCATTAGGTACCCGAGGAAAGCCTTGATAGTGATACTATACTGCGAATAGCCCCAATCTGCATGAAAGCTACAGATCTGTCACAGAAGCAACACGAAATGGGTTCAGTTGGCAGTATTTGTGAGCAAAATCGAATTTGATACACCTTTTAGAGATATGAAATCAATCAATTGGGTTTGAGTCCACGAATATAGCGCATGGCATCATCAGTATAGAGGGTTTGGTCAGAAGACGTTTGACTTTGTGCCTATCTTCCCAATCTGGCGTGGAATCCAACGCGAGCCACCCATCTTATATATTTTGGTGTATCATGAGAACTTTTGGGGGACTATAGAGGCTGTAAAATATGCCAAGGCTTTGGGTACAAGGCTACCACAGGGGACGTGCTGTGGACAGTGATCCAGGTGAGATTACTCTCGACAAGATAAGCCAAGTGACCATAGTTAATATGGTTGTGCACTAGAATACGTATACGCATAGATTCAGAGGTTTTTAAAGGCGATTGGAAAGCGGCCTGGCACCTTTATCAAATTATCAATTATCAAAAGAGGCCCCCCTCCCCCATAGGATTTTCCCAAAGTTGAACCAATTGTCCCATGATGACCTTCCAAGAAATTTCCACCACAGACATAATATGCTTGTTCCACATGTCTTTTCAGACAAGTTTCCTCATCGTGACTTTGCTGATACCTCGAATAAATACATCTCATCTTGCTGCAGTGAGTGCACTGTACAAAGCATCTGACTTGTACTTTCATGCCACATGTTCGGATAGCTGAAGACACTTCCAGCCTGAGGCTTTGCTTGTCTTCTCTTCTTTTGTACATTATTATTCTTGCTACCAAGCCTTCTACCCCTCTTCCTTCTTGTAAGTCGTGAGGGCTCATCTCCCATGCCTGGCTTTTCTTCAAAAGTCTGCTCAAGAACATCCCATGGTTTGTAGTGGAAATCTTCATCCTTGGCATCTGCATTCTTCGTTGGCATGGGCAACCAGGGCAACTCTAAATCTGACCTTGGGCTTTTAATAACGGGTCTGTTGCCTGTGCACAAAATACATGTGCAATTCTTTATCTTTTTGATTTGAAAACTGTATGTACTGATATGGATATGTCTCTGAAACAATGTCTGTATACGATCCCAATCCTTCCAAGTGGTGCACTTCAACCCATACTCATGATTATCAATGAATTCAGAAAAGCGCTCATCTAAGTGTCTCAATATTTCAAGAGATTCCTTAATCTCCTCCTCTTTGGCTGGGTCAAAAATCTGAAGGCCATCCACTCCCCTTTCAAAGCGATTTACTACGACTTCTCTACATTTTTGCATAGAACCAATGAATTCATCTTTCAATTTCTGGTCGCTCTCCCCCAAAGTCCGAATGTCATTCATGCAGTTGCATTTGGATCTGAATTGCTCCTCCTTCTCAGGTGTAGCTAGCGGGTCTCTCGATAAAGCAACATTCTGTAGAGGATAATTCAATCGGGCCATACTCCGTTCTACAGGATTAATGTAAGAGTGCCTGGGAATAGTACGGACAACCAACAAGTGATCCAAGTCAAGCTGCAAGAATACAGCCATTAATGTTGCCTGGACACTTGCAAACGTTAAATTTCTAGCTGGACCACCATCAGACACAAGTGTCAATCCACATTTTTCAGGATTTGCATCAAAGTATGGCTTGACACATTTCAGTAACTCTGCAAGGTGGCGCTTGGGGTGAGACCTAGAGAACACACTTTCTTTCAGGGAAACATGCAGTTTTCCACTGTGCCAAGATTCTTTGAATTGTTCAGGGTTGGTTTCTATCAAATAGACTGACGGTGTTAATGTAGTTCCACCAAAGTCATGATCACCTGCTCGCAGTGAATTTTCTGCAGATGCAGTTGGAACAGCTGATCTTCTATTTCTTGCAATTGTTTGCAGGGGAGCTCCAGGAGGACCGACCTGGATTCGAGCTTTCTCATCCGCACTAACTGAAATATATTGAGCATGATATTTGCTTGCGTGACTACGTACATACTTCAACAAAGCATTACCATAATGGGCGTCAGGGTGGGGATACCTGACAGTCCTTGTCTGTATAGCCCAACATAAATCTAAGGCACCTGTGTATTTTAGAGCCCTATCCCCCCGAGGATCTTTAGGTTGGAATTGCAAATATACCCAGGATAAGCTAGGCACCATCCCATCGTGATAATTCTCCCCCTGCTCATCCTGGACTCTCTTTTTAATATGCTCGTGTGTTTTGTTCAGGCTGATAATGTCTGGCAAATACATGGTCTCATCGTATCTTCTCTCTTGAACAGCCAAATTCATTTCAATTATCTCTTGCTTCCAAATTCCCCAGTAGCGGCTTTGTGCCTTTCGTGCTTTCCCACTGTTCAAAATCCTCATGTCAGCAACAAATTCACATTCTGTTTCAAGAGCAAAGAAGAACCTTTCCATTGCTTCCCCCGTATTTGAGTTGTGAAATCCTCCAACGTCGTCTTTTATTACCCGTATCAGTAATTCAATCACATTATCTCGAACTCCTGGTAAGACCTGGCCAAATGATTTTTTCAATCTGTCCCTATACTGCCTACAGAGCCGCACAGGAGAGGATTCTACCAACTTCGCCACAACAGTGAGAGTCTTGTCTGTGTATGATGCTGCATCTTTGAAATAATCCTGCGGTATTTTGATGATATTATAGATATTGCCAATGCTTCCTCCGAACTCTTGCTGATGGAGAATCACTGAACAGCTCAATGCCCCTGCCTTGATATCTTGGATGTATCTATTTTTGAACCACCGACTGCTTTGTGTGCAGGGCAAGTGTGCGTTTGCCTTGTCAAGATACTTTTCCAAAGATATAACGTCCCACATATTGCTCTCCAGAAGTTTCTTATTCAATGGAATCATGCAAGCCCGACACTTAGAGGAGAACTTTGGTCGGACAGCAAACCAGTTTCCCCCTTTGTATGTCTGGACCTCAAACTCTTCTGTAGACACCTCCTTGCTCTCACTTTTCTTCTTCATGTGATTATAGCGATTTACTAAGGCCAGTACTAACGCTGAAACTTCCTCTCCAACTTTTTTCCAGTCCCCTTCCTTGTTGGCATCTCGATGAAGAAACAGGTCAGCCTCCCTAAGGAAAGCGGTGCCTAGTCTCGTCAACTGTTGACATACCCGGAGAAGAGGGCCCGGAGATCCTCCACAACAAAACAGAAGTAATCACATGTTTATTAGGATCCTGTCAATGAACATGAACGGGCTGTCTGAAGTGAAGTTCAACAGCCTCCTAAAATTACTAACATCATACAACATTGATGCTATCCTTTTACAAGAAACTCACCTCAGACCTCATGAGGAATCAGGATACCAATACAGGCTAAACACTATAGGATGGGAAAGTTACTGGCACAACAAAGCAAGAGTGAAATGCAAATCAGGAGGAGTGGCAATCTGGATCAAATCTCAAGACCCCAAACGTGGTAGGATCCATATCCAACAGCAAGTACATAAGACAGCAGAAGGTAGATTCCTGGAAGTGCACATGAAATGGGCAGGACACCACATCCAGCTCGGATGTGCTTATATGCCCAACAATCACATGCACACGTACGACCTCATTGAACAGCACCTCCATGGTCTGGCAACAACATCTTTGGAAGAGCACCGCAGTATCTTATGGGCAGGAGACTGGAATTTTGTGGAAGATCTGGTGGAAGATACTTCKTCCAACCGCAGRCAACACAACCGAACCGAGCAGTGGGTGGCGACGAGATGGCAAGACAGGATGCAGATGCTCACAGAATGTAAAGGCCAAGAACTGCAAAGGTCTCGGAGCTTTACGGCATTCAAAAATACCCAATACGGGCCAGTAGGCACACGACTCGATCGATTCTATTCCTCGCATGACTTGTCTCCATACATTCGTACAGCGCGAGTTTTGCGGACGAGCAGCTCCGGAMTAMAATCCGACCATCGCCCTATCATCCTGGACCTGCAAGGAAGGAATATCAGCACCCCTGCTACACTGGAAAGGCCAAAGGTCAAACTCCCTAGAGTAAAATGTTCATTCAGGCTGAGCACCCAACATCTGTCAGAAGCGACCAAAGAACTCAACGAGTTTTTTGACACACTGACCCCAAGCATCCAGGAAAATGGCCTCATAGGACATTGGCCCACCATCAAAAGGAAAATAGCCGTCGTGGCAAATTGGTACTCGATCCAGTACGAAATCGACATCAAAAAGGAGCTCAAAAGACTGGAAGTAAACAGTGACGAACTCAGCGAGTTTGAAAGAGACAGGCTAGCATCACAGCTGGCATGTTTGAATTCGACAGGACCCAAGGTGCATCTCAAAAATGACCGCCTTGACAAGTCTCTACATATATATCTCTCCAACGTGAAGAAAAAGGTGCCCACCCCGCCTCTGATGCAAGATAACGGACAGAGCTCCAGATCGATGCAAGGGAATCTCGAAGCCTTTGTGACGGAGTATTCCAACATCTCCTCGCAGCCACATACGTGCAGCAATGCCCAACGACAGCTCCTGGACCTCATTCCAGAGGAAGCCAAAGGGATTTTCGAGGAATTCCACACCACGGATGAAATTCACCCATCCGAGGTCTTGAAAGCGATCCAGCAGATGAATAGCACAACGGCACCAGGGGAAGATGGGATTAGACTGCCGGTGTACGCTGCCTTGAAAGGGGTGTTTGCCCCACTCTTGGCCAAACTGTACACCGAAATGATCCATACCGGGGGAGCCCCAGCCACATTCTTCGATGGCATCATCAGACCCATACCAAAAGGTGAGGCGAGCCCAGACCCAAAAAAGTATAGGCCAATCACGCTGCTGAATGTGGACTACAGAATCTTCACCTTTGTGCTCAAGAATCGGCTGACTCTTCCTATGAGCAAGCTTATTCCTGAAACACAAACGGCCTTTCTCCCTGGACGACATTCAGCGCAAAATATATGGATTCAAGATGCGGTGCCACACCTCTTGGCACACGAAAACAAATGGGCATTGGTGGGTCTGTGTGACTTCCAAAAAGCATATGATACCATTGACCGGGATTTTATGCTACAGATTTGCAGAGAACTCCGAATGCCAGGCTTCCTTCTGGCCTGGATACAAGGTCTTATGAAGCACACCAGGAACCGTGTGTATGCTGACAATCATAGATCGTCATACAAGCAGTTCCACGCGTGAATCCGACAGGGCTGTCCCGCCTCGCCCATCCTCTATCTCCTTATTGGGTACATGCTTCACCTCCTCATTGATGCTACGGACATCGGCATCACACTCCAGTGTCCCCATAGAGTGGCCAAATGCCACAATGGTGGACGGACGTTGGATGCATGCCAGCCCAGCACCGTGACCTTGAAGTTGAGCCAATATGCGGATGATAGCAAAGTGTTTCTCGGCAGCCAAGAGCAAGTCAAGACGTTCAGAGCCTGCATGGACATGTTTCATCAGGCCACTGGACAAGGACTGAATCTAGACAAGACGCACCTGCTGGCCATCGGAAGGATACCCTCCACATTGCCTCAATCTATAGAGGGATTCCAGTTGGTGACAGAGGCCAAGGTGCTGGGTATCACCATGCACCATGGGACAGCACCACCGACGGTCGACTGGGACAGCAAACTGAACAGCATGGCATTGACAGCGAAGATTATCAAAGCAAACAGGATCTCCTGTTTTGGGAAATATCGACTGTGGAACACCTTTGTTATCTCGAGAATCCTATATGCTGCTGAATTCACCAGGGTCCCACAAGAGGTTCTGACAGAGATCAGCAAGCTCACACGAGAACTGCTTCCAGATAATGCTCGCTGCTGGAGTACGACACGTATGTCGGCCCCACCATACGAGGGAGGTTTGGGCTGCCTCAATTTTGCAGCGCATACCGAAGCAAGACAAGCAAAATGGTGCCTACGGTTGCTACGCCTGGGCACTTCGCAACTATGGTCGCAGCTGGTGTGGAACGTCTTCTTTCTACACCCACATGCTGCCCACATCACATCCACCCAATGCCTGCGGAAGTGTGCATTGCCACCGATGACGACCATCGTGGACGGTCAGGCATATCTGGTCTCGATCCCGGCATGCATCGAGACAATCCAGGCAAACAGGACCCAGCCAGAGCAGCAGACATGGTACAGGGAAGACTACCACTGGACCCTCGGCCAAAAGACTCACCTGATCAAGAAGTATACAGTAAAGCTGGGCACTCGCCTGCTATCGATGGAGGGACAGTTAGAGAGGGCTGATGCCTACTACAGATGGCTGTATGCCCTCTGCGGAGCCACACAGGCCCCAGGCAACCCCCTGATCCACCAACTCCTCTGGCAGGTCCCAATGGACAACAGGGGGAAGGAGCCGTTCTGGCATGCATCCTTGGGCGGTTTCATCCGCGCGTCCGGGTCGAAGCCATGCGCATGTGGCATGTGTGAGACACCAGATATACTCCATCACTTCAAGCACTGCCCAGTGGCAGCAGCTGTGTACGGGCAGCTGTCAGGCGAGTCCATTCATGCAGAAAAAGTTCAGTTCCTCGTATGGACAGGAACACCACCCCAGCGTGTGCCAAAAAGCATATGGCTGTTCATCTGCATCAGCACAGTGTATGCCATTGACAGAGGCAGACGCCACATGTACAAATTGCAGTACCACACGGAGGGCCCAGTCCCCCAGACAGATACCATTGTCAGCAAAGGAAAGACCATCGCCGTTCAGACGTTCTGGAACCTCCTCCATCTCCACACCAAGAAAATGCCTCAAGGCAAGCCAGAGTATGCCACCCTCCCAATTATAGCCTGGAACAGCACCAACAACAGCTGGTTCCTCAGACCACCGCCAGAGGTGCCCCTTGTAGGAAGCATCCATTAGACAATAGGTAGAGATACAAACATTCTCCCAGCGATGGAATAAGAATGATGGCCCAGAGGTCCATGGGCTGCCAGTGGGCAACATCTTCCCAGTGCCTCAAAGCACACTTCCCGGCTTGCCTCGTCGTGTGTGGATTCCACTTCTTCCCTTCCATCGCTGTGGACGAATGGTTTGAATCAATTGTTTGCAATCAATCATACCACCTTGGCCTAAACGAGGTGATGGTGGTGAGGATGAGTTAAGGCTCTTTCAAGGGAATTGAGCCCCTCAATCCGAATTTGAGGATTAATATTGTGCTGAGCACAATGATTGTGCTCACCTCTCACTAGCAATGGGACATACGCTACGGGCCTCCCAGATAGATCTCGGAGGGCCGGATTTGGACCCTCCAAAACCGGCGATTTTGAGCCCCCCAAATGAGGGCCTCCCAGCTACAGCCGGGAATGCCTCATTTCCACCAAAGCCAAAATCGGCCCAAATGCGGGCCTCCCGGATAGGGAGTTCAAATTTCGAATCGCGGGTAAAATCTCCGTGCGATCCAAAGCATTGCGACAGATGAATACTATCGTTGATTATTATCACACAATCGTTTGTAACGTTCGCCATGACTGAACATTTAGAAGAGACGGGGATCAAGCGACCCAGTTCATGGTCAGAGACCCAAGACAGGCAACTCAGGGATCTTTGTATCGTTCCGTGGAATGTTCGTGACTCTAACAACGCTATAGTTGAAGAAATCGGAGCAGGTTTGTACTCTGAGCTCATGAGGTGCAGATTGGAAGTGGCAGATATTTTCACCATTTCTATGAAGCCATATTACAGACGGTTACGGCAGGCGCACAAGCACCACAAGCCGATTTCAGAATTCACAAACGCAAATTTGGACCTTTATCTGAAGTGGTTCTTGTGGGACCAAGGAGGGATTGCTGTGTCCAATGGAAACGGATTTGTCTCACAGAGTGAACTGTCAGAGTATGTCTTGTCCTCTCATGGATTTGTACCACATGAGAGATATCCATTCATTGTTGCGCGCCCATCAGCAATAATTCTTCCAAAAGCTGGTATATCAGATGAGGAGCGAGTTATCCCGATGGATATTTACGAGCTGAGCGACGGAGTACGACCAGAGGCGCTTCCAAAGCACTGCAAGGATCTCATGATGTTGAGGTTGCATGTCATGCAGGTCTCGGAACTCTTACAGACAGAATCAGGTGCTCAGCCCAAGGGGATGGTCATGTTTATATCCAAGGACAAGCTCGAGGATGCCGTGGTTTTTGAAGTGACCCTAGGTGACTCGGAGAGAGAACTGCATGAATACCTAGAGGTTCTATCAGAGCACTATCTGGGTGAAGTACTGGACAAAGTCTCCAAGCCATATTTGGGTGCGCGAGAGCATGGTTTGGATATTGATGCTTGTGATGAACATCAATTGTGCAACCTGTGCTCTCCGGGCTGCCCAAATGCAACGAAGCTGCGAGATCCATACCAGAATATTTCAGGATATGGTCCAGGAGTGCATCTTGTGTATCTGAAAAATTGTGAGTGGGGGAAGATTGAGCATGTTCGCTATGGCGTTGGGATACGAAAGGAAAATGGAAAGTTGGTGGTTCGGTATCCCTTGGAAGATGGGTGTAAGGTCAGAGATGCCTACGACAGAGCACTTGATTTTGAGAATTTGGTGGACCCATCAGGGCAGCTTGAGCCATTGCCTGATAACAGTACTTTTGTCGATAAAGGGGGAAATATAACACACCTACCCTCTCACAGTTATACTGTGAAACAATATGCCGTGAGGTGGAAAGAGAATGGTGTATACAAAAGGAAGAATGTATATTACACAGATGCAGAACTGAATAATGCATCGTTCCAACCACAGTATTCGAGGGCAGTGTATCCTTCTGAGGTGGATCAAGAAGTCCTCACAATAGGTTTCAATAAAGACGAGAATCAGAATAAAGCAGGGATACAAAATGGCGTGTGGGGCAAGGTGGTAGCAGTGCAGCAGAAAGAGGGAAAAGTTGTCAAGGTAAAGGTGCTCCTCGAGAATGAAGGACGCCATGCTCACTTTACAGAAAAAACTCTCCAAACTGGCTGGTTGAAAGTCGAAAAATTCCTTGTTCTCGACGAGGCAAAGTACATGATGCAAAATGAGCGGATCCCTGAACAGAGTCAAGATGATTTGTACATATTCGACTTTGCACATGATGTCCCAGAGGATCAGCTGCAGAAGGACCTGGCGACTCGACTCGCAGAAATCAAGGCATTATTTGAGATTGCAGAATGCTGCCCCCTCAACCACCGCAAAGAGCATCTGAAGCGGCCTGATCAAATACGTGTCGGCCTTGCCAAACAATTCTGCAAGGAGCAGAAAGACATTGTAGCAAGCACCGCTGGGACTTCATTGGACCAGTTCAAGACAGAACTGCTGGAGAAAAGGTTGCACTATCAGACGTTGCAAAAACCTTGCATGATTTTGAATTTGGAATGCCATCGGGGCAAGCAACGCAGGGTCCTGACCACAAAGAGGATTTCAAAAAAAGTCAATTGCAGCTTCAAAGTCCGTATTACGTATTACCAACGCGATCCTGGGCGCATCTATGCTGCAAAATCATGTGGCCACACAAATCATGATCCCAGAATTTTCAGTCTTGGAGAATCTGTCCCTGATAAACTCCATACAGCATTGGATACCTTGTTTAAAGAGAGGGATCACTCACCAAAGCAGGCATTCATGCATCTTAGCCGATGGGGCAGGGCGCACTTCTCTTTGAACGATGAGGAAATGAGTTGGCTTACTCTGTCAGCTTGTAAAAAGGCAAGAAGGCAATTTCTGAACAGCGAAAATGCAGCATTGCTTCGAAATGACCAGGAGTCCTGCAGGAAACTGATGGACAACAATGCAGACACGTTCCTGTACCTAGAGGATGAGCCTGGGAACTGGCAGATGGCGTTCACGACTAAAGAACAACGAGAGGTGCTTCGAGTGTGCAGCAAAATGATTTTTATCGACGCATGCCACTCTCTGAACAAAAAAGGAGACATCACGCTGACCATGATGGTGAGAGATCCATATGGCAATGGATTCCCAGTGGCCTATTGCGTGTGCTCTGGAGGAGAAACGGCTGCCAAGTGGAGGAAATTCTTGAAGGCTGTCATTGAGGTGTGTGATCTTGACCCAGAAACCATCACATTTATGTTGGACAAGTCTACGGCGTGCATTGCAGCATTGAAATCCCTGAGATATCGATATGTTCTCTGCATTTTCCATGTCATGCAAGCCTGGGGCCGACATCTCAGGAGTGCTGACAGCCCCGTGAGAGAAGACAGTCGTCGCCACGCAGTCCTCAAGTATGTTCGAAAGCTAAGTCTGATGACACTTGATCAGGCGTTTGACCGCGAGGAGGCATCATTCAGGGAGTTTCTCCAGCGCATTGATAGCAGTGGCAAACTCCTTGCTTACTACAATCAGGAATGGTCACACATTGACGATACCTGGAGTAGACATGGAAGGCGAGATCTTCGCGACATGAAATCAGACACAAACAACCTGCTCGAGAGGTTTTTCAGGAGCGTGAAGCGCGACTATTTACGTGGAATGAGGGCCAAGAGAAGAGACCTGCTGATTCAAACGCTGATAAACAAAGCCACTGATTACCACATCGAAGTTCTGAAGTCGAAGCTCGCAAATCGGGATATCTCTCAAAGAGAACTTCTACAGAGACAATACGATGAGGCTGTTGCTTACTTTCGAACACACATTCGTCCAGTCGTCCTCCCAGAAACGCCAGATTCACTTGCATCTACCTCCTTTGGTGATGACCGGGTTCTGAGAATGCTGTGCAAAGATGGCATGGTGCATTACTCTTGCCTGGGAGACTTAAGCTGCACATGCGACGAGAATGAAGACGATATTTGCATGCACATCCAGGCAGTGATGCATGGAGACAATGGAGAATGCCATTTGAACCTGGATCACATCATGGCTGCTGCAGACATTGTCCGAAGAGGACTTCAACATCAGAATCCTGCGCCAGTCCAGAAAATGAGAGAAGATAGAACGAGCGACGAGCCCGTGGATGTGTACGAGTGCTGGCCGATCAGCTTTTATATCACTGGAGAATTTCCAGCAAAAGATTCAAACAAGAGACGCCTCCCATATTTTGTCAACACTAGTGACAATATTTGCACATGCCATTGCTACAACCTGCTGTCTATATGTCCGCATCTCATAGGGCTTGGATGTTCAAGCGAAGATGATTTGAGGGAAATCATGACCCAGATGCAAGGCTCCTTCTCCATCGAGAAAAATAACGAGGTCAATGAGGAATGGATCACGGCCCTACAGGCGCAGTTAGAATTGGCCCCTCACACACAAAATGGCATCGCCTTGCCTAGAAGGGACGACGCATCGCGCATCAGTCAAAGGAGACACGCCAGTGGCCTCCTTTCTGACGCCATGAAAAGTATGAAAAGAGATTTTGATGCTATGGATGATCACGCGCAAATGCAATGGTTGAATGACTTCATGTTACCTTCCATGAATCAAATCAAAGTCTTCAAGGAGAGGCACGCTGCTAGCTCAAACAATAATTCCAGCCACGTCTCAGGATCGCGGGCATTTGATTGCCGGGAAAATCGGTTTGTGACTCAGGTCAGGTTCTCTGGGCAGAGCTCCTCTGCCCGCGACTCGGAGAACGCACTCTTCTCTGATGGTCTTGAATATCTAGCTCAGTTTACAGGAAACACCGAAGAAGAAGAGTCAGTGGACATTGATGCTACTCCATGCCCACCACCTGCACCTTCTGGCCAGATTCCTCCCAATCCAGGAGCTCTACCTCGTGGGACACATGTAGAGGCCACCCTTCGTAGTATCAGGGAAAATCTGCGTGACAACGCCACTCGTCAATGATGTAAAGCATGTAAAACATGCCTGTTGGCATTCAGGACCTACTGGTCCTCAGACTCGCTGCCTTGGTCCAAGAAAGTCGACTCTTTCGTTCGCATTAGGGGCTCTAAAAATATATTAAATCAATACTATGTAACATAATCACGCACCTTTCCCGATAATCTTGCAAAATATGGGTGGGAGCCATTCGTCGCGACCAACAACACCGTCGCGCTGTCGACGCGATATGTCGGGCTACTCACCCCGCGGGTGGATATAAAACATTATTTGATGATATATTATTTGTTACAATGGGTACTACGTTAAGGACTGTAGGTTTTGTAGGCCAAGGAGTCGAGGGATTGTTGACGGTTACTAGCCGGGAGGCCCGCATTTGGGCCGATTTTGGCTTTGGTGGAAATGAGGCATTCCCGGCTGTAGCTGGGAGGCCCTCATTTGGGGGGCTCAAAATCGCCGGTTTTGGAGGGTCCAAATCCGGCCCTCCGAGATCTATCTGGGAGGCCCGGACGGTCTGTCATCTACGCTCTCGCAACGCATCACCACCGGGCATGTAAGACTGGAAAATAAACATGTAGATTGTTGCACAAATATTCAAAACAGCCAGATTCAATTCTATAAGAAACTATCTGAATACATCAAAGATGCCAATCAAAGTGGGAATCAATGGTACGCTGTTGTCGAGTGCAAATCTGAATGCTCTACGGTCGTGCTCACTCGCTCCCTAATAAAGCAAACCCAAAGATCGTCCGCTCTGATAATAGATATTTATAACCATTTCAAACCATATTAGTGCAGGATTCGGCCGCATCGGTCGTTTGGTACGTTTCTGATCACGTCGCCCTTGCATCAGAACTCGCTCGAACCCAAACAACTGTGGAACAACTAGAGGTTTTATGCACTCTTGTTACAGCGTATTGATCGATTTGAATATTCCTAGAATGGTCTGATCGCCTTATTCTCACATCAATGAAATTACGATGTAGGTCATGCGAGCAGCCCTGGAACGTGGGGACGTTCAGGTTGTTGCGTATAACGACCCCTTTATCGATCCAGAGTATGCAGCGTACATGCTCAAGTATGATTCTGTGCATGGGAAATTCAATGGGACAATCGAGCATGCAGAAGGCGGTCTGATGGTTGATGGTCAGTTCATCAAGGGTTTCACCCATATGAAGCCAGAAGAGATTCCATGGGGGGAGGTCGGCGCCGACTATATCTGTGAGTCTACAGGTGTTTTCACGGAGGTGGAGAAGGCGAATGCTCATATCAAAGGAGGGGCGAAGAAGGTCATCATCTCGGCACCTTCCAAGGATGCGCCCATGTTTGTCATGGGAGTGAACCATGACAAGTACAATCCAGCAGAGAATACCATCGTATCCAATGCTTCTTGCACTACCAACTGTCTTGCTCCATTGGCAAAGGTGATCGATCAGGCATTCGGAATCAAAGAAGGGTTGATGACGACTGTCCATGCAACAACAGCCACACAGAAGACGGTGGATGGTCCATCCAAGAAGGATTGGAGAGGTGGGCGTGCAGCTGCGAACAACATCATTCCATCATCTACGGGAGCAGCCAAAGCTGTTGGGAAAGTGCTTCCGCATCTGAACGGAAAGCTCACAGGCATGGCATTCCGTGTGCCAACACTGGATGTGTCTGTTGTGGATTTGACGGTCAATCTTGAGAAGGAAGCGACGTATGATGACATCAAGGCGGCCATCAAGGCTGCTTCAGATGGTCCACTTGCTGGTGTGCTCGGGTATACGGATGAGGATATGGTGTCTGCAGACTTCATCACAGACAAGAGATCCTCAATCTTTGACGCAAAAGCTGGAATTGCTCTGAGTCCCACCTTTGCCAAACTGGTCTCTTGGTATGATAATGAATGGGGATATTCGAATCGTCTGGTTGATTTGGTGTGTTATATGGCATTGAAGGATGGCAATGCCACGCAAGAAGAAGTAATGGAGTCAACCAAAGATACTGTGGCATCCATCATCGCATAGATCTTGTGTTCGCTTGTATCTTTCTTTGTGTCCAGATGAGATCAACCATGTAACGAAAAAGACTTTAAGAAGACAAGATGGTACATTGGAAATCATATGCAACAGATAGATCTACTACTATTCAGTATGAGGACTTATTCCCGCAGAGTTTATTTATCAATACCTCAGCATGACGTGTAGACTTTGGTTGAGCTAACACTGATCGAGGAAGCGTCTGGTCCCTTATCCTGATCTTTTTCCAGAGCTTGTGGCATATGCACACTGCAATCATTGGGGCCACTGCCTAGAAAAACTGACATTTCTTTGAGTTCTCTGACAATTTCTGCAAATGTGGGACGGTCGTATGGATTTTGCGACCAGCATGTCGTCATGAGAGTCACATACTCGTCAAAATATGTGCAGTCTTTCCCAGTACTGTCATGTACCTCCCAAAAATTTGGAACGGGTGGTCTTGCACCATCACGCACTAGTGTGACAATATCCCAGTGCTTCAAGTCTGACCATGGTATTGACCGAGTGAGCATCTCCCACATGACGATGCCAAATGCATATACATCCGATTCTTTTGAATATCCTTCCCCTCCGAGAGTTTCTGGGGCAAGCCACCTTGGGTTGTGGGCAGAGCCAAGACTGCTTCCTGTGGATCCTTCCAACAAACTGCTCAAATTGAAATCGCAGATTTTGACGCGATAATCTGCATCGACTAGAATATTGCTGCTTTTAAGATCACAATGGACAATTGGTTTGGATCTAGAGTGAAGATAGAGGATCCCAGTTGCTGCATCAATCATCATTTTCAAGCACATCTCCCAGGTTGGCAGGAACTTGTCCTCTTTTGCAGCAAATTTCAGCAGAGTCAACAGACTCCCTCTTTCACAAAATTCTGAGACAATACAAGGAGGTTCAGCACATATTCCCATAAATTGCACAATGTTTGGATGTCGTAATGACGATAAAATGTCTGCCTCAGTTTCCAGCATGGACATTATTGCTTCATTGTTTCTCTTTTCCAAGTGTGGCTCCAGCGCAACAGTGGATGTATCAGACTTCCAAGGCATCAAAAATTTGACAGCGACAGGCGTCTCATTCCATACTGATCTGTACACTTTGCCGAATGCCCCCTGCCCTACGCATTCACACATCTCTATGGTGGAAAAATCTATATTGTAGTCTGCTAATGTCGAATCTTTTCGTGACGATGAATCTTCTAGCAATGATCCTCTCTCTACCATACGGCAACTAGTACTTTTGGATGTTGATACGAGACCTGGGTTTGCTACGTTCCTGTTCTGCTTGGTTTTTGATACCTCCTCTGCCGCTGACATTGCCATTGGGCCTAGTGAAGCAGCAGTAGCCATCGGACCCATCGCATGACCAGATAGCTCATTATGTAGATCACCATTGGAAGCACATCCATCCTTCCATAACGCTCCATGTTTGAGAATATCTAGTGTGGAGAGCACACCTTCAGTTCCTGGTGCTTCTAATGTTGCTCTAGTCTTCTCGGAATGGCTACTATTGCGATGTCCATTTAATTTGAATTCTGTTACTTTTGTATCACTTTGTGCGGACGAACGTTGGACTATATCAGTTCGCGATCTCACTCTCATTCCACCTCTCCCTCCTGCTTCTACATCACCTCCAGAATCTGCAACGCCTCTTCTGCGGGACCTACAGTACCAGCAGAATATGATGAGAGACGAAAGAACTATAATACCACCAACACTGCATGAGACAGCAATGATAATTGCCGTTGTTCTGCTCGTTCCATTCCCTTCTGCCGAGTTCTCAAGGGATCCTTGGACGTCCCCAACATCAGGCACAAATATTGTATTGGCTGGCGGGCTGGCGTCGTCAACAGGCTCTACAATATCATTTGTAGCCAATGGAGATGGAATTGGGTTCCCAATATCTGGAGAGGGTGACGGCAAGAGCACCAATGGAGAAGGAGGAGGAAAAGCAGGTGGAGGCTGTGCTGGCCTTGGAGAAACGGGTATCAAAATTGGCTCTGCTGGCTGCGGTACGACGATGGTATCATCTATTGGAATAAATGGGGAACTATCAACGCCTGGCTGGACATCGTACTCGTATTCTATCGGTATGATTGTCGGCTTGCCACCCTCTTGAGGACCTGGACCAGAAGGTGCCGGTGGGGACCTCTCACTCGAATCATTCCCGCCTCCAAATCCTATAATTACACATGAAATTTGTGAGCTATAAAATGGTATACGCACATCAGACCGTTTTGGACTCATTTTGTCCCGCGTACAATCCAACCAACCCACCTCCGAAGAAGAAGTCAACCACGTCGTCCAGGAAAMCNNCAGACGCGTTCCTCGCGCACGACAATAATATGCAGCAAAGGAACAATCTTTTTACCAACATCCTCATTGTTGTTTATTTCTGCATCTGGTGTGAGGATTAGCAGCCACTAAAAGTTGCACGACCTCAACTGACCTTCTAGATATCCCTACTGGGAAAGGCGAGATCCTAGCCAACCCGGGATTCACCGAAAANTTAGAATTTAGCCAAGGTTCTCGGACTCAAACGCTCCGCCGCGCGTTTGAAATGGAATAATATACTCATGCAAGGTTCAGAAAAGCGCTAATATTGAGGAAAAGACACGGTGCTGTTTGTTTCGGCGATTCGGGTTCGGGTCCCGGGATTTTGGGTACCNGGCCCCGCTTGTTTACGCAATACTAGGCTTCGATCGAATCATTCACACAYATATATAGTATAATGATTACTTTCCAATGGTAATTTTCGTCGTTCGTCGTTTTCCTGGCCGTTCTACCACTTCAGTTTCAGGCTTGGAAGCCTCAATACCTGGCCCTTTTCCTCCTCCATTTTTCTTCCGCCCTCGCTTGCCTGTCACTGTGCTGTGCTTACCTTTTCCTCTACTATTTAGAATCTCTCTAAAGATTCCCGACATCTGACGAGGGCGTGTGCTCTGTCGAACTGCATTCTCCTTGTTGCTCTTCCCTGTTTTCTTCTTGGTCTTTTCCCTGACATGTTCTTGTGGAGCAACACGGATGAGTGACTGATGCCATCTCAAAGGCTTATTTACTTCTATTATTATTGCTGACAGTTCGTCTTGATATTCTCCCCCAACCCTCTGCAATGGCCCATCATGTGGGAACACTTCAGTTACCATAACAGGCATACGTCCTTCTTCACAAGCACAGTCCCCTCTAGAGCCATCGCACATCACGGAGCCTATCGCTATGTAGTACAAATCATCACCTTCGTGCGATGCTTCAAGTGAAATATTCTTTCTCTTTCCAACAAGCCGTACCTTTGTCGATAAGGGGAATTGTGTGTGTCGTCTCTCTGTTGGCTCATTATCTGGATTGCTGTGCTTCGACGCCTGTGGTCCGTAAAAGGCATCCAAATCTCCAACAGGCACCAGTATTCTCAACACCCGCTCGAAATTCCACCCTTTTGAAGTGCATTTCTTCCTCACCTTTTGTACAATATGTGCCTCTTCACTGGTTGTCACATGGGGCCTTCCAGTAATGCTCTCTGAACCCTCTACAAACGCTTGTTTCCAACTCGAATCGATATTTTTAGTCTCTTTATTATATCTTCCGCTCTTTGCGAGTGCTAATACGACCCGTTTTGCAATATTATTCTGCAATATAGTATGCAACCTTGGTTGGCTGTGTGATCTGCATATTTTGCTAGCAAAGGAACATTCGTACCTCTTTGAGCCATTCGTCGAATGGCTGACTCTGAGCGGTTGCTGAACTTGCACATTCTGCGTCTACTTGACGAGCTCTGCATGCATCCGGATGTGGATCCACAGCTGTAGCACCTACAAGTGCAGGAAGTGGCAATCCACCGACATATGCGGCGTAGGTATCGGCGTCTATTTTCCCCTCCTTTGCTACCTCGAGAAATCGTATCTGAATCTTTAATAATTCAATCATCGAACTGTAGGGGCCGTCCTTGCTACCTATACCGGTGGCAGTTGGGATGGTCGACATCACAGCAGCTGTCCCTTGCCTGGCAATGTTCAACGCAGGTAACACGTTATCAATAGTCACTTATATACGTTTTATAAGGCATTCTCATCACATCCGTGTGTGATACGCACCAGGCAATATCCAAAGTCCAGCGTCAACAACGAATTCGGTTACCCTTGAGGAAAGGCCCGTGGTTGCGTATTCACGCCCTTCGCGGTGGTAAATATATATATATGGTACAAATAAATTATTTTATTGCGCCTGGGGTGCTTGAGACCGAGCCAATATGCACTCTGTCAGATGGTAGATCTGCCTCTGGACTTAGTGAAATTTCCCCAGGTCCTCCAGTCCAGCCTTGACCTCCGCGGAGGCTAAATCGACCGCCAAGTACAATCTACATAGGGCTGAGTCCACTGTGGAAACATCGCACTTCAATTTTAATATAATGCTTAGTATGTTTAATGGTAATGCGAGAGATTGAAGTACACGTCAATGTGCTATGGGTAACTCTGTTTGAAAACCATGGCCAGTGAGGGTGCTCCACATACTGCTACTGACACTGGAGTGCCATCCCCCGTCCCTGATGTGTCCCTGAATAGCAGAAAAAAGAGAATACGCGAGTATTCCTTTCAGTGTCCATGTGATATATGCGAGGGCCAGCCCCCTATTCCCTATGGGACTGTCAGGAGGCATTTGAATCGATTCAAACAGAAGATCTCAAAATCTATACACAGTGGTGAAAGGACAGAAAGTGCCAGGGAGACTCTTCTCGAATTCAATGATAGAGTCAATGAATTCAATGCAGCTGTCCAGGGTGGGAGTTGGAGGGATATGGCAATAGAGAGGGACTCTGGTGTGGAGCAACAGCAACAGAGTCATGTGGGTATTCAAGAAGCGACATTACAAGAAGAGAATTTTGAAGATTTAAACCCTAGTTGTGGAGGATATGATGATTATGACGATGATTATGACGATGATGATTACGACGGCGGTGATTATGAGGATACAGCTGCAAATCCAGCTGCAGAGGACATTGGCAATGGAACTGAGGAGGGGGTCGAGGACAGGATTGAAGAGCAACAAGCTAGTGGGGTGAATGAACTCATGATTGATAGATATTCTCAGATATCTTTTCAGCAGTGCACATATCCTGAGGATCTAGCTTCTTGGTTACTGGACCCTGTTGAGAGACATCCTCCTGGAGGGGAGGCACAGAAGCTTGTAGGGGACTTTTGCGTGGACCTGTTGCTCAACATGCTCGTAAAAAAATACGCAATTGCAAACATTACAGACGGTTTCAATATCATCTCGGATTATTATTCAACTGCACCCCCATACAATAAGGTCGATGCGCTGCGGAGGAAAATTGGGTCTCCTTTCCTAACATATTTCACATGTGCCCGACACCACCCAGTAACATGTGTTGAGGGGTCTGTGTGCCCTGAACCATCTTGCGGCGCGAAAATGTCCATTCAGATTAAGCAGTTGAAGATTGTCGACATTCTGAGGCGTGCTATGCAAGACGCCACGTTTTCACAAGGTGTCAGGTATGGACCAAGTTTGCCAAGGCATGGCTCTGATAACGTGCTATCCTCGGTCTGGCAAAGTCCAGCTATGGAAAGACTAAGGCTTAGAAAAGGTACAGAGATGGAAATGACGGATGAATACATTCCCATCGTGATCGAACTGTTCACAGATGGGTTTGCTCCATACAACAATGCAAGATCTTATTCAATTTGGTGTGTTTTGGTGAGGATTCTCAATCTGCCTCCAAAGGCGGGGAAAAAATATCAGAACGTATATCCATTGATGATTGTAGACGGTCCCAAAGAGGCAGAAACCCTCGATCAATATCTGGGCATGGTAGTGAAGGACATTGAAGATACATGCAGGGAGGATGGAGTTTCTGTCTATGATGCAGCAAGGAAATCCCAGGTAAGGACCAAAGTTTTTCTTCTATGTAGTGCTCAGGATACAAGAGCATTACGATTGGTAGCAAAGCATGATGAAACACCAAGCCAATGGCCTTGTCATCTGTNNAAAATCAAAGGAGAGGAATTCAAGATTGGCCAAAAGAAGGGTTCGCACAGGGTAGCATACAGGGCTAGCAGCATGCCAGAGCCCATCGATCTAATGTCTTACCGTTCATTTCTATGGAAGGATAATGATGTACGATTGCATCAGAAGTGGATCGATCGCGAGCTGCGAACGGGTAAAGCTGGTCTTGATAATAAGAAGTTTACATCATTTGCTGAACAACGACAAGGGTACAGGGGCATTTGTGCATTTAGCGGAGTGCCATATTTTGACGTGGTCAATGGATTTTTGATCTGTGCAATGCATGGTATTCAAAATGCCGCTGCTAGGGCTGAGAGTAACGTTGTTGGAAAGTTTGACACTGAACAACTCAGGAATTTTTTGAACTTAACTGACCATCCGAAGTGGGTGATGAGGGCACCGCCACGCGATTCTGAGTCTAGACGCAACGACCCAAATCGTTATTCTGAGAAGACCTGGACACAAGCAAGGAATTTCGTTTCGTTCATCTGTAGGCCATCTGGACTCCATGGGGATCCAGCAAGATTGTTTCGAAAACCTAATGCATCGAAGAAGCGAGAGGACGAAAACGACTCTCAGGCAGGGAAAATCAAAGCATCTGAATGGAAAGATTACGCCATCAGTGGTATTATATGCGCTGGAATGTATTTTGGGGGAGTTGACCCAGCAGTAGTAAAGGCATATGATGGACTGTTCTATGCATTGAAAAAACTCTGTTCACCTGTTGTCAATCTGGAGGAGATACAACAGCTTGAAGACGGTGGAATGTATCAAATAATGCTAGAGCTTGAGAATCAGTTACCAAAGACGGAAATGCTATACCATTTACATAGTCTATATCATCTGCCACGCCAGGTGCTCCACTATGGCCCACTGTCTGATTTGTGGTCCTTCCCCTTCGAGAGCAAGTTTAAAGACATGAAGAGTATGGCGAAGAAAAAGAATACGCCTGTTGCATCTATAGCTTCCAGATTATCTATCGAAATTGCTGTGAGATCAATTGATGCTGCCATGAAAAACCACAGAGAAAGGGATGGGCAAGAACGCATAGGGATCATACCAACTGGCCAAGAGGACATGCTGCTTTCCGGAAGCTATACGAAGATAACTATGGATCAAGAGGAAGATACTGAAATAATATGCTTTATACGCGAATATTATGTACCGCGCGAGACTATGGAAGACGTGCTAGGGCGTCAGGAAGACTGGAATAGTCTTGGGTCAAGTTGTTTCTTGTCAGAGGCATATGGACAAGATGACGCACGCCAGTTATCCCACCTTGTCAAACAGCTTGCACTCCTACAGTTTCAAATATTTAAGTATGACAAATTGATTCTTCACGGCGTCGAGATTGAGAGCAAGGCGTACGTGGAAAAAAGGAAAGAAGCAACAGACAACAGCTACCTTCTTCTGCGACAAGATGAACAATGGAGACTGCCCACGCTAGCACGCGTCGATGCAATATACCGCATCGTAATACCTGATAAGAGATTAGAAATGGATAATTCCACCCTTGATGAACGAGTCCTACTCAAAGTGAGAGAATACACCCTGGAGGACTTAGATCCAGAGCTCAAACAGTGTGGGCTACAAGATGTGCTTCTCTACCACACACAAACATCAGCGAGTGAGCGTCTCATTGACGTATCTTGTATCCAAGAACAAGCTTTCTTGGCTCCAGACATGAGGACAATACATGGATCGCTTGACGAGAAGCCACAGTTCCAGTCCTACCTGGTCCTCAACAAGGGAAGCCTTCGAAACCTGGACCTTTCCAAACTCTATAAAGAGAAGCCCACATAGGCTCTATGCATAATTGTGATCATATATATGAATATGGGAAGCGCCAAGAGCTGTCTCACGTGCAATGGATTGGTTTCCAGGGGTGGCCACACATGGTCTGGCCCAACTTGGACAGACGTTCGCCAAGCTCCCAGAAATGATTGTCGCGAAATGTCACAAAACCCCGAAATTATAAAATTTCAACATATTTTATAATTATATGCCAAAGGAGGAGGACAATGAATCACGGAGCGCGATGGTATTATTCGTCAAACACCCATTTTTGGTACTGAGAGCCTCGCGAGAGCCAATTGGCGGGGTGGTTCGCCAGTGCTGAAAACAATGGTTGCTAATTTCTCACTCGTATGAGCATCTTCGGACTTCAAATTTCGAGAACATATTTATATTATATATAATAATATAATCTAAAACTTTCAGAGGCTAAAACGCTCTGTAGACGAAGAACGAGGATTGGCTAGGATCTCGCCTTTCCCAGTAGGGTATGCTGCATCATCTGCAGGCTGCACCCGTGCAGGAGCTCTGTGTATCGAAGAGTCATGGTGGAATTCTTGTCACAAGTCAAGTCTACGACTATGAATTTTTACATGGCGAAACGTATCCAACAATATCATCAACATCATCCAGTCTGCTGACTCTTTCTCGACACGGTTCTTGCTTGGAATCCAGCCTTGATAGCAGACACTGTCCTTGATGCACCACATTGCTGGCACCTCAAAAACATGATTCTGGTAGAAGAATCTCTATCCAACAGCGTATCTGGGGATTTGCAACTATTGCAGAGCACATATTCGTTCATGTATCTCCTCAAGCACCCCTCAAACGCCTTGGGCAAGAATCTGCCCTTCAAAATCAGCCGCTGCTGGCCATCCAAGGACCCAGATGTTCCCAACTCTGCCAGGAGATACGCCTGTAGATGCTCGGGATTTCTATTCATACTCCTCGCCAAATCCATGAAGTTCGAAAAGACAGTCTTCTTTGTGCCTTCCCTGGCAACCTGGGGAGGCTTGAGCGTTGTTCTCCGCCTCTCACCAGTCAGCTCTGGATTATTTTCCTTCAATATTCCAAACACCCGATCTAACAACTCTTCATACTTGTAATCTCTATCCGAACCATCCCAAGGAAGGCCCCCAGAAGGCTTTCCCTGCCCCCCAGAAGCATCACCTTCCGGCCCAAATTCCTCATCTGTCCTCGTCTTTGACTTTTTCTTCTTCTTCTTCTTACCCAGACTGAGATTCAAATCATCAAGTCCCAAGTCATCGTCTCCTTCCTTGACGTCATCAGCAAACTTGATGGATTTCTTCTTCTTTTTGCCAAACTCGAGAGACGCACCCACGTCATCCTCCTCCTCTACTTCTCCGCTCTGCGACTCAGCTAGAGCCTTCTCATCTTCGTTATTGTCCACTGCATAGTAATATAGTGGTCATAGATGAGCATACGAATGCCTATCAAACACCTTGGGTCTCAAACTCTGTGACGTTGCCAAACACGTACCCTTCAACTCTGCAACCTTGTCTGCAACCTGTTCCACTTCCTACACATTATATTATAATATTAATTTGAATATTGAGACAAAGAATTCGCGATTGGAGAGAGATTGTCCGACATGAGAACGCACCGCCATCCTCTTTTGTTCTGACTGACTCCAAAGTATCTAAAATAGTAAGAATAACAGCTCTACTATATTGTATACCGAAACTTTAGATGGATTTTGAATACAAACAATGCCAGAGCCTCTACATTCTAATGCTTTTGATATTCTATCCGTATCAGCATGGGTCCGCTCAAGCACATCCATCGATCGATGGATACCCTTGTTGCAATGTCGTCGACATTGTCGACGAAGAGGACGACGACAGTCGTAGTCCATCACAAGGAGTAGAAGACCCGAATGATGTACACATAGAGTGGCCAAAATACTTGCATGCACTTGAATTACCTACAACATAGTCAAGAAATATGTCAAATGGCTGATCAACGCCTCAATTTGGGCAGATCAGTGCCAGTCTGGAGGAGGGCCAGTTGTATCATGGTGTTGCTGCTGACTCTCCTCTTGATGGTTGTGACTGTGGATGCATCACCAGGATCTAAGGGATTGGTCGTGGATCTACACGCTTCGTGGGAATCTACATCACTGCTACACGAGGCTGCAGAGTTTCTGGTAGGTATTTGTGCTGTCTTGGCAGCAATCTAGAACATCAGTCCTGCGCGTTGAAGCGCTCTTTGGAGTGTTTCTGTATTCATCAAAGTGTCATAGTATGAATTAATTGGGCTTTTGCATGCAGGGCGACGGCTCAGTGGCGGGTGGATTTTTCGAACTTGTTCGAGAGTGGAGGGGTGTTGGGCACCAGGGAGGAGCATCATTTTGCCCTGCTGCAATGGATGATGCTTGCTGCTGGTCCATGGTGCAACAATCTCTCGATTCGATACTGTCGAAGGGGCAGATGTATCAAATGGGCATGCTGGCCCTTGCCTCGAGGCAGTATTCTCCGAGACTGGAGACCTTTCGGCAGTTGTCCCAGGAGTGGTTTCATCCTGGCGAGGCGTGCTGCTGGGTGGTCGTGAATGGAAACACTGCCACAGTAAATGGGGAAGAGCTAGAAAAAGCTGTTGATCTCGCATTGGAACAAGGTAGTGTGACAAAGGAAAAGGTTCTGGACATTGATCACCTGTTCAGCAAAAGAGATGGCCGGGCTACTCTGACACTATATGGCCCATTGGATTCGGTGTGTTCCCATCGAATGCACGACTATATTGTGGATCATGTTCTTGACAAGAAGAATGGGTCCGTTTCGTACCTGTGGAGGCCTATTCCTTACAGTGGGGTTGCTTGCCAAGACGAGTTTTCGTGCAGTCAGCTGGGGACGGACAAAAACATGACTATTCCTGGATATGGGGTAGATTTGGCCATTAAAAATATGGAATATAATGCGAGAGATTCCTCTGAAGACATCAAATCCTCGGATGGTTTGGATTCTTCGCAGGCCACACCAGGATTTGACATTCAAAAGTTGGTTGAAAGATATCCAGCAAGCAGGATGGAACTGGAATCATTCGGGTCTCATCTGAGCAAATCGTCGTCACAGAACGACGTAGGTGGTATAAAAGTATGGGATTTGAACGATATTGGAATCCAGACTGTGGAAAAGGTTTTCAATGCCAAAGATAGGCTGTCTGTGCTTCGGGATGTTGCACAAAATTTTCCCAGCCTGGTCGAGATGATATCCAAGGTGCCCGTCTCAAAAAATACGAGAACACAGATAAAATCACTCTCATCATATCTTGCGCCAGATGCAGAGGCTTTGTTTGTCAATGGTTTGTCCATTGCTTTGGGTGATCTGAACTGGCATGCAATGCTGGATGTGCTCCGCAGGGAATCTGAGTTTTTGCTCAAGCTTCACACATTGGGTGTCACTTCTGCAAAAATTCCGGAAATTATCAAATTGAGAAATGGGCACAGTGGGCAGGATGATGAAAGACGAGGAGAAAGTTTCCGATTGGACTTTCATCCAGAGACTCAAGTCTTCTGGATGAGCAACGTCGAGGAGGATGAGTCCTTCGAAGGTTTACCGTCACGATTGAACAGCTTGCTGCAACCTTCATTTATGGGACAAGCTCCCGCGGTGAGGAGGAATATTTTCACAGCATTACTTGTGGTGGATGTGGGCAGCAGGGGTGGGGGCATGTCGCTCTTGACTGCAAAAGGCCTCCTAGACCAAGGTCTTCCGGTGAGAATTGGCATTATTTCAGTCGGACACAAAGAGAAAGTAACAGAAAAATCCCGAGACCTTGCAAATATATTCACGGCTCTCGGGTTGAGTGTGGGAGGTCGTCAAGCCTGTAACCTGTTTGCTGCTACAGCAGCAGCTATGTCACAGAAAGGTTGGGATACGGACGAGAATTACCCAGAAGCAATGTATAGCTCTCTTATGAAGCAGCTAAAGCCAAAGTGGAACAGTATGTCGGATAAATTTGATGGTATTGCGCCAAAGGCCCTTGCAAGCTTCCTGAGGGATCCCAAGAATAGCGTAGCAGAAACTGTGGCATCCTTCTTGAAAAAGGCGAGCGTGCAGGTCAAGGGGCTCGGAATCCAAGATCTTCCCGAGGCAGGGGGTATCCTGATTTTCAATGGGGTCCTGCATCAGGTAGATTCGGCTCCCATGTGGCGCCCAGTATTGATCAATGCCTGGCAGACTGAGGTTGCTTCAATTCAGCGGCTCGTGTACGAGAATCGACTGTCTGATTCGTCTACGGATTTACTAAGCGACATACTTTTGATACATGGTGCCATTCCACGATTCAATTCGAGGATATTGTCAAAGCCCTCTCTGCTGGGACATGGCGATTCGGACAACAGTCCTCAGAGAGCTGTTGATTTTGCAAACGTGTCAAGCACCTTGGATCTCATCGAGAGTATGGGACTGGCTTACTTCAGCCAAATGTCTCTTGTGAATACGAAGATTCAAAACTTCGTAATAACGCACTGGGTCATTGTCAATCCATCATCTGACGCAGGGCGAGCCCTGATGTCTGAGGCCTTGTCACATGAGTGTGCTGATTCCAGAATTGGTGTGGTGGTCAATGTGGAGGACCCATCTTGTTCGAATGATGTCCTCTCGGAATTTGATACTTTGTTGCTAGGATTGTCTCGTGGCCCCCCAGAGAAAGCCTCTGAAGCGGATTACTTTGACATGTTGGCCTCCATATCTTCTGCGTCAGCTGCTAATCTTGCAGAAGGAAGGTTGTCAGCTGTGATGCCAGGCGAAGTTTTCCCAGACTCTGAAAGCCTCAGCAACTTTTTGGACAACGTCAGAAGTGCAAGGTATCTTGAGAAACACTGTAGTTTCGTCAGAGACCATCTGGGCCTGCCTAGGGGTACATCTGGCGTCCTAACCAATGGCAGGTTTTTGGAACAAAGATTTGCGGGGGATATAGTCGCAAAAGACTTTAGAATTCTTGATCAGGTGGCGGAAACCAAGTTTTTTGCGAGCAAAAAGCTGTTGGATATTTTGAAATCGACATTGCCCGCAGATGGCAGAATCAGCACCATTGCTGCTTTGTCATCGGGTGTCATCATGGTCCATACGTCTGGAAAGGTGTGTTTGTATTGTAGATCAAGGCATTTGCTAACTCGTAACTAAAAAATATGCACGTTGTCTTACAGGATGCATCGCAATCTTCCCAAGTGCTGGAGCTGTTCGATAGGACTGCCGACAACATCAAGGTCATAGAGAGGTCACAATACAAATTCGACACGGCTCCACTGCAGGTGCAAGCAATTTTCGATCCACTTAGCAAGTCATCCCAGCAGATCTCACCAATCCTTGCGAATTTGAAAGAATCTCTGCACGCGAATATTGAAGTCATTTTGCATCCGAAACAAGGCTACTCGGATTTGCCTCTGAAGAATTATTACAGGTATGTCATGCCCAGCATTCATGGTATCAGTTCGAATGATCCGCCCATGGCCATCTTTTCATCGCTGCCCCTCCATGATACTTTGACGTTGGGAATGGATGTTCCAGAAATGTGGCTGGTTGGCCCTGTTCACTGTAAGCATGATTTGGACAATATTCAGTTGGCCAGTCTCCCAGCAACAGAAAAGAACCTTGTTGCCACCTTCAGGTTAGACTCTATCCTCGTAACAGGAATGTGTGTGGATTTTTCTGCTTTAGAAAGTGGCAGAAATGCTCAGATACATCCACGAGGAGTTCAATTGACTCTTGGAACGCCTGAAAAGCCTATCAAGTCTGACACCCTGGTGATGAGCAACCTGGGCTACTTCCAACTCAAGGCAAGTCCAGGTATTTGGGACTTGCGTCTGGCTCCAGGGCGATCAGAAGAAATATACAGCATAGAAACAGTCACGGGAAGATCCGAATTCTCTCTGATGACAAGTTCAGCCGCGATGAGGGACAAGGCAGCAATCATTCCAGTGGCCTCCTTTTCTGGAGAGCATCTGCTGCTTTTGTTGCGGCCGATCAAGGGACACGCTGGAGAAGATGTACTAGATGTCAAGGGTGGTGACTCATTATCTGCAAAACACATAGATGATACAATTCACGTTTTCACTGTTGCTTCTGGTCATATGTATGAGCGTTTGCAGAAAATCATGATACTCTCAGCCATTAAACGATGCAGCAGACGAATCAAATTTTGGTTCATTGAAAACTACATGAGCCCTCAAATGAAAGATTTTGTTCCACATATGGCTCGGCAGTATGGATTTGACTATGAGTACGACTCGTCTTTGAATTGTTTTCCAGTTTGTATCCGAGGTTCTGATGTGTCGTTTTCATCCCATGCAGGTTTGTGACATACAAGTGGCCATCCTGGCTCCACAAGCAATCTGAGAAACAGAGAATCATATGGGCCTATAAAATCTTATTCTTAGATGTCTTGTTTCCGCTTGGACTGAAAAAAGTCATCTTCTGCGACTCTGATCAAGTCATCAGGACAGATTTGGCAGAGCTCTGGGATTATAACCTCCATGGAGCTCCCTACGGATACACACCGTTTTGCGACAATAACAAGGACATGGATGGGTTTAGATTCTGGAAACAAGGATTCTGGGAGAACCATCTTCAGGGAAAGCCATACCACATTTCAGCTCTCTATGTTGTCGACTTGGAGAGATTCAGGTCCATGGCAGCCGGTGACCAGTTGCGAGTCATCTACGATCAGCTTTCCAAGGATCCCAACTCGCTATCAAACCTGGACCAAGATCTTCCAAACTTTGCACAGCACCAAGTGCCCATTGCCAGCCTCCCTCAAGAGTGGCTGTGGTGTGAAACATGGTGTGGCAATGCCACGAGGACAAGGGCCAAGACAATCGATCTCTGCAACAACCCATTGACCAAAGAGCCAAAGCTTCAGAGTGCCAGGCGTATCATCGCAGAGTGGCCAGATCTCAATAAAGAAGCTGAGGAATTCACTGCAAGAGTGGATGCATACCTCGACGGAGCATTGACAGAAGAAGAGCTCTCCTCGTCGGACAGCAGTCGATTTATGGTCAATCTCAAGCCCATGGTTGAAGGGTCATTCCCAGTCAACAAGGAGGCCCATCACGCCCCCGACCACTCGGAATTATAATTATTACAGTATTAGTAATACACATACACCCCGAGAATCAGACAAGAATGCTGAACGTATCAGTCAGTCGACCGCAATTGCCCCATTTGGGCATTCATAGCAACCCTCGCCGATGTATCATCCTTAGATGCTCCAATGAGTATCAAAGGCAACAGACGAGTAAAAAATCCACTGGAATCCTCTCTGTGCTTGGCCTTGGGGCATTAAAGGCCAAGGCAACTCTGACAGCCATGGCTCTTCGTGCCTGCCAGGATGCCGATACAGATGCTATTAATGCTCAAATCAAGGAGAATATGAAATCGCTGAGGATGTTGGCTCTTGTCATGCCATTTGCTGCAGTCAGTGGAAGCACAGATACATTTTTCATCATTACAAAGGCTGTTGCGTCGTTTATCAAGGTGCGTCTCTGCAGGAGGGGTCTTCTGTGTTGATCAAATCATCAATATATACGTATATATGTCTGCAGTTGTATCTGTTGCTGTTGTTTGTGAGAGTGTTGTTGAGTTGGTTCCCTACGTTTACCTGGTGGGAGCAGCAGCCTTGGCTTGCGCTGAGACAGGTCACGGATCCTTACTTGAAACTGTTCTCTGGGCTGGTGCCACCATTACTGGGAACGATCGATCTGACCCCATTGTTCGGGTTCTTCATTCTGCAATTCCTGGGAGGTGCCTTGGATGTAGCCGATGATGAGACAAGGTTCTGGAGTTGACATGTGGTCAAGTTGCAGTTGTATCGGACAATGTAGAGTGGCTGTTCTAATCGTTACATTAATTTATATTATATTGGTTTGAAACGTACATATATATACCAGTAGGAGTAGTAGTATAAGAACAGCATAATGGAAGTCAATCCATGGTGTTGCGATCAATGAAAGAAGGAGGTTTGCTCTTTATGCATTTGGTTCTTCTCTTGTCTCCCCTTTCTGTCATGATGGGGGCGTACACGATATGATGTGTACGGCGTTGAGTTGTTGAACAAGAGAGACGACTCCACGGGTATTTACAAAATAGAACCTCTCATTGAGGAGAGGTCGTTTGTCCTCTCGTTTGCATCCATGAGCAGTGCCATGGCTTGTTCCTGGTCCATCGGATTGTTCTGGCTGGAATCAGTATCTTCCCATACCACTCTGGAAGTTGCATTGGATTCCCTGACAAGATATCCGGCAACGCTGTCACGGCGAGAGCAGAACCTTGGCAACTCGTTCTTCCTCCATTCCCCAGTCAAATCATATGGAGTGAGCTTTCCAAGTTTGCAGCGATTCTGGGAGGAGCTGTATGCGAATGTTTTGCACGATCCACTTTCAACACATTTTTCAAAACACTCTGCAAGGCTTTGAATTTCTCTGAACTTTTGGAATGTGCCACGATTTACAGTGTACCCATTAAAAACCACAGCAAGGCCATCCGACCGAGTCTCTCCACCCAAAAGTTCTGGATTGGTATTTTTCATCGATACAGAACACTTTTTACCTTGTGGACGTGCCATGACAAGGCCTGTTGACTGTCCTGTACGTCACAAATACGCGAACTCATGATTACACACCTGTTGCACAGAGGACTGGGCATTAATGTCAACTCAGAGGAATCCAGCAGCCTCTTCTCCTGGTGGAGATGACATGCTTGTATTCTTCCTCCTCTATTACATACCTGGTATCATATTGGAATCTGATGAGATCATGGCGAGCAATAATGCTCCGACAAAGGGTAGTTTGAAAAGGCTCATGTTCACCGAAAAGACAGCAGCAGATAATATTATTTGGTGCTTGTCAAACTTTTCTCTTTCCGTAAAGCACGATTTATTCAAGTATTCTGATTAATATTTGAAATAATATACACTATAAATCTGACATATCATACGTTTGACGCGTTCTTCCAAGGCAGCCAGCGACCTGCCACTCTGGGTTCCAAGTCACATTCTGCTGCATGTGTACTTGAAGGTGGAAATGGCCCATACTTGCATAGGAGGTGTCGCCCGAGTTGAAACTATGTATGTCATCCATAACAATAAATGAATTACAAAGAGGCTTTCCTGATTTCCATCTTCGCAATGGTCTCTAGGTGGACATTGTCTGGTCCATCAGCCAGCCTCAGTGTCCTGGCAGCACTCCAAATGCTTGCGAGAGGAAACTTATCAGACACACCTGCACCGCCAAATATCTGAATGACTCTATCGACAACAGCAAGAACTGCTGAGGGTGTGTAGACTTTCGCAATCGAAATGGTGGAGCGTGCTGCCTTTGACCCAACAGCATCAAGAGCAGCGGCAGCATTGTGCACAACAAGCCTTGCAGCATCCAAGTCAACCCTGCACCTCGCAAGATCTGCGCGAATCAGCTGATGCTCATAAAACCTCTTCCCAAAAGATTTTCTCTCATGTATTCTATCCAAACATAGAAAGATTGCTCGCTCACCCATGCCCAATAGTCTCATACAATGGTGCAATCGGCCTGGACCCAAGCGGCCTTGTGCTATCTCAAAGCCACGACCTTCCCCCAAGATGACATTCTCCTTGGGCACTCTGACATTGTCGAATTCCATTTCTGCATGCCCATGTGGTGCGTCATCATATCCAAAGACCGTCAAGGGTTTGATATTGATGATGTTCTCATTCGGCATTGGCACGAGTATCATTGACTGTTGCTTGTGCACTGGGCCGTGGCACGTCGTCTTACCCATAAAAATAGCCACTTTACATCTCGGATCACAGGCACCAGATATCCACCACTTCTTTCCGTTCAAAATGTACTCATTTGACCCTTGGTCAAAATGAATGGATGATTGGATGTTTGTAGCATCTGAAGAGGCAACATTTTGTTCAGTCATGGCAAAGCACGACCTCAGGTCACCTCTCAGGAGTGGGAGTAACCATTTCTTTTGCTGTGGGATATTCCCATACCTCGCCAGTACTTCCATATTGCCCGTGTCAGGAGCTGAACAATTGAAGATCTCAGATGCCCACACGGAATACCCCATCACTTCTGCAAATTTTGCATAGGAAGCGTTGGTCAACTTTGGACCAGCCAAAAGGATTCGTTCATCCTCAGATAATGGCATGGATTGTAAGAATGAACCAATTTTCTCAGCCAAGTCTGGTGCAATCCACAGATTCCAAAGTCCTTGCCTCTTGGCTTCCACTTTCAATTCCTCCTGCAGAGGATGGATGGACCATCTCTTATCTGATGCCGCATGCTCCGTCAGAATGCATTCTGCAGGAAGTACTTTAGCTCTCATGAATATCATCAGCCTTTCTAGCAACGACTTTTCCTCTAAAGATGACTCTCCCATGTATATTGAGCCAGAATGAAACATGTAATCATCAAAACTCGAAGTTCTATCGCCCATCAATCTCAGTGCTATTTGAGCCAAGGCGCTAATATTATCCTCTGAAGCTAATACTGCTGCTTCGCTGCTGGAAGCATTCCCTTGCCGAGCTCGAGCCCTCACCCCGGCGAGAATGCTAGTGAGTCTGAAAAGAGACAAGGACACATAAAAGTTCCAATCGGCACTCCCCGGACGCTCTATCCCCCTTTCATGACAATATACTTGTATATATTCATCAATAGAAGGAATACCAGCCAGGGGAGGATTCTGAGGCAAAGCTAGTTGTGGAATGGCATGATGGGGAATGTAGTATGGCAAGCAGCTGTATGCCAAATCACAGAATGGGTCCCCTAATGTAGACAGCTCCCAGTCTAACACTGCGACTACCTTTCTTGTACTCTGATCATATACTAGATTATCTAGACGAAAGTCTCCATGAGCGAGACACGATGCAGATGGAGTTTGTCTGCCCTTCATGGTAGCCTCGTGCCGCTGGAGTACGTGACACAGTTGCCTCATCATAACTCCTAGGGCACCCCCTTGCTCCCCATCAAGCTGTGATTTCATATACTGTCTGTTCCAAATATCGATTTGCCTGCCCACATAGCCCTCTGCACGCCCATACCGTCGCAGACCAACTCTAGAAGGATCAATCGAATGCAACCTTGCAAGAACCCTGGCCATCTCAAAATATATCTCGCGGCGTCCATGCTCATCGTCAACATCTCTCAAATCACTATATTTGTAAATCTCACCCTTTACAAACGACATGAGATAAAACGGTGTACCCAACACATGCGCCTCCTTGCAGAGAGCAATTGGCTCAGGAACAGGAAAACCAAGAGGAAATAGACAGCAGAGAACCTCATATTCCCTTTCAATAGCATGGGCCGACGGGAGAGTAGGAGGAGGAGGCTTCTTACGTAGCACAAGCTCCCTCTCTCCACCATTAATACTCACCAAAAAGGTGGGGTTGGACTGTCCATGTGAAAACTTGGTGCATTCTATGTGTTCTACTACAGTGCCTCCCAGACTGCGCTTGCTGATCGCTCTCAGATACCCCCCCAATCGATCCTATTATTATACATGTAAATATATAGTATACGGATAGGAAATTATATACCGAGAGATTGGCAGTATTCACGTACCGAGTCTTGTCGGGAAGTCGAGAATTTCTTGTCGTCACTGTCCTCCCTCATCTGATCCGAGGGTGTTACACAATTTCATTCTAAATAGAATCATATGACCACCTGATCAATGCCTGTCCATTTGTCTCAGAGTCACGGCAGCTGCCGGATCAATCTTGTTCAGTTCCACAAAGATCCAGTACTTGAACAGAGAATCCAACACCACGGGGACAGTGGCGACAAACAAGTGAAGACCATCTTGCTGCGCATGGAGTCCATAGTGATGGCTCAGTAGACTCAATGCCGCAGTCCATCCCTCCTCCGAATGGTATCCCAGGAGGGTATCTGTCACCAGAATGATGATGAAGGCTTTTGCAGTATCTGACAGTCCTGTGAACACTCTGCCTATTGTGCGAAACAAGATGGCTCTGGGCGAATTGTCTCGAACCAACAGCATGAAAAATATCACCGCAGAAGTGCTATCAGATACAACATTCAGCAGTGCACTTTTATTCTCCTTCTTCTTCTGGTCGGCGAATGCAACTGCTTCTTGGTGCAAGTGCTGCAAGAGATCCTCGTCATTCAAATCTGGTGCCTGACCCAAGGACGCTGCCATTCTCAACTTTATTTCTTCTCTATGCATCGCTTCTGCGCCTTCGACCTTTTGCTCCGCAGAAAGAGCAAATGCATTCGGATCAATCTCCTGTGCAAAGCTCCACAGGGGTTGGGCCACCATGCGACTCACAGCAAAGCCCACTGCCAGGGGAACGCCGATCAAAACCCCAGCATATCGAAGCGATTCTCTAGACTCGTATTGATTCGTGATGGCTTCCACAAACACCCTCTCCTCTGCTTCTTTCTCTCCCAAGGCTACTCTATTATAAATACCAGTTGGATCCACAATAGGACGCAAGTACTCATCCCTCACCTTGGACCTCTCCCCTCTCCTTGATCTACGCCTTCTAATCACTGCTTCTCGAAGTTCTGCAACTTCTTCGCTATCATCCAAATCAGCTACCGCTGGATTGCCGCTCCAGTCGTCCCAGTCCTCCTCAAGTCCTGCTGACCACTCTTCGATGGCCTTTGCTCGCTTCCGATCTGAAATGGCAAGATCTTTGGAACCAGGCGAAGGTTGTGCATCCCCCGGACCCTGTATTAGGCCCAGCCAACGCCGAACGTCATCCTGAAACTCTCCTCCTTCCTGACCATCAGCTGCCCGACAAGTCAATATTTCTCCTCTTTGGACATTAATTGTCAAGTATCTTGCAAAACCAGCCTTTGACAGGTTCAGATGGACCAAACTCCCACGAACGTGTGTCTGCCCTGGTTGTCCATGCCTGGACTGAAGAGCACTCTGAACAGCCGATCTTGCCACCATTTGTCTTCTTATAATATTTTAATTAAACCATTGGATCAGAGTATCGAGAAGAGGCTGCTCTTGTAAATCCTCTCATGCACTAGTGGCCCTTGTAACTGGGTATGCTTTAGATGGCACCCCACAGTACTGTGACACTAGTGTCTTCATTTGCCTGATCAGGCTCTCATGAGAGTGTGATCGTATAGTCCATTGATTATAGTCTGTTGAGAGTGCCGTATACGCAGTCTATCTACAGCCATCCCATCGAGTCAATCTTTGGCTCTTTCTCGATTGGAAACATGCACAAGGAACTCAAGCTCCCATAGATACTTGGACAAGTCTCATATTCCATGCATGGAATTTGAGCAAATATGCCCGCAAGTGATCACGCCAACGTCATCTCTCTGCTTTAGAGATGCATTGATGCGCAAGTTCTTCACAGATGCGAGTGAATCCACAGGTCCTGCCAATCCCTGTAGACCACCTGTCTGTAGGCCTTATCTGGAAGGTCCTTTCAGTACTGCCACTAGTGGCAGGATGAGGTTGGATCACAAAATGAAGACCAGTACCCTGATGTACAGTGAGGCTTCATTGCACTTCGCAAATGTTTTTATTAGTACATTTTTGTGAGACTTAATGAACAATGGTCGTAATATGTCGATGGAATTCATGGATTCGAAAGGCTCCAGTCGAATTCATTGACAAGGTCGTCGTTGCACGGCCACGCATGCCAAGGATGACAATGCACTCATCAAGGCAGTCTCACTATACCATATCATATACTAGTAGCATGGGATCAGGGTTGAAGTCCAAGAGAGGGGGAACACTGGTAACTCCTTCTGGGTTGTTGAGTGGAGTTGCAAGCAGACGACAGAAGCCTCGGTATCATGTGCTTGCTCGATCTGAAGTCACAGAAAGTGACACCAGAAATATAGAGACTGATATTCGGCACCAGGAGATTGGATCTACTGAGGAAAAGGTGTCTATCCAGAAGCAAGGCAAGAGGCTGGCATTCCTCAAGGCCCAAAAATCCTGCTCCGTTGCGATCGAGGAGCTTGATAAACCAATTGGTACGATATTTTATGCTACCTGTGGTGTGTGTACTGGATATTGTATCATGCAATGCAATGCAATGCAGGCACCTATATGACACTTCCTGCGAGTCAATACAGCGTCCTGGATGCAAGGAAAATTGAGAGAATAGATGAGGATACGTTCAGGTGCTATGTTGGGGGATTCAAATTCATGAATTTCATTGTAGAACCCGTACTAACGCTTTCTGTCGTGGTGGGAGACAGAGGGCCAACAGTCAGGCTGCTTGAGACAGAGTTGCAAGGATCCAAGGCAGCCCTGGAAGCAAACAAAAAGTTTACTGCCACAATGCAAAATATAGTTCAATGGATAGAAGATGAAGAAGGTACAAAATGTATCAGTAGTGACACGGCATTAGAAGTCACGCTAGAGGTCCCTGGCTGGTTTGTGTTCCCAGTGTCAGTTGTGGAACGTTCTGGCAGTGCTGTGATGCGTAAAGTCCTCGAAACCGCTGTACCCAGATTTTTGAAGCAGCTAGAGTCCGACTATGCTCTGTGGTCACAAGGAGAAGAGCGATTATGATGCGTTTCCCTTGTAATGATACCCCATCGATAGTCTGATATCAACGAATTCTGTATTTGAACTCGTGGCATCCGAGGTATTCGGTATTTCAAATACCACTACTACTATTAGTTCAATACGTAAAAAAACAGGATGACCGAGGGTGAAATTCGATGCATAGGACAAACGGCACGTGGACCGGTGTCGGTGAATGCCACGCAGTTGGAGTCCGGAACTTCAATGGAGGGCCCTGTAGATGGATGTCGGGTGTGTCGAATTTGTTGGGTTTCTCTAGAAAAGGATGATTCAGCTGTGGTGACTCCTTGTCGATGCAAGGGAAGCATGGTGCGCGATGTTCTTACAAGGACCCAGGCAGGACTCTGGGTGTCATGGATCCTGTTCTAAATATTTTCTACGAATGGTGTGGTGATGCAGGAGTATATTCATGTAGACTGTTTGAAAGCATGGCAAGATCAGCTGTGTCGTATGAAGGGAAAGAATCCCTTGTACTGTGATGTCTGTCACCATGCATACACGGTGAATACGAGGCTATTGCAGCATCGAGTACGCCGGATTGTCATGTCGATGACTCACAGCCAAATTGCGCCGCTTGTAGCAATGATATTTCGATCAATACAACACTATGTCGTCTCTCTCTCATTGATGAATGGGTTGGAGACTGCCCTGACGAGCATGGCATCCAGTGCGTCTTCTTGGAGCAGGGGTCTACATTGTCAGCATTGCACAAACGTCCTCAGGGCCATCACGGGTATATCTGTGATTAACATGGTTGTTTCACGGACACTGAATGGTGCGTTGGACTTCGTGTGTGCCCCATTCAAGGCTATCAAAAGGTTCTGTCAAAGCTTTTTGGCCTCGTGGCCAAGGAGGCTTGTGCTCGTCGGGCTAGGGCGGGAGATCTTGTCGCCCAGATCTCATCGGAGGGAAAGTCGATCGAATTCTCCCCCTTCTACGATAGACTGACCCATTATTGTCTATGCTATTTCAACATTACTCTTTTGGAATAGGTCGTATCGCTTGACATCTAGATCTGGATGGCATCTTAGTGATATCACTAGTATCGATACTTATTGAATGGTCTTTCAACAGACAGGAGGGACACCAGGTCAGGGGGGCTTCGCCCTAGCTCCCAAGACTGTCAATATGCATGTCAGTAGAATCAGCTTTGTGTCAAGGGGATCAACCCCATGTCGATGCGTGCATGATGGCTCAGAGCAGCAGAGAAACCTCCATGTCAGCAGTGGTGAGCAGATGTCAACAGTGTCACGTGTCTGCAAACGTTGCAAGCAGAGGTATGTGGCAGAGGAGAATACTCCCACAGCATGTTTATACCATCCATTGAATTGGTCTGGGGGTGAAAAAGCAAAGGCGGTGGGATTCCTTAGAAAAAGCAGCTCGCCCGAGGACAGTCTGAGTCAGACAATAGGGACAGGCATGCTGTCCTTTTGGGACTGCTGTGGTGCAGATGACTACAACGCCCCGGGGTGTACTCATGGATACCATATTCCATTCGGTGAAGAAACCAGCGATGATGTATACCATTAGGGACAATGCTCATTGTCTTGCAGTCGTGGCAATGTGGAGAGCACCACCAAAGATGCGAGGGGATGGGAATAGACAGGCAAGCATACATCGGTGCCATGTTCCCAATCGTTCCCAACGGCCGACGGCACCACGCAGCCATCGTCGTGGGTATCCCCATGATCGCCAGGCTGTCCGTTCGAGGGGTATGGCTGACCGATAGAAAAGTAGCAAATGCTGAGTCGACCCCAATCTGAAGATAAGGCGTCCAGAACCTCCTGTCCACGCACTCTTAATATCCCAATTTTGACCAATCTAATACGTACATTTTCATTAAATCACAATGCAGGCTGCTATGATTTGCAATGCTAAGAATGGACTTGTGTCCAGCAGACCAACCGCCGTGTTCGGAGCCAAGGCCAAGCAGGTACGCCGATGCTTGATGATGCTGGCGTCTGAACTTCACAGAGTCCTGCGATGGGCTCGATGTCGTCGGCAATATGTACCATATATATTACTGATAGTAATGTGATGGATCATTGATGCAATTTACTGTGGATCATTGCAGGCCCGCGCTGCCAGCAGCTTGAAGGTGATGGCCTATCAGGTCACCTTGAAGACTCCATCCGGAGATCAGGTCATCGAGTGCGCTGATGATGTGTATATTCTCGATGCCGCCGAGGAAGCAGGTATGTCTAGATTTTGCGTCAGAAGGATGGTGCCGTCCTCGCTTCAGGTCATGTAGTAGTCTTGGTGCCACTCCGTCTCCTTGCAAGCCCATCGTCCCATGGTATGCCATCCTCGTCCTGTGTATAACGACATGTATTGGCTTTTTGTTCGCAGGAATTGACCTCCCATACTCTTGCCGTGCCGGAGCCTGCTCTTCTTGCGCCGGAAAGGTCCAGGCTGGAACTGTTGACCAGTCCGACCAGTCTTTCTTGGATGACGACCAGATGGCCAATGGATTTGTGCTCACCTGCGTTGCCTACCCAACCTCCGACTGCACCATCTCCACCCACGAGGAGGAGGCCCTTTACTAAGCAGCGGATGCTATGGTGACAAGAATCTTTCGTATGTCTGCAGTTGTAATTGCTGGGCAAATCATCACACATTGCTGTGTATTTGATAATATCCATCTTTTGTTACAATTGTAAACATATTATAGTACTCACGCCTTCCTCTCTCTATGGTTTTCAAGAACCATCATCTAAGCAATGTGTCTTTCAATCATCAATCTCAAGATCCTCCCCATCCTCAACGTCTTCTGTTTCCATACTGGATTCCCGGATCTGTTGCTCTACGTTATAAACTACATCTAATATACTTTTGAACTGTGTCTTGCGCAGCTCGTTCGCAGATGACAGGTGAGCCTGCTGTTGGAGCAGCTCTTCGATTTCACTCTTGACAGCGTCAATCTCCTTCAATGTCTCGGAGCATGCCGGCAGCGTGACAATCTGCTCTTTCACCCTCTCACCCTCTTGAGCCTGTGCCATCTCAAGACGAGCCTGCTCTAGTTMAGACTTACATGCACGGATGTCGTCCACAGCCTTGTCTATAGAACCCAACAAATCTTTATGTGTCTCCTGATACACAGCCTGCTCCCGCAAATACGCCCCCATCATTGCTTCTAACTTGTGTATATATGCCTGTATACTATATATATCGGCCAGCACTGCATCGGCCATGCTCTTGCCATCATCGTCCGAGTCCAACACCGAAGCGCAAAATGCCTGGTATGACAACACAAGCTTTCGAAAAGGAGGGCCACCCCCACTCGATGTTGCTACTGCTGTCTGTGTCAGGAACCTTTTTCTGATGATACTTTCCTCCTCCAGCAACGCTTCAGACTTCCCCATGGTGTGCAATTTACCTTTATCGAACCTCAGTCACGTCTCGCTTTCTTTCCTGTTTCAAGAGACATTCTCACCATACAAGGCATTAAATCAGTATATATATATGATATTGATACAGTAATACACGTGATATATACATATTTGTGACTGGATCATCTCAAGATGCATTTGTTCCTGTCTAAAGATCCACAATGTGGATTCCACATGGCAAGCTTGCCATCTTAAGATGACTAGCCTGCTCTAATTAGACCGGCATCAAGGAAAGCGGCATCAAAGAAAGCATTGTACTTTATCGATACTTGAATATATAGTACATGTATCCATCAACATGTGTTCATGGTGCATCGATCGCCGCCTGCTGCTCTTCAAGGTCCTTGTGCTCTTGACATGGCAGGGAAAGCAGAGTTCTTGTCGGCAAGCCCCTGTTACTCCAATCGTGCCCAACGTCCCATTATATAATGAATATTGTATCATTAATGGACGTAGTAATCGGTGCGTGTACCTCTTTTGGGCAGCGGTGGCGTATTAGAGCCTACGGCCAAACGTTACTAGACTCCTCCTGCTCTTTGCATCTGCAGGTATTTACCACTCAATCTCGACACACTGTCCTCGTATGAACTCAGGGTTTCCTATTCATCTACAGTATGTTCCTTCTTATCCTAGGTTGACCTATTGTATGGGTCCATTCATAATGTATATCCAATCATATGGATGCAGAACTCTGTGGCAATGCATTTTGGGTTCTCATGCTCGGAATCGGAGGATATATCTCAGCAGCATACTGGCCGCAGTACCATGCGGAGAATTTTGAATGCAGAAAAGATCATGTTCAGGACGGATGCAAATGGCCGAGTGATCATGCCAGAGCAGAGGCACGATGACAAGGAACAATGTGACCAGATTGTAGTGACTCTCAGCGTGACTCCTTGGGGACATTTCACGAATAATCAACCACGAGATCGATTTTACTATGATATAGGTATGTCTTTGGCATTTTGTTTTATCTGGAGCAGGCTCTGATCACTGTTTGGGGGTATTTCTTCTTTTTGTGACAAGACAGCCTGATGCAACCATCTGTCTGCAGTTTTAGAGAGAAATTATGTAGGCATACCAGAGTCAGGAGGTGCGATAGTCCTCATGACAATCTTCTTGGTCGTTGTAGTACGTTGGCATTCTGCAAGATATGGGCCATATCATATGGCTGTTGCCTGCCTTTTGTGAAACCCACCCCATCTCATGTGCAGGTTCTTGGTGTCATAGTTCCAAAATGGATCAAATTTATGGACATTTCAGCTCTAAAAAATAAGAAATAATAATTAATAAGATCAGATCGTTTGATTGTGATGGATGAGTAGTGTTGAAGAGCAGAAGATTCTCACGTCTGAGGACAATTTGCAGACCAATAAGGTATTTCTTCACGTGGATGCTGACTGTTTTTATGCTCAGGTTGAAGAACTTCGAAATAAAGCTCTGAAACATGTTCCTCTGGGTGTGACGCAAAAGTACCTGGTCGTGACCTGCAACTACCTTGCCAGGGAAAGGGGCGTTCGAAAACTCATGGGCATTGCTGAAGCCAAGAGCATATGCCCCGAGATACGATTGGTCAATGGAGAAGACCTGACTCCGTATAGAGAGTATTCTGATGCGGTTGCTGAGGTGCTACAGACATATGGTCCCATAAAAAAGGTGGGGTCTGATGAAATGTTCGTGGATGTGACTGATGAAGCAAGGAAAAGGCTTGCTGGGGCGTCTGCGGCTGGGACGTCGTGGAAAGGACATATTTTCATTCCTTCTCGCGAGGGCGTGGTTGAATCCGAGTCATCCATGCGAATTATGGACCTGAGAGCCAAGCACATTCCTGAGGGGCCTGCAAGTCAGAGCACCTCAGCAGTCAGGGAAGGTAGGGATTCGCCATCGGCTGTCCTGTTGAAAGTAGGAAGTGAGATTGCATGGGAAGCGCGGCGGGCAATTAAAATAGCCGTTGGGGTGAGAACTAGTGCGGGTATTGCTCATTCAATGTTGATTGCAAAGCTCATCAGTGGCCTCCACAAACCAGATGACCAAACTATTTTGCTTGCTGAGCATGCCAGAGAGTTTGTCGGCTCTTTGTCGGTGAGAGCGCTGGTGAATGTAGGATCCGTGTTGCAGAGAAAGCTAAAGGAGCACGGCATTGTGCACGTGTCAGACATGTGGGATCCACAGTGGACAAGGCAGAAGTTGATACAGGCATTTGGCGAAAGACAGGGCAACCATTTGTACTTCGCCTCTCAGGGTCAAGACTATATCCAAAAGATTGAAACTCAAAGATATCCAAAGAGTATATCCGTGGAAGATTCATTCAAAGAGTGCTCTGGATTTCGTGATGCAACAAGGGTGGTTGAAAGACTGTGCCCTGACCTGATGCTGCGACTTCGGGCGCACTTTCAAAAGCACGATCAAGTCCCCCGAACATTGACAATTACATGGAGGCGTAAAGAGTCCGGCGTGCTATCGAGAACGAGCGCCTCAACTACTTTCCCAAGATCTGCTATGAATAATAGAGATGGATTGTCACAAGCCTGCATGCATGTCCTACGGCAAAACCTCAAGGAACCATTCCACCTCAGCCTGATCAGTTTGACAGCAAAGCGGTTCCATCTTGGGGGTTCTTGCGGCACGTCTATTGCATCGTACTTTGAACGGAATCCAGCCAAAGACGCTGGCACCCTTGCAAGTAAGCATAGCATGAGGATGGCAAGGGAAAGCTCTTTGGAGCAGCATTGTGGGACGATAGAGCGTGATACCATAGATAAAGAATCTGAGAACATTCGAGACGACAGCTTTTGGGCGGATTTGAAGAAATGTGACACATGCACTGAAGGAAATCCCTCATTGATCACTAAGAGACTTGTGCCAGTCTCATACATGGGTAAAGATGCTGCTGCCATTGTACAAGCTTTTCAAACAGGAGGCGACAGTGCATTGCATTCACAAGAGGGGGATCCCAAGTCCATAGAACTGGCCATAAAACTACAAAAGGAAGAATACGAGATGAGCACACGCAGCGAAGACCCAAAGAAACGCCAGAGAGGCGAGGGCAGAAAGTCAGCATCAGGCAAGCGCCATCAAAAGTCCATACTGGATCATCTTTGCCACCTTTCCCATTAATTAATTATCTGTTGATATATTATAAAAATACGTATACTTGATTGCATCGAACAGGGCTGCGTCGGCGAGACAAACGCCGAATGAAACCTAGTTCAACTGGCCAGAGCTTGCACTGCGGCACACCTGAGGATCAATGTAAAGCCATTATGAACGAATCCCAAGTTTCTAAACATCAATTTGATGCGTTTCCATACGAGCCTTACGATATTCAGGTCGGGTTTATGCGGAAACTATATGATACCATTGACAGTGGTGGAATTGGCCTATTTGAAAGTCCCACAGGTGTGTCGATTAGAATCAGTATTTTGCGATTGAGATTCTTTTATGCTATCGTTTTTACACGTATGCCATGTGCAGGGACGGGGAAAACCATGAGTTTGATTTGTGGGAGCCTACACTGGTTGGAGGACTACAGGAAGAGGGACCAGGACAACACAGTCGATCATGAGAGTGATGACGACCCTGAATGGATGAAAGAATTTGCGAAAAACTTGGACATCGAGAAGAGGAAACTAAAGGAAAAAGCACGTCTCGAGCGGCTGGAAAGGGGACGAGAAACACTGATGGCTATCAAGCGCGAGACATCTAAACGCAATCCTAACACGAACAGAGAGGATGCGGTCAACTTGGAGAGCGACGACGAGTTCTTGATTGGAAATAAAGAGAATGGTACAGATACAAATATTGGCAGCAAAAGGCTGCGAAAGTACATTGATGGGCATAGTTCAAGTGAGGAGGAGACTGAGAATGATATGGTTGGTAAAGGAAGTGACGAGGAGGTTGAGAAGAGGACCCAAATTATATTCGTCAGTCGGACACATTCACAGTTGGCGCAGTTTGTTGGGGAACTGAAGAAGACTCGATTTCATCCCAGCATTTCGGTTGTTTCTCTGGGGTCTAGAAAGCAGTTGTGCATTAATCCTGATGTCACAAAGTTTGCCTCTCCTGCAATCATGAATGAAAGGTGCATGGATCTCCAGAATTCAAGCGTGCGAATTGAAAAAAGCAATGGAAAATATGCCACAAAGAAGACATGCAAGTGTGTTTATTTGAAAAGAGGATCACAGTCAGATGACACTATGAAGGACATGATTTTGTCAGAACCTATGGACATTGAAGATCTTGCTGTGTTGGGGCAGAGGCGACTCATTTGCCCGTACTATGCTTCTAGAGATGCGGCCGCAGAAGCTGACATCATATTGGCACCGTATTCATCCTTGCTTGTGGCGGAGACACGTGAAACATTGGGATTAAATGTACAGGACAATGTCATCATTGTGGATGAAGCTCACAACCTGGTAGATGCTATCAACAATAGCCACTCTGCTTGTTTGAATAGAGTCGACTTGGAGGTCGCAATCTGCCAGATAGAATTCTATTTTAATAGGTTCAAGGCGAGACTAGCGTCTCATAATGCGAAGACTGTTCAAATTCTTTTGCTTGCAGCGCAAGCCATTCTTCAGTGGTTGAATGCTGTTGAGGCTGGTGATGGCACAAGCCAAGCAGAGGTTTCGGGCAAAATAGCCATGGATGTCAATAAATTTCTTCTCAGTGTTCACCTAGACAATATAAACATGTTTCAGCTGAGGAGGAATATACAGGAGAGCAACCTGCTCTTCAAAATGGGTGGCTACTGGAAGAATGCACATGCAACAGTAGAGCAGTGCCATGGGACAGGCAGTCTGCAAGCACTAGTCGAGTTCTTAAAGAAACTCACATACGATAATAATGATGGTAGGATCATACTTGATCGAAATTCATCGGAAATCAAGTACGTAATGCTGAATGCAGGAATGAGTTTTAGATCAATTGTGGACCAAGCTCGATCAGTGATCTTGGCATCTGGAACCCTGTCTCCTGTGGAGACAGTTCTGCCCTTATTCCCGCAGAACGCAGGAAAACGAATACAAAAATTTAAATGTGGTCACGTTATGGATTCAAAAAGGCTTCTGGCTATGGCCATCCCTTCTGGTCCGGGTGGAAATATATTTGATTTTCGGCATTCATCTAGAAACCATCCTGGGTTGATTGCTGATCTGGGAAGAACTGTCATCAATATCAGCAACGTGACACCAGGCGGCCTTGTGGTATTTTTTCCCTCATTCGCATATTGTGACCAAGTTGTGCAGGCCTGGTCTGTGACAGGCATCCTGGACCAAATGAAACGGCAGAAGGATGTGTACATTGAGCCAAGGTCAACCACTGATGTTGATTCAGTTCTGTCGCAGTACGCAAAAAGTATTCAGAATACTACGAGAAAGCACGGAGGAGCAATAATTTTAGCAGTGGTCGGAGCCAAACTTGCCGAGGGGATCAATTTTGGAGACGATATGGGCCGATGCGTCATGATGGTGGGCTTGCCCTACCCTAACCCATCTGATCCGGAGCTCATGGAAAGAATGGAGTTCATGGATCGACAGAATAATAAAGAAGGGGCCAGAACATCACAACCAAGCAAGGAATACTATACCAATCTTTGTATGAAAGCGGTGAATCAATGCATCGGGAGAGCTATCAGGCACATTGATGACTATGCAAGTATTCTACTTCTGGACCAGCGCTATTCAGGCCTGCATGGTCAAGGGGCCAGTGTTGTCACAAAGTTGCCTGAATGGATAATCAAGTCACTCGATACAAGTTCTACCAGGTTCGGTGAAGCTATGAGGAAAATTGCGCAATTTTTCAAGTCAATGCAGCAGTGAAAAAAAACCATGCATGTCTAGGAAGCTCCAACCACATGACTGCCATTCATGAAATTCATCCGCATAACCCCCCAAAAGCATCTTGAAACCAATAACATTCATAAAATTTAATCAGCTAATTCATTGTAACAACGATTGACCTCTTGTTGTGTGGCTGTCCATGAATCCTCTCACCTGTGCCCTGGGCTTGTGCCTTCTCTTGCTCCACGGACAAGGCCTCATTGTTCCAGCTGAGGCCGTTCAGAGCGTAAAGTCGGCCCTATGTGATGCTGCCACAGGGGATTGGGATCCATATGATATCAATTGCGACTTTGAATGCAATGGGACAGGGTGGGAGGTGCGAAGCATGATGCAAGTGTCATCTGTACTGTAGTGACTATATGAATGGGTTGGTGCAGATTGACTGTGAATGCGACGATAAGAGTGATGCATGTGCCGATATTGAATGCAAAATAGACAGAGATGGTGCTCCAGACGATGAAGATATCTATCTATCTTGCAGTGCAACCCTTGGTGAGGCTCCTCAATGCAATTTTGCCACTCTCAACCAGGCTGAATCTTCTATCGATACATGCGTTGTCGATACAGTCAAAACTGTTTTAAGCGAGTGGTACGTCGGCTTCGAGTAATCCTCTGTCATTGATGTCGTCATATGATGGTTGCCATGGTCGAACGAGACGGTACCAACTCACTATGGCACTGGAGTGTTCCAAAAGGCCCAGATCTTCCCAGATCTCCCCAAACGAAATCTCCTGATCGCCGCCCGCGTCAGTTTCCGTTCCACAGTGGATCAGTTTTATGATATCTCTATTGACGATGAATGTAACAAAAGTTTCAATCTTTTTCATGCTCTTGGGGTTTGTCAGAGCGCAAACCCTTGCTCCATTCACATCTATCGAAGTATGCTCTGCTGGAGCTGTCGGAGTCCAGCCATCCTCGGATGGAACGTACTCTTATGAATTACAAGGCAATTCTGACCTTTTTGATTCATATCAGGCAGGTACGTATCACTTTTCGTTCCGGTAGCTTTGGGTTTCCTGCCACCTCAAGTGTGATAGCATATTTATGTTAATTGGCCAAACTTAATCATGTAGCTGTGGCTGATGGCACTTTGTACATCTCCAATCCCAAGAGTGCCAGTGGAACAGGTGGGGTGGTTGTGTTGGTGAGTGCACCTTCTGATGCCATCAACAAAATCACCCTGCGTGGCCAAGGGCAATTCAGCATGGTTGAGGGTTTCACTGCAGAAATATTTGATATTGAATTCAGCGAACAAGGTTCTGCAGATATTTATATCAATGTTGATGGCGCACTGGCGATTAATAGGGGGGGACAAGGGAATTTGGCAGTTGTAGGGAAATCTGGTTCCCTCTCTCTGAATGTGACTGGCCAAGGCGAGACAGCCGTCTTTGGGGTGCAGGGTGACGCAAACGTGAATTTGAATGGCCAAGGCGATGTATTTGTCGGCGGATCTGCTTCCTCAACCATCACAGGGGAAACCTCAATGTATGGTCCCCTAGGATACACCGGAGCATCTTGCAAAGTCACCTCCAAAAATGCATTTTCTGGACCGGCTTGCAAGGAAGAAAACAGGAAGCCAGAAACAGTGTCGATTCCCAAGCCATCAAATGGAGAGACTCAGTTTTCAGCATCCACTTGTGGTCCTACTGTTACTCCTCAGTCTTCCCCAGAGCCAACGCCGGAGCCAACGCCAGAGCCAACCCCAGAGCCAACGCCAGAGCCAGCACCATCGCCATCTCCAGAGCCAACCCCATCGCCAAACCCATCGCCAACCCCATCGCCATCTCCAGAGCCAACACCATCGCCATCTCCCTCATCTGATGGCAAAATGATCAAGTCCATGATTGCATTCTGTCTTGTATGCATCTTCCTGTGACGAAGGTAACTTCTAATGTGTCCTGAATAAAAGTCTGGTGATTGAATCATCGGAATGAGGCTGTGTCACGCCTACTGGCTTGTCATATCGATCTATATAAGTACTAGATACGCTTGTAAGTCAAAGATGCTCACCTTTGTACTACCTTTGGATTAGAATCTTGGCTTTGTTGTCAAGCCCTGAATGCTGATGCTGCCTTCTTCAAAGAGCTTCCTCACTTTAGCTCATTAAATATCATATTCTTTGCCTTGAAATCAATTATTTGAGGACAATAGTGACTCAATCACTGGAATTATGTCCAAAGAAGACGGTGCCGCCAGCAATTTCGTGCTTCCAGAGAAATGGAACGACGATATTGTCGACGAAAATGGCAACAAAATGAGCAAGAGGTACGCAGTATATACATAGATGAGTACTCTAATCAATTGACTGGAATCTGATGCATTATTCCATCCTATTGCCTCGAGGAGTTGGTTGACCTGCATCCCTATACTGCAGCGAATTCAAAAAGCGGCACAAGATGCTTTTGAAGCAGAAAGAGCAGGCTGAGAAAAAGGTATGTTTCACATGTAATATTGCATCGTCTGTTTAGCGAATGTATGCATGTATCCGACGAGTGTGTTTCTGTTGACCAATACTGCAGGCAAGGCAAGCTGCGGAAGCTGCAGCAAGAGCTGCTGAGAAGGCTGCTAAAGGAAACGACGTCACGCTGGAAGATGATGCTTCAGAGGAGACAGATCCAACAAAGTATTACGAAAATCGAGTGAAGAGTATTCTCGCAGCAAAAGAAAAAGGGGAGAATCCATATCCACACAAGTTTCATGCCTCAATGCAGTTGCCAACTTTTGTGGAAAAGTACAGCAATCTCGATGCAGGAATCAAGGTGCAAGACGATAAAGTTTCAATTGCAGGGCGTATTATGAGAAAGGCTGCGTCCGGTCCAAAGCTGATCTTTTTTGACTTGAGATCAGAAGGTGCCAAGGTGCAGATGATTTGTGATGCAAGGGGATTTGAAGAGTCTGGCTTGGATGTGAAGGGCTTCCAATTACTAATGAATTCTGTAAAGCGTGGTGACATTGTTGGCGTGGAAGGATATCCAGGGAAATCAAAGAGGGGAGAATTGTCTGTGTTTCCAACGTCACTGCAGGTGTTGGCCCCTTGTCTGCATATGGCTCCAGGCGCACATTTCGGGCTCAAAGACCAAGAGACACGGTACAGGCAGAGGTACCTGGATTTGATCATGAATTCAAGGGTGGCTGATGTATTCCGGGTTCGTTCGAAAGTGATTGAAGGGGTCAGGTCATTCCTGAATGAACGAGGCTTCTTAGAAGTCGAGACACCCATGATGAACATGATACCAGGAGGCGCCACTGCCAAGCCATTCATCACATACCATAATGATTTGGATATGCAGCTGTATATGCGTGTTGCTCCTGAGTTGTATCTGAAAATGCTGGTCGTGGGTGGGATGGACAGAGTGTATGAGATTGGCAAGCAATTCAGAAACGAGGGTATCGATATGACACACAATCCAGAGTTCACGACATGCGAGTTCTATCAGGCATATGCAGACTATAATGACTTGATGAAGATGACGGAAGACATGATCTCTGGGATGGTCAAGAAGATCACCGGAGGTTACAAGGTCTTGTATCACCCAGAGGGACCAGATGGACCTGTGAACGAGGTGGATTTCACACCACCGTTTAGGAGAATTTCAATGTGTTCAGGACTTGAGGAAGCGCTTGACATCAAACTTCCAAAGGACTTGGACTCTGAAGAAGCACGAGAGTTCCTTATTGAACTGTGCGAGAAACATGAGATCGACTGTCCTCCTCCCAAGACAACTGCCAGACTGTTGGACAAATTGGTTGGTGAATACCTCGAATCGCAGTGTGTGAATCCAACCTTCATTTGCGATCACCCACAAATCATGTCACCTTTGGCGAAATGGCATCGCGATCTCCCAGGGATGACGGAGAGATTCGAGTTGTTTGTGAACACGAAAGAGGTTGCGAATGCATATACAGAGTTGAATGACCCAATCCGACAGAGAGAGCTCTTCGCCCAGCAGGCGGCTGCAAAAGCAGAGGGTGACGATGAAGCCATGTTTATTGATGAAAACTTTTGCACAGCATTAGAGTATGGACTTCCACCTACGGGAGGATGGGGATTTGGTATTGACAGATTTACCATGTTCCTGACCGACAATAATAACATCAAGGAGGTATTGTTATTCCCAGCCATGAAGCCTGAAGTCTCGCATGTTCCAAGCTCTTCGGATGTCGTGTCAATGGTACGATAGCTTCTACTGTGTGCTTTGTCTTTTCATTACAATGTGTTCAACTCACTTGTGTTTTTTGGTTGTAGTCCACCACGACCCAATAAAATAATTTTCTATCATCACCATTTCAAAAGCCTAATTCTTAACATCAACAAGCTCGACGTCAAAGATAAGAGTGCTGTTGGCAGGTATCGGACCCACTTTGCTACCTCCATACCCCATTTGCGGTGGCACCACCAACTTTCTCTTATCACCAACTCGCATTCCCTCCACGCCTCTATCCCATCCCTTGATAACTTCCCCAACACCAAGCCTAAACTGAAACGTCTTTTTTCCTTTAGTTTGGTCAAATATCTTCCCGTTCAATAGCTTACCTGTATAGCGCACAGAGACACGTTTTCCAGGCTTGGCAAGCTTGCCTGAACTGCCTCCCTGATGAATTTCGTGCATCTCAAATCCGTTTGGATACTTTTTCGCCTTTGTCTTGGTCACGGGGTCCTCCTGTTTTGGTTTCTTCTGTGTCTCACGCGTATCCTCTTTTGCTTTTCTCTTGGACTTCTTGTCATCAGCTGTCGCCTTCTCTTTCTTTGACTTTTCTGCTGGCGTCTTCTCAACATCATCGTGATCCGTCACATCTTCTATAATCACCTTTTTGTTGTTCTTCTGTGGTACAATATCATCAACGTCGTCGTCCTCATCGTCCTCAACGTCGTCGCTGTCGATATCATCAGAGCCATCATCATCCATGTAAATAGGAAGCCCATCAGCATCGTAACCCAACAATGCTGGATCCATCGTCGCCTCTTCAAACGCATCATCGAATTCTTCGTCGTCGCCGTCTTCTTCATCATCATCAGAAAACCCTCCGAAATCCTCGTCATCTCTCGGCATCAGATATCCGGTCAAATGAATGCTTGCCGACCCCACCACTGAGAACTCAGAGTAGTCCTCCAAAAGAAGATCCAGAGACACACTCTCCGTCCCTCCTTCCCGAAGTGAACAGACCGCATATGGACCCTCATCGCTTGATTTCAACAGCAACACAGCTTTCGCTCCCTTCTTCGCCTCGGGATCGAGACAAGCCTGTGATACATGCAATAGAACATCGCCGTCTGCTGGAGGAACATAGGCCGATTCTTTCGATTTTATCACTTTACAACCCCAAAATGTCATCGTAATTACTACATACATATGTAACAAGCGTTATATCCCATCAATGGCGAAAACATTAGATTCCATCCATCGAATGGACATGCATGTCCAAGTCTCCGTGTGGAATCTCTATCTATACAACGTACATGTCAGCGTAACTATCTATTACTTTTAAATTAATGTATATGGATACCCATGCATGTGGTTCATCCACCATATAGTACTCCTCAAGGGGATGATGATCACAGCTGCTCAAGCAATTTCTGTCCCATCTCTCTGCATCCAACCTGCTTGCACCCGTCCTGCATGATATCTCCAGTGCGATATCCAAGATCAAGTACTCCAGTTACTGCTGCCTCGAGGTGGTCTGCAACCTTTGGAAGATCCAAACCATACCTGCACATCATTGCTGCTGAGAGGACCATGGCCAGCGGATTGGCCAAATCTTGTCCAGCAATGTCAGGTGCTGATCCATGTACTGGCTCAAAGATACCTGGTCCATCGTCAGAAATGGATGCCGAAGGAAGCATTCCCAAGGAACCAGTGAGCATGGATGCTTCGTCTGACAGGATATCCCCAAAAATATTTCCAGTGACAATTGTGTCGAATGACTTTGGGTTACGGATAAGCTGCATAGCTGCATTATCGATGTACATGTGAGACAGATCAACGTCTGGGTACTCCTTCTCCCCGAGGGCAGTCACGCTCTCTCTCCACAACCTGGACACCTCCAGAACATTGCTCTTATCCACCGAGCACAATCTACTGTTTCTTTTTCTGGCAGCCTCGAATGCAACTCGAGCGATTCGATGAACCTCAGATTCACTGTACACATCAGTATTGTATCCTACTCTCTCCCCATTCCTCTCCTCAATACCTCGTGGCTCCCCAAAGTAGATTCCTCCAACCAATTCCCTCACAATGAGAATATCAACCCCTTCTACTACTTCTCTCTTCAGCGTGGATGCATCAGCAAGCTGAGGAAGCACAATTGCAGGTCGCAGATTGGCGAATGCGTTCAAAGATGCACGCAGCCTCAGCAAGCCCTTCTCTGGCTTCATATCATAGGGGAGATCGTCCCACTTGTATCCACCAATCGCAGCCAACAACACCGCATCACTCGCCTTACAAAGATCCTCAGTTTCCTTTGGATATGGATTATTGGCAGCATCAACCGCTGCACCTCCAATCAGAGCTTCAGTACACTCGAATGTCTCCCCTTCCTTCTTGCCAGCCTCCCTGAGAATCTCAAGGGCCACAGACATGATTTCAGGTCCGATTCCATCCCCAGGAAGTACAGTTATGTTATGAGTGGCATGCATCGGGGCAACAATCAGTCGCCTCTGAGCATTCCAATGCCGCCGAGACATGGCCTGACCTTTGCCGACTTGGCTTGTCGCTGTCGATTGCAGCGTCTTTTTCATCATAGCTGTCTTCATTAGAATATTAAAAGTAAATTACTACGTATGTTCATTCCTGAGCAGGATCTATCCTATAGTCACCTGCATTGCCAACGACAATACCACATTGGGTGTTTGCCATTCCTACAGTCTCTGTGCAGCCACGTGGTGCATGAGAGCAGCCATTCCTTGCATTGGATCATGGTACTCTAATCCAGTATCCCTGGATATTCGGCCACCCCTGAAGGACATGGGTTTGTTCAGGCAGGATGCCACCAGATCCCAGGGCACTTTATCAGTCATCTTTGATGCAATCCACAACATCCATTTGGGGGCTCCCAGTCTGGGAAGCCTATGATTTGGGAATTCCTGTCGAAGAGACTGGATGACATCCCTCATCCCAAGACTATGCTGCCCATGGGCCAGAATGTACCGACCATGACAGTTGCTCTTCATGGCAACCAAGATGTGCGCCGATGCAACGTCATCCAAATCCACATATGGGAAGTGATAGTTGGGTATACATGGCCACAGCTTCCCATTCATCAAGAGCGTTGCAAACTCGACCAGCTCACTCTTCACCTGCGTCACTGGTGGACCCACCACAAACCCTGGAAGAAGGACCACCAACCTCCACTTCTTTTTCAAACTTGGAGCATGCTGTTCTGAATCAGTATCACACTTCTGACTCGCATCATTATTCGCATAGTACAATTCCCACGCTCTCTTCTCCGCCAACACTTTGCTGAACGCATATGGAAACTTGGACACAGACGCCACCTCATCCCAGTCCTCCTCTGTATACACATGATCAGCCCCTCGCTCCCAATTATCCCCATGTACCGCCGACAATGACCCCGTATACACCAATGTATCCACCGTCCCTGACTTTTCTATAGCACCGACCACATTCTCCACCCCCTCCACAGCAGGGCGAATCACCTCCTCCTCCACCTGCCCAGGCGCAACCCTCACCGTCACAGGAGAGGCCACGTGGATAACGACATCACACCCACGCACAGCCTCATCAAACGACCCTTTCTCAGATAAATCTGCCTTGAATAAACGCAATCGATCCTTGGCCCCATCCATCGCCCTCATCGTATCGTATCGGGTGTCTTGTGGATTGCTACGAACGGTTCCATGCACCGAATGACCAGCACCGAGTAATCTCTCAACAATGGCCCCACCGATATACCCACTGGCACCAGTAACACAGAATATTCTACCTGACTGCTGTTCATCTGGATACAAAGGAACCCTCATAGTATACAGGATGGAATGATAATGTGTTTAGGTTTGAATGGAAATTGGCAATGCACGACTACTACCACTGCTCTTGTTGTTGGTCTATTCAATCTTTTTATTACTATTCTAGCAGTAGTAGACGTTCTTATTATAGTATGGGATATATCATCGCACTCGAGTGGCTTTGACGTAGCATTGCTACCGGGTAGCAACATCAGACAGGCAGGGAGTCCGCTGAAACCATTCAATTGAATGCATACCATTGCAATGGAATTACGACAGGAGTATCAATAAGACTAGGAGATAAAATCAATAATACGCGTATTATTTCATCATTGTTGTGCATCGTAAAGGTTCTTTACTACAAAGAAGAGGAAATTAGTCTTCAAACAAGGACATGGGAAATGTCTTGTGGATTGGCTGTGTGACACTGTCACTGAGTGTGTGTGCTGTAGCTGCTGCAGCCCCAGTCAAGGTGATACGAGGCTATCCAAGGGTTATCGATGGAGATTCATTAGAGATTAGAAAGACTAGCATTCGATTGGAGGCCATTGATGCGCCGGAATTGAGGCAGACATGTGAGAATCGGTCAGGGACTCCGTACGCCTGTGGTGTGGAGTCTAGGGACCGATTGCTACATCAAATTGATAGTAAGAGAGTAGCATGTAGTATCTATGGAAAGGATAGGTTTGGGAGGTCTCTGGGGTACTGTTGGATCGATCGACAGGGACAGGGTCTTGCTGATTCTTTGAACGCCTGGATGGTTCGGTCGGGTCTGGCCCTCGCATATCGTCAGTTCAGCAAGGTGTTTGTGCCTGAAGAAGAGTATGCGAGGAGTCACAATGTAGGTGTATGGTCAGGGAAGTTTGTGGAGCCGTGGGTGTGGAGGAAGACTGGCAATGGACAGAGCTCTGATAATGATCACAAGGCAGGCTGTGACATCAAGGGGAATATCTCTTCGAGGGGGGAAAAGATCTATCATGTTCCTGATGGCCGGTATTATGATCAAGTGAAAATTACGGAATCAAAAGGAGAGAGATGGTTTTGCTCTGAAGAAGATGCTATTTCTCTGGGCTGGAGGCCCTCAAGGGAGTAAACAAGCTCTTTCTTCTTCTATAGGGCTTGGTTAGCTCGAAAAGGGCAGAGCCATCGTAGGATGAAATCCTAATGTATATCATGTATACCCTGTGATGGTATAGTTGTCGTGAATCGAAAGTCGTTTCTTCTGAGAGGAGAGGCTCTGAACTGTGTAAAATGTACTTGCAACTCTCGGTCTGTCGCATACATTTTTCGTTACCAAAGTCTAAATCTATTCATCATTATCGCCTCATAAGGATAAAATCTACCAAACACCCTGCCAGATCCATACACACCTCTGCCACAAACACCATCAGGGAGATGGCAGCACACACACGAGAGACAATTTGATCTACTGAAATCCTGCTCCTCTTCAATTGCTGCTGACAATCACCCCGAATATCGATGCAAGATATCTCCCCATCGTCTAAAGAAGTACCGCCACTAGTATAGCTATCGACCTCTGTCTCATACCTGTGTCCTGAGAAGGACAAGGGTGATGATGCTAATGTTTCTGGAGATACGCTGCCGTGTCCTGAACAAGCATCGGCACTTGGACAAGGTTCCTCATCTATTGGTGAGAATAGTACAGGGCGCATCGCATGCTGCTCTGGAGTATCCACCGCATGGAGCCTCCTCCTCGCCCCTCTTCTTGGGCCATCACCGGACCTGTCATGATCATGAGTGAGAGGCCTAGGTCTAGAAGACCTCGCATGAGTGTTGCTAAACCATTTTTCCTCCAATAATTCGAGCACTCGCTCTCCTGGCCGATCATCTTGAGATCTCCAAGGTACATTCATTCTACTGTCATACAAGAATACCCGCAATGCAAACAACTCACTCTTCAATGAGTTGTCTTCTGTAGAAAAGTCAAGGGTGCAAGTTTCCAACAAGAGCAACCTAACAGCAGCGTATAATCCTATGCTGAATTGGATATAGTATATTTAGTAGCAGTACATGCACCACAGCGAACATTCCAAGCATTCTTCAGAGAGGGAGATGCTTCGTTGACCACCATTATTTAAAATGTCTTTTTATGGCATACATTTGTATGTGTGCCACATATAACTATCAAAGCATGTATTTGACCGATAGATGCATTCAAATACAAACTCCCACGCCATCCTTTGGTTTTGTCATCCATATTTGCTTTGATTCCTCAATCACAACATTCTAAATTGATTTCATTGGTATCAAAATGGGACTACTGCGGAGCTGGGTGTGCATTCTCTTGATTGCGTTGATCGGGACTGCTACGCTGATTCGAGGGTACGATCTGATTACCTTGGTTCTCTCTGGCCCCATTATTCTGTCCATGGATGCACATGTGTGTGTATATGAGATACATGTATAGCATGCGCTCCATAGGAATGGTTGAAATCGAAAAATGTCACTTGTGACTTTGTAATCACGTATATTTACATGCACCTATACATACAGGAGTAAGGACTATTACGATGTGTTACATGTACACCGATCTGCGGATGAGGCGACGATTAAGAGGGCGTATAGAAAATTGGCACTGAAGATGCATCCTGACAAGGTGCAGGGGAGTGAGGAGGAGAAGAAGAAGGCTGCTGAGAAGTTTGCAGAGGTGGGGCATGCGTACGAAGTGTTGATGGATCCGAAGAAGAGGGAGATATATGACAGGTATGGGGAGGAGGGGCTGAAGAGTATGGGGGATCAAGGTGGAGGAGGCGGTATGGATCCAAATGATATCTTCTCCCAATTCTTTGGCGGTGCGTTCAACTTTGGATTTGGAGGTGGGCCTCAAGAAGAAGAGGAAGTGAAAGGAGAGACGGTGCATGTGGGGCTGGAAGTGACGTTGGAGGAGCTGTATACTGGCAAGGAGTTCAAGGTGACAAGGGATAAGCATGTGCTCAAGCCTGCTCCAGGGAAGAGGGACTGTAATTGCAAGCAGAAGCTCGTGACAAAGTCCATTGGGCCGGGAATGTTCCAGCAGTTCACAAAGACAGAGTGCGAAAAGTGCGATAATGTCAAGTTTGTGAGGGAGGCTGATGATTTGACAGTCACGCTGGAGCCAGGCATGGTGGATGGGCAGGAAATAGTCTTTTTTGAGGAAGGTGAGCCAATTATCGATGGCGAACCCGGTGATTTGATCTTTGTGGTTCAGGCAAGGCCACATAATCTATTCACAAGGAAGAACAAGGTTGATTTACATATGAATCTCGTGATTAGTCTCTTGGAGGCATTGGTTGGGTTTGAGAAAAAGATCACCCATCTTGATGGCCACAGCGTCACCATTGCATCGCAGAGCGTGGTGAGCCCTGGTGATGTCTTGACTTTAAAGAACGAGGGTATGCCTGTCTACGATAGTCCTGATAAAAGAGGATCGCTGTTTGTGAAGATTACTGTGTCCTTCCCCAAGACTGTCAGTGAGACGGACAAGGCAGCATTGAACAAGCTCTTTGGCTCATCATCATGGATGCACGAGGAGCTCTGAGCAGCCTGCACTAATTTATATTATTATTTATACATACAAAGGAGCTGTAATTCAAACATCTGGTATGAGGAATCCTGAAATCGTGTGGAATACCGTGGGACATCCCTGATTCAAGTCTGCCATATCAATTGTAGCATTGTTGCTGCCAGATGAGAGCACCACCTGGCCACCATGAGTACCAATCTCTATGCATTCCCCCTGAACCATGGTATTATAGCATGCCCCCACCTCCATATCCCCCACTGTCATGCTGTAATATGGAATCACATGGTGCCTCACAAGAGCATGCAGGGTGTCAAAGTCCTTGAACAAGTCTGTCTCTGCATCCCCCACCAGGGACATCCTGTTCAATGTATCCACAATGGCTTTGTTCGTAGGAATAAATGCAGTCGCCCTCAGTCGCACAGAACCATACACAGAATCCATCCCAGTCTCGTGAATAGCATTGCTGAAGATACTGTACTCGTCATTCCCAGATATCATATACAATGCTGAATTGCATTCAGATGGTATCATGGGAGCCACCCGCGGTCTCATATCACCATCATCTGCATACTCTTGTTCTTCTTTACCATGGGCAAATTGTGCCTCCTGTACCACCATCAACGCCACTACCACGAGCAACAAGAGTATCCTACTGTTCCATCTCACCAGGTAGAAGAGGCTGTGCATTCTTCAATACTCCTGCATTCTATCTGACACTTGTGACTATAATAATAGAAAACAGCCAATTCTGAGTATCCAAATACTCGTATTAATTGGGAAATGGAGCACATGTACAGGTCTTGAGAACTATAATACGTCAAGAAAAGTTCGACAGTCCAACAGACAGATCATTCACTGTGATTGGTTGTGGCAGCATCAAGATGGAATTGGAATCAAACAAGGCATCCAGATCTGCACCAGTGTTACCATGGATGAAGAGGCCAATTGCAGTAGAGGAACATGCATTGCACCCTGTGTCAGGCATGCGTGGACTGGACGATCGAATAAGGGGCTTTCTGACTGATAGGATGGGTATTAATGACATATTCTCTATACAGATGGCTGTATGGGAGTTGATGTGCGGTGGAGAGTCGAGGCAGCATGATGTGTGCTTTTCTGCACCAACTGGGAGTGGAAAGACGTTGGCATATGCACTGCCGATTGTGAATGCTTTGGCTATTGGACACGGTGGTGTCAGAATAAAGAAGAACTGCGTAGGAATACAGTGTCTGATTGTTGTTCCGACGAGGGGTCTTGCGATGCAAGTGTATTCAGTGGTGCAACCTCTCGCAGATGCAGTGGGGTTGGCAACGCTTGGTGTATGTGGCTCGATGACTGTGGCAGAGGAGGCTTCCATACTTGCAGAAAGGAATCATGATATATGTATTTTTACGCCTGGAAGGTTGGTGTCTCATCTGGAGGCGACAGTTGGGTTTTCAGAGGGTTTGAAAAGGAATGTGTCATTTTTGGTGATTGATGAAGCTGATCGATTGCTGCGGCAGCGGTACAATGATTGGTTACCAAAGGTATTAGATTGCATAGATAGTAGTTCATTAGTGAAATATGTCGTGAGCGCGACGTTGACGAGGGATCCCACCAAGCTTGATGTGTTGAGACTTGTGGCACCGCGATGTGTCACACATGTTCAAGGTACCCATAATGTGCTTTTTGCGTCTGATTTCTTCCCAAGTATCTTGTTTGCATATGATGATATATCTATATATATATACTGGTGGTGTGCAGAGGAATTCAAGTACAAGCTGCCGTCGATGTTGGAGGAATCCAAAGTCGTGGTGGCAGAACAAGACAAGCCAGCTGCCCTTTGTACCTTGCTGGCGACCCATGGGTTGGGCCAAGAAGCCCAAAAGTGTATCGTATTCGTTTCTTCGGTAGATGCGACGAAAACTCTGGCAATGCTGCTGATGGAGATTCAGAAACAACATGGGGTGATTGGTGATATTGTAGAGTATAGTGCTGCATCGTCGCCAAGAGAAAGGTGCAAGGCCTTGGAATATTTCAAGAATGGAGCATGCAAGGTATTGGTGTGTTCGGATGCGATGACTCGGGGAATGGATATCAATGGAATCGATACGGTTATAAACTACGATGCTCCTGTGTATGCCAAGACGTATGTTCACAGGGCTGGAAGGACGGCAAGGGCTGGAAGGAGCGGCAAGGTGATCACGCTGCTGAAGAGAGAGGAGGTGAGACATTTTAAAGACATGTTGCGGAAAGCAGATAACAACTACGTCAAGGATACAAAATTAGATTCGGAATTCTTTGTGCACAAGGCACGCACATGGGTGATGGATGCTCTTGACAGAATGCGTGTCATTGGGCCTGCTGTGGAAGGCACTCGAACAAGTAAACAGGATGCTTTGGATGTGTCCCAGACTGAAACAAAGAAAAGAAAACGAACCATGATAAGAGCTCTTGCATTTCCAGAAATATCCCTGTAAAACACAAGAAGAAGATGATCTACCTGCCTTGTTGCTTCGTCAGGATTTTTCGAATACGAGGGTCCATGGGATTCACTCCACCTGGAGGCGATGTGGAGACTCCCCAGCGCGGTCCAGGTGGAATCTCATGCCCAGAGCCGCTTTGAGCACTCCACTCTCCGTGGCGATGAGCAGCAAGGAATTTGGTGGGGTCTAATTCTCCACCTCGGCGTGTGTCTGCCACATTACTCAAACGTTCCCTTGCGTAGTCAGAGTTATCTTTTATGCTGGCACCTTGGTCTTCAAGTAGACCGCCACCCACTCGTCTAACATGCCTTTTGGATCGGCCATCTATTGATTTCTTGAATGCAATCTGGCCTTGCTGAACTGCCTTGCATTCAGCTTCCAACAAGGCCAAAAGCTTTTGTGTCGTCTCAGAGAAGCAATCCTCATTCTCAGATGCATTACGTTCATCATGAGCTAGTATATTTTCCAGATGTATCTCAAGCATCGCTAATGCTCGTGCAGGGTCCTCCTCCGATGCAACGCGAGTTGGGGAGGTGCTCTCCGAGACCGGCTTGCCTTCATAATCGATTACCTCTTCGTTGTGATGCAAAAGAAGAGAGCCTAATCGATTCTGAAGCATCACATCGTCTGCCATCGGCGAATCCTCAATCTCATCTCTCAACTCTTGGAAGTATTCATGCAGCATTGCCTCATCGCACGAAGGTCGGCGCTGGGGATCAAATTCCAAGAGCCGGGTAAGCAAGTGAATGGCCACCTCCCCAGCAGCTCTAAATTTCCTTTGGAGCTTGGGAGCTTTGCCTGGAAGCTTTGCCAGATAGTTTCGCCATGCCTCCATCTCAACCACATCTACATCACGCCATGCAGGAGTCCCTATGACATCAAATAGCGCTTCAAGCTCTCGTCGCGTCGTCGCACACTCGGGCCTACCAAATGTCTCTCCAGACTTGGGGGTCTTGGGCATTTCTTTCAGTGCAAACATGGGAGCCACCTGGAGATGCGGAGTTGTTGCAGACCCTAAATATGCCACTCGTGACAGCATTTCTCCAAAGATACAGCCCAAGCCCCACATGTCAATAGCATCAGTGTAACCCCCTCTCGATATGACTACTTCTGGGGCTCGATAACATGGTGTCGCGATAACCCTGGTCAGTGGTGCCTTGAACCCTGACCCATGAGCACTGGGCTCCATCACTAAATCACCAACATCGCTGTCCATTGCCATGCTTCTTGTCGACGAGATTGAGTGGAGATGAGAAGATTCGTTCATATTGCTATCGCTACGTTTCGCATTCTCCTGCTCACTCCCACTAAAATGACTCCGTGCGCTCCCAAAATCCCCCAACTTCACAACCCTCTGCCCTCCGTGCCATACCACAAACACATTCTGACTCTTCACATCCCGATGCCACACTCGCAGCGAATGAAGATATTTCAACCCTTCCAATAACTGCCACAAGATGGCACCCACTTCGTCCCCAGTCAGCTGACCCTTCATGTGATACAAAWCTCCTCCGTCAGCAAACTCTGTAGCAATGTACAAATCGACAGAGCAATGCACCAGATTGCCTCCAACCAAGCGGCACTCCCCTGTAGACGAAGGCTGGAGAAACACATCCTTCAGTTGGATGACATTCGGATGATTAATCCTCCTCAGAATGGCAATCTCCCGCAACACCCTCTTCGTCTGCTCATGGCTATTCAACACATTCCCAATCCTTTTCAGGGCCACCAAACCACCGTCAACTGTACTCTTGGCCAAGCATACGCATGAGTATGACCCATACCCCAACACTCGAATCAATTCGTACCCAGACCCGACCTTCCACTCCATACTACCGATACTCTGCATTGTCGAACCAGGCTCTGGGTCGACAAAGTATAGCCCCTCCTCATACGGACTCTTCCGAATCCTACTCATGTTCCTACCCACCAGTAAACTATTAGAATACGAAGGTGCACTGCTGTCTCAAGAGAGGATTCAACCAAGTTTGTTTTCGTATTCCGCAACGGTATTTCAATCCAACAACCCAAGCACTCGTGGGCATTGTTTACATTCAACGTCGCCACTTGGGTTCCTATATTTCTTTTGCAGCAATTGATACCATTTGATCAAGGATGTATCGGCAACATAAACCCTTCAATCCACATCTGACTTGAAGAACTCCGAAAAGGAATGATGGTCCCATCAAAATATTCCTTCATCGGTCAAGCCAGAATACGATGGATAGAGCCAGGGTTGGTCTACTACCATATGCTCCGGGGAGCCACGACATCACAATTGAATGCATTGTATCCTTTATCTGAGGATTATGGGCAATTCTGAAGGTGTTTTGCAGGCAGAAGGGGGCAATACTCCCCATGCTGGGGACATGTGTGACGCCGAGACGGAGGAACGCTGTCCTAGTATAAATTCAGATGATTTGTCGAGCCAAGATGAATTGATAGAGAATAAAAATGATACAGTTGGTGTAGAGAGTGACAGAGTGGCCTCGTTGCCTCTTCGGGGTTTGGAAAAGCCTGCAGTTGGTTCGGGATCTTTTGAGTTGGGACAAGAGTTGGCAGGAATATCGTTGTTATCTTCTTCTCCGTGTGCATCACTAGGAAAAGAGGGGGAATTGAGTGGGCAGGAGAAGGTACGAAGTGCGGAGACGAGAGCCAAGCCACCACCATCATATGTGTGTCCTATTGGTATGGATCTCATGATAGATCCAGTGATTTTGGCAACCGGGCACACGTATGATAGATCGAGTATTGAGCGATGGATTCATCAAGGAAATAAAACGTGTCCGGTGACTGGGATGAAGCTGAGGCACACGGAAATGACTCCAAACTTTGCTCTGCGGAGTGCAATTCGTGAATGGGCTGCTGAGAATGGTGTGCCATTACCTACAGAGGAGGTGAAAACAAAAGCGCAGAGAAGTAAAGTTATTGTAGCGCATCGTGATTCAGAGGATGAAGAGGAAGGTACTGTGATGAGTGGGCATGATGAGATTGTGTGGGCTTTGGAGAAGAAGGGGAATTCGCTCGTCACAGCATCCGCGGATTCTACCGTTCGAATCTGGGATATTCCTTCAAAGCGGTGTATCCATGTCTTAGAAGATCACAGAAGACCAGTTCTGTCCTTGGCCTCGACGGACGACTATATATTCAGTGGGTCGTATGATTACACGGTCAGGGTGTGGGATTGGGCCACGCAAAGGAGGGTCGCGACTTTGAGGGGGCACACTGATGCTGTCAGAGCTCTGGTAGTAGTTGGATCACGGTCTCAATATGTATGTAGTGGATCGTATGATGGTACCCTGAGACTGTGGGCCATTGGTACATGGGAGTGTGTCATAGTGCTGAAAGGACACTCTGGCCCTGTCAGAGTCTTGGCAACGTGTGGCGACAAGATATTCAGTGGATCATACGATGGGACTGTCCGTGTGTGGGATAGTAGGACGCTCACGTGCCTTGCTGTCTTGAAAGGCCACAGATCGGCTGTGCGAGCACTCACATCTGTGGGCAGTCTGGTGTGCAGTGGATCGGATGATGCCACTGTTCGAGTCTGGGATGCCAACGCTTTGACATGTATAGGAGTTCTTAGGGGGCATGAAGACAATGTAAGGGTGTTGAGCGCTACTGAAGACTTCATTTGCAGTGGTTCTTGGGACAAAACTGTCAGAGTGTGGTCCATCCCCAGTTTGCAGTGCATTGCTGTGTTGGAAGGCCACACCGAAGCTGTCTTGGCGCTGACGGCTGAGAAGGACTTTGTCGTATCGGGATCATATGATGGTACATTGAAGGTCTGGGACTCGGAAACATGGAGATGTACGAGGTGCTTTGACAAGCACGAAGATGCAGTTCGGGTCCTGGCATCAGCTGGTACTCGCATTTTCAGTGGGTCCTATGATGGGGGAGTTGGAATACTCTGAGACTCTGCTACTATTGTGATTTATTTTTGTAATATATGTGGAATTATTGTAGCCGGAGAGATACAGGACAGGGTATTGCGGCACCCATTTTAGAACGGCACTGTCCCTGAGCGATTTCCAACTGTGCAGCATAGCGACCAAAGGGAGAGTGCAATGGCCTATGCAAGTCATTAAATAGAGATACTAAATGATACCCAGTTTAAACTGAGACAGTCGATCGACAAACGAATGTCGTGGGCACACGTTGCTGCAAAGAATAGTCATAAGCCTGAAGACCAGGAGAAGCAACAGTCGACTGCCGGGAACGAATGGGTTGGTGTAGAAAGTGGGAGGACTGTTGCACAAGATGAAAAGCGACAGCGGCAGATGGCTTTGCTGGACCAAGCTTTGAAAAGTCCAGAGGATGCAGTGTCAGGTATGCTTTGTTTGAACGTCCCAAACGTTGGTGTAGGGTGAATGCCTTGTTCGATTGTTCGCTCTGGTGGTATCCTCGACGTAGAAAGAATTCATATATCTGATGAAATGAGTGTATGTGCGCAGGTGCTCGGTGGTGTCTAGGGTGTGGAAAAAGGTATACAGATGTGTTCACACTCGCCCAACATATCAAGGACAAGCACGGGGGCATCAATGCGAGTGAGCAATCTAGTGATACTGTATCTAATGCTCATATTGTTATGTCGGACTATATGTTTCCCTGCCTCGGCTCTTCGCAAGCGTCGTCAGGTCCTCATCAAGGAAGGAGTTCTGCTGTTGACAAGAGAAGGGGTCCTGGAATCTCCAGAGATCTTCCTGAAAAGCCTCGTGAGGCACCCAGTTTAGTGCAAGGACGAAACAAACGAGATAAACAGATGACAACGTTGAAAAAAGCCTACGTTAAGCAGAAAGCTACCAGGATGACACATGTTTGGACAGACATCATTCAGTTATTGACTGACAAGATTGCTCATGTGGAAAAGTTGAGGGAGGTAAATAAGGGGCAGATGGAGATATATTTGGCGAATGAAGACAATACAGAGCCCATGTGGAGCGATTTGCAGACTTTAGAGGCGAGGCATGAGGTATTGTGTGATCAGTTGAACCAATTGCTTGCCATGAAATCATTGTGCCAGGAGAAGCTGAAACGTGTCGAGGTATCTCTGAAAAAAAAAATGCAGCGTGCGAGCGAAAAGATTCGGAGAGAGGAGTTCATGCAGCACGATGCACGCGATCATTTTATCGATCAAATTCAGGGTGAACAAACGGACTCCAGACCTCAAGCATGCAGAGATGATGGTAATCTACCGCATGAGCTATACACCACTGACTGGCAGGATTGTGCCTCCAGTGTAGATTCCTCAATATTTTCTGATGATTTGAGTGACGGTTCATCAACAAGTGATGGCAGCTTTGACTTGCAATGGGGTGATACATTGCATACCTGGGCACAGAGTATGGGGCATGGTCAGACGAGAGCTGTGCCCAAGGGGCGAGAAGAAAATTGTGCGGAATCTTCTCCAGTAGTTTTACCACAAAATGAAGATCCTGTACGTACAATAGTAGGAAACTCCGGCCCCGCAGACACGAAGTCTGTGAGGGTCATCTCGACAAGCTTTGCTGCATTATCTGTTTCGAGAGATCAAGACCAGTCAGGGAAAGAAGTTGCACTGGATACAAGTTCAACGGAGGAGATGAGTATTTTTAATATACAGCAAGGCCATCCTGTAGTTGCTGACGAGTCCTCTCTCCTTGACAAAGGCATACCCACAGAAGTAGATAGATGCTCTGTCTGCAATGTGGCCACGCCAGGAGTGCAAACATGGATGGAACATGTAGAGTCTTCCACCCACAAAAGACATGTAAAGGAGTTCGCATTGAAAGGTCTGGCATTGAATACTGACGAGATTCCTTTGTCGAAGGAAGGAAACCTATCTGTTCAGCCCAAACGTTACACTGGTGATCAGGCTGATGTTGAGGCATATGTTGATCAGCTCATCACCGACGAGCTGAATCAAATGGCCTCAAAACTTTTAACGAAATTGATAGAATGGCAGAATAGAACTAGACAAACGGATCCCGTGAATGCGAAGAAGAAGAGGAGATATGTGTGTGGTATGAGAGAAGCCTCAAAAGCAGTCAAACTTGGCAAGGTGCTTGCAGTGATTGCGGCTCCAAACATCCAGCCTATGCCATTGAAGGAAGGGGTTATATATCCAATCAGTGTACTATTGGAAGAATGCAAAGAAAAGAATGTAGATTTCATTTTTGCACTGAGTAGAAGAAAGATGGGGAAGCTTCTAGGTCAGAGGAAAAATGCAAGTTTGTTTGCCTTGCTCAATGTCGATGGAGCTGAGAGCGACTTCAAACTGCTGCAATCCATGGCAGAGGACTTGAAAATTACATAAATTGATGTAAAGATCTATGAACAGTGTTGTAAGAGTATGTATTGCTATGAAATTTCTGTTTTGTGTAAAGTCACTTTGCTGCTGCATCCGAGCCAGCAATGTAGCCCCAGAGACTTGTCTTTGGTTTTCCATTCATCTCTTCTCGTTCGCGATACCGCTGTAACTCGCTCTCCAATTCTCTGACCTTGGCAGCTTCTTTCTTCAGCTCTGCAATTTCCACCTGTAGATGCATATTCTTTTGTTCCTCCTCGGAAAGAGCTTCTCTGGCTGCTGCTGCCAGCTTCTCCGCTTTCTGAACGGCTTCATTCGCGCTCTCCAGCTGCTTGCGCATGATGGATACCTCCAGAGAGTTTGCTTCTTTTCGAGCAGCAGCCTCGCGCTTTGAAGCTTCGACCTCCTCCGAAGGCTCGCTGTCTTTGCCTGCCAATGACTTGGAGCTTTCCCTGTTCTCCTTCACACTTTTCTTGCTCATGTCCTGCAACGACTCCAGGACGTAATTTTCAGGCCTATACACATGTACTGCGTTGTGATATTTCCCATTATATCCTCCGAATGATATAAGGCATCCGGCCATGGGAACACAGAGTAGGCTGAGGCCTTCAGATGCGATGGCAGCCTCTGGTGGGGTGTTGCCCACCAGTACCCACTCGAGAGGACCGCTTCCCAAATTCTTCAAATCTAACGCATACATATCAGCGCATCCTTTCATATTATTGCCCCCACCTATCATGTACATCACAGATCCCAGCAATGCCGAGGCATGCCCTGCTCTCACTGGGGGAAGAGGACCAGTCATTTCCTGCCAAATCCAGGACATTGTCTGGGTGTCAAGCACAACAAGATCATTATAGCAGTTTGCTATACTGCCTCCTCCAAATATTACCACATAGCGGTCCTGATACGTCACTGCTGAATGAGATGACCTGGCCACAGGAGCCTGACCCGCAATGTCTGGCTTTGACCATGCCATGGATTCCAAGTCAAGTACCCATAGCTCATCCAATGGGCTTCTGTTGGGCGTTTCACCTCCAAATACGTACACCTTGGATCCAATGAGGCTCCCACTATGCCCTCCTCGTTGCAATGGACCAGAAGAAAGGCCATCTTCCACCACAGTCTCAACCAAGGACCACTCCTTTGAAACACTGCCAAAAGAGTACACGTTCATCGGAGAGAATTCTTTTACTTTTCCTTTGGTACGTTCCAAACGCTCGTGTCCCCCAATGAGCAGAACATCACCATTGTATGGAACTGCAACATGTCCAGCACTCGCAGGAAACTTGGCCCTTTCATCATCTTCTGTATTCTGTTTTCCTGAGATTCGTGTCCAACACAAACTCTCCAAGTCGAAGCACCATGCATCTGAGAGGTACCTTCCTGCATAATTCCCTCCCATCAGAAACAACAGGTTCCCCACCAGGGCTGCAGAGTGCTCATAACGAGGCGCTGGCCTGTGTGTCTCATCGATATAGGGAGACACCCATGACCCCTCCACCAGAACCTCGGCTACAGACCTGCGCTTCAAAACAGATTCGGAACCCGACGTATCCTTGCGAAGACCTTCCTCTCCCTCCTCCTGCTTCCCATCAGACATGTCTGCAGATTTGAAAATCTCTTCCTCCATCAAATCTGGACTCCACCACTCAGCTACCTCTTCCTCCAATGTCCTCACAAACAACCGCATAGCCTCCATCCTGGACATCTCCCCCAATTGTTTCCATGACTGCCACTTGGCATTGTTCACCACATTCCAACCCCAGGGTTTGGGTTCGTTGCAAGGCCCCTGCATCCACCAGCAATCAATCCATCAATCGCACATACAACTACAGATCAAATGTATTAATCGTACCACAAGAGACTGCTTCTCAAGCGCATACAAGAGTAATTTGCTTTCTTCATGTAACCCTGCAGATGATCAACCAAGCACCTCACACATTAGGGCCATATTTCATCTGATTTCTATATATAATAGTACACTGAATGTACTACAACGCACCATGGGTGCCTTTCTGCACAAATGCTCGAGCGGCATGGAATCGCTCTGGATATGACAAAGGACACGTCGAAGACATTCTCTCCTTCTTCTATGTATCAATAACGAATTCTGATGCTCTCAACCCTACCAAAAAAAAGACAAGGTCTCGGTTTGCAGCGTCGAACTCAGATTAGAAATCTCCTCGCAGAGGTACGCGGATGTCGATTCGATCGATACACAGACATATGAGAATTAAACAAGGCGTAGAAAATTGAATATACGTGAGACAGATGGGGAACAAGGGTTATTGATGGAATGATTACACTTTCAGAGCTCTCCCTCGAGGGATTCCTACTTTCTAGATCTAGAGGAGGAACGTGGTTGCATGGAAATTTCTAGGAAACATCGCACATGGAAGAATGATGGCGCCTTGAGCATACAGTTATTTCTTATCCAAGTTCATTTCTTCTACCCGACTGCGTGCACCTTCCTCCAATAGGATCTGATCTGTAATGGTATCACAGACCCTGTCAACAGTGTCAGAGGAGGATAAAGGTGGCCCTGCAGTCCCTCGCATTCTGGCTTGCTGCAGTATGTTTTCAATGAATTGCATGTCAATGGGACACACGCTTTCCGACATCTTCTTCTCAATACCTTGGGCAGAGTAGGGCCAAGGGCTCGAATTGAGCCATGGGTGGCTAAACATGTGCTCCACATCTATTCTATTCGAGGGATCCAACACAAAAATTCGCCGCAGTAGGTCTTTCAGCGGATCCGATATATTTTCCGGGATTTGATAATCCATCTTTGATATCCTAGAGATCACCAATGGCACACTGTTGTATGCAACAGGACCGTCACCAGGCTTTTCAAAGGGAAACTTGCCAGTCACCATCTTATACAAGCAGACTCCCAACTCCCAAACATCAATAGTGTTCCCAAATTTAGATTTATCTTCTCCAGACAAGAGCTCTGGGGGCATGTATGGAAGGGATTTGAATGCCTCTCTTGGATCCGAGTTGATTTGATCATGGCTGCTGTACATGAAATCCTGAAGCACAATCCCGTGAGTCTGATCATCGAATATGATATTATTGATCTTTATATCTCTATTCCTATACCCACTATCGTGTAAAAACTTGGTCGCGAGTAGTAATTGTTGAACAATCTTCCTGGCAATATCCTCGGACACAGGTCCCTCTGCATCAATCCTCTTCTCTAAGCTGCATCCAGGGACATACGTCATCACAATGGCCAGATATCCAGGAGTCAAGAATACTTCTTTGAGTTCAGCAATGTATGGATGTCCATAGCACATGTAATGTGCCAGTAGCTCTCGTGCCACCATTTCACTCACACCCCTTTCCACCAACTTGATCACCACCTCTTCTCGGGTCTTCGTATGTATCGCAAAATACGTTCTCACAACCATACTCTTCGATTCATCTTTAATCGGGTGATATGGTGTACACCCCAAGAAGGGACAGTCCTCGAAAACTGACAAGAGTTGCGACGCCGAGAGGTTTACACGATCGTGGAATTTGGATACACGCCTCTCCATCCTTGAAAAAATATCTAGTTAATACGTCAATAGCTTTGCGTCCAGGCCAAGGCCAGGGTTCTCTGTGTTACGACAGACAGACGAAGGCAGCAGTATACGTTCTACGACTGCGTACAGCAAAGCATATTCATCCAGCAAATCAATTCAATGGAAAATACTTAATAGCAATTTATTACTAATAATACTACGAATATCAGCTTGCTACGACAACTATACATGGCAGTCTTCTCTACAATTGTAGCCATCTGGACTGGTCAAACCTATGCAAGTGATCAGTCAAGCTGATTATAATCCGTAATTACGGGCCTCTTAGTAGGAGAGGAAATGCCACCCCCACGCATGATGGATCGTCAATAACCAAGGGCCGAGGACGCTGTTGTTGTACTTTATGGTATACATTCATAGTACCTGCTCATGACACGCTGTCATGTTCATCTGTATCTATCTGTGCCAGAGTCCACATACCTTGTCTATCCCTCTTTCTCTTCCTACCATGTACCCCTTCGGATAATCCCTCTGTCGATGTATCTGTATGGGCTACCCATTCATCAATGGCCACATTGCTCAGGCGATCTGCCTCGGTGTTGAATTCGCGGAGCACATGCTCTGCCTCAAAGCTTTCAAATGACTTGATCAACGCTATTGCTTTCTCATGATACTTTTTCAGAATTTCATTCTTCACGGACCATTTCCCCAGCACCTGATGAATCACAAGTTTTGAATCACCTCTCACCTTGACTCTCTTGAATCCCACCTCTTTCATGGCATGCAAGCCAGCGACCAATCCCGCATATTCTGCCTGATTATTTGTATTTTTGTCTCCTATGTACCCAGTTAACTCTTTTAATATGTGTCCAGTGTCGTCATCGTATATGACTGCTCCAAATCCTGACGGTCCAGGGTTTCTCCTCGAGGCACCATCAAATTCGAGCCTCCCCGTCGGGGATACGGCCACTGGTGATTCCGTCGCATCAGGATGTTTGATTCTCGAGTCATCTTCCACCACACCATTCTCTTTAAGGAACATCTGGGCCTCATCTTTGCTCGCAAACCCCTTGTACAGGTTGCCAGAGTATCCCTTCACCTGCTGTTCGCAAGACTCCCATTTGCCGTATATTCCAGGATGTCTACCCCTTACGACAGCATAATATTTCTCTTTTTTACCCGACATAATCACAGCACGGGGCGATATGTTGCCGTGTACAGAGATGGAATTTGTTCGTCTGGGAATGCTATTGAGTTTTCCCCACCATTGCAGGGGGCGAGAGTTCAGAATAGTCGCTATATTACTATTGCATGTAAATTTGTATATCGATGCAACCATGATTGTATACAAAAGTAAAGATGGTGTAGTCAAACTGCTGACACAAGAACGTCAGGATACATTCCATCTGTACCACTATACTACCATGGCGTGCTTTCAACTTACACTAATATCGATGGAAAATATTACAAGATGAGAAATAGCTCATGATGAGCTAGATGCAAGAATTTATGAGCAAAATACGCCTGGTCACGTCCTTATGAACATGTCCCATCAACTTTGAATTTTAATGGGAGGAAGAGGGCCATTGGTCAGTCCAAGAATTGCCTTTTGAACTTCATTTCCATGGGAGCCCACAGCCGAAAAACAATAAAGATGCACCACCTATGGCAGTCTCCGCGAGTTTCCACGGGTGGAGAGGTCACCATGGTCTACTCTCATGGCCCATGCATAAAAGATATCCACGCAATATTCCATATGTACTGCATCAACGGATTGATGCAGACGAGGTTTATATGTAGGGTTTTATGTGTTGAGAAGGACGTTCCTCTCGACATACTATTCGAACGCTACGATACCTCTAGTGTAGCATGCTACAAATGCGCATATGGTATATTCCGTGATCAAGATCAAGTCTGATAATGCTTTGCGTGCATTTCAGTATGGACAAGTATCACAGAGCTCACTAATACTCCTCAGGGCACAAAATCCAACGGGGATGGAGGATCTTGTGCTCTATTGAGAGAGCTTGTCAATAATACCCTGGAGAACATCTTCGTCGAGGAAAGAGACGGCGAACTCGTCTTTCATCCTGCACAATACGTGGATCATTGGGGTAACACAGCACAACACGATGCTCATCGAACCTGAGTCTGATGGTAAGGTTAAAAATGAGTGCCTGCAGCATACCTTTTGCTCAAATTCAGCAAAATAGTGAATGCCTCAATTATTCTGGCCTCAGCTTCCTCATCTGGGGCATATATAATAGAGTCGGACAATTTTCCAAACAATTCTGGTAAAAAAAGTGTCATTGGGTCGAAGTCCATGCCTGGAGCGTCTGCAATACAGCGAAAACAATTGTTGAGTGCCCATTGCGCACCTCTGACAAACTCAAAGGCTTTGGGCACATGGAAAATCTGTCCCTGGCATGCCATGTGCGTTCATAAAGCATCGATATGACATCATACCTGAACCACCGCCAATTCTGCCATGTTGCCCCTCGAATGGTAGTTCAATAGGGACATTTAGAAGTCTGCTGAGGATGTCGGGCGACATACTTCGTTCCTGCAGTTGTACGGCACAGTAGAGGTTAGGGCAGTGTCCTTTCGAGTTCCCAGATGCATGCCAATGGCTAAAAACATCATCTGACCAAAATAGGATACATTACAGTACGATGCTGCAAACAAAGGCGTATACTCCCCATCCTACCCAACCCTCGACAGAAAGCTACTAATGGAACCTCGCCACATGTCATGACCCTCTGGAAGCGCACCTGCGGTTGCGTGACCTCTTGTTGCACTTCTCGAGCACTCCTGATGCTTCCAGTAACTCTTGTCGGAGTACCTGTGTCAGCAGATAGCGACGTATCCGTGACCATTCCCGAGACGTCCTCGTCGTACCCATGTTGAGCACCACTGTCCACTCCCCTGCCATGATTGAAATCGCTTAAAATTCTCATCATTAACTTAACACTGTCCAATATCGCCACCCTCTCCTCCTCAGACACGGGTTTTGTGCTCATCTGCTTCTCGGACAAAAGGTCACGTGGTCACGGTTGTCTTGTTCTTTTACAAGTATTTGAATCTTAGGATAAAAATACTTCAATATGCATTTATATTGAGAAACAAGAGTACGTACGCCTACGTATACCACGAGTAGCACATGGGGCCCTTTTCCCGTACACATAGTAGCTACTATAGTATGCCTGTCTCCCTGCCGTTTCCGAGCTGAACCAGAGTTAGCGTTTTACAGCCTCAATACGCATTTATTTGGCACGGGACCACTTGCAATCGATTCCTTACATCAAGACGGTTCTGTACATATGCTTGTCGATAGAAATGGATACTTTCTCGGACCCAGACCTCGAAATGATGCTCGCTCGAGAGGGCGCCACCAAGTCTGGCTCTGGAGCCTCCACTGAATGTCGAGTGTGTGACACCTGAACTGCGCGCGCGGACGTCTGATCTCATTTACAGATATTAATTGAGTATGTGCCTACGCGTAGTAATCCATAGATTCGCTTCCATGAGGGAACATGGTGTGTGGTGCCCGGTCAATGGCCACTGTGAATGGAGGCCCCCGTCGCAACGACTATCGCCACTATCGAATGCTCTGTCCCATCGATGGGATATCCCATCTCTCCATTCACCCAAGGTCTTCAACAGCAGTTGGCATACGCCCAGCTCGCGTCGTATAGATGGTCTGTTGTCCTCTATTCGATCGCTATTCAATCATATACCATAGTAGTATGTGGTATCAGAATGGGGGTTATGAGTAGGGTAGATTCGCTGTTTGGTCGAGTATTATTCTGTGGGTTGCTAAAGAGTATCACAAATCCTCTACAGCAGCAGTATTTGATAGAGTATATGTGAATATATTCGATGAAGGGAACGCTGTTAGCGCACGTAAACCTGGCTAGCTATTGTCAGAGTTGGACAGTGGCCTTGTTCCCTCCTGTTGCTCGGCGTACTGGGGGTGGGGGCCTCTTGGCGAACGACAGATGTAACATCAGGCATATACGATTGAAGGGGAGTGAGAGTGGACCATTGTACATTCGTTCTTGTAGAGTACCTGCGCTTGAGGATGGGGTGGACCAGCGGTGTGCGGAAGTGATCCCATCGTTTGAGCATGCGTATTTCCAGGGATTGTCCATTCCTTTCCGGATCATGTCGAGGGCGTCAGGGCTCTTAGCTATGGTATTTGGGAAGAGAGGCAAGGATGATGGGGGATATCATGTGAGATTAATGGCTGCATTGCAGTCCAGGGCATTCACTGAAAAGAATGATTTTGTAATGTTTGTGACATGGGTCAGGAAACGGGAATCAGAGGAGGCCATAGCTGGTATTGTTACTCTATCAAAGGGGCTGAGTGCATCTGGAGCGAGTGGATACGAGAGCGAGAAATTTTCTGGTTTGCCCAACTACTCGATATGCAATATGGCTGTGAGGGAGGACCTTAGAAGGCAGGGCATTGCTCGGAGACTGTTGTCAGAAGTAGAAATGTACGTCAAAAGCCTCATACCAAAGAATAAAAGTGCTGTATTAGTTCTTTCTGTGGAAAAGTATAGTTTAGAGGCCCGCCAGTTGTACGCAGGATGTGGGTATTCAGTTGAGGAAGCATGGGAAGACCCGCGGTGGTTGGATTCAATCGATAGGGGCCGAGTTGACATTCCCAGGAGAATACTCATGTACAAATGTGTTACAAATCGATAAATAAATGTATGCAGTATTGATTATATCAATTTTTCAAAGGTGCAAGGCCCAATGTGGCACGAAGTGCATTTGTTTCCTCCACTGACATGGACGCTTCAGTACCACTGCGTGGCCCCGTATCTACTCTACGTTCATCATATACCTCTCCCTCTTCTTTTGCATCATCTCGGTACGAGCTACGATCCCTTTTTCTAGTGGAAGGAGTGTCTCTGCTGCCACTCTTCTTGTCATGCAACCTCCACTTCTCCCTCTTCCTTTTCGATTCCGAGAATTCGTACATAACCAATCCTGAGTCCGCCAACTTTTCTCTCGCCTCTTTTCTAAATATATCAATCTTGGCATCGAATTCATCCTGCATCTGAGACACCCTCGGTCCAGGAAGCTGCCCCGTTGTTTCTAGGACACTTCGTTCCTGCAGTCGGGGTAGCGCAATATTGAATAAATAATCGCGCGTTAGCATCTGATCAACTATATCATCTATACATGTCAATTCAAAAGAGCCATCGGGCTTCCTCAATCGTATCCTCCGGTAATCGTTCAGGAGAGGCTCCAAGTACTGGTAAACCTCTTGAGCCCTTCCCACCAGTCTCATATAGAAAGCACCGAGTACTCGAAGGTACTTGAACTCATCATTCCGAATGTACTCTAACACTATATCCTTATCTGGCTGTATCTGTAGCAGTTTCAGCACCAGACAGATGAATTCTGTAGGCTTTTGAGGCTCACCAAACATGCCTCCAATGAAACGCAGTTCGACAGCCTTGTCTACCAAATCTTCAGCTGAAAGTCCAAAACAGTACTGTTTCCAATACAACGAGTCATAAATTTTCTGTCTCATGATGTATTCGATCAGATTCTGAGGATTGGTTCCGTGAACCGATGTTGCAAATTTATCTGTCGAATTTGCCATTTTTGACAATCTCTATGGTTACATATGCAGATAATTATTTTATTCTATTGGGTCTTCCTCTTCTATAGATATTTCAGACAATTGGTGCAGGGGTGTGGGATTGGCACGAATCAGATGGCTGCCCTGGTGCTGCTGGGAGGGACCACTATGGTTGACATGAACAGACACGGTGCCCTGCCAATATCTCTCCCATTGTTCAGGCTGCTGGTACATCTCATTAGGTTTCCTATGCACAATGACTCTGATAGTGGGCAGCATTGCCGAGGCCATGGCTTCATGGTTGGCAAGGTCCATTGACCCTCCCCACACGACCCTGTTGATTGAACAGGCTCGTTTCAATCTGTCCAAATTTCTGCGCCTCGAGGATTCTACCTTGAAACACGAGGGTGCTTTCAAGGGTTTCCACGATCTCGGAGCTGGGTGAGAGTTCCAGAAGCAAATGCCGCGTGATGAAACGATGGATGCCATGAGATCTGAGAGGCCTCTGGAGCCATCTGGATCATCCTCGACCCCATAGTACGGCGTACTGTCTCTTTGATGTGCTACAATATCAGCTTCACAAAGCTGATCAAGACATTTTGATGCATCTTCGATATGATTATCGTCGATAAAGGCGAGGATATTTTCGTGCAGGAAAGCAGTGACAGATGGTCCAGATAGACCAGATGCGTGGACAGTGTCCTCTGGGTCAAAGCCGTCCATGCGGGGCCGCTTCATCCATTCTTCTAAATATGATGGGCGATTCTCATCGATATCCTCACTCGAACCGCACCGCTTATTGTACAGAAGTTTTCCGAGTCCGTGGAAGATGCTGAGGGATGAATCTCTCAGCATGTGAGATAAGAGTTCATGCATAGTCCCCTGTTCTTCCGGCGTGTGCTGTTGTCTTCGTCGTCGCTTCTTATCTCTCAATTTTCCGTGCAAACCGAGGACTATGGTCTTGCCTGCGCAGGCAAATTGCAAGCTCAGAATAGCACTGCTCAAATCACCCTGTGATTGCTCTGCTATCGTTTGTAATTCTGACTTTGTGACCCTGCCTTGGATGCCTTCATTTTCAGCGAGAATAACCAATTGTTTCACAATGGATGTCTTTGGTATTGGATTGAGCGAGATTTTCATGGGGCTGAAGCTTTCCAAAGATGACAACAATGCCATGGGTACTGATGCAGTTTCCCACCCATCTCTGGCGGCTGAACTCTGCTGTTCGGTATCCCTTGATGAGGCTTCCGTCACGACCACAATGACTTTTGGAGCTCTTCTAATGAGGTGTATTGTTGCTTCGATCATTCTTTTCATTTGATCGGACCCAACAACAGTTGGTACATCATCCAGGACAATGAGGTGGTCTCTCCCTTTCCCATGTGTTCCTAATATTGGCATCCATGCTTTCGCACAGAATGATTCGTATGCGTCTAGTTTTGATTCATAAAGATGTTCTGCTCGATATTTTATCCGAGACGCCCGGACACACTCGGCCCATGGCGTCTGTACTTTGGAGACATACTCAACTGCCTCCCACCCATGTTCTGCAGTTAGAGCCTTGACCATGGCAGACTTGCCACACCCTGCCGGCCCTGACAAGATGCACAATTTATCTGTACGTGTATTGAACCAACTCATGAGCTCTTCCACCTTATTCTTCCTGACAGCCAAGTCATGCCTACCCCTCGGAGCATATTTGTCTGTCCACAGTGTCATGTCCTGCTCGCCACTCATGCTGCGAATTGATTCTCCGAATCTTTTAGCCATTTCAACTGCTATCCTAAGTTCCTTTTTTATGTTAATTGATTCTTCCAGTCTATCGGCTTTACTATGGCTCGTGGGAATTCATCAGATGGAATACTCTTTTCAAAGCCTGGGCAACACTGCGTGCAGGTCTCTTCTGCGGAACACAGACACTCTCGCGCAGTACACCTCGATCGAAGATCAAAAACATAGGGATCACACACACTTCTGAAGGTAAAACTTCAGCATCGTCCACAGATTCCAGATCAAATAAAAGCCTATTCCATCACTCCTGTACTCTTCAGGAAACCCTTCGACTTTTGGCTCCACTTGTTTGCACCGGAAACAGCTGCCATGGTAATCATGCATAATTATTAGAAATACGTATCATATATGAGTCCTATTGTGATAGAGGACCTACCTTTTGCCTGTACAGAAACAAACCACTCGTTGCTGTCGCTCAACTGCCTCAAGCAACTGTGGCGCCTGCTTCAGAGGCGTCCAGGTTCTTCTCTCGTTGTTTTCAATTGTTTCCAGCTTTACTATCGAATTACGATCGAAGTTGAGAATTGAATGGCGTTTGACGGCATTCCAGGGGTAGATTGTGATTATGCGCCTCTCCAAGGTTTTAAAACTCAATTTTGGAGTTTGGAATAAACGCACGAGAATGCACCATTTTTCAATGCTGGCCAGGCAGACATCGATTCTAGATATACTATAAAAATTTAATGGCAACGTGAATATCAGGGCTGGATATAGACGGTCTTCGCCGTATCAGAAGATGAGTACAAGTGGAGTTCAGGCCTCGTCTTCTTCTTCAACCCCGTCTAGTTCAAATGTAGTACTATTCAAAGCGCAGAATGCCAGGTTGTTTGCCATTCCACCTCGAGAGAACGCGAGGGGCTATGTCTCAKGCAGCTGGAAACTTGATGATTGTATTTTCACAGGTTTGCTACGAATAACAGAAGACCCTCTCCCTGAATCAGCGGGGGGCGGATACCAAGCAAGTATCCGACTAGAAGATGTGGATAAAGGCGGAAATATGAACCTGTTTGCCCTTTGTCCAGTGCCATATGGCGCGAGGCAAGCAGCTGTTGAGCCTGCTTGTGATTCCTCTAGAAATTTTGTGCTCAAAATTGAAGACACCGAGTCTAAAAAACATGCATTTGTGGGGCTCTCTTTTGATGACAGAAATACTGCTTTTGATTTTAATTTGTGCTTGACAGAACAGCAGAAATCAGAGGAACGGAGACGTTTGGCGGCAATATCAAGGAAGGAGCTACCGTCGCCATCTACCACGGTAGGGAAGGGTTTGTCGCTCAAAGAGGGTGAGACTCTCAAACTTGCACTCAAAAAGCCAACAATATCTAGTACAGCAACAAAGTCGTCGAAGATGAATCCCATATCACTTAATCGTGGCCCAGAGCCACGTCCAGTGGAAGAGAGCAAGGTGGTGGTTGCATCAGAGACATCAAAATGGCAAAAATTCTAACGTGATCGATTACATTGTACATCAGGCATAATCGTTTGGAACAATAATATCATCAATCTTGAGAATCATTTTGCAAACTTGTGTTGCAAGGAACATTTGCTGTTTCTTGCCAATCAATGTTTCAAAAACATTCTGCTCCCTCATGTCATTCGTCCCTGCGTCGACGCAATCAATTCCTAAATAGGGATTGTTCTCGGCCAGCTGCCTCGCTTTGACCTCTGTAACACTATCGATCGGCGCTAAACCTGAATTCTCTGCCAATGATAATGGAATAATATCCAATGCATCTGCAAATGCTCTCATGCCATACTGCTCCACTCCAGCAACAGTGTCTGCCACACCTTGTATGGCCAGAGAGCATGCCATCTCCGCTGCACCACCGCCATATACCACGTGATTATCGCGAACTAGATTTCTGGAAACACACAGTGCATCATGCAAGGAGCGTTTCGTCTCCTCTACCACCATCTTATTTCCTCCACGCACAAAGATGGTGACTGCATTCGTGTTTGGACATCCCTCAATAACCAGCTGCTTATCATGGGTTGTTCCGAAACCAACTTCTCTGACAACTTTGGCGAATCCAAGCTTCTCAGGGCTGAGCTCTTCAAATCTAGGAACAATCCGTGCTCCAGTTGCCAGAGCAAGCAGTTCTATTTCAACACCTCCGACCCAACGAACAGCAGGCAAATTATGGTGCATCAGCAAATGATTCGCTTCATCGTCAAATCCCCACTGACATATAATCAAATCTGCTCCAGAATCTTTACATTTTTGGACCATGTCTCTGAAATATTGCTGCTCCTGCTCCCGAAGTGCCTCAAACTTCTCCACACTATCAATATCAATCTTGTGTTTAATCTTTGGCTTTGGTGGCTCAAACGGACACGTCAATATTGCAATCTTCACATCCTTGAGAACTTTTGGCATCTGAGGGTGACTAAACTCCTTATCCAGGAGGATACCCTGCACAAGTGAGGAATCCTCCAGCCTGCCACCAGATTTCCCCTCCAGCTTTATCAAATCCAAGTTAACATCCTTCCTCGCAATATCAGCCACATCCAACACGGCATCCACACACATCTCGGCCAGACGCCTTTTACAACGTCCAACAATCTTTGAAGACAGTGTTGTCATGCAGGTCTTCACCAAGGGTTCTGGTCTATCAGCAGTGAAATCAAACTCGGAACCAATCTCCTCCAACTTGTCAATAGCGACTTTACATGCCATCTCATATCCCTCTGCGATTCTCAAGGGATGAAGACCCTGATCCAGCAACCCCTCTGCATGTTCCAGAAGGCTGCTGGCAAGGACCACCACACCCGTCGTCCCATCCCCAATCTCCTGATCCTGGGATTTACTCAACTCCACCAACAATTTACCAATCTGGTTCTCCACCTCCATCTGATCTAGAATAGTTGCACCATCATTCGTAATAACCACGTCCCCATCCGAACTCTGCAACATTTTATCCATGCCCTTTGGACCCAAGGACGTCCTCAGCACCCGAGACACCGCCTTGGCTGCCTGAATATTCTGCTTCACCGCATCAATACCCTTCACCCGTGACTTCTTCTCTTGCTCCTGAAGACGCATAAGAACAGCGAAGGTAATTCAAGTCAACATGAGCCATTCCACCAAAGTCGATCCAATCCCCCCTCCTCGAATCTCTTACATATATAATACACATATAATGTATTATTATTCATGTATATATCAACTACAACGCACCCTGAGGATAATAAATGGCCGCCCATACTCATCAAAGGCTAGAGACATGATCACCGATTTTCAACAGAATGTCTGCCTCTGTCTCATATACTAGTATGTTATTCAATTTAAATATATTTTAAATACTTGGGACAGCAGAGACGGCTGTCAGCATACTTCTATCTGCGATCATATGTTTGTGGGTGCACTCGAAATCATCACACGTCCAAATTTGGATGCTTTAAAGCAACCTTGCAAGGTACTCACTCATATGAATGTACGTTCTGCGTGGATACTGCGAGTCTATTATCCAGGAACTTTTCTTTTGATCAATCCATTCAGAAAGTCAAAGCTATTTCCATCTGGATGGAGCTCGCATGCCTGGCCTGCATCATCGACACCAAGTAAATACCCCTGGTCTGTGAGACCCACAATGGTGACAACAGACCCATCCCTGGCATCATCATCCTCTCGCACGACAACCTTTTGCCCGGTATGCATCCACGATGCGTAATACTCTGCTTTAAATGGCTCAAAACCACGCGAGGCTAGCCCGTCCAGCATGCTCTCCAGAGCATTCGATATGCCGGCCACAACCTCTTCTCTGGTGAAGACTACGGGGCATCCTACCGTGTGCTGCCCCCCAACGCAGTCTTGAAGCATGGTATTCAGACATGTTGTAGGTTCTTCATTGCTCACATTAATACCAATCCCAACAGTCATGAAAAATGCATTGTCTCTGTACGACGAGTGGCATAGGACACCGCCAATCTTCAATTTTGACTGGCCATCATAAATATCATTGGGCCATTTGATTCGCACATCTATAGCCTTCTCCGTATCATGAGGGGTATATTCCCGTATTTTATCCCTACTGATCTTTTTCACACTCTGCACGACGGCAAGAGACACCAGGTATTGCACAAAAGGGAGGGTTACACCCTCCCCACCATACCGTATGCTCATGGAACACATGAGACACCCCTCCGGAGATGCCCACGTATTTCCACCTCGCCCCTTACCCCCTGTCTGCCTATCTGCCACAAACAAAGTCCCATGAGGCACCTTCCCTGCCCTCTGCTGCAATGATGCCTGCGTAGACAGTGTGTCAGATGCTGTCACCAACACCCGACCCAGCCCACCCTGTCGAGTCTGAAGTAGTGAGAAATACGATGCATGATCGAAAGACGATACCGATGAGGATGCCCCGGTATCGTATATACCATGAACATGCCCCATCGCATCCTCAGGTGCATCCCCACCACCCCCAAAACACTCTTGCAACCCATGAACATCCTCCTCCCCAGCAAACACCAGGCACCCAACCCTCTCAGACTCCATGGATTGTACCAAACCCCCTTTCCTCGTACAATACACCTTGTTTACTAGAGATGTATGAACCAGTCTACTACAATCTCCTAGAAAATAACGAACAGCGACCCTCTGTGCCATTCATTCATGTATACTTGTCTTCATCCATTCATTCACTCATTCAAGAAGGGAATTGTTCCGTCTGTTTTCTGAGAGTAGAGTCCTGTTCCTTCTATTACCACTGTGTATATAGTAACTAATTGGTACTACAGACAAGAATAGATACCAATCTGATCACACGACACTCGCGGGAGTGTATGTAAATGTTCATTTACAGAACTTTCTGTGATATCATCTGCATGCCTTCCCACTGCCCACTGTACAAGTACTACTACTACTATAGTATAGTATAGTATAGTTTTAATTCACCAACCAAGTATACAGAGGGATCTGTTCAGAACAACCATGGCAGCAGCATGGAAGAATGCTCTGTCCAGAAATCTTCAAGAACTTCGAATTCATCTATCTACGACATCCCCAGGCAGCAAAGGTCTTAGAGAATTCATAGAATCATCGTATATAGATTTGAAGAAATCAAACCCACTGTTTCCTATACTCGTGAGGGAGAAGAACGATGTCGATGCCACTGTCATTGCCCGATATGGTACGATTGTATGCTGTTTGCATTCGATTCTTCTTATTTTTACTCACGAGTGTCTATTCATGTAGATTTTGGAGTCGAACAGGCAGTGCGTGTAGAAGGGATGGACCAAGGGCAGGTGGCCAAGGCTGTGCAAGGGTTGGTGGAACAAGGCCAGCAACAGCAATCTTGATTTCTGCGCTACTCTGCTATGCACTGCTATGCAGTGTTGTTGCCATGAATGCCTCCATATGAATATGCAATGTAACCGTATAGAACTTCTATATATCTTCCTCCTTCGAAGGAGAAGAAACCAGGTGTGGTTTTTAACAAGCTTGCAAGCTCTTAAGAGATCTCTGTACTTGTCTAGAGAGAGATCTGTGCCTACAGTCGTAGTATCCATCCCCATTGCGGTGTATAAATAATAAATTGTATCAATATAGTGCATCATAATAATGAGCGAAGGACAGCACTCTGCCAGTGTGGTGGAAGAGGCTCGGGGGTTGCCGTTGGCAGAACGAATCAGACATTCGAACTGGAAGGTTCGGACCGAAGCCTTTGAATTTGTGACAGACGAATGTAATTGTCTTCATGGTGTGGATTTTAACGCTGATAGTGGGAAGGAGAAGGCTCGGCAGGGGTTGCTGTCGATTGGAATGTTGTTGGCCAAGGCGGTTGGGGACCCGAATGCGAATGCAATCGATAAAGCTCTGGATGCGTTGGATTCATATTTAGATAATGTAGTAGTTGATGTTTCTGAGGCTGCGGTGGTGGCCGGGGAGGCATGTAAGGTGATGGCAGTGTCGTGTTTGAAGGCACGGGCTGGTACGGTGAGCAGGGCCAAGGAGGTGTACATGAAGTGTATAGAATGGGAGCAAGGGGAGCGTGTGGTAGAGGCTTTGGCGGAGAAAGGGATGGAGAGTAAGGTCCCGAAGGCTGTTGTGGCGGCGTTGGATGTGATGCTGGAGGCAGTTGGGTCGTTTGAATTGAGGAGCAAGGGGGGCTCGAGCGAGAGGGCGTTGGATCCACGGCCGATTATGCAGGCTTTGCCCAAGGTATTTACGCATTCAAATGCGGCGGTTCGAGGGAAAGTGAAGGATATTGTGGTGGAGATGGGTGTGCATCTTGGGGTTGGGGTTGTACAAGGGACCCTGATTGATGCATTGCCTGATGTTATGAAAAAGGAGGTAGCGGAGAGCCTTTCTTCCGCGACGAAAGATAGAAGGTTTGAGAAGAGGTATTTGAGAAGGGAGCAGGCGCGTGGGGAGGATGGGGATGTGGAGATGATGGATGTGGTAGAAGAGGTGGAGGAGGAGGAGGCGCTTTGTGTGGACCCAGGCATGGAGGATGCGTTCGAGTATGCGACTCCAGTGGATATTCTGCCTGTGCTACAGAAAATTAGTTTAACTGTGGGAGATGATGCGTACATGTTTTGGGATTGTTTCGAGAGCAAGAAGTGGAATGTCCGAAAGGCTGCTGTGGAAAAGGTCAAGGATGTTGCAGCGGTGCCTCGATTGGCTCCCGGGGAATATTCTGGTATCATTCGGGAGTTAAAGAATATACTATTGAAGGACGCAAATATACACTGTGCTGCTGGAGCGGCATGTGCGGCAGAGAATATGGCCAAGGGACTCCGAGGAGACTTTTATCAGTACGCAAAGCAGCTGTGCCCTGCAATCATGTTTAGGTTCAAAGAGAAAAATCCTGTGATGAGCCAGGCTGCAGATTCTTCTTTACAGGTATTTGGAACCTATTGCTATTCATTAAAAGACATTTCGGACGATATTGTGAGTGCTTTGGGCCAAAAGAATCCAAAAGTTAGGTATGATACATTGCGATACCTAGAGTACATGGTATCTCGGGCAGATAAAGCGACGGTATCACTGTGCAAAGACTCTCTTGCCGCGGCGGTCAAGCTCGCGGCAGATGCCGATGTGAAGATACGCGAGCAGTCTCAGACTGTTATTGTTGCATATGCACAAAAGCTCGGTGGCTTTGGGGCGATCAAGTCGTACCTGAATGTCTTGGATGCCAACAGAAAGGATCTGATTGAGAAGGCAATGCTGGCAGCAAGAAATACAAGTGCGTCCACAAGGGAGACAAAGCCTCCTGTCTCAAAGGAGAGGAGACGCGACGTAGGAAAGGAAAATGGTGGTTCTATCAGGACACAAGCTGCACAGAAGCTTCCGAGACAAAATAAATCCCTTGATGGTAGAAGTATTGAGCAGAAGAAAGTAACATTGGTGCCTGATGCAAAGCAGCATGGAGTCAAGGCTGTAGAGAATCCAATGTCATCAGATGGTGCCGAGGAATTCCTAACAGAGACTTTGGGGGCTGAAGTATTAGAAGATTTACGATCTCCATCATGGCAGGCACGGGTCGAAGGTATAAAAATAGTATTAGAAAGGTCTAGTGAAATATTTGCATCGCAAGGTGGCAAAAGCGGCGATCTTGTATTAGCCTTGGCCAAGATTCCAGGATGGGGCGATAAAAATTTTCAGGTCTTGAACAAATTGTTTGACGTTTGCACTAAAGCAGCTGAAGAATCTGCAAATTTCGGACCAGCACAATCATGCTGTGTTATAGAAGGAGCTGTGGAAAAAATTCATGAATTGAAGCATAGAGCTCAGGCAAGCAATGCCCTGACTGCTACTTGCGAGCGTGTTGGCCCGCAGTACATCGTGCCTCTTGTTCATCAGAAGGCTGCATGGCATAAGAATCCAAAGGTGCTCGCTGAATGCTTATCATGGATTTCCAATACCATTGACCAATTTGGCTACAACGAAATTGACAGTCAAGGCAGCCTTGTGGCATGGATGAGGGATGACCTCGGTTCTGCAAATGCACCTGTGAGATCACAAGCAATTGCGCTTTTGGGAGTCTGCCATTCTCAAGTTGGCTCTGGGCCATTCCAAGGTTTGATTGAATCATTAAAGCCAGCTCTGGTAACATCTATCCAGGATATGTTTGCAAAGAAACCGGTAGACAACACATATGAGCCCACGAAGAAGAAAAAAGAGGGGTCGACGATTGTTGATAATAATGTGTCTTCGCCTCCAAGTAGTGAGGGGGTTTTGGAGCAAGATACAGCTGTAGTTGAGAAAGATATCGAAGAAGTGGTAGAGCGGGTCGATGTTTCAAATCAATTGAATGATTCCCTGACTGCGCAGCTCTCTAGCACAAATTGGAAGGAACGCAATGCAGCTGTAGGTTCGGTCGAAGATATTCTGATAGCTGCCAAACATATTACTCCAAATATGTCTTCAGAGTTCTTGGTTGCGCTCAAAGGGCGTTTCGGTGACACCAACAGGAATTTGGCTGCTCGATCCCTCCATGTTGCCAGTCAGTTGGCTGCAGCAGTTGGCCCCCCCTTTGACAAGCTTGCGCATGCCATTCTTCTCGATCCAGCCATTGCGAATCTGGGAGATACGAAAAAGCAGGTTCGGGATGCTGTTGTTACTTTGTTAGACTCTTGGGGTAAGACGTGTCCACATGAAAAGCTATTTCCACCATTATTAGGAGCTGTTTCCAATCCCAAAGGACATCCAGACGGAAAAGTGGCAGCTCTGAAGTGGATGCTGGATAACTTCGAGTCGAATAGCTCAAAATGCAGAGAAATATCGGCAAAAGCAGCTTCCTCTGCGTCAAAGGATAAAGCTGCCGCTGTCCGGGAACTGGGTGGGGAACTGGGCAGGATTGCATCCAGTGCCATGGCAAGTACTCCAGCAAAGCCTGCACTGTCGCAGAAGTCAAGAATTCCAGTCACGGCTACACCAAAGCAGGCGAATATGACTTCAGAGGCAAAATCGGAGAAGGTTAAGGGAACAGTATCCAAAAACTCTGCGAAAAAAGTCGCTCCAAGAATGGCCGGCATTGTTGTTGATGATGATGGTCCTCTTCTAAGGATGGGGCATGGCAAAGGCGCGAGGTTGAGGCAATTTAGACCAAAACCAGGAGATTTCTTGCCTCCTACACCTCAAGAACGAAAGAAATTAGAGGAGATGATGCTCTTATTCGTGTCTCCATCGCTTCACGAGCAAATGTTTAGTTCAGATTTTCAGGATCATGTTTTAGCTGCCGAGGCGTTGCTGAGTGCCACCCCAACCCACATGTCTGAGATATCAACATCGTTGGATTTGATATTTACATGGCTTGTGATTGTTTTATGCGAATCAAATACCCGTTCAACGGTCAAATCGCTTGAATTAATCGGGGCAATCCTGGGAACTCTAGAGGATGATGGGTATAGACTAAGTGACATGGAGGCGCATCTTCTGCTCCCAGCAATTATTGAGAAGAGTGATCAAAACCAGGATTATCTCAGGGCGTCTTACAGAAGCATCATCATTCAAATGTCATCAGTGTATAATCCAGCGAAAGTTGTGGACTATATTGTCCAAGGGCTAAACACGACAAAGAATTCTAGATCAAAAACAGAATGCTGCAAGGCACTCTGTGAAGTTGTGGTGCAGCATGGTGGCAAGTGCATAGTTACAGCCAAACAGAGCCCAGTACTGAGTCTTTCAGAGGTATGTTAAACATTGAATGTCACCCATTGTATCCCCTGTTTGGATGCTAACATCCCTGTGTTGCTTGTTTCAGTTTGCATGGGAGAGGGATGCAGCTTTGAGATTGTCTGCCATGAAAGCATTGGAAGCAATACAAGAAGCTGTTGGAAACGAAACGTTTTCGAATTTACTCAGTAAATGTGATGAGCAAAATATAGATGCCATTCAAAGCAAATTGGCCAGGAAAGATGTCCAGGATGAACCTCCAGCAGAGACATTCACTCCTGAAGCATCTATGAATCTAGATCCAGCATATCAGGCAAACTACAGCGCTCGAAAAGCTTCTGATACGCTTGAAATGTCGTATAAAGATGCTTACACGCCCCACCAGCTGGGTTTGACTCCCGAAACAGAGGTGCAGGATGTTGAATATTTAGGCCGTATCCAAGCAGCTATGACTCCTGTCCCATCAGGTCCAATGTCCGGAGCCTATAGCGATAATATCGAGACGCCTGTTCCACAAGACTTCAAACTGACGCCTGGTTTGAACGAGGCCGATCAACGTTCTCCTAGTGTCTCATCATATGATGATGATGAGGTTGAAAAGAGGTTGGAACGTTGCATAGAATCCATGTATTCAACGGATTTGCCTCTTGCGGTTGAATCAACAAAGCAGATTTGCGCCGACATAATGATGATATCTTCGCAGGAGACTCATCCGCCCTCGAAAAGAATTCTGGCAGTACTCTCAAGTTCTGCAGATCAGTTCTTTTTGGCTATTTGCGCTCAGCTTGAACTCATTTTTGCCAAGGCAGAGCAGCAAACAGCCTCTGGAGGTGAACCTCCATCATGTCGTGGCTGTAAATTTGCCCTAAATGCGTTGCTTCAAGGCCTGCGTATTCCTGAGATTGCCCAGTCAGTCCCGCAAGCAACACTCAGAACAACTATATCTTTACTGCTTTGTAGCCTGGTGAATGAGAATGGACTTCTTTCATTTGAACAAGGAACGACCCTTGTTAGAGCAGTTAATGTGCTTATAGCCAATCTATTAGATGCATCCGATAAGAATTATGCTTTTGCAGCACTTCTGCACCTTCTCAGATCCCCACCAAAGCAGCTGCGGGAGGACCACAAACAGAAATTCAATGATTTGCTCGTGAAGTGTTTGATCAAGTTAACGAAAAGTTTGGAGACTGGCAAATCGAATATCGATATATCAGCGCTGCTTCTTTCTCTTCATGATTATTTCATGTTTCTGGGTGTGGAAGAGATAAGAAAGCGTTCAGCTGCTGAGGACAAGCCATTGCGAATGGTCAAGACTATTCTTCATCAGATTTGCAAGCTGACTGGATACAATGTTTACCAGTATGCATCAGGAATTCCTGGGAGGCATTCCCAACCACAGCCAATCATCTTCAGATACATTGACATCAATTTGAAAATGCTCAAAGAAATGAACCAGTTACCCAGCGAGTCTGAGGCGTGTATGGAGCCAGTGAGCTCTCACAGGCCAGGAGGTGGATCAGTGGATCCTAAAATCGACGCAGAGGCTTTGCTGTCGGAAGAAGAAGCACGATTCAGGCTAAAGGGCATACTGAGTAGAGTCACCTCGAAGGACCCTGCTGTGAAAGAGGGAGCTCTGAAAGAGCTATTGGATATCAAACGCAAGCACCCAAAGATGCTGAGTAAATATCTTGCAGGCACTCAAGATCGCTTCAAAAGCTACATCGAAGAGAGTTTGCGCATTTTGGAGTCTTCAGGGGGACCAAGCTCGGCTGTGGGTCATCAGGCATCGCCACTGAGCAAGACATCTCTGCCCTATGCCAGGGAGCGCCTTGCCAAGGAGACAACCGGATCTGCTGTTAGCAACTACCAATCTAGTGTCAATCATTCAGTCGATGAACTTGCCCAAAGAATGGCCAGGCTGCGTCAGCAAAGTGTTGGCAAGTTGTCATGATATTCATGGACATCTTGCTGGCCAGGTAGTTTTGTGTATGCACGTCAGCAGCATTAATTGCTTCGACATATTCCATATCTGTACAATTTATTTGTAATAGAGTCTTGAAGAGTTGTTATTGGGCTCATGGCAGCACATAAATACGATTTTCTTTGATAGAAAGAGCACAGCATTCAGACCATGGGGCGTTGGGACGACCACAACGAAAAGGAAATTGATCCTCCTATCGATAAACAGTCCAAATATGATTCTACACGATCAATGAGGTACCAAGATGCCCATAGAAAGGAGGTACGAGGGAAGGAAACTGCCAAGCGAGCAAGCAGGGAAAGGTCTCGCAGTCCGACAGCTGCAAGAGAGCCCACAAACAAGGTAAATGGGCACAATAAATGGGGTAAAAGTGAACATAGAAGCGAAGAAGACGCGGCTGTCGATGATACAGAGCCAGAGCCTGAATTTGGACTCTCTGGTGCTTTGGCCAAGGAGACCAACACAGTTGATGGAGTCGTGTTGAAATATAATGAGCCACCTGAAGCGAACCTGCCCTCAAAGAAGTGGCGATTGTATATATTCAAGGATGGAAAGCCTTTTGATGAGCCACTCATGCTCCATAAGCAAAGTGCCTACTTGTTTGGTCGGGATCGACGAGTCACAGATGTGCCAATGGATCATCCTTCGTGCTCTCTTCAGCACGCGGTTCTGCAATATAGAACAACCGAAAAGAATGGTCAGGATGGATTGTCTAGAAGATCTATACGTCCTTATATAATAGATTTGGGGTCGACTAATGGGACATTCCTGAATGGTGAGAGAATTGAGTCAGAGAGGTACTATGAATTGTTTCCCAAAGATGTCCTTACATTTGGAAATTCATCAAGAGAGTATGTTCTTGTCGCTGAATACTAAATATACCATTATTTATTTGTTTCATACGCTATCTGTTCGACTAGGAATACGACATTTTTCTTGTTCTTTTGCACCGCCTGTCAAGCTTTCTCAGCGCTGGTTCCTGAAGATCCTGTTCCATGCTCATGGAGAGAGACGTCGTAGAAGCTCCTTCACTTGATATCACAGTATCTATGGTCGTTTCTACGGCATCTGATGATGATGCCTCCACTGTTGCTTCAACAGTCTGCCCACTTCTCCTAGCCTTCCCCAACTCTATTGGACCCAAATCATATTCTGCCAATGTCGCCCCACCCAGCTTTCTGAGGAAAATTTGCTGGGCTGATGTGAAAACTGTGTTTGAAAAGTAATACAAAGACAGACCAGAGGGAAGATTCAGTGAAAACCACCCAATCATGAGAGGCAAACCCCTGCAACGCCATATTCACATATTAGAGAAAGCACATTTGACAGCATTGGTAGTGAACGATATACACGCACAGATATAATGCTTTCTGCACCTTGGCATTCTCTGCATTGGGGTCAATCGGCGGACTGATGATTGCTGATGAAATATATTGGGCCACAACAAGAGCAACTGGAAGTACCAGGTATGCGCTTGCTAGCTCCCACCCTAGTGGTGGGTGCCCATCTACGAATGGAAACAACCAGGCAGTCCCAGATCCAGCCTTTTGGGCAGCTACGGATGTGGGACCGGCCAAGGAGGGAATCCAATAAAATCCCTGATTATCCAACTCTCCCTGAGACGCAACAGATGTGAGGGACCTGTACAATCCAATAAATATAGGAATAGTCGCGAGGGTTGGAAGGCAACCTGCGAGAGGATTTACGTTGGCCTTCTCGTACAAGGCAGCAGTCTCCCGTTGCACTGCATCCTTGTCATCCCCATACTTGTCCTTGATGGCATCAATCTCTGGCTTCAATGCCTGCATTGACATCGTGCTTTCCACTTGTGTTTTTGTCAAAGGAAATGTTAATGTCTTCACAAACAACGTAAGCGTCACGATACTCCATCCATACGAATATGGAACATGATACCTATCAAACCCAGTCTGTATATACCTCAGCACTGTTTCCAATCCCTCCACAAGAGGCGCCAACCAACCGTTATCAACACCAGCCTCTGCCACAGAAGAAGAAGAGGCATCCAATATCATCAAGTAGCTGCCCAAAATCGCATCCAACTGCTCCCCAGAACCATAGAGGTGGACCAGGTCAACCGCAGTAGACGTGCTGCTCCTGACCCTCATACATCCTCGCCTACCACTGCACACAGCCAAACCATGTCAAATAATATTATCATGAAGACTTCAAAGTCGCAACCACGTACTGCGTGCGTCTCAGGCACCCAGAAGGACCCACAACTCCCCTTCCAAGCTGAACACCGCAACTCTGGCTGCCAAGGGGAATGCCGACACCAATCATCGGTATATATACACGTGTAGACTATTGCCAAGCATTAATTTCGCCAACGAAGTTCCAAACTGTATCCAAGAAATCTCCCTATCCAGATAATACGACAACCAGAATATCGATAATGCACCATCAAGCCAGTGTCTGGATGGGAGGTTGCAGAATGTTTCATCCATATCGGCATTTCAACCATCCGTCGACACTGTAGCGATTGTTATAGATTCAAATTACTTTTGTAGGTATCAAACATCATATCCGAATCCCATTCGAGCGATATGAATATCGCCAAGGGTATGCATCCCAGAGATTTGAACTGGGTACAGAGAGTCCACGCCCGTGCGAGTCATCCCCAGCTTCTCATACATCAGAAACACATACACAGTATATATCCATGGCCTTCTAGGACAGAAAGGGCTCGTGTTCACGTGAGATCTCTCCCTCCTCCAGACACAAGTAGCTTTATTCTTAGTGATGTGTTGCCCATAGTCATTGGCAGTGCAGGGATTGGGTTTGGATTGATCAAAGTCATGGCATATTCTCAATTGGAAGTGGTTAGGACTGCCATGCTGAGTCGCCATGTGCAGCAGGGAGGGGCACGTGTGCTGCAACTTGGAGGGACAACCAGGGACCTGTACTACTATCCATCAGGAACGGTTCAAGTTACTGTGAATGCCATGGATATTAACAAGGGACTCTTTCAGCAGGCTGGAATGACTGTCGGGGTACCTGTTGAAGCGACAGACCTTGATCTGAGAGAGTGTCTCCAAAAGACTCGAGATGGGTCAGTGGATTCAGTGGTGAGCTTTGATCAGTTTGGCAGCGTCTCCTCTGCATCGGAGCTGACCAACATAGTTTCTGAAATACATAGAGTACTCAAGCCTGGTGGTACATTTGTCTTTTATCAGCGACTAGCTCGGGGTGGTATGGGGCAGTTTGGTGCTGGCAACACCTGCCACCTCCCTGTGGGGGATGTCATATCTGAGAACGAGGGATGGGACTTTTGCGAATGGGACACCGCTGCTGCGTCTTTAGATGCTCATGCCGTGGGCGTGTGTGTGAAATCAATCGCCGAATCGGTCCCATCGTCAGTAGACGAATCGTCTTTTGAGCAGATCCTGTTGAAGCGAAAGAAGAAACGATGAATCAGCCTGGGGCTATTCCCCAGTTGTAATAGTTGTAAAATTCTTTATTAGTAATAGTTGTGAATACTACCAGTGCAATAGTTGTGGTGACTGTAAGGTATCGCTCAGAGAGGGAAATATGGCCCTGCGATTGTTCCGATTGACCTGGTCATGATTGAGATACCATGGAGACGTTGAATCTTAGAGTTAGAATCTATCATTTGAATAATTCTGGGACCTGGGATGATGCTGGGACTGGGCAGATTGATTTCGTTGACACTGGCACGGTGCGTTTGAACGATACACGGTTGTTTCCAGGTTGGTCTTTTTTCTAAGTGATGGTGGCTGCAGGGTACTTTGAGGATTAGTGTGAAGAGCGAGGTTGATCAGGCTGAATTGCTGCGGCATGAGGTGGATCCGAAGATCCGGTACTTGGTACAAGGAGGTGTGTACTGTGGTTTGGAGACGGGGGTGCGTGGGTTCTGAACGACATGTGTGCGTGTAGGTGGTACAATAATCACTTGGAATGATCCTAGTGTGAAGACAGAGGTTGCCCTATCTTTCCAAGACAAGGAGACGTGCCTTGAACTGTGGAGTCACATTGATCTGGCCCTTTCGCCAGGGGATGTGACGGGGCATCCCATGTACATGCTTGATCAGCATGGTAATCCTTCCATGGGGTATCTGGGGGATATGTATGGGGCGAATGGTGTTCCAGAGTTTCCCAATCCCAGTTTGGGCACGTTGCAGAGGATATCCCAAGCAGTAGCCGAGTGCTCAGTCTTCCAAAGAGAGGCTGTGACAAAGCAGCTTCTCAAGCCTGGGTATCTGACGGAGATTTTACGATGCTTTGAGATGGCTGAAGAGGTTGAGGATGGTGATAATCTCAAGGCTGCCCATGATCTGATCAAGGCTGCGATCCTGTTGAATGATACCAGTGTGTTCGAGTTGATGTTCTCAGAAGAGAACGTGGAGGGCATTGTTGGTGCATTGGAGTATGATTCTAATATTCCAGAGCAAGCAAGAGTCAGGCATAGAGATTTTATCCGTGGCAATATGGCGTTGAAGGAGATTGTTCCTATCAAGGATGAAACTTGCAGGGCAAAAATAATACAGGCATATCGAATAATGTATATAAGAGATACGGTGCTGCCCAAGAGCTTGGATGATGCGACGTATTCGACATTGTCCTCCATGCATCTTTTCAACATTGTTGAGGTGCTGGTGAGCTTGAACAGCAATCCTCAGTTTTATAAATCTCTATTCGAGAAGATGTCTGCAGCCGAGAAGTACTCGGAGGATTGGAGAGATCTATTGTCGTTCCTGAAGCAGCTTATTTGTTTGTCAAGGCATCTTCAGTCAGCCCAGAGAAATGAGATGTTCATGCACCTGTGCAACTTGGGTCTGTTTCCTGTCATGTCTGATGTCCTAGGAAGCGACGATGTGGAAGCAAAATTGTGGGCTATTGACTGTATTCTGTCAACAACTGTACATGATCCAGTATTATTGAGGTCATTTGTCCAGAATAATAAAGATGGAAAGGTGATTTTTGAGCAACTGATAGATGCTCTGCTGACTGAAAATTCCGGGGGCTTGCAAGAGCAAGCTTTGGATATTATCAAGATTCTATTAGACCCAGATGCACCAGGCAATTCAAATAGGAAGGGTGGTTTTGTGGAGACATTCTATAATGAGCACATGTCCAGACTAATGGATATCATTGCAGCAGCAGTTGATGTAGAGGGAGGGCCATGCCCTATCTTAACACTACGCCTCATCATCGATCTCTTATCGTATGGTATAACACAGCACTCGTATCTAGCGAAGTATTGTATTCTACGATATAATTGTGTTGCGAAAGTTGTGGATTTCTTGGATCGGCAGGAGAAGATGCTTGCTCTTGCTGCACTCAAGTGCTTACGAACCTGTGTCCTCATGAGAGATGAATTTTATGATCGATATCTGGAGAAAAACTTTCTTCTGGAAGAAGTACTTCGGTATTATATCAATAACTACCGAAACGACAGCATTGTCCTGTCTGCATCAATTGACTTTCTATGGATGTTGGTGAAGGAAGATACACAAGGCCACCTTGCTCGGCTAATAGAAACTGATTTCTGGACTCAGATGAAAGAGTTGAATTACGATCCAGACTTAATTGATGAATTGGAGAAGAGCGAGAGGAGCAAAGCTGAAAACCAAAAGTCAAGGGAGGTAGATGATGCACCCTCTATACACCAAGACGCGTCAGAAACAGAAAGACATGCAGCAGTCGCTGCCGCAATGCGGGCCAGGGGAGAGAAAGAAGAAGATATTCTCGAAGAACATTATTTTAGAGAAGAAGCTCCTGATGATCCAGAGACAAGTACTCTGAATCACGTGGTTGTCGTTGACAAGGACCAACAATCCCAGGGCCAACCACAGATTGTTCTTGGCGAGTACCCTTCCCTGTCTGGTGCGCCTCCACCTGTCCGTAGTGACAACGAGGATGAGGATGACGAAGATACAATTCCTCTCACAGGTGCGTCGCGATGTAGTACTTGTTACCCAACTCTCCATGACATTAAGCACTTTTTTTCGCATTCTTAACTTGACGTGTGCTTGCAGTGGTACCCAAATCGGTGAAACGGAAATCCCCCTCTAAAAAAATTGAAATATTTGCAGAGAAAAGACACAAAGACGAATGACACATGTTATCCCTTTGTAGCACTGTTACATTCCAAGACTACAATGTATATCCAAGTGCAAACTCATGCCACATCAGGCGTATGCACATTGCGCAACAAGCGGAAAGCAGGCCCATACTGCAACCCAGACTCTCTCAACTGATCGTACAATTGAACCGTATCCCTTGGCACCGTGGCTGAAACCCTCTGTGCGTCGATAGTCCTCTCCGCCATACTCTTGTTCATTCTCTCGACTCTCTTCTTCTCCGCCTACAAGCATGTTGTTGAATAATTAAATAGAGTAGAAAACAGACCGCATAACACCGTAGACCGTGTACACCAGAGGGAGAAGAACCCGGTCAACGATGTCACAAGATACGTACCAGGTACACCGACTTTAAGAGCTCTTGAAAGGCCTGAATATCATCTCCTTGTACTATTTCAAGAACATCTGGCTCCTCTTTGAGTGCTTCCATCTTAGCAGGGTCCTCCAAGAGAGCCTTTCTGAATGCCGCAGGATCCTTCGCGGTTCCGTCCTCATTCATCGCAAATGCTGGGTTATCGGAAGCCATTGTTGCTATTTTTAATATGAATACATAGTATGTGCCTGTAATGGTGTTCTACTCCTGGCCGAGGCTGATGATCATGCGAGTCAACGGCATCGAGTCAACATGGCCATGGAAGAAGATCTCTAGAGATCTCATCTAGATGAGCAGTGCCCATTGATCAATGCTCATGACTGTGCTGCCGCTAAATATTTGCGAATCAAAAAGAAATTAAAATGACGAAAACATTCTCGCGGGCCCCTTATTGACGCGAGTCTCATGACACTTCAATCGACATAGTGCTGTTTGGATGGAAAGGGCGGATGGACCGCCCTTTCAGTAGGCCAGGTTTGGCCAAGCCATGGGTTGGGAACATGCATGTACTGACAATCCTGTGGTGAGACTGAAACCTTGTATGGTCCTTAGTATGGATTTCCAAGCGCTCTGAGTTTCCTTGGCACCCGTTCTAATTCACATGATCCTCGAAATTCCTTTGCACCATAGCAGTGCAGACTAATCACTGGAGCAACTGGCATTGTATAAATGCAGTTTTCGAGACGCTATCAAAGTTTATATGCGGTTTGTCATTGCCTGATATCGATACAAATCTCCCAAATTCGTGAATCGGCTGAGCAGACCTGCATTTCCATTCTTGGAATCACATCCCCTATTTGCAAAATATCTCTCAAGTAGGAGGGAAAGGCTTGCTATGTAACTGCTTTCATATTCGATATCCTCTCGTCCATGCGCTACTCAATATTGATATTTGTCTACTCTATTTCGTCTAGAATCAGAATACATGCCCATCTCGATGGCATGCTTGATCCTCATGATCAAGTGTCACATCTCAAGAGAACCACATTGATTCTACTGCAGTGAGGTTTGTATTGGTGCCCCTGTGCCAATAATGAGCAGCTATGTCGGCCATCAATCCCCACGTTCACAATTTCATGTACATATGAGTCTTTGGCTAATGCATCTCGCATCATGGCCACACCAGCACTGCACTGAGAGCCATAAAAAAGCATTAGGTGACATGCAAGCATTTGAGCGGACAGTAGCAGAAACGAGCATGCCATGGACCGACAGAAGTCAGAAGGCATACTCTGGTAATCAACAAGTGCATGGTACGGCTGTGATACATTCGTACCAGAGGAATTGAAGGAGATACTGACGCCCCTAACTTCATAGGGAATAGACTGTGGTGTAGATGGCCTTAGGACCATCAGCTCTTGCATACAATCCGCAGAAAATCGTACTGCTCACGGATATTACTTATCACAACTGTATATGTGTCCATGATGCCTGGCATTGAAGTGTCGGCTATTTGTTTTGTGGCGTAATCGTAACTGTTCCATCTGAGATACGACTCGGCTGCATGAGCATTGCAGATAGCATCTGATTTGGCCTTCATGACATTTTCACATGGAAGTCTCCCGATAGATGACATTCAGGAGCAAATATGCACCAAAACATAGCCGATTGCTGTAGAACATGTCCCCGCGGGCGATGAAACATGGGACAGTTAGCATCTTGAGCAATGAGCAATGACCTTGGCCCAACTCAGGTGTCATGAATCCAGTAATTTCGCCCATAAAAATGCCAATTTGAACGGACAGTTGGACACTCTCTATCCATGAAGAACAGCATCCCATCACACTGGATCTTTGACCGTTCCGAAAACACCATCCGGATTGGAATATTCTCGGTCAACATCAGCCTGTGATGGGAGACCAAGTGTAGCACTATGCTACCCTGAGCTGCCTCTCATACCCGTCAGGCGTCGACAGTGACTCCTGCAATCCATTTCTTCTGGAATATTAAAGCATAATAAGTCAATTGACAGCCAATACGGTGGCACAGAGACAAACCAGAGGTGCGCACGGACATTCGACCGTTAATGACGCCCAGTTTTGGCCACGTCCTGTAGCCCTGGGCGATATTAATGAGCAGGAAGATGTACCATCTTATGTATCATATATAGTTGTATTTCTATCGCGCTTGAATGGCGTTAATAGGATACCACAAAAATTCGGGCATCTGATTTTACGCGAATTTTCCGCTAAATCGACGCTCGCGAGCGCGGCGCGGCGGACTTCGTACGCGTTGCAGTTTCAATAACTTTATATTACAATACTAGTCATTTTTATGTACACAGTATAATTTATCCTGCTGCAGGCAAGCGGGAATCGCGTTTGTGGTTACAGCTATATAAAGTTTTTCCCTCCTATAGGCCCGTAATCACGCAAACTTTAGCGGATAACCCAAAATAAGGGAGGGTCCCAGAAAAGAGTCTAGATGAAGGTATTATGGTGTTTTAATGCGCTCTAGAGGTGCAATAGGCATCAATAATCACTGCATCCACCAGAGTAATCCTTTCCCACATTTTCGAATGGGAGCATCCCAAATGGTCCATCAACCCTTCCACCATTTTTGAATTCCTCAAATCCACGCATACAGCATTCATGACCTCTTACCTTATATATTAATATTTAAAACTAACTATTAATGATTATACACAGTGTTTGAGAGTAACACACGAACAGGAGGAGGAGGAAACGCCAAGCAAAGACATGGTTGACTCACAACAGCAACCCTCTCAGTCCGACGCTGCAAGAGCCTTAGTAATGTTACATAATGGATCGAAGACCAATAACAACAAAAGGAAACTTGTGCTTGGTTGTTCGAGGAAGAGAGGCCGCCCGAAGAAGAAGAGGCAGGAGACTGAAACATTGGCCTCCACTACAAGGGTGTGGAGAATTTGACCATCGAAGATCCCGTCCAGGATGCGTTAACTGTGATAGATGAGAACATTAATCAATCCCAAGAACCTAAAAAGAGGAAATATATCAAGCGGACGCTGCATGACAAGAAAGAAATTCTTGAAAAGCTTCAACACTTCAAGGGCAAGGGTACAAAGAACCCTGTAGCTGCCACTGTCAATTACTTTGCAAAGCATCGTGGATCTATACGAGGTATTATATACCCCAAATACTACAAAGAATTGAAAGAATCCCATTTACGTTCATGGATGAAAACGAAGGACAATCTTGGCAGAAAGCCTGGAAGGCAACCTGTGTTGAAGCCTGAAACATATGAGGGTATCATTCAGCATATCAGGGATTTGCTGCAGAAAGAGGAGCATTCAAGCGGATTTAATACCCGTGTGATTTGCGATACAGTCAATTCTACAACACTTTTCCCACAAATACACGCATTGATTAGATTACATGGGGAGGGCAGCAAGATAGACGATGGAAATTTCAAGGTGAGCATAACTTGGCTGAATGATTTATGCAGAAAACTGGGGCTCTCCATGAGGAGTAAGACTCAGGAAAGTTACAAAGAACCTGATGACTGGAAAGATCAAATGGAAAAGTTCAGATACCAGACGGCATATGTGGTGAGAACAAGAGACTTCTCAAAAGAGGATGTGTGCAACATTGACCAAACAGGATGCCCTCTTACGGCTCGAAGCAAGAAGACACGAGCTATATTGGGTTCAAAGGATGTTATGGTTAAGAAAATGCCTGGCAAAAATGAGCTCACTATCGTGCCTGTTGTGACAGCAGCAGGGGAGAAGCTTCCCCTTCAGTTCATTTTCGGTGGAACAGAATTTGACAAGAGAACCAACAAAAAATGCTACAGGTCAATTCCAGACTTCCAAACAAATTTTAAAAACCTGAAGGAAATGTATCCAGGATGCATATATAACCAAACAGAAACACATTGGTCTACGCCAGAGACCAACTTGGATTTAATAGAACACATCATTCTTCCTCATGCAGAGAAAAAGTGGGCGGAGAAAAGAGCCAAAGGAGAGAGGACTTCCAATCAAGTTCTTATCCTCCTGGATAACTGGAAAGTACAAGCATCTGGTGAATTTAAAGAATTAGTGGAAAAGAAGTTTGGAACCAAAGTCAAGCTGAGATTTCTGCCCCCAAATATGACACACAAACTCCAGCCCCTGGATGTGTCAGTCAATTCAGCTCTGAAGGCGAAAACCAAGGCAGTATTCAGCATTGAGCGAGGTAGAAAGATTGCAAAGCTAATAGAAGAACACGAGGGAGATGCAACATTGGTTGAAAAGATTGTGGAGATAGAAAAGGCCAGAAAACCCAAGGTGAAACGTCAGGATGCTATCGATTGCACCTACAAGGCCTGGGAGCAGATTGAGACAAGTCTCGTATTGAAAGCATGGCAAGACTCACTTATATTAGATGTATGGGATTGTGAAGTTCAAGATAAGGCTCTCAAAATGTTTGAGAATGGAACTCTATTCCCTTTTGAACCAGGAACAGGCAAATTCACCATCTTTCCCGATGTCGAAACCTGTGATGCACCCATCCAGGTGCTTGAAACCAAAGATACGACTAGTGAGGATGAAGATGAATATTCTGTGCACGATTCAGATGACGAAAGCCAAAGTGAGGAGCCGTCAGAAGGGGAAAATGTCTATGACCCATCCGGTCAACCAAGGGGCAGGAGGCCCGGGACCAGGTCAAGCACTAAATCATAATCACGTCGTTTGTAACACTTCCACTGCACGGGATACCTTTATTTACATCTAAAACAATCTATTGCACCTTCTAGTTGCCTCAAATTCGCTCTGAATCAAAATTTGGCATTCGCAAATATTTAGCGGATAAGAAAAGAAGGAAAAATCGTGAAATCACGCAAAGTTAGCGGCAGCACAGTAGTATCTCACTCCGCCATCCATCAAGATATCTTGTAGAATCTACTCAATCTGGTGGATTGGATTGAAGACATTATAGGTTGGTCATGACGTCATTCCGTGTGCTGGCATGGTTATGGACTACGGTAGTGGTTGTTTGTGCCACTGATGATGATATGAAAATAAAATCATCTGAGAATACTGAGAGGGTGGGGACATGTGGGACGATACGGATCCCTCTTTCGGTTGTCCCTCTTTCAGAGTGTTACCCAGAGTTTGTCACAGATGTTTTCCCTGCTCCTTGGTACGTCATCATCATCATCATCATCATCATCATGTATGCATTCTTCATGACTCTGTCTGTGTGTGTAGTCAGTATAATGGGATGTTCACGTTTGGAGGGGGTCCTGCAGTGTCACTCTTGTTGGACCCTGGATCAAGTCTGGTGGCAGTTGCAAAGGATGATTCTTTGCAGAATGGTGTATCCAAGGTGCTCGGGAATTCGTCAGAATGTGACGAGCTTTTCAATGAAGATTATGGAGACAACAACACGGGCCGGGATACATTAGGGCAATGCAGGTTTGAAACATCCTACTACTCTGGTGTGGTGATCAAGGGTGGTATGGTGAGGGGTCCAGTGGGACTTGCTGGAAAAGAGGTGCCTGCTTGCAGTGATGTGGAGGGTAGATCATCATCAATTGATGGAATCTTGTTTGGTGAGATGATGGATCTTTCAGGAGAATCCCTAGAATCAAACAGTATACGGGATGGAATTGTTGGAGTGGATAAAGGAAACATCTCCTTGACATCCCAACTGTATGCTGACAACATAATTGCAGCACACGCATTTGGTCAGTGTGGAACCAGTGTAACAGATAATGGTTCTTTTGCGACATTTGGTCCGTATACACCGAATGGGCCATATCAAACAATGCCATTGTATACTGGGGAGGAAACGAGTGCACTTGGTGGATCCTTGGGTGCTGCTTTTAAAAAAGCAGCCGAGTACATTCTCGATGATACAAGAGGGTATTACACTGTATTTTCTGGCATGGAAGTGGATGGTATGCGTGTGAAAAATGCATCATATGAGAACCTTCCCATCAGCTTTGATACGGGCACGCCCGGTATGGTTCTTCCAAAAGAGTATGTAAGGGCAATGGTTTCCCATGTGAAGGAGAGAGCCAAGAGATACGGATATTCTGTGATAGAATCCACGATACCGGACATTGGAGATCAACTATTGGTCTTCCCTGAAGGAGAATCAGGTGAACTTGATCCAGCTGTTGTACCAGATATCTTCCCAAACATCACCCTTGTATTGGCCGAGGGCAATGCAAACGTCACATTGCCACCAGAGGCATACGTGTCGTCTTCCGAATATCAAGGGCAGCAAGTTTTCTCATGGAAGATAGCAGTGCTTGGTTCATCCGACACAGTGTCTACTGAAGCTGGATTGTTCCTTGGAGTTCCGTTTGTCTACGAACGCTATGTCCAAGCAGACGTCTCGAATTCAACCCTGATGGTAACTGATTCTATACCAGGGTGTGTTTTCCCAGAACAAATACCACAAGATTCTTCTTCTTTAGATGATGATGGTGATTCTACTGCTGCTTCTCCAAGTACATCTGCAACTGTAGGAACAACAACCATGCATGGAATACTCATGTTTGCTTTCTGGATGACGCCGTATTACATATTCTTTTAATAGATTGAATACCACCGTATTGATGAGAACATCTGTTTGTAGGTACGTCATCTGCAGACTCCTTTTCTACAGTGCCACTCAATGAGTGGCACTCAGTGGTCATGTATATGTATGGTATATATGCAGATGGTCTAGAATCTAGGTGCAAAAATATTAGTCACGCTACAAAAAATACATACACATATGCAACGAAAAACAATAATAATACTCTTCCCACTAGTGTGTCAAAAATAAAACATGCTGTGTGAGATCTTTCCATGCCTCTTCAATGCAGAGCCTGCTTTGAACAAAAGTTGATGATTCTGCTTTGATATTCAAGATCAGTGCGCATTGACCAGGAAATCGAGATAGCAGGCCAAACCATCCAAATCGTAGGCACGTGCCTCAGCGATGAGATCAGGAATTGAAAATATTCCACCACAAGTCAGATCAGTTCCCGGCGCCTCAGAGATTGCACATGAGATGACATGGCCAGATTGCCTCAGTAAATTATACAAATAACATGTAGGTATGTCGCATGCATTCATCTCTGCCGCAATGTGTGCCCCCCACGCATCATTTGGCAGGACTAGGACTGGGATGGCTGGGGAAAGGAGGTAGAGAATCTCGAGTTCAACCTCCAAGCAACCTGTCTTGGCACATACAGTCATAAGTTTCTCTTCCTGTTTGCCATTTCGAAGTGATGTGCCGATATGAGTCAAGGGCACCAGCTTCTCATCCTGTCTGCACACTGGAATGCAACTTTTGTGATGGACCTGCTCCCCCTGAAGACATAGTGTGGAGATCTGATCCTCCAAAATACAAATGGGGGAGACTTTGATCAGAGAATTAGACATTTTGTACCTGTGGATGGCGTCAGATACCTCGTCGACATGGCCATACAGGTCAGGGTGTATGGTCTTTTCAGCAAACGTGAAGAGGAGAGAACGAGAGAACTGCAGCATTATCCCCTCGGATAAAGAAAACTCCATCCAAAAATCTCCCAGTTTCACCAATGTCTGAGAATCAAATCCTCCAGAGGATGTCATGACATCAAGAGTGACTGCAATGCCTCCTGGCCTCGTATAGGCTTTAATTTGCCTAGGTGCCACACCAAGTAACCTCGCAACAGCATTCTTAATAGAGGGAGGAAATCCAATAGCGGAGCAAGGATAATGCACAAAGTATATACGCTCTAATGAAAACATAGAGTGTATGTTGGCTGGCAGTGGTTGGCCATATTCAGGCTTGGCAGGGTCCAAAAACGGGTGAATTGGTCTTAGGTCCCCTAACCTTGGATTACCAAATACAGATGGACAAGAGTCTGAAAATCTTCCACGGCCAGTCAGGAGGTCACTGCTGCACGATTGTAGCGTCACTTCGTCTCCAATATATGGATTAACGGTAGAAGTTTCATCCCCTGAATTTTCTGGAGCCACAACCTCCATGGGGAGACTGCTCCCAATAGAAAATGTCTTCATCCACTGGTAATACTGCTCCAACACATCATAGCCCTGCCACATACGCTGTGGATAGCCTGTAGCAATGTCGACATCTCTTGATGGAATATGAAGATCGATTCCCGGGCCATTCTCGCCTCTTTCAGTGCCCAGATGGTCCAAAGGGATGGGGTTTTCTTGCATAATGCTTTGGGTGTTTGCCCTGGCCTTGCATATTGTACATAAAACCTCGGCAAGCTCCATCACATCATTACCAATCGGATCCGGGATTCTATGTGGTTCATTGGCATGCATAAATGTCTGAGATATCGTCTTGTAACTCAATAGACCATTTAAAGTTTGCAAAACCTTCTTCAAGGTATCATCCCCGATACTCGTGTTTGATGGCGACAACCTGTAGTCATGCACAGGTTTCCATTCGGGCACCTTGGAACTGAGCTGATCATATAACGTATCAATCATCCCCTGTACGGCAGAGCTTGTATCGCCTGAAGACCCAAGGGGTGCATCCTGAACGACACCGGCAACCCTCCCTTCACAGTGCCTTTTTCTGTTCTCGTCTGCTGGTCCCTCCTCAGAACGCCTGGCGGCACGGTAGCGGACAAACAGAGGGAGCCTCTTATCCCCGATCAACACACCAAAAGAATCATTATTATCCATATTCTCAAGTAATGATGCATAAAAGTATCTAGTCTCGCGGGAGACGTCGCTCGAGAATAAGTAATAGTTTCCGAAGGGTACGGGAACTTGTAGAAAAACCTAGTTATAGAACCAGGCCTGGTACACGATGGCAGAAACGTATAAACTTTTTTAATATTTGTTTGACAAATATTTATCTGATGTAGTGCGTCCAGTTTCTGTTGCCTTATACACATGAAGAAAGAAGTGACTACAATGAAGAAACGGGGTCGCAAGATACCTCATCTCTCCAGTCGATTGTGACGTCCCACCAAAGGCCTCTGTGTTAGGGAGGAAACAAAAATAGGTTGGGGTTAGGAGAAGCCATCGCAAGGAAGACGTCCACTGTTTTACAAATCCAAATACATCAAGATTTAATAAAAGAAATGGTCTTTTTGTACATGTCTATTCTGTACGACCCCATCCTGACAGAACCCTTACTTCTGGTGGGACCTCACCCTTGTGGGAGATCAGATGACCTTGCCATCTCTCATTCAGTCAGCAAAGGGTCTCCTAATGCCCAGCGGTGCAAGTCTATTTATTATTCATGCTCAGGCATAATCAATCCCTTTGCCAATCTTTGGAGGCAAGATTCACTTTTTTCTGGAGTTTTGTAGGCTGCATATTCTGCAGCTTGGGGGGCATTGTTTGAACTCAATGCTTCATTTTTCTCTCCTTCATCAAATGCAATGTGAAGAATACGCCTGGACAGTTCTTTGTTCTCTATAGCGAGTTTCTCATTCAGCAACCCAAGCTGTGTATTCTCTTCCCTCAGTCTTGCAATCTCAATCTCCTCCATCAAGGCATACCTTTCCCAAGTTATCTGACCGTCTCTCTCGGTCGCTAATTGATTTGCTGCCCCGATTTCGAACGTATAACTCTTCTCTCTACCGTCGCCTTGGACAGTGCCAGACAGAGAATGATGATCACCACTGCTCATGGGAAAATCCTCACAGGCTTGAAACAGCGAATTCAGCTTGCTTTCCAATCTCTGAACCTTTTCCTGTAATGGATACATCTTGTGGATGTTGTTAGTAACTATATACGCTATTTCATCCACTTTGATATGCATATCATTGTAGGCATACCAGGTATAATAATTACCTGTAGAACATGGTGCATGGTCCACTGCTCCTCACTTCTCTCAAGACGTCTTCTAGTCCCTTCTCCCACACAGGCATCCGCGGCACGATGCTCTCTCATCCAGTCACAAATCTGCCTCGCTGCCTTCCATCCGATCAATAAAGTGATCCACAGCCTCGTATCAGCAAGAGCGCCAAAAGAAAAACAAACACTGACAGTGGAAGGTGCCACACCTATTGAATTGATCATGATCACGCATCCATCAATCTACTGTACCGCCGCTAAATATTCACGAATCAAAAAGAAATTGAAATGCCGAATTTGCGAAAACTTTAGCGGATAAGTGAGAATAACTGGGGCCATAGAATCGCATGCATCGAGGGGTCTTGCTCCATTTCTTTGTGCTCTAGTGGCTAAATGAAGGATACAAGGTGCTACTGGGGGCTATCAGATGACTCCGTCTGCACTATAGTGTCTCAGACCGTCCAGATGATGCCAGGTCTCCTGCCATCACATTTGAATTTCTGACATCGGCGCAAATCGTTGACCTCTCATGTTTCCAGCGCTTAATGATTATTATTAATGAATACAAAGATCGTTGAAATGTAATATGCGCACGCGGGATAGAAATCGGTAGAGGTAGCAATGGTTGACTCTCAACAGCAGCAACAATGAAAGGCTTTTAGTGAAGCCGAAAGAGCCCTTGCTATGTTACAGAACGCATCGAAGAACAATAGAAATAAAAGGAAAATTGTTTAGATTGCTCAAGGAAAAGAGGCCCACCCAAGAAGAAGAGAAATGAAGCGGAAGCTTTGGCTGAGGAAGTGGAGAATTTGAATATACCACATCCTCTACAGGATGCACTAGCTGCAATAGATGAGAATATTGATCAAGCACAAGTATCTAAGAAGAAACAATATATAAAGTGGTCATTGAATGACAACAAATTGATCCTTGAAAAGCTTCAAGATTTCAAGGGCAAGGGAACCAAAAACCCTGTAGCAGCCACTGTCAATTACTTTGCCAAGCATCGTGGATCTATCAATGGCGGCACATATCCTAAATGCTACAGAAACTTGAAAGAAGCAAATGTGCGATCGTGGATTAAAGCAAAGCGAAACTATGTTTGACCCAGAGACAAACAGAGTCAATGTCTTCCCAGATGCTGTGCCATGTGATGCACCACTCCAAGTGCTCGATGACAAAGCTACAACAAGTGAGGATGAAATTGAGTATTCTGTGCATGATTCAGACGACGAGAGCCAGAATGATGAGCCATCAGAGGGAGACCAAGTCTATGACCCATCCACCCATCCCAGGGGAAGGAGGCCTCCTAGGTCTGGAACAAGATCATGATCTTGATCAAGCACTATATCGTCCATCTTTGGACTTCTATTGCATCTAAAGCATTTATTTACATCTACTGTAATCTATTCCACACTGTTTCCACCACAGATCGGCCAGGAATCCAATTTTGGCATTCGTAAATATTTACAGGATAAGAAAAGGAGGGAAAATCCTGAAATCACGAAAAGTTAGCGGCGGTACAGTATATAGATTAACAATATATTGTTATAAATATCAAATCTTTTCGCCTTACAGGTGTGCGTAGATTCCGACATCCGTCTGTTTTTTTGAACTCTGGCAATGGGACAGACATCTAGATGGACAAACTATTCGGGATAACAATTTTTCGGGACGGTTCTCGACCACTACTACAGGATATATCTCAGTCCTCCCGGCGCGATATAAATCTATCTGAATATTTAGAAGTACGCTTGAATCAACTAAAGAATCATCCACTAAAAATGATGATGTTGAGCGTACAGGGAGTTGTGGCTCAGCAGCCAGCAAGACATGCGGCGAAAGGAGTTGCCCACGTGGGAGCATTGCCAATGGCTGCATTCGGTCGCCCTAAGAATCAAAACGTTCAAAATGTGGTTAGATGCAAGGCAGCAGAAGGTATGTCACGGGCTGTTCTCGACAGTCGGGTTCTACACTCGCGTTGCGATGCAGGGCCTGGTTTCTGGATATGGGGGCCCACAAAGATCCTTATCTTGACTGATATCATATCAGACTTATAATGGGATGAGAATGACGCGACATTGTAGACATTGAACGAGTCTGGCTCCTGACACGTGTTTTATATTTTGTGCAGTGGACTCTACACCAATCACGAATAGCCCAAACCCATCTTTTGAGGGAGTTGCTGACACATACGCAGTCGTCGACATTGGTGGTCATCAGCTCATCGTGGAAGAAGGACGATGGTACAGTGTGAATAGACTGGAGGCTGAGCCTGGTAGCAAAATACAATTGGGACGTGTCCTGGCACTCAAATCAGCAGGCGAGTTTAAGGTTGGAAAGCCATATCTCGAGGGAATTACTGTTGAAGCAGAGATTATGGAGGAAATGAAGGGTCCAAAGGTCACTGTGTACAAGATGAAGCCAAAGAAGCATTACCGTCGCACGAATGGGCATCGCCAGCCATTGACCAAATTCTTGGTCACGAAAATTGGACAGTAAGAAACGTTTCTGGATTTTAACACATTCGTTGTAGAAATAGTTACATTTAAATATAATCTCAGCATCATTCCCTACTTGCCCGCCAAGCCTGCAGAGGGTACTTTTCCAGTCTTCCCAGAACAGCCCTGAGCCAGAAGAGGAGCAGCAATCCCATCCCACATGCTGAGAACGAGACAGTGTAAAATCCATCTTGAAGTGTATTGCACGTCCCATTATTCCGCTCACACGACCCTGGAGCCTCTGATGATGTCCCACAAACTTTGCCTGGCAGGAGACTGCCAGTTTCCTTATCAACACATTCCTTCCTCGTCGCAAAGTCAATCAATGCGAATACTACAACTTTGGGCACCACAACTCCAATATTAGCTACTGTATTTAACATGGTAAGGTAGGCCCCGCCCATACTTGGGTCACTAATTCGATTATAAAAATCACCAAGAGCAGTAAACATGAGGGTTGACGAAAAGGATGTCATCAGCCCCAGCGCTACTAGAATACCGAATGCTACTGGCGCAGAAGATATATCCGAGGCTCCCGTAGGGAATAAGAAAACACAAAGTGTTGTTGCAGCAGCCATCACAAGGCGGATTCTATATCCCACAAGCCAGGGCCGCAACGGGTGAGAGGATGCTGCCCACCTACCAGCAACCAACGCCGAGAGCAGTTCTACGGGGAACTCGATCAATACCAAGCTTGCAAGGGCCTCTTTACTAACACCTTTCTCTAATAGCTTGAGCGGTGCAGCGCTCTCTGCAGGAAGCATTCCCAAGCGAGCGACAATCAACACAATACACAGCATTTTCACAGGGGGGAGCCTCACTGTCCTCCACAACTGCGTATACGCATGCTTGATACTTCTATATGCACTTTTCTGTTGCTCTTTCGACATTTCTAGTCCATTCTCTACTTGAGATATTTTCCTGGATGCCATACGCTTGCTTGGCCGTGGCCCCAGTGTTGGTACTGGCTGCTCCACCACCATGCTCTCCTCATCTTCCTCTCTCGCTACAGACTGATGCGACTGCCCATGAACAGGCCGTTCCTTCTTGAGCACTCCAACCAACAGCGTCACCACCAGATATACCCATCCCCAAATCTCCAAATACTGCTTCAGACTGACCAGAGGAGGTCCATCCTTGTCCATTCCAAAATACCGTGCACAAAATGCAGGATCATTCAGAGCCAAAAATATCGTAAACGATGAAAAATACCCTATATTCATTCCAATAGTTTGACATGTCGCTGCATATCCTACATTCTTCCTCGACAAGAGCGTCAGCGCCCAACCATCCACAGCAATGTCCTGTGTTGCAGCCAGCAACACAAGCCCAAAGAAATACACAGTCACCCTGACCGCATCCCCACTAAACAGCACATTCTCCACCCAACCCGCATACCGAATCATAATAAACCCAGACATCACCTGTAAAGGTAAAATCCAACTCTTCCGCTGCCCAATCCGAGCAATATGGAGCGTGTCCACAATCGGACTCCACAGCAACTTGAATGAATACGGATACCCTGCCAGCGTGAAGATACCAATCTTTGTATACGACATTGTATTCCTCATCAAAAATGGCCTGCATATATCATTCATGTACGATACAATCACACTCCCTTTCTAGAAGAAGTCAACAGAAATCATTGCCACGCACATGCTTCCCATACTCAGACCCAGAGGCACCCCCTGAATCATATACAATACCACCAAGAGCAACGCACTCTGCCACTCTGCCGCCAACGAATGACTCTCTCCTTCATCAGATCCATCCAAAACCCCCTTCACCCATCCACAACAATGTCAATTCCATCCCCTCCAAGTACATCATCAAGTAGACACACATCCCAACGCACCCGTCGCCTACTCACACTCCCCCTCATAAGACCACGCTGACTATTCGACTTCCTAGCACCCTTCTGCATTACAGCACCCATTATCTATATATCACGCTATCCTTGTGTTGTAATTCCACCGCTGGCGATCGACAACCGATCAACACCAATCACTCGGTATACACGCAGGAATGAGCCATTCTATGTTACTATATTCATAACAACAATAACCCCATCGAAAGAGCCAATTGGAGCATTGTACCAGAGACCAATTGATCTGCTCTGGACACTTCAATAGGAGACCAGCAGCTGTAGCTGCTAGGATGGATGCAATCTCCTAGCCATCCCCATGGTCATACCAATAGCCACGATGAATACCTCATCACAGATGTGGTATCTAATCAGTGAATCCAATTTTAGATTGGTATCTGTGAGAATCGAGGATGATGTAAAAATATGGGTTTCATGGGATGAGCAATTGCATGAGGGTGAATGTACACGGGTATTTCATCATTATACAGCGCAATTGATCCATGCATTGGTCTCTGTGTATTATATTTAATTACATAAAGATTATGTGAGCATTATTGAGACCAGAATGAAGTCTAAACGGCGTGGACCCAAGATGCGTGACAAGACCATGGTATGCGAATAGCTTTTAGCTTGGCGATTACTGCAGCACTATCAATACTACTATACTAATTATTTGAATAGGTCATTGGTCTGCTTGGAGCAGCTGTGGTGGCGGTGGTGGGGTATGTAATCCACAGGACTGGTCTGTTTCTTGGTGGGTTGGCCCACGGCAGGGATTCTGGGAGTCCAGAGACTAGGATATGCGTCAACATGATTGTGAAGAATGAGGCTCATATCATTAGATCGACGATGGAGAATTTGGATCCTCATGTGTATCAGTATTGTATTTGTGATACTGGGAGTACGGATGAGACTGTGTCTTTGATACAGGATCAGTTTCACAAGGGTGGGAAGACAGCATCCAGGGTTCTTCACCATGAGTGGAGAAATTTTGGGTATAATAGAAACGCATGTTTACGGGATGGGTATGCAGCAATGAGGAGGGACTGTGACTATTGGCTTGTGTTGGATGCAGACCAACAGGTGTATCATGAACAAGCGGGGAGGTTGGTGGATCTCTCATTGACGCACGATGCGTATCGCCTTCGGGAAGTATCCCATGGGTCAGAGTATCGTCATTTACGGTTGATTCGAGTGGCTAAGAATTGGAAGTACGAAGGGGTTATTCACGAGGTGTTGGATTCGACAGCGCCCTTTAGCACTGGAGACATTCCCAGTTCGTTTTACACGCTGCACAACACCAAGTTTAATAGAGGGATCGAGAGGGATATTGAAATCATGGAGCAAGAGCTCAAAAGGGATCCTTCTAATTCCAGACTGGCATTTCATCTTGCTTTGGCCTATTTCAATGTGGACAAGCCCAAAGCAGTCCCATGGTATGCCAGGAGAATACAGTTTGGGCCATCATCATCGCAGGATGAAGAGGTATTCTGGAGTAAATTTGCCTTGGCTCAACTTGTGGATGTGGCTCATCGCACCAAGGACGCAGGCTTGATACATGCACTGCTGGAAGAGGGCATCTGCCAGACGGACACTATTACAAGGACACGGGTACAAGATGCATATATGCATGCGGCAGATGAGAAACCGTACCGATTCGAACCTTGGCTACACATGGCTTCATTATATCAGCATTCAGAGCATAAGGACCCCCACACATGCTACGAATTTGCCTCCAAGGGCGTCAAGGCTGGACCAATACTGCCCCATACTTTGTTTGCTCAGAACACCACAGAGTATGCTCTCAATCATTTAGCGTGCGCATGTGGCCACGAGGCTGGTCAACCGAGAGGTTCGTGGATAGGATCGTGTTCAAAGGTTGTCAATGACTTGAGCACCATCAGCCATTTGTCCTCGTATGAAAGTGCTCTCAAAACAGACTGTGAGAACATCATGAACATGGCCTCGTGAACGGTACCACCAAGACATTGATGTACCAAGGCATTGTCTTCTTCTTCTACCTCTTCGTATTGTATACAATTGACAATAGATTAGTACATACTTTGTATTATTGGGATTGAAGAGTCACCAAGGAACGAAGACGAGAAAGAAATGTCGCATTTCAGGTGGTTTGTTAATTGATCGTCCAAAGCCATGACGACACTGAGTCTTGCTGCTGCTGGGACTGCGGTGGCCTTGTACTATTACTCCAATAGTAAAGTTGGTAGTCAAGAAGAGTTTGAGACGCATGCAAATGCGTACAGAGCACCAAAGTCATTTTTTGAAGATTTGTATTTCTTCGCAGAGGCGTTGAGGTATGGATTCGATTCGACTGGTTTCTTCTTCCGTATCTTTTTGCTTACAATGTCGTTCTAGTTGTAGGTATATGTATGGCGAGACTCTGTATAAATGGAAAACGGCAGACTTGCTGTTGGGTCTGTACTATCTGTGCAGCAGAACACCAGAGGTGCATCCTTTGGAGGATATTGGTCGGCATGGGTCTGTGTTTGGGATGGGGATAGAAGATGCGGTTACGAAACAAAAGGCTCGGATGGAGTTGCAGGCGATTGAGCGGTGTTTTGTGTACAATAGTTGCCTTCGGGAGAGGAGACCCATTTACAGGAGGAGGAGGATCCTTGAGGTGATGGGGATTCGAGAGGAGGATTTCTTGAAGCAAGCTGTAAGTGCAGGTATATTGAAGCCATCGTATGTGTTGGTGAAGGATGAGGAGATGAAAGCCATTGTTCTTGCGATTCGAGGAACGCATTCTGTCAAGGATGCATTTACATCATTGACTGGGGCATCAAAGCCTCATCATGTGGTCGATTATAATGGCGTTACCCTGGGGTATTCTCATTTCGGTATGCTGGCTGCAGCACGATGGATGAAAGGAGAGATTGGAGGCGATTTTAGACATGCGCTGGAAGTCAATCCAGAGTATTGTCCTCTTGTGATTGGTCATAGTTTGGGTGGAGGGACTGCGGCCATGCTGACGATGATGTTACGGGAGCAAGGTGGCGTGTTCATGGATGCTACTTGTATTTCTATAGCATGTCCAGCATGTATGACGTTGGAATTGGCCGAAAGTTGCAAGGATTATGTGACAACAATAGTGAACGGTTGCGATATCATTCCCACGATATCTGCAGGCTCTGCTGATATATTACGTGAGGAGGTTACTCAGAGCTCGTGGTATGCTGATTTCAAGACAGATATGCGATCATCTCGAATATTTAGGGCTTTTGAGAGTGGCATTCGGGGGGTTGGTACTGCAACGTCATGGACTGCTATTCGGTTGAGTGCGTGTTACACAAGAAGAAAGGAAGGGCACAACAAGAAGCGGAAAATAGAGCCTGATGATCATAGCAATGGCTCTGCATCAGTTAGTAATAGCACTGCAAGTATGTATAGGAGGCGTAAAATTGATGAGAATAGTCGAGATGATAGAAGATTGAAAGGACATGGGTGGTGGGCATTACCTCGGTATTTGTCGAATACTGCGGCATACGTCATGTCGTCTTGGGGAAAGAAAGAAGATTCTTCAATAAATGAGGAAGGGGATGCTGAAGATTCTATTGATCTGGAAGAGTCGCGTGCCATCGATCTGACCCAGGAAGAAGGGCATGACAGCCTATCAGCAGAAGCAAAATTTCGAATGAGAGCTGTGGAGGATGCCGTTCATGATGCTGAGATTGAGGAAATGAAACACAATAAATATAGTAGTGCCCATCAAGATGCTGTGCCCTCTATTATTAGGCCCGGGGCGTATGGGAATATTTCTCCAAACAAGAAGAATTCAGAATGGAAGAGATCCATGTATCCTGCTGGCAGAATCATGCATTTTGTTCCAGCATCTGTGGTTCCTGGGTATGAGAATGCATTTGATGATGAAAATGAAGATGAATTGAATAGTTGCTTGTTCGAAGACTCGTCGCATTCGAGAAGGGTTTCGGAGCTGAGCTTTGACGACTTTTTGGGAGTTGATGAAGCACTGGGAGCTACTTCGCTCGAAGCTAGGTCGATGCAGGAGCCATTGCCACAACTGAAACCTGCCCCAGGCCCAGCGCCAAAGAATATGATATTGCTAGATTACATTCCTCAATCATTGTATGGACGGATTCGCCTCTCACCGTCTATTCTGTCAGACCACGTGATCCCCAACTATCTGCGGTCCTTGGAATCTTTTAAACGTAATTTTGATATTTAAATACGATAATTTGCAGCGATCAGCTTTTTATCTTTCTAAACATTAATACTGCGCAGCATCTATAGCCCTCGTGATACAATGGTTNARATCSSAWSWKCNCA